>JAWZYV010011044.1:0-1274424 GCA_038373885.1 Cheiracanthium punctorium
TAGACTTTCCCCGACGGGGGGTCACCACTCCCCGACGAGGGGGCACAAATATACATGCACATATGCTAAGTGGCGTATCCAAGAGGAGGCCCCTCTTGGATGACATTTTTGTCACCAAGTATGGAAATTTGCAACTATTTGCACCAATTGAAAATATTTTACTTTAGAAAGTGATTTGTTCACAATAAATCATTTTCTAATCTAAAATATCCAGGATCCAGATAAGTTTAGAGGAGATGGAGGACAATATAATGTTTTGTATTGTGAAATATTTCCAGGAATCAGATCGACATACATAATCGGACACCCAGCCCCCGGATATTTTCAAAAACCACTGCACAATCTTTCCTGGTAGATTATTATTTAAACTGACCCTAATTAACGTATATCAAAATCCATTTACATTACACAAATATTTCCCCAATGCCTCAGCAAACAAAAATTTTCGGTGGGTGGAGTGGATCTGTAGTGCTAAAATTAAATTAACTGATCTCTAGAATCAACGCAAATAAACTGATAGTGCATTTACTGAAATTTTGGAGAGGGGCGGGGGGTCAAACCCACATGATCCTCCCCCTGGTAACGGCCTTGCACGTTTCTGTAAAACCTCGAAAGCTACTTTTAAGAGTTCTTCAGGTTAACGCTTAAAATATTTCATATGAATGAAATTCTTTGAAAAAAGTTCAGCGGAGAAAGTTCTACGCATTTTTTTTTCCCCCGCAGAAAAAATATCAGAAACAAAAGTTTTTTGTGCAAGAATATTGCTGTAAATTCACTGAAAATTTATTTTATAAATTAAGCATGACTAAATTTGCGCGCTTTTACACAAATTGCAGTTATTTTTATAAAATTAAGAAATATATGTAAATTTAATTACAGTTTAACTTCGATATCTCGAACATCGAAATTCTTATCTCAATAAATGTGTTTTCCCTTACAAATTGAATCCCGCCCCACCAGTGGCATCTGGAAGACGGAAGGTGCCTGGTTCGAAACTAGGTCCGTCCGCCGACCTAACCGTTCGGAATTTTCCGAAACTTTGCGTAAATACGGGTTAGGACCTCTTAGAAAGTCCCCCACGGGGGCAAACCCACCCCCGGCCTAGATCCCTAGCGTAGATAATAATTGGCCGTAATCTACATTTCCATTTACAAACTGATTCCCTCTAATTTCAACTCGTTATCTCAAGAAGTCTAGTGCCTGGCCAACATGTTTGCTGTAAAAATATTAATCGAATTGTTAATTTATGCAATATTAATATTTTAAATCACAATAAAGTGAGAAAAATGAAATCGAAATGTTTATGGGTAGAACCACTTTACGACAAAAATTTTCTTTTGAGAAAAACGATTTTGAAGGCGCGACGTGAAGTGGCATACCGAAACTTTATCGCTTGTTTCTACGGCTTTAAAATGATTCTACTTCCATAATAATTCATGTGGTGATAGTACTTATTGAAAGCTAAAAGATGGCACCGTATCTCAATTTCGAAAAGAATTTGTTGGGGAGTGTACCCCTGGAAGCTTCAGTTAATAATAATAATAATTTATCCTAACTAATATTATAAATGCGAAAGTGAGTTTGTTTGTTTGTTTGTTTGTTTATGACGCTTTCACGCCTAAACCGCTGAATAAATTATGATGAATTTTGGTTTTAGATATAGATGGGACCCTAGAGAAGGTTATAGGCTACTTTAAATTTTAGATTTTTAATTATTTCTTTAATTATTAATTAAAAACCGTTTTTACGTTACCATGCTTGGCGACTTTCGCCCGTATCAAGTTATTCATGTTTTGAGCTAACAAGAATGCGATTACTTCAATGAAGAAGTACGTGCATCTGAAAAACATTAAATAATAGGGAAATTATGCCAGTTTTATGCCAAATCTATCTATCTCTAATAATAAAAATGAATGTTCTCCAGACAAATCTACAGAATCAGAGCTTTGAAAATTGGAGCATGACTGGGCTCATGACTTCGGTAAAGTGTACCTGAGGCTCAGAAATTTGAATTAATTTTCTAACTATTAATTAAAAACCGTTTTATCGCCCGCACAAAATAATTTACGCTTTTGAAATAAAACAGAAATTCTATTTGCAAAATCACATGCATTTGGAAAACATAAATAAGTATGGAAATTATGTTGATTTTACGCCAAATTAAAAAGCATAAATAAAGAAAAGTGTACTTACGTATTATTCCGGCGGTCCGCCAAGACGAGCGATTTTTTGCCGAGATAAATGCCGGGCACATGAAATTATTAATGGTTTTGAATACGATTGGCAACAGTTTGGCAACTCATTTGACGAAAAAACAGTTTGGCGGGAATGACCGCCGGGATAATACGTAAGTACCAAGAAAAGTCCAGATGTGTTTCTTAAAGTTCGTAAATTTCCAAATCCTACCAATAATATAAATGTGTACGTTTATGTGTTTGGATGTTTTTGACTGAATCACACAAAAATGGTTGGAAAGATTTGTAATGAAGATAGCTTATGCCCTGGATTAACATACAGGCAACCTTTCAAGCATATAGCATAAATAATTCTTTTACAAAGACACTCAAAATAATGCTAAAGCATTGCGCTCTATGGAAATTTTGTAGCTACTAAACCGATTTTAAAAGTTTTTCACTGATTGAAAGTCCTAGGCCTATATGGTCCTAGACCTATAGGGTCCCAGGCCTATATGGGGAATTCCTCTGTGTGGAATTTTCTAAGGGATCCTAGCCCGTATTTTCGCGAGGTTTTGGAAAAAAACACGGAAAACTGCGAGCGGCTAGGTCGACAGGCGCGACCGGAGTTTGAACCTGGCACCTCCCGCCTTCCAGTTTTGAGAGCAGAACCTCTTAGACACCGGAGGGGATCCTGAATGTTATAGGCTACCGGCTACCTTTTATGCATATATCACAAATAGTTCTTTTACAGGGATACTCATAAGAATTACATTACGCTCTATGTGTATCTCTGTAAGTATTGAACCGATTACAAAACTTTTTTCACTGATAGTAAGCTACACTATTCTTGAGTATTATAGGCTAAAATTCATGCATGTAGCGCAAATAGTTCCTTTACAGGAACACTCAAAATAATTCTAATACATTACGCTCTATGGGCATCTCTAACTACAGAACCGATTCTAAAACTGTTTCGCTAATAGAAAGCTGCACTATTCCTGATTAACATAGGCTAAAATTCATGCATATAGCATAAATATTTCTTTTGTAAGAACACTCAAAACAGTTCGCAAATACTGTCGTAACTGTCTCTATTCGTCAAATGCCTCAAAAAAATCTAAATTTAGTAATTCTGCATACTCTTATTTTAAATGAAGTATACTACCATGCATTATACTTCATTTAAAATAAGCAAAAAGCAAATAATATTTAAATGCAGTTTCTTTAGTCGCAAACATATTTGTTATTCACACATGCTTCGTTTCTCTCGGGACCTAATTCTAAAGCCGATGCGGACGAAGTCGCGGGTAGCCGCTAGTAAATTATATAAATGTTGAGAAAGTAAAAAGATATTTTTATAACTAAGTGGTTAATTAGATAATTTAACTTTTAACTTCTTCCGAATAAAAAAAAAATTATTACTTTTCTGTTTCTTAGATGGCAAATTTGAATAAATTCTAAAAATACATTTTATTTATTAATAGATTCAATCGAACACAATATGCACGATTTAATCTTTAATTATATAAAAATTTAGCTTGTTTAGCTTTAGATTTGTTTTTATTTTTATATTTTTGTAATTTAAGAATTAGTCAAATACATAGTTTGTTTATTTGGTAACATACTTATACATGTACAACGAGTGAGAATTCGCACTATATAGAGAAATCTAACTGGATTAACCGGCCCTCTTTAGCTAAGAGTTCATAGCTATGCACACCAAGAAGATTAACAGCTGCAAGAGAATTAGAATTTATTACATTTTGTTGGAGTAAAAAAAGAAAATTTTTTAAAAATATAACCAGCCCCTCTGATAGACCAAAGCCCTCTCCAGTCCAGTATGAAGATGGCTGTGGATAGATCTGAAAACGGAATATAAGTTAAAAGAAACTGATTAATCTTAACTGACAATTTAATTTTTAAATCGTTGTGGAAAAAATAACTAACTTTTGTGACTTTTAATTCAGTTATTTTACTGCTAAGTAAATAAAAATTATGGTATACAGCGTCTATATCGTCTTTCCGAAAATTTAACTTTTATCCTGTAAAATAAGTAAGTAAAATAAATACAATAAAAGTTTTATATTTGCGTGTAGATTTGTATGTTATATACAGTGGCGTATCGTAAGCTACCGAAACTTCCCTTACTTTGAATCTTTATACAAATCGCTATTGAATCCATGGATGGCACCAGCATTAATATAAACTATTAAAATAAACCAATAGTTTGTGTTCTAAACTGATTTTTGAGTTACAGAATTATATGGATCAGAATTCAACTCTTTAACTTTTAAACAGATTATGTTTGTTATCCGTTTTATTAATTAAACTCTTTTTTGTTAATGTTGAAAATTTAAAAGTGACACTTTCACTATGAATTATTAGTAAATGAGCTTGCTTTATAAAATTATTCATCACGTTTGTGGAAACCTCGTTCAAAACTATGTTGGAGTATTACAAAAAAGTGAATTTTTATCAAGGTTAGTTTCGCTAAAAATATTTTTGTGTGTGTGTGTGTGTCTTGGCAAATTATAAGCTGACCGATTATATTTTTCTGACGATATTTTTTATTTTACTTTATTTTAGATTTTAAAATAAAGTGGTTAATTTTCTTCGTGAGTGCTTGATTTTATAAAAAAAATTTAATAGCGCATATATTTACATTCTCTTTCGGAGATTTTTATAATAGAGAAGGATGAGAAAGAGAGAGATGAGTAAAGTAATAAAGTAAGGATTACTGTGATAAAATAATTTTAAAGACATAGAATACTTATTTTATAAATTGCATAACACACTAACTTATAAATAAATAAAATATGATCAGTTTAAAATATTTTTAATTAAAATGAAAATTTTTAGTTAAAGTGTTTAAATATTCATAGATTTATATGTATTTTGAATGCCAGAGATGATGAACTGTAAAATAATTTTATAAATATTTTGTCATGTCAAATTATTACACAATTAAATATACATTTTAAAAAGTTTCCGTAGTAAACAAAATCCGAAATTTCTTATTGCCCGAGTCGTAAATCTCTTTAAAAAATATCAAATAAGACTTACAAATTTTGTAGCTCTCCGAATAAAAGTAATAAAATGGAAAATTTTATTTTACATTTATGACACAAAAGCTTTTGACTCGTAAATTAAAATACTGTTAATTTACATACAATTACATTAAATCTGTGTTTAATTTAAATTTGCATTAATGCAATTTGAAAGTTTATAAAGACATACCTTTCGTCCTCACTCCAATTACTAAATCGTATTTGATAAACATACCAAAAAAATCGAAACTGCAACGAAAAAATATATTTTTAAAATGTATATCCTGTCCTGTAATTTAGCGGGAATGACATATAATGGGGTGAACAACATGTTACTTATCAATGGTTTAAAAGCAAGAGCACATTTAAAAGTACTCATAAAGACCAATTAGGAGAAAATTTAGATTAATTCATAGATTACTCAGACAGTTAATATAATTTAAAATACAATAATGTTGTACAACATTTCATAGAATCAGAATGTGGGGTCAAAAAGCCTGACTTCTACTCCAGCTTCAACTCAAAAAGTTATGATTCTGGGTTCGCAGTCATGATTAAAAGTGCACTCCAAACCATTACGAGCATCCATGTCTAAGGACATTTAATGATATATATGTATCATTAACATGCTGTTAATAAATAAACTTAAAGTAGTATTTTAAAATTTCTGAGGCAGAACAAGTGACTCAGTTTTCGAAATATGTGCCTTATTTTAAAATTATTTTTATTTTTAAATAACGCAGAATGTGGTCATTCAAAATTTGTGCTCAAAATAGTTTCAATTCTTTTTTATATGGGGGGCGGTGAGGGGCAAGGGTGGTTTTAGGACGAGGGCAGAATTCCCCGAGAGGAAAATATTTACACTATTAAAAATACGCTTGAAATAAAATTGCATGTTCATGCAATTCTGAATTGGTATTCAAGCTTTGCACACTTCCTAAAAAATACTTCTGGATCCGGCCTTGGGCATAGTATATTTGTACAAATACATAACAAAAAGCAAGTGCTTAGAATATATAATTCAATGCTTTAGAGAAATAAACTGACCATATTCTTAATAATAACATATATTAATTAAAGCTTTTAAACACATTTAAAATATATATATGAATGTAATTTACATACAACTTACTTGAACAGGCGCCAGTCGATTTTGTTTATGAAGATCTGAATGCTTAGTTACCCTATGTTTTTTTTTTTTTTTAACATAATCATTATAAAAAATATCACGACATAAAGCACGCTGTACTTTATATCTTGTGCTTTTGGCACCAGCGATGTTCTTTTTAAGAAACATAAAGCCAAAAGTGAAATTAAACGCTTATAAACTTCACAATGATATGCTATGCTGCCGTAACAAGAAAAAAAAAATGCCCACTATTCTAAACTCTGTCTAACTCACTGGCATAATGCACAATAACAAGTGTTGGAAAAGTAATGTACTATGGGTTTGCGAAGAAAAAATAAAAATACACGGGATCTTTTGACGAACCATTTCTTTCTCATCATTCTGTCATTGAGGACCAATAAAAATACAAAAACCGTATTTCTGGAAAAAAGAACATTCCCCATTTGCTTGTGTAAGCAAAGCCATACTTCCCTTCCCTCGAAATTTTTTATCTACCCGACTGGTCTAATTAACGGTCACTGTCTCCCCCATCCCGACCTCCCACACCCATATTGTACTTTTCTATGGTGTCGGCGACAAAATGCACAATCGTTTAAGCAATTAAAAGAGCCTCGAATAGAAAGTGGTCGCACATGTGGTCTCATAAATTTGTCGTTTGAAGAATAGACTGGCACTTTTGTTACCTTAAGATTGATGCCTTGCTGCAAATCCAGTAAAATGCCTCCTGAGAGTGGAATCACAGATTTCAAGTATACACTATTCGAATTTGAAGTCTCCCCCGTCGTTC
The DNA here is from genome assembly GCA_038373885.1 of Cheiracanthium punctorium. Classification (NCBI taxonomy): domain Eukaryota; kingdom Metazoa; phylum Arthropoda; class Arachnida; order Araneae; family Cheiracanthiidae; genus Cheiracanthium; species Cheiracanthium punctorium. The sequence goes on from JAWZYV010011044.1 coordinate 7,141, forward strand.
ATCAACACATCACAGTATTGGAAGATGCAGGAAGTGGCTGTTTTTCGACATGAAAAGGATGGCAGAGATAAGAGGTGAATGAAAACGGAAAGTAGTTTTAGCCATTATTCAGAAGTTCTGAGGAATATACCCCCCCCTCCCAGAAATGTAAACATTTCCGCTTCAATCTCCAATACTCATTTGCCTTTCATGTGTATTTAAAAAGTACAAAACTAATTTTTTTAAATCGCAAAATCAAAATTAAGACTCAGCTAAAATATAGATTTCTTCTCATGAAAATTGCCCGACGAATTAATCAAATAGCCCCGATGGGGGGTCACAAGATCCCCGACGGGGGGTCACGTGCCCCCCCGGACCCCCCGTTGGAGCCACACCTGCCACTTTTTTCTTCGTTCCATATCTCTATGAAATCTAAACATTTTTTTCCCGCTTCCTGAACGATTAGAACAATTCATAGCTGAACAACCCCCCATAATCCATTTTATTCAGATTTATAATATACTAGCTGAAGTACCCGTCCTCGACGGGTTAGTGAATGCAAATTTCCAAAAAGCAAGAACTTTCGTCAGCATTGTAGGAGTACACAGAATAAATGTAGTATGTTGCCAAAGTAAAGAAAGCGAAGTTATAATTTTCATGTATTGTTAAAATATTAGAGGTTAGAGAGTCACTAAGTAATATCATTTCATTCGCTTTAGTCGTAATTATGGGATGCGCGAACGAATATTGACGCATATTGAAATGATTTTCGCAAAATCTCAAAATTTAATCAACATTTTTGGAAAATTGGAAGCCTAGAATTTAAGTTGAGTGACAACCTATCCTGTCACCCAAATTCGTTTCATTCCCTGCAGTCTTTATTTCGTGATGCTGCAACAAATTTTCAGCATTTTAAAACGATTTTCGAAAAATCTCAAAATGTAAGCAAAATATTTTTAAAATTCAACGCCTATAAATTAAGATTAGCAACTACCTATCCTATCACTCAATTTCGTATTAGTCTTTATTACGTGAAGTTTGAACAAATCATCATTGAACGTATTTTGAGAAAATTTTCACAAAATCTCAAAATCTAATAAAAATGTTTAAAAAATTGGACTCCTTTAGTTTATGTTGAGCAACTCTCTATCGTGTGACCCAATTTCATATCATTCGCTTGAGTCGCTATTACGTAATGCGGGAACAAAGATTCACTCAGTTTATTTAAACGATTTTCACAAAATCTTGAAATCGGATCGATTTTTTTTTAATTAGATGCTTATAATTTAAGGTGAGTGACCCCCTATCCTTTCACCCAATATCATTTTTTCACCTTTGCAGTTATTACGTGATGTGCGAACACAAATTTACGCAGTTTGAAATGATTTTCGCAAAATTTCAAAATCTAATCAAGATTTTTTTAAAATTCGATGACAATGTTTTAAGTTGAGTGACCACCTATCATGACACCCAATTTCATATCATTCGCTTCAGTCGTTTTTGCGTGATGCTTGAACACAAATTTACGCAGTTTGAAACGATTTTCGCAAAATCTGTAAATCTAATGAAGATTTTTTAAAAATTCGACGCCTATGTTTTAAGTTGAGTGACCACCTATCATGACACCCAATTTCATATCATTCGCTTCAGTCGTTTTTACGGGGTGCTTAAACAAAAAAAGCGTCACGGACAGAATGACAGAATGACAGACAGACAAACTTTTTTTGAGGGTCGCATCGGATTCCCAGGTGCTTGAAACGGATAGAAATCGCAAAATTTTTGAATTCCAAGAAATGTACAGACAAAAGTCTAATTTTATTTATATAGATAAACAACCGTTGAGAAGTAAAAAAAAAATGTTGGTAATACACGTAGCCTATACCAGATTGGAACCTCGTGGTAACCCTGTGGAACCAGAATGGCGAGCTCCCCTTTTTAGGATCCCTAGGGCAGCTGACTTGCCCGGAATTTTGGTTCGAAAGTTGCGTCCGCTAGGTATTTTAGTACGTGGAGCGAGCTGGAAAAATTAAAAAAAAAACAGCTGGGAAAGATTGAAAGATTTCAGAGCAGGTAAAGGCTCCAATTGTGGGAATGAATGTTCTGGAATGAGGAGCGATATCGCCTGGCGGAAGAGAACCACTACTTCCCCCCTTCCGGTAGCGCCTGATGGCCTCCCGAAATGCAAAATTCTATTATTTTAGGCCCGTTGTCATGCATATTGACCAGGGGTGGGGCAAAGACTACTTCAACGTAGGGTTACCGTGTTGGAAAGAGCAAAAAAGCAAGGGAAAACACTGTATACAAAAATCCAAGGGGGGGGGGGCTCGCCCTATGCTGCCGGCGCCCATGCCCGTTGTTTTAAATTCCTGCTTTTTCGATCTATCTCGTTCCGATGAGAGGCAAGCGAAGGCTTCCCCCTTCGCAGGCACTCTAAAGCAATACACTTTGATTTTGATCGGCTCTCTCTCTCTCTCTCTGATATGTGTTTGTGTGTGTGTGTGGGGGGGGGGGTTGTACGGTTTAGCACATACTTTATTTTTGCCGGTGGACTCTGTTGAGTCGTAAAACGAGCGCGAACAATGTCCCATACTTAGAGGACTCTTTTTTTTTCTTTTTTAAATATTTTGAGTTCCGATTCAAAGAAAAAAGATGAGTAAAAGTCAAGATTCGCGCGGTCGCCACTCAGTTTAAGAAAGTGGCGATGAAACAAATTCATTAAGTTCGCCACTTTTTATTTTATTAAATAGATGTGTTTTGGTTTACAATGGCTGTGTTTGACTCTTTCCAATATACATGGACAGAATTTTATAATTCACTCGGAAAAACTCCCCCCTTTTGCACCATTCTATTGTGAATGTATCGACACAAAATCGCAGATGCACAGCAGACACGCCTTTAAACCGAAGTGACTCACTTCAGTAGGAATGCACAGAAGACATTTTGCTCTGCACTTTGCTTGGAACAATCCTTTCTCCAACCACGTGCGTTAAAAAAATCCACATTTTATAACAAAGCCACGTGGGACTTCCTGATTTTTATATGCTTATGATAGATTAGTTTTTCTAACTTCATGTGGATATTCATATTGCTATAGTTGGCATATAAATGGCAAGCAAAATGGAAGAAAATGAATTAAAGTCAGACGCGAATAATGTCCTCCTTATTTTGTAAACAAAGATACGCTGGGTGTAAATCCGGACGAAAATACCTGCGAACGGTCCATTAATAGTTTTCTTCTGTATTACGTTTTGAAAAATGGTTCTCTGTTTTATTGTCTACATACATTTTAGTTTAAATTTTGTAATTTTCGGAACAAATCCTACCTGCTGTTGTTGTCCGGAAGCAAAGGTAGAAAATAAGGGAAAAATCGAAACCACTGCGTATTTGCGAAAATGGAAGTGAACAGGTTCTAGTTTATAAGACGTTAAATTATAATAAATAAAATTACAATCAATAGCAGGGCTGGAAAAGTATATTGCCGACGTGCCCGGGGCATGTGAGATTTCAGCCGGGCTTGTGTTTCTTTTTCCATTTGCCCGGCTGGGCGTGTAAAAAAATAGACTGTGGGAAATTCATAATTTACTTTTTTTAATGATGTATATTTTTTAATGCCATCCATTTTTCAAATTTTGGTACAGAAAAAATAAATGCCCGTTTCTATTTCTGTGATTTTATCACTGCCCTACTGGCAATCCTTAAGAAAAAGTACCTTTTAAGTTTAAATTTTTGTAAATTTTGATATCAATTTAAAATACGAGAGAGATTAATTTTATGAAATATAATAGTAATAATAATAATTGTTATGTTTCATAGCGATAGCATTAACATCTTCACTCATGTAATAATCGCATTTTTTTGCCAGTTTTTCATGGTGAAAGTCTAGGTGCGACTATTATGAGGGGAAAATCTAGTACATAATATTGGAGCTATTTTCTGCTTCAAAATGGGGGTGCGACAATTATGTGAGGGCGACTACGGTATAGCCACACATTTTTTAGCTAAACAGCACAGTGTCGTCAGGCCATTATTCAGAGCAAACTTAACGTTGGTGCTTGTCAAAAGTAGCGATTTTTGTTGATCGCGCGGAAACTAATACAGCTGATTTTCAGTCGGAACATATAAAAGGAAATAACTTTCTTAGTGGAGCAAAGTGAAGATCTCACTATAAATATAATGAGCAGATGTTCTTTATTTTCGAGGACGCCTTGAATACTGAAAACAAATATTTAAATACCAAGAACACTTTGAATAGTAATTGTTCCTTCAATGAAAACAAAACTGTTTCGTCTATAAAAAAAAAAAACTTTAAAATAGAATACTGTATTGCACTAGTTTCTGTTTTTATTTGACTTTTAAAAATTAACTAGCTGCCTCAAAATAGAAATTTTGGTCACGTTACTATAAATAAATGCTATGATATAAACATTAGAGTGATAAATACAAAAATATTCTGCAGCATTTTATTTGAAAAATATGTAGTGAAATTTACGCTCGAAAATTAATAAATATGATTGAAATATTTATTATCCTACATAAATATTATGATCGAGCTACGCCATTTCACTTTGCATCTTACTTAAATAATCTTTTTTTTTTTCTTTTTCTCCTTCTCAGCTGGCTCTGCGAACTCAAACGCACGTAATCGCCATCAATCATACCAGCAAGGTTGAAAGCCTTGAAAGCTATTTGCTGAACAAGCTGTCACTCAAACTACGCAAAGAGGCTTTACCGCCAATTAACCCAGTCCGCAACTCGAGGGTGGGGATTACGAATCACATGACCTGCTGGTCGAAGCAAAGCATGGCGATTTCCCTTCTACTTCCCCTATTCTAATTCTATGCCCAAGGACGTACCCAGGGCGTCCGGACACCCTCCGAAATTTCAGTTTTGTAAACAAAATAATAATGATGAAGTTTTGTTGCATAAAATTCTGTCTGTTCCACCGTTTGGACCCCCTCCGAAATTTTTTCCTGGGTAAGTCCCTCCCTCCTCAAACTGGTAATTCTGACTTAAAATGATATAGAGGTCTTCATTAATATTGAGTTAATGGATAGGATTTTATAGTTACAGTGCAGCACCGATAATCCGGCATCGCGGTGCCGGATAACCGATTTTTACGGATTATAGATGTGCTGAAAATTTCCATTAAAACCATAGTCGATCACGTGCTATTGACCAGTGCATTATTTATCAATGAAAAGTATTCTTAAAATATACATACGATCGCCGTTTAAACCGCCAAAATAAGTACTAAGAACTAAAAAGAAGAAAAGATCGTTGATTTTGGAACATTTTCAGAAAACATAACACAAATAGTAACGGAAATTCATTTAAATACTAATTTAAAATAAGTGTGTTAAACTGTTATTGGAATCTAATTAGCTTTTGTGTTTACATTCAATACATCGGTTAATTTGACTTGCTTCATTTTTTTTTCGGTATTTAATTGGTTAATTAACATATGCACATTCATCAGTTGACTCTCAGATATAAAATCGAATTTATTCTCTCCGTAGTTTGCACCAGCAAGCTGAATTCTTCCGAATTTTACTCTCTTCACAGCTCCTTAATTACGTCGAAACATTAATTCCATCCTCCTGCTTTTGAAAGCACTGGCGAATTCCTTCCCGCGCCGCGATTGTTATTCATTCCGCGACATTTCTCGCGGTGACAGGATGTCTAGAAACAAGCCACGTGTTTACGATGATGTGCTGTCTCGTTTTAAAAACTCCTACCTATTAATGTTCTGTCTCTATGAAAGCACTCGCGTTATCTCTGAATTCTTCATTCAGCAACACTGCACCTTTGACTGCAATTAATTTATATGTAATAAGCGAGCCAAGCCGTATTTACTTTTGCATATTTTTATCTCGGTAGTAGCAAATAGTTGCGGCAGTAATGGTGATCGGCAAAGACATACGAAACAAAAAGAAACATATTCGGTGAAAAACGATCTATTGAAGAAGAAGAAGAAAAAAATTAATATAGCCATACATCAGTTAAAATCAGCGTTTAAAGTTCCGGATTTTGAGATTCCGGATCCCTTTGGGAACGAGACTAGTGCCGGATTATAGGATAATGGATGCTGCAGTGTATATTATTGAGTTATTGCATTCTAATGCATATTTTCATTATTCTTGTACTGCATGGAAAATTATTCTTGTGCTGCTTCTAAAAATGCCACCAGATGATTTCTGCCCCCCCCCCCCTCCCAAGCAGTAAATAAGTATTGATTTCCAGCATCTAAATTTCAATCTTTTTCCATCTCTCTTGAAAATTAATATTTTTCTTTTATCATTCCTTTATTTAAATCACCAATGCTGTAAGAATAAAAATTAACTTTTATTTCAAATTTAAACAATTTTACCAAAGAAACCAGTAAAAGAAAAACTTCATGAAACAGGACAGGTTTCAAAATTTTTACTCTTAGATTACAAGATTATTATTATTATTATTATTTTTTTCATTTCTTATTAGGCTGCTATCTGTACCACAGATAATTCCAGAAGTGCAAAGTCTTCTGCAAAATCTGAATTCTAATCCAATTGAGTCAGACTTTAAGGGGGGGGGGGGAAGGTCTTTCGAGAGGAAGCAGTCGACATTAGAAGGAGAATAGAGAAGGCCCTGGTTTACCGCGGACATAGTTCATCAATCTCTGTGTGTGGACAGGTAGATCAATAGCGAGGTACACAATATAGCACATAAGAGAAGTGGGGTGAAAAATTTTCGCCAATTCTCAAGAACGGAGAATTATTTGGCGAACGAAAAACTGGAGTTAAGTGAACTACAGTCTACAAAAGGTACGAATCACTCTCGTATCTTCCCTCAGATCGGCAATAGTAAACCTAAAGTTTATTGCTTTTCTCCCCCTCATCCCCCGTTGTGTGTTCCCCCGTCTATGTGTTCAGAGAGGGGCAGTACAGTTTCACTTAGAGGACGTTCCCTCACACTCTCGCTGGTGCTCAAAAGAGTCAACTCTTGCTATCTCCCCCCCCCCCCTTCCCAACGTTGGAAATAAAAATAATGACTGCTTGCTCTTTGAAAGCACCTACAGAAGTGAGATGGTCAAAAGCATTTGTAAAGAGAATTTTTAGCGTTAAAAAATAGCCAAATTTTTCAATTATTTGTTATTATAAGAAATATTTACAAAAATGACTAAAGTGTTTGTATTCCATACATGTTATGTTAGCAACTGTGATATAGCATTTCGAAGTAACGTTTAAGTATCTGTTTCTTTGATTTCAGATTACTTAACACAAAATTTGTGTTAAGTAAATGGGTTTTTTATTACTTAACACAAAATTTGTGTTAAGTAAGTAAACCCATTCTATATTTCCAAATATGGAAATTCTTCAAAATAAAATACAATTATACTACGAAATGGATTTCAAAATCAGTCGTTTGTCTCGATTTTGGCCAGCGGCAGTATTGCTCATGAGTGTTGCGAAAGTTTTAAAACATGTGTTGCTCTTAAGTTTATATTATGTTTATTTCCCTATTTGTAGAGTCTCTAAATCACACATAACATTATTTTAATTTTGATGCATCCCATGGAAAAAAAAAAAAAATAATAATAATAACATATCGCCCACTTATCAATCTGGCCAGAAAACCGCTTAATAATTCACTTCAAACTTTAGTCATAGCTGCACAAGGCTCTAGTGGCTGAATGGATAACGCGCTCGGCTACTAATCGAAAGGTCCCGGGATCGAACCCAGCCGTCGACGTTTGATGGAAACAGATTAAAATAACTTAAAATTACAGCATAGAGGGGGAAAATACGCGGAAAAATAAAGTACGTGGGGCGCGTTCGCCAGCGGGCGCCCCGTGTATTTAGAAATTTTTTTTTTGGAAAATTTTTCAAGCTTGAAATGTCAAGCTTAATGCAAGCTGGGCAAGTGTAAACTAGAACACTTGATTCAAGCTTGCATCAAGCTTACACGACTGGAATTTTCAAGCTTATTGACTTGATAAATCAAGCTTGCTGCAAGTTTGCTGTGCTGTCTGGGGTTATTCATCTAAAAATAAGGATTATCGAGAACCTCCTGTGAGGTTGGGATTACATGTATTGGATGTACCTTCGCAACGCTTATTGATATATAAAATAAGGATTGATTTCTGAAAGATACGGCACTTGACTGTTTTTATGGCCGTTTCTTTCTCTAACAGGATCTGCGTACTTTTACAGGATGAAGTCGTCGAAAGCAGCAGAGCGGTCGAAAAGGTAGGTTTTACTGTGGTTCTTCTTTTTCAGGGTCAGCGTGGAGTATATGACATACTAGCTGCGTACCCGTTCTCCGCACGGTAGGGAACAAAACTTTTTCTTGCATGTATAATTCGATTTGATTCCAGTAATGTGGAATCTAAAAATAAACAAAATGATTTGACTCTTGGCGTAAAGTGACTCATTAGTTATTCGTAAATAAAGTTAGTATAAATACTGATCTGAGAACATCGTTAATATTATGAAACAAAAAACTATGTCGGTGTCATTGGCGATCAGAAAAAGAAAAGCGTGACGGTTCCTAAAAATATCTAACTTTCAAAATGTCTCATTTCTACATCATACTCTTTTTTAGATTTAAGTTATACCTTAGATACTACATGATGTGAAGAACTGTTTTATTTTATAAGTAGCGACCCGGCCCGGCTTCGCACGAGTGCAATGTGGGGCAGGCTGGAGTGATTAATAACATGATCAGTCTATACTACAGGATATGTTTGTATGCAATATTTATAGCTGATTTTTCATGAGACAGTACAAACATGTTTTCTTTAGAGTTTATTCTCGAAAGAGCGACCTATAACTGGCCGTGTGAGAAACACTCAACAACGCTCAAATCTAAGCCTGCAACGTTGAATGTTTGACCCTGTCACTTATTAAGGGTCATCGCAAAAGATAGCTTTACCGGAAATTGCAGGCGCTTAAACTGAAACGATAAATCCGATGGTATAAGAGGAATCCGGGGGAATTAAAAATTCTTCTCCAGTACCACATCCGGTAAGCATTGTGCACTCTATTATGAAAGTTTTAAGGGACTTTATTAATAATTGCGTACCGTTACATAATTCCTTAATAAAATAACAGGACAACCTACTTTCAACAGTTTATGTGGAGAGAGTCCAGACGGGTTCAAAGAATTAGGAATTCTGTGGGAAAATGAATATCATCTTCAACATCGACTACAGTGTCGACCGAGTAGTATACAGGGCCGTAACCAGGATGAAATGTTAGGTAGGGCTTTGAATCTAGTTTGGGGGCGGAACAAATGTAAGTATGTATTAGTAGGCGGAGGGGGGGGGTGTTTTTCAATTTGTACATTTTTTTTTCTAGAGTATTTGCTTCACAAAACGCCGTGTTTTTAAAATATTTAACATTCATTATGTTAATGATTTTTTCATTGAGATTCCATTAAAAATATTTAAATGATATTTTGAGAGAATGCTGTATTGGATATCGGTTAAAATAATTTTTTTTACAGCAATAATTTACAAGTCGCAATTACTTGTTAATTGTACCTTTTGTAATGCATTAACTGCTATCCAATAATAATAATAATAATAATAAACTCGGTAAAATGAAAAATGTTATCAATTAAACTTTAGAATAAAAATTTACTGAAAAGTGGCATTTATTTTTCATTTTAAATATGCATGTTAAAATTGTAAGAAACTTAATAGGAGACCCTCAGTTTCGTGTTCTCGGAAAAATCCGAAAACCTATGCTACATGTAGCCAAGAGCAGCAAAATAATTAACCGTATATATAGAAATCTGGCAATTGTGATGAGAAATTATCCCAAAACAATGGTATTTTTTATGATGTAAAATTTAGCGATTGTTAAAAATCAATCGTTTGTAGAATTTCGTATTTATCTGTAAATTTACAAACAATTTTGAAAATCTTAGGGCTGGGGGGGGGGGGCTGAAAGCCGGCTAGCAGAGCCTTATTATCGCATGGGCAAATCGGGACTTTGCCCAGGGCCCCCGAATAGAAAGGGCCCCAAATATAAAATGTTGTTCTGAAATATTCTTTTTTATATCAAAATTTTATGAAAAATAAAAAAAATTTCATAGATGGGAGCCCCCAAGTTCATCAATGCCCAGGGCCCCAGATGGTTATAATCAGGCTCTGCCGGCTAGGTAGGACTGAGCCCCCGTAGCCCCCCCCTCTGGTTACGGCCCTGGTAGTATATTTTCGTCGGTGCATCAATCTTTGAAAGAATCAGGTTATTCACATTATCTACCTGTTCGTTAGTAGGTGACAGGATCGCTCTTTCTTTGAACCAAGATATAGTCTCTAGTATCAGTCTTACAACTTATGTTATCAATGTCGGGATAGACACTGTTGACCAACTCTTGAATGTTATTTATAAAAACACAAAGGTTTTGATTGTCTAGGTTAATCCTTCCATTATTTTGTGTTAGATCTCCATTGCCAACTTTGAGCAAGATCTCTGAAAAAAGTCTATTCTCACGTGAAGACAACGAAAATCTCATATTTGTTTTTAAGTTCCAGTTTAATGACGTGTGGCCAAAGGTAAGATCTTTTTAATGAGGCATTTATTTCATCCGCACTCGTACCTCTAGTCACAACTGGTAGAATTTGACGAAAGTCACCTGAGAACAAAATTGTACATCCACCAATTGGTGAGTTTTTGCTGCGCAAATCACGCATTGTTCTATCCAATGCTTCTACGGAAGTCTTGTTCGACATGGGGCTTCGTCCCAAACTATTAATGAGCAAACACGCATCCATTTTCCCGCACTGCTTTGTTTAGAAATGCTACAGACAATGTTAGTATCATTAACAGCAATCTTTAGCGGGAGTTTGAATGTCGCGTGTGTGGTTCAGCCTCCTTGTAAAAGTGTAGCTGCAATGCCAGATGATGCCACGGCTAATGCTATTTTACCAGTAGATCTGACTTTCGCCAAAAGAAAATTGATTAAAAATGTTTTCCTTGTGTCTCCTGCAGCTTCAAGGAAAAATAATTTCCCTTCCTTATCAATTGATGATAGTAACGCAGAACAACATCGCGCTGTAAAGCACCTTTTATGTTTATAACACCGATAGACGCAAGGGTAGAGCACTCTTATATGGGAAAATTTTTTTTGTTAAATTTTCATTTATAATAGTGATCAAAGTGTGACCCAAGATTAGAGGATTTTAAAAAGCATTACTTTTTTTAAATTAGTATTTTCCTTCTACCCGCGCATTTATTTTGAAAATTTACATTTGTGCTACCATACTGATAAAACTTGAAACAACATATTGTTTATAAATTCTATTAAACTATTTATTATTATGAAAAAACAAGTAATATAGAACAAATTAATGCTAATTTACTAAAAATGTGAGCCACTTAAAACATAAAATATACATAAGCATAAATAAAAATAGTCAAAAGAGACCTTAAAATCACGTTTGGTGTCGAATTTGGGCATGAGTTTTCTTCACTCGGTGTTTGATTTTATGCGACCCTCTCTGGCCTTCTTATCACGTACCTGCATAGAAACCTCTGTTAGTATCTTTACTGAACGTTCTATAGCCTTGGTATGGCATGGCAGTCTTAGAAAAAGGTATTTTTGTACTTCCTTTTGTTTCCACCATAGAAAGCAAATCTTCATTCTTGACGTCTCTAAGGATGGGAGGTTGAAAATATTTTTGTTGCCAATCTATAAGGTCGGTGTATGATTTGGCATTAAGCTTAATTTTAGAGACCTCAAAAATACGAGGGACCTTTTCAGAATGAGTCGCTTCTCTTGCTTTTATAATCCTTCTAGCAGCAAGTTCACGAATGTGTTTCTCAGGATCTGAGAGCATCGACTACAGATGATTCTCAGGTTGCGCAAAGAAACTGTTCCTACTTGTGGCAGGGAAATTGCAGCCTTAATATCCTGTTGGTTAACCATCGAGCATGCGACATTTTCCCTGGAGCTCTGTGTGCTAGATCGGGAGAACAATCGCCACTAATTACAGCTGATGTAATATCGTACAAGTAACGTTGGTCAGAACTTAGGTCTTTGATGATATCGGCCAAAGTATCCGGCAAAACGCTTTCTAACTTTTCATACCGTACAACAGAATTTTCTAGCAATCTTCCAATAGTACCAGAATAGGATCTTGGCCCAGTAGTTGCCCCAACTAAGAATAAAAAAAGGTGTTTTAAAGGCAATTCATTCGTGTGTAAAAGGCTAAGGATGATCCATTGTAAAGGTTCATTCAAACGTTTTTCTAACAACCGTATTACACCACCATTTTCCCCTGTGTTTGTTGCTGTCCCATCACAACCATCAGCTACAGTTTCTCTCAATGAAACTTTTTCAGAAGAGAACGAATCATACATAGCACGTTCTATGCTCTTGGCCGTCCCAGTACTTGGGACAGCGTAGCCGACATAAACAGAGTCAGGTTCCTTGATAACAGAAATGTGTTCTTCTACAATAACTTGGCGGTATTTTTTGATTCCCATTTTTACTACATTTAAAACTTTATCTTTTCTGCCATTTAAGTATATAGCTGTAACACTGACACTATTTTTAGCTAATATTTCTTTGCGTCCTTTTGATCTTTCACGGCGCAATTTTGATTTATCTATTACTTACACATCTGACTTAATGAAATTTAGCACACATATGTAAAATAATATAGAATAAATGACAGCCCACTTTAAAACTTTGAAAGTCCACCCGTTCCCGGAATTTAAGAGATTTTTTATGCTCTTCACGCAAAAATCTTTCCGTAATTGTAACCCCTGTAGTGAAAAAAGTGGGAAATAAGGATCGTGGTTGCCATGTGTGGCGATTTTGCCGAATAAAATGTCGTTCGTATACAAATCCACAAAAATGGACCTATCGGCCTGAAATTTAGCACAGATATGTAAAATAATATAGAATAAATCGTAGTCCACTTTAAAACTTTGAAAGTCCACCCGTTCCCGGAATTTAAGAGATTTTTTATGCTCTTCACGCAAAAAGCTTTCCGTAATTGTAACCCCTGTAGTGAAAAAAGCGTGAAATAAGGATCGTGGTTGTCATGTGTGGCGATTTTGCCGAATAAAATGTTTTAAATTCTCAAAGTAAAAATAAAAGAATAATAATGATTTTTTTTTTTGTTAGTTTATATTCGTAAGGTTATTTTTTTTTAAATTATAATATCGTATGCATGGGAAATCAGATCAGGAATGTAATGCTTCACACGCAAAACAATAAGAATTGAAAATTTCCGAGGCTAATGTGTAAATTTTTTTAGTTTGGCGAAAAAATAAAATGGCTGAAATATGGATTTTGAGTAAGTGCGTTCTAGCGGTTTGCACAGTTTTCGGCTTGACGCAATTTATTGAGAGCTTAAGGAAATAGATTTTTGAAAACAAGTGCAAAGGTTTTATTAGAATACAGTGTTAAATTTTAATGATCCGTGAAGAAATAATGCAGTTATTAAGGGATTTCAAGCGATCTATCTTCAGAATTCTCGCCAATTGAGTACATTGATTTAAGTTGGGGGAATTCCGCCAAATTTCAGAAAATTGAAATCTTCTCATTTAGTACATCGGAGTAACGATGAATAAAACACGTTATAGTTGATAATTTAAAAAAATTCGGTTGTATTAAGGGATTCACATTTTCAAATAAATGTGTGCTTTACTTTTTGGCGGCCGAACCATTTCCCATATTGATTGCTGCTAAGTCGTTGCTGCTTCGAATGATTTCCTGAAAAAACTCTTGCAAAATGGCGTATGTTGGCACTTTGGCAAGGCTTAGATTCTAAACTGGATTTTATTTGAGACTGGGATATATAATGATACTGGTTATAGATAAAAATGAATGTTGGTATGTGTGTATGAGGTTGAAAAACTCCAGCACCGTTGCACCATGAAATTTGGTTCACCTAAGTCTTTTATCATTGAGAAGCTTTTTATGCTATCCGTTTTCCTCTAACTTGCCACTCCAACCAGCAGAACGTCGAATTCTATTCCGTTTAGCCGTTTACTATGCGAATATCGTCCAACCGATTTCGATGAAATTTGGTACACGCGGATATTAGAACACGGAGAATATTTTTCACTATCCATTTTGCGGTAACTTGCTGCTAAATGGCGCTGCAAAGCATCAACTTCTATACCGTTCGACTGATGGGCATAAAATTTTTTATACTTACACATTTGAGCACGAAGAATATATTCTAACTGCGTTCCTTTTGATGTTACTCACCACTAGATGACACTGCAATGCATTATTATTTTAACTCGCCACTAGATGACGCTGCAGCAGGCCAAATTCTTGACCATTCAAACGGTCGCTATGAAAATTATACATAGCTATTTGAACAATGAGAATATTTTGGCGTTATCCATTTTGCTATAACTCGCCACTTGACGGCGCTGTAGCAAGTCATTACTTTAATTAACTACTAGATGGCCCTGTAGTGTATCACTTCTTGACTGTGCAAATGATCGTTATGAAAATTGGTATACATAGATAGTTGAACACGGTCGCTATGAAAATCAGTATACATAGCTATTTGAACAATGAGAATATTTTGGCGTTATCCATTTTGCTGTAACTCGCCACCTGACGGCGCTGTAGCAAATCAGTACTTTATTGAACCACTAGATGGCCCTGCAGTGTATCACTTTTGACTGTGCAAATAATCGCTATGAAAATAGGTATACATAGATATTTGAACATGGGGAAGAGTTTGGCGCTATCCATTTTCCTATAACTTGCCACTAGATGTTGCGTCAACACATGAACTTCAGGACTGTTCAGCCGATAGTCATGAAAATTCGTATACATCGATATCTGAATGCGAAAAGTATTTTCGCCGTATCCGTTTTGCTAAAACTCGCCACTAGATTGCGCTACGCCGCATGGCCTTCTGCACCGTACAAACGATTGCCTTGCAATTCGGTATGCATGATTATTGGACACAATATAACGCGATATCCACTTTGCTATATCTGTTTATTACAATGAATAGTAATCACCACAAATCGTAATATCAAAAAGTACATTCATTCCCGTGCGAAGAACGGGTACTTCAGCTAGTAAATATATATACATACAACCTACATGAAAAATTTCATTACTTTCCATTTATAACTTTTTTTTTAATCTTGTGGGAAAGTGCAAAAATCAGAAACTGAGAAAATCAAGTTTCTTTACAGTGCGTTTAAAGGGAAAGCCCATGTTAGCTGTTTTGCTTTTAATTGCTGCGGGCATAATTTTCGTTCGATTTTGGTGCAGTTTGTTTCAAAATATTCCTGACAACCTGAATTATGTTTTAAAATTATTTTCGAAAAATCAATTTTTTGGACGTTCAAAGGTACTAAGTCCCCTTAATAGTTAGAAAAGTAATTAAAATTTCTGAGCCTCAGGTACACTTTACCGAAGTCATGGGCCCAGTCATGCTCACATTTTCAAAGCTCTGCTTTCTGTAGATTTGTCTGGAGAACATTCATTTTTATTATTAGAGATAGATAGATTTGGAATAAAACTGGCATAATTTCCGTATTATTTAATGTTTTTCAGATGCACGTGCTTCTTCATTGAAGTAATAGCAATCTTGTTAGCTTAAAACATGAATCACTTGATACGGGCGAAACTCGCCAAGTATGGCAATGTAAAAACGGTTTTTAATTAATAATTAAAGAAGTAATTAAAAATCTAAAATTCTAAGTAGCCTATAACCTTCTCCAGGGTCCCATCTATATCTAAAACCAAAATTCATCATAATTTATTCAGCGGTTTAGGCGTGAAAGCGTCATAAACAAGCAAACAAACAAATTCACTTTCGCATTTATAATATTAGTTAGGATGCATTTTTTAAATCGTCACATTAAAATGACGTCAGTTTCGCTCGTGAAAATTAACTTAAATTATTGAAAGAAAAGTAGTTATTTTCATGTTTTAAACCGATCTAATTTTATCGGATATAAACACTTTCATATGTAGATGGTGAGTCACGTGACACTTTAAATTAGAGATTGATAATCTGATCACGTGAAATAAAACCGCTTATTACAATTATACACAAATTCGTGTGGTTTAACCTGAAAACCTTATTGTGAAGGCGTAAATATTGTCATTTTCTTCGACACACGTGCATATTATTGCCGTACCGCAATGTATTATACATATAAACCTTCCTCTTGAATCACTCTGTCTATTGCTGCAAACTGCATTAAAATCCGTCGAGTAGTTTAAAAGATCTAAGCGAACATCGAGCGGAGGCGACTTCATTTTATACTATGTAAAGATTAAATAGTTGTGTGTACCCGCTCTTTGCAAGGCAAGAAGAGAACATTATTTTCCTAAAATGTGATCATAACTACTTGTGAGTTGTGACAAAACAGAATCTCAAAGAAAAAAATAAAGTTCAGGTACAGAATTTTCTGTTGAAATTACCGCGAATCAAGCTTGAGATTTGGCTTGGCAATGCAAGGTTGGCTTAAGCTGGATTTCGACTTGCAAAGTGCGGTGATGGCGCCATCTTTGAAAGAGAATGGACATTAATTGTCTAGCCAATTTGTTGAAAGTTCGTAAAAGATGTGTTTTAACGGGGATGGGTTTTTTATTACCAGTGCCATATTACCGGCAGGGCAAACGGGGCAACTGCCCAGGGCCTACAGGTTTTAGGGCCCAAAAATCTTACATCTTACACTTTTGTATTTTTAAAATAAAATTACAAAGGAAAAAAAAATGAAATTCAGAAGTTGAATAATTTTTTTAATTATAAAGTATGAACAATGAAAATAATTCAAATTTACATTTGTATAAATTAATTTAAACTTATTTTTAATTCTTCGAAATCCTCTATATCGATATAACATACCAATATATGTAGGAAAATAACTAGCCACATTTGTAAAGAGAATTTTTAGCGTTAAAAAATAGCAAAATTTTTCAATTATTTGTTATTATAAGAAATATTTACAAAAATGACTAAAGTGTTTGTATTCCATACATGTTATGTTAGCAACTGTGATATAGCATTTCGAAGTAACGTTTAACTATCTGTTTCTTTGATTTCAGATTACTTAACACAAAATTTGTGTTAAGTAAATGGGTTTTTTATTACTTAACACAAAATTTGTGTTAAGTAAGTAAACCCATTCTATATTTCCAAATATGGAAATTCTTCAAAATAAAATACAATTATACTACGAAATTGATTTCAAAATCAGTCGTTTGTCTCGATTTTGGCCAGCGGCAGTATTGCTCATGAGTGTTGCGAAAGTTTTAAAACATGTGTTGCTCTTAAGTTTATATTATGTTTATTTCCCTATTTGTAGAGTCTCTAAATCACACATAACATTATTTTAATTTTGATGCATCCCATGGAAAAAAAAAATAATAATAATAACATATCGCCCACTTATCAATCTGGCCAGAAAACCGCTTAATAATTCACTTCAAACTTCAGTCATAGCTGCACAAGGCTCTGGTGGCTGAATGGATAACGCGCTCGACTACTAATCGAAAGGTCCCAGGTTGTATTCTAGCCACGGACACTCGATGGAAACAGATTAAAATAACTTAAAATTACAGCATAGAGGGGGAAAATGTGCGGAAAAATAAAGTATGTGGGGCACGTTCGCCAGCGGGCGCCCCGTGTATTTAGAAAAAAAAATTTTTTTGGACAATTTTTTAAGCTTGAAATGTCAAGCTTGGTTCAAGCTTGAAATGTCAAGCTTAATGCAAGCTGGGGAAGTGTAAACTAGAACACTTGATTCAAGCTTGCATCAAGCTTACACGACTGGAATTTTCAAGCTTAATTCAAGCTTATTGACTTGATAAATCAAGCTTGCTGCAAGTTTGCTGTGCTGTCTGGGATTAACGCGACGTTAAATCAAGCTTGCTGCAAGTTTGATGCAAGTTTGCTGTGCTGTCTGGGATTAACGCGACGTAGAATTATTTAATGTTTAGTTAGCTGTGATGTAAGATGGCTGTTGAAAAACGAAAAGAAACGGATAGTTTCACGAAATATTTATTAACGCGGTATATTGTGCTTTGATCAATATTGTCCTAGCATATCTAATAACTATTACTTATAGTATCCTTTACTGATACCAATATATTTTCGTTTTTCCATCTTTAATGTTTAATTCAAAGAAACGGTTTAGATATTTGCCACTAATGTAGTTTTTTATTCTTTGGTGATTCTTTGCAATTTACGCATTAGTATAAACAATAATCATTTCACTTTCTGGCTGCCATTAAAACAGCTCTCCATACATTTTTATGCATAATTCTTGTCAGATTGGTTTATTTAGCACGTAAATATTTCCTGCGATTCGAAAACGTGTCCCGTTTAAAAATTATATCGAAAATAATGCTGGATAATTCATCGTTGAAAAAACAGCATTCAATTCTTTTTCTGGCAACGTAATATAAAATAGGGAATAATTTCGTGCGCGGCGTATGTTTTGTTTGTGAGCCCGTTATTTTGATTGAGTTTCGAAAGAGGTTTTAATCTCGTTAGATCAAAATGACGTAGATTTCACATGTGGAAACTCAGTTATTTTAAAGTCATTTTATTTATGTTTTTCAAATGGCAATTTTATTCATTGTTACTGTTTCCCAGACAACCATAGCGGAAGATATCATACCGAAATCTTGAAACAGCTTTTGAATTCAAAATCCTTCTTTACATAAAAATTCGTAAAGAATCTCCTAATTTATAGTTTTCCTCCGTTCTTCTTTTAAAAGTGGGCGAAATATATGCTCCGTCTTTTGCCGAAATATAAAAAAGTTATGACAGATAGAATGAAAGATGCAACAGTTTTAAATTATTTTTACGCAAACGTCGTCAAAAGAGAAATTCTTTTTAAAAATTCCCAAAAATCGGCAAAATATGTTACATAGTGAAAACAAACTGTTTTCGAAAGAAAATTTTCTCCTCTATCCGATGATGCAAATATCGTTTTATTGCGAGTTCAATGACCGGCGTTATTACGTATTATGCAAGAAAAATCGCTAAAAATCGGACAAAACATAAAATAAAATATTTTCTAATTCGAATTTCGGAAAAATCGCTCCGAGGCGTCTTAGGATCTGTCCCAGTGAAGCCGTATGCAAAATTCGGTAGGTCTGCGACCCACCGTCTCGGCGCAGTGCGAACGAGATACGCGCGCAAGAACATCGGTGGTCACAAACCTACCTACCTACATAGCTATATACAATGTTTACTCTCGGATTTTATTATATAAAGATACGTCACTTCCTTTACTGAGCGTTACTTCCGTCAGAAAAACAATCTGAGTTACCCCCTAGTTGCCCCTAAAGAAGTTTTACTTCAAAAAAAAAAAAAAAAAAAAAAAAAAAATTGTCTGAAACACTGAAACATTGATTTCTTTTCATTTTTTATTCTTGTGTTTTTTTTTTTTTTTTTTCAGAGAAAAGAATTTCATTCAATCGAAATATTTTATGCTAACCTAAGGAATACTTGAGCAACATGATTGTCGTGTTCGAAAATTTACTGTAAAGTAAATGTTTATGCTTGAGTGATTTGAGAGTGAATAAAACTAGATTCAATATAAAGTATAATTTACAGTAAGTTTTTGTGTAGGGCCCATCCACAAGTACCTGTACCCTAGTCCTCAACTATGCAAATCTGACCATGGCGTTGGCTCAGTGCTCAGAGTTGTACGTACGCAATGGCTGTATTCCAGAGGAGCATTCAAAGACATTTGCTTAAAAGGAACTCAGGTGACAGAAAGGGAGTCTTCTCCACAGGACCGAACCTAGCGTGAGCATGATGGTGCACAGCACGTGGGCAGTCAAGTGTAAGGGCGGCGGGGGAAAAATTAAATGATACTGTTTGTCAAAAGATGCCGCAAATTTTTAATTTGCACGTGGACGGCCGACGATCTAGAATAGGTTCTGCTTCTCCGAACAGGTTAAACTTACGTTCAATCGTAGATTAAACTGCTTAACAACTCAGCAGATTTTGGTTCAAGAGAGAAACGACCCTTAGATTCGCCACTGCTTTTTAATGGAAGAAAAAATTGAATTGCTGAACTACTTGTAAAAGTAAAATACATATGAAAATAAAAATAGAGAAAGAATCCCATTCCCCTCTACTGAAAAAAGTAATCTAGAATAAATAAAGTATTGGTTAAAACGTATTTTAATCGATACTATTATTTATTCAATCTTATTTCAAGGATTAGATTGTACTGTAAGACAGCTTGTAACTGTTTAATAAAAACTTTATTTTTTATATTTTCATTTATGTATATAAAAAAGGGTGTGCGTTTTCTGTATCCCCCCCCCCCCAACTATATAAATTTCAGATTTAAAATATGTATTTTCCCGGTTTATTTTGAAGAAAAAGTTAAGACCGGGGGGCCAAATTTTAAATATTGTGATCATTTTGCCATTCAGAAACATTTTTTCTTGACTGACAAAACTCAGTTATAGCAAACAGAGATCTACTTGAAACTAATATTTATAGTTACATATATATTTCAGTGTTTGCAGTTTTTAATTTGTATGCAAAAATAAAACATTTCATAAGCGTTCCAACTCCCCGCCCCCCTTTTCCTAATCTTGGAAAAAATGATAGCTTGCTGCTGGACTGTTCTTTGAAGTGACAACCAAAAGAAATCATAAACAGACTTTCATTCCCGCGAATTAAAAATCTTATAATTGGCTGTAACGGAGATTTAGGAAATTCTGAAGATTTAAAAAACAGCAGAGTTAATAATAATAATTACTATTATTATTAATACTTATTTTTTATTAAAAATTATTATTAATAATAAACTTTTTTTAAAAATTAAGAACTAAAAAACCCAGAACATAGTTCTTCCCGAATAGTAATAGGATGCCCGCAGCTCAGATGCCGGCCTTAAGTTTATAATAAAAAGAAATTATTGATAAAGTGCGTATACATATAATTTAGTGCACTGAAGGATTCAAAAAAATTTCAAGCTGACGGCAATAATTATAGAGCTAAATGTTTTATCGGAGCTGAATCATTTCTTTCCTTTCCTTTTTAAAATCATTTTAAATCTTGAACTCAGATTTAACCTGTTCCATCTCGTCTCATATTGAAATAACGCATACTTCCTCTTCTGTGACAAGTGTTGCTTCCAAGATGGATTTTTGAATACCTTGCTAGTGTCCAGTAGTGCTTAGGCAATCTCTGGGTTCCAGGTGAGCATTGAAAGAGCTTTCAAATTACCCTTATTTTCAATTATTTTTTTCTTCCTGAGTACGCACTTTAAATGAGTGAAAAAAGATTTTAAAAATCCAATATTAAAAAAAAAAAGAACTTTCTACAGCATTCTAAACATGCGATAGTAAGTAAGATGCTTCTAGCCTTTTTAAATATTCTCTTCTAAAGACAATTTTTAATTATTAATACAGATAAAAGAACTCTTATTATACCCTTGCTAGTCACTTCATTAATAATTGGAATTCCTTGCAAAATACTGCACTTGAAATCTTTTTAGACTCACGACTTTCACAATGACACTGGTTAAAGAAAAGAAATTTATGGGTTGCTGTTTTTCTCCCAATTCCCTCTAACGGGGGGCCATCCTCAGGATATTTTCCGTGAGTCTAGGGTCACCGAATGATCCTTCTTGAAAGGGGGGTGAATTGGTTGGCGATCTTTTAGCGTGCCGATGTGTGGGAAGTATTCGCGCCAACTGCGTGCCAAGAGACTTGGCGAAATTTGCCTTTCGCAGGTTACCGCTGAAGTTTCGCCAATGAGCACCTCTGACCTGTATAAGATCCTAAGCGCGGGCGGAATCCATAGATATAGGAAGTATCCTATATCTATGGCGGAATCGGCATATATGCGGCCCGCATAGGGATAGGGACAATTCTTCCTCGACAAACCTGTTTCTCTCCCAACGCGATTGGAGAATGCGTTCTTTGATTGGCCACTGCACCCACCCGCTAGCGAGTGGGGAGTTTATCAGTCAGTCTCTCCATTTTTTCCATAACAGCTCGCTCGCTCTTGAGAGCACGGTTGCCAGATTTGGCTAATATTAGCCAATTTGGCTATTTTTGATCACGCTTGGCTAGAAAATTTAAAAAGAAAATAGCCAACCTGATTTTGGCTATTTTTATTGTGATTGCTAGAAACTGGTCCAATTTTAACTATTTTTTTTTTAGCATATTTGACTCGATAAGTTTTTTGAAGAAATTGTCTAACTTTTTCAGCCTTAGCAGGAAGGAAAATTCAGTTACCTCAACTAACTCTAGCATTAAGACTGAGAGAGGGACGTGGGGTCAGTGCTTTGAAAAGGATATTGACATCTTTGGTGATAGTATTGTATCGGAATGCAAGGAAGCGATGAACGCAAGTAGACTGGGAACCATACGCGTTCGAATTCCTTGTTTTTAAAGAAGGGGGAGTAGCCTAACAGCAAAGCGTTTATATACATAATCGTTCGAGCGGCACTCCACTACTTAGCCAGTATCATAGCCAGGATTTTATTCCGTGGAAGAATGAGTAGAACATTTTAAGCTGAGTATTCAAAAACAATAAATTAATTTAGTTCACCAAAAAAGAGAGGGGTTAAATTTCGGGGAAAGGGGGCCAGCGGCGTAGCCAGGATTTATTTTCTGGGAAAAGGGGTCCAAAATTTTCTCATCTATATATCAATTACAGTAAAATAAGTGAAAAAATGCCCTTACCCGTGTTTGTCACCAGGGGTCAATTCAGGATTTTTTTCTAAGGTCCCTTTTAGCGAAAATTGCTTATTTTTGTAAATTTCAATACTTAATTTTGTGAATTTCAACACTTATTTATGTGAATTTTCATATCAATTTTTAACGAAATTAGTTCTTTTGTTAAAATGATTTATAAAACACATTAAAATGTAGGGTAAAATGCCAATGAAGGGCCGTTTGAATCGATTATATTTTTGTGAAGGGGCCCGTTTTAATCGATTGTAATTTTGTGAAGGGGTTGCAAAACGGACTCTGTTTCCATCTGCATCGACTCCACCCTGTTCTCTCTAGTTTTGGGATGGAGCAGGGCCCGATTATGACAAACCGGGACCTGGGGCAGAAGTCTGAATAGCAGGCCCCCTACATGTTGTTACAACTACTTCATGTATTTTTTCTGTGTTCGCATATGAATCTTTGTCTTAATTAAATGTATCCAACAACATGAAGTATACTAATATTAGATAAACGGAATGCTTATAAACATTATAAACATATGGAATATCAGCATTTATTATACAATGAAGACTTGAAAAATACAACAAAAAGTCTGACTTTTTCATTATATTAATAATCGTAATCGGCAAATTTCTATTTATTGGTGTCCCATTCTAGCTGGGTAGCCACTTAAAAAACTTGAGTGGGTCCGGCAACTTACTGCATCACTTAAAATCTAGCAACCATCCTAGTTACCACTTCTTTTTGTAGAAATCTTTAATCTGCTGTGATATTTGTTCTATGTAGAGGGGGGAATTAAGAAAAAAAGAAAGATTTTTGTACTTTGTAAATTCATAACTGAAAAAAATTAGGCATTTACTACACAGGAAAAAAAAAAACCTTAAACTAAATTCACATACTGTAATAATTTAGGAGCAACTCAAAGCAGGAACTGCGATAATCAGGGACTGAGTAGGAGCTGACCGGGATGGGCTGCAGATCGCCACCAACAAAATAAAATCCTGTCTATGTTACTGATATAAACAGAATGACTCAGTCCATTCGTATTTATTGTACGTAATGAGCAGTGGTGTAGCGAGAAATTTTTCATGGGAGTGTTACGACTACTGTAACTCACATGTATCTGTAAGTGTGTGTAATAAGGGAGTGAAGATACTCGGCAGCAGAAGATTGTACGGCAAAAATTTCCTCATGGGGGGTTGTGACCCCTTATCCCCTTGGCTACGCTACTGAGTATGAGGGATTGTTCAATAAATTATTAGGTATCTATTTTGTTAATTTAACTTATGACCGATTTTGTTTTTCTTTGAGGGCTGAACAAGTACGGAATTCAAGAGCAGAAAATAGAAGTTTCTCTTTGAATTTTTAAACATATGTTTTTAAAAGATTTTGTGAGAATGTCGACCCCCCCCCCCCCCTACGTTATGTAAGAAAACACGTCCATATTGTATTCCAATTTCAAATTCTGCAAATCTTAATTAAAAATCCTAAAGATGGCGCTGCAATCGCCTGTTTGGCTATTTTTGGCTAATTTTCAGAAGCCATTTGGCTATTTTCATAAATTTCGATCTGGCAACCCTGCTTGAGAGACCCATTTCAGCGACGTGAGAAGACTCGGCGTGGTGTCATCGATGGATTCCTTTCGCGATCTCCAGAACCACTTGCAGTTCCTCGTCCAGCATGGAACGAGGGACAGTGCCGAGGAACACGGTGGGAGGTGGAGGGCAGCGGTCGAAGCCATGCGCCGGACAGCTCCCGACTCCGTCGACTGGGAATCGGCGGAGGCCACGTGCTCCGCGCTTCTGGACGCTTTGCGCACGGGATCGTGCCCGGACAGGGACATCGTCAACAGGATGCGCCTATCGTGCCACAACTTTGTGCTGGATGACTATTGTTTCCGCTTAATTGTCACGGAGGAAGGTCGTCGGAGGTTACTCGCAATCAGAAATACGGGAAATCGTATTCGATCCGTCTTTCTGGAACCGGCTCATTGTGGGCCTCTCGACCTGTGGGATCAAAGCGAGAGAAATTGTCCTGGGGGATACCCATCCGCGATAATATCGATCCAAATAGCTGTGATGGCTGGTGACTGGCGTTTTCTCGGAGTTCTGATACAGTACGGATTTTGGAGTGGACAGTTCTCACTGAAAGATGCACTTCTTTTCACTCGCATTGGACGCATTTGGTAAGCGTATTTTGCTTCTCATTTTATTTGTGGCAATCTGTCCATTTCATGATAATATCCAATATTTTGGATCGATATACGTTTTGATATTTATAGAATACTTTTAATAACAAGTTAATCTTACTGTTGATTCATCGGTCATTAGAGTAGAGGGTCTTGCATCCCAGCCTTAGTTGCCGGATAGCGTGTTTTGACTGAGGAGAGCTTCATCTTGAAAGGGGAAACTTGTCGTGTCTATTATTCCTAGCTTCTTTTGATAAGGTACTTGTGAAACTTTTGCCGGTTTTGATTGAAATAGGGGTGGCCGTTTAGTAAATTTTTCAGTGTATTAGGATACAGGGACTTTTCAGGGATTAGGATAAAGCCACTTTTCCGCTTTTTATATTTTATTTATTTTTTAATCATTTTGCATAATCAGCAGAATTTTTCTAAAAATTCGATGGTGTTTATGTTTTTTCCCTTTCTTTCCAGCAGTCATAAAGAATTAATTTCCAGCATCTCTCAATTTCAATCTTTTTCCATCCGTCTTGAAAATGAGTATTTTTCCTTTAGTATTCCTTTATTTAAATCCCCAATGCTGTAATAATAAAAATTAATTCCTATTTCAAAGTTAAATTATCTATTTCAAAGAAACCAGTAAAGGAAAAATAGAGCAGGCTCAGACATAAATTAAAATGATGTGAAATAGTTAAAGTTGAAACAAAAAATATTTTGTCAATAAAAAATAAAATATTTAATTCATTTTTTGTTTGCTTTCATAAATATGTTTTTTCCCCCATACATAACTTTTTTCTAAAATAAGCTCCACTTATTCGTTTTATTTCTGTAGGATTTCTTATTTTTCCTCTTTTTTGCTATTTTATGAGTGGCATCTCTGAAAAAACAAAGGTATACTGCCATTCCTCACCTTAATCTTTTTCCTAGGGAGTACGCCCACACACACTGGAGGAACCGTGGATCTCAGCATGGGTCGAATCGGATCCCCGACGACGTTTGGAGCTATCTTCTAAGGAACGGCGGCAGAACGTCGAGCGACAAAGACAGAGGCGTTAGTCGAATATACCCGATTGTCAGGATGCTGGGGGCACTGACGGTTATACCGCAGCAACGCCGAGAATCTCTTGTGCGGTGCCTGAGGCTGTGTTTTGCGGCGGCGCCCGACCCTTTCGTCTCCCCAGACGAAGTGCGGGACTTTATCCTGTACCTTGTGGGCAGTGACTGCGACAGAGGTGCCGTGGACCGATTCGTCGACCAGCACTGGTCAGCTGTCTTCGGCCGACGTCCGTACGGTCCGAGAAGCTTACAGCATCTGAGCCGTTGTGCTGCGAGGGCTCGACTGGTTGCCGTGGCGGAAGGCAAGTCTACCGTGCTGCCCCAGTTGGTGAAGGACCTGCACATTCCCGAAACATTGAAGGACTTTCTGTTGGGTGATCCGGAACCGAGGACATGGTAAATTTGTATGAATGACTCGAATAAAAGTTGACTGAAAACCCACAGTTTTGTTGAGTTTTTATTTATTATTTCACCGGACAGGCGTTGGCGTACTTAGGTATAGCGCAGCAGCCCATGGCAGAAAACAAACTTCGTTCGTTATCTCAGTCATTGATAGTATATGATTTATCAACCTCGGAATCAGAGCTAGACAATGATGAAAGTTGGACATCGTGATGTATCATACGTTTTGGATCGATAGATCAATGTCAAATTATAAACAAAATCATTTGACATCGATCAACCGAAAGTGTTACTGACAGCTTTTAAGGACTTTTTTTAACCTTTAAATATAATAATGATGTCTTTTTGTAAAAAATTCTTCCTTTTCCACGTTCGGACCCTCCCTGAAATTTTTTTCTGGGTACGGCCCGGATTTATTCCTTGAATATGCATTACATCTGGCTATCACCATTTTAGGGAAATTAAAATAATTCCTTATATATATTTAAGAATGTATCTGGTAACATCATTGATTATTATTATTTTTTAAATATTTGGCAAATATTAAAAGATATTTTCTATACCGTATCAATATTTACCCAATCTTGTGAATTCACTGAAAATAAAATCCAATATTATAAATTTAATATTTTGCCCAATGTAAGTCAAATTTTAATGCTTTTGAATCTTAAAATATTTGAAATGTGTCAATAATATTGAGTGTATATTAGAAATATTTCCAATATTATTAAGTAATTACATTAAAATTTATGTATAAGATGTGAATATTTTGAGAATAAAAACCATTTCCAGTATAGGTAAAAATTAGCCCTAACATATGCTCAAGATGTTACTATTATTATTTGTAAAATTTAAATTAACATATGAAGTGTATTGAAAATTAATTATATGTATATTGGGAATATTTCTGAAGTAGTCTCACTACCAATAAACTTTTAAATATCAACTCAATATTGTAAAACATTAATATCAAAAACCAATAATGATACAAAGTAATAAGTGAACACTTTGAGAATAATCACGATTTCCGATGTTGGTAAATAAAATTCCAGTATTGGTAAAAATTAGCATTTAGGTCTGATAAATTCTCAAAATAACGTTAATACTTTCAGTATGACTATACTAGTATATACTTTTTCCTACTGAATTTAACATGCAAAAAATATATATTTTTGAATATAGGGTGTGTATTGGAAATATTTTTGAAGTAGTCCTACATTTGATAAATTTTTAAATGTTAATTCAATATTGTTAAAAAAATTGAAAATAAAGATCAACTGTAACTTCTTCAAATGTATCAAATGTAGCTTCGTACAAAGTAGCAAAGTTAATATTTGCTACAGATCTATTTAAAATGCATTTATAGTATATGATATACATTGGAAATATATTCACATATCTGCCAACTCTTCTGGTTTTGACAGACTTCTGTTTTTTTTAATTTTTAGTCGATATACTAAATTGTATTACAAACTGTGCAAAAAAAATTATAAATGAATAATTGTATTTCAAAATAATTTATTAAGGTAATCATTTCAACAGTTAACAGCACAATGCTGTCGTATGAGTGAGGTCAAAGCATTTGTAAGCAAATCTTTCATGGATAATTAACAGAACTTCATTTCGTTCTTCCCTCACTGATTCATCATTAGAAAATGTGTTAGTATTGAAAACTAAAGCTTGAAAATAATTTTTCTGATGAGCTATTAGTAAAAGCTAAAAAAGCTACTTTGAACGAGATAAAAAAAATCTTAATCTGTTTATTTTTCAACATATTTTTGTTAAAAATAAAGTCATATTTACATTTATTGAATTGTTTTTTATTTTTGTGAAAATACTCCATCTTTTTTAATTTTATATAAAAAAAATTCAGGTAAGCTTTTTTCTATCGCTATTTAATTTTGTTTTTATTTCTGTACAATACTAATATAAAAAAAAAAAATAAGAAGAAATGGTGATATACACTGGGGGAAACAGTCTTCTGTTCTTAAAATATTTTATCTTCTGATTTTTTGTGAAATCTTCTGTTTTTTCAACCCGAGTCTCCCTGTTTTTGGCTTAAAGAGGTTGGCAGGCATGTATTCAATATTGATAAGTAGATACTTATCAATAATTTTATACCATTTTTAATTTTTTTGGTTAATATTGACTCAATATTACAATGGGAATAAAACTAGTATTGGTAAAAAGTAGAAAGTTGATATTTAACCATTATATTGTAAAACTTATAAAACTTGGTTGCTATTGAATTTAAATTAAATATATTTAAAATGTATCTGCAATATCGTACGCCTTGAAAATATTCTTCATATCGTACAAGTAAATATATCAAGTTTGTCCATAGGCAATCTTTAATACGTCACAGCTGGATATCGGGTATATCTATTAGAAGTCCAAGATGAAATAGATTTCTCTATTAGAAATTTGAGGTGTGATCTCTCTAATGAGTCGATAACATCTATAATACGCAGGTCTATAAGAGATTATGCGAATAAAGATAGTTTACTGATTCAAAACACTTTAGAGAAGGCATTTTGTTGTCATTCTTATAAAAGTACAAATGAAGTGCCCTAGATGAGCGTGCCAAAAAAGTTCGTAACAGCTTTAGTATAGGTCCTTTTTGGCGATTTTTTGATTTGGCAAAATCTTGTCGCCAATCCAAGTTTGACTTGCCGATGCCAATTGTAAACAATATGGCGGATCGGATGGTGCTGGTTCCGAGATCATTGCCGTTAATTTTGTTATGATTTATTTTACTGGCTTTTAAATATTTTTATGAAAAAAAAAATTAAACAGATAACAAGCTTACATGTACATATAGATTTGGTTTAATAAAATTTAATTACTTTCTTTTTATGTGATGGGGTACAGCTTTAGTATGGTCCCTTTGGCGCTCTTTATTTTTGGCGACTTTTTTTGGCACGATAAAGGATGCCAATATGGTAACCCCGCCGTCGGATGCTCCGGAGCGGTAACCCTAACCTCGGGCGAAAAGTGGATTCTTCCGTGACGTCACGGATGCGCTCGTGTTCGTCCGGCAAATCGTGACCGTTTGTTCCTTTCATGAACTTTTTGAGCCCCGTGTATTTCTTAGCACGGGAGGTTCGTTCGAATGGTTGATCTGCCATGTGCTTTATGGTTTTATTTAAATCGCTTTATTTAACATTAAATTTTATTATTATTTAATTATTTTTGAAATTTAAAACGGCTGTTCAGGTTCATACTGACTGTTTACATACAGTTTTGTATGAATAAGCTTTCTTTTGATAGTACGTTTCAGATTAATATTTGCGTTTTCGATTGTTTATTTGTTAAGGGTAGAAGCAACAAATAATTACGTTATTAATATTTTATACAGTGAAATAATTTTAGATATTTTGATTTTATTATTTCCATATTGCAATAATTTAGAGATTTTAATCAAGGTATGTGATAAGCATTGTTTGTTTTTATTTGTTATTATTACCTTTGTTTATTTGTTAATGGTAGGAGCAACAAATAATTCCGTTATTAATATAATATTTGATATTTTGATTTTATTATTTCAATATTGAAACAATTTAGCGATTTTAATTAAGGTATGAGAAAGCATTGTTCGTTATGATTTGAATTAGTTCATTATTTTGCTTACGTAGTCTTTTGTCAGAATGCTAAAATGTATTTTAATTTTTTTGTCTTTTTTAT
Source organism: Cheiracanthium punctorium (assembly GCA_038373885.1). Taxonomy (NCBI): domain Eukaryota; kingdom Metazoa; phylum Arthropoda; class Arachnida; order Araneae; family Cheiracanthiidae; genus Cheiracanthium; species Cheiracanthium punctorium. Next base: position 37,091 of record JAWZYV010011044.1, read on the forward strand.
TTGTTATTTTTGTGAGGTATTGCCATTAGAATATTATTTGTTTGCATTGTTTAATTTAATCTACTAAAAAGAGAAAGGGGGGGTTGAGGGGGGCACAGCCCCCCCTCACACAAAAAGAAAAGTTATTAAATTTTATTAAACCGAATCTATATGTACATGTAAGCTTGTTATCTGTTTAATTTTTTTTTTCATAAAAATATTTAAAAGCCATTAAAATAAATCATAGCAAAATTAACGGCGACGATCAATTATCTCGGAACCAGCGCCATCCGATCCGCCATATTGTTTACAATTGGCATCAGCAAGGCAAACTTGGGTTGGCGACAAGATTTTGTTGCCAAATCAAAAAATCGCCAAAAAGGGACCATACTAAAGCTGTTCCTGTGATGGGGGCTTCTCTTTTTAGTAGATTAAATTAAACAATGCAAACAAATAATATTCTAAAGACAATACCTCACAAAAATATAAGAAATAAAAGACAAAAAATTAAAATATATTTTAGCATTCTGACAAAAGATTACGTAAGCAAAAGTAAAGAACTAGTTTAAATCATAACAAACAATGCTTATCTCATACCTTAATTAAAATCGCTAAATTGTTTCAATATTGAAATAATAAAATCAAAAGTTATATTAATAACGAAATTATTGGTTGCTTCTACCCTTAACAAATAAACAAACGAGAATGAAAACATTAACCTGAAACGTACTATCAAAAGAATGTTTATTTATACAAAACTGTATATAAACAGTATGAACCTGAACATCCATTTTATATGAATTATATAATAAATAATGAAAATATTGAATTAATTGAATATAATTAAATAATAATAAAATTTAATGTAAAATAAAGCCATTAAAATAAAACCATAAAGCGTAATGGCAGATCCACCACTCGAACCACCCACGCGAAATACGAGCAAAAGGGGCTCCAAAAGTTTAATAAGGGAACGAACGCTCGCAATTTGCTGGAGGAAAACGTTAGCGAATCCGTGACGTCACGGATGAATCCACTGCTCGCCCAGGTTTGGGTTGCCAAGCTCTCCACTCTGGATCATCAGACAGCGGGGTTACCCTATTGGCATCCTTTATCGTGCAAAAAAAAGTCGCCTAAAATAAAGCGCACCAATGGACCCATACTAAAGCTGTACCAAAAGTTCCTTATCCTGATATATTTTTTGTCTACTTTTTAAAATTCCTTCATTTTCAAAATTCTTAATGCCTTATTACTTCCTTGTACGTAGTATAAGGAAGTAATGTGATCAAGAAAAATTTTGGGGGCCAAATTTCGACATAAAAACCGATTTTGACTACCTCTAAATTTAATTTTAAGAATTTTTTCGATGCATCTCATCGTAGGCTAGCATGCACGATCCTATTAACGCGTCTGCAACTCATTTTGACCAGCGGCGAGTTTATTGTGGTCAGTTTTTCCATGCCGTCTGTACGTACGTACGTAGGTACGTACGTACGTATGTATGTAACTCGCATATCTCAAAAACTATGGGTCGTAGAATGTTGAGATTTGATATTTAGGATTGTTCTATGATCTAGTTGTGCACCTCCCCTTTTGGTCGCAATCGAATGAATAGTTTATGTACAGGACCGCCCAAAAGATTCGAAATACATTACGCTCTATGGGCCGAAAATCATTAAACTCGTATATCTCAAAAACTATTAGGCGTAGAATGTCGAAACTTCATATTTTGGATAGTTGTAACATCTAGTTGTGCACCTCCCCTTTCGGTTCCATTCGATTGGATAGTTTATCTACAGGACCGCCCAAAACATTCGAAATACATTACGCTCAATGGGCCGAAATTCATCAAAGCGTTTTTTAGAGGTATTGGGCTATTTCAAACGACTCAGAAGTTATATATGCTGTAAAGAGTTAGAAAATGAATTTCTCCTTTAAAAAAAGTGTCTTTATCATTTACAGTTCTGCTACAGGAACACTCAAAAGATTTCCAATACATTACGGTCAATGGCAATTTTAGGGGATTCATCCATTTCAAGCACAATACCGTCCTACCACATAAGTGAGGTAATGGTCCGACCACGGTCACGTGCCTCCCTCAAGAACTATGCCAAAAGTCGCCAAGCTTGGCAACTTTTTGTGTACGTGTGTGCATATTTAACTCTCAAATCTCAAAAACTATTATGAAATTTCATGTGTAAGATTGTTGTAACATCTAGTAGTGCATCTCGATTTTTGGTTCCAATCTACTGGAGTTTCTTTACAGGACCACCAAAAAGAATTTCAGTACTTTAATGTCTATGGACATCTTCAATATAATACAATTGTAGTCAGTCATTGTTTGGTATATGCCCAAAATCTCGCCGTCTGTCCTCGACCTTGGCGAATTTTGCCGAAATGTCGCCAAATTTGGCGATAGTCAGTCATTGGGTCCAAGCCCAAAGTATCGCCATTTGTCATCGTTCTTGGCGAGTTTTGGTGAAATATCGCCAAATTTGGCGATAATCTGTCATTGTTGGTCTATGCTTAAAATCTCGCCAAATGTCGTCGACATTGACGAGTTTCGCCGAAATATCGCCAAATTTGGCACCAAAAATTATTTCGTATTTTGTATAACTCTAAAACTTTAACCCGTACAATTTTGAACTTTTGTATTTAGAACTATATTATAATATCTAACTGTTTTCAATATCTTTTTTGACAGCAATCGACTGGGAATTTATTTACAGGGTGAGCCAAATGACTTTAAATACATTAAGGTGTATGGATGCATTAAATTCATTGAAAGTCAGTGGTCAATGACTACTTTGGCTATCCCCAAAATCTCGCAAACTATCTCAAGTTTGTCGGCTTTTGGTGAAATATCGCCAAATAAAGTGTCAGAAGGAAATCTTTCAAATTGAACTCAGCTTGGCGATATCGAAATATTTGGCTAGAAATTGCTATACCTTACTATTATTGATATTTTATCTCTTTCAAACAAATAAGTTTAGAGGAAGTGCGTCGAAAATATTTTTGATCTAATGGACGTGCAAGGAAGTCATGTGTTGGACACATCAGATTTTTCTTTTTTAATGCTATTTACAGAAAAAACTATTCTCATTCTAAAAGCATAGAATAGCTGTGAGGAAATACTATTTATATCACTAAGATGCATCCATCTGAATAACTGATTAAAATAATTAAAATGGTATTAAATTTTTAATATTTATGTCTGTATTTTAATGCCACATCTACTCCCCCACCCACCCACCCACCCTAAAAAAAATAAAGCTACTAAAATAAACTATTCAGTACTATTACTGGAAACAACAGCATACATTTTAAAAAGTATTTAATTTTCTATGCTTTAAGCTATACTCAAACATTCATTGAGTTTCATTGGAATAGACCAGAATTTTAATTTTTGTAACATATACAGTCAAACTGGTCATGTTGAAAACCTCTATATCTCAAAACTTCTAAAATTCCCTACATTTACAAATCAAAATTCATTGTATTTTCCATATTTATCTCGAAAAAATTTCCTTCAAATCTTCTCTATCGCAAATTTTAGTGAGTGTAAATTACAAAATTGAGTAAGCTATTAGTGTCCTCGGGATCAGCAAAAATCGTTACTTTTGAGAAGTCAGTGACAGCCTTCCAAGTTATAACGGGTGTTAATATAAATGAATTCATATTAAGTCTGGACAAGAAAAACGTTTAAAATTTTTACAATCCTATATGTATAGGATTGTAGAAATTTTATCAGAAATTATACACAAACATTTAAAATAACAGAAAAAAAAACACAAACATACATATGTACAAACATACATACATACACAAACATTAAATAAAGAAATTCTATATATGTACTTATTTTTTTAAAATCCATTCATTCTGTAAGAAACATTTCACTTCATTTGCAATTTTAAGAATGCTTAACTATAATAAGTGTATATGCATTTTAAATTTGATTTATCCTGTGTATAGGGAAATGCTCCGTTAAAAAAAAAAAAAAAAAAAAATGAAATTGTTACCTTTCTTAGAAAATCTGAATAGAAATTGAGTTTTACCTCGAGATCTGAAATGTGTCACTATAGGAAAAAAATGATCATACTACTACTATTAGTCTGATCATAAAATGTAAAACTGCAAATGTCTAAAATATATGTACATTTGTTTCTTCATCCCTCTAATGCTATGCAATTTTTGCGGGGAAGAGTGCTTTTCTAGTCTAAATGACAGATACACCAGGACAGCTGTACGCGACCCGAAGGGAGCTCTGGAAAACGGAAAACGCCCACTAGAAGGAAATCTGCCCCTCCTTCCGACCTGGGTTCTGCAGCCAGAATCTCCATACGTATTTCCCTTCTAAGTCTTTGAATTCTGTGCAGCAAGGGCCCTGGGGATGGAGACAGCCAACCCTCTCCTAAAAACACCCAGAAACTTAACCAGTTGTGACCATGAATGGAAGCTTACTGCACCCCGCTTTCGTCTGAAATATCGTAATGTCCCGAATATAACGCGACCCCGAAACTTCTAATCAAGCTCGAGTCAGATTTTTTTACGAGCAATAATCAGTCAAAAAGCATCGCATTATGTTCGAGCCATTATGGTAGGTTTTAGTGCATCTTGGGTGAACACTGCTGGCTATTGATGGCGAAAACTAGCCCCAAATATCTCGATGAGACCATAACAGAAAGTGTCTAGAAAATCATCATAAAATATCAACTCATTAAAAAAAGAGATAGTTATCATTCGAATATTTTTACTCGAAGCAAGTTACAAGCATTTCTTTAACATTACTAAATTGACATTTTAACAACCAGGATGGCTATACTATAGATAGCCACCTGCGTGTTCATCACGAGCAGTTTCTTTAACATCCAGGCCATGCTTCTTCGCGATTTTTACGCATGACGAAAGATATCTTGTTGGTCATATCCTCGCTGTATATGGCTTTGCAAATTTCTATATTAACTCGCCGTCTCGTCTGCCATGGCTTTTCGTAGTAACGATGCCTCCGGTAGTTTTCAAATATGCCCTCAGAGCTCAATATTCGATTCAGGACAGCTACTGCACCATCCACATTGCCATTTTTTACTAAAACAGTTCGACAAGCGTATTTAAAATGTCTCATTTTCGAGCAATAATTATTATGGCATGTGATAAAACTGTATACAAATCCAATAACAATGCTGTTTATCTGAAGACAGCTGCTACTCGATCACTGCGACCAAATATTTGCTATTTTCACTGGTATTCGAAGTAATTCATGCTGAGGGTGCGGATGCATCTTCGCAATACGGCCACGTTGCAATCACAACAGGTGTACTGTATTCGTTCTCAAGTACCCAAAGGTTCGATTGTAGTCGATTCACTTTAATGAATAATCATTTTCATCCACGACTGGCAGTGTTATTTTGAATATTTTTCGTGAACACGAGCAAGCAAAATGGCTGATAAAGATGAACAAGTGGAGCCTTCAATCGCTCAAGATTTGGTTGTTACCAAATATAAAATGGCTGCGGAGATGGTTAATAGTATGTATGAATGTTGCAATAGTTGAATGATATTGTGGAATGGATGAAAAGTCATCTTTGCTGATTATCCCTACTAGTATTACACCGGAGTTGAAACATGTGGTTTCGCGGTTCGGTTTCATTAAGAAATTGAACATATGTTGCGAGTAAACAGGCTTCAATCCAATTTTTAGTTGTAATTTAAACTACCTATTCATAAATATGTAACAGTAATGTTTTAATGGTTCTTCTTTCGTGCAGGTATTACTCTAATATGATACTCATCCGCCGCGAGTTTGAACTTGGGTCTATAGGATGGTTTTAAATCCAACCTACTTCTCGTCTTTCTTTCTCTCTTTTTTTTTTACACATGAGACCTGTTAATTATTCTTTGTGCAACTTTTGCTTTTATAGACGAAGTATGAAACTTAAAGATTAAAAGATCTTGAAACCCATTTTTTATTATTGTACTTGGAAATGTTTACATGGGTTGAACCCTTTTACTTATAGAGTAGTTTGTAATTATTAATAAAGTATACCATTCATGGATGCATGATCAATGCAACAAATATATTTAAAGTTGCACTGAAATATTTTTTATCTAAATAAATTCATCGATTTCTATATATTTTACTCCCTTCGAGCATATTGGGTCATTTCAAAATGAAAGCACCCTTTTGAAAAGAAATTTTCTTTTTATTAAAGTTTACTGACCTGACAGTATGCAAAATACTTTGAGGTGATTGGGTTCTTATTGGTGAACACAAATGAAGTATCAGCAGCACACTTTTATTTTGAATACACTCAGGCATGAAAGTTTTCAGTCTTTTTCAACATCATGGATGCATTTTAGTATTTAAATGAATTAAGTTTTACTGAATACAGTTATGTAATGAATATTAGTTAATTTAATAATAGATACATATAAAAATATAGCAGGTAGTGTGTTAAATACATAATTTATTTGTTCTGTATGATCCGCAGCAAAGTTGTCTTTTTAGCTGCTTCATGCTTTCATGCCTGTACACTTGAAAACACAGACATAAACATGACGGATTAAAAAGTGTTGCCTGTGTTAATAGGGTGTTAAGAAATTAGATTTTTTAAAATTTTAATCTGATTTTTCCTGGATCTGGGCTAATAAATCATATAGAAAAAGCAATGAGATTAAAGGTACAATGAAACCTCCTTTAACAGTCACCTCCAAAGACTGGCCACATGTCAGTGCTACCGAATGCCTTCCATACGATTAACATTAGAGAAAACCGTTCAACAATGTCCACCAGTCGACATCGCAAAAAAAAATCTTAACAGTTAGCTAAATGTGTTTTTTTGATTCCCCCTCTCAAAGTGTGAGCAATGTAAATTTTATTTGCCACACCATAAAATAAACATAACGACTAGAGATGTAATGAATAGTTATTTGGCTAATAGCTCAGGCAGAATACTGAATATTCGCCACATAGTTTAGGCCAAATACTGAATATGTGGATATTAAATTTGTTAAAATTTCATTTTGATTGTAAATAAAATATCGCTTTTCAATTTTGTAATTAAATACTAAATAAAGACTCATTGAAATTCATTTTATATTATTTGTAGTAAAAAAAAACACAACAGTATATTATCTGTAAAACCCAAAAAATCTTGGTCATGAAAAAATCATAGAAAAATATAGTTTACAAAATTAAATGCTAATGGCAGCATAATTATATTTTGAGATATTCATAATTTAATAAATAGGCTATGGTAAGTGTGATGATTCTGGTTTCATGTTCTGGGCTTTATGGCCTCTGAGCAAAACATATTGAGCAGCTTCTCAAAATTATGTTTTTAATGGAGGATCTGAAAAAATTCCTCCTACCCCCCACCCAATGAAGAAATTGGAAAATCGAGTCAAGTAGTGTCGCCCAGTAGAAAAAAAGTCTGCATTTCTCTAATATTAAATACGTTAGATTATGTTCCATTCAGCTTAAAATTCAGTGACCTAGGATATTATACTAGAATAACATTAAGTATAACTAGGCAATATTATTTGTAAATGCATTAAAAAAATATTTTTCTCTCTTTGTTCTGGAATTATTCAGCTGAATATATAGAGATATTCGGCTACAACTATTCGGACGAATAACTGTTCAGTATTCGGCCCACTGAATATTTAGCAAAACAGCCTGTTACATCCCTAATAACTATTAATATACAGAGATGCAACTAGAGTTCGTCACCTGGAGCAAAATTGAATGACGCCTTTCCCCTTACCTGCAAACCCTAATTTTGGGGGCTTGCCTTACATTGGAACAGTGGCATAGCCAGAAATTTTTCATGGAGGGGGGGGGGGTGTCCTTACGACGACTGCAACCAGGGGTGGAAAAAGTTGTGAAATTTTAGGAGCCGCATATAATATATTGAATTATATTAATTTGGGATGCACCAAATACCATATTTTGCCAAATAATGAATACCGAATATTCTGTTAAAATTTTAACCGAATACCGAATACTTGGTTAAAATTTATTAAACTTTGATTGCAATAATTAATTTAATTAGTTTTTTCTTAAACAATATTTCATATGAAAAAACACTGGTGTTAAATGATAAAATAAAAACTTTGTGAAAAAAAAAAACAGTTCCCTCTGCTCACTAAGATAGGAGTGCTTGTCTGATGAAGACCGGAAGAATTTTTGGGTCGAAATGATTGTTACGCCTTATAAGTAACTTTTTATGCATGTTTTTTTTTTTTTTCTTTTTCACAAAGTTTTTATTTATTTTTATATTTCATAGGGCGTAAAACTTCAGAAATTAAAATGCTGCAAAATTTAATATTCAAGGGTGTTTCTTTTATATATTAATAACTTTTTTAAATATGAGTGAAATGCAGCCAACTTTTTTACCTGCCTATTTTACTAAAAAAATTAGCAGTTAATTGACTTTACATATTTATGAGCACTTAATGTTATGAATTTTTTTTTTCCTGGTTACTGTTTCAAATTTAAATCAGTTAGTGATAGCAAGGTGAATGTAATGTGTCATAAGATTTAAGAAAAATTGAAAAGCAACAAAATTCAAATTGAACATCAGAGTGTTTTCTCTTACATTATAACTAATTTCATTGTGATATTAGTTTTTTGTGCGATTCTGGAACGCTATGTTAGGGCTATCTGCCAAGGATGGCCTTGATAGGACTTTCTAAGGGTTCCTAATGCTCATTCATATGTGATATTAGTAAGTAACAACTTGAATCCATTTAGTACTTTGGTACTATACTGTATCTTTCATTCATGATAAAAAAAAATATGTATTTGTTTACCGATGGGTAAATACTTCAATTTGTTGACTATTCGGTTGCCGAATAGTCAAGTATTCGGCCGAACTGGATATTCGGTTTGTCTGCCGAATAGGCAGTATACCGAATATTCGGTGCATCCCTAATATTAATGGAGAAAAAAAAGTGAGTCACTAACGGATATTTTTGAGTTGCCTGGGCTTTTTCGTATCCTGATTTCAATTCATATGTATGTATACGTGTGTGTGATTAGGAAGTGAAGAATATACATTTTCTAGGACCAAAAAATTCCTCATGGGAGTTGCAAACCCTCTATCCCCAATCTATAATACTATGCACGAATGCAATGCTATGCACCACAACTTTATGCATGGATGCAAAACACACTCACAGGGTAATACATAACAGAAGGGTGGATGATTACAAAAAGATTTTGTTTGCTATTCAAACACAGCAAGTATGCCAGGGTTGTTAAAAAACCCAAGTTTTTTCAGAAAATACCCAATCCACTGGGTTTTTTCAGAAGAAAAGATGGGGTTTCAGAATATTTGAAAAAAATTTGCTTATTACTAAATACAACTTAAATCAATCAAATTGATTACAAAAATCAATTATAAATAAAAAGTGGTAAATTTAATAATAACTGATTACAATTATTAATCATACATGAAAAAATGTATAAATCAATTACAATAACAACCTCAATCATGGTTTGCTCTTAGATAAATTGACTTAGTAATAATTTTAACAGTGATGTACTAGTGCTTCATTAGAACTTTTAAACTAATAATTCTTTATGGTTAAAAAAATCTTTATTCATTTTAATACAGATAGGCATAAAAATTTACCCTAGAAGTTTTTATGCCTATGTGAAGTCTGATTTTTTTTCCCCCCCCTTAGGTAGTAGTGGTGTGCAGGGGCGTAGCCAGAAATTTTTCAAGCGGGGGGGGGGGGGGGAATTACAACTACTGCAACTTGCATATATGCATACATGTGTGTGATAAAGGAGTGAAGAATATACAGTCAACTCCCGCTAATCCGCGATATATTTCATATGTAAACAAACAAGTTTGTTTACATTTTGAGCGGCATTTGACTGGTAGTATTACTGTCATAGAAGTTATTTGGTTGGCTGAATGTTATAAAGACATTTATTAATGCTTTTCCACTGGTATTTGAAGTACATAATTTCATGTATTTGAGTATTTTATCATGTAATTTAACGTACAGAAACTTGTATCCTAAGTTGCATGTGTTCTGTGAATGGATGTAAATAACGAACTCCGAAGCAATGCACCATCCAATCACATCGCTTCACTCTTTCCAGAGCCGATCGTAAAGATTGACCGTTGCAATTAAAATTGGGTGAAAATATGTAACATGTTTAACTTTAAACAAGGCAAACTGCGATTTGGCAGACAACACAGCAGTTGTACAATTTTCCGATTCTCCGCCTACCTCACCCTTTTGATCTTCTGTCTAGCGATTTATTATGGAACAAAAACTTTCCCCACATAACTGTACTTCTGTTGGAAGAAAGAAAGAAAAGCATAAACAGACCACATGGCCTTTCTCTTTGTTTACATTTAACTGCAGAGGAGCACATGCAGAAATAATGAATCATCAGCACTTGAAATGTAATGCATGCGTGTGTGAAGAGGATAACATTCTTTTCCTCTCTGAAGTTTATATAATAGCATCAGAATATTTCTACATAACCAGAAACTGAAAATTACCTCGCAAGATCCAAAATTAATGTAATAGATATCAAATATACAAATGATAGCTCCCCCCCCTTTCGTGAGACACCAGTGAAATTCCTCCCTTTCTGATTGAGCTTGTTTATTTTATAAGATATATTTAGTTTAAAACAGTCTTTCAAAGAAATTAAAAACAACACAACTGCCCTTAAAAAAAAATTGTTTGTTTGTTGAAAAACTTCCGGATTTGGGGTCCTCTACTGTACTATTACTTTTGAAGAAGAAAGGGTTAGCTCTGGGAGCATGGGTGCCGGCAGCATAGGGCAAGGGGGGCAATGGCCCCCCCCTGGATTTTCGTATGTAATGTTTTTTCTTGCCTTTTTGCTCTTTCCAACATGGTAACCATACGTTGAAGTAGTCTTTGCCCCCCCCCCCCCCCCCGGAGAAATATTCTGCCGGCACCCATGTGGGAGACAAGTATTTAAACATTTTGCAAAAGCAATCATTTGGCAGTGACCAAGAGTTACTGACAATTAAGCGGCTTCAGGACGAAATTTCTGAAGAAAAATTAAATCTCTTAAACAAATTATAATCACTGCAATGTTTGAAAAAATGAAAAATAAATAAAAAATTTAGTAAATTCTCTGTAAATTTAATTGTATTATTTATTGTATTTATATTGACATTTAATTGTGTTTTTATTCAACAGCATATGCATTTTCTTTCATCATTTCCTATTTCTTTACAGTAAATTGGCTATAATTTAAAGGGAAATTCTATATAATCTAAATATAAAAATGTAAACAAAAAAAAAATGATCTTATAATCTGCAAAATCCTGTAATCCGCACAACCCTTGGTCCCAGTGAGTGTGGATTAGAGGGAGTTGACTGTACCCTAATTTTTACCTATAGTCCTGGGAACCCTGTTCTTTGAAAGAAAACAAATCCTTTTTGAAAAAAAAGGTAAAATAGGAATTCCAGCAGTGTCCTGGATGGACGTATGAAGGTTATCCAAGATGCATGCATGTGTGTGTTGTGATCAGAAAGGTTCAACTTCAACAGTATTTTTTGAATAGTTTTTTTTCTCTCTCTCTCTTTAGGAGTGTTGAACACTCTCATAGAAAAATGTAAAGCTGGAGCCAGCGTGATTTCTATTTGTGAAATGGGTGATCAGCTGTTGATGGAAGAGACCAGCAAAGTTTACAAGAAAGAAAAAGAAATGAGAAAAGGTATGGATGGCTCGCATTCGTCATTCTATATATTATTTTCCGTGTCCGTTTAAACTGTTTCAGCTGTGTTTCTATCTTGAAGCTTGGACAGATTTTTTTTTTCTCTCTCAACAAGGATGGACACTGGCCACTTGTACCCTACTTCAGGCGACTCATTTGAAAATCAGATTTCTTTTTTTTTTTATTAACCTTTTACAGGCCAATATTTTAATAAAAAAATATATTGAAAAATTTAAATTTTATCAATATTGACTTAAAATATGAACACATAAAGTTAAAATATAATTTGATTTTTTGAAACACAAGTTGCATTTCTATCATGAGTCGGAAACAAGACAAAAAATCATAAAGAGAGCCATTTTCATAAATTTTTGCAGAGTTACCTTGATACACCTCTTTACACTTAATTCATATTATTTAAATTTAAAAAAAAAATTTTATTAATTCTTAATATTTCACTTCACTCTATCCCATTTTTGAAACCAATGAAAAAATGGAGTCGGAAGTGACCAGTGTTCTCAATTGGGAACAACACAGCGAAAATTTTATATAATACCATCCCGCAGCCATTGAAGTGTCCTTTAACTAACACACATATATATGAGCAACCTCCGGATGTGGCCCGCAATGGCTTTTACCCCGTATGAAACAGGGTTTCTACAGACCTGGAAAGTCAGGGATTTGTGAAAAAAGTCTGGGAAATTTGAAGAAAGGTCAGGGAAATGCAGGAATATTTGAATTTTGCGGCAAAATTAAGAAAATACTTCCTGTTTGAACCTAATTGTAGAAATTGTTTTATTTTCATATTTGACCTTATAAATAATTTTAAAATGTGTCCTTTATTAACCTATCTTGTTCAGTTGAAATATTCTTAAGTTTATCCTAAATGATTATCAAACAGGGTTTTTGTGAGAATCCAGTGACGTCCAATAATATTTTTGTGTATATTGATTTTATTACTATTATAATTTGTTAAAAAGGGGCAAAATAGATAAGGAAAGGATGGGGGATAGGATAAGGAATATAGGAATATTAAAGGATGTAATATTAAAAATAGAAATGCAAAATTCAGGAAAGCATGCTAGATAAAAAGTCAGGGAAAAGCATGATAGATGTCAGGGAAGCAAAAGCTGCGAAATCTGTAGCAATCCTGTAAAATCCGTATAAGCCATTCAAAATCCCATGCCAATTCCAATTATACGGCCCGCGACTTCGATATCACCCTGACGTTGGGTCCTCGCCTTCGTTAACATCCTAAAGTTTGGCCTGCAACTTTTCAAAGGTTGCCCATACCTGAACAAACGCATTCGATGACAAAATATGCAAAACACTCATTTAAAATAGGACTGGATCTGAATTCGATCTGTAAAAGGTGAATGCCCTTTTCCTTTCTCAGTTGTGATGGGTCGTTCATTAACCCTTTGAGGCGCAACCCTTTCCGAATGCTGAAAAAAGGGCAACCGTTGCCATCGCTGGACTTCACTACCAGCAAGATGGCAGGCGCACAGCCAGCTGTCGTCAAAAAAAGGGTCTCTCGATCGGTGGCACGCGATGAACGTTTCGATCGTCTGCCATCTTGCTGGTAGTTAAGTCGAGCAATGGCAACGGTTGCCCTTTTTTCAGCATTGGGCCATCTATCCAGGTGTTCTCACATTCTTCCATTTTTCAGTCGATGTCAGTGCTGTTAAAAAGAATCGTGACCATTTTTTGTACGGGAAAGGACGTGCTGAAAAGTAAAGGATTCTCGTAGAGCTAGGTCACCCGCCACTATTTTTAGAGAAATCCAATCTATTCTTCGTGACTAGCAACAGTCAAAATGTCAGTGTTGGGTGTTCCCAGAGCGGGATCACTGTGCGTTAAAGGGTTAAACATTCTAATATTTTTTTAAAATCATACTATAAAAATAAATGTACTGTATGCTCTGTTAGTTTTTTAATATATCATTTTATATATATCATTTTATATTTCCTTCTTAAACGAAAGTAAATGACGTAAGCTTATTTTTTAACTACAAAATCATGCAAAAAGGCTACTATTTTGTGAACTAAAATGAAGAAAATGGCCACTTAGTTGTTTTAATGTCGGGGAGGCTACTCATGATACTATTTTTGCCTCCTGACATGGGTGGACATGCTGCTTTATTAACTTTGTTAGCTAAATTATTAATGAAGATGAGTTATTATAAATGAATTCATAAAAAATTGTTTTGACTCAATTTTGTAAAGTAAAAAAAGTTTATTTTTTTTTAAATTAGAAGTGGTTTTAAGGAGGTATTCTGGTTTAGAAGCCCTAATTTTGTGTTTTTTCGGACGCGATAATATATAAATATATATATATTTACAATCCATATTTTTATAAGTTTTTTATTGATATTTAAATAATACAACACATTAATGATATAAGAAAAAAATCAAATTTCAAAACACTGCAGGCCGGCGAAGTGGGGTCTGATGAAAAAATGACTTGTCCTGGTGTGCAGGATATAAATCCTTCCAGTGACCTGAAATGGAAAACCATGAATAATCCTTAAAGAGGAAGGATGGAGTTATCGCACTAAGAGACGTTTTTGAAAAAAAAAAAAAAAAATTCACAAAATGTCGGCAGTTTGAAAAATACGTTTTGTTTTTCCCTGTTTTTTTTTTTTTTTTTTTTTGTCGTTCAAAATTAAAAAAAAAATATATTCAGGGATGAAAATCTTCCGCTTTTTGGCGGATTTCCGTTTTTTTTTTTTTTCTCGGCAGACCTCCGCTTTTCGAAAATGTTTTAAAATCTTTCCGCTTTTTCCAAAAAAAAAAAAAATTGATTACGAACCTAAAGCAAAAGATGTCCTAAATCGACGACGTACTTAGCGGGACAAACATAGCAGAGTAATTTTGGTTGAGGTAAAAGGTGGGTGGGGGGGGGGTGCGAACAGGAAACCAATACTAGCCGAAATTTGGATTTGTTTAGCGGCCTCTCCACAGAAATTAATTCACGAGATAGCTATCTTTCGCCGCCAGCAAGAGGACGATAATGCGCGCCTGGGATGTACGTTTTCACTGCATCTCGCACCGTACCTAGCCGCCTAGCCTACAGTCAGCTTGAGTGCAATGTATACTGATTTCCTCAGTTCGTAAATTCAAAACTTAGTTCAGAGGGGCAAATACTTATTTTAGATTCACGAAGTTTCGAAAGGCATATGCTACATAATTATGTACTTGGCGAACTACTAAACAACAATAATTCTCTATCAAGACCTTTCGGCACTGGAAAACCGTTGTCGGTGAGCTATTGTTGCTGGCGACGTGTTTTTATTGCTTGATGAATCTATATATATATATTTTTTTTTCCATGGTCACATACCAGCTTAACTGACACTTCTATTGTGGATTACTGAGAAAAAGGCAGATGTTAACGAATATATCAGAAAAATGTGGAGTGAAAACGAAATGTTTGTGGCTATTTTCGGATCCAAAAATTTTCTTGGTTTTGGAAAAATCGTCGACAGAACTAGAACTTCTAGACATTTTATGAATGCAAAACTGGGATTTTTGTTTAAATAAAGCAAACTGACGGTCTGCACGACAAATAAAACTTGTTATAAACTTATATAAAAGTGCAGCTTTTAGTAATGGTATTTAAAATATAAGTCTTATATTCTTTTAGGTCTTAAACATGCAAAGGAAGTAAAATAATTTATGGTAGTTTAAATATACGGTACTCGGCGTGCGAATTGACGGGGGGGGGGATGCCAGGGATTGTCCCCGGCTGACGAATGTAATATCCCTGTCTAGAAAAATATAAAATGATCCCTGCCAGGGATACTATTTATCCCCTGCTGAAGAAATGTTAAACTGGCAATTGAAGATTTGGGATTTAAGTCAAGAAGTCAAAATGATGGTAGTATGTTATCGTTTTTCGTCCCTTTTCTAAGCTCAAAACCTTCAAGAGTGGCTTCCAATACAGGTACAGTAACAGATGTATCTGTGACTCCATAGAACAAACAATTTATGTCTTGTTTTAATATAGGTCAGTTCCCAGACGTGTCGGCGAATGCATTTTCATGTAATATCATGTGAGTGAAGCATTTACACCTTCCCTCCTTTTTCTTTTCAAGTGTCCCCCCCTGGAGAATGTTTTCTTTCTAATGTCCCCGCTGGGGAAAATGATCAGTTCGCACCCTACTTACGTATTATCCCGGCGGTCCGCCAAGACGAGCGATTTTTTGCCCAGATAAATGTTGGGCACATGAAATTATTAATGGTTTTGAATTCGTTTGGCAACTCATTTGACGAAAAAATAGTTTGACGGGAATGACCGCCGGGATAATAAGTAAGTACTTATACTTAACATACCTATACGTAAATATACTTAATTCTTAAATAAATAAATAATCATTAGTAATAATTAAACAGAATAGTGTATTAGTTCCAATAAATAAATATTTCGATATTTATAGCTATTAAAACGTACACATCTTTATTTTCTGCTGAATAAAAGAATAATGCTTTTTTAAAAATGTGAGTTATTGTTCAGAAATCCAAAAGAAAACGAAAAATTTCCGAGTTTTGGTTATTTCAAGGGCGGATTAAATGGGGGGGAGTAAAAAGAAATTAATGTAAAAGATCCTATTTTACTTCCATAAAATGGATGTATTTGTCAATCTTCTAACTAACCCCCCCCCCCCCCCCCCCCCCGACAAACTTTCAATAATCCGCCACTGGGTTATTTTTTGCATTTTCTTTTTTAAACAGTTACGCGGATTTTACTTAAAAATATGTACCGTAACTTCGTGAAAAGTTAACTAATGGTAAGACCACGGACGGATTAAAGGGGTTGGTGGGGAGCGATTACTCCTCCGCTAGAGAAAAAAAAAAAAAAAAAATTCTATTTTACTTCCATAAAATAGACAAATTTCAACTAGCCGCCCATAAAATTGCATTAATCCGTCTCTGGGCAAGGCGTATCGCCCTCTTAAATAAATTAAAAGATTACTTTTACTAATCATTTATGAAAATGTACATAACCAAAGAAAAAAAAAAAGAAAAGAAAAAATCATTACTAATTATTATGGGTAAAACCTCATAATACTTAATTTTAAACAACATTCAATTGATACTCTCTGTGGGTTAAAAGTAACGAAATATAAAATTAAAAAATGCTCTTTATTAAAAATTCGAGCGCGCAAAAAAAAAAAAAAAAAAGAAAGAAAAGAAAAGAATTTGAGGCGACACAAGTCTGGTTTTAACGTCTCAGCAGAATTCGCTCTCGCTTAAATAGCCAGCTTCCCGAGTGAAGACAAAACAATAACAAGCTTCTCGATGACTAGGCGCGGCGTCGGCTCACGGTACCTCGGTTTGTGAAGGTTCGCTTTCCCCCGTATTACATAAATTATTTTTTTTTTTTAAAGCACATTCAAAATTTGGCTCTTCTGTATATCGGACTGAAATATTTCTAAAGTGGTTTCACGAAGTTTGTCCGCACCTGTAACTACGTCGATGTTTTAAACGACATAATGGGGGAAAAATTTTAAATGCTCCCTGCATGTCGACGTGCCGTCACTTGAAGTGCACCTATGTGCTGTATTTTCTACGGAAATAAATTTGTTAGTATCGGCTTCATTGGATCTTGCGCGCTAACTAACGATCAAAAAGCAAGATCAATACACTAATTTTTTTTGAATAAGAAACAAGGGCGGATTAAAGGGGGGGGCGACCGCCCCCCCGAGAAAAAAGAAATTAATGTAAAAGATCCTAGTTTAGTTCCATAAAATGGAGGTTATTCTATTGTTAAATTAAAATGTAAGGCATTTTAGTAACTCAACTAGTTCAGTTAGTTTAGTAACTCAACTCAGAAAAGTATTAGTTTTCCCATAATATGTTTTTTGATTTCTATATCATTTTCCCTTCAATTTTAAAATCAGGAGAATCGATATTTCGTTTTATTCTCATGTGCAGGTTTTTCTTTGGTAATTATTTTTACAGTTAATTTTAAAAAGCATAATCTTGTGAGTTGGTATTTTGCAGCTAGATATAGGAAGGAGCAGAACATATGTCCCCTGTCATAAGTTACACTTCTGTGTGCTGATGTGCTACAAGACTGAAAAGATTCTAAAATTTTACCTGAGAAAATATTTATACATTTATTAAAGAATTATTCTTTTTCCAAGAAAACTTCACTTTTATTCTATTATTTGAATGCTTATTTTAGAAAATGCCAATGCCATATGTATACTTTTACATTCCATTTCTGATCAAAAATTAAAAAAAAAAAGAAAAAAAAAAAAGGTAGGTCTTAAAATAATTATTTTTTTTCCAGAATATTTTTTTTTATATCTAAAGAATAGTCTGAAATTTGGATGTGAGACTTATGATTTGTTTTGATCTTGGATGTAGAAGTTGTTTAGTACACCATGTAATTTAGCAGTGGTTGAATTTAAGCTCACACAGTATTTCCCTGTTCCATAGTTTTGCATTATCAACCTTGTTATGTATGCCTGAAAATACGTGCACGTAAATTTTTCAATTTTTGCCGCAAAATACGTCCACGTGTATTTCCTCTTTTTTGCTCTTCAGCTGTTTTCATGCCTGTATATTTAAAAAAAATTTTTTTTAACTCTTGGTAGTGTAATACTATAATGTATAGAGAAACTGTATAAAATTTCAAGTGAATCGGTTGAATAAAACTTGAGATATCATGCACACCGTTTCTTGAAGAGTAGTTACGAGAAAAACACGTTTAAAGTTTGAGGACTAGTCGCGTGCAGTCGGAGTCGTTTAATGGCGTGTTATACTTAGTTCTTATTAATCAGCTATCCCTGCTCTGTACAAATCCAGTGACCCTCTTCAACTTCAAATGTCATGTTTAGTGAAGCCCTTTCAGATGATCTAGCAAGTTTCCTTGGAAGCCTCAGAAGCTCGAACCTCAGACCTGCTAATTCGGGACATATTCTTAAAGGGTTATTCTTATTCGGGACATGCTCTTAGGACATATTCTTAAAGGGTTACATTATGAAAATATGCAAAAAAAAAAAAAAAAAAAAAAAAAAAATTGATTTTTTTAGAATTTCTAAACCAGAATACCCCCTTAATCAGGATGAGTAGTGCTCTTTTTAAGAAATGCAACACCCTTTTAAAATAATCATTCCCTTTTTTAAAACTGTTGCACCCTCCCCTTTTTCCTACTTGGAATGAGCTGTGCGTTCAGAATAGGCTGGCAGTCATATTTTTTTTTAATAACCTTTTCTTTTCTCTAGGAATTGCGTTTCCGACGTGTGTGTCTGTGAACAACTGCATCTGTCACTTTTCTCCCCTTAAAAGTGAAGCAGATTTAATATTGTCCGATGGTGATATGGTCAAATTGTAAGTATGTAATCTCTTTCTCAATGTTTGTGAAACACACATAGAGTGAGTGGGATATCTTCCTGTTGTCAGAGTGGAATTACCCATTCCAAAAATTGGGGGGGGGGATTAAACCATTGCATAAAGGGTTGCCTGTAATGGGTATTAGTAGTCAATATCAAAAGTCACTATGACTGGCTGGTTTTGGTGATCGATTGTCAAGTTTGGCAACCAAAAATACAGTTCCCAAAACTGGGTTCAGCTTGGCAATTTCTTCTAGGTGAGAAATTGCCAAACCCTACTATTTTACAAAATGAATACAGAAGATGAACTGGATAGACTGGTCAGTGCTCCAAAAGTGCAGCTGTTGCCATCGATCCATTTAACTACCAACAGTTTACACTGTATTTTAATTAGTTTTGTAAATTATTTTTTTTTAATTGCTTTTACAAAAATTGGTATGAAAAGTCACTAAAATAGGCACTGAAATTTGCAAAAACAAATAGTTTTACAGAAATGGGACCCTGGAAGAAATTTCCTGTATCAAACCCTGATCTATATTGAAAGTCATATTCCTTTCCCCCCCCCCCCCTCGTTTTTATATCATACTTGTTCTATGATTAAATTCCAAATCATCTAAAACTAAAATGTTACTAAAAATTATAATATGTATGTAGAACAGTAGAGGGGACATAATTTCATAACACTAAATACATATATCCAGTTATGGAACTATGCATAAGCTATTTATAAGTTACATAAAATTTAAAACCATTTTTATGAAAAAATATTTTAGTTAATAAAGTTTTTGTTACAAGTTGGTTGGTCATTCAGTACGTATGTATTTATTAATTAAAAAACAGGGCAATACTATGAATTTTATTTTTGTAAATGCTTTGAGTCCTCGAAAAATATTAATTTGTCTCCAAAAGTTCTTCTTTTTTTTCTTTTGGAATATGTATGAATCTGTAAATTAGGATAAACTTTGATGAAAGCACTTAAACCCCTTGCACACCCTGTTGACTTGAGCATTTAAGATTAAAATTGAACATCTTTTGTTAAATTGACATGACCACACCGCAGTTTTCACAAATAAAATCCATACCCCAAGGGGTTAACAAATCTTTAAATGACAGTTGAAATATGCCAAGTTCCCTTCTCCAATCCTCGGTGTTAATATCATGTTGGGCTGAGCTTTATTATGTTTAGGCCCTTTCATGCCTGACACATGTACATTTTTATGGTTTGGGCTCACCAAAACTTCATGATGGACATCATGGAGGGCAGTGGGTTAAGTATTCGTTGGACTTCGCTTTTTGTATAGAAAAAAAATTGCTAACCAATTTTTATTGCCATTTTACTCATCTGATGGATGTCTTACTGAATGTTTCTCAATTTGTTTTCAGAGATCTTGGAGCACATATTGATGGATTTATCGCTGTTGTTGCACATACCCTTGTTATTGGGGCATCAAAGGTGATTTGTTTTTCATTTTCTTACAGTTGTTTTTCTTTGTTTCTTTGGATTTTTACACACTTTTTTTTTTAATGCATTGCAAGTTTTTCTTTCATGATTGAAAAAAAAAAATTAGGTAGATGTAGAAAATGTATGGGCTTAGAAATACTGAATTTTGTTTTTATTTTATTTATTTTTTAAACAAAATTTTAACAATGGAACTCTTCAGGGTTGCCAGCCTGCTGTATCTTTTATGTGTAGTACAAGGTACAAAAAAAAGTATAATTTTCGAGGCTTTTTATATTCATACTTGCCAATTCTCCCGTTTTTCAAAGGAGACTCCCTTTTTTAAATTCTTTATCCCATTTTTTGTTCAAAAATTTTTTTCCCCTTCAAAATTTATTGACATTTATGTCTGTAATAGGAAATTTGTTCCTCTGAGCCTCAATAGATGCATTTAATTGATTTGAGATTTTCTTTGGTCTGGTTTTCTTGGTATTCAAAATTTAATAAATATATGGAAAGAAAACTGAGAACAGAATTGAATGTCAATAATATAAGTTTTATCTGTTAATGTCAACACACGGTATGAATAAAGTATTATGACAATTTTTAGAAATCGACCTATATCATTAGCATAGCTGCCAACTCTTCCTGTTTTCCAGGAAGACTACCTGATTTTGAACTTTTCTTCTGTCTTCCTGCGGGAAGATTGACTCATCCCTTTTTTTAGTTTCCTACCATTTTCCCTAACATACTGCTAAATAATAAAAAAATAACATAAGATATTTTTAAAGTAAGAAGTGTGAAGATTTCAATTATTCTCGCATTTTGAACTCGGCCTTCCTGAACTGTAACTATCCTCTTTATCTTTCCTCTGGGTTAGGGCTGAGCGCAAGAACTGTACTCCCCATTCACATTTGCTGAAGCATCAAAGAAAAAAAGTCTAAAGTACTAAAAAAGCAAGTCAGTAGTAAAATTTAAAATTGTTTTTTGACTGTGTGATACATGAGTTAAATACAGAGTGCTTATTTAATAAAGCACAATTTACCAGTCAACGCTGTCGATCATGCTGGTCCACGATTTTGAAAGATGTTTCCTAATTTAGAATAATGAAAAAATGTATAAATGTGCGAGAATTAAATCTTCTGGCATCTGTGTATGAAAAAAGAAAAAATTGATTTGCAAAATTTGGCATAATAGCTGCAAATCCTTGCTTGGCCCAAAACAAGCAGGTGCTGCTTGTAACAGCTATTCACAAAAATGTTCCAATTTAGCAATTTTTTTTTTTTTTTTTTTTTTTTGTACGGTTTAAACTTGACTGGGAACATCTTCGTGTTTTCCAGGGTATCTTCTTGTTTTTTTACCCTAATCTTCCTGTTTTAAGTCGAGATAGGTTGGCAGCTATGCATTAGTAACTCCAAAACTTGAGTTTCTGAGAAGGAAATAAATCGATGTGTATTAGTTGAGAACAAAGGCACACTTCATTCAACCACGCATTTTTCCTCATTCCACACCATCTAAATTCACCCTTTTTTCTTCGTTGTAACTTTTTTCTTTTTCCAAGGTTCGTTGGCAGCTCTGCATGTAGTAATGCACTTTTGTTAAATTGGAGCAACCTCGGCATTTGCCAATATTGATTTTTTATGATGTTAACATATTATGTCACTATTATATTTGATATATGGAAGCCCAGTGCTGTAATGGTTAGTGCACCGCGCTGCCGTCCCACAGGTCCGGGGTTCTAATCCCAGGCTGTGCAAGGTTGACTCAGCCTTTCATCCCTTGAGTGGGTCGATAAAATGAGAGCCAAACTTACTTGGGGTCAAACACTGGGGGCTTCGCGTCAGGCTGACCACCTGGCCGAGGCATATGCATCTGCACCCCAGAGCCTATGGTCGCAAAGGCGCGGTTGGGCAGCGCAGGCCTTGGCCCTGCAAAGGGGCTGTTGCGCCAATGTTTGACTTATATATATATATGTATACAGCAGGGCGCGAAATTAGCGGTCGTTAGTCGTATTTTGCAACTGTCATTTTTGTTTTGACGACCGAGATTTAAGAACCAGTCGTCATTTTTGACGCCTAACATTTTGCCCGATACAGGCGACTAAAAAGCGACTATTTTGGCATCGGCCGACTCCAGCGACTTTTTAAACAAAAATACCGCAAAAACCGAATATTTTGCGATTTCTGGGGACTTTTTTTATTGTCTAGACGACTATTTTTCAGAAAGTGCTGAAAAAATATAAATGTAAGATTCCGTGAAAAAAACTTTTGCTTTCGTAAGCACCGCCACGTGGCAGAAAGAGAACGATCCTCTGCAGACACTCTTCTATGTGGTTGAAAAACGCACGGAAGACCACTTTCTTGTCTTCTGCGGATGTGCAATAATTTAAATCGCACTTTTTGTAACGTAAACAAATAGAGGAACTTAAAGAAATTTAGCCATAATTTTTTAACTCTATATTAATGAAGTTGATCAGGGGAAACTACAAACTTGCGTTCGCCATATTGGATTCTTTCTGCAAATGTGTGTTTTAGCGGTAGCTCGGCTCGTATGGCACGGCGGTGTGGGAAGATGCTATGATAATACTTGATATCAATATTGATGAATCCGCGAGATTCTTTTAAATAAGGCAGTGTAAAAGTTATTTGGATTAGTTAGTATTAATTAATTAAATATAATTGTTTACCGCGGGAGAGTACAGGTTTATGGTCCGGACGCCATCTTAGATTTTATTTGCCGCGGTGCGTTCACCGCAACAACGGCTGGTTAAGTGCAGCAGTTCCTGACTGAAAACGACACATGGATTGATTGCAATTAATTAATGCAATTTCGGGAAAAAACGAAAGAAGATTTATTTATTTGTGTGTGTGTGTGTGTGCGTGCGGGTGGGGGGGGGAGGGGGGGTGTGACATTAGCAAAACGTCTGGATTTTGGAAAAATCTAAATTTCGGACTTCCAGCCTAAATTACAATAATTCAAATAAAAATATTATTTTAATAAAAAATGTTATTTGATTGTTTAAACTTTATAAACTTTATCTTTTTTAAATAAAACTCTTAATGTAAATAAATAAAAAGATAATGTAAATTAAAAAAAACTTAAATTGAATTAGTTATTTGAAAATATTTAAAAAAACCTTTTTATTTAAATATAAAATTTTAATAATTAAGATAAAGTTCACTTTGTATTAAAATATGTTTTAAGTAATTTAATTAAAAATAATTTTTGGTAAGATAAAATAGCTATGTAAAATAATAAATATACTTCTTGGTGACATTGAAAGCCTTCATAGACCCTCTCCCAACTTCAGTTCAACCCACTGAGAATACAAATACATATTTCCACAATTTTAACATGTACTAACTGTACAATGGTAGTTGATCAGGTGACATTTTGAAGCTAGTACACGTTAGAGATGAGACGGGCTCAGCCCGAGCCCGAGCCTGGGCCCGACTCAGGCTTGGGCTCTGTAATTCACTATTGCGTTCGGGCTCGGGCTCGTGAAAAATTTCTCCTTTGTTGAACATACTCCTTGAAACAGATTTTAAAAAGTGATTCATGGGATAAATAGACGTACTTATTTCAAAAAATAGCGGCACGGGGGACTAGAAGGTGTGTGAAGCTCCAAAAAGTATTGTATCCTATTAATGAAGTAGTTAATTTTATTTGTCTTTAGCTGAAATTTCGGGCTCGGGCGGGCTCGGATTAAAAGTCTTCGGGCTCGGGCTTCAAAAAATGAGCCCGAACTCATCTCTAGTACACGTATACTGCATAAGTTTATCTACCATAGGCATTGTAGTTGTATAGCAACAATTTATAGAATACTTCTAAATTAAAACTAAAGACCATGTTCTTGTAAAATGTATCATAATATTTTATTCTGGATGCATAGGTGGAAAGCTATAAAAATTGATTTTATATTTACTTACTATTTATTACTATCTTAATTTTAATAGTCCTGATCTTCTTTATTATTACTGTAATTCTGTTCTTTATTATTACTGTAATCATTAATCCTACCTGTTTATAGTTTATGCATATAAACAAAACAAAGGTTTTCGAAACTGCACCTGAACGAGACAGTTTGGCAACCGGGAAAAAAAAGTTAGGTGCCATTGACGCCTAGCTTTTTGCTCCCAATTTCTCACTCTGGTATACAGGCTGTCCACCAACGACTTAAAAGGCAACTTGCTGCTCATTTAAAGATTAGGCAACTTTTTGATTAAAAAAAAAGTCATTTGCCTACTATTTTTAAGTTTTGGGCTACTTGTACCTTACTCCAAGCAACTCATTTGAATATTTGAATGGGGAGGGGCTAAATCTGAATTTATAGAAATATCGATGGATGAGGAAGATACAATAAAGTTTTGTCAGAGCTGTTAAAAGAAGGGTTCTGTAAAGAATAAATGCTTATTTTTCTTACGGACGCAGTAAGATTAAAAAAAAAAACAAGTGTCATCAAGCTCTGATGGCTAAATAATGTTATGGGCAATCTAGCCGGACAGTTCTTATTTTTCTTGCAATTTTTTTTTTTTTTTTTTTTTTTCCTTTTAGAACGATGAAATGTTTGGAAGTTTAACTTAAACTGCATGCAAATGTTGGAATTCGAAGCAGTAATTGGTTTGAAATTAATAAGTTTCACAACAGCGTGAAGATTTGTATTTATTGTACATGTAAGGAATTGACATATGCAAAAACTTGTGAGAAAAAGCTGTAAATTTGAGTATGTTTTGCAATATTTTTGTTTGTGTATTTTATGTAGAATTGTCTATTTTATGCTTTCAGGTTCTAGAAAATTCTGAATGCATTTAATATAGAAGGAAAAAATCCTTGTAGAGTGCTTGTCAAATAAATTAACTTGCCCCCCAAAAAATTCCTATATGTATTTTATTTGCCGTATTGTTTTGAAATGTAAATTGTGGTCTTGCAGATGTAGCTTCAGAATTTCAATTAGTAATTGGCGACAGAAAAAGAAAATTGCCTAAAGAAAAAAAACATCATAGCTACTTGGCTACAAAAACAAGTTTGACTGATGGGCAATGGTCTATCGGCAATGTCGGTAATTTAATTGTTTTAGCAATTTCCATTCCATGCAAAGAACAGATACTTCAGCTAGTTATAAGTTCTGTTCCAGTGTTGTTTCTGGGAACTAAAATATGATAATGCAAAATCTTGCATTCTTGTGAGATTAACGTAGAATGTGACAAAAAAATAGTGATGGAGAATGTTGCCTAAATGACATGTAAAGAATATTAATGGGTTGTTTGTCTTTCATCAGGTTCAATACATTTCTTTTAAAATATATTTTTAACGGTGGATTTTTATTACCTGTTTATTTTACTCATTTTTAAAAGAGCGAGAGAGCAAGAAAAGGTTTCCATTCTATTTGTTATGTAATAAAATAAATATATATTCTTAAAGATATGGGCATGTTAATTTTCCTTGGAAGTGTGCTTGCCTATTTTTCATCAAACTGAACGTGACTACCCACCCTGCATTAATACAGAGTATGTAAAAATAGGTGTCCCCCTCAAGCTGCAAGTGGCCTACCCAGCATTATTCATTTTAAGCTAAGATTCAATTTAAGTTGTTGCTCTCAATAAGCTGAACGTTTTGCATTTGTCATGTCTGATGTCTTGTAAAATGCTTTGGATTCTTATGATTTGATAAATGTTTGCAGGACAATAAAGTGACTGGACGCAAGGCTGACGTTATCCACGCTGCCTACTATGCTGCAGAAACTGCCCTGAGGCTGGTCAAACCAGGCGGTGATGTAAGTCCACTTATCCGAATCTATTTTGTGCTGTTTATAAATCAGGCTTGTAGCAGAAGCATCCCAATACAGACATGCAGATATGCATATCCATATGATGAAATTTGAGAAATCATTTTGAGATATGAGTTTTCTGTAGACAAGGGCGCTGTTGGGATTTTTCAAGGGGGGGCTGTGCACCCAAGATATACATAACACACACACACACACATATATATATATATATATATATGTCGTGCGTGAGTGGTTTAGGAACAGCACAAACGGCAACGTCCATCTGGATTATTTTATTGAGGCATATTTACAAATTATATACAGAGGAGTTTGGAAATCTCTCGAAGTCAGGAAGAGCTGCTCTGCAGTAGATGTCTCCTGGTTTTGTTAGATAAGTTCACAGAGTGTCCACTAGGCGGCAGCTCTGTCTGTCCATCATCTAGTTTGTCTACAAAACCATAACAAAATCCTCATTTGCTAAATTAGCAGACATGGGAGGCGCCTGCTGGCGAGACACCCTTATGATTGACAAGTTAGACCCTCCTAGGCAACAAGTATTGTACCATGTTTTGAAATTACAATTTATAGTCCAGATGCCCCCAAAGTGAAAGATGTTTTTAATTAAATGATCGCTTGTATGACATATCCCTTTTTAAGCTTGTATGACATCTTATAAATAAAAATGAAATTCTGTTTGTTTGTTTGTTTGTGGATTTGATTCGTATACAAATCCACAAAAATGGACCTATCGGCCTGAAATTTAGTACAGATATGTAAAATAATATAGAATAACTCATAGTCCACTTTAAAACTTTGAAAGTCCACCCGTTCCCGGAATTTAAGAGATTTTTTATGCTCTTCACGCAAAAATCTTTCCGTAATTGTAACCCCTGTAGTGAAAAAAGTGTGAAATAAGGATCGTGGTTGCCATGTGTGGCGATTTTGCCGAATAAAATGTCGTTCGTATACAAATCCACAAAAATGGACCTATCGGCCTGAAATTTAGCACAGATATGTAAAATAATATAGAATAAATCGTAGTCCACTTTAAAACTTTGAAAGTCCACCCGTTCCCGGAATTTAAGAGATTTTTTATGCTATTCACGCAAAAAGCTTTCCGTAATTGTAACCCCTGTAGTGAAAAAAGTGTGAAATAAGGATCGTGGTTACCATGTGTGGCGATTTTGCCGAATAAAATGTTTTAAATTCTCAAAGTAAAAATAAAAGAATAATAATGATTTTTTTCTGATAGTTTATATTCGTAAGGTTATTTTTTTTAAATTATAATATCGTGTGCATGGGAAATCAGAGCAGGAATGTAATGCTTTACACGCAAAACAATAAGAATTGAAAATTTCCGAGGCTAATAGGTAAATTATTTTAGTTTGGCGAAAAAATAAAATGGCTCAAATGCCGATTTTGTGAAAGTGAGTTCTAGCGGTTTGCACAGATTTCGGCTTGGCGCAATTTATTGAGAGCTTAAGGAAATAGATTTTTGAAAACAAGTGCAAAGGTTTTATTAGAATACAGCGTTAAATTTTAATGATGCGTGAAGAAATAATGCAGTTATTAAGGGATTTCAATTGATCTATCTCCAGAATTTTCGCCAAATGAGTACATTGATTTAAGTTGGGGGAATTCCGCTAAATTTCAGAAAATTGAAATCTTCTCATTTAGTACATCGGAGTAATGATGAATAAAACACGTTATAGTTGATAATTTTAAAAAATTCGGCTGTATTAAGGGATTCAACTTTTCAAATAAAGGCTTGCTTTACTTTTTCGCGGTCGAACCATTTCCCATATATTATTGCTGCTAAGTCAATGCTTCGAATGATTTCCTGAAAAAACGCTTACAAAATGGCGTATGTTGGCACTTTGGCGAGGCTTAGATTTGAAACTGGATTTTATTTGAGACTGGGATATATAATGACACTGG
Source organism: Cheiracanthium punctorium (assembly GCA_038373885.1). Classification (NCBI taxonomy): domain Eukaryota; kingdom Metazoa; phylum Arthropoda; class Arachnida; order Araneae; family Cheiracanthiidae; genus Cheiracanthium; species Cheiracanthium punctorium. The sequence continues at coordinate 65,275 of JAWZYV010011044.1, forward strand.
TTATAGATAAAAATGAATGTTGGTATGAGTGTATGAGGTTGAGAAACTCCAGGACCGTTGAGCACCGTTGCACCATGAAATTTGGTTCACCTAAGTCTTTTATCATGGAGAAGCTTTTTATGCTATCCGTTTTCCTCTAACTTGCCACCAGGTGGCGCAGCAGAACGTCGAATTCTATTCCGTTTAGCCGTTTGCTATGCGAATATCGTCCAACCGATTTCGATGAAATTTGGTACACGCGAATATTACAACACGGAGAATATTTTTCACTATCCATTTTGCTGTAACTTGCCGCTAAATGGCGCTGAAAAGCATCAACTTCTATACCGTTCGACTGATCGGCAAAAATTTTTTATACTTACACATTTGAGCACGAAGAATATATTCTAACTGCGTTCCTTTTGATGTTACTCACCACTAGATGACACTGCAATGCATTATTATTTTAACTCGCCACTAGATGACGCTGCAGCAGGCCAAATTCTTGACCATTCAAACGGTCGCTATGAAAATCAGTATACATAGCTATTTGAACAATGAGAATATTTTGGCGTTATCTATTTTGCTATAACTCGCCACTTGACGGCGCTGTAGCAAATCATTACTTTAATTAACTACTAGATGGCCCTGCAGTGTATCACTTCTTGACTGTGCAAATGATCGTTATGAAAATTGGTATACATAGATAGTTGAACACGGTCGCTATGAAAATCAGTATACATAGCTATTTGAACAATGAGAATATTTTGGCGTTATCCATTTTGCTATAACTCGCCACTTGACGGCGCTGTAGCAAATCATTACTTTATTGAACTACTGGATGGCCCTGCAGTGTATCACTTCTTGACTGTGCAAATGATCGCTATGAAAATAGGTATACATAGATATTTGAACACGGGGAAGAGTTTGGCGCTATCCATTTTCCTATAACTTGCCACTAGATGTCGCGTCAACACATGAACTTCAGGACTGTCCAGCCGATAGTCATGAAAATTCGTATACATCGATATCTGAATGCGAAAAATATTTTCGCCGTATCCGTTTTGCTAAAACTCGCCCCTAGATTGCGCTACGCCGCATGGCCTTCTGCACCGTACAAACGATTGCCTTGCAATTCGGTATGCATGATTATTGGACACAATATAACGCGATATCTACTTTGCTATATCTGTTTATTACAATGAATAGTAATCACCACAAATCGTAATATCAAAAAGTCCATTCATTCCCGTGCGAAGAACGGGTACTTCAGCTAGTATATATATATAAATAATGTGTGTTTGTGTGAGCAATACATGCGAAAATCATAAGCAAACTGTAACTAATCTCCATACTCCAAATTTAATTATATAATATCAAAAACAAACACCATTAACATAATGAATACCCATGTTAAAATGATCTTAGAAAGGGCATAAATGAAAGAAAGTGGATTGGAAATTTGTAAATTCTGGAACTCTCATCAGGTACCACCATAGAGGAAGAATAGGTTTGTAATCCTAAACTGAAAAGAACATGTGTGTCACGGAACTTATGGAAATAGTACTGCAAAAACTATTTCATTCTTTCCCTTATCTCAGCATAGTAAAATGCTTGATTTTGCAGAACAGAAAGGGGGTAAACAGCCAAATTGTAAATTTTCTTTTCCTTCAGCAACGCTGTTATTGGAGCTTCCATTTTCTCCGGGAAATACAATAGAATGCTCTTTCCACCTATTCCAACTCTCTATGGGTATTACATGCAGTTGTTTAGAAGTAAAACAGCATAAAGCTAATATCTCCACATGTGTAGCATTAGATTACTCTTAAATATTTCATTAATTAGAAAATGTCCCCAATTGTGTTTCAAATTTGGGGACACATCCTCAATTTTACGTTAAAAATAGGGTCACCTTAATTTAACGGATAGTCCTTTAAAGTAGAATGAAAATATACAGTAGACACCGGTTATAACTGTGTGCTCCCTGATACTAATAAACACCACAAAAAGTTAAAGCTTGAACACACATTTATTTTAACAAAAACATTAATAGATACAAATACCTTGCACTGGACTTTAGTGCTTTCAAACAACAAAACTGAATACTGATGCATTAGCAAAGTTCCTTATATATGTGCATTAACCAATAATAGATTGCCATGTCATCATCCAATCACAGGTTGCCATGTCATCCAATCAGAACAAGCCTAATGATATTTGCATAAACACTGAGCAGAGGGCTTAGTGGAACAATTAAATATAAAAAAATTAATCAATGAAAAATGGTTGTTTATAAATAATAATTACAATTAAAAAAGTTAGGATTTAATATGACATTTAAAACTAGAAAGTTCAGTTGCAGTGAAGCAACAAAATACTAACTTTAGCTGAACTGTAACTTTAACTTGAAGTGGAACTTTAATGTGTGCTTCAATAAGGGTTTGTTTACATCTTTGAGGAAGGCTTACTTATGCATTTTAAGTTGTAAATTAAGTTTTAAGGAATATAATTATGTTTTACTAGATTGATATTTGCTTATAAAGATATTATTTGAAAATGAAATAAAGGTTTGGGAAACATAAAAGAAATGTGTTAACCAACAATAACGTACTCTCGCGGGATTTAAAAATGTAGTACATTATAAGCAGGACCGCCAGTAAGATTCAATATTACACAAAAAAAAAAAAAAAGTGTTCTCATCATTTCATTGTAATATGTGTTATAAACAGGTCTGTTTTTTAATGCCTTCGAAATTCTAAGTGCTGATACTCTGGATCTGAAAATATATTCTTTTTAAATCCTCTTTCTTCTGCCCTTTTTACAAAATATCCTGACTAGACCCTTTCCTGAAGGTCGACCTAGAGAAAAAGTTGCTTGTGTAAAAACTGTAGAATATGGAGAGAGATACCAGGGAAGAAGACCAGAGAAGGATCCTCTTCTACTTAGCATTAATAACTCAAGAACCTTTGTTCAATGGCAGAGCTCTTAGTATTCTTAATTGTGTGAAAAAAAGGCTGCTTTTCTTTTTATTTAATTTTTGTACTCCTATTACTTTTACCAATTGGGTCACTTTGCAATCCTGTTTATAATTATGTTTTCAAGATTATTTTGGAAATTATCCTTTATTAAAGGATGTTAAGTAGATAAATGTATAGGTAATGATCTTAATTTAAAAAAATTAAAAAAAAGCTTCAACTAAATTTTTAAGAAGCATACGAGTAGGAGAATGGGAAAAAAACAGGGACCCGAGAAAGATACAATCATCTGCCCTTGCTCATATTTTTGCTTACTTTGTTATAATAGAAACAAATAAGTAGGGGTACAAAATACGTCCAAACATCCGAAAGAGGCTCGGTGGAAATTCTGGAGTGTGTGGGAATTTTTGGTCCCGAGTGTATTTAAAGAAAAGAAAAATGAAAAACAATATATATATTTTTTTTTTGTAGCGATGCAATTGTTATTAAAAGATGTTAGTGGTAGTGAGTCGCTTAAACTAGAATGAAAATCTTGTTTTGTAAAAAATTTCCCCAAAACCAAAGTGTTCTGGGGAAGTATTGAACCCTAAACATTTTCTGCACCCCTTCCAATAAGTTTTTACATATATTCAGTATAAGCCAAGTACTGGGTCAAAATTTTGAAGAGTATCCAGTATATACTCGGATCATCTCTTGTATTTATTTACATTGAGTGAGTAAGGTTCTTAAAATTTATATGGAAGTCAAAGTAAGCTATGCCTGTATTATATGAATGTGCGGATGTTTAGGATTCCAGTGTGCTGCTTGGATAGTAAAATAATATTTTATGTTTTAATGATAGGTTTTATTTAAAGTCTGTGTATAATGAATTTAGAAGAAAAAAAAATGCTCCTAAATTTCTTTCTCATGTAGTATTAAAATCCATGCTTGATGAGATTTATTTTATTTCTAGAATAATAGTGTTACGGATACAATACAGAAAGTTGCAGAATCTTTCAAGTGTAAGCCTGTTGAAGGTGAGATTCCTGTTTCACTGTGCATGTTAGATTAAATGTTCATTTTTAATGTTGTGCTTACTGCTTTAACTTCTTCCATTGGCTCTGTGTTCAAATTGTTACGTTTGTCGAATCCAGTTCTTGAATTTGCTGTAATATTTTTTCCCCCTCCATGATTTAATTTTTTTATTGGTTTAATGTGTATTTTTAAAATTTGCTTTTTTCTATTGAAGGTATGTTATCTCATCAGTTGAAACAATTTAGAATAGATGGTGAAAAATCAATAATTCAAAATCCTACAGAGGCTCAAAGGTAAGTAACTACTTTTCTTTTTTTTACTTGTACTTTATTATTATTATTTGAAGGGTCCACGGGAAGAACGATGAGAGTCCACTTTTGTTGAGGTTTCTACTGCATTCTCTTGTTCATGAGTGGCACTATTAATATGCGAACCCATAAGGGGAAAGAACGATGAGAATACACTGAAAAAATAGCCCAAAGATACAGTTTACTGGGGAAGAACGTGGAAAGTCCCTCTGCGCCTTTTGATTTTTTTTAAAATTAGCTGTGTTGGACTCTCATCGTTCTTCCCGTGGACCCTCCCTTTGTAAATGCTCAAAAATTATGTTGTTACAGTCATAGGAAATAAATAACTTTGTTTAAATGATTTATTTGAAGGAGAGGGTTATTGAAATAAACATTTGAATGGATTCAAATATGCATTGAACTCAGAGACAAGCATGATACTCTGTATTAAATAGAGTAACCTAACCAACTATGTATGAGATTGAAAATTGTTGAAAGATTGTGATCTTAGAATAAGGAAAGATATCAATTGGGGTCTAGTAAGGACTTTCTCATAATAAAAACATATAAAACATTATTTAATACGGCGGATTAATCGGTTAAAATTTTTTATTTGGGAATACCTTATTCCCCCGTAAACGATATATATTTCGGTTACACACATAACCATCATCAGTCGTTTCTGGATCTCACACTAATGGCGGCTTCCTCTTCTATATCTATTTTCAAGACATTAACCTCCAGAAACAAAGTACCGCTCTGGCCCGTTTTGCTTTGGAAGAGCCCATTACCATTGATTTTAAAAATATTAAAAAAATAGCCAACTTTAAAAATAGTATATATGCCTACATTCGTGAGAGCTTGTAAATAGTGACGACAGATGGCAGCATCAACGATGCGCTTCATACAATCGACCGATCATGGGATGACGTCATTCATCGAAAATTCCGGAAGAAGAGAGAAGAGATAGAAGAGGAAGCCGCCATTAGTGTGAGATCAAGAAACGACTGATGATGGTTATGTGTGTAACCGAAATATATATCGTTTACGGGGGAATAAGGTATACCCAAATAAAAAATTTTAACGGACTTTTTCTCCTTCGTGTTTTCAGAAGAAAGTGACATTGTTTCGTTTTCACATTTTGAAAATTCTTTACATTCTTCAAAAGGTAATACAATATCTTTAAGTAGTAGTACATCATGCATACACAACTTCAGTACTTAATATTGTTGTAAAATTTGCAGTAAATGCCTATTTTACTTAGAAACTCTTTATTTCTTTCATTTTTTAAACTGTTTAGCTAACAACAACTGTGACAATGCTGTGGTAGTTTTTTTTTTTTCTCATCAACACATTTATACTTTTTCTTTTCATATGATACACACCCTGTTAAACCTGAAACTGTAGAGTAAACAGCTGTAAATACATCAAGACACCAATATATGTACACAGTCGAACCACGTTAGGACAAAGCCAGAGGGTATCAAAAATCTTTTCATAATAACCGAAATTTTTGCTAACGAAGTACTCGGCAAAAAGCAATATGTGATTGGCAAGCTGTTTTTCTTCATCTTAAGAGAAATTTTTTGTTACCGATTTAGTCTTAATGTGGTTAGACTGTATATAGATATTGGTTTAAAAAAAAATAATGAGACAGACTGTTGCAGGTGTCCATTTTTGTTCAATTTTTTTGTGAATGTTCAGGGATGTTATACTTTTCTGCCGATCAGCAGATTTCTGATTTTTAAAAAAAATTTTATTTATCATTCTTCATATTCAGCAGAATTCTAAAAATTCCACCGTATAGCTGCTTTTTGTGTTTTTTCTCCTACCAGTAATTGAGTATTAATTCTCAGCAAGACAATTTCAATCTTTTTCCATCACTGTTCAAAAATGTTTTTAAGCATTCCTTTATTTAAATCTCCAATACTGTAAGAATAAAACTTCGCTTTTTTTTCAAATTATTTTATTTTTTTTTTTTTTGCTTGCTGCAAAGAAACCAGTAAAAGAACTTTATGAAAAAGGACAGATTCAGATATGAAAGGAAGTGCTGTAAAATAACTGAAATAAAGGAAATTTGTTGAGTGAAAAAAAAAAAAAAATATGAAAGCAAACAAACAAAAAAAAAATGCACGTGCATTTTTTACTTTTTATTGCATGTATACATATTTTTTTAATTGCTTTTCATCAATGCAATACATTAATTGTCCTTTTTTTTTGTTTGTTCTAATTTCCACTTTTTCGTACTTTGTTTTATTCATGTGGGATTGCCTCTTTTTCCGATTATTTCTAATTCAAAGAGGATTTCCTCTTTTTTGCTATTTTATAAGTGGCATCACTGGAATGTGTTGAGGAAAAGTATTGGTTGTTCATTCAATCTGTTTTTGTGCACTACTATCGGGTAATTGTAGAGTCGTTGAATAGAAAACAGTTTTTACATCCCTACGAAAACATACTGCATAAATGGTTGAGTGAGTTCTTGTTTTTTATTTTAAATTATTTTTTTAATTCTTGTAGGAAAGAGCACGAGAAATGTGAGTTTGAACTTCACGAAGTCTATGCCGTTGATGTCCTTGTAAGCACAGGAGAAGGGAAGGTAATTCACCTCTTCTGTATATCAACTAGTAGATTAACCCTTTGGCCCGTTTACATGTGCAAAAATGCAGAGTAAATCCCGGGAGTTACACTGCTTTCTACCCTGCTTCCCCTACTTAGGGAAAAAAATGCGGGGTAGAAAGATTCCTGGTCGAAAGGAGGGTTAATGCAGAGTCAACCCCGCTTTCCCATGATGCATTGCGAGTTTTTCCCTGTACTCCGCTTTAACCCGGGATTTTCCATTTTCACATGTGAACGGGCCTTTTGAGGTGCAACCCTTTCCCAATGTTGAAAAAAGAGCAACCGTTTCGATCGTCCACCCTCTTGCGGGTAGTTAAGTCGAGCGATGGCAACGACTACCCTTTTCTCAGCATTGGGCAATCTATCCAGCTGTTCTCGCGTTCTTCCATTTTTCGGCAGATGTCCGTGCTGTTAAAAAGAATCGTGACCCTTTTTTGACGGGAAAGGACGTGCTAAAAAGTAAAGGATTCTCATGGAGCTGTGTCACCCGCAACTATTTTTATAGAAATCAAATCTATTCTTCGTGACTGGCAACAGTTAAAACGTCAAGAGTTGGGTGTCCTCACGGCGAGGACACCGCACGTTAAAGGGTTAATCCCAATTACATTGCGAGTATTCTAATAAAAGCAAAAATCTGTCCAGAATCATTTTTATGTTCGTAATCCATTTTTAATTATTAAAACATGTATTATTAGATTTTTGACTAATTTATTTCAAACATAAGAAGTCTATAAATGGAAATGCATATTTTTATTTTAAATTAACTTTTTGCGTTGTTCGAAAAAAGGTTATGAATGGGTTCATGGATTGTTGCAAGCATAAGTGAAAAGACTAAAGTTTGTGTGGTTTTTTTTTAACAGGGCTGCCACCAGCAACTCAAAGGCGACTATTTGCTACTATTTTCAGCAAAAGACAACTATGGCAACTATTTTCATTGAAAAAGGCCTAAAATGCAACCCATTTGAACCCATTTTATTGTGAAGTTTTAGATTTCAAATTTCGGAAAAAGTTGCGAGCAGTCGCTTCGGGAAGTACAAATAAAATATATTGATAAGTGCTTTACATATATGAATGCATTTACAATGCTACACAAAATTCTTTTTATTTTAATTTTTCATGAATTTTGAAGTTTTGAATTTGACGTTCATGAGACTTTGCCATGGAATTCCTCAGTTTTGTCTATTTTAAGATTACCAAATTTCCGGCCTTTCCACCCCCATACTTCTTCCTTAGAAGTGTTTCACGAGTTTATTTTATGGAAAGCATAAAAAATGATCCTCGTATGCTTTTAGTATAAGTCATTTAAAATGTCATTCGCACATTATTCGGTAAAAATCATCAAAAATGTTCACACATTATTTTACAACTTGGGAATTTCAAAAGCTGGCAAGTGGATGTTTTCATAGTGGTACATTCTATCCTGCGCAGTTGCACTTAATGAGAACAGATTTGCAAGTTGACCTTTGAAAAAGATAATAATCACGAAGCTGGAATGGTTGGATAATACTCGAAACTCCCTTATCAGCACTTCCAAATAAAAATATTGTTATATCTCATGCTCTTGGTAAACGGTATTAGCATGCTACTTTTTGGCTACTGTTTTTGGGTAAAGCATACTATTTTGGATACTATTTTTTATGTATAAAGCTACTAAAGCAAATATTTTCTACACTAGAAAGTGGTAGCAGCCCTGTTTTAAGAAGTCTTGCAATTCCCCCCCCCCCCCTCCCCCGTTTCATAAATGAAACCAGTTAAATGCTGCCATGTATTGATATCTTTTAAAAGAAAGGTGAATGCTTTTTTGTATATGTACTTGTATGTGCTGTCGATCGAATCATTTGGAGAAAATATAATTTCAATTGTGCCATGTACGAGTGCTGCCCACCCCCATCTGTACTATGATGTTTTTTAAATTGAATGTTTGAAATTATTTTAATTGTATGGTCTCGTCTCTTTCTAAGGGCAGAGAAATGGACACTAGGACAACAGTTTTTAAAAAGACAGATGAAATGTATCAGTTGAAAATGAAAGCTTCTAGAGGTAATTGGATATTTGGATTCTTTATACATTTATAGCTAGTTTATGATCTTGAATGCTGCCCATGAGTAGTATTAACTAGATGAAGGATTGGGTACTTCATTATCATGCATGAAACAAAATCTCCAAGAAAATGTGCAGAATGCTGATTGAGTTCACAAAATGAGGATAAATATGAATAATTCCCCTTTTTGTTGCCTTCATTTTCTGTTTTTATCGGATACAATTTAGCATTTTTCACCTGGGAAAAAAAGTTGCTTTGCTATTAAATTAAAGATAAGGCAACTTAAGATACTTTTTTTGGTTAAAGAATACCATTTTCGCACCTTTTAAATACACTTTGGAACTTCTTATCTGGAATAATTTTTGATCGATTCAATTCCTATTTTTTCCAAAAGAAAAGCAAAAAATGAGTTTATTTTAATATTTCTTATGTTTTTATTTTTTTAGTGTGTGACTAAGTTTTCAAGAAGTTACCATACATTTACACTCTCTAAATGATTATTATCTTGATCCTATTAGAGTTTTTTTATATTATTTTTCTAGCATATTAACAATTAATGTTTAATTCTAATCAAAAATAGAGAGTAACATTTATGCTACCCATTAAATCAGTAGATGTGACGTTAATCCCCAACCAGTTATCCAGAATACACCCGGTCCCAACCATTCCGGATAACAGGTTCCATACTGTATTTGAAAACGTTTCCTTTACTCTAAGCAACTAATTTATGAATCGGAATGAAACAGATTTTTTTCTTTATTCTTCTTCCCGAGCATTGTCCGTTATCAGATTCCTCGAAGCTTGCCTAGGACTGTCTATTGGCATATCACAGATATCCAGCAATGATTGGCTCATCGTAATATACCAGAGTCGTTATAATTAAAATTCCCCTATTAACAGGGTTCTACAGCTACATGGCTGCATGGATTGTAACCACATTGGGTATATAGACAATACACCAGATGCGCTCAAGGAATTAAAAAAAAAAAGTTTAAGGCATGTCCAGTAGGTGGTGCAAATTTAACAACGGAAATGGCTAATAATAGGATATGTACAGGCAATTTCAACATTGATTCAATAGTTATTTTAGCATTTCTAAACTTTTTTAGATCAAATCATTTTAAAGCCAATTTCATCGTGCAAATAGCCACTGGGTGGACATTTTTGGAACGAATCTTTTTTATAAAAAAAAAAAAAACTTCCTTGAGAGCATCTTGTGCCGAGTCCGCATGCCAAATTGGGTGGCAATCGGCTCGCCCATTTCAGCTGTAGAATACTGTTTATAGGGGAACTTTAATTATAACCGCCTTGCATATTTTTGCATTGAGCAAAAGTCTTAAGTATGCAAGTGATCTAGAAAATAGAATGTATCTGAGATTTAAAATTGACTTTGTAACTTGGCAGTAATACTGTTGACAGTTAAATTGTGCGCCAAAACAACTATTGCATGTGTTTTCATGGAAGTCCATGTGTGAATAATGATTATGGTCAGGGTTAGAAATCGGGAAGAAAAATCTGTGCATCAGTGGCACTTTTTTTGGTTCTTCAGTTGCCAAACTGTTCCACATAGGTGTAGTTTCAAGGAATTTTGTTTCGTTTATGTGTGTAAACAGTAAACAGATATTAATATATTCGTAAAACATCAGATATTTATAAAGAGGCATTTTAATCAGTTACATTTATTTGGAAAGTTTGATTTCTTTCATGTTGTATGAAAGGGCTGTTTTCATGGATCCTATTTTTATGAAGGCGCTCTTGAAATCGGTGGTATTTTTGTGAAGGGACATTTTATGTATGTAATGGGAAAAAAATGTTCTGCATTTATCCTTGTAGGACAAAAAAAAATTGTGATTGTTGACAAGAATAAAAATGTAAAGACCAGGAAAAGGCTACCAGGCACTTTGCTCAGTTCTGTTGGTATATGTGCAATATCAGGATATAAGTTAGGCATCCAAAATGACAACTCGCTCTGAAATCTTCATTGTCAAAATAAAATTGACAGTTGCAAAATACGACTCACTATTGCTAATTCGAAACCCTGATCACGGTTTTCAGTTGCGACTGCTGGGAGCTTTTTTTCTCCCCATATTGAGTGTTGCCAGCAGTCAAGAAAAACCTGGAATAACAGGGAAATTTTATTTTAACAGAAAAAGTGAAGGAAAATTCCCAATTTGCTATAAACCTGAAAATTCAAGGGGAATTGTCTGAAGTGGTTGTTGAATTCAGAACATTTATTTTCGGACTTGTTTACTTGGCTTCAAGAAACCGCTTGGAATCCTTGTCTAAGAAAGTGGAGGACTCGGTGAAATTTTGACTAGTACAAAGAAATTGACAGTTTTTGTACGACAATCGGGGAAGAGTGGGAATCAAACCTAAGATTGCATGCTTAAACATGAGCAGATAGGAAGACACCCACTGGCAGAAGTCTGCATTTATAAATTAATCTTATGTTTGCTGTATGTCTGGGGGGGGAAGGGGAATGAAAATGACTTGACATAGATGTGTAAAAGTGGCTGACACGGTAATTTTTTGGGCGATTGCCTTCCCCCTCCCCCTCCTCAAAGCTTATTTAACCTAAACAGAATGTATACTAAAACAAAATAATGCTGTACAGCATTATTTAATGTTTCCTTTTTTAACCAGGCCCTTTTAAAAGAACAAGTATGCATCACTGCAATGGATGAATTCCTGGTTTCACAGCGGTCAAGAGTCTAAAAGCCCTTTCTCTAGTGTGCTATTGTTGCCCTCTCCCCTTTGCCATAGTCACTCACAATTCCCCTGTATTTCGGAAAAGATGCTTGATAATCTCTTTGTGTATTTATGGAATGCATAACAGACAACCTTTTAAAATGTAGACATCGAAAAACTTCATTCTGCCATTTCCAGAAGTTTTAAAGTTCAGTTTTTAGGTTCACTATAACCGAAATCATGTTCACTCAAACCAAAAAAGGCTATGCACATTTCTAATGTAAGTGAATCGGGACTAACGATTTACATTCACTATAGCCGAAAGTTGACTATAACCGGGGTTGGCTGTATATATGTGTATGATCAATGTTTAAGGGATAGAAGCCTTGGTCAGTGTTTTTGGTTACCTTGTATGTGTATGCTATTCAAGAAAAGATTGTATTGACAGTTAAGTAATGAAAGCAAATGTTTCTTCCACAGCATTCTTCAGTGAAGTGGACAAACGATTTGGAAATATGCCCTTTACATTAAGGTATGCTTTGATGTGTCCTATCTTCCTGTTTTTGAGTGTACTTTTGTTCTTGGCCTTTTCTGAATGTCCATTCAAATCAAACATTTTGAATTTTGAAAATGCTTCTAGGTTTAATATTTATTATTTTTAAATATGCAGTAGAAGGTTAAGAAGAAAAGTCGTTGAATGGAGTTGGTTAATAGACACTGAAAAATTAAAAAAACCCAAGAAACCAATGTCTGTTACAGAAACCAGTACTTTCTGTTAACAGACATTGATTTCTTGGGTTTTTTTTCTGCGAATGAAAGTAGAGTCATCATGGTTCTACTGTACAGCTCAAACTTAATCAATAGGTTGCATTTGTATAGCATTGTTTCATTCTTTTATGAATCCAAAGTTTCAAATTTTTTTTAGCAAAATACCAGCTGGCCCACATTTCTCTTCTTTCCCTCAATGGCTGGGTAGGTTTCATTTACCTTGCATAAACTTAGATTTGAAATGAACTTCAGTAACTTTCAAAAACCATATCTTTACAAAATTTATCTCTCTATTTAAAAAAGAAAAATAACAGCTGCTGTCGCTGCGGTCAAAAGTTTGTTCTGCAATCTCGTCTGAAACCATGGGGATTTGAGTTTCGACAAAGGTGTCGAGAGATTCGGAAAATTCCGTGGAACCTGATAAGATTTTTTAAATTTTGAAAAATTGCATTATTTTAGAAGATATTAATAAAAAAAACTGAAAAAATAAACATAATCGTTGCCAGATTAGGCAATTTTTGCCAGCATAAAATCATTCATGCCTTTGCAACAAAGCAATTCCAAGTTTGTAGAATCACGTAAAATTGACAAACATAATGTGGAATTATGCCAAATTAAAAAGTATATGAAATAAATAACTCAAAGTGTGTTACATAAAGTCGAAAATTTTCAAATAGTGAGGTCTCTTAGACAACAGGAATTTAGAATGAGCGATGATTCGTTTTTCCAAAACAGAATAAGTAATTGTGACCAATTTAAAAAGCACGATCTGGCAAAATGGCATTTCTCCGAGCAGTGTGAATCTAAAGCGCAAGTTCCAAAATGTTAGAACCCAGTATCTTATTCTGCATTTTAATAATTTTTCATTTTTATTTTAAAGCCGGTTAGGTTCAGCTTGAGTATTTGCTACCAGTAGAAATATGTGTTGATGTTAACTATGTCATTATAGCAGTTATGGTACAGATTGGATATTTATCAGCTCGACGAAATGATATATTTTGTGGTACAAAATAGGCCAATCTTAAAAGGGTTGTGTATATAAATGTACGGATAACGGTTTTCCCGGTAACCTTATGAGCAGTAATTATTGGTTATGAGCATGTGTAGGTCTCCAAATTATGAAAAGTCTCCATTAGTAGTAGTTCCGTAGTTTTTATCAAAGAAAACATATAAAGTACTGTTTTCTTAGAGCTGATTATTAACGATACATATACTGTCACCAAATTATGAAAAATTGCCACGGGTGGCAAATAGGCAAGGTGTTCCATAGATTTTACATAATTCAAAATAGTGTGAAGTTTAAATTTTTATGTTCCAAGGAACATACAAGAACCAAGCAATGTGCAGCTCTGTAATATTCTATCTGATCCAATCTTTTGGTTTTGTCAATTGAAATTATGTATTTTTCATGAATAAGAATTATTATGGACCAAATACCTCATACGAAAAGTGAGCGTAGCAAGTCTAGGGGCCTCGGCCCCTAGTCTTTACAAAATAACTCTCATTTATAAATCTAAAATTGGTGAGTTTTAAAAAATAATTCAAATTCATACTTACTTAAGGTTGGGATAGGTTTAACTAGACTGCATATGAAATTTAATAACCGAGCAAAATGGAAAGATGTTTGTTCTTTTACAAATAAAATTTGTGAAAATTAAGATTGCTTCTTTAAAGGCCTTCAAGATGAAGGAGATTATTTGATTCTTTATATTATCTTTGGATAAGATGCTAACTTTTAGTTTATATACATAGATATACAACTTTGTTTACATTGAACAAAGCAGATTAAAAGTGTTGAAACTTATAATTTGTGTGTAATATTTCAAAGAGTGAAAATCTGTTGTTTTGGCACTTTTTTGCTTCTTTAATACTCTTTTAGCTTAATTGGTTGTAATATTTTTATGAAGTTTCTTTTTAACATAAAAGATTGGATGACCTAAAAGCCATTAGAGTGTAAAATCCACAGTCCTTTAGGTGTAAACAATAAAATGTATCTTTAGTGACTTTGTCAGATGTGCGGTTTATCACAAATTTCATCTTTAAAAAGTTGATAACTGACATTGTTCTGAGAAAAATACTTTTTTATTTGGGTGTATTCCGAGAGGCAAATGCTTTTAAGTTTTGGACACCTAAGGGAGATGTAAAGATGAGTGATTTGGCCGCATACCGCATTAATTTTAAATAAAATGTCACTTTTCAAATTTGTAGCTAAAGACTAATTAAAATTCATTTTATATTATTTGTTGGTACTGAAAAACACCCAACAGTATATTCTCTGTAAAAATAAAAAAATCTTGGCCGTGAAAAAATATATTTTACAAAGTTAAACCCTAGTAGCAAAATTATATTTTGAGATACTCATAATTTAATGAATAGGCTATGGTAAATGTGATTAATCTGGTAATTATGCATAATCACATCATACTTTGGGATTTACTGCCTCTGGGCAAAATATATTTAGTAGTTTTTGAAAAATTATATTTTTAATTGAGGATTTGAACAGATTCTTGCTACCCCCGACCCTTGAAGAAGGGAGAAAACTAAGTCGAGTAGAAAAGTCTGCATTTCGGAAGTATTAAATACATTGTTTCATTCAGCTTAAAATTCATTGACTTACGATATTTTATAATCTGAAATTAACATATTGAAGTACAACTAAGCAATATTATTGTAAATGCATTTAAAAATGCATGTTAAAAATATTTTTTTTCTTTTCGTTCTGAAATTATTCTGCTGAATATGTAGCAATATTTGGCCGAATACCTGTTCAGTATTTGGTTTACCAAATATTCGATAAAACAGCCGAATAGACTGAATAGTGGCCACATATTCGTTACATCCCTACACCTTAATATTGCATCGAAAAATAATTGTAGCCTATAATTTAAAAAAAAAAAAAAAAAAAAACCGAAAGAAAGAGCATATGTTACAGTACAATACCCCTGTTTGTCTATTGGTTAGAGTTAAATGATACACACTTTCATTCACTTTTAAAAATATATTTATTTTGTTTTATTATGCTTTATAATTTATTTTTATTTATTTATTTGTATGAGGAAGAAAACAGATATGAAGTAATTGTTTTTTGTTTGTGTGCAGGTCTTTTGAGGATGAGAAGAAGGCCAGAATGGGAGTTGTAGAATGTGTCAATCATAAGCTTATTGAGCCTTTCACGGTACTCTATGAAAAAGAAAGTAGGTTATCTTCCTTTCATTTCTGAAATCCTTTCAAAATGCAAATCTCAGTCTTTTTAACCTTGGAAATGGATCCATCAAAATCATTTTAAACTTACTTCATCCACAACTCATGACCATCTTCATTTCTTTGAAATGAGGCACGCAATCCAGATGTTTTCTACATGTGCACGTGTCACTTAATTTATTTCGCAATCTGTTGAGATTATCTTCAAGAATTCTTGGATCTGTTTTTTTTTTTTTAAATGTGCGAGCTTTTAAAATATTGTTAAAGTCAATATCTATTTTGGATTTTTAGGATGAATGGGAGAGGGCTGTGCTTATAGTTTGTTCAATTTTAGATCATGAATAGGTTGGTTTTTCCTTTCTTTGATTTTACATTGTGTCATTCCCATTGAACTCCCTATTTCTTTTTTGATTCTTCAAAATGAACTTTAATTTCATAAATACCTGGAAGTTTCTTCAGAATCCATTCATTATTTGTCCAGGGTGCGTAGCGCCTTGAAAAGTGCTTAAAAGGTGCTTGATTTTAAAACTTGTTTTCAAGCACTCTTGAAAGTGCTTATTTTTTTCTGAGCTTCGCTTCAGGCAGAAACCTTTTATAAACACTACGCCGCTAACAGAAACAACTTTTCCCTCCCATCCCATCGCTTATTCATCTTGAAACCGGAAGAGCTTGCCTAAAAGCAGGTGCAGGTGGTTCCCTGTTGACCATGACAATAGTAATGCTGACTAACACTTGCAGCCAGTCCGGGCCTGATTGTTATTAAAATACTGAATATCAACCAAAACTAGACTGTTGCGCCCGATGCGAGTTTAATCATTCTACACACACACACACACACACACACACACACACACACACCCCAAAAAAAAAAAGTTCATCTATAAGTTATTTATTTTGTGTTTTTTCGCTGTGCGGCTTTGCGCCTTGTTAAGGAGACCTAATAAACACTGCCTTATATGCTATTATTACGGTAGAAAGTCAACTACGAGTAACTGCCAACTGGCAAGCTCGGGAAACGCTGCGTGCTTTTAAAATAAATCCCCATGTTATAAATATCAAAAGTAATAAATGATAGAAACATCCAGTTGTTGCGCAACATTCAAAGCTTAAAACAAACAATTTGCTGCGCACTACGTAATCAGCAGCTGGCCATCCACGGGGGGAAAAAAAAAATTGTTTACTTTTGACTGGAGCCTCCTCATCAGATCGCTTCCGAACTTTTTGCGAATGCAAGAATTTTTTTAGGAGTTATTTGTTTATTTCTAGAAATTCGCCTTTGTGAATATAAAAATTGATATGTTTTATATGAAATGGGACACTGATTAATTCGAAAATGGAAATCGTAAGCTTCGTAAAATAGTGGTAAATACTTAAAAGCATTATATGGGAAGGGGGATAAAAGGAGATATTTTTACCATTTATCCACCCTCCCCCTTTCCGAAATATATCCCAATGCAATGCTTCTTTTTTTTTCGGGGTGGTGGTGGTGGGGGGGATGGAGATCGTGGATGCGGCGTTTCTTCCATAAATTATGGTAGTAATTTTGAAATTTACCTATTCATACTTGCCAATTTATGTGCTTTCAGTTTGAAGGTTGCACTTTTTCACTGATTTTTACGATTTTACGCGAAACTGCCGTTCTTTTACGATTTTACGTAAAACTTCCGTTTTTTTTTTTACATTTTCCACCGATTTTTACGATTTTACACAAAACTTTTTAAATTTGGCATCTTAATAATAATTTCATAGAAACCAAACATGTGTAAAATACAGTTGCAATTGTTATAATTTCAGGCTTGTTCCACTAAAAAATGAGGTGGCCACCCAAAAAATTCAGGCCATTGCAAAAGAGCTTGGAGAAGCTGAAGGGGGAAACTGATTTTAAAATTTTCTTCTAGAGATAAACTGAGATAAAATAAATAAAATTAGTTGAGAGAGAGACAAACTTGGGGAAAAAAAAAAAAAAAACTAATTTTAGTTGAGACATACCGAGACAAAAAGGAATTTTAATTGAGACAAAAGGGGATTTTGATTCAGACAAAAAGGGATTTGATTGAGATGATGCTGAGACAAACTGGCGTTTCAGCTGTAGCATCCCTGAAATAAGCTTAATTTGTTTTCATTTGTTGCAGGGGTGTAGCGAGAGTGTTGCTGATGGGGCTGCAGCCATCCCCGAAATGAGTGAAAGTAGGATTTGGAGAAAATTACGTATTCGTGAATAATTTCAAAAGCTTTTTGAGATTCCTATGATAGTGTCTTTGAAAGTTCCCTTTGATTTCAGGAATTTGAGGTTCAATTGAAGACCCAAGCCAAATTTATTTATTTTTCTATAGTGTGTTTTTCCAACTTCAAAGATTTTAAACTCAGTTTATGATTTATAAAAAATTTCTTCCTTTTCTTACTCATTTTTATATGCAAACTTTTTTAGGCCAAAATTTGAAGGGGGGGGGGTTGCCAATCTCTAGTCCCCCATAAAAAAAAGAAATATATATATATATATGTATAATTTCCGCAGCGTATTGGAGTTGTCGCGAATTAATTGTTTCATCTGTTCTATCTGTGGTTTGCAGAGGAAGATGATAAATGCCAACGGTTCTAATGCGAGAAATTTCATCTGGGAATCGTCCCAGAATAGCTCAGTGGTAGAGCACCCGCACGTTATGCGGCAGTCCTGGGTTCGATTCCCAGCTCTGGAATTTTTCGCATAGTTGGTAAAAAATAAAATGAATCAGCCTATACACTCCAACTTGCCTAATAACTTGAAAGGTTGATGGAATCACTTTCTAAAAAAATATATATATATATATATGTTATTGATTTTTATAAGCTATACTGCATTCTAATTTTTGAGTTCTCAGCCACCCCCTGCAAAATGTTCTTGGCTACGCTATTGATCTGTTGCATGTATACTTAAAAAAAATTGATGATGACGTGCTTGATTTTAATCAAAAGTGTGCTTATAAAGTGCTTAAAAGTGCTTGATTTTTAGAATGAAATTTGACTACTCACCCTGTTGTCGAAGTGTAAAATTAAAGAAAGAAAAGACAAAAACAGGAGTGATGTAAAATTTAACAAACCAAGCACAGCCATTTCACATTTCAGAATAGATATCGACTTTAACAAAATAGAAAAAAACGCAGATCATAAAGGCCCTTATTCAAGAATCCTTGGATATCTTCTCAACAGAGGGTGAAATAAACGACATGACACACACCTATCTAGATGACATCTGGAACACCTGCCTCCATTCCAAAAAATGAAGATGTTTTGAATGGTTAGCTGAAGATGTCCATGAGTTGCAGCTGAAATATATTTTAAACAGTTTTAATTGCAGGGTTCTCCCCAAGCCTTTCTGGCCAGGCACATTGGCAAACAAATTTTACTGACTGTGAAGGGAAAAAAAAAAATAAATAAAAAAAAAAATTGACTATTATTTCAGAGGCTTTAATTCCTTCATAATGCTGCCCGGCTGACATAAATTTCTGGGTAACTGAATGGGTCCATTTTTAAAGTGTTCTAACTGTGGTTTTAAGCTGTCACTTTAATTGCTTTTAAGTTAAATAAATAACTTTTAAGAAATTGAAAACAAGATTCTTTAAGTGAAGGAAATCTTTTGTGTATATTTTTCTTGATGTATCGTAACTTTCGTTTTGTTTGATTCCAGGTGAATATGTCGCTCAATTCAAATTCACTGTTTTGTTAATGCCTTCGGGATCTCATAAAATTACATCGGGTCCCATCGATTTAGATTTATATGAAACAACCTTAGGAGTTGAAGATGAATCAGTAAAAGTGAGTGGAAAACTTTCTCTTTTCGGTAGACAAAATAAACAGGAATTGTAAATCTTAGAGGAAAACAAGCTGATATTATGAAATGACATTAAGGCTGTTCTCCGGGAAAAAAAAAAGAACTGTTTTTAGTCTTGGTACACAAATTGAAATAAACTAATAGCACCATGGTCTCCAAAATATTCCAGAGGGTTCTTCATAAGCTGTTTTACACACTGCGATAAGCAAAAACGCTGTGACTTTTGTGAAATTTTCAGAAAAAATTCTTAAATATGGATCTGAGCTGCAAGTTTTTTCGAAGAGTGACATGCTTTGCGAAAATGTCAGATTTTTAAGAATATTTTCTAAAAGTTTTGAAGATTGGCCTGTCATTTTTTTTTTTTTTTAATGAGAAATTTCTTGGAAAGGGGATGGGTGTAGGAAAGAACTATTTGGTTTCACTTTTTTTGTGTTTTGATTTGCATAATAATTGACGATTTATAACAGGGGTGGCCATAATAGGGCTCTTCTTTCTGCAAATAAAATAATGAAATGGGATACATTAAAATGACTCAATGTCCAAAAGTGATGAATTCATTTAATTTCGTCTAAGTTAAGGAGCTCAACAATGTTACTCAAAATTTGAAAATGAGTCTCGTAAAATAGTTCTTGTATGTAGCCTTTAGTTGCCAAAAGCTTGGGTCATGATTTGCTAGCGAAATTTTCTCAAGCTCCATGAAATGCTCATTCATTAAAATGGGCCAATGCTTGATGCTTATTTTGTAAGAATCTTAATTGTTGAATAGTGAGACTTACGGCAATGCAAAAGTATGGAAAAGGGAGATGAGTCGACAACACACCCTGTGTGATTTTGTCGAGAAACCTGTTTACAAAACTTGGTAAAATACCACCTTTTGTTGTATCTGATTGAATCTTGAAGTACTTTTTTGATTCATATGGGTCTTTGATATTGTATAAAACAAAATTAAGATCAGTAATATTTTTTATTTAGAATAATTTGTGTTTTGGGTAATTTGTATGAAAATATTTAAGAAAAATCATATTGAGCCCCCTAAATAAACTATAACCCAAATACATACCCCCAAACTACAACCCAAACTATAACCCTAAATAAACTATAACCCAATGATAGTTTATTTTTCTTTTATTAAAATAATTCAAGTCATGCAGTTCTGAAACATCTAAAATCCATCCTTTGTGGCACTTAGACCAAGCATGTTTGGCCACTCCGCCTTTCTGTGATGAGTCTATACCAGTGGTTCAAAACCTGTTTTTAATCACGACCCTTTCAGATTATTTAAAAATGTTCGCTACACCCCCCCCCCCCTTCCACTTTTGATCATTGAGACAAAAAAAAAAAAAAAAAAAAAATGAATAATGAAATATATATATCATGGGATTTAAAAATGATTATCTTTTTATTCTGTACTGATTATTATTAGGGTGACTGAAGTTGTATTGGGCTGACAAGTTATGTTATCCTTGGCTGAATATTGGTCAAAACCAACCGCATCTTGGACATCTAATTTATGACTGCCTTTTGTCTTAATCTACAAAAGAATTTTAAATTCGCTGTCACATATGTAAGTGGATGCAAATGGCACTAAGATTTGAAGCGAGAGCTTAGAAATGATCAGATATGAGTGACGCATAGCACACCAGCATTGCATTAACGATTTTTCTTGGTATAAATCACGTGCTGAGAGTCTAATTGCAAATTCAAAAATTCATCCTGCACTTCATCAGGAAGATCGGCGACATCTAAAGATGTGTGAAGTGGATTTCGCACGAGTGCCGCCTCTTGTTCATTGTGAGCTCTAGGATATATCTTTTAATATCAGTTTTAAGAGCTTCATGGTGGTTAATATTTTCTTGCCTTAAATAACCTGCAATTTCTATTTCCGATACTTCTGCCTTAGTGCACACGTTTTCAAAATGGGTTAACACTCCTAGATACACTTTACGACGTCAGTTTTTGTAGATTGGATACAAGCGCCCTGATCACAAAAAGATTTTTACTTTACAAAGAGAAAAGGGAAAAAGCGTGTCTCATGGCAGAGAAACGTGGAAATATTTCTGTGGCGACCCCCGAGAAAAGGTATGGTGACCCACTTGGGGGTCGTATGCCCCCGTTTGGGAACCACTGGTCTATACTATTTGTTGTCGATGAATCCTTGTTGACAGTTAGAGCTTAGATTGAATAGGAATACAAAGTGATGTTTTGCACATAATAACAAAACAGAGAGTTTCTTATGTAACTATGAAATTGCGAATCTTAATATCTTCTATTTGTTTGTGGCAGCCTGGAAGTTAGATGGTTTGCTTTAGAATTTGATTGTTTTTTGTGAAAATGAGTATAAACTCTGTAAACAAAAATTTTAATACTATTAAGTCAGCTAAAACTATTGTGTTGAAATTAAAGTAGTATTTCCCTGATTCTGAATGTATAGTTTAACCCAGAGCTGCCAAGTCTCCAGCTTTTTCCGAGAGATTTCCCACCACAATTTTATTTAGGATTAAATATTGTGACTTATTTTAAGAATAAAGTTGTAAGTAAAAATTAGTGGTGGGAAATCTCCCGAAAAAAGCCGCAGACTTGGCATCTCTGTTAACCCTTTGAGGTACAACCCTTTCCCAATGCTGAAAAAAGGACAGCCGTTGCCATCGCTCAACTTAACGACCAGCAAGAGGGTGGACGATCGAAACGTTCATCGCGTGCCACAGATCGAGACCCTTTTCTGATGCAGCTGGCTGTGCATGAGCACAGCCAGCTGTCATCAAAAAACGTTCTCTTTTGAGAAAAGGAGGGGGGGGCTTATATTAGAGATATCGGAGTGATTTTACTTTTGGCGAGAAAAGGGGGGAGGGGTTACTTTCGGGATTTTACGGTATTTTAACTTTTGCGCAAGCCATGAGACAGATTTCTATTCTTCGCCGAACACCGTTCATTGCAACAAGAGTATATGTTTATTATTATGTGTATATATGAGAATGAAAACTACTACTTTTAAAAAGATTTGCACCCTCTTTTTACAATGAATTAGAAAATGCAGAGTTTGAGAGGCAAATCTAGTTTCAATGTGCTTTTTATGGTATTGTTTGTTTGACTGTTCTAGTACTTGAACATCTTTTTAAATATATGTGTGTTGTTTTTCAGATGCTGCTGAATCGATCGGTGGCTCCTAAATCACAGAGAAAAAAGAAAAAGCGAGCAGAGAAGGCAGTTGCCAACTCCTTAGAAAATAATAAAATCACAGATTTAAAGCCAGAAGAAGAGACAGTAAAGGAATGAATGGTGACTATGGACTCTGTTATTACTGTGGCTGTAGCATTAACAGGGTGTCTACCACTCTGGAAAGTCTGTAAAAAGCCAGGAAATTGGAAAATGGGTCTGGAAAAAACTGGGAAATTGGAAAATGAGTCCAGAAAATTCACCAAAAGAATAAATTCTTTTGTTTTGTCCTTTTTTTAATTTTTTTTTTTTTTTTTACGCTTTCTCTCATTGTCAGACTAGAAACCAAAAGCAACTGTAACACATTTTTTGGACCGTGAAAGCATCTATCGATGTGTTTGTATAAGGAGGGAAAGATGGGGGGGTCATCCATCGTGACGGGAGGGTAAAAGACAAATTAGCTTACTTGGTAACTTATATACTTATATCTTATTTCCTAGAACAGTTAGTTCATTCTATCAGAAAGTGTGACTCCTTCTGTTTCTGAATGGATGAAAGCGTCATCCTGTATACTTCAGTTAAAATGGATTTCAAGAAGTTGTACAAAATATGCAAATATAAAGACAAGGGAGGGGGCATTGTGCCATTTCCCAAAATAAAATGCACAGGAATTTTTTTTTTCCCGGGACCTCCCAAAACTCAGGAAATTGACTTTCAGAAACTGGGTAGACACCCTGATTAAGAGGAGATCATAAGCATGAGTCTTGCATGAATAAGTCTAGTCAACTTTTTAGAGTTCGACATGGACAGGATTATCAACGTCAGAATAAAATGTATGAGTCGAGGAAAAGGGAAGGGAAATTGGTTTTACAGTGTTCATATATCGGATTGGGCAAAAAGTTCTTGCTGCATTAGAAGTGTCCAGTACTAATCTGATCTGAGCATACTTACTTATGTGCATTTGAAAGGTGACATTTTGAATGACCCTTTTCTGCATAAAATGTTGCAGTTTGTGATGCGTGTCCAAAGTTTTACCACATAAAATGGGAATGAAAATGAGTAAGAAAGTCGATGTATTCTAAAATTCTATTTCTGAAAAGGGCGAGCAGCCAAGAAAATGTGTGTATTTTAGGGTGATGATGCTGTATAAAAAGCAATTCACTATTGGTTTTCACAGAGATCATCCTAGGATGAAAAAGGGGCAGGGTGCTAGTCCTTAAAAATGGACAATTTAAGCTTTCAAGGGCACGTCAGAATATAAAGAGGCACTATATGAAAATATATATATACACTCAAGAACGTATTTAGGGGGTCCAGGACCCCCCCCCCTCCAAACTGTTTTCTGGATACGTGCCTGTATATACTAAGCGAATATTACCATTTACTTTTTTAGAAAAAAGGTCAGCCAACAATACAATGCTTTTTCATATTAAATCTGCATTTATCGTATCTAAAGTTTTTTTTTTTTTTTTTTTTGAGGGGGATGGGGGGGGGGGGTGAGGAGTCTACATATAAAATAATTGGCACTTGAAATTTTTCATGTATAGCTATATACGCATAAAAAAAATGGTTAACTTACAAGAAGAGGTGATTAGAATAGTGTTGACTCTAGAAAAAAAGGGTCGACGGGGGAAAATTTCAAAAAGGGCACCCTGTTCTTAAAAAAGGCACATTGGGGTTCCACGAGAATGTACAGGTAGCTAACATATATAGACACTGGTTTGAAACTATCTGATCCCCGAAACTTTAACATGTAGAGTTGTAATATGTGTTCTGACTACAATGCATAGTTAGATTTTTTCCAATTTGTCTTAGTTTTTTCCCCTGATCTTTTGGAGAAAATATCCTGTAGAAGTAAGTGTAAGCGAAATAGGAAAAAGGATGTTTTGATAATAATTTGCTCTAAGCATGACATAAATATGTGAATTAAATCTGAAGATAACTAGAAGTTTTTGTTTAAAAAAAAAAAAAGAAGTTTTAATAAAAGTAATTTTGAATTTTCTGCTTAATTTTTTTTTTTTGCTCGAAATTACATAACTTACATGTTTATTATTTATAAGAATAGTACATTTATTGAAGAAGGCTTCAGAAATTTTTAATTAATAAATATTTTTTTTAACTCACAGAATTGTCCAAATGTGTGAAATAAAGTTTATATTTTAAATAATTTATTTTTCATAGCTTTATTTTTAATTTTTTGTAGCATACTTAAAAAGTTCTCTTTAAAAACACTAAGTTTTCATTCTTCAACCTTGCTTTAATACTTTTAAAATATAAAAAGTATTAAATATTTTAACTATCAAATGTTTTTAATCAGCTTAAAATAATAAAAATAATTAACATCCTGTTGTCAAAAGTACTGAAACAAATTACATATTAAAAAAACTTCCAGAATCATTTCGAATTTTTTTGCTTTTTAGTTTTTAAAAACTGAAAATAAGCTTAAATTGATGACAGTTAGTTTTATGAATAACTTAAGACACAATTTGTTTTCTTAAGACATTCTTTCCCAGAATTGGCTTTCTATTGCTTTTATTTATTTTATTTTTTTGCTTCATTCATTAAAATGTTGAGAACTTTTTTAAAATCGGAAGATACATAATATGAATAGTTATAATACCAAATCTTGTCAATAGTCTGATTTACTAAATTCTGCAGTTACTCCACTGTAGTACAATTAAAACTGTTGCGTATTAAATAGGGGGGGACCCCCCGGCCAAGCCTAGACAAGAGATATCCCTTGTCTAGGCTTGCCATAACAAACAAATCCCACAGAATTTTCGCAAAATCGCAAAACGTCGTTTTGCTAAGGCATACTTTCTGTATCATCTGTAATTATATATGATTAGTAAATAACTGTTATACATTAAGAATAATATGTACTAAGAAAGCCGATTAAAAAGAGGAAATCGTTTAGGGGAGGAAATAAAAAATAAACTTGTTAGTGTGCAAAACTATTAAAAACACCGAGAAGAGCAACAGCTGGCGACGAACACTGGAATAATGATTGTTTGATAACTCGCAACTACATATTTATCAAACGTAACTACCAATATTTGAGGATTGACAAATGGAATCAGAATTATTAGATAACTTAATAAAATTTTGAATTTCCCAACCATATTTTCTTCCCCCAACTCCCAACTGAAATGCCCACGTAGACGTAGTTCTGCCCTGCAATCGGGCTTCTCACTTGAGTCAGCAAAAACAAAACACACTAGGGGCCTTTTCGGGTTACTCGCTCGCGCAAATGAAAACAGACAATGAAAAAGGCATTAACAGTATTTTGATCTGAAAGAATAGAATATTTGAAAAAGGCATTTTAATAAATTACACTTGTGGGAAAGATCCGATTTCATAGACTGTTTCTGTGAAAGGGCCGCTTTCATTCGAACCTATTTTTATGATTGGGTTATTGTACTCAATCGTATTTCTGTGAAGGGGCCGTTTTATTTAACGTATTTTCGTGATGGGATGCAAATGGTATGTAGGGAAAAAAAAGTAGTGATTGTTGACTAAGAATAATAAAAATTTTAAAGGAGGGGGCAGAAAGAAGAGGAATTGGGCAACTGGGCACTAAAAAGACGATAAAAGAGCCGCCGGGCTCTGCGCCCTGCCAAATCAATCTAGACTCAACACTAGAATTTGTGAAGGTGCTAACTAATGTCAGCAAAGAGGAAAGAGATGCCGCAATGCAATAAATGTAAACAGAGGGGAGAGGATGGCACCATGCATGAAATCGGGGCTAGAAGAGCGGCAGGCAGGGCGTTGTTTTTGGGTGGCAAAAGGGCGGCGATTTGTTTTGAAAGGGCAAGTAGGGCGGGATTTATTGCTTTAAAGGGCGGGAATGGCGCAGCGCCCTTCGAAAAACGCCTAGAATGAACACTGGTTTTCATTTGCTTCCGTTCTGGAAATTGTGTCCTGGCCCTAGGGTAAGTGGTGCCTCCTGCTAATGTAAAAAAAAGGTGCACCCTTTTATGCCCTATTTAGTTTTTGAGTTCGACAGGATGCCTCTTCGAAGCCGGTGCCCCAGTGCTATGATTACCTCTCTTAACTGTGTCGGGCTGCCCCTGGTTAAAAAAATAAGATGGTTTAATGACAAAAAAGTACAAATTATTTTCATCCTATATTAATTCTGAAGAGATTCATATCGACCGAGCTAGATAAATCAGCCGTCATCAAAAAACAGAAAGGAAAAAAAGAAAAGGAAAATCCGAAACACTTTCAGATTTTAAAGACTTTTTTCAGATTTTAAAGATTTTAAAGGGCAAAAGTGCTATATATTAAAAGCACTACCACTAGTAGCACTTCAGTAATCAACTTTTTGATCGTTCAACTAACCGCTCTGAAAATGGGTATGCATACACATTTGAACACAGATAATATATTCGCATTATCCATTTTTCTTAACTCGGCCTTTGTTGGCACTGTAGTGTATGATTACTTTAATTCGCCTCTAGATGGTGCTGCAGCATATCTTGACCGTTAAACTGTTTGCTATGAAAATTCGTACACATAGATATTTGAACGTGAAAATATTTTGATGCTATCCATTTTGCAAAAACTTTTTGCAACAGTTGACTGCACTTTATCAAATCATCTTCTTCACCGTTCAAACGATTGCCATGAAATTCTTTATGCATAATTATTGAACGCAGATAATATTTATGGGATAGCAATTTTGCTATATCTATTCAATATGATAGATAGTAATTACAACAAACCGTAATATAAAAAAAGAATCCATTCATTCCCGTGCGAAGAACGGGACAGCTAGTATGTAAATAAAGTATTTTGTACGGAACAAATTTTAACATATTCAAGAGCGTATTGTGATAGCCAGCTTACATGGAAACTTTTGCTAGGTAGATAAAAACATGTTTTTTACATATTCATAAATAGCTTTTGCTGAAAAATATTTTGAAATTATCTTTCAAGCAATTTTCTATAATAAAAATTCTACAAAATTGAATACTGATTCTGTCCACTATTGAATGTTTTACCAGTGATTTTAAAGACAATTGCTCAACAGCCATGTGTGTAAGCTAAATTTCCTATGTTAGTTTTGTGTGTAACTCATTGATTTTTCTAAAACATGAAGTTTAAAAGAAATATGTGAAATTTTTATTATTAAAAACTCCATTTTATATGTAAAATGGACGTCAGAAATTTGGCTTGTACTCTAATTGGACAGTGAAAAATGGTATGCAAATGTACTTTTAAGTGTTCAATATATTTTCTCATGAACATTTTTTTGTGTTCTAGGTATCTAGGTGGCTTAAATTAGAGCTTGGAGATGAAGAGTTTTCCGGATTATGAACTTGGCACCAGCTGTCGTATCTTTCAATAGAAAAAAAGCCTGTGTGTGTGTGTCTATGCAGCTAGCATTGTATTTCATTTCTCCTTTTATCATTTCTTCGAAGTGAGTGAACAACGCAGTGTGTGGGCTGTTTATTTGGAAGAGAATCAAAGCTGTCGACGCGGTGACTTGTTGGTGTCATTTTTTAATCTAGGAAGATTCTGGTGTATAATTAAAATCTCCTTTCTTTTTCATGGTCTTGTTAATTGAATCTCTTGGGACATGGGGAAAGGGAACATGTCATGTTCACTGTAACCCTTCACTGCACAGTGTTTCAAAAACCTATCCTATTGTAGTGGCTCTAAAATACAGTCGGACCTCGATATAAATTCACTTTTCTTAAGTCCCGCCTCATTAAATAGAAATTCTGTGCGATGGATTATCAGTTACAAGGGCCAGGTGTAAATCATATAAAATGTACTGTATACTAATCACGTGCCTGCCAACTTTTTCCTGGTCTCCTGATTTTCTGACATTTTGAAGCTTTAATAATTGAAATAGTTATTCCCTCACCCATTCTGAAAGATGACCGCCATCGGAGGGTCTATTCATTCAATGTGGACCCATAAACTATGGTATTTTGGTCCAATAATAAAGAGATTTTTGCTTATGTTGATTACTTTTTTGTGAAGGATTCTTGTAAATTTCAAAATTGGATGGCAAATACTTTATTTATACAGGGTTCGTACACCTCCTTGAAATCCTTAAAAACTCCTGGATTTCGATTTAAAGCATTAAGGGCCCTGGAAAACTCCTGGATTTTCTGTAGACTCCTGAAATTTTAGTATTGACTCCTGGAAATATTGTTTATTTTAGTTTTCTTTCTAGAATTTAACGTGAGAAAAAATGTTTCGTAAGTGCGATCTGCCAAAAATTTTTTCAGACTTGTGTTTAAAGTGTCATAATCCACCGCGATGTTTATTTACGTTCCTGCAACGGACTTCGAGACAAGGATTGTAATCACTTCAGTGGGCTGAAAGCTTACCGCAAACGTTCCAATGATGGTGCAATTCGCTGTAGACATTCATCCCTGAACTAAACCCGTTGGCGTTCTCAAACTCTTATTGCTAACTGCTAGCTCTTACATCACTGCGAAAGTATCCCGTGATGGGTGTATGAGCTGTATGCTCTTATCTCTTCTTTGGTACACAGAGTACATGTTTACAAAGCTCGCTGTTTGCGGGGAGGGGTGTGTGTGTGAAATAATCTGTATGCTTGTGACAGTAGTAAAATTTTAAACCATCCTGAGATTTTCATCCTTTTCAATTTGCCTAAAGATGCCGGGTGGAAAATGCGTTTTCAATGATGCTTGGTTAGAAAAGGTATTTATGTATACTCCTGGAAAAAATATATTTTCACCTGGAAAACTCCTGGAATTCATGCTGAGAAAAGTGTCGGAACCCTGTTTCATAGGTGCCAATGCTTCCGATTTACCCGGAAGGTTTCCGAATTTAACTCAGTTTTCCGATCGGAAAGAAATTTCTTCCAATTTTTAAAATTATATTTTGCGATTTTAAAAATTTTGTCCAATACTTCGCCAAAAAGTTACTTTTAATGGCGATGCTTGGCACTAGATGGTGCTAAAAATCCGTACGTACTGGGATAAGTGCTTCGCATTTTCCTCACTAGATGGTAGCACACGGTAAAAGCACGTTTGGAAACAACTCCTTAGAACATTTTGCAGTGTAGATTTTTCAGCCATGGAGGTTATATTTTCCGTGTAGCTAGGAATTTTTGGATGTAAACAGTAAATTTGCGAATGGCAACACCGCACTTTCCCGCGATCGCGTACGCAGAGGTGTGTGGTTGTTTACATTTGATTTTACTTAAAACGAATTTAACGTATGCATTAAAATGTCAAAGCGATATTATCAATGTTACAAGGAAGAATATTCGGAAACATTCAAAATTCATCCAGAAATCGAGATTAGGATCAAATCATGCATTCTGCACGTTTTGCCGAAGCGACATAAGCATTGCCCGCGGAGGCAAACATGATATCATTTTACATTCTAATACTACAAAGCACAAAGAAGCAGCCAAGGTAGTAGAATCAAATCAATCTGTGACGTCTTTTTTAGTATTATTAAAGGAAATGTCGGCAAATAAATCGGAAGAGATCATGACAACTTTAAAGAATACGCCCTTTTCTATATCAACTAATGGGAGTAACGATGTTGATACTAAGTTTTATCCAATAGTTGTGACTTTTTTCAATAAAACAATTCAGCAGGTTACATCAAACTTGTTGTGTGTACCAACCTTAGTAGGGGATGCTACAGGACAGAACATTCGAAAACTTTTGGTGGATAGTCTAGATTCAAAAAATATTCCTGTTTCAAATTGTATTGCATTCAGCTGCGAAAATGCACCTGTTATGATTGGTCATAAATCGGGTGTAGCATCAGTTTTAAAACAGCAACATGAAAATATTGAAATTATAGGCTGTCCATGCCATCTCATAGATTTAGCTGCTTCAAAAAGCTCTGCATGTTTGCCATTTAATAGTGATGAAGTTTTGATTGACATATGTTATTATTTACAGAAGAGTTCAAAAAGAATAGATAGACTCAAGCTGCTACAGGAGTTTCACGAAACAGATATTAAAAAAGTCCTTAAACATGTTAGTACTCATTGGCTGTCTGCTGGGAAGTGTTTAGACCGTACTATTCAGCAGTAGCAACCTTTAGTCACTTTTTTCAAAGAGGAAGCAATGAAAGTAACAGAAGTTACTCCTCTTTCATTTTTTACTATTCCCTCTATAAAAACAGCCCATGAAAGTGTTGATGAAATTCAAATTACTCAACCAGAAAGCAAGAAAACTGATCAAAAATTGAAGAGAAAATGCAAGACATCCAAACAACCTTCTACCTCGAAGAAGCAGAAAAATAGTAATGCCATAAGTCGTGAAGAAAGATTATTTTATTTTTTAACCACTGATGTTAATAAGGCTTACTGTTTGTTCCTATCCTACATTATACCAGTGTTTGAAAAAGCTAATGTAAAGCTTCAGCCTGCAGAACCACACATTCATGTATTAAAATTGTTATTATTGAATTTATATAAAGAAGTGCTGTTTAAATTTGTAAAACCTAGTGCTATAAAATCACAGGACGGCCCTTTAAAAATTCCATATCATGACAGATGTAACCAAAAAGACGATGCAGATATTTTAATTGGAAATGCAGCAGTTGAAGAAGTTGAAAAACTTTGCCCAGCAGATAAAAATGCATTTTATGAAAATATTAGGAAATATTACACAGCAGCATGAGATTATATGCGTAATAAATTTCCTTTCAACTCGGAGTTGCTACAGCATGCAGAAGTTGCTCAGCTATCCAACATTGAAAATGCCTCATTTTCTAGTATAAAATATTTTATTGAAAAATATTCTGTTTTAAGGAGTAGAACAACTGATGAAATGATTGATTCATTGCAAGTAGAATTCAGCAAATTTCAAGTTTTGGATATTCCTGAAAGCGTAAGCAGCAAAGAGCGTATTGATGCACAGTGGTTTGCAGTAGGTGAATTGAAAAATTTCACTGGTGAACTTGAATTCAAGAACATTTCTGAGGTCATGTTAACAATTTTGACTATTCCACACAGTAACTCAGATTGTGAGAGGATCTTCAGCCAATTAAAGAAAAACAAAACCGATTTCAGATCTACTATGTCAAATGACACTTTAGAAAACTTATTAGTATTAAAATCTTTGCTAAATGCTATGAGCAGGTCTTCGATAATAATTTTCTAAAAAAAAGCAAAATCTTGTTCAACAGCATTTGTTAATACAAAATAATAAAAATATATTTATTGATATAAATAAATAATTTCTTTATTTATTTTCACATTTAAAAAAAAATTTGCATATTTATAGTGTATGTTATCTCTTCACTGAAAAGGTGTGCTACTGCGATATGTCGTGTTAGGACTATAGATTTTCCACCTCAGCAAATTGGCACCTATGCGTTTTGAACGTTTATGAGTTCAAAGCTCCACAAATCTACTATCGTTCTTCCTAAAAAGCAGATATTTTGTAAAATTTTGAACATTTAAGAAAAAAACCTCTGTGGACTTAAAGAAACATTGAAGATATATTTATTTTGCATTAAAAGAATTCTTTCATTTCTGAGTTTTTTTAAAAAATCTATTTTTAGCATCATCACCTTATGTAAAATTAAAATTTCATACATAAATTGTTATAACTATGTGACATGTCGACTTAAATTAAAAATATTATACAGTCTAGATGGTGAAATTGAATGCAAGTAAAAATTTCAAAGGGTGTATAGTGGGACAGATTAGAAATTATGACCTTTTTAGATTGTGATACCTCATAAATCTACTAGATTTTCTTCACTAGATGTTGGTAGGTATGTAATTGCCTATAAGGTCACTTTTGTGTGACTTAGTGATTTAATGATCTTAGCAGGGTTTGAGCTGAGTTCAAAAGTTCTTTAGCATAAAAGCTAAAACCGAAAAAAAAAAAAAAAGCTTTAGCAAAATGCTAAAATACCTGTAAATACAAGTTTACATAGCATTTTTGAAGCCTTAATAGGGTTTCATTTACATTTGTCTACTAAATATTAAATGTAGGCGTGACACCTTTAAAGAATTAAAATATGCCGACATTTTCATGCTAAAATACCAATAGGTCTGTCAATACAAGCTCAATTAGCATTTCCGATGACTTAATAGTGATTCATTTACATTTGTAAATTAAATATCAAAATGTAGGAATGATAACTTTAAAGAAGTAATACACAGCTGTAAAAAAAAAAAAAACATTTTTTAAAAATTGAAATGAAAATTAATAACTGTACTTATCATTAAGAGAAAACAAGTTTAATTTTAAGATGGTACAAGCCCAACATAACACATACTGAATGAATACTGAATATTGCTGAAATTTATAGTCAATTAAATGTCTTAGTTGTGATTTATATTATTTTACAAGAAATATTATTGACTATATAAAACTGCATTATATCAAGCTTATACCATACTTTATCAGTTTTCCCATAGAAAAACTTATATAGAAGAAGAAGAATAAACAAAATAACAAATAAAATATGTTTGTATTATTATTATAAACAAAGGCTTTAGCAAAATAGCAAATTTTCGCATTTTTGTATAGTCTTTTCGCATTTTGCCAAAAATGCGACCATAGTGGAAATCCTGGATCTTAGTGACAACTTTTAAACTTAAGATTTCTTTCGAATTCTAATAATTTTAATTAGCTAAACTGAATTAAAAATTTATAACTGCATAAACAGAAAATTATGAACTTATTAAATTTTACAAAGAATTCTGCTGAATTTATATAATGCTTATTTCTTAACAAATGCATATGAATTGGTTAAAAGGTCCTTATGCAAAGTCCCAAGGATTGACCTTATATAGAGGTCTAACTGTATAGGTTATGTGAGTTTTTGGAATATTTGGAACATTAAAATCCTAGAATTTTGTGCCATTTTCTCTCCCTTGATGACAGAACCTCACTATTAAATTTTTATTTCTTCAAAAAAATTTAGCTTACATTGCAAACAAGAAAAATTGTGCAGTGGAGTGTTAATATGGGTAGGCAGAGGGATACTTATTTTACAGGGTTTCTACAAACCTGGAAAGTCAGGGAAATGGCGTGAGTGTCAATGATTGAAATCTGGGATTTTAAACACGATTGAAATATATATATATGTATGTATTTTAAATCTTTGATTTAACCCTCTCGTCACCCTGAACCTCATATGAGGCTCCTACTTCAAATAGCAATATTTAGAGAAAAAACAATTGAATTTAGTATTTTTTTCTTTCAGTGATATCAATATCATTCATTCATGTATAAAGTATAGGAGGCTCTTAACTAGATGCATACCTGCCAACTCTTCTGGTTTTGACTGATGACTTCTGTTTTTTTAAGCTATCTTCTGGTCTTCTGCCAGAAGATAAAATCTTCTGTTTTTATTTTAAATTTTTAGTTGATATATTAAATTGTATTACAAACTATGCTAAAAAATTAGAAATTAGTAAATAAATAAATCCATTTCAAAGTAATTTATTAAGGTAATCATTTCAACAGCACAGTGCTGTTGTATGAGTGAGGTCAAAGTGTTTGTAAACAAATCTTTTATTGATAGTTTCGTTCCTCCGTCAGTAATTGATTAGAAAATTTATGTGTTGTAAACTAAAGCTAACATACTTTTATGAAAATAGTTTTTCTGGTGAACTATTAGTAAAAGCTAAAAAAGCTACTTTGAAACAGCTAAAAAAAAAACAATCTGTTTAATTTTCAACGTACTTTGGTTAAAAATAAAGTCAAATTTCCATTTATTTAATTGTTTTTATATTTGTGAACATATTCCATCTGTTTTAATTTTGTTTTTATTTCTATGCAATACTAATATAAAAAATAATGAGAAATGGTGCTTCTTATACAGTAGAAGGCCCAAAATCCGCACAGCTTGGTTCCAGACCTTGTGCAGATTTTAGAATTTTGCGGATTTTGGGTCATAATAGGATATTTATTCTATTTCCACCCCCCTCAGAAAATAATAGAAAAAAAAATACAATAGAGATCAAGGGAAACAAATGTTACTTATAATTAGAATCATGATATAAAAATACAAAGGATTAATGCAATATACAAAATTATGAGATTATAGTACAACTTATTTAAACATGTATATTCAATAGTTTAGGACTGTGGGATGTTCTAATTATAGTTTTTATTTATTTATTTATATTTCATTATTTTCTGTTCGTAACACAGCTTAGCTGCTCTACAAATCTGAGATATTTCTTTCTCACAGCCTAACCTTCATTAAATGTTAATTTATCAACTTTTTGATCATCCTCACTTGTTACTGTGCCAGAGTCTGTGTCATGTGATCCTAATTCAGTGTCAATTATGTCACTGTCAGTCATTTGAAAGTTATCAATGTTAAGATTAGAGCTCACAGACTACTAAAATTTTTTAATTCAAGTTGGAATAGCTTATTTAGCTTTACTTTGTGGTTATAGTGTAGTTTTCTGAACTTGCAGCTGGCAGGGCAGATTTCATTGTTTACATTGAACAGACAGTGCGGATTTCGGATCAGCAGATTTTGGGTCTTCTACTGTATTTAAAAATTATCTTCTGATTTTTTACTAAATCTTCTACTTTTTCAACCCGAGTCTTCGTGTTTTCGGCTTAAGGAGGTTGGCAGGTATGTAGATGCATCAATCGTGCCTAGAGTGCAGTACTAGTCCATTTAGATCATTTTTTACAGTTTCCGCTTCATTGTTTGAGGACAAAAATTAAGAAAATATGGACACTGCTTTTTTACTGTTTTTTTTTTTTCTTTCTTTTTAAGTTAAGTATAGTTTTTTTCTTATTCCTCAACCTTTACCTAATATGTGCATCCTTTAAAATTAATTTTAGCGTAACAAAATGCTTCGAAAATGCAGGAATTAATATTAGAAAAATCTAATATGAATCGACATTAGAAAAAAATGTTTTTGCATGATTTATAATAGTATTTCAGATGCATTCAATGCTAGACAGATTTTTTTTCTCTAATTTTTCATAATTCGGTGACGAGAGGGTTAAATTAAAGATATACAATCTATGGATTTCAGACCCCAGACCATTCTTAGCCTATGACACCTGTTTCAGTTGTGCCATAAAAAATACCTATCATCAGAATCCATAAATCCATTTATAGAAAAAGATGTACAGTAAAACCTCTGTTATCTGAGCTAATTAGGGTTGCTATTACCTCAGATATCAGAAATCTCGATTAATAGAAACTGTATAAAAACTCTCATAACTTGTAAATGTGACATCTTTTAAAAATTAAAAACTGTAGAATGTTTTTCAAGTGAAGAAATAAACATGTATATATATATAGTTGAGATTAGTTGGATATCACATATTCTAATCCGTTTCTTCAATCAATATAGATTATTCAAGCTTACATTCAAGCAATAGAATATTCAAGCTTACATTCTCTCTTCCTGAAATCAGCAGATTTCGGAACAAATGAACTCTTGTTGCTATGGGCACCCATAAGAAAGGACAAAGTTACTACAGTAGGGACAAACCCTACAGTACGCCACTCACCTAGTCATTAAAAAGAAAACAAAATGTTCTATTACTCTGTTCAAAAAGAACCCCTTTAGCTGCGTGAACAGAAATTCAAAATTTCTAAATCAACATCCCTTTTCTCTCCCTTATAGCACTTTATTCACATTGATGCAATTATGTTATTTGAATATAATCAGGTACATAAAAATTTATGTGGTTGAATCATGAAAATTGTGTGGAATAGTGAATCATGAAATTAATTTTATTATTACTCATTTCAATTTACTTTTTCCAATTGTACATATAAAACAATGCAGTTTCAATCCATTCTTGCTTAGAACGGAAAGCACTGAAATGTACATCTAATAAAACATATCAGATGGATGTCTACAGAAATGCGGGGGGGAATGCTCTTACAATATTCTTATGGATAATTTCCCACAAGCCTAGAATTGTTAAATAGCCTTAAAGCTATCTTAAACATCTTTTACTATTTCCTGAGAAATCAACACATACCTGTCAAATGGCTTATCAACAGTTCTAAAGATAAACAAGCAATGTCACAAGACTCCAAAAAGTCAATGTTTTATTAGACTAATTATATGCACTGGTACAAAATATAAACCAATTAAGACTTTTTTTATCAAATTTCACAAGCCTTGAATTTTATAACAAAAGTTTGCTAAAGTCTGAACTATTTATCGAAATATATGTTAAAAATAATTCTGAATGTTTAACATAAGTTTGCCATTTGTAAGGAAGTGCAAGTACAGCTTCTGAAGAAACATTACGGCTTTTTTTTTTTTTTTTAGGAGTCTAATGTAAATACAGTAGAAGACCCAAAATCCGCACTGTCTGTTCAATGTAATCGATGAAATCTGCCTTGCCAGGTGCAAGTTCAGAAAACTACAGTATAACCACTAAGTAAAACTGAGTAAGCTTTTCCCACTTGAAAAAAAAATTATTTTGGGAGTCTGAGCTCTAATCGTAACATTGATAACCTTCAAATGAATGACAGTGACATAATTGACTCTGAATTATGGTCACGTGACACAGACTCTGTAACAAGTGAGGATGATAAAAAAATTGATAAATTAACATTTAATGAAGGTTAGGCTGTGAGAAAGAAATATCTCGGATTTGTAGAGCAGCAAAGCTGTGTTACGTGCAGAAAATAATGGAATGGAAAAAAAAATATATATATATATATCATGTAGAGTGGCAGTTTCTACTAGTGACGCAACCAGCCCCAACCAACCAACCGTAAAATTTCGCGGCACTTATATATACAGCTAACTTTTCTATTTTCAAAAGTGTCTCATCTGCATCTCAGAATCCGCTCTAACGAATTTTTTACAATTAATATATGATTTTAATTGGTGCCAAATTCGATGAGTGACGTCGCCGGTTAAGCTAGGAAAACTCGTTTTTTTTATTTAATCCAGTTCAAAGAGGGAACTATTTAACCCGCATAAGGAAATACGGAAAATGATCTCGTTTTAAAGGCGGTAAACAAGGCAGGGAGCAGGAATACAGTGCTGTAGATCCGTGACAAGATTTGTACAAGTTACCTTATATCGTAAACCAGTTTGGTCCTAGACAGCTGGTACCTTTCGCTCCCTCTTCCTGAGCAAATGACTTGAGTTCTGTCCTCGACGTTGCACTTTTGCGAGATGAGCTTTGTGTTACTGTCGTTTTTCTTTTACTTCATTTTAAAAAATAACAGATTATTATATACTTTACTTATTTTTTCTGTAATTTATTTTGCTATAATTAATAATTAAAAGTAGTTAAGACTTTACTTAAATTAATTATTTTTTTAATTCATTTTTTGGTAAAACTCCTTCCTAACTTTTTCTTTAAGTATTTCGTTTCCCTAGTATTTTGATAGCTATTTCTAATTAAATTAAGTCTTTATTTTTCTAATATTATTAATCCTGTTTGGAAAATTCAATATGTAATTAATATTTCAATGAATTTTTTTTTCTCCTCAGAAAGCTCACATAATTTAATAATTATTTAGTATTCAAAGGAAAATAAATAGTAGTTTTACATACTAACTTGTTTTAATAAATTCTTTTACTCTTCATGTATATATAAAATTTATTGAATTATAATTTTAAAACCAATATTTTTTCCAAATCTTAGGTTTTTCTCACTTTTATTTTGTATTCCTTTAAATACCAGATTTAAAATTTTGTTCAATACTTTTCAGATAGAAATTTGATTAATTAATCTAAATTTATACATGCACTATATTTTGTATTAGACATTTGAAGGCCGGAGATGGCATCTAAAACAAGATGTTGTGCCCACCCAAGCCGAGTTGATAAGATACTGAAGATGGTAGATAACTGAAGTATAAATGTCCAGGGTTCTGGTCTACCGGATGGCTGATAATCTAAAAGTTCGGAGTTTTGGACGTTTTTTCTCACGATGTAACGTAAATACGCTTCAGAAGCACTGAGAAAGTCAACCGCGCAAGACCCTTATTCTTAAACTGGTAGTTCATCTAAATGTTCTCTAAAAAAATGAAATTATCAACTGCTTACCCAGGAGTTCTAAAAGCACGTAGTAATGAAAACCACAGAAAACCGAGAATGCTGCTGAATAAACAATTTTCTCCTTATGGAACTTCAAAAAACGTCTCTGAGCGTAATATTTGTGTGACCGAGAAACAAACTTTACAGTAAGAGTAAAAGATTAAAGAAGGATTTTTCCAATAACATTAAATTAAATTAGGTTAAATTAGCAAAGTTTATTTTATTATTACATATCCCCCCCCTCCAAGAGGAGGGCAACCGGCTTGCCTGCAAGTCGGTGGCACTCAACCCGAACGGAGCAAGAAAGAAATTCTGAACTGTGAATTTTTTTTTTTTTTTTTTTTTTTTTAAACTCTGAATGTAGAATTAAGATCACCAGCCTTCTCCGCATACACAATTTCTCAAAATACAGTTATGACATGAAAAAATATTCAATACAAAATAATATTTATAATAGCACTAGTAGTGGTGAATTTTAGTATATTAACGCGCGCAAGAGGTAACAATAAGGGTAACAACAAAGGATCCCTTATATAAACAATCATTAGTTCCGTTGAGCCTCTACTTCATTGTCCAAAGTTTAGCGTTTATATCTGTTATACTGTCCACAGTCATTGACACAAGAAAAGCGAAAGTACTTGAGGCTCTCATGGTAGATTGCCATATTTGCAAGCATTTGTAAACACATTCAAGTAGATGAATCTGCAGATTATTATTTTTCGGAGTTAATTAAAAATACATCATAATCAAATAAGTAAGTACTAAACAAAACACATACTGGATCTTATTCATAAAAATAATACTAATATAATTTCACTATAGTATAAAGAATCGAACTATTCGTGCATAGTAACGTATATACAACATTATAAAATATCACCTAATATCTGGAAATAGTTTTGGAAATAATTTTCCAAATGAAGTGACCAATACATTATAACAATTAAATGCAACAAAATAATATAACAACATGACAATAAGATATGACTATATTTACACATAGTGATTCTTGGCAATATGGGTAAATACAAATGTAAACAAGAGAAAAATTTGTGTGACCGAGAAACAAACTTTACAGTAAGAGTAAAAGATTAAAGAAGGATTTTTCCAATAACATTAAATTAAATTAGGTTAAATTAGCAAAGTTTATTTTATTATTACATATATATATATCATGTAGAGTGGCAGTTTCTACTAGTGATGCAACCAGCCCCAACCAACCAACCGTAAAATTTCGCGGCACTTATATATACAGCTAACTTTTCTATTTTCAAAAGTGTCTCATCTGGATCTCAGAATCCGCTCTAACGAATTTTTTACAATTAATATATGATTTTAATTGGTGCCAAATTCGATGAGTGACGTCGCCGGTTAAGCTAGGAAAACTCGTTTTTTTTTATTTAATCCAGTTCAAAGAGGGAACTATTTAACCCGCATAAGGAAATACGGAAAATGATCTCGTTTTAAAGGCGGTAAACAAGGCAGGGAGTAGGAATACAGTGCTGTAGATCCGTGACAAGATTTGTACAAGTTACCTTATATCGTAAACCAGTTTGGTCCTAGACAGCTGGTACCTTTCGCTCCCTCTTCCTGAGCAAATGACTTGAGTTCTGTCCTCGACGTTGGTCTTTTGCGAGATGAGCTTTGTGTTACTGTCGTTTTTCTTTTACTTCATTTTAAAAAATAACAGATTATTATATACTTTACTTATTTTTTCTGTAATTTATTTTGCTATAATTAATAATTAAAAGTAGTTAAGACTTTGAATTAAAAAAATAATTAATTTAAGTATTTTTTGGTAAAACTCCTTCCTAACTTTTTCTTTAAGTATTTCGTTTCCCTAGTATTTTGATAGCTATTTCTAATTAAATTAAGTCTTTATTTTTCTAATATTATTAATCCTATTTGGAAAATTCAATATGTAATTAATATTTCAATGAATTTTTTTTTCTCCTCAGAAAGCTCACATAATTTAATAATTATTTAGTATTCAAAGGAAAATAAATAGTAGTTTTACATACTAACTTGTTTTAATAAATTCTTTTACTCTTCATGTATATATAAAATTTATTGAATTATAATTTTAAAACCAATATTTTTTCCAAATCTTAGGTTTTTCTCACTTTTATTTTGTATTCCTTTAAATACCAGATTTAAAATTTTGTTCAATACTTTTCAGATAGAAATTTGATTAATTAATCTAAATTTATACATGCACTATATTTTGTATTAGACATTTGAAGGCCGGAGATGGCATCTAAAACAAGATGTTGTGCCCACCCAAGCCGAGTTGATAAGATACTGAAGATGGTAGATAACTGAAGTATAAATGTCCAGGGTTCTGGTCTACCGGATGGCTGATAATCTAAAAGTTCGGAGTTTTGGACGTTTTTTCTCACGATGTAACGTAAATACGCTTCAGAAGCACTGAGAAAGTCAACCGCGCAAGACCCTTATTCTTAAACTGGTAGTTCATCTAAACGTTCTCTAAAAAAATGAAATTATCAACTGATAAAAAAACAAACAAACATAGTATGTAGTTTTCTAAAAAGCGACATAAAATCAATTATAAACAATAATTTTTTGAGTAATTTTCTATTTTATTAATGATTATAGTCATTAATTAATTTAATCAACAATTTTGAGATGTATCATTAACTTATTAAAAACTTAGTATATCATAATATAGTTAAAAATTTAACTTAGAGATAGCTTTAAACTGAAAGCAAACATTGCATTAATAGATTACATTGCATTAAAATAATAGAACGAGTAACTAGATTATCATTAATTAAGAACAAGATTATTAAATTAATAATTTTAACGAAACTTCACTTACGGTGATCGTTAAACTGAATGCAAATTAATGAATCACAATGCATTAAAACAATAGAACGAATAGTTATGTATTGTTGTTGTTGTTGTTATTCTAGAATTACGGCCGATTATAGCTACACGTAGGCTCTTAGCCGAGACGTGGGGTGCCCTCTGTGGGGGTCTTTCTAAGGGGTCCTAACCCGTATTTACGCTGTTTTGGAGGAAGCCATGGAAAACTCCGAACAATTAGGTCAGCGGACGCAACCTGGTTTCGAACCAGGCACCTTCCGTCTCCCAGTTCAGAGTGCTATGCGCTCGGCCACTGATGGGGCCCAATAGTTATATAATTATAGTAAAAAAGTTAACTTACGTTTAGCATTAAACTGAATGCAAATTTATGAAATAAAATCAAAGGTGGTGGCAGGGATACTAATCTGTACTCGACCCAAATTATAAATAGAAAATTACTCAAAAAATTATTGATTATAATCAGTATTATGTCTCTTATTATAAAATTCTAACAAAAATATGTCAATTTTCTGTTACATGTTACAAAACAACTTGCTGTGACTTTTTTAATCAAATACTCTGATATTGCATGAAAACAGGTTTGTATATTTATTTACATAACTTAGTGTCAAGCAAACTTCCGAAATTCGCCCTTGAAACTAATTTATTATCTTCTGACCATACCCTTAAAAAGTAATGATATCCCCATGCAAAAACCCTCAACTGGTTAAAAATTTGTGACGCAGCATTTTACTTTATAGATCTATGAATTTTAAATACGGGTCTTTATCAAATTTTGAGTGACGCCCTGCTGAGAATTTTAAAGATTTGTTTTTAAATTCCATTACAGTTACTTTCCTTTTATTTTCTAAAGAAGATGTACGCATTTAAGCAATGCTTTTAATTATGAAATACACTGTCAAATATATCACACTTTCACTGAGTCTGTATAATGTATTTAAATAAATTTATTTCAATAATTTAATTTATCTTTTGCGTCACGCTATCCAAAAGGGCAAGTAAAATTTACGTAAATATTTAGTTAGTGTCATAGTAACGAAACTAAGTGAAATGTATATGAAAATTTTGCTTGCCCTTTTGGATAGCATGACGCAAAAGATAAATTAAATTATTGAAATAAATTCATTTGAATACATTATACAGACTCTGTGAAAGTGTGATATATTTGACAGTGTATTTCATAATTAAAAGCATTGCTTAAATGCGTACATCTTCTTTAGAAAATAAAACGAAAGTAACTGTAATGGAATTTAAAAACAAATCTTTAAAATTCTCAGCAGGGCGTCACTCAAAATTGGATATCATTATTTTTAAGACCCGTATTTAAAATTCATAGATCTATAAAGTAAAATGCTGTGTCACAAATTTTTAACCAGTTGAGGGTTTTTGCATGGGGTATATATATAATAACATCCCAAAGTCCTAAACTACTATTGAATATACATGTTTAGATAAGTTGTACCATAATCCTCATAATTTTGTATATTGTATCAATCCTCTGTATTTTTATATCATGATTCTGATTCTGATTATAAGTAACATGATTTGTTTCCCTTGATCTTTATTGTATTTTTTTTTTCTATTTTCTGAGTGGGGTGGAAATAGAATAAATTTCCTATTATGACCCCAAATCTGCAGAATTCTAATATCTG
This sequence comes from Cheiracanthium punctorium, assembly GCA_038373885.1. NCBI lineage: Eukaryota > Metazoa > Arthropoda > Arachnida > Araneae > Cheiracanthiidae > Cheiracanthium > Cheiracanthium punctorium. The sequence continues at coordinate 108,271 of JAWZYV010011044.1, forward strand.
CACAAGGTCTGGAACCAAGCTGTGTGGATTTTGGGTCTTCTACCGTAGTTACTTTTAAAAGCTGTTTATTATTTAAGGGTTCTTTTTTTTTTTTTTTTTTTTTTTTTTTGGGTATGGGACTAGTGCTCTATTTGTAACACCGTGCCTGTGTACTCCCGTCATGATTTATTAGTTTCTAAAGCCCTTATCACACCTTTTCCTACATTCAATCATGTACTTCGTTAGACTGGAAAAGGGAATGAGCCAATCTGTGATGTCACCGTATGCGATGGGTCTGTAGGAGAAGTAGAATGAATTTTTCCTGGACCCGCTGGGAAAAGATGTGGATGTTGAACATAGATATCGCCCGTGGCATTTCACCCAACTGTTGCGGAAAACAGTCGAACGAAAGTGTTGCTTGAATGGACGATCAGGAAGGTGAGGAAATCAGCTATCGGGACACCAATGGTCCCCCATCTCTTTTACTTCTGCAAAAGGGATGTCTGATCAACATCCCGTCTGATATCTCGAGAGTAACATCTTTCCCTTCCCTAAGCTTTTAAGTGATCTCATCATTATTTCATTGAATACTTTTTGGGCTTGGTAAGTGATAGTCCAATTTTCTCTCAGGCTTGTCTTCTGGGAGATTTTACATACATTGAAGATTACAGATTTTATTCTACTAACACATATATATTTTTATGTATATCCAGTTAGTTTCAATTTATTGTGTAGAAAGCTAATTGTATTTTGATGTTCTCCTAAACTATTCGCAGTGCAGAATGCATGCGCTACAATGTGCAGTGCAGTTTATGCAACGACATGTATGACAATGATTTTGTTAAAAAGCACACTGCTTCAAAGCATAGAGATATGCATGAGAAAATCGCTCGACACCTGTAACCTTACTAGGTGAGAAAAAAAAGAAAAACTCCTTCAGATAAAGATTATTTTTCTAAATCAAAATGCAGAGGTGCCTGTGCTAATTGTGCAATGAATCTCTTGTGAAACAAAAGGTAAGAATTTATTAAAATGATTTGTAGGAGTTTTATTCTGGAATATATTGCATAGTATTATTATTAACTATTGGCACTCAGTGGCCAGTTTGTGTTTTTGGTTATATGCTCGAACATATGTATTGTTCCTGTTTGAATCGGTTCTTGAATGTATCACTTGGCCTGATGGTATCATTTTTGTGGTTTCCCGAAAGAAAATCTTTTCACTTTTATTCTGTTCAGTGAGGCACCGTTATGAATAATGTCATAAAATGTATGATTGAGTCCACATATCATTGTACAGGCAATTGCACAATAAGCCGAGGATAAAATTAAACAGTTTTAAAAATTAGTATAGCGTCGTTGTATTTTAATCTTATAGAAAAACTCGTTGAAGGGTTAGTACTGAATGCAAATTTCTAAAAAGCAAGAACTTTCGTCAGCATTGTAGGAGTACATAGAATGGATGTAGTATGTTGCCAAAGTAAAGAAAACGAAGTTATAATTTTTATGTATTGTTAAAATATTACAGGTTAGAGAGTAACTAAGTAATATCATTTCATTCGCTTTATTCGTAACTATGTGATGCGCGAACGAATACTTTCACATATTGAAATCATTTTCGCAAAATCTTAAAATCTAATCAACATTTTTGCAAAACTGGAAGCCTAGAATTTAAGTTCAGTGACAACCTATCATGTCACCCAATTTCGTTTCATTCCCTGCAGTCTTTATTTCGTGATGCTGGAACAAAAATTTCAGTATTTTAAAACGATTTTCACAAAATCTCAAAATGTAATGAAAATATTTTAAAAATTCAACGCCTATAAATTAAGATTAGCAACTACCTATCCTATCACCAAATTTCGTATTAGTCGTTATTACGCGATGCTTGAAGAAATATAAACCTATTTTGAGAGAATTTTCACAAAATCTCAAAATCTAATAAAAAGGTTTAAAAAATTGGACACCTATAGTTTATGTTGAGCAACCATCTATCATGTGACCAAATTTCATATCATTCGCGTTAATCATTATTACGTAATGCGTCACTCAGTTTTAAACGATTTTCGCAAAATCTCGAAATCTGATCGATTTTTTTAAATTAGATGCTTATAGTTTAAAGTGAGTGACCACCTATCATTTCACCAAATATCATTTTTTCACCTTTGAAGTTATTACATGATGTGCGAACACAAATTTATGCAGTTTGAAACGATTTTCGCAAAATCCCAAAATCTAATCAAGACTTTTTAAAAACTCGGCATATATGTTTCAAGTTGAATGACACCCTATCATGATACCAAATTTCGTTTCATTCGCTTCAGTCGTTTTTACGTGACGTGCGAACACAAATTTACGCAGTTTGAAACGATTTTCGCAAAATCTAAAAATCCAATCAAGATTTTTTTTAAATTCAACGCCAATGTTTCAAGTTGAATGACCACCTATCATGAGACCAAATTTCATTTCAATCGCTACAGTCGTTTTTACTTGGTGGTCGAACACAAATTTACGCACTTTGAAACGATTTTCGGAAAATCTCAAAATCCAATCAAGATTTTTTTAAAATTTGACTCCTATGTTTTAAGTTGAGGGACCACCAATCATGATACCAAATTTCATTTCAATCACTTCAGTCGTTTTTACGTGATGCTCGAACACAAATTTACGCAGTTTAAAACGATTTTCGCAAGATCTCAAAATCCAATCCAGATTTTTTAAAAATTTGACGCTTATGTTTTAAGTTGACTGACCACCTATCATGGCACCCAATTTTATACCATTTGCTTCAGTCGTTTTTACATGATGCTTGAACAAAAAAAGCGTCACGGACAGAATGACAGACAGACAAACTTTTTTTTGAGGGTCGCATTGGATTCCCGGGTGCTTGAAACGGATAGAAATCCCAAAATTTTTGAATTCCTAGAAATGTACAGACAAAAGTCTAATTTTATTTATATAGATTAACGAAAATATCTTTTCATTTTTAAACTTATTATCGTGAAGTAATGATTCAAATGTGATTGTGTTTATTCAATTAGGTATACATTTATCTTTTAAATATTACTTAAATTGTCAATTCCTCCAGCTAAATTTAAAAATTTCATTTTGCATGTTTTCAATATTTACAGAAGAAAGTTTTTAAAAAATAATCTTCCATAGTGTGAGCATATACAGTAAAAAAATATTTTTGTTTAAAATAGTTCGTGCTATCTAAACTTTCCAAACATAATAAATTTTTATCTGGACACATCAAATTGGTGACATTTAATATTTCAATAAAACACAAAATTCGTCCAATTAGATGGTAGCTCTTCCCCAAATATATTTTATCAAAATATATTATGGATGTTCGATACATTTAAGAATATGCCATTTGAATCTGATACTTCATCTATGTGTACACAAGAACAGAATTGGAGTTATAAATAAGAAAAAAAATTGCAAAACTGATTTTTTTAACGAGGAACTCAATGGGAACGTCCAAAGCTGTCTCCCTTAACCAAATAGATAAACTAATGGTAGTGGTTTGATTTTTAACAATTATATAATGGTTTGTCTGTCTAAATTTTACAAAAGTAAGCTACATTGTAAAAGTTTTTTTTTTTTCAATGTAGTCTACCGTTCATTCTTAGTTTTTGTTTTTTTTTTTTTTTTCCCCCAATGTAAAATGATAAAAACAAATGTTTGTACAAGCATTGAAATGTAAAATTTTGTTCATACTGAGCTTATTGCCCATTTCAGTTTTGTTAATGATTAGTCACTTTTCATGAAGAATCACGCTTTAAATATGAAATTGATGTACAAGATTTTTCTCGCACTCGAATACTTTTTTTTAGAGGGTGTACAAAGTTTCATGAAAAATTATCACAAAATGAGCCAATGTAAAAAGCAACATCTTCTGAAAGATACAAATACTATGCCAAGAGTTAACTTTTGAATAAATTGCAATATTTCAACATCATTCAGGTTTAAATAAATATTTATGAATGAATGAAATACTTCCATTAATTTATTAGAAATAAGAATATACACTTGATATAAAAAGCTATTAGAGTTCATTTTTAAGTATCAAAGTTAGTCAAGATTTAGAGTATGGTTACACTGGTATACACCCTCCAAACAAAGCATTGTAGCGTGTATGGATGTCGGTCAAATTACAAAGGCGGACGCGAAACTGTCAACACATTCGGTTTACCCAGAGCTTAAACAAAAATGGCTAAGAGCTATTCCTACCGAATTAACACATTTGGAATTTCCCACAATATGCATTAAGCATTTCCACGAAAATGAAATTATTAGTGTTAACAAGGTAATTTAAATTTAAAAAGGGGAGATTAAGGAGTACCAAGGGAAAGATACCCATAGTTCTTATGGATATTAGTACTTAAAGTGAAGGTAAAGTAACTATTTGTTTTGTAAATTTTAATGATAATCCATCATATGTTAATGGCTTATTGTTAATTTTGAATATTTGGTTTAGAACATATTTATTAGTAATGTTAAAGTGTCTAATGTTGAATCTTTCTAGATTTTTTGTTGATGATTGATTAAAAATAGAAATTACTATAAGTAGCTTTATTTGCATTACATAACGCATATGAACCAAATATTTTTTAACAAACTAAAATTTTAATATTATTTATATGCTCTTTCAAGAAGGAATGCAATAACTTTTAATTATCTCTGGAAAATGAGTGAAAGTGTCTCCATGATCATAACATTAATAGGCATATAAAAAGCAAATTTTCTTGTAATAAATTTTGTAGTATCCTTCTAAAAGATATTTAGTCATATAAAAGTTGGATTATTTTATTTGTACTTAAAAATAATTTATGAACGTCATTAGAAATAGATACAGAGATTCTTGTGAAAAAACACTCAAAATACTGGTGTTAAACGATAAAGTAATTAAAAAACTTTGTAAAAAACACACATAAGAAGTAAAATTAAAGAGGATACGCGTTTCGTTCAAAAATTGTTTTGAACTTCTTCAGTCCAAGCCCTTCGACGTAAAGAACACAGGGAACTGAAAAGCAGAGATTCTTATTGCTGATATGCTCCTTAAATTTATTAATATTGAAAACATCCAGAGCTTAAGGCAAGAAAAAAAATGTTTTATCTCATACTTATATTTTAATTTTACCAAGCTCCTATGGGTATTAGTACTTAAAGAGAAAAAATGTGATTGCTTTTTTTTTTTTTTATTGAATAAGAAAAGGTAATTTTTATTAATCTACTAGCTGAAGTACCCGTTCTTCGCACGGGAATGAATGGACTTTTTGATATTACGATTTGTGGTGATTACTATTCATTGTAATAAAGAGATACAGCAAAATGGATATCGCGTTATATTGTGTTCAATAACCATGCATACCGAATTTCAAGGCAATCGTTTGTACGGCGCAGAAGGCCATGCGGCGTAGCGCAATCTAGTGGCGAGTTTTAGTAAAACGGATACGGCGAAAATAGTTTTCGCATTCAGATATCGATGAATACGAAATTTCAGGACGATCGGCTGGACAGCCCTGAAGTTCATGTGTTGACGCGACATCCAACGCAAAACTCTTCCCCGTGTTCAAATGTCCATGTATACCTATTTTCATAGCGATCAGTTGCACAGTCAATAAGTGATACACTGCAGCGCCATCTAGTGGTTAATTAAAGAAATGATTTGCTACAGTGCCGTCAAGTGGCGAGTTATAGCAAAATGGATAACGCCAAAATATTCTCATTGTTCAAATAGCTATGTATACTGATTTTCATAGCGACCGTTTGAATGGTCAAGAATTTGGCCTGCTGCAGCGTCATCTAGTGGCGAGTTTAAGTGATAATGCATTGCAGTGTCATCTAGTGGTGAGTAACATCAAAAGGAACACAGTTAGAATATATTCTTCGTGCTGAAATGTGTAAGTATAAGAAATTTTATGCCGATCGGTCAAACGGTATAGAAGTTGATGCGTTGTAGCGCCATTTAGCGGACAGTTACAGCAAAATGGATAGTGAAAAATATTCTCCGTGTTCTAAAATTCGCGTGTACCAAATTTCATCGAAATTGATTGGACGATATTCGCATAGCAAACGGCTAAACGGAATAGAATTCGACTTTGTGCTGCGGCACCAAATGGCAAGTTAAGGAAAACGGATAGCATAAAAACCTTCTCCATCATAAAAGACTTGGGTGAACCAAATTTCATGGTGCAACGGTGCTGGAGTTTTTCAACCTCATACACACATACCAACATTCATTTTTATCTATAACCAGTGTCATTATATATCCCAGTCTCAAATAAAATCCCGTTTCAAATCTAAGCCTCGCCAAAGTGCCAACGTACGCCATTTTGAAAGCGTTTTTTCAGGGAATCATTCGGAGATTGACTTAGCAGCAATCAATATGGGAAATGGTTCGACCGCGAAAAAGTAAAGCAAGCCTTTATTTGAAAAGTGGAATCCCTTAATACAGCCGAATTTTTTTAAATTATCAACTATTATTCATCGTTACTCCGATGTACTAAATGAGAAGATTTCAATTTTCTGAAATTTGGCGGAATTCCCCCAACTTAAATCAATGTACTCATTTGGCGAGAATTCTGGAGATAGATCACTTGAAATCCCTTAACAACTGCATTATTTCTTCACGGATCATTAAAATTTAACGCAGTATTCTAATAAAACCTTTGCACTTGTTTTCAAAAATCTATTTCCTTAAGCTCTCAATAAATTGCGCCAAACCGAAATCTGTGCAAACCGCTAGAACTCCCTTTCTCAAAATCGGCATTTGAGCCATTTTATTTTTTTCGCCAAACTAAAAAAATTTACCTATTAGCCTCGGAAATCTTCAATTCTTATTGTTTTGCGTATAAAACATTTCATTCCTGCTCAGATTTCCCATGCACACGATATTATAATTTAAAAAAAAATAACCTTACGAATATAAACTAACAAAAAGAAATCATTATTATTCTTTTACTTTGAGAATTTAAAACATTTTATTCGGCAAAATCGCCACACATGGCAACCACGATCCTTATTTCACTACAGGGGTTACAATTACGGAAAGCTTTTTGCGTGGAGAGCATAAAAAATCTCTTAAATTCCGGGAACGGGTGGACTTTCAAAGTTTTAAAGTGGACTACGATTTATTCTATATTATTTTACATATCTGTGCTAAATTTCAGGCCGATAGGTCCATTTTTGTGGAATTGTATACGAATCAAATCCACAAACAAACAAACAGAATTTCATTTTTATTTATAAGATTTTGTGTTTTCCTTCTTTCTTTCTTTCTTTTTTTGTATGAAATATTTAAGTTATTTTTTATTTATAGTAACTTTTAGCTAAAATATTTCTTTCTAAAAATGGGACAATCATTAAATTAAGTAATGTGGGTATGTATTGAAGAATGTAGTGTGGGGATATATTCAAGTAACTGAAAAAGAACTGTTTATTTGATTAGCGAGATTATCTTTATTCTTACAAAAATATGAGGTTACAAAGGTAAGTCTAAAAATAAATCGTTTAAAGCTTTATTTGTGTGTGTATGTTAAGGTGACCAAAGTCCCCATTTTCCGGGGACAGTCCATATTCAGGACGTTTTTCAAATTGTCCCCAGAGTGTAAAAATGGAACTGGGGACAATTTTTAATTATTGCATTGTTTTTCAATTAAATTACTGTTAATTATTGCATTAATTATAAATGTCCCCAGTTTTGTTGTGAATCGGGGACATGTCCCCGATTCTGACAACAAAACTGGGGACATTTATAATTAATGCAATAATTAACAGTAATTTAATTGAAAAACAATGCAATGATTAAAAATTGTCCCCATTTCCATTTTTACACTCTGGGGACAATTTGAAAAACGTCCTGAAAATGGCGACAGTCCCCGGAAAATGGGGACGTTTGGTCACCTTAGGCTAGTCTCAATACTAGGATTACGAAGTCCCGCACTCCAGTTGTTAGAATACAGCTTAGTTGATCATGGTCGCCAGCGTCCTCTGTCGGTCTTTCTTATCTCAACCAAGGCTGAACTAGATCTCTGGGCGCCTGATCTGATCCACTTTAGCCTCAACTTAACAAGTTGACTTTCGCGATGAAAGGGGGGGGGGGGAGTCTAGTTAGTGAATGCGCCTGCCCGATTGTAATACATTGCGTAGATCCGCCTACATCTCTCTGCCCAGCTGATTGTCGTTTCAAAATGGTCGCCTTATCGGACTCTCTTCAATTTTCAAGCAATCCAATTTATCCTTCGGTCAGGAATGAATGTTTTGGCCATGAAATTAGAAAGCAGACAACAGCTGACAGAAGGAAAACTGAAGGATGGAGCTGGGCAGAAGAAATCGAAGGGCAGTAAAAAAAAGAACCTTTCCATCGGCAGTGACAAAGACGCCGTGTTAGATAGCTATGGCTTGGGACGTAAATTCTGCGTGGATTACGACCTAAACACAAAAAAGTATGATAGCTATAGCAGTAAAAAAAATCGTTCCAAAAAGTCGGGGCTCAAAGTTGACAAGATGTTAACTGAGTCGGATAAAATACAGGAGAGGTTGCAGCGATCGCTGAGGTAATCACTACCCAATCTCTCTTTAATTAGTGAAAAATCTAGTGAAAAATTGAAAATAATTTTTTATGCACCACAAAATTGGAGTCTCTTCCTATTTCTTATTTTTATACATCGTGTATTGAGCGACTAGTCTTGCTTGACGTGGTTACCAAAGTAGTTTTCATGGGGAATTCGCACCTCATTTTAAACAGCTTTAATACTTCGGCCTTTTAACTTCTTAATATCGTCCTTCCCGAGATACCCTCAATGCTATCATTTACATTGTATGGGAATCAAAAAGGGTCATTGAAATGGACATCAAAAAGTGCAATTTTTGATACCGTAAACATTCAATTACTTTTTATCGAACTGGACAAAAATTTTTCCTTTAAGAAATCCAGTCTCTAACCCTTCTACATTTTCCAGGATTGAATGGATTTCAGTAATCTGAATATAATAAATTAATTAAAACAACATAGATACCCCCCCTTTTTTTAATAATAATAAAGATTTTTAACAAGAAGGGAAGTCAAATTTTTGGACAGTTTGTTTTACCATGCTTTTAAAGCATGACAAGTAGAGAAAGCATGACAAAACAAACAAAAGTTTTCCACACAAGTCCAAACTTTACCACATAAAATATCCTTTCAAGTTTTTTTAGTTTGTTAAATTATTAAAACATTTAATGAAAATGGATGTTTAAGTGTAGCAATTAAAGTACTGTGTGCTCTCCAAATGACTTCTATGTATGTCCACCCAATTTTAATACATTTTTGAAGCACTTCAGTGAAACTTGTTTCATTTGAGATTCATATACAACTCGGAAAAAATGCCTTTATGCATAATTAAAGAACCGAAGTCTGTGAATTATTAGTTAAAAATTGCTAATCTGATTTTGACAGGGGAAACTTCTGAAAATTAAACCAACCATGAGGTTTGTTTGGCAAGAGAGGGCAGCTCAAGTCACAGAATAGCCACTCAGAGGTACTTTCTCTACGGAGATCATTTGAGATCCTCCATTACAAACACAGTTTTGAAAAGCTGCTCAGTGTGTTTTTCCCAGGGGCTGTCCAATCCAAAATGGGATGCGATGATGCATAATGACCAGATGAATCCCATCTATCATGACATTTTTATTAAATTATATTAATATCTCTAAATATAATTATGCTGCTATTAGTAGTTACTTAACTTGATAAAGAATGTTTTTTCAGGATCAACATTTTTTAAATTTTACAAAAAATATAATGTGTATTTTTAAGAACCTGCAAATTGTATAAAATGAATTTGAATGTGTCTTTATTTATTAATTTGAATAGCAACATCCTATTTACATTTAAAATGAAATTTTACAAAATTGAATATTCAGCATTTGGCCTAACCTATTGCCTGAATATTGGGCCAAATCACTATTCCTTACTAAGTAATAATGAAAACACTTATTAGTTCAACTACATAGAAGTGGCTCTTCATGGTGCTGGGAAAAAATGTGTCCAGAAAACTTATTATTTTGAAAGTCTTAGATCCTAAATGAAAATTCAGAGATCCATTGCGTAGCAACTATTATCAGAATAATTGGCAAAGAAAAATACACCCATGCAATGGAGTCCCAAGCTGACTGTCCTTTATTGAGCAAAGAAAGGAGCAGGAATAAACAGTCTCTCATTTAATGTAGTACAGTAGAAGACCCAAAATCCGCCGATCTGAAATCCGCACTGTCTGTTCAATGTAAACAGTGAAATCTGCTATGCCAGCTGCAAGAGTGACATAATTGACTCTGAATTAGGGTCACATGACATAGTAACAAGTCAGGATGATCAAAAAATTGATAAATTAACATTTAATGAAATTTTAGACCCTGAGAAAGAAATATCTCAGATTTGTAGAGCAGCAAAGCTGTGTTACAGAACAGAAAATAATGATTAAAGAAAAAAAAAAAAAAAAAAACCTAATTAGAACATCCCAAAGTCCGAAACTACTATTAAATATACATGTTTAAATAAGTTGTAATATAATCTCATAATTTTGTATATTGTATTAATCCTCTGTATTTTTTATCATGATTCTGATTATAAGTAACATGATTTGTTTTCCTTGATCTTTATTGTATTTTTTTTTCTATTATTTTTTGAGTGGGGTGGAAATAGAATAAATTTCCTATTGTGACCCAAAATCTGCACAAGGTCTGGAACCAAGCTGTGCGGTTTTTGAGTCTTCTACTGTATCTGTTAAATGGCATTTCTTTTCACTTTTTCATTTTTGGTTTATTAAGTGGAGCCTTAGAAAATGAGCATACGAAAAACCAGAGATCAATGCCAGTGAAATTTGGGTCCGTTTTACAGCCTCTTCACAAAAATGCAGTCAATTAAAACAACCCTTCATTGACATTTTATCCTATATTTTAATTTGTTTAGTAAATCATTTTAAGGAAAAAAGCGATTTTTTTTACAATAGTTGGTATGAAGATTCACAAAGTGAGATGTTTAAATTCACAAAAATAGATATTGAAATTCACAAAAATGAGACCCTGGGAAAAACCTTGAAAATCCCGAATAGACTTCGGAAAAAGATTGTTGAAGAGTGGTATTAAATGTACATGGCTGTACTAATAAATAGTTTTTTCTTGAAAAATGGGAGTGAGAACTATTGCCTAATGTCAAGGCTTGAGCAGTGTTGGAAAAAAAAATAACCTGTTTCTTTTTTTTTTTTGGGGGGGGGGGGAACCCCAAAATAGGTTTTTCGGTTTAAACCAGTTTTTTTTTTAAACCTTTTATAATTACATGTATACATATTTCTAAATAAAATTTTCAAATAACAATGATTACTCCTAAAAATTATTAAAACTAAGTAAATAAACAATTATTGCTACTTATGTGGATATTGAAATTATTAAATTTTAATGTTTTATTTAGAGATACTATTTTCTAAATTTAGTATGTTGAAATATGAAAATGAATTAAAGAAAGAATAAATTCATAAACCCAGTTTAAAATCTTTGTATTTGGAAAAATGTACTTTAGAAGAAAAAAAATTAAGTAAAGTTGGCTTAGGTCCATCACTGAACACAAATTTCTCAAGGGGAACTTTTTATATACCATTGTGAGATATCAAGGAAACTTTCAAAATGATCCACATGTGCATAATTTTGTCCATATCTTTTTTATTCATTTCGTGACCGTCTGCTGCTCCATCAACCACCCCCTGGTTAGGAGCCATTAAAGTAACTTCTCTCCTGAAAAAATGACTTGTATGTAAATGGTGGACCCTTTCTGCACTGTATAACACCAAACCTCGTGGCTGCCCTGAGTTGCTTAAAAGTAAGGGTTAAGCTTCAATATACATCCTACATTTTTTTTTTTTTCTCCAAAATTGGCGATAAATGTAATATTTGACCTTTTTCTGGAAATGCGAATGAATTCTGTGCTCCATTCTGTTTTTAATTCTTTTCATAATGTTTTGATAACATTTTAAAATTCTTTTTTGTTATTATTTTTTAGTTTTCTGACTATTTTTATCATGAACCCCCTTAAGTTTCATTTCTTTCCAGAATTCGGTCCCAAAAATGTTGCATTTTTTTTTTTTTTTGTTCATTTTACATTTTTAAGTAAAGATAAGTTATTAAAATTAACATTTCTAATATTTTTAAGCATTCATTACAACTTTTTTTTTTAATGAAAATAATCTATTTTTCCCTGCAAGTTGTTTTATTTTCCTACATAAAAGCCAAACAAGGAAGTCTCATTTACAAGTAAAATAGTACAATTACTGTATTTTCGATTACAATTCAATTGTTTTCTTATAAAACATCTACACGAATAATTTGTTACTAAAAATAGAAAAGATAGGGGCGAAACAGTGAAAGCCAAATAGAAATCATATTGCCCGTACGCCGTACAGGCAAATCAGTAAAGGCCCGATAGCTGTGCCCGTATGGCATACGGGCAAAACAGGGAAGGGGTTAAAATGAAACAAGAGTGTTAAGGATCGCAGAGCCCCCCCCTACTTAAAAATTGTTCGTTAATATTTTTGAAATTTATGTTGTTTAGAATCTTAACCCTAAATTCCTGATACAAATAGTCATTCTCATTAGCATCAAAGCAGTAGATGTTACACTTACAGGCATAGCTTCTAGTTGAGGGGCTTCTCTCCTAGCAAATGATCACAGCAATGCTCTTCTACAGAGAAACGTGCCACTTTGCAAATTTAAAGTTTCAGGAGGAACTGTTGACTATTCTCCAATCATTCTTTCTTCCTCTTATTCTAAAAACATTCACTTAATAATTTTACAAAGCAAAATTTCTCTATGGCAATTAAAAGGTTTTCCAAAAATAATCTGATGTGGACACCACATGACTTCCTTGTACGCCTATTAAATCATAGCTATCTTGGGTATACTTCATCTAAACTATTTTTTTTTTTGAAAGAGATAAAATACTGCAATAATACTAAGGTTTAGAGATTTCTAGCCAAATATTTCCAATATCACCAAGCTGGGTGTCATTTGAAAGAATTGTTTTTGACACTTAATTGGACAATATTTTGCGAAAAGCGGAAAAGCTTGAGATAGTTTGCAAAATTTCGGGGACACCCAAAGTAGCCATTAACCGTGGACTTTCAATGAATTGAATGTATTCATACCTTAATGCATTTAAAGTCATTTGTGTGGCCCTATAAATAAATGACCCTGTCGATTGCAATCAAAGAAAAGATGCACACTTAGATGTTACAATAGTTCTAAATACATAATTTCAACAATCTGCAGTTAAAAGTTTTAGAGTTATGCAAAGTACAAAATTTTTTTTGGCACCCAATTTTGCGATATTTCGGCAAAACTTGCCAAGGTCGACAACAAATGGCGAGATTTTAGGCATGGGCAAAACAATGACTAAACTATTGCCAAATCTTGCGATATTTCGGCAAAACTCGCCAAGGTCGATGACAAATGGCAAGATTTTGTTCATGGACCCAACAATGACTGACTACAGATGTAATATATTGAAGATGTTCATAGACATTAATGTAATGAAATTCTTTTGGGTAATTCTTGAGGGAGGCATGCGACCGTGGCCGGACCATTACCTAACTTATAGGGTAAGACGGTATTTGCTTGAAATGGATGAATGCCCCTAAAAATATCATTGACCGTAATGTATTGGAAATCTTTTGAATGTTCCTGTAGCAGAACTATAAATGATAAAGACACTTCTTTTAATGGAGAAATTCATTTTGTAACCCATAACAGCATATATCACTTCTGAGTCATTTGAAATAGCCGGATACCTCTAAAATATGCTTTAATGATTTTCTGACCATAGAGCGTAGTGTATTTAAAATCTTTTGGGCGTCCCTGAAGATAAACTGTCCAGTTGAACGGGAATTGAATATTTTCCAATCATTCTTTTCCCCTGTTATTCTAAAAATATTCACTTAATAATTTTACAAAGCAAAATTTCTCTATAGCAATTACAAGGTTCTAATAAAAAAATCTGATGTGGACTCACGGCGCTTCCTTTTACGCCTGTTAATCATAAATACCTTGTGTGTGTACTTCATGTAAACTAATTTTGTTTGAAAGAAATAAAACACTGCAGTAATACTAAGCTTTAGTGATTTCTATCTAAATATCTGAGATATTGCCTAGCTGGATTCAGTTTGAAAGATTTTCTTCTGACACTTAATTTGGCGATATTTCGCCAAAAGCCTACAAGCTTAAGATGATAGTATGCAAGATTTTGGGGATAGCCGAAGTAGTTATTAACTACAGACTTTCAATGAATTGAATGTATCCATACACCTTAATGTATTAAAGTCTTTTGGTTGACCCTGTAGATGAATTGCCCAGTCGATTGCATAAAAAAAGTTGCACAATTGTAAATTACATTACAATCTAAATAGAAAGTCTCAACATTCTACGGCAAGCAGTTTGAGTTATATGAAATACGTAATTATTTTTGGTGCCGAATTTGGCAATATATCAGAAAAACTCACCAAGGTTGATGATGGTTGGCGAGATTTTGGGCATAGCCCAAACAATGACTGACTGCACACCTAATACATCAAAGATGTCCATAGACATTGATGTATTAGAATTCTTTCAGGTGGTCTTGTAAACAAACTCCAGTGGATTGGAACCAAAAGTCGAGGTGCACAAGTAGATGTTACAACAGTCATATATAAAATTTCAACAATCTACAACTAATAGTTTTTGAGATATGCAAGTTAACTACGTACATAAGTCAGCAAGCTTGATTACTTTTGGCACAATTTTTGAGGGAGGTACAAGACTGCCGTCGTACCATTATCTAACTACATGGTAGGATGGTATTGTGCTTGAAATGGCTGAATGGCTCTAAAACTGCCATTGACAGTAATGTGTTGGAATTTTTTTGAGCAATTCTTTTTCCTGTAGAATAACTATAAATGATAAAGACATTATTTTCGATGGAGAGATTCATTTTGTAATCCTTAGCAACATATATCACTTTTGATTCTTTAGAAATAGCCTAATACCTCCAAATTACGCTTTAATGAATTTCTGCCCATAGAGCATAATGTATGGAAAATCTTTTGGTGGGCAACGTCAATAAACTATCCCGTCGATTGGGACCAAAATGGGAGGTGCACAACTAGATGTTACAACAATCCTAAATGTAAAGTTTTAACATTCTA
Organism: Cheiracanthium punctorium; assembly: GCA_038373885.1. Classification (NCBI taxonomy): domain Eukaryota; kingdom Metazoa; phylum Arthropoda; class Arachnida; order Araneae; family Cheiracanthiidae; genus Cheiracanthium; species Cheiracanthium punctorium. The sequence goes on from JAWZYV010011044.1 coordinate 123,461, forward strand.
CAACCGATAGTTTTTGAGATATGCAAGTTACATATATAAGTACATACAGATGTCAAGAGAAAAATGGTCAAAATGGATTGTACATGCATTTATATGTACGTACGTACATGCATACGATGAGATGCATTGCAAAAATTCTAGGTAGTCATAATCTGAATACCAAAATTTTTTGAGATCACATTACTTCTTTATACTTCATACAAGGCAATGATAATTGTTCTGTAACTGCATTTAAGAAACTTTGTATCTTAATAGAATCAATTATAATACTTCTGATTGAATTAGAGAATTTTTTTTTTTTTTCATAAAATAACCAGATTAATGTTTTTAGAATAAGGAGAAAAAAAAGTGCTAAATTGGCTCTGAACCTTGAATTTCCAAAGGCACTTTACTTCATAGAAGAGCATTGTGGTGGTCATTTTATCAGGGAGAGTGGAGAAGCTTCTTAAAAAATATATACTTATTACATTAATTTCCAGCATAAAAAAAAAAAAAAAACAGTTCAAATCTAACTTTTTTGAGTCTGCTTTGGGGGAAAAAAGAATCAAAAATCTTGTGTACACCACTGATACTGAGGAGTTCAAATTATTACGCTGAATTACCGAACCATTGAATTATATTTAACAGGAAAATTCTGTTTCATCCATTAATCCTTAATGAGTCTTGTGAAACATATTTATAAAAAACCTATAATTTCTCCCACTGTTTAATCAAATATGGAGTAACAGTATTTTGTTTCTGAAGTATTAAAATAGGTTTTTAAAGTTTCTCACCCAAAAAATCATAAAACTGCTCATTTATTATTTTTTTTAAATTACTTTTATGAATAGCTAACATTTTTATAAATGAGTTAAAAAATCTTTGTTTTTTTTCTACCTGTTAATGTTATTTTTTGTCATAATTGCAGTGATGAAGATAAAGAAAAAATTATGTCCATTTTAGTAAGTATTTGCATTGCTTATAAAATTATACTTCCTTTTTTCATATTTTTGAAAAATTAAAATCATTTTAAAGTTCTGGGGAAAATTTTAACATGTGTCTCTCAAACGAATTTTATAAAAATTTTATTGTATTATTATTAACAAAGATGTCAGACTCTAGTCCCATGGACACTCTGTCTGTTCTTACTTCATTGTGTTACTGTTGTTGAGAGCAGTGCCTCTTTCTGGTGCTTTGTCTTGAGTAAGATATGAGAAGGATTTTATGGATTTTGACAAAGTTAGTCCTTCCAAATAATGGAATAATTTTTACAAGTATGTATTTTTAGAGGGGAAAAAAACTTGTGTTTAAACACACAATTTACAGTATATTTTGTTTTCGAAGGTTCTAAAAATTTTATAGAAATAATTTTGATTTTATATACATAAACTTGTCAAGTTATTTGTTTGCATACGGGAAAGGGCATGGAGTTTTAGAAACTTGACATATGTACCCATGAACATTAATATTTATAAAAAAAAAGAGTTGTAACCTTTAAACATTCCCCGTCTCAATATCTATTTATCCCCCCACCCCCCCTACAAAAAAAAAAAAACTTTTTATTTTGAGGGGCATTTTTTCCACACACCCATTTACTTGGAGAAATTGATTTGTCTAGGATTAGCTCAAATGTGCTCATATTAAATCAAGGAAAGTTTGTAAAAGTTGTATTTTATTTAAATATCACACAAATAGCATTGCCAGGCGTTCGGATAAAGCCGGACATAGTTAGGCTTTTTGATTACGTGTCCGGCCAAACTTAGCGGTGTCCACCTTTTGTTAGGCTTTTTACTGGTGAATTTGACTGATTAGTAATAAAGTACTTGAACTGATTTGGCATTTGATGTTATTTATATTGCATTAGAGTTTAACAAGATTCATGGTAATAATCAAAAAAGTTTAATTTTACATACAATTTTTTTGTTGTACCTATTAATACTGAGACAAAATCCTCAATAGTGTAGGCTGTCCGGCCTTTTTACCCCAATGTCCGGCCAAACTGGCGGGTCTGTCCGGCTATTTGGTTTGGCGACCTGGCAACCCTACACACAAAACCTAGACATTAACGCACTCGAGGGGAGAGAGGGTTGGGATTTATCCTTCCAAATTTGACACATGGGAAATTTTAGTTTTATTTACATGCAATTAGCACTATTTATTTTCTCAGTTAATTTATCCATAATACTTTAATGTAAGGCTGAAATCCTCTTCCTCAAGAAAGCTTTCGGAGTGTGTCACTGAACATGGGTCCCCTTGGTAAATTGGCTACAGCCCCCGCGCTGTCTTAACCCTTTGAGGCGCAACCCTTTCCCAATGCTGAGAAAAGGGCAGCCGTTTGCATGGGGCAACCTTTCCAGCTGTTCTCACGTTCTGCCATTTTTTGGCAGATGCCAGTGCTGTTAAAAATGATCATGACCATTTTTTTATGGGAAATGAATGTGCTAAAAATTAAAGGATTCTTGTGGAGCTATGTCACTCGCAACTATTTTTATAGAAATCAAATCTATTCTTCGTGACTGGCAGCAGTCAAAACGTCAGAGTTGGGTGTCCTCACGGCGAGGACACCGCACGTTAAAAGGTTAATCCGGCACTGAGCCTGAGTATGATATTTTTTTCCATACCAGGTATGGGCAATCTTTGAAACATTGTAGGCCAAACTTTAGGATGTTGGCAAAGTCGCGGGCTGTATAATTTGGATTTATATGGGATTTTGATATGTTCCGCTGGCTGAATCAAAAGCTGTGGTGGGCTGCAGCTTTGCCCATGTGTGCTTTATACAATTGTCTGTTGGAAACAAGCTCAACTGTATTCTGCGAATTGCAGTGATTCACAGTAATTTATAGATTTAAGCTATAAATGAATATGCTGAATGAATGATTAAGCTATATATGAATTTTAAAAGTGAGTCATCTTGATTTAAGAAATGTTATTTTTTAATTTTGGTAGTTCTCATGCGTTATGCATGTTTCATGGCAAGCATTATAAATAGCGCAGAAGCGTTTCTGAAACTAAATGAAGTGAAGAAGTTAAAAAAAAAATTAGTTCAGCTTTAGGCTAAAAGTACTTCAAATTTCTTCTGAAATCATAAAATTGCAATCCCTTTAGGAAATAACTATAGTCTCCAAATAGACAAGATCAAATATCAGAATTCTAATGAAAAGCCCCAAGATGAGTCACGTTTGCAAAATAGAAAGAGACAAAAAATTTTAAAAATCTGTTTTTATTTATTGAATGCTCCCTTTGAATTATTTGATTTAAAGTATTCATCAAAAACCTCTAACCTTCTGAAACTTAGCTGAACCCTAACTGAAGCAGGAATTCTGACCTTCCTGCTTGTTTGAATGACAGAGCTTTTTGCAGCTTATCAAGAATAGACCTTTTGTATCTCTAAAAACAATTCTACTGCATTCTTTCTATTTGTGTTATTTTAGTAAGTTCTCAATTTTAATCTTTAAACACACCACTATTTGTTTTTGAGTGTCCATTATCGAACTTGAGTGTTCCAGTGCAATTCATTTATTCATAAACTATATGTGTACCCATTCTTCATATGATAGGAAATGGATACTTTTCTTATTTGCATAATTCAAACTGATTTCAGTGAAATGGAATCTTCAAAAGAGGCAAAATTATTTGTCTCATGACGCAAAGATTGTGTCATGAATAGGATTTAAAAAAAAAAAAAAAAAGAATCTCACATTATGAGAACACAGTAAAAGAATCTCATACACCTTACTGAAATTGTACCTTACAAAAAATTCTTAAAACATTGTTTATAGTTTAAATACAGAAAAGCCCACATGAAACATTTGACTTTCTGTGTGCATTTTAGTGCCAAAAATGCACCCTGTTACCATAATGATCATGGTGCTTTTTATAAATGCTAATGTTCTTTCCGTGACTCTAATAAAATGGCTTATGACCCTTACTGCACTGCGAATGCGATTTCAAACTCTCTACATAAAATGGATGTAGATTTCGAATGCAATTTGCAAGTAGAATAAATAACTCATTTCATATTCTATTGTTAACACAATAGTTGCAAAGTAACAGAATCCATTGTTAACAATTAAGTTGTGAAATTCCACATGCAAATGGAAACTGAAGTCATTTCTAAGAGTTCTTGGTCTCGTGAAATGAAAATACATAAATATAAAGTTAACAGAACTTCAACAGAAGTCATCTTGAGGGGAATATTTTAATCCCATCAGAATCCATTATCCAGAAAGATTCCGCAAACGCCACGAAAAGAGCAGTTGATTTTGCATTGTATTTTTGCCAGTGCCTTGGTCTTCCACATGATCGCATTATCAGTCTAATGTGATACATATAATACTACATTTTCAAATTTATTTTTGCTTTTTATTGGATCCTTCTGATTTTTCATCGTCAGGTGATTCTTTGCTGATTTGTACATTCACATAATCAGGCCTGGCTCTGATGTTCGGCTGCTTATATAAAGTTATTATTGGGCCATCTATGTACATTTTTTGTTTGCCACTTATTTGGATTTATTATTGGGCCGACATTTCCAGCAAACAGTATATATATATAGTGACATAGTATGAAAAGTATTTTTTTTTTATCAAGTAACAATGGAAAAACATATGCATAGAAAAATGATCCCATTATTTTACACAAAGTATGTTTGCCAAGCTTTATTGTGCAAATTCAACTATAAAATGATTCACATTGCTATGCCGGGAAATATAATTATGCATTCATTTAAAAAATAACTGAAGTAATGTTTCAGCAAAACTGTGCAAATGTCATTACAAAGTCAATAGAATAAAAACAGCGAGTGAATTTTGGCTGCTCCCGTTTTCAGCTGCCTGTGTGGGGTGCTCACCTTACACTCATACCCGATCCGGCCCTGCACATTATCAATAATCACATTTCCCTTTAAGGATGCTATTAAAGCGTATACCTCCTTGAAGTCTTTTGTGAAATTTTGGCAGATGGGTGCATTGAGCACCCTGAAATATTTCATCTTGCTGTGGTGACTCCTATCCAAGCTGCACCCAAATTGAACTGGACACTATTTTGAAATAGGTATAACCTGCGAAACAACTTTAGTATTGGCCATCGACTGTGGTTTTTCATAGCTTGAAGACTTACACTTGCTTATAATGGATCATTATTTCCCATTAAGGTTGCCAATAAAACAGTGTTCCTTGTGTTTGTTTTGCTGAAACTACTTGAATGGCTTAAAGAACGCTCTGAGATATTTTATCTTGCCAATAGGTGGCAGCCAAGCTGAGACACAACTTTACAATACTAGCATTTTGAAAAAAAATTACTTAACAGTGACATAATTTGAATTATTTTACACTTTTACGTTACTGAGCTAATATTTTGGAACACATGCGTTGTAGATGTGCATTGCTTGTAGAGAGCTAGGTGTGAAAGTGGCACTTTTTAATGTCAATGGGATAGTGCTTAATGGATCCAGCATCCACTCTAATCCAATGGATGGCACTTCCAAAAAAAAAACCTCCAAATCATTACAATGAGTTGTCTCACTTTGGAGAAATGTGTTATCTGTAATATTAAACACCTGCTGTCCAAGCAATCTTACTTGCTACTTGAAAATGGTGAGCTTTATGTAGCTAGTTTATTTCTCATGCATTTTAACTTGGAGTCAAATTTGCCCAATTCCCACTTCATGTTTTTCAAATGCACACGGTTCAGCATACTTAGAATAGCTTTTCTGCTTTGTTGCAATGAATTATTTTATGCTGGCAAAAACGGCTCAATAGGGTAACAAAAAGGCTCATTTTTTCACAGGTTTTCATTGAATACAGTCATTAAAATTTTGAAATTCTGATTCTCGGGTGCACATTATCAAACGCGTGAGCTTAAATCTTTAAATTTTCAAAGCTCTGTGTGCTGTCGATTTTTCTGGAGATCCTATATATACAGATATATTTACAAACATTCACTTTTATTATTAGAAGATAATGTTAAAAGGATACATTATTGAATGTTAAATGGCCTATTTAATTATGAAGTAAAGGAAACTCTTTTAAAAACACCTGTGATCTATGATCCTCGAAATCCTCTAATTTGTAAACCAAGGTATGTAGATATTGGAGTTCAATGTTCTTCTTTTTCAGAATCAAATCAGAGCCCTTTCTGATGTGGAAAAGCTCTACCTGTACCTCCAGTTACCAACCGGATCGCCCTTTGAGGTGGACCCCTTCAAACAGTAAGTAGGATGACTGTGGTATGTATTATCAGATTTACTATTAAACATGCCTAGAAGTGTACAAAATTTTGAAAAATGGCTTTTCCCTATCTCTTCCTCACTTCAAAAAAAGGAGAAGGTACTATGTTCGATGTGTATGTATAGAATAAAATAATAGGAGTACCTGTAAAAGAATGCAAAATTTTGATGAATAAGGAGTCGCACCACCACTGGCCTGAATGACAGGTCCACCAACAAAGGTTTTTTTCGCTGCCATTGTGTACAGTTTGGATAGGATTGGCACCACTGTCATCCTAGCATTCTGCAGGACACTAACAACTTTGTCAAATTCGCAGTTCCTGTTGAGTCACAGGAGTCCCATTGAGTTACTGGCAATGGGTACTCATCTCAGAGTTCTGTGGCAATATAGTCTTGCAATTTCTGGCAACTATCCTGTTCAATGTTCATCTATCCTGGTCGATCCACTTTGACTTTCGCCCAATATTCTTCTTTACAGTGGACACCTTTCCCAATTATGTGTAGGCTGTCATAACCTTTGCCACAGCAGTCAACAAAATACCCATTTGGCTGTTCTGCAGACAGATGCTCTAGCATGCTGAGTTCTAATAATCATACTTTTTTGGACACTGGACAGGTTGGGCATAATGGTAATTTGCTGGGAGCAGAATTTTGTCGTACAACTCTCACCAACACATGCTAGACTGACATCTGCCACTGGGTTGCAGACTGTTGCGACATGTGCCAAAGATGTATTGGACAATCAAAATGAGACACATTTTGAAATGGGTGTTCCTATTGTTTTGTTCTATTCCTGTATGTACGTACAGTAATAATTTAATACCATGTGGACCCATTTCCAAAATTCTTTTTTTTTCTTTTTCTTTTTATTGTCTTACGCATTTTTATAAGAGCTCACTAGTTTCCCCGTTTTTCCTCCTAGATTTTCACTCTTCGGCAGGATTATGCCAAAGAGCAACAAAGGGCAAGTCGAACAGGCTGGTTGCTTTTGGATAGGAAATTAGCCTAGCGCTTCTGTGTATTTTCAAAAAGCAAACTTGCAATCTTTAGCAATTGTCACTAGTAACAGATGAGAAAATCTAATCCTTAAGAAAATTACCTGGTGATCATTTCTGGAATGAATATTTAATTAACTACTTTAACTGTTAGGTAATCATTTAAATGCATATATAAGTGTTTTTTCTCTCTCCAGCTAAGTGAACGGGTAGATTTCAACCCAGTAGCATGGAACTGCTAAAAACAAACGGGTCCTAGTACCTGATTAGATGTGTATATATTTTATGTGTCTTCATACTAGTGTTTTCTGCAATCAGCATAAGGCTAAAATGAGTATTTGTGTTTTGTGTAAATGAAGAAATTTATATAATTAAAAACATTAAAATTTCCGTAAAATCTAAAAAACACGAACCATTTTTAGCGTTTTCAGCAGCTAATCCACTGCCGTCTTCAAAACTGAGCCCGCCTGGCTCACTCCTCGCTTCTTCATTAATTCCAGCCACGGCTCCTCTATCTGCGCATGCGCCATGTCGTTGACAGCTCCCTCTTGTGTCATTATTTCCAACGCTTCCCGTTTCAAGCCATAACTGTGGTTATTGTAATTAGCTATTTTCTTAACATTTATGAAGTCTATATCTATATTTTCTTTTAAGGCTAGGCGGGAGAGGGCTGTACTCTGTCTATTATATTTTATATCGTTTATGTGTTCTTTAATTCTGTCTTTAATTTTTCTTTTCGTAACACTGATGTAATATCCGGGAAGGTTGGATTCTCTATAAGTAAAATTTATTTTGTAAATACCTGCAGTTTCTAGAGGGTTTACTTTGTCTTTATCTGACCGAATTCTTTTAAAGAGAGTCTTGTAACTTAAAATTCAAGCTGTGTAGTTTCGCGAGAAGTGAACTCACAAAGTTGTGCAAACTTACTTGAGTGCTACTTAATCTTTAAAATTATTCATTACACTATTTATAAAATTTTTTTTGAAACCTGGTAAGCAGCTACCTGAGCTTAATGGACTGTTCTAAACAAATTTTAATGACTCAGTTTTTAATGCTGCAGAATGATGGCTGAAATAACGTAAAATAACAAATTTGGACTGGGGGCTCAAGCTCATAAATTAATTTATTTGCAAGCTTTGAAATAATTTGTAGGTCAGTTTCTGCTTGTGGCATTACTATTATTTAACAATAATTATTTTTTATTTACTTGACATCTTTTTACGAATACTGTGTTGATATCTTGTAGAAAAAACCCGAATCCCCTGGGCAAAAAAGCAGACGAGGAAGGCATGTTTGCTGTGACTTGGATCCAGAGCCATCTGGAGGAAGACCCAGACATTTCTCTTCCCAAGCAAGAAGTCTACGATGAATATCAGTGAGTACAGAAAGGTCCACCTCATCCTCAATGGACAAGGGAGAAAAATATTTACTTTGCAGTCTGATGTACTTGCTTTTCTATGTGTAAAAGAAATGTGCATTCAGTATCCATCCATTCACATTCATGTATGTTTATTGCAGAATTGACAAAAAAAAAAACACAGTTTCACCAGAGGCTGATAGGAAAGGGTTTCTTCTATCGGCAAGAGTCCAGATTTGTAAAATAACACCATAAAGCTTACTTGAACAGCCATACAGCCAGAGTTGTTAAAAACCCAGGTATTTTCAGAAAAAACCCAACCCACTGGGTTTTTTCAGGGTTTTTCGGGCTTTATCTGGGTTTTTTCAGAAGAAGGGATGGAGTTTCAGAATATTCGAAAAAAATTTGCTTTTTACTAAATACAACTTAAAGCAAACTAATTGATTACAAAAATCAATTATAAATAAAAAGTGGTTAATTTAATAGTAATAACTGATTACAATTATTAATCATACATGAAAAAATGTATAAATCAATTACAATAACAACCCCAATCATGGTTTGCTCTTAGATCAATTGACTATCAGTCATAATTCTAACAGTGATATACTAGTGCTTAGTTACAACACTATCTTTTTATGGTTAAAAAATCTTGATTCATTTTGATACAGATAGGCATAAAAATTTACTCTAGAAAGTTTTAATGCCTATGTGAAGTCTGTTTTTTCCCCCTTAGGTAGTGGTGGTGTGGGGGGAGGTAGGGAGCTGTTTATAAACTTTACAAGTGGTGTACTGATATTAAGAGATGTATTATCTACATAATTAAAGTTGAAATTTTGAAAAAACCCACCCGGGTCTGCTGTCCACCAGTCCAGCTGTTGTCAAAAAAGGGTCTCTAGATCGGTGGCACGCGATGAGTGTTTCGATCGTCCGCCATCTTGCTGGTTGTTAAGTCAAGCGATGGCAATGGCTGCCCTTTTTTGAGCATTGGGAAAGGGTTGCGCCTCAAAGGGTTAAAGCGGAAATGAAGGCAATTTAAAAAACATGTCACTCGGGTTACTTTTATTTATTTTATCATTTAACACCGGTATTTTGAGTGTTTTTTCATGTCACTCGGGGTGACTTGGGTCCTACATGTAAAAGGATTTAGTTTTCGTACTCAACAGAAAGTAAAAGAAAAATAAAAGTTTTTGAGCTTGAAAAATACTTTGTACCGTGTTTGAGAACCATTCAATAATTATTTAATTTGGTAAATTTTTGCTAGTAGAAAAAAATGGAGTCCTCAGTTCATTTGTAGAACCTTAAGATAGGGATTACAGTAGCCCAACGAATGAAATCTATTCAGTTAATGGAAAATCAAGGGTTTGGACCCAAGAAATCCTGAGCTGAAGCTACTTTGGTCCGAAACTTAGTGAATCAATTACAAGAAAAAAGATTTATTTTTAAAACAATACCTTTTATACCATGTTAATTGGTTAAAACTCAATTTGGATGTTGAAAATCCATATATGATATTTTGTCATAACATGAATATTTGTGAAAATATAAAAAAGTGACCTTATTAATTTTTTTTTTTTTTTTAAGAATATTTTTCCATTTATAGGCAATTTTTTTTTTTTTTTGCTAATTTCCCTACCACTGAGAAAAACACAGATGGAAAACTTTAATAAAGTTAACATGGAGAACTGTGATAGTGAATCTTTTTGAGACTTGTCCAGTGTTCTAAAATAAGAATCATTGAATTAACTTTCGATATGGTATATTTGAATGTTCGCCTTGTGAAATTAGAAGTTTAGCTATAGGTCTAAACTGAACTTAAAAAAAAAAAAAGAAGGGATGTATGTACTTTGAGTTGCAATGATTTTAAACTTCATTCATAAACTTATTCTCAGTTTTCTGTGATTTTTCAATGAACACTTTTAAGAAACCCCGCTTAAAGATATATTGATCCAATGTTATATTGCATTTCAGTTTTTTAGTTTTCAACCACCCTTCAAAACAAACAAAAAAAGAAAAGAAAGAAAGAAACCCAACTACGTTACTAAAGTTTATTATTTATTACAGCATGCGGTGCTTTCTGTGAAGAGACATTTTAAAAAACTTCAAGCCTCTTTTTTTCTTCTTCTCCTCTCAACCGCCAGGAATTGAACCCGAAACTGTAGTACGGTGTTGTACGGCAGCCTCTGTGATAATTTGTTTGTTTATATTTATGTTTGAAATTGAACATGATTCTTTCAAATTGAGTCTTAAATACAATCATCTGTGAAACTGTTGAAATAACTGCTCGCTCTAGAATGCTCGAGTTTTTACCCACATAACCCAGTGTATGTGTTTTATTTTTGTAATTATTCAATTGCTGAGTGAATGACCACAAATGTCTTGTTTATTCAAGAGCCTACTGTAACCTGACTGGGACAGATCCTCTATGTGCTGCAGATTTTGGAAAAGTAATGAAGCAGATATTTCCATCTGTCAAACCTCGACGCCTGGGTACAAGAGGGAACTCAAGGTAAAACATTTTTTTTTCGTGTGTGTGTGTGGGATATTAGCAACACTTCAGTATGCATAAAGCCAATGATCCAGTTTTAATCCCACGAATTCTCCTGTTCCAGTTAATTACGTAGAACAAAAGAATGATGGGTTATTTTCACTGCGCTTCTTCATTCAATTAAAGTTAAAAAATATTTAGGAATTCTGTTTGAGGTCAGGTAAATAAAACTTTATAATAACACACATAAAAAGGTATTTATCAAAAAGTATGATCGTTCCGAAAAAATATTCTTTCTTCAGCTGCCAACATGCTGTTTTGCAGAACAGTGGGGACTGAAAAATAAACAAAAAACAAAGCGAGCAGGAAGTTGCCAATTGGGAAAAAGAAAAAGTAAGAAAACACAGAGAATAAAAAGAAAGGGGGAGTGGAGAAGGGTAGATAAAAAGAAATATAGGAAAAAAATGGAATGAAATGTAGAAAAGAAATAAAATAAGAAAAGCAATTAAAAAATGAACAAAAGAAATATAGGAAAAATAGTAGTAAACAGAACAACAATAACAAAAAAAAAAAAAACAATAACAAAAACATTAAAACACAAGTTTTTTTTTTTCCTTTAATAAACAGGTCAAGACTTCTTTTTTAAATTATTAAAAAAGGGGAGGTAGTAGAAGAAGAAAGTATTTAGAATCTTGCAACAACTGCCTCCAAACAGAATGGACAATAGGAATGGAGTAACCATTGTTCAGAAGATGTTTCAAGTGCTAAGTAATGGAAAAACCTCCCAAAAAATCAAGATGGGACAAAGATTGAGGAGTGCACAAGATCTTAGCTTGAGAAAATTGAAAACGATGATTAGAATTCCAACATTGTAAGGCAATAGAAGATTTGGAAAGCTCATGCTTAAAAGCATACCTCTCATGCTCTTTGAGTCTAAATTTGAGATCTCTGGTGGTCTGATCAATGTAGCCCAAATCACAACATCTGCAAGGTATATAGTAAACACCTCAATGGTTCTCAGTAGTAACAGGATCTTTGAGAGAAGAGAATTTAAGTTTATTCACCAGTTTAAAGACGACTTTGTGTTAAACTGAAAAACGTTCTGAAATACCCAATAGGGTTTAAGTGAAAATAATTTCTGTCACCATAATTTTATTTAGCAGAGCCATAATATCTTGCAGTGGTAGCGTTTGCTGTTCTTTCCCAGATACCTATAAGTTTTAAATTTGTAATGCTGAAAATATTGCTTTAAAGACTTCAAATTACCAGACTTTTAAATTTATAGCAAACATTAATTTTATTTAACAATTAAGAAAAAAAAAACAGTAACAGTTATAAAAATAACTAGGTAATTTAATTATCAGTAAATTGACTATTAATTGATGTAATTAAAGAGATCATTTATCTTACTAATTTTTCATTCAAAAACAAAGGGAGAACATGGCAGCAGCACAATCTGCACAATTAGTTGAACAGGAGGTTGACACTTTGATTATTGGATGCCGGGGGATATTTATCTTGATTAAATATGCAATTGTTCCAAATCCACATCCTTGTAATTGATTACTTTATAACTGCTTGAAATACTTTATAAGAACTTTAAACTTCATTAAGTATTGCTAAAAAAAACTTTCCCTAAAAATTAGAAGTAATGCCCTTTCTGGGCAGAGGTAGCCTTCTTGGCTCATTATATTACACCTGCATAGTGATAGACTAAAAACGAAACTCGAAACTGAAGCTGACACGTAAGATCGCTACTTTTAAACAATTCTGATTTTAAAGCATGTTAAAAGTTGTTTGGAACTAAGAAAGGTGGAAAAGAATTAAGTTATTACTGCACAGGAATGGTAATTACTATAGAATTAAGTTGAAACTAAGTTAGAGTTAAGTTGAACACTAAGCATTTGAAAATTCTGGGCCAACACTTTGAAACCAAAATTTTTGAGAAGTTTAGAGATTTGGATAATAAAGCAGGTTTTTATTCTTGGTGAAATGAATACAATAGACCCCGGCATTAAATTCACAGTCGAAAAAGAAAATATAAACATCATCAACTACTTAGATGTAAGCATTATTAGAGATGAGTAAAATAAAAAAAGAACCACCATCCATAGAAAAACCACCTGCAAAAACGAAATAGTTTTCAATTGGAAAACGCCTTATAAATTTCAAGCTGCTGCTGTTTGGTCCTATGTTAATTAATTAAATTTTATTAAAAAGCAATGCGAAAACCCAGGCTACTCTAAGTACCTTGTAAAGAACTTATATAAAAGTAGAATAAAGAACATATTGAAGATGGACAGAAACCAAAACTGAAATGCACCAATGCTATTCCATACTGCAAACGAGCAGCTATAAAAATTTCTAACACAGCAGCTAGACAAGATATCAAAATGCCCGTTAAACCCAATAGAAATATTTTCAAATGCATCTGAAACGATAAAGACCAGATTGAAAAAGAAGAAACTGCAGGAATTTATGAAATGAATGAAACTTTTGAAGATTCCAAAGTATCCGGTTATTCTATACAGTGGAACCCCAATCTATCGTTCCCGCATTCATCATTTTCCTGTATTGATCATTTTATTTCTAGGGTCCCTGTACAAACTGTATTCAAATAACGTTAACAAAACCCACATGCATCGTTCGTCAAAAATTCGCTCATTATAAAATATTTCTTCTGACCGAAATGAAATTGAAGATCAAAATGGCTTACAAATTTAATTATTTCCTGGTATGATATCTTGGGTTGATGATGGTATAGGTGAAGAGTTCTTACATCCAGCAGGGATGTGTGCAGTGTGAAATGTAGCGATTATATATCCATTGATTTAGAAGTAGCAATGTGCGGTATCCTAAGAATGGAAGAAATGGGATGCAAAAAATGAAAATAATGGAAGAAGCTGAGAATAATATTCATGCCGATGAGACTGAGCCAATACCAGTGCCTAGTTTATCCTACACAATAACGGTATTTGAAATTGTATGACTTTTATATACAAACATGAATACACATAAAAAAATACTATAAATCTTAAGAATTTTGTTTAATTAAAAGATTAATGAAACACCCAGTGTAAAATTACCGTTTAAAAAAAATAAGTATCACTTAATTTCTGAACAACTTCAATTTGTATCGTTTACAGTTTGGTAACAAATTTAGTATTTTTGGTATACTGCATACATTGTGTGTATCCATAAATACTGTTTTCTTCCTATTTTGACTTTAACTCGCATGCATTGTTTTTTACTACGCACCCCTTGAAAAACGATAGATCGAGGTTCTACTGTATAGGTGTTACAAAAAGGAGAATAAGAGAGAAAAAGAAAGAACCTATTGCCGATACCAAATACAATAAATTAATCACAGCACTTTCCAGAATAACCTAAAATAGACATTTCAATGATATAGAAGAATTAGCAGACTGCAGAAATCATGAATAGGCTCTGAAAATGGAAACTCTTCCAATTCCAACTTCAGATACCCCACATGCTCCAATAGACACACGTTGGAAAGTGATTTTAACACGAGAGCAGCTGGAGGGGAGGGTCAAAATGACCTCCGTGAGCTGTTTTAGGCATTTCTATAATTATTTATTTTACTAATTAAAATAGAAATGTAAAAATTTGTCACACTATGCTTGGAAGAATTTTAGGAAAAGTAGAAAATGAGCCTATGGTATGAAACTGTATATAGAAATAAAGCATGAGATATTAGGAAAGGGGTCAAAATGACCCCAACGGCGTTTCTAGTGTTAAAAGAAAAAAGATGAATGCGTGATGACGAGACTGAGGATGGAGGTTGAAACAGCCTCTGAAATGGCTTTTTAGAAGGAATTTTAGGTGTTTTATTAGATTTTGTTTCCTTTTACATGTTTATCAATAAACAAGACTAGTCTATTGAAAAAGCCAAGACTGCATTTTTAATAAAATGAGTTAAAGCAGCCATGCAATAATGTTCTGTAAAGGTTCATTGGGCCTATCTCGATCTATTCAGTGTTAATGCTAAAGTGGCTGTTCAATGTTTCGGGCATGTGCCATCCTTTGGATGAGGTGAGCTTGAATAGCGGCTCATTCATTAGAAAGAATTTCAAAACCCACTCCGTGGTCCATCTGTTGCACTCTGTACATCCACTTTTTCTTTTAAAAAATGATGGAAAGCATTTGTTTAGAATTTTGTTTGTGTACTTGTTACTCAGTTCATGGGAGGCTGCCCTACTGACGGCTTTTATTGAACCTTTAGGTACTGCTATAGTGGTTTGAGGAAAAAATCGAAGCTTCTGCCACCCTCTGTTCCTGATATTCAAAAGGAAAAAGAAAATTGTGTAAGTTATTTTAAATGTCCTATCGCTTCATTAATAAAAACATTTTCATATATACAGGGTGGTTATCATTCAACTTCCCCTATAAACAGTGCTCTGTAGCTAAAACAGGAAAATGGGTCTATTGGCCATACATAATATGCACTCGAGGAATTTTGAAACAAAAATTTTAGTTCAAAAAAGGTCCACTAGGTGGCATTTTGCATAAAAAACAGCCAATTGAATGATGGAAATGGCTCGTCAGAAATATGCAAACAATTTTAACCTATATTCAATAGTTTTGGGGCATGGATTCACTCATTTGGGTCTTATTGGAGCTTATTTCACCCTGCAAAGTGCCATCTATTGGACATTTTTTGAACTAAACGCTCTAAAAAATTCCCTTGATTGCATCTCGTGTACAGCCCTTATGCCAAATTGGGTAGCCATTGGCTCACTGGTGACAGCTGCAGAATGCTGTTTATTCGGGGGGGGGGGCGGAGTTTAACTATAACCACCTTGTATATATATACTAAACGGGTCTTTAAAAATATTATAAAAATGAATTACTTAAGTTGTTTTAATATTTTAAAAATCGATTGACATCTTTAGCACATACTATAACATATCTGCCAACTCTTCTGGTTTTGACAGAAGACTTCTGTTTTTTTAAGCTATCTTCTGGTCTTCTGCCAGAAGATGAAATCTTCCGTCTTTTTTAAATTTTGAGTCGATATATTAAATTGTATTGCAAACTGTGTGAAAAAATTGTAAATGAATAATTCTATTTCAAAATAATTTATTAAGGTAATCATTTCAACAGCTAACAGCACATTGCTGTAGTATGAGTGAGGTCAAAGCATTTGTAAGCTAATCTTTCATGGATAGTTAACAGAACTTCATTTCGTTCTTCCCTCACTGATTCATCATTAGAAAATGTGTTAGTATTGAAAACTAAAGCTTGAAAATAATTTTTCTGATGAGCTATTAGTAAAAGCTAAAAAAGCTATTTTGAATGAGATTAAAAAAATCTTAATCTGTTTATTTTTCAACATACTTTGGTTAAAAAAAGTCAATTTTACATTTATTCAATTGTTTTTTATTTGTGAAAATATTCCATCTTTTTACATTTTATATAAAAAAATTCAGGTAAGCTCTTTTCTATCGCTATTTAATTTTGTTTTTATTTCTCTACAATACTAATATAAAAAAATAATAAGAAATGGTGATATACACTGGGGGAAACAGTCTTCTGTTCTTAAAGTATTTTTAAATTTTTATTTTTATCTTCTGATTTTTTGTGAAATCTTCTGTTTTTTCAAGCCAAGTCTTCCTGTGTTTGGCTTAAGGAGGTTGGCAGGTATGCTATAACGATATTGTAGGCTGTGTCGTCTGCATGACATGGATCACAAGCATTGAAAAAAAAAATTCCATTTAACTTTAACTAGTTTCGTTGCCCAGTTGCATTATGTATTATAGTTATAGAATTAAGTTTTTTCTTGCTGCGTTTTCAAACATGAACCACACAACACATTCAACATGCTTACTTAGAAGAGGGTTTCCCTTAATAGTGATTCAAGGTGTCCCAAAAAACTTCTTGACACACTTTACACTCCCGCATTGATCTCGGTGAATCTATTCCAGGCTCTACCGTGATAGGCCCATTTCTTTGAAGTAAGATTATTTATTTAGAAATCTAATATTCTTGTCGTTAGGCCATAGAAAACCTGTTTTCGACCAAAATCTATTTTTTAAAACATTGTTTAGAATGTCTTCACATAAAATATTTAACATATTAGAATTACAAATATATTATTTCATCTTTAATTGGGTACTTGTAAATGCTAATGTTATTTTAATATTGAAGAGCAGGGTATTGTTTTAAATGCCTATAGAATGGGTAACCACTATTCACGGTTGAATTTGGGTACTTGACTATTTTTTGGTTGACTGCAACTAGACTGTTGACAGTTGTTTTGGTGGCCAAAACTGTACAGGTGGCAAGGGTATAAAAAGGCTCTTTATGAAAGTCAATGGCTGTCTAATATAAAGAAGTAGCATTACCAAAATTGGAAACCAGGAAATGTGTCAGTTTTCCATTATTGGTTTTAACCTTTTAATGTGCGGTGTCCTCACCGTGAAGACGCCCAACTCTGACGTTTTGACTGATGCCAGTCACGAAGAATAGATTGGATTTCTATAAAAATAGTGGCAGGTGACCTAGCTCCACGAGAATCCTTTACTTTTGAGTACGTCCTTTCCCGTAAAAAAAAAAAAAAAAAATGTCACGATTATTTTTAACAGCACTGACATCTGCCGAAAAATGGAAGAACGTGAGAACGGCTGGATAGATTGCCCCATGCTGAATAAAGGGCAGCCGTTGCCATCGACTTAACTACCAGCAAGAGGGCGGACGATCGAAACGTTCATCACATGCCACAGATCGAGAGACGCTTTCTTGACGACAGCTGGCTGTGCGGAACTGCCAGCTGCCGTCAAAAAAGGGTCTCTCGATCTGTGGCATGCGATGAACGTTTCGATCGTCCGCCCTCTTGCGGGTCGTTCAGTCGAGCGATAGCAATGACTGCCCTTTTTTCAGCATGGGGAAAGGGTTGCGCCTCAAAGGGTTAAATGACACCGTATGAGGTGGGGGGAGAGAACTTTATGGGTGAGAATAGCGCAAATTGTAAAGAGGCTTTGCTTCAGTTAAGAGTTATTGTTTGTATGTTGAGGATACTACTTTGACAGTACCTTTGTTTTCCTCCCTGCCAGGCATCCGAAGACAATTTCAGCAATGAAGTGACGGCGGCGTCCTGCCATCTCCTGTTTGAGTGGGTGGAGAAACTGTTTGGGATCCAGTTCCGTTCCTTGAAAGCTTTGGCAGCCCACCTCCTCGAAAACATGTATGTGGACAATCGGTCCGTTGCTGCATTCACGGTTCTCTTGGATGCTTCTCCTCAACTCTTGAGCAAAGGTATCCACTGTCACCTGTTGGCTGCCTTTTGCCCCCAATGTCATGCGCATTTGAATTCCAAACCCTATAGGGAAGTAAGTAGAAGATGGGCCCCCTCTCTCAAGCCGTCGGTATAGTGAACATTTTAATAGGACATTGAACTTTTTTTCATTATTTCAGTACTAAAATGTCTAAAAGGCTGCTCCCTTACAAATGTAAGAAATCCCCCTCAAATTACTCCTATGGGCCTCCATGCCGAAGCACCCACCTAGATTGGGCCTCCTTAAAATATCACACAACTCATAAAAATCAAACAGTTTAGTACTGAAATAATGCAAAGAAGTTCGGTATGCTTTAAAAATGTTCATATTATGTACTGGTGTAACTGAATGAGAGAGTGGGAAGTTGAACCCCACCTTGTATGTACGTCACTGTGCTGAGATGATCCTCACACCATCACCAAATATAATTTTTTTAAGCTCCTGAGTTTCGAAGCACCCACAACCTAAACATCTTTTCTTAGCCCTCGATTCGAATTCCAAAGTAGGACATGTCCCTAAAATTTCTGTGGATGTGGAGCACCCGCAGAGTTTTTTCAGTGGGTGCTTGAGCCCCAGAGAATTCACGTAGTCGGCACCACTGGCTATGTAGAACAAATATCCACTTCTCCATTGATGGGATGCTTTAAAAAGAAAATGGCAAAACTGTGAAGTAAATTGTTGAACTTTAAGTCTTCAGCAGAAAAAAAGAAATGACTGAGGTTTTTAAAACTTTCCACTTAATTCTATATAAGACTTTTGTAATAAATGAAAGCATTTATTATAATGCATTTCCATCCTTTAATTTTTTTTTTGATTCTCCGCTTTAACCTGATTTTTGCTTAACCGACTCACCCCCAGTCCTATTTAGGCCGGTTAAGAGGGAATCTACTGTATATTTTTTCTTCCTAAATTAGAAGTTTATAAAAATAAGTAATTATTTGCATTCTTTTATAGCTTTTTTTTTTTTTCTTTTTTTAAGGGGAGCTTTGCTAAAGCTGAGTCAGTATTAATTGACTGAATAAGTTGCCGAAACATTTTGGATGTGTCTAAATATTTGTTTTTCAGTATAATTGTAATCTGTTACTATTCTGTATGAACCTTATTAGAATATAAATATTCTCTGGTAAATAAATTAATTATATTTGCAATCAAAATAATGATGGGTTATTATCAGTACACTTAAAATTTGCTAGTACTTTTAATTTTACTTTTTTTTAATAAATTCAGTTTTTCAGAATAAGTTAATATTTATGACACTTTTTACTAATGTAATTTTAACCTTTTTTTTTTTTTTTTTTCAAAAAAAAAAAGCATATTTACAGTAGTGCTTATAATTATTATTTTGTATTCTAATCAGCTTGTTGAACCAAAATTATGGTTGTAGATTTTGAACAAAGTATGTAGTTTGCACAGTCTAAGATTGTCCAAACGTTAACTCAAGTGCCTAAATAAAAAAAATGTTGAGGTACTTTTGTTGCAAAAAAATACTTTTGCACTATTTTAGGTCAGAATTTTAGGTTTTTGACACTTACTGTCAAAAACTATGTCAAAAAGGGGTTTTTGACATGACGATTAAAACCAGATAAAACCATCCATTGTCAAAAACTTGCCAACCCTGTGCAGGACACTCCCTCTCATCTGCACAGGTTGGCACTGAGGGTTGTGTGGATTGTAGAATTTTGCAGATGACAGTTCATTTGGCTAACAAGGAAAAATATGCGTATTTTACTAAAAAATATTGGTAACAGTACACATATAATTAGACAGAACTGAAACCAAACGGGTCGCAATAGTTATTTTGTAATAATAATATGTGAAAAATAGTATAAAACTTTTTTTTTTTTTCAATTTAAAAGGCGGTATGTTTTAGTTATTGAATGACATTTGAAAGTGCACTTGACAATTTTGTCTAGCCACTCATGAATAGGTATTCTTTTGTACTTGGAGACACTCGCTTATTTATAGATGCGTGTTTATTAAAAATATTGAATTGTATGGACTCGTTTGTTTCTGCCCATAACAGATATTTCTCTAGAATAATGTAAAATGATCTGAATGAAAATCGAATCCTATGCCTTTCCATGCATCCGTACAAATAGCGAATTTCCACAAATGATGATTCTAGTTATTCATTTAAATAAATAGGCTAGTATTTCCAAGGACCTCTTTTTTTTTTTGGTCTTTTTATTTTCACGAAAAGGAAAGTTTCAACCGTCTTTCAGAGTCTGTGTGGAAAAATTGAAATGTAAAATAGATTGTTCACATGTAGAATGTATGTTGGATTATAGGCATTTGCAGATTGGAAGGAGTATGCTGCATTACTCTATAATACAGAGGGTGTTCACACATTTTTGTAACGATTTTGATTTTCTCTATGAAGTTAAATATTAATTTGAAAATAAAAATGGTGATTGGCATCCAATTGTAATAAGGCTTATTGATCGTCTGCAGCATTAAAAATATTCTTTGCTTTAAAATAAACAATGGATCGAAGGCTCTATTTTAGCACTATCCGAAGAGAATACTCTTATTCAGTTACTAAGATAAGATGTCAAAATCATGGTTTTAATATTTCTACACGTAAAATAAGTAACATAATTAATAGGAAAGGAAAGAAATGTCCAAGTTTATATTTCACTGGGGCAAAAGGCGCATACCCAACAAAGGTACGTACACCTCTTATTGAATCTAAAGTCACATCTCGTGTTTTAAAGGAAAATCCAAAAACCCAAAGAACTGTCGCAAAATCTTTAAATATCTCTGTAAGAACAGTGAACAAAATTATAAAATCCCATTTAAAGTAAATCGAAGCAAAAAACACGATGTTCATCGCCTAACGCTGAAACATGCTTAAGACTATGTGTAGATTGTTGTATGAAAATTATTTGGCGGGTAAAAAATGGAAATATCTAATTACAATGGATGAAGCTTGGATACATTTATCCGGCTGCAATAGAAAAAGATCCATTGACTACTGCAAAAGAGGTTTAAAAGACTTAACAAATTGGTTAAAAGAAAACAAGGAAAGTTTTTCTAAAGGTTTTATCGGATTACTATCAGAAGTATGTTTTAACAACCATTTTTAAAGAAGAAGTTCCATCCCTTTACCCAAACAATCTTCACTGTGTTAAGTTCCATTAGGATAAAGCTCCAAGCCATACCTCTAAATCTATAGCTCTTTTTTTTGATAAAATGAGAAATGAAACTGAAATTGAAACTATTCCCTTTAAATGCATCCCACCCATGTCCCCTGACGTGTATCCTATGGATTACTATGCATTTGGACTTTTAAAACAAGCTCTTTATGAGAGGCATCCCAAAACATTGGGTGGACTCTGGAAGTTTGTGAAAGAGGAGTGGAACACTATCAGCCTAGATGTTTTAAGAAAAGGACTTTTATCTTGGAAATCAAGATGTCATAGGATAGTTCAAAGAAAGGGCTATCAGATTGAACACATTAGAAAATAAAATTCTTATTTTTATTTCTATATTTATATTTGCAAAATCATTACAAAAATGTGTGAACACCCTCTGTATATTAAAAAGAGAGAGAGAGAGAGAAAGAAAATTTATTTGCACAAGAATAGTCAAGAGGTGAATTCAAAACTATAAACTAGAAGTTAAAAACTGTCTGGAATTTCTTTTACAAAACAAACATAACTTGGTCACAGAATGACTGCTACATTCACAATTTATGACTAAAATGCTTTACCCAGTTTATTATTTGCTTGTTTTAAGGATTTTCTGCCAGTGATGGAGGCATCAAGAAAACAGAGGCTCAGTTTCACCTGCAGCGCAAGATTCAAGAGAAGGAGTTGATCAAGGAGCAGAAGCGCAAACTCCAAGAGCAACGGACCTGCATCCGAGGCAGCAAGGGGACAGGGGCCAAGAAGAAGAGCTTCAAGGCGAGAAAAGTCAGATCGCCTCCCGAAGACACTTTGGGCTGTGTAAGTGGGCTCATTAAAAATAACATTTATGGCCTTATCACACTAAAGAGAAAATCCGAGCCACTTCGCACTAGACCCACTTTTCCGACGGACTTGAAGGCATGGTTATCTTTCAGGGTTGCAAAAGTAAACAAACTCTCTCCGACGCCCAATAGTCATCGCATCGCTGATTGGGCGTGTAGGTTCTTATTTTACTGATCGTGCATGGGTATATTGACATCAGATGGGCAGCCATCTCTCATTCCAAAGTCCACTGGAACGCGGCCATAATTTTATTGACACGGGATTGAGCCAAGCTTTGAACATAGTAGTTGTCGACATGGCTCGAAATTGCTTATGACGTAGCAGGAAGAAGTACTCTGATGGGCCGAAATTTTGTCCGACTCGGATTTTTTCCTTCGGAAAGGAAAAAGTTGGAGTTCGCGGTCGTCCAGGTAACGGTGGAGAAAATCGGCCGGAAACTGGATTGGCAAGGAAAGTGGGTTGGATTTTTCTCAGTGTGATAGCCCTATTAGAGTCCCATGCAGAAACACTTATTCTTCAGAATTCATGCTCAAAAGTATTTCTTATTTTCTATGTTGGGCCATTTTTTCAAAGTTAAACTCCCAATAATCAACGATGCACTGTCTTACTTTCATTAGAAATTTTCTATTTATTGTAGTTTTAAATAAATTATAAAATGTCAGTAAAATAATAATTTAATGTAAGAAAAAGTATTCCTCCCCCCCTTTATACAGTCAAAGCTGACTAAGTAGTGCACACACTTTTTAAAAGCACAAGAGAGTGAAAACCTCAGTCTTTTTTTTACCTGTGCATCTAATGTTTTTGCAACTCGCATTAGTACATACTGCATAAGTGCAAACACTGTGTGCACATATTTTACATAAAAATTGTTTTTATAATGAAGTTTTGACTGCATAAATGCACACACACACACAAAAAAAAAAAAAAAAAAAAAAATCCTAGGACGAATGGTAATCTCTGTTGTAGACTTTCCTACAACAGGGGTTGAGTAACAACAACAAGCTTTAATTCAATTTTTTTTATTGGATAAGCCTAGGATAAATAGATATTCTACATCAAGTGCATACTCAAGAACCTATGAGAGTTTTAACCCGTAAGCAGGCACGCCTACTTTTGTAACTTAAGCACTCGCATGGGGTAAATCTTACCCCATTTTGTCTTAGAGTCCCATGCAGGGGGTAAAAAGTACCTTTTACCCTTATATTTTTGACTAAAAACGTTTGAAAAACAAATTGGTGAACTTAAAACGTAAAATACATCAGTTCTATTACATTTCATGGTAGGAAATGCTTTTCATATTTATTTAGAAATTTTCTTGTAGTTCCTTTAAATATCATGCTTTCTGAGAAGAAAATTTCATATGATATGCTTTATAACTAAAAATACTAATTACTTTATTGATATGATATTAATTTCACGTAATAGCCTTTTGTCAATACATACCAGTAGTGTAACGCCCATTTATATTTAATTTACATTTAGTTTATGTTAACAACGTAATGAAACGTTAGTCGCACGGGAGTATTTAATCCCAAAGTGGGATTTTCTTTCCTTCCAGATAACAAAGAAACAACATTATTTCACCCACCCCAACTAGACTTTGACCTTGAAAGGTAGAACACGGGGCAAACTTGTTCTCAAAAAATTTCTCCCATTTTATGGAGAAAAAATGTCTCTGCAGTGATATTTACCCCAGCGTGCCTGCTTACAGGTTAAAAACTTAATGTTTAACATCAGTGGGGCATGTCTTAAGTTCAAATGAGTTCAAATTTTGCACACATTATTCATTAACATACTGACGCCGATCTAAGGTATTCTTGCAATTTGATCCCCCCCCCCCCCCAAAAAAAAAAAAATCCATATAAATAAGGACCACCCTAATGAATAACCATGAGAACTCTTGTTACCTTACTTTTTGAACCACTCGTGTGCATTATTTTGTAAAGTGGCTGAAGGAATGCTGTCAGTTTAGAATGGCTCCCAAGTTTATGGTACCTTTTACCCTTTTTCAAGTAATATTCATTGGATTAACAAAAAAATGGAAGTTTACTCTAATACAGGGTTTCTACAGACCTGGAAAGTCAGGGATTTAGGAAAAAAGTCAGGGAAATTAGTAGAAATTGAAAAAAGGTCAGGGAAATGCAAGAAAAATTGAATTTTGCGGTCAAATCAAGAAAATATTGGCTGTTTGAACCTAAGTATAGAAATTGTTTTCTTTCCATTTTCTCATTTAACCGTATAAATAATTTTAAAATATGTTCTTTATGAGCCTATCTTGTGCAGTTGAAATAGGCTTCATTTTATCCTAAATGATTATCAAACAGGGTTTTCGTTAGAATCCAGTGATGTCAAATAAGATTCTTGTACATATTAATTTTAGTATTATTATTATTATTATTTGTAAAAAAAGGGGCAAAATGTATAAAAAGTTATTAATTAAAGGATGTAATGTTAAAAATAGAAACGCAAAATTCGGGAAAGCACGCTAGATAAAGTCATGGGAGAGTGTGATAGATATCAGGGCAGAAAAAGCTGTGAAATCTCTAGAAACCCTGTAATAGCATGTAAATTATTGTTACATATGCACTTTTTAAACTCTCCTACCCAAAATTTTGAGCTGTGTATTTTTTCTCTCCAAAACCACCCCATCAAAAAGTGGGGGAAAGAAATGGGGAGATGAGTTTCATCCTTGCATCTTCTGGATGAATGACACGATTGTTTGAATGAATTGTTTCAAGTTTATGACGCATGCAACCTAATGACTTTTGTTCTCCTTGAAGGATGAAGATAAACCTGTCACTATGTTTGAGCAAAATATAAATGAAGTAAGTGCTGTTGCATCTTGATTAAAGACTGCATGTATATTTTTAATATTTTATACACTAGGGTAAAATGTTTTGACCATAAATGTCATGTCTGCCTTTAAAAAAATAAATAAATAAAAAAGAGCAACTATTTGTAGAAAAATTGTTACCAGTGCTTATCGTTATTTAAATCAGTAAAAAATAAATATTTTTGAGAATTTAAAGATGAATCTGTTTTAATAGAATAAAAAAATGTTAGCACCCCCCCCCCTTTTTTTGGTCTAATAATAAAAGTCCGAGGGAAAAATTTCCATTGAACTAACATATAACTTTTATTTTTCATATCTTTATTTGTGAGAATACATTTTTTTTGAAAATAAATTATTTTTGGGGATAAATCTAAAAACAACAGATAAAATGCAAAATGCTGTATTTTCCTCTATTTTAATATTTAGAATTATGAATCTACAAGTTGTAGATGTGTAATAATACAAATAATATCAGATGTTAAGTCATTCAATAAAAAAAAAAAAAAAAAAAATGACCATTGTGAAAAGATAGCACAACAAAATACTTTAACCTCTTGATGCACAATTTTTGCAATTTGTAGCACATTCATCATGGGTCCCAAAAATATATATGTATTTGTTCAAATTTCCGATCTGTTTCACAAATAATAGATATTATTTCAACAAGACGCTTACAGGTGGTAAAAAAGGTTTGTGAATTTTTCCCTTTTTTATTAGGTATAGTATTTAATTAAAGCTTAAAAATGTTTATAAAAATAATGTTAGGGATTCATTGAACACTGTTGGCATCTTCAAAATGTTTGAGAATGGAATGAAAATGCGTACCCTGCATGCTTAAAATAAAAACAGAATCCACGGGGCTTTAAAATGAAAGATGTATAATGAAAAGGGATACAAATTATCTTCTCTTTTGTGGAGTGGTCAAAAGTACTGCACAAATATGTGGGTTAAGGGATGGAAGGGGAAATTTTTCCTATTCAAATTTTAAGGGCCTTCCTCAGAGAGATTCAAGTCAGTTTCCTTTTCATGTGAAACAATGGGACTTTTATTACTTGAGTTTTCAAGTAATATCTCAGCACTTCATATTTTTTTAATTTTTCCTTCAGTATTGTGTTCTTAAAAGAATCTGCTCTTGTCCCAGTTTTGCAGATTTTAGAAGTATTGCATTAATTAATTAAACATACATTCATTTTAAGAACCAAAGATTTTCTTTTTTTCTTTCTCCTTCACCATTTGGAGCAAGTCTCATGATGACCACCCATTTAAAAAAAGGCTCTGCTAAGTGAAAATAGGAGGGAACTTGATTTGTTGTTCAAGTATAAATATCCTTCAGCTCAGTGCATTCTGCACCGCTGTTGCAGGATTTGTATTCACATTCACTAGAAAAAAAAAATGGCCTTTTGTGGAAAGAAAGACTGAAGGTAGGGTTAGAAATTGAAAAGAAATATCTAGGCGTCGATGGCACAAATACTTAATTAACTTGTTAAAGACCAAAAGCCCTTTACAAAACAGTTTGATTGTATACATCTGCAACTGGATGCCTCCTGACATTGGTGTATCACAATCCTTGGTCATCCCCATTTGTCTTTCTTGCTCTATTATAAGTTAGAAAGTACATCCTAATCCATGAGTAAACCGTATTTGACTTTCTTTCTATGTTATGTTTGAAAGTGTATTAATCCATGCACAGGCCCTCATTTGTCTTTATTGCTTCAATTTATTGAAAAATGTATCATAACCACATGCAGGGTGTCCACTGGTGACTAAAATGGTTACTTTTTTTTTTACTAATGTAAAGGGGACTTGGGCAACTTTTTTGTATAAAAAATGCCATTTTCAAGTTTTTGCTACTTGTATCCTACTCCAGACAACTCATTTGCGTGTAAGATTTCGTTTTTTCTCGACTCTTTTTAAAGTAGGGCTCGATGAGTCGTTCATCCAACATTCTAATATATTTTTTCTTTTATTGTATTATCAAAAAACGTGCTCTGTTATATAATGCATGATGTTTTTTAATTTATACTTTTATTCATTCTTTCTTAAATGAAGATAAATGATCTATGTTTATTTCTTAACTAGAATGTGAAAATGCTACAATTTTTGCAACTAAAATGAAAGGAAATGGCTACACAACGGGTCACTTTTTTAAGCGGGTGAGGCTGTTAATGATACTGTTTTTGCCTCCTGACATGGGTGCACATGTTGATCCTGTATCTTTCTGATGAATAGAATTCTCAAAAAATGAAACATTCTAAAATCTGAAAAGTGAAGCTAAAAAAAAAAAAAAAGTCATGTATTTTGCGGCTTTTAATGAATAGCTTCCTTTCTAGAATGAAAGAATTCAATGCTGAGATGTTACTTAAAAAGCCCCATTGCTTAATATGGAAAGAAAACTTCCATGGATCTCTCTAAGGAAGGCCCTTAATAGTGTGCTACTGTGCAGCTTATCTTTCATTTTTAAGGTGTCAAAACCTTAGCCAAACTGTTTGACATCATCCTTTTGTTGACACATCTCTTGTCCAATTTGTATAAAAATCTAATGGAAGGCTTTGGTTGCAGGCCTATTCAATGTATATGGAAATTGCAGATTAAGCTTTTAAAAATGCAGCATTTGACTTTTAATATTATTCCCTTTAAATTTATAATCCGAAGTAAAATAATAACAACTTGTTTTTATAATCCCTCTCCCCTTCCTCTTCTTCTTGCTGTACTCCATTCCATAAGATGTAAAATTTCCAAAAACGATTTCTTATTGCACCTCTGCTCTGTGAAAACATCCTTTCAAAATTCAAATATTGTGCTGTGTACTTTATATATTTTTGCTTCTCATATAAAACTTACTGTTGTGGTGCTTCCTTAGGATAAAATGCAGGAAGAGGATGCCATGAAAAAGTGTGAAGAAATTCATCTTACTGCAAACAAGTCGGAAACCTCCACATCCAGTTCTGACCTATCAGTGGATGTAATGATGCCAAAACACACCATCAAGAAGGAGGACTGTCTCCCAAAATCTTGCCCGAGCGAAAGTAATTCTGCCGGTCAAAAAATGGGTGACCAGGCTTTCTCGAGTGTTCTCATCAGTCCCTTATCCAGTCCTTGCAATGGTCTCGATTCAGAAGAATCTCTCAAGAGGAAGAGTAGGAATGCCATTCTGCAGAACAAACCTGCAGCATGCATTGCCCAGTCTATTCCCAGCATAATTATAGTTCCATCGTTACCGCATATTTCAGCCGATATTGGGAAGCAAAACACCAGCACTCCTAAGTATAAACGTATCCAGCCGAAACCTCTGCAAGGTGAGCTTTTTAATACGATAGTCAGATCTCGAGCCGGCTCGGTGGGTTCAAGTTTCTCGACCAAGCCTAAAACATCCCGTAATGATGGAAGACGTAGTTCTCATGCCTGGTTGCAATCGGATTGTTTTGTCGAGAATGGCGAAGAAAAGTCATTAAAGAATATTTCTCTTAAACCAGTGCCAGAAAAGCACAAAGACAGTCTCAGCATGAAAGATGGTATGTATTTTGAAGTTCAACATGAAAGTAAACTGACTTTGGATGCTATATCAAAAGATACAGATGTCTGCTCTGAAAAGCAAAAAGGAGATTCTGAACTCCATGGGAAACCTAGATCCATAATCCAGTCCAACCTTCAAATTATGAATTCTTCTGTTAAAGACATCAGCTCTGTGAAAAGACATTTGGACGATACTGAGGAACATACTGTTAATAAGAGAGTCCATCTGGAATTGTCTAGTGATTCTGTGTGGATCCAAAAGTCAGCCAACTCCAATAACCTTCCGAGCAGCCAGGATTTACTGAGTAAACAAAATGAAGAAGTCAATGTCCTTGAAATCGAGGGCGATGCTTTGAACGACTATCTTCGAGGAGTTAACAACAACAGCTGTTCATCCACTTACTCTTTACAGCAAAGTGAACTAGAGCAACAGCTCTCATCCAACAACAAGGTGAAGCAGCTCTCTCAACTTCGAATGCTGCTTGAAATGAATCTTCCAGGTGCTGTATCGAAAACATCCTTCATACCTGGGAGAACCCAAAAAGTTTCCAAGAGCGTCGACACAAATGAAAACTCTCTACCTTCCATACCGAATCAAGATAACAAAAAATCTTATTCCTTGTTAGCACATGATCCTGGCAAGATTCTGATGACCCAATCTGCTTTCCAGAATGTAGTAGTGGATTCTTCTCTAAAGAATGACCCCCAGATGGATTCCCTCGAGAAACTTCTCTCTTCGAGCTACCTGACACCTTCTGCTGCTGCCATGGACAGTCAGGCACTGTCAGACCCAAACTTGTTTCTGAACTGCACACAGAGCAATGTTCAAGATGTGGGTATGGGTGATATTTTGCTGTCATCCACTCTGCTGCCAAATGTGAACGACCCTATCGACAGTGCGTCCATGTCTTACGAGAGAGTGAGTACCTGCACCCAAGTTCCATCTGTTCCGCAAAGTCCTAATACTAGAAGACGTGCGTTTAATTTCATGCCCATTTCGCCCAGACACACACCTGTACCTGAAAGCATTACAATGAGTGGAGGAGCCCCACGTACGATGATGTCCACCGGCGTTGGTACCTCTCAACCTCCGAGCAACTCTGGAAGTCCATTTGTGTCCCCCAGATCCACTCCTGTTCCACTTTGCAGATCGAGGCACAGCTCGGGGCAGAGCACATACAGCACGTCTCGTCACACACCTTTCCAGAATTTTGATTCGGGTGTGTCTTCTGTATCTTCTTCTCCATTTATATCTCCTCAGCCCACTCCGGTTCCTGTCAGTCGGCTAAGACACAATTCAAGCCACGGAACCAAGACCGTCACTTTTTGTTCCATCAGTAGTCCACAGATGATCCACGGAACAAACAGTGTACGATCCAGACACAGTTCTGGACCTGGAGCAGCCAATTTTATGACTTCTCCGTGCACTTCTTTGTCTCCTTTAGTTGCTGAGCAGGGTTCAGCCCAGTCTTTTGTATTTCCATCCATCGGCAATGAAGCGAGATCACGGCACAATTCCGGCTCCAATGTTACCACACCTCTGTCACCCGTTTCTGAACAGGCGTCATCGTCGAGTAGTTGTGCCAGCAATATGCCAGATATCACTGGCATCCATGACTTAGCGACATTGTCCACCTCTCAGTCTTTTCTCAATGATGGAGCAGGGGACCTCCTGATTAGTGCAAATCCATCTGGTTTCAGGCAAGTTCGACAACGTCATGCCTCGAGCTCTGTCCTCTATGGCAAACCATCTTACAGCCAGAGGGACATCTTCTCACAAGAGATCCAGAAGCTGTTGAAGAACAATATCACATCCGATGTGCTGCTGAACAGCAACCGTAGTCAATCTGTGCCTCTTCATCAAATGCTGCAGACAGCAGATGGACTCTGCTTCCTGACACAAGCTGTTGAAGATCCCAATTCCAAATCGCATCCGTCAACACCCATCATGAACCAGGTGTTCTCCTTTCCTGCAGAGGGGCAGGATACGGTCTTGCTCTCCAACCAGGAGGTTTCTCTGCCGGTGAACCATTTGGAGAAATCGATTGGGCACGGTTCCCAGATGGAGTGGTCAGCTTTTGATGGCTCTGCAGTCGGGGAGACAAGCTCTGCTAGGCGTAACCTTGCTGCCTTGTATGACTCTACGCCACTCAGTGATGATTTGCAAACAACTTTGGAGGACTTAAGGGATTGTGATACAGATTTTTCTAAGCTGGAATTGGAACTGAGACAGAATGAAGAAAGTGGCCTGTAAAAGACGTGATTTTTTTTTTTTTTTTTTCCTTTTAGGATTTTGAAATATTTCTGTAGAGATTTTTTATGGACACTTGCTTTTATATTTGCTGTATCTCTTATATCTAGGTCCTGACTTACCATAAGTGGGGCATGGGTAGCAATAATATTGGAGGCCTTTTATCATAGCACGTACACTTTTTCTTGGGGGGGGGGGAAGCAAGCATATTTAATGACTAAGAGCACTGTCATAGGAGGATTGAGAAAATGCCCATGTCACCATATGCCCTTGCAGTAGCTTATAACTCCATTCTTCTTATTTTTCTGTTTAGTGTAGTTAAACATCAATATCTTGAACCATATTACCATTAATCTCTTGCTATTCTGATAAATAAGTTAAAAAGAAAAATACTAATAATCTTGAAATTAATTTTGAATTAAATGTTTAACTAGAATAGAATACTCATGCCACACTCATTACTGATTTAAAAAAAAAATAATAATTGCAATGATTTGAGTGATTGCATTAGAGATTGTTAAAATAGTTAAAGGGCCTGTCCAATAGGAACTGCAATTTGAATGAATGTATAATAGCCTGCATGATTTTTTGTTTATTTTGAGGATTTTTGCAAATGTGTGGCCATTTTGTTGATATTGAGCTCATATTGGATGTGTTGCTTTATTATTTGACTCCTCTGTCAATTTTAGTTGAAAAAATTTTTAACCGCTTGAAATGTTCAAATTTCCTTAAGAATACAAAATATATAAAGCAGAATATTTGCTGGAAATGTGCTAGTGGAAAAAAATACAACCCACCTTTTTTATGCCTTACCATGCGCAATTTTACAGGGATGAGGGTGAACCCATTCAAAGTGGAGAGCTGCTGCTTGCAAACCTCTGTTCTGAAGGAAATGCAAAGCACTAACTGAATGGAATCTGTTCATGAAAGCAGCCGAGTCATGTTTCCACGTCATTTCTCTCGCTCATGATGCCCTATTGCTCATGACTGTCTTACAGACGTAACATGAATGCATAGGGTTGTTAAGGTAACGCATGTTGGAAGGAACAGGACTGGGGGGTGTTGACCCTCGACCTTCGGTCATTTGAATAAAAAATACGGTCCTCTATTTTCTTAAAACAGGTTGTCCAAGATCTCTTTATCTTTCTCTGTAGCCAGGAAAACATGCAAAGCCATTGCTGTTTCATTTTTAGATCAGAAAAGGATGATAGGTTATCTGAACTTAAAAAATCTCCAATTGGGGAAAAGGGAAGCGAATAGGCTTAAAGTATCAATGATATTAGAAAATGGAAATATATCTGTTGTCTGCTTTAAATGTTTATGTACATACTTTAATGAGTTTATAATAACTACCAAAAAAAGAAATGTGAAATTTATCTGTGTGTGTATATATATATGTATGTATATGTACTGGATGTCTCCAAAACACTGACCCTAGACTTTGATTCCTTAAATATGGATCATGGATATGTACAATAAACTACAAAGTGACTCAAAAAAAGGGGCAAAATTTTAGGGTGTCCACTAGGTATAGAATGTTATGGTATCCACTAAAATTTTCAGGAGATTATATTTAAATAAATACAGTATTTAAGTTTTTATAGGGCTCCCATACAAAGTATTCCCAATGAGTCAAATCTGCTCCATTGACACATGAGGCGATCCAATTTTGAGCAGTTTATCTTAAAAAGTGTCAGAGATTTGCCAATAAATATAGGCTTGAACCCTTTTTCAATGGTTTTCAAAGGGGGAAAAAAAGAAATCCCGTTTCATGGGATGTGCATGAAAACAAGGATTGCATCCATGCGCAATACTTTTCCTATGAGTGGTACTTACAGCCCCTCATCCACTTGGATAAAGCCTATCTCTGAGGATGATGAAATTTTGTGCATCCTCTCATTAATGTAGAGGGCTCATTTGACTCATTGGTATTTTCTTTATAGAGGGGCTGTATGAAATTTTTAATTTGATACTTTATTGAATCTCCTGAAAATTTTAACGAATACCATAAAATTCTGTGCCTTTTTTAATGTAACTTTGTATTTTAATATATGTGTTTATGACCCCTATTTAAGAAATAAAAGCTTGAATCTGTGTTTTCGGGACACGTGGTATATCTATATACGTGAGGAGTTTTGTGTACATATGTATATATGTGTGTGACCTGTCTATTATAGAAAAAATAGCGCACATTTTTTTACAATCTTGATCATTTTCTATTAACGTGTCCTTTACTCTAGGAGTTAATATTAAATGATGAGTATAATAATAAAATCCAATGTGATAATGAATCTGATAGTACAATGAGCTCTCACTCGAAGAGTTTTTCAAGATTTCTAAAAAAAAAAAAAAAAGCTTTAGATGTGTGTTCTTTTTTAAAAAGGTAAAAAATGTGTGGTCCTAGATTATATTATTGTCTCGATATTATTACAATTAGAGCCAGTGTAAAAAAAGTCCGTTGAAATGCATGATCTGTTATGTTTATTGTACCATTGTATCCATGAAATGAGAGTGGACCAGACTTAGTGCACAGTCAGCTGTCATCGATGACTCAAATAATATTGTTAAAATTTTACAAAAATGCTATGATAAAATTGCGTTATTATCAAATGCTTTTGATATTCGATTTCTTTAACATCAAGATTACTATTATTTTGCTAAATTAACATTAACGAGTCATAATCTTTTTGGAAATGGTTGGTAATTGTAATCCATATCATTTCTGGTTATCGATGACAGATGACTATGTCATCGCTCAAAGTTTGGAGTGGACTTTCCATATTTTGAAGTGATAATAAGTTCTGTAATTTTGTAGAAATTTCTGGGGTATTGTCTATTGATAGTAAAAGAAATCTCATACAGCTTTTTAAATCTCTACCTTCCGATATTATGTTTCAAATGTCTGCCATAATTTCGCACAGCTCATGTTTAAAAAAAAAAATCAATCAATCCAGGAATTAAAAGGACTCCCCCCTTCCTCTAATTTCAAAGTGACAAAATGTTCTCATGAGGCAAGGCATCATAATATTACACAATTATAATTGTTGCAAAGTCTGGTTCTAATGCCCTTAAAAACTTTGAAATATCTAAATAAACATCTTAACCTGTTTGCTTCCACTGTTGTAAAACTTCTGTGGAGATTCTCCCATGTCCAATGTGTAGTTCACTATTTAAGTTGGAAATTGTAATTTGATATGTATGCTTAGCGCATCCAAATATTTGATTTTATATAGAGCTACCCAATTGGATTGTCAGATGTTTTGAAAATCAAAAAGCGCAAGATTTCTTATGCATGTAATTTAGGTGACCATCTATTTTTATTTATTTATTTTACAAAAGGATTATACCTGCTCAAAAAAAAAATGATTCGAGTGTCAGTCCAATTTCCTATTTTAATTTTGTGAAAAATGTGCGACACAAAAGAAAGACAAGGAGTTATTATGGATTGCATAACTCACTTTTTATGAAGAACAAGCTTTATGTATGAAACGGATTCAGGAAATTTGGCTTCCGATACGTTTGAAGAAAATTTTTTGGAATTCTGGCTACACTGTCGTTGTTTCGTTAAGGCAGAGCACTCCATCTATCCACCAAAGTGAGGAATACTTTGATTGGAGGACTTTTATAAGGTGTTTTTATGCGTACTCACGCTACATCTGGAGGAAACCAACAAAACTCCAGACCTTTAGATCATCAATCCTACGGTAGGCCAGAACCCCCGGACCTTCACACTTGAGCTATTAACCAACATTTGGTTTGTTAGCAACTGGGTCATTGATCAACAATGTCCGTGTCAACATGACAGCATCCTAGCTGCCAACTCTTCCTGTTTTCCAGGAAGACTTCCTGATTTTGAACTTTTCTTCTGTCTTCCTGCAGGAAGATTAAATCTTCCTTTTACTTTCTTGCCATTTTCTAGTACATACTACTAAAATTTAAAAAATAACAAATGGGATATTTTTAAAGTAAGAAGAGTGAAGGTTTCACATTATGAATGCAGCCTTTCTAAGCTGCTCTTTCCATTTTTTCCTCCACTCCCCTGATTCACTCATCTTGCAGTAGCTGTGAACATATGCCAGACTGATGGCATCAAGCTGCCCAAATACACATCTGCTTATTGGTCGATCATAAAAAAAATCTGAAGTACTAAAAAAGCAAGTTAAATCGCAAATAATGAAACCACTTCACTTCACTCTACTACCGGTCAACAAATGAAAGGATAATTTATCATAGACAGACTATCTGCCCTATGAAAAGAATCCTATGACTTTACTTCAAATTTTTGCCCCGGAAGTCTCCCCAAGACCTATTTCTTGAAAGGTCCTTAGTTGCCAAATTTTTGTACAAACCGGGGATGTACGTGAAAATAATAATGGATTGCAAGATTCCACGCTGAAAAAGTCATCTTCGATGAAGAGTGAGTTTAAAACCAATTGGATGATTTGCATAGAAAGAGGACAGAATAATCTCTTCTTCTTAGCTCTATGCTTTCAGGCGACAAAATTGACATCCATGTTTTTGATTCTGGTGACAATGGGTTCCAATTTGTCAACCATTGTTGCTTTGTTGCCATGCCGACGACATCCTTACTTAGATATCCCATAACTACTAAAACTTAAAAAATTACTTTATTATTGAAATTTCCATCCTACTTCTGAAAAGAAACATCCATTATTTTTTTAAAAACACAAATAAGAAACATTCGTGGAGTCTTTTAGAGCTGTTTCGAAATAAAATGCTGTCAACCTGTTGTGCTGGATCCGCTTCAAATGAATGAGAACTTCATTGAGGTAATGACCCTTTTTTAATGAGTTCTTTAAAAGCCCAGGAATGTCATTCAGATCATAATCCTGAGACTTGGCACATCTGGATTTTGATTGTATCTTTAATGATTTTGTTCAATTTCTAGGGAAAAAACTCTTTAAGAATCATGCTACCGATAGGTTTTTAAAAAGATAGATTTTTAAGAATTATACTTCAGATAATTGCACATGGGATGAATATCCATAGTACATGACAGACATTAATTAAATGTATAATTATCTGCTATCAGTGAGATTAATTTTAAATGTTTTTTTTTATTTCTTTTATAATTGTATGCAAGAAAAATGCTCCTTCCCCCCCCCCTTTCTCAATGGCTATAGACAAGGGATCTTGAAATTTTGATTTTCGTTTAAAAAATGATAAGTTTTTTGTAAAAGTCTGTCTTTTCCACCCTTTGGACCCCCTCCGAAATTCTTTTCTGCATCCATCCCTTACTGGGATCCAAAATGCCTGTACACTATCTCAAAGTACTAGATTTTTTGCCAGACTGTTAACAGTTATGCTTGTTCATTGTGTATGCCTTGCCTGATGACTTCTTATGCAAATACATGTAGAGTGTTTTAAATGATTTCATTAAGAATCACCATTTCAAACCTGAATCAAAAAATTCTGTTTCCAAATTTATTTGCAAGTTCAGTAGAAAACCCAAAATCTGCCGATCCGAAATCTGCAAGGCTCTAAAATCCACACTGTCTGTTCAATGTTAACAATGAAATCTGCCCTGACAGCTGCAAGTTCAGAAAACTGCAGTATAACCACAAAGTAAAACTAAATAAGCTATTCCCACTTGAAAAAAAAACATTTTAGGAGTCTGTGAGCTCTCATCTTAACATTGATAACTTTCAAATGACTGACAGTGACATAATGGACACGGAATTAGGATCACATGACACAGACTCTGACACAGTAACAAGTGAGGATGATGAAAAAGTTGATAAATTAACATTTAATGAAGGTTAGGCCGTGAGAAAGAAATATCTCAGATTTGTAGAGCTACAAAGCTGTGTTACAAACAGGAAATAATGGGAAAAAAAAAAAAAAAAAGCTATAATTAGAACATCCCAAAGTCCTAAACTGTTGAAGATACTTGTTTAAATAAGTTGTACTATAATCTCATAATTTTGTATATTGCATTAATCCTCTGTATTTTGATATCATGATTCTAATTATAAGTAACATGATTTGTTTCCCTTGATCTCTATTGTATATTTTTTTCTATTTTCTGAGGTGGGTGGAAATAGAATACATTTCCTATTATAACCCAAAATCTGCATAAGGTCTGGAACCAAGCTGTGTGGATTTTGGGTCTTCTACTGTACCTGTTTTGGAAAGTCCACTCATCCCTTAAGCATCTTGGTGAAGACACACTTGTAAAAAATCTCCCATTTTGTTTTCACTGGGACCCTGTGCAGACTGGGAAATTTCCATGGTTGTGTCTTTGCATCCAAGAGAGCTTTTAAAATGAGAAGTGAATCCGTATGTGTACCAAACAACATGGAATGTCTTGTGCAGCATCTGTCATAAGTCTGTTGACTGTCGGGAAAATGAGTACTCTGGGGGAACTTAAAATCAATTTGAAAATGTATATCTATACATATGTATATAAATATACAGGGGGTCCAAAACACACTGATCTAGGCTTTTATGCCTTCAATATGGATCCTAGACTCAGTACAATAAATTATAAAGTTACTTACAAACAAGTTACAGATTTTTATGGTATGCATTAAAATTTTCTGGAGATTAAACACATACAACATTTAAAATTTTTGTACAGCACCCATGCTACAAAAATCCTTTAGTCAAATGTGTGCCATGCATGATTTAGATGATGTACAGAATTTAGCCTTTCGTCATAAAAAAGCTCGCAGATACAGAATTAAATATAGGTTGACCATGAGTGCCCATCTAAGTTTTCTGGGGGGGGGGGGTTCAGACTTAACAATTTTGATTTTGCCATAGGGTGTCATTTTGTTTACATCACAAGACTATACTAAGTGAGGGTTGGGTGCAGGCAAGTGCCACACCTTGCCCCCCCTTATGGGTACCTCAAGGAGAAAAAAATGGCATTGGAAGTTTCAGGGGCTGTGAAAGAAAATAATTGTGAAAGAAAATAATTGCATAAATTCGTAATACTTTTGCTGTTACCAGACTTGTATAGTCCTTACCCACTTTGTTTAAGCATATCTCTGAGGATTTTTATGATAAAAGGCTAAAATTTTGTGCATCACCAAATTTATGTATGAAGCATATATATATATATATATGTATATATTTTCCACAGTCGCTGCATAAAAATTCAAATTTTGTATTTATTTAAGTTGAATCTTCAGAACATTTTAATCAATACCCTGAAATATCATTAGTGCTGCCAAGTTTTATTTTGTTTCTATCAGAAAATAACTAAAAGAATTCGAATATTCGAAATAGACTTATAATGTATATTTTTCTTTTGTGTTTGTGTATATTGTTTTTTTTTTGTTTCGGAGAATGAGAATTCCCCCGAGTACTACTTTCGAATGCATGGATGGATACATAGGACGCAAATTCAATAAATTGTAGTTGCGATTGTATTTTCATTGTTAGTAGTTTAGTTTATATTTGTTATTGTTCATCTGTTTCCTAATAGTGAATGAAAATGTTTGTTTCATGATCTGTGTGTTAATCAAGAATCCAATTGTATGACTGCCCGTACTTTTGTGTGCCTGCCAATTTGAAAAGCACCTTCCTAAAATTAGATTATGTGTATTGTGAGCGGACAGTTGTATCTGTCCATGGGGGATTTCTGATTCTGGTCAATTCACTCTAGAACCTCGGAGAATGGAAAATAAATTGAATCACTAGCTGCATTAACCTTTCACAGGCCGCATTGAGATCCGGGCCTATTTCAAATGAGTGTTTTGCCTATTTTGTCTTTGAATGCGTTCCTTAAAAGGATAGGAGTCATTTAATTGTGTGTGGGGGGGGGGGAACTTTTTTCAATGCAATTTTTGCCGTGTTCCCCAATGGGAGCATGGGTCGTTTCTGACTCTACTTTTACATGGATTTCAAAAACGGATTAGATTGATGAGTAGTGTTTAAATAAGGGAAATATTAAGAATTAAATCATGATAAATGTTTTCAATCTCTGTATGGCTGTGTTTTGGAATGCGGGAGCAGAACAATTGTCTTTCAAAGGGGCATTTTTTACTTCTGATTTAAAAAAAAAAAAAAAAATTAAGGGCCCTCGTATAAGCCTTTTTTTTTTGGCCAAAATTTTTTGGCTTATACACGGGTCAATAAGGTAAATTAATTTTGGTTCTCAATAACTAAAGTTGTTTAAAAAAAGAAAATGAAGGAGTTGTATGATTTCCCACCTCTAGCACCCCCAGTGGTCTTACTATCCTACAGTTTATGAGTTCTGAAGTTTAAATCTTTGTATTTTGAAAAGTATATATATTATTAACTTGTCATTTATAGGAGTGATTGTCTTTTAATAGAATAGGGCCATGACGAGACTCGATGGCACAACAGCCTGTAGGAAGGCCGATGCTTGTGGGATGCCCATCCATACCTGTAGGCTTTGTGTGCAGGACCCTTCTCATTAAATGGGAACTATTTCCTGTTCCTTTGAGTACTCCCCCTATTTAAAGGAAACGGGATGTCACCAGGAAAAATAACTCTGTCCCTTGTGATTCTACTTTAGTGTGGATGGGCACAGAACCTATTCAAAAGTAAAAACAGGTGAAGTTCCATAGATTTTGAAAATGAAATGAGGGCGGCGTGACACTGTGCCTGTGTTTGCTATACTATCCCCCTAAGGTATGTGCATGTTATAAACTGGGAGTACTTCCAAAAATTGGCAGGCATGCTTCAAACAATACAGTTAAAATGATTGTGATGACCTGTACGTCACCCATGCATAAATTGTTTTATTTTTCGAGTGACCGAGCTATGCTGTTTCAAACTCTTTCTTGTATTTAGAGAATGTAGATGTTATATTGCAAATTTATGAGTCCATGTCTTAAAATGATACTGTTAATAGCCATACCACTAAACTTTGGTGTTAATTTGGCACTTTTTTCTTTTCTTTTGAACGAGTCCATGATTGAACGGACAAGAAGTTCTGTACAGTCAATCTCATTTTCATTGAGTCAACTTCTTTGCAAAAATGAAGGTCTGACAGTTATTTCGGATTCAATTTACAATTGAATTTCCCTGGATGGTTATCAGAGATAAGTTTGGCCTCGGGTTCGAAAACGAGTCATTCAAGCTCAAGAATTATTCTACTGAAATGGCAGTCCACCCTGAAATTTAAGCGCATTAACAAATTGGAGTCATTCTTATTGTTTTTACTTTGCTAATTAACTTAAAGTGCTAAATATAACCTTTGATATTTTTAATTTTATAGCTTTACATGATTATCCCCCTACCCTCGCAAATTCTCTAGACAAAGGTTGTCTGCAGGTATGAAACAGCTTTCACTGTTTTGTTGTTTTTTTCAGAGGGAAATGATCATTTATTTGAATTCTAGCTTGGGCCAAATCCCGAAATCCATACAGTCTGAACTCTCTTTGGATGACATAAGCAAAGCATGTACCAAACTGACACTGAAGTTTATTGGTTATGAAATGCCTCCTGTTCAATGGTTACTTGTATGTAAACGATGATGAATGCTGTCCTATTTGTATGCTTGATCCCATTTCTAAATTCCTCAACCCATACTATCTTAATCTCTGGGGGAGAGGAGGAGGAGGGCATGAAGGGTAGAGTACAAAATGAGGCCATCGCCACTGAGCACAGGATGACTCCGTGAAAGAAGCACCACTGTCCTCGACTCCTCCCTTTTCAAACTGTACCATGAGGATGCCCTTCATTTTGTAAAACGCTCGAGCAGTGTTGTCACCTCTTCCAGCTTTAGAAGTGGCTAAGAGACATTTTTATTGGATCGTTTTCAAAAGTAAATGGCTTAAGAATTTTTTTACATCCTGAATTGAATTCCAGATTTTCAACGAGCGCTAGAGTGCTGTTAGTGCAGAGATTCAACACGGGGGCGTTCAATTATGGCAGGTCTTTCAAATGGGTCAACAAACAATGGATCTTGACCCCCCCCTCTAATAAATACCCGCTGTTGCTACTGACTCTAATTAAGTAAATTTAATTAATTAATTAAGATTTGAATGCTATACGTTTCCATGATGTCGAAGTTGCGTTCTAGCTACTTAACCATGCTGTCCATTTGAAAGATGTACACCAGTACTCCTGGCTCCTGGGATACAGCAAGTGCAACCGGGCTGCACTTGAAATTATCAGCACATACTTTAAAATAATTTATTCTACTAATTTTCCTAAATTCAGATTAGAATTATGGAATTCCTACGGTAAATTAAAAAAATTTCCAAAAACAAATAAACAAACAAACAAAAAAAAAAAAACCGTATTGTGGCCGGATCGCTCATTCAGAAAAAAAGCACTTTTAATCTTCCCGCAATTCAATTGGGAAAATCTTTGGTTCAGCCCAGAGCGCTGATAAGAAAATGGGCAGCACTGTTGCCATGACGACGATTACGTAAGCAGTCCCTCCGGCATAGGCTATAATGGGGGTACGCAGCTAAGACTCAGCTCATGAAAGTTTTTGAAACTTCGGCAGCGTAGTGAATTCGACTCACTGATTGGCTCGAGGAGTGAGGGAGGGGGCAAGGAGAATATATGTTCGGCAAACTCTCGACTTTATATCGCTGAATTTATGAAGAAGGTAAGCCTGAATAGACGCTTATGAATGGACAATGACCCATCACAGCAGCATTATTTTTAAGTAAGCAAGAACTGGCATTGAGAGGACATGGCGAGCGAGAAAATTCTTTAAACGCGGGAAATTTTAAAGAGCTTTTAAAATTAATGATATCTGAATTAAAACAGCGCCTTTTTATGCGGGCTTCACTGACCGATTCGCAAGTTTAAAAGAAAGGAGGATTGATTTGACTTATAAAAAATAAGTAAGTTTTCTTTTCTTCTCAAGTTATCGTGACAAAAGAAAATTCTCAGGAAACTTCGAATCAGACACGGATGAATGCAATTTTGAGGATAAGAGCAGCTGGTTGAAATTTATGTCCATTTTATGGAAGTAAAATAGGATCTCTTACATTTTTTTATGTAATTTCTTTTTTTTTTTTTTTTTTTTTTTTCCTCGGTGAGGGCTTAATCCGCCAGCTTTCGAATTCAATAACAAAGATTTTCCATTCCTGTCCGGAGGAAAGGGAGGGGGGGGGCTCATATGCTTCCGGCTGCACTAACAGTTTTGACCACGGGCCGCCACTGATGTGCACACTACATGACACATTCTGCATACTTTCTGACGGATGTGCAGTGTTCAGTTCTAGGTCGGGAAGTTTATTGGAACACTCCGATATCCATGAAATTCAACCGTTTTTGAGCGGCCATCCCCTAAGCACGGCTCTGATTCAACATTTGGACTTGGATAGGTAGAACCTTCCCGATAACTGTTTTGGGGCCGTCTACAGAGGATGTCATGTTTGGAGGGGAATTTTGTGAGGTCACACCATTGGGGGGTTGTGGCTTATTATAACCCAATGGTGTACACTGGGTTATAATAAGTTAGATTCAATTATGCTCACTCATGTCATTAAAACATACATTTTAAGCTATGATATAATACTTCTGTGTTTGAATGGCCAGTCTATGTTTATGTAAAACATCGCGACATGCGACAAGATGGGCGGGTCAAAAATACCTCCGCCCCCCAAAAAAAGTGTGACCTTTTTTTATAGACGGCCCCTTTGCATGTTGTGCGGTCTTTCCGAGAACATTTTCTTTGGTATGACAAACTCCTGTTTTGAAGAGTTGAAGCCAATCTGAAATTTAAGAATGTGCTGTACAGAATTGACACACTAAAATTACGGAATAATAATAACAATACATTTTGAAATTTGAAACTCAAAGAACATCCCACATGTGTGAGAATGAATAGCACTCTAGTACTCATGGAAGAAAAATGGCGTGCACAGAAAAAACAAAGGAAGTGAAACGAGGGCCCCCGTTTTTTGTGTGTGCAGGAGGTACGACTACTGCCGAGCGTTCCGAGGTTGGAATCCAATGATGCTTATTCTAGTTGAAAGCTATTGAATTTCTCATAAGCGCACATAACTTTTGTCATACATTCTGGCAAAGAATAATCTTGTATAAATTTAGAGTTGATATTTAGGAATTGTTTTGCAGTTTCTATGAATTAAAAAAAAGATACAACACCTGAACGTGTGTCGTTGTCGTGTCACTTTCATTGAACACGCATCACTGGCAAAAGGATGGGCCCCTATTCATTTTTAAGAGGCCTTCCTTCTGGAGTAGAAATGGAACGGCTCCGGTCAAAGTTTTCTCAGCTCAAGCATGAGGTAAGTAAATTTAATTTTTCTGGAAAGTCCAGCTCTAACCCTGGAATTAAAAAAATGTCACCCCTCTTTTTACTTTCCGAACATGTACCCTGTCAGGAAAGTAGTGCCATCATGAAAATATTCGACTTATTTTGGTGTATGGACATGTTTGGAGATCTTCTGAATTCATGAATGCTATTTTTACGAGATTTATGTGTATGTGAGTGAACAGGATAGCTCCTATACGGGGCATTCGATGGAGCTCCCATTGAGTATATAGGTTTTAAACCACCGTCGTAAGACCGGTATGGATTGGGGGTGCGTATAGGACTTGCAGTTTTTCTACAGGGCTACGACAAAGATTTCTTTCATATTTCTTTTTACGGCCTTCTTCGCTCCATCCAGTGGCCGACTACTTTCCTAGTGACGCTTGCACACTATCGGAAATGGACCTACGCGAGATGAATCACCTATTTTAAACCTTATTGTTACTATTATTGAAAATAGCTGTTTTTTTAAATTATTGTTTTGCATTTTCAGAGCAAGGGCAAGTTTAATTTTAGAACTTTTGATTCATATACTTTGCGATTTAACACACTTAGGCCTATACATTGTTCAGAATGCAAACTATCTAAAAAGTCCAATGGCTCCTTTCAAAATTTCAGCCTGAAGACACCCTTGTTTCAGAAGGGTCTGTCCCCCCCCCCCCCGCAAAGACATATTTAGGGGGAGGGAGGTCCGAACCCTCCCCCTGAAATTTTCATTTTTATTACTAAAATGATAATGATATGGTCTTTTGTGAAAACTTCAGCCTTTTTTACCGTTTGGACCCCCCCCCCCCAAATTGTTTCCTGGATACGTGCCTGGTCCTCCCCCCCCCCCCTAAATACGCTCTTGGTACTAAAGAATATGGAAATGTATGCCAATAACCTTGTGTACTGAGTATAGTATAACCGATTTATCGTGGAACTCTCAATCAGTTAAGTGGTCCTGAAAACTCTTTTCACTTCCTTTCTATCATTCCAGGTTTTTCATTGGTCAAATTGAATATGAAACCCTATTGGATGGTGTAATCAGTTGTTTATGGTACAATTGAGGAAGGGGCATAATTTTGATTACTATTATCACTATCCCGAAGAATCGGGGGCCCCAACAGCTTTAAAATAGTTAAATATTGGTTTTTAGGCACGTCAGGATCACTTACAAATATTACATATCCTGATATTCTATTTCCTCTCAATTCCCAGGAAGGGAGCCCCTTTTCCATCTCTGGCCGGGAGGGGGGGGGGGTCGGTCCCCGAAGAGCCAGTCCGTTCCTGGAAGCGCCGCTCCCCCAGCCTAGGGGATTTATTCCTACATTATTCCAGGGGCTCTACGCCAGCCGAATGGGAGGGTAGACGTAGAATCGACCTGGGCAGGAATATAGGCACATAGAAAATTGGGGGTCGACTGGAATAGAAGTAAGTGAAAGG
The DNA here is from genome assembly GCA_038373885.1 of Cheiracanthium punctorium. Classification (NCBI taxonomy): domain Eukaryota; kingdom Metazoa; phylum Arthropoda; class Arachnida; order Araneae; family Cheiracanthiidae; genus Cheiracanthium; species Cheiracanthium punctorium. Next base: position 168,032 of record JAWZYV010011044.1, read on the forward strand.
GGCCTCGAAATGGAAGCAGGCCTATAGCAGCGTATCAGAGAGTGTTTATCAAGCCCGCTTAGGCACGTGCCTACGGCGTAAAAAATTAAAATTTCAGCGAATGTACCACCGGTTAGCCAGTCAAGTATGGGTTGCGTTTGAACCTAGAGCTGAAGAGTGGACAGTTCCGTGCCTCTGATGGATCGATCATGAGTCTATACTGTAATTAGAAACGATGGGTGCATTCGTGAGCGACGAGCTCGTTGCACGAGTTTTCGTAAGAAAACTGAATGCGTTTGTTCAGTGCTATCAGTTTCTTTAGCCTTCGCGAACAACTTCAGTTTATTTAGTTCCGTCGCCTAGGAGATGTGTTTGTTTACAATTCGCGTCTGATGTTATTTTTGTCAAGGACAGTTTTAGTAGATACTCAATATTAAATAAACAGGAATGAATGAAAGAATGTTGGCATGATTTTAAAGAAAGTAGTTGGTCTAACTATTTGAAAGAAAGAATGGCCTCAAATGAAGTGCACATATCAAAATTTAGAAATTTCGACTTAAACTGGCATTTTTTCGAATGTATTTAGCAAGAGATGTTCAAATTTCGCCAATAACGGTTTAAATCAACTTCAATACTAGAAATATGCATTTTTGAATTGACTAAATGAAAAATTTAAGAAATGATTACCGTTGAAAAATTCTGTACATTCGTTGCAGTTTTCAACGTGTGTATGAATTTCTTCCTCGAAAAATGATATTTGTAGCTTCGGCAAACTTTAAATGCTTTTCATAACAACGGATGCCATTTCATAACAACGTGCAGCAAGTGTATCTTCTCAACAAACTAGATGAACCTGCTCCGTGCTTAGTTTACTTAGTTTGAAACTAAACGCACTCGGTTAGAATGCTCTTTATAAACTGAATGCACCCAGTTTCGTTTACGAATACCTTAGATGGAAACTCGTTGCATGGATGTAACTGGTTTGTAGTTTACGAATGCGGTCGAACCACCATTTTCGTTTCGTACCTTACGGCGCGGTCGCTGTCTAGTCCGGGACACGGCGGGCGGTTCCAAAAATAGTGGATAATGGAAAGACGCTCCAAAGAGCAAAAACAAAGAAAGGGTCAAGAGTCGAGGGAAAATCCCTCCCGAACCTAAACTAGCGAGGTAAAAGCTGAAGGAGAGGGGCTGGGTTCTCTGGAAATCATACAGATATGAATACAAGTAGACGCATTAGCTACGTTCAGTACTGGACGAAATGAAGTCACTGCGTTGGTCTAACTGTGGCGGAACATTTAGTTTTTCCTATTCAAAAAACGGTGAAAGATGCACAGTTATATGCTGCAATAGTTCTAAACTAGGGTGACCATACGTCCTCGAAATTCGAGGACAGTCCCCAAATATAGATCTTTTTTCATTTTGTCCTCAAAAAAACTTTGACTTCTTGGGGACGCGAAAAGTCCCCAAATTTAAAGACTTGTACTTTTAACCTGAAAGTTTCCGTTTAGTTTATTTCTTTCAGAAAAAACTGAAGAAATAAAAAATAAAACAACTGAAAGCGCCTTCTACTCATATAAACAGTGAAAATTGATCTCTGAAAACGTTTGTTGTTATTGTGTGTGTAGCGTGTACGGACATTCAATAGTTATTCGACTATGAGCCCAATTTCCCATTTCAGTTTTGTGAATGATTCATCACTTTTCATGAAGAATCATGCTTTCAATATGAAATGGACGTACGAAATTTTTCTTGCACTCGAATACTTTTCTTAGAGGGTGTACAAAGTTTCACGAAAAATGATCACAAAATGAGCCAATGTAAAAAGCAACGTCTTCTGTAAAATACAAATACTATGCCAAGAGTTAAATTTTGAATCCATTGCAATATTTCAATAGGATGTTCCTTTCCTATTTCTGGTTTAAATAAATATTTATAAATGAATGAAATACTTCCATTCATTTATTAGAAATAAGAATACACAATGGATATAAAAAGGCTATTAGATAAATTCATTTTTAAGTATCCAAGTCGGTCATAATTTAAAGTATGGGTACACTGGTATACATGCTAATCTAATAGGTTGTGTCCTCGAATATGTCCCCAAAAATATTTTCTAGTGTCCTCAAGTTTTCCTTGGATTCGAGGACAATGCTTGATTTGTCCCCAAAATACTGTTTAGAGCTATGTTCGCCTTACTCTAAGCACAAAATCTCAGCTTCCTACTGTTATAAGTTTGACAGTTATGACATTGGATTGTCACCCTACAATAACGCAGTCCTATTGCAATGGGGTCTGAGCAATAGTACGGCTCGGTTACAGTTTCGGCTTTGATATCCGATTGCTGATGTCTATCGCTATGGCCTACTCCTCCACTGTTGCAACAATCAACCACTCGCAGGGGAAGAGCAGAATGCTGAAATCGATGCTGGGCACATTCCTAAAGACTCGACCAGTGCCATTAGTTTTAGTTGCAGACTTACTTATACACTCAGTTTTGAAACCTAAACCTGATGGTCTTGGATCTTAAAAAGTCCACTGGGTGCAGTTTGTTGAAAAACTAAATCAATGGAGACAGGAGCCAGTTGATTCAGTTTGCGATAGCCTGTTCCGAGGACGTTCAGTCAGTGCTGTCCGACTGCGACTCCATAAAGCTGGATGTCGAGAACCACAACAAAACACTCCTTGATATTTCAAGCGTGTAAAGTCGTTTGTGAAACGTGGCTGGACTAGACCTGCATTCATAAACGACTAACTCGTTGCACGAGTTTTCGTAAGAAAACTGGAATACGTGTGTTGAGTGATGTCAGTGGTTATCAGTTTCCTTTGATTTTACGAACAACTTCAGTTTATTGAGTTTCGTCGCCTAGGAGACGTGTTTGTTTACAATTCCCGAATGCGTTCATTTTGCTGAGGAGAGTTTTTAGTACATACTCAATATAAAATCAACAGGATTTTTGAAAGAAAGAGTGGCCATAATTGAAGTGCACAAATCAAAATTTAGACATTTCAACTTCATTTTTTCAAAAGTATTTAGCAAAAGTTCGAATTTCGCTCATAATAGATTAAATCAACTTCAATCTCAACACTAAAACACGCATTTTTGAATTGACTAAAATGAAAAATACAAGAAAATGATAACCTTTGAAAAATGATGTACCTTCGTAGCATTTTCTAACGCACGCATGAATTTCCTCCTCGAAAAAATAATATTTGCAGCTTTAGAAAACGTAAAATACTTTTCACAACAACATACTTTTCCATAACAACGGACGCCCTTTGAAAACAACAACAACGTGCAGCAAGTGTATCTTCTAAACAACTGACAAAACCTTAGCAGAGATCGGTTTATTTATTTGCCAGGAGAGGACAGCTCGCGTCACCGAATGTGTCGCTTAGAGCTACCTATACGTCCTTCCCGGAATTTCCCGCCACCATTTGGAACCTCAACAGAAGGTGGGGGGACTTCTGAATATTGGCACCCCTCGGAAACTGCTAGCGACCGCCGAGAGGACTTTCGGAACCACGGATTGAACGTGCACGTACACCGCATGTACACGGTGGTCTTGAGTGGTACGCCGGTATCAAACCCGCAACCTTCCGGTTACGAGTTCAACGCCTTAACCACTGGGCTACCACGGCCCTGCAGCGATCGGTTTATTTCGTTTGAGACTAATCGCACTCGGTTTTGTATACGAACGCTCTAGTTTAAAAACTGTATGCACTCAGTTTCCTTTACGAACGCCTTAGATGGAAACTCATTGCACGAGTGTAACTCGTTTGGCGTTTACGAATGCAGCCGAAGTTTCCTCAAAACAACAACAGCATACTCCTTAACCTCGGACAAGGATTGTTGACCCGGAGAAGCTCCCCACATGACATCTTCCCTCCCAGTACCCGCCACTTGTAGCTGCCAACAAATTCAAAATCGTCATGACAGGGTATCTACTAGCGTTTAATGTTACTTGAGCGTTTTCTCAAAATAGGACTTAGTAACCACCTATTATAGATTGTAGCAAAATATCAATAGTGACACTGTCGCATTGGGTAGTGACACTGTCTTTAATTACATTCATCGGACTAGTCGATGCCCTCGATCCATTCATATCTTAGAGTGTGAATGCGTCTTTTTCTTTCTTTTTTAGTTGTCCTGTTTCGAGGACACTTGTCGATCCCTTTTTGGTAATTTTCACAGCTAAATTTTAGCTTTAATAGTAGGGCATGTTTGACGTGATTTTCTTTTCTTTTTTATAAAATATTCAGCTTTAAAAAGTAAAATACTAAGCTGCAAGTATTAGTTGGGGGGAAATCTGGACAGATACGTTAAATGATTATTTATTCAATTTTTTTTAGATACTCACACTTGTTGATAAAAAAAAAAATGAAATTCACTTAAATTGTAAACGCGATTCTTCTAAACATCCAACAGACGCATTTTTTTTAAAACCTCTACTGATTTTGACGAGTGAATTCCGCCAGTTGAATGCTGCGATCGTTTAGCTGTGAAAGCGGTCGCAGTTAATAATAAGTAATTAAGTTTATTGAACCCAAGACATCAGATTTCGCGTATCTATTGACTTACCGGTCCGCATGTATTTTTACTGAAGTTTAACGTTGTCCTTTCGTTGCAAAATTGAATGAAAAGGGTGAATTAAAATCGACTTGACATTTCGTAATGAGTTCAAGTGGTATAATCAGGGCCGTAATATTTAGGGGAGGGCAACCGGGACTGCAGCACAAGAGAGGGCCCCCACAATAGATATTTTTATATAAAATTTTCTATCGAATACCGAATGATGTGCAAAATAGTTTTTAAAAAATAAAATTCTGAAAAAGGAAGGCCCGTTCTCTCATTTTTTCAATCACCAAGTCGGCATGATCGGTTGCGAGCTATATTATCGACGTTACATTAAGCTTCTACATCTTGGATGCTGCTTCAAGTACCCATCTTCAGGATGCAAGTTACGTTTCTAAACACAAGCATATTTGAATCTCCTACTCCTCTTACTAGCTTATGACCTTAATATTTAGAAGTAAAATCGTTAACTACATGAGAAAAAAATAAGTAAAAAAATGTATTTTTTGAGGTTAAAATCCTCTTTTTAAAAATCTTTTTAAATTGACTCTTACTTTTATGGATAGCGAGTCAGCCTGACTCGCAGATTTTTTAGCGCAAACACTGCATGTAACATCGATCCTCATTAGTATTTTAAAACTTGGTTTAGTGTTCCGAACTTCAGTCATTTGAGATGTTGTGGTGTTAGGTCGCTTATAGCAAAGCGTAACATTTCTAGTTTATTGACCGCAAGGATAGCTGATCTAATCCAGTCCCGGATTCAAAATAAAGGTACTGTAATAGTTTACGTTATTTCGTGAATATATTCTTGTCAGAACAAAAAATGCCTTTTCATATAATTTTTTTCTTAAGTCTGTAACTTCTAAATAGAAAAAAAAAATTGCAACTTCAACAGATCTAGCGAGTAAACTAGGTATTTCTTTAAAATGGTTCATAGTTTCGTAGAGAGCATGAACATAACTTGTACAAATTCGGATTACTTAAGATTTTAAAAAAAGGTAAGTTTATGTATCTGCGTTTAAATTATTGCTTACTTCAGAACAAAAATTTGAGTTCGTATTTATCAAAAATATTTTAAATTTACTACTTCTATGAAATTTATAAAGTTCGAATTACTAAGTTTATTTCTGAAAATAATTTCATAACTTTTGAGAACACATACACAAGCACAAATTAAAAATGTCCTAAGTTTGAACAAGCATTATGTATAAGAATAAAAATATATGTATCCAAAATTTGCAAGTGTATTTAGCATAATCTGCGAAGTGTTGACAATTAGTTGATGTTGAGTGATGATGATGATGTTGACACTTAGTTGTCCAATTAAATAAACAAATTCATTACTTTAAAAAAATAACCTTTGATGTTTTAAAAACATACCAATCAATTACTGTCCAATTTAAAATATTCTGTTACATCAAATAAAATATCATGTTTTTTTTTACATTAGAGAATACTTGAATACTTAAATTCCTTAAAAATAATGGTAAGTTACTTTATCGCACTTTACTTATTTGAAAATCATGTAAAATCGATTAAGTTATAAAATTATGATAACTGACTTTTTTAGCTAAGTACATTTTATAAAAAATTAGTACTTTGTGAATTCTTATGTAACACAACTTACCTATCACACTTAAGTTTATGATTTTAATCGGAACATTTTATTTCTCTGTAGTAGATTAATGTTTTCATAGTACAAGTTTCAATAAATTTTGTTAAATCTGCAACTTTCTACCTTATAGTATTTAAAAGATAAGTATAAAACATGACACGAGAACCTTAAAACTTGCCGAAGTATTCAAACTTTACCACTTTTTGATGTAGTAAAATTGCATAGATAATTATTTTGAAAGTAATTATAAATCAACACACACATAAAGAAAACACAAAAACTTTTTGTATATAAACTCATTTATTTACAAAAATGTATTTTAAATTACACAAACTGTTTACACAATTAAGAAAATAACAACTTTTCAAAGTGTAATCCATAATTAAACATGTATAAGTCAGTAAAAACATTGTAGAAGCAAGCATACCTTTTCTACATAATCATGCTATTCATGTTTTTACATGTACAATAGTTATACATCACGAAACAACGCACCGGGTGTTATTTCCATTACTAAAATCAGGAAATGTTGGCAAAAAACAATTTGAATAGTTCATTTTGATAATCTTCTAAGAAAATGTCTGTAAAAAAGTCTCCATCATAAATGCATGTACATTTTTTCTCTTATACTTCTCTTGCTATTTAAGGTATGTCGAGCATAAACCATTACTTTTCAGCATCCGTTGCATTTAAACAAGCATGTCTTCTTTGTGAAGAATGATCTTGAATATACCGTACGCATTTAAATAACTTTTTTACGCATTTAAGAATTTCCTGATATACTATCTATGTCAGTTAATTGTTGTTTAGCCTCATCATAATCACAATGTGGTTCACGGTTACATTTCTGCGGTTTTAATTTTAAAATCAAATGTGGTAAAAGATTTTTTAGAATGCATTCAGATATTTCGCTTCTCATTTCACAAAGTTTTTTTTACTTGATCATTTAAGAGTTTTAAAAATATTGGATTTAACGTAAATGAATCTCCAGTTTTGTAAATTTTTTGCAAGATGCATTTTCCGTCGTCATTAAATACAGATAGTTGATTATTAAAAATTGAAGAGCTATCGTTATAACACAGATTAAAATCCAGATCAAGTTTTTCACTTAGTTCTATCCATGTAGATAGGGTGCATCATCACTCCCTGACTGGTTGGTATATGGTCTAACTGGGCGTTCTCTAATATGAATCTTCAAATCAGTTTTTTCATCGTGAAGTGAAACATAGATAAGTCTTGCCATGTACTAATTTACAGAAGCATATAAGCTATGGTAAAGATGATCCGTCCAATCATCCAACTTTGGCCTTTTGGGTGAAGGCTCATAAATGTACATTTTGGTGAATGTTAGGCTAATATGTGGGTCTGTCTAGTTGGGCTCAGTAGGCATATCATGCGTTAAAAGTTCGTTAGTCGGGGATATATCTTACACGTTGAACCACGTTATAATTTAATACAAGTGGTTTCACAGTTTGCTGGTTTAAAATCTAATGTTCCTTTAGATCCAAAACTTAGAATGCATATACATGATGATAAGTCCGGAGAAAAATCTTCGTAGTTACCGTCTTCAATTTTAGATTGTCCTTCAGAGGATAAGTTCATCTGTACCAAATTAAATTCATAATTTGTTGCTTTCTGTAGATCTTCACGTACCTGCAAAATGGGTAACCAAGAGAAAACAGAGACTGTAATTTACCCCCCTCATCTGAGAAAGCAATTTCCGGTTGAAGTACTCTTCTTTTCATCAGTTTGCTGAGGCTTTGCATCTAAAGGCAACTGCATTAATTCATGCAGTAACACATAACCATCGCTTTGAGTGTAAAACTCAGGCGTGTATTCGATGTTAAAAGTATTTTCGATCAATTCAAGCAAAGAAATTTTTTAAACTCGGTAAAAAAAATCGATTAAAGGTTAAAACCAGAAACAACACGTCTAAAGTGAAGGTACACAGCATAATATGAGCCTCGCAGCTCACACCCACCCACTTTATCTAACTTAGATGAAATAATGTCTTCCTATTGGTTCAAAACAATCGTGATCACCCATGCGCCCTCTATCTTAAAACATGGCGAACTATGTACTATTGCAATTCCTAACATGTCTTAGTCTGCTGAATCATCATTGTTATGTAATCACTATCATAGCTTTCACTATCGTCACTATCATAGCTTTCCGCATGCCATTACGCTATCTTTCTTATCTTATCTATGACTCGTGTCAGAGATAAGAGAAAACAAGGCAATTTTCTCCATTTCTACTTAAGTTTTTGAGATGGTAGGTCATCTCTTCTGCAACGGATACTTGAGATTTATACAGCCGGACTAAGAAATTACTTTTACCGCAAGAAAATAGTGCTGACCGCTACTTTCAAGGTATCGTATGTTGTCAGCAGGGATGGGAAATAGAGCTACAGTATTTTAAAATTTTACTCTATTTTTCCCGAATTGCCAGCTTTCATACGTACATTTAACCACAAGATAAGGATCAAAGATGAGGTTTCAAGGAATGCATTAAAATAAGTACCATCCTATTTTTAGATTAAGTAATTTGTATTTATTGCAATTCTCTGTAATTTGATAGGTTTAAAACCTAGCTGCCAACCTTCCCGATTTCTTCGGGTGATTTCCCACCGCGAATTTTTACTTAGCAATTCAGGCTTAAAATAACGCCAATGTTAAAAAATGTTTAAAAATTGTGGTGGGAAATCGCCGAAGAAATCGGGAAGGTTGGCAGCTATGGTTTAAAATCATAATTTTATTTACGCAGTTGTAACTGTCTCTCGCAGGCAACCCTTTTTAAAACCCATAAACATGGGATTTCTTGATATTAAATCATCACTGTCACAGGTACACGTCACTATGTTATCTCTTATCTGATGTGTGACTCACGTCAGCGATAAGAGAAAAGAAGGCAATTTTCTTCATTTGCGCTTCTGTTTTAGAGTGGGCAGGACACTTTTGTATTTTTCTAATAGGTAAGGCCTAGTTGAATTGTCTGCTACGGATACTTGTGCATTATACGGCGGCTCTAAGGATGGGTTTCTACCGCGAGTAAAAAGAGTGATGACCGCTACTTTCAAGGTATGGTAACCGTTTATATTCTTTCGAATGTGTATTATGATTAGCTATCTTTTAGACTAAAGAATTTCATGTTACAAATTTATTAACCAGGTTTTAATTAATAATTTTAGTTTACGGCTTTATTAAAAGTGCGTAAACTTGTTTTAAATAAAAATTTTAGTTTGTGGATTTATTAAAAGGATGTACACTGAAAAAATTAAGTTGTATACAAACAAGTAATATATATATATAAAATTAAGTCAAATCCTACCTGGGTCAACCAAGAAAAGTTTTATTTTAGTTACTTTCTATTAAATTTAATTATTTACATATAATTAATGAATTAGGATTTGAAAAAACTATTTGAATTTGAGTCAATGAATAAAAAGTATTTTCTTAACGACTGAAAATTTGAATAAGATATATAAATAGACTATATAGGGAGAGTGTGAACTAACAGCAGGAATTGGAGAAATGCACAGTGTTACAATAGTTCTAAATACAAAGTTTCAGCATTCTAGGGTTAAAACTTTGTTTGGCGTCATATTTCGCCAAGGTCGATGACAAATGGCGAGGTTTTGGACATGGACCCAACAATGACTGACTACAGATGTAATATATTGAAGATGTCCATAGGGATTAATGTATTGAGATTCTTTTGGGTGGTCCTGTCAATAAACTAAATAGTAGATTGGAACCAAAAATCGAGATGCGCGATTAGATGTTACAACAATCTTATATATGAAATTTCGACATTCTACGACTAATAGTTTTTGAGATTTGAGAGTAAAATACATACACGTGAAAAGTCGTCAAGCTTTTGGCGTAGTTCTTGATGGAGACACGTGACCATGGTCGGACCATTACCTAACTATAGGGTAGGACTAGGACGGTTTTGTACTTGAAATGGATGCATGTCCCTAAAACTGCCAGTCGAGCGATGGCAACGGCTGCCCTTTTTTCAGCATTGGGCCATCTATCCAGCTGTTGTTGCATTCTCCCATTTTTCAGCAGATGTCAGTGCAGTTAAAAATAGTCGTGACCATTTTTTTGACGGGAAAGGACGTGCTAAAAAGTAAAAGATTCTCGTGGGGCTATGTCACCCGCAACTATTTTTATAGAAATCCAATCTATTCTTCGTGACTGGCAACAGTCAAAACTACAGAGTTTGGTGTTCCCAGAGCGGGACCACTGAGCGTTAAAGGGTTAATGAATGTCTGTCCATAGAGAGTAATGCATTTAAAATCCTTTGGGCAGCCCGAAGATAAACTATACAGTCAAATGAGACCGAAATGGCGGGTGCACAACTAAATGTTACAACAATCTGGAATATAAAGTTTCAACATTCTACGTCTAATGGTTTTTGAGATATCCGAGTTCAATGAATTTCGGCCCATAGAGCGTCATGTATTCCGAATCTTTTGGGCGGTCTTGTCGATAAACTATCCGGTCGATTGGGACCAAAACTGTATTAACATCCAGTGTCATCCACTACAAGTTTAAAAAAAATGTATTTGAACTTAACTGGATGAATAAAAAAGTATTTTATGAACGATTGAAAATTGGAAAAGATATACAGAGGGTATTTACACATTTTTAGAACGATTTCGATAAAGAATTTAAAAAAAAGTAAATGTTTCAGAATAAAAATTTTTGGCAACAGATTATTATTTGAAATGAGAAATATCGTCTGCTACTTTCAAATTTATTCTTCTTTCAAAATGTCCTATGTAAACAAGCTGTGGATTGAAGGATTTGTTTTCGCGCTTTCCGAAGAGAAATATTCTTATTCCATAATTCAAAAACGCTGTGTATTAAAATTTCTAAGTGCAAAATAAGCAACATTATTAATCGGCAAGGTAAGAACCGTCAAACATCGTTTCTACATGGAAAGAATATCCGAAAAAGGTACGTATACTGTTTCAAACGTTTCTAAAGTGAAATCGCTGGTAACAAAAGAAAATCCGCCAACATAGGGATCCATTGCAAAGTCTTTAGATACATCTGTAGCAACAATCAATAAAATAATAAACCAAGATTTACAACTTAAAAAAGCTACAAAACATAATGTTCATCAGCTTTTGCCGAGACATGTGGCTCAACACAAGTCATACTTCGAAAACTACCACTGAATTCCTTGAAAAAATGAAGACTGATACAGGTATTGCATATATATACCTCTTCAACCTATTCCTGCGAAGTCCCCTGACGTTTAACCTATAGACTATTGTGCCTTGGGTCTGTTAAAAAGAGCTCTTTCTAAACGCAAACCCACAAGGATAGATGGACTCTGGAAAGTAGTGGAAGAGGAATGGAAAGCAATACCCCTGGAAATTTTACGAAAAGCTCTTCTATCATGGAAATCACGAGGCAGACTTATAGTCCAGAAAAAAGGCTATCAGATCGAACATTTAAAAAAATAGTCTTTACATTTTAAACATTAATTAAACGGCCCCGAAATCGTTCTAAAAATGTGTAAACACCCTCTGTATATAGGGAGAGTCTGACCTAATAGCAGGAATTGAGTGGTTTTGAACGCAAACAAAAAATCTTACGTATCGTCTGCTGAAGAATTAAGTACATTTTTATTGTATTTCCGGCAACTTAATAAATCTTGTTCGGAAAGAATCCTGTTCTTCACCGGCCTCCTTGGTACTGAAATCTCTCACATTCTGTATGGAATTTAAAATTTAAGATAGTTACAAACAGGGTAAGGGGCGCCTCCTGCTAATGTGAAAAAGACGCCCACTTTTATGCTCTACTTAGTTTTTGAGTTCGCCCCTTCGAAGCGATGCCCAGCAAACACACACAGGTTCTCTGAACGTCTATTAACGCCCAGAAGACGTTTAGAAAACGTCTTCTGAACGTTAATAGACGTTCAGAGAACCTGTGTGCGTTCGGTGGGTGCTTACCTTGCTTACCGTGTCGGTTCGCCCCTGGCTACAAAAATAAGATGGTTAAATGATATAAACCTACAAAAAGGTACAAATTATTTTCGTCCTATATTATTTCTGAAGAGCTTCTGGATATATTGGTCTTTATCAAAAAACGGAAAGGAGGAAAAAAGAAAAGGAAATCTGAAACAATTTTAGATTTTAAATAAACATTAAAGTGCTATATATTAAAGCGTATTATAATCGATGGGTCTTCCCTATTTCTTTCCTTATTCCATGAAGTTGGAAAGTACCGGGTGATCCAAAAGTCAGGACAAGCTTTAAAAATTCACTAAAAAAGAATAAATAACGATAGAAAATTGTGGTTTGCACAGATAGGTTTAGGGTATGATGGGATTTTTTTTTTAATGACAAGAAAGTTTGTAGTTCCAAATGTTAATGGTAGGTGGCACTGACACACACAATAGGATCCAAATTTCCAAAAAAAAAAAAAAAAAAAAAAAAAACCCGAGGTCTCTTTAATGCTTTCTATGCAAACTGCAATGTTGTATCATGATTTGTTCTTTGATAATGAATTTTTGAACTTTTCAGTAGCTTTTGATGCATCCTGGGTACACCAAAGTTTAAAAATTCATTAAAAAAGAACAAATAATGATAAAAAATTGCAGTTTGCATAGAAAGCATTACAGAGATTTGGAATTTTTTTAAATTGGAAATTTGGTTCCGATTGTGCATGTCAGCGCCACCTACCGATAACATTCGGAACTACAAACTTTCTTGTCATTAAAAAAATCCCATCATACCCTAAACCTATTTGTGCAAACCGCAATTTTCTATCATTATTGGCTCTTTTTTAATGAATTTTTAAAGTTTGTCCTGACTTTTGGATCACCCGGTCATTATTCATGAGTGTGATTAAACAAAATTAAAATGGATATTTCTAACATCCTTTTTCTGGATTCAATACATTAGAAATAGATGGGAAAAAGCTGCGCAGAAAAATGCACAATTCCAACTGAATGAAAGTTTCAAACACTTATTCAGGTGTATTCATAATCCAAGTAGCAGACGCCGAGTGCAAATCACATCTTCTCAAAATCGCATACCAACCATTTTATTTTTCGCCAAATTAAAAAGTTGCACATTTTTGTCTGGGAAAATTTCCAAATCCCATTTTTCTTCTGAGTATAAAACATTTCATTGCTGCTCTGATTTCACATGCACACGATATTTTAATTAAAAAATAACCTTACAAGTAATCTAAAAAAAACTTTATTCTTTTATTTTTACTTCAGAGTCTGAATCATTTAATAAACTTGCCAAATACGGCAACCTAGGAATGCTTAATTTCTCACTTTTTCCTCTGCGGGGTTACAATTGCGTAGAGCAAAAATGAGCCTTTTGCGACACGCTTTTTATCGATACCTTCTAAAATAATTCGGATTTCGAAAAAATCGCTTCGAGGTATGTCGAGACCCGCCCACGAGAATTTCCACACAAAGTTTGGTAAGTCTACGATCACCCGTCTAGGAGCTAAGCGCGACACTGACAAACTACTAACCGACTGACATTTTACAGTTTTTGATTTATATAGTATATATATTTTTATATTAGAATAATCATAATAGATGCGTAGTATAAGTATAGCGTTTGTTCAATAGATATCTTATACTAAAATATTTCGATGTATTTCTAAAAATTAGATCCTGATTTTCAGTAATAAATGCCTGTTTCATAAAAAATGCAGGCTCATTCTTACTCATTTATCTTAGTAAACACTGTATGTAATTTATTACTTTTACTGTATAGATCGGTAAAACTTACAAAAATAATTTTTTAGTGCTTATCATTATATAGTATATTAATTTTTGTTATTTGTTTCAGTGAAATTAATTTAATGATTAATTACTTTCCTAACGTATGTAAAATAAACTAATCGATATAGTTCCACTTTGATATTTTTAAATCAACTTTTATTTTAATTGTAGATTCTGTTTTCGTGAAAAAAAAAAAAAAAAAAGTTTTAAATGCCAGTCTATCATGGCAATCAACTTTGGTTTAAGACCGGGGTTTCACTATGTTTTCTGAAAAATTAAGGTTGTAATGGGTTAAGATATACTAATTTATTTTGCGTATTCATACATTTCGTTTATAAAAAAATTGGGTTTAAGGTAAATATTTGTATAATATGCTTAAAGTGATTTCTTGTAATAGAAAATAAAGCATGTAAGTGACCTTTGTTTAAGTAAATGCATCTTCTATGCCTAAAATGCATACATTTTAAATAATGAATTAAATTAAATGGGTGGATTAATCACTTGCTATTATACTATCGTATATTTTCACTCTAGATAAAAATTAAAATGGTATTAATTTCATGTGAATCCGTTAAATTTATCCTCTGTTACAAGAAAAAATTACTCTTACAGCGTTAAATGTGTGAGGAATTGTTATTTCATTGCTATTACGTATTTAGTTTCAAAATACTATGTCTGTTTTTATCTTATGCCAGCAAAACGATAAACATAAAATATAGCTAAAAATTGAAACTATGTATTAAAAACTATTTATTCAATTTGCATTGGGTATATTACTTAACGTTAAAAAATAAAATTCTACACCCCTCAAAAATTTTATAAGTCCTCTTATTTTCATTTAAAAATATGTCAAAGTCTGGAAAAATTTTATAAGTCCCTTATTTAAAAAAATTAAAAGTACCCTTATCTAGAAAAATCCTTATCAATACATCCGGTCATACTGATAAGGTAAAGCCATACAGATGGGGGAGGATTCAGACTAGTACCCCTCCGCCAGGCAGGAAGAGCACGCATCCGCTTGCGCCCCACGATTAACATAGCGCCCCCGTGGGCAGAACTGTCATTTATCTACTACTAATACACCATTTAGACACTAGCAGACTTTAATTGATTTACGTCCCTAGATCATAATGTACAAGAATTGTTTATACAACCCTGTAAACAAACTATCCAATCTACAAGCAGTGAATTCTATAGAGGTCATGGGATCGCAAGCTTTTAATATACACACCCAATTTGCACTGAATCGAATGCACCGTTTAGATCCTAGCGCACTTTCAAGAATTTCCGTCCATAAGCCATAAAGAATTATTTTTTTGCAGCCCTGTAAAAAAACTTAAGTCCCATACACACCAAACCCAATACCGGACGTGCGACGGTGGTCTATAATATACATACCAAAGTTTAGCTCAATCGAATGCACCGTTTAGGAGCTATCGTGTTCACTCCTATAGACACAAACACATACATACATACACACATCTCGTAAAAATAGCATACATGAATTCAGGAGACCTCAAAACATGTCAATACACCAAAATCTCGAAGTCGAATTTTTTCATGATGACATTATTTTCCTTAAATAACTCGGAAAGTAAGAAGCGACACTTTTTGAAAATCAACGAATAGAATTCTTTCCTTAAGGTAGTCTTTATTCCTATATTATTTTGAAATTTCTTTTTTCAATGGACATTGGCCACTGATCTTATTGATAAAAAATTAAGTCGTGCTTTTTGATGGTAGCCTGTATTTTGTACAGGTCAAAAATAGTAGGTACACTTTAACGCACAGATAATATAATTTACTTTCAGTTAGCTTGTTTCGCTTTATTCGTGAAAAGAAACTTTGATCTAATTGTTGAATTTGCCTATAAAACGGCCTAAAAAAAACCCGACACATTTCCTCTAGGACTATGGGCCTCAGCACTGCGCTTCTCTCCCACCAAACTGCTACTTACTTACCAAGCTACTACTACTTACTTAACTACTACTTACCAAACTGCTACTACATTCAACAGGAATCTTACACGAAAGGAGTCGGAAGTACGTGCACTGTTGTATAAAATCAACACCTCCTAGATAGAGAAGGCCTGGGAACAGAAGCTTTGACGTCATCACTAGGTCTACTCAAATGACGTCATCCCAGTTTTACTTTCGCAAAGTAAAACTATTGAAAATTTCTGGTGAGAGATACACATTTTAGAAAATATCTTATGCTGAAGATCAAAATTAAAATACCTTTCTGCTAAAAAATAATTCATTAGGATCCATTTCTATATCCTATTATACCGGGCGATTTAAAATACAGATGTTAAGGCGATTATTTTTTAAACTAGAAGTATGCTTCGATCCCTTACGATTCGTCCAAAGACGTGTTAGAGTAACGTCCTGCTTGCGGTAAGGAAAAGAGGGCCAGTAGGTGACAGTCGGGTGTATTGAATGAAGTTTATTTTCCGTTTCGTTGTTCCATTCATTGGTCCAAGTGTGCGTTATTGAATATGAGATTTCAGCCTTTATATCACTGTAAGGCAAAGAGCCAGTAAAAGGGAATGTAGCATGTTTAGCTAAATAGTCAGCATGCTCATTGCCCTGTATCCCAATGTGGCTGGGCACCCAGCAGTAAAGAATATCATACCCGCTATTTATAAGTTGTCTGTGCATATGGAGGACTTTAGCAATATAACTATTAGAAGGAGAGCCAGATTTGAGATTTTCTAGAACACTTAGAGAGTCTGAGTAAATTATAAAGCGCATTTTATTTGAGCTAGAAATAAAGCGGAGGCTTTCATAAATAGCGAGGAGTTCTGCTGTAAAAACGGAGCAGAAATTGGGGAGAGTGTAGCTACAAGAGTGAGAGCCACTTGTATAGGCAAAGCCAACATGGCTCTCAGATTTGGACCCATCACTGTACAGATTTTCATAATTATGGTATTTGGCTTGGTGGTCATGGAAGAGCTGTTGATATATTTGGGGATCAGTGTTTCGTTTTGTGAAGCCTTTGAATGGCTGTAAGTAGGAGATATGCCATGTGTCCCAAGGTGGGATTACAAACTGAGAGCAAGTAGAAACTTTCACATCTACTAACTGGGTGCGAGTAAGGCTGCTGCGAGTTCTGAGGCCAAAGTGAGGGGTGCAAGATGGACGATTCTGATAAAAGCGATCCAGATGAGTGCCAGTAAGAGAATGTTTTAATGGGTGTGAAGGGTGAGAAAGGATGCGGAAGTACGTGTTCAATGACAGCTTATGACGTATGTGGTTGAGTGCAGGCTCATGACATGTCACATACAGACTTTGTATAGGAGAGGTCCTAAAAGCACCTGAACAAATACGTAGTGCAGTATGATGCACGGTGTCGAGTTTCTTTAAAATTGAGTTACAAGCTGATCCGTACACACTGCAGGAATAGTCTATCCTAGACCGGATAACAGCACGGTAAATCCGCAACATGGCATCACGGTCAGCCCCCCAGGAAGTATTAGAGAGCACCTTTAGAATATTCAAATTCTTTTCACATTTCCCCTTAATGTAAGAAATATGGTCGCGAAACGTTAGTTTCTTGTCAAGGTATATACCTAAAAATTTGATAGAGTCATGAACTTCTATTTTGTCCCTGTCCATAAAAAGTTCTGGATCAGGATGGATCCCACGTCTTCGACAGAAATGTACAGCAACAGTTTTTTCTGCAGAGAAGCTGTAGCCGTTGCTATTACTCCACTTCAGAATACGGTTGATCGCTGTTTGCAACTGTCGCTCAATGCAGCGCATGTCCTTCTCTTGGCAAGAGACTTGAAGGTCATCTACGTACAAGGTGCCATTAACTGTTGGAGGGAGTTCATTAAGAATGTCACTTATTTTTATTGAAAAGAGAGTGACGCTGAGAACAGAACCCTGCGGCACTCCCTCTTCTTGTACAAAATTATCAGATAGGGTGCCATTAATGCGGACCTTAAAATTACGAAGCTTGAGGAAGTTCTTAATAAAAACAGGCAGGTTACCCCGGAGGCCTAGGTTAAGCAGGTCTTTGAGAATACCGTATCTCCACGTCCAGTCATATGCTTTTTCAATATCAAAGAAAATAGAAACCAAATGGTTTCTCCTCAAAAAAGCGTTACGGATTTCTGTCTCCAAGCTTAAGATGTTGTCTATGGTCGATCTGCCTTTACGGAAACCGCTCTGGTAAGGATGTATATGGTTCTCTGTTTCTAGAATGTAAACTAACCGTGCATTGACCATTCTCTCCATTAATTTGCAAAGGCAACTAGTAAGAGCTATGGGACGATAGTTTTTAGGGTTAGTGGTGTCTTTGCCAGGTTTTGGAAAAGGGATGACATAGGCATTCCTCCAAGGGGAGGGAAAGGTATGTTCATCCCAGATTCTATTGTATAATTGAAGAAGCCTGATCAGGGAGTTGTGGGAAAGGTGTTTAAGCATCTCGTAGGTTATTTTGTCAGGGCCTGGAGAAGTATTTGAAGATTGTTTTAAGGCTTTATTTAATTCTTCGATGGTAAAGGCACTATTATAAGGCAAATGAAGTGAGGTTTTAAAGTTCAGATTATGCTGTTCGAAGTGTTCTTTATGTCGAAGGAAGGTATTTGGATAGGAATTATTGCTGGAAGTGTACGCAAGTGTTTGACCAATAGCATTTGCTATATCTTTTGTGTCAGAAATTATACTGTTATTGATAGAAAGGCAGGATATAGAGTGGTTGTTATATATGCCCATGGCTCTTTTAGCTTTTGTCCATAGCTCTTTACTAGAAGTTGAGATGGAGATGCTGGAGACATATGCTATCCATGACTCTTTTTGGGATTGCCGCCTAATTTTCCGTGCATTGGCTTTTGCTTTTTTGAAGTTGATGAGATTTTCGGTTGTGGGGTACCGCCGGAAGTGGCCCCATGCTTTTTGCTGTTGCTTCTTGGCAAGGGTACATTTGTCGTTCCACCATGGTTTTTTATTCTTACGGAGATTCTTGCAGGACATGGGGATGCTGGCATCTGCAGCTTTAAGGATGATACGAGTGATATTACAAACGGCCTCATCAATATTGCCTTCAGTTACAGTAGAGGAAATAGTAGACAATGAAGTGAACTTTTGCCAGTCGGCCCTTTCATGGATATAGTGAGAGATGGTATAGTTTGGAACAGAATTTTTATACCAAGGTGACAGGAAAATCGGGAAATGATCACTATTATGTAGGTCAGGTGAGACAGAGAAGTTATACAAGGGAAGGATAGATGGAGAGCAGATTGCAAGGTCTATGGCATGGAAGGATTTAGTCGGATAGTGGAAGTAAGTATTATCACCGTTATTCATACTACATAGGGAGAAATCTGTTAGGAGTTGTTCAATTTGCTGTCCTCTATTGTTGATGTTTTTGCTACCCCACAAGGGGCTATGAGCATTCATGTCTCCTAAGAGGATGAAAGGTGGAGGAAGTTGTTGGATAAGATTATTGAGTGAGTTCGTGCAGATGGTTTCATTAGGTGGTAGATAAATGCTGCAGATTGTAGTGAGCTGATTAAGGTGGATACGTGCAGCTACTGCTTGGAGATTGCTATTAAGGTTAACTGTTTGAGAGGGATAGTTATTGTTAATTAGTAGGGCAACTCCACCGGAGGCCCTTTCGTTACACTCATAATCTTTTCGAATAATAGTATAATTGCGTATGGTAGTTTTTATTTTAGTTTTGAGGTAAGTTTCCTGTAGGGCAAGACAGGCGGGATTATGGTTGTAAATAAGTGATTTGAGGTCGTCGGTTTTACTTAGGAAGCCGTGGCAGTTCCAAGAAAGCAACAGGGCCATAATCAGGTGGTATTAGGGATGATGGACAATTTACTCTTAGTCCCTGAAGGTTGAAGTAAGGTACTGGGAACAACATCATCATCCATCGCATTGTCTGGTATATCAGAGTCGGAGGGTGCCAAATTTAGGATTGAGTCATCAATGGATCGTTGAGGAAGGATGCGTTTACTTCTAGATTTGTTGTATTTTGATTTATAAGCAGCAGTTTTTTTAATTTGTGGTCTATTATGTGTAGAGTTATTGCTTTGAGGTTTTTTTTTTGAAAGAGCTTTTTTGAGACACTATGGAAGAATTATGTTGTGTTGCAGTTGTATGTTTAGCAATGGTAGTTGAACGCGATGGAGAGACTGATAGAGTTTTTGGTGGGTCAGTTTGGGTAGCTATTGATTTAACAGATTTGGTTGCTGCAGAATAAGACAGACCGGGTTTCGGTGTACGTGAGTTAATTATTTTACGGGCTTCTGGGTAAGGCAGTCCTTGTGTGGCACGCAAGGACTGAATTTCTTTTTCATAAGACCATTTAGGACAGGAACGTGAATAGGATGGATGATCTTGTTGACAGTTAACACATTTTGGTGGATTAGAGCAGGTGTCACTTTCGTGGCCAGGAGTCCCACAACGGGCGCAAGTTGGGGAACCACGGCAGGAGGTTTTGGTATGGCCAAACCTTTGGCACTGAAAGCAACGGGTAGGATTTGGTATATAAGGTCTAACAGCACATGAAAGATAGCCAGCTTTGATATGAGAGGGGAGTTTAGGAGACTGGAAAGTCAGTATGATGTGTTTTGTGTTCAGTATTTGGTTATTGCGGCGGATGGTGATTCTTCTAACTGCGCAGACATTTTGAGATTGAAGATTTTCTAGAATTTCAGCTTCAGAACAATGTATTAGATCTGGCTCAGATATTACGCCTTTTGATGTATTGAGGGTACTATGAGGTGATACTGTGACAGATTTTGGACCCAGATTTTTTAATTGCATGATGCTGTGAGCTTGTTTGTTATTAGCTACTTCCACTAAGAGGTCTCCAGATCTTATTTTTTTTATTTTGACAACTTCTCCAACATTAGCTATTATGCACTTGTGTATAAGAAACGGGGATGTTTGGCCAAAGTTTCCTTCCTCACATTTAACAAGAAAAAATTTTGCATTAACACCTCCTGGAGAAGGAGGTTTCGTATCAATGAATTTTGACAATGAAAGTGTCGAATCCATATTGGGGAATGGGGGTTCGGACCCGACCGCACCACCCACCACGGAGCCCAACAAGGGGATGCACAAACGTGCACCAGTGCTAGTCGGGGCTATACGCGCACAGTACATCCCTTAGGCAGCGTCCACCCTTAACGACGTGCCCAGTAGATGTCCGTTTGCTTGATCCCTAGCAGTTGACCGAAATCAGTACCACCAGCCGGTTGATACACAGGGGAACGCTGTGCACCTCCCGTTTACCCGAAGCCGAGGCCAAAGCAATGTGTTGGAGAAAACCCCTCAATTACCAGGATCCCCATTTCCGGGGACACGGGTCTCCACGCACGGCAAACACGTGGGCAGTTTACCCGCCAACAGAAGCTGACGGCACAGAGCGACCACAGCTTCTGAAGGGGGGCCCTCACTTCTTGAGAAGAAACCACACCGAGGGAGAAGTGGAAGGAAACAGCAGAAGGAGAGAGGAGGGTAGAAAGTAGAGGAGCGAAAGATCGCTGGGTCCCCGGGATTGCGACACCCGTGAAAACCTAAAGAAGGTCTTCCCCCTGAGGGGTCGTCCAATTAAGAGTCGCTTTCAGATAGGGCATTTCTTTTACTGGGGGTTGTATACATATAAAAATACGAAATTTAATTTTTATACGGTCCCTCCTTTCCTACCCTTTATGCTTAGAAAAATGTTGCTCTTTGCCTAAGAAAATGAATACAACCAATCCAGTGTCCCAAAGTGAAAGAGTGAGCAAAAAACTTATTTTTAAAAAGGATGACTGACACCCCTTTACCTGCTGTGTTGGCGTCGGTTCTCAAGCGGAAAAATCTTTACTTTGGAGGACCCACTATGAGTTCAAAAAAGTTAAAGATCCCATTGTTGGGTAAAGCAATGAAACGCGTTCCAATATGTGAAATGAACAGGTACAGTTTTACCTTAAAGGATCGGTACTGCTTGATGAAATGAGCGATCATTTGGTCTTTGGGGGGGGGGCATCCACTCATTACATCACACCTCTAGAGAAGGAATTTTAAAAGTGTCAAAGAGAATGACAAAATAATAGCGTAGGTTACTAGGGTGTGGTAGCTTTCATTAGAATCTGCTGAACATGCTTTACAGGAAAATTCCAGCTCAATTAGGATTGGAGGAGTCCACTGTGTCTACTATTAGATTAATAACATAAATGAGCTTCAGTTGAAAAGTAATTACATTTTTCTTACTTTGGAGACAACCCCTTGGTGCTTGGCGACCCATGCCAACATTTTCAAACGGATGTATCTCCGAAACTATTCCACGTAGAGACACGGGATTTGTTTTATTCATTTTCTTAGGCAAAGAACAACATTCTTCTAAGCATAAAGGGTAGGAAAGGAGGAACCGTATAAAAATTAAATTTCTCATTTTAATAGGTATACAACCCCCAGGAAAAAAAATGCCCTATCTGAAAGCGACTCTTAATTGGACATTCACTTTTCTAACTGGAAGTATGTTTCGATCCCTTACGGTTTAAAAAAGAATCGCCTTAACATCTATTTTGAATCAACCGGTATAATGAGTGTTAGTTAAAATTTCCTATTTGTCGTAAAATTAAATTTTCGCTGTTAAATCATTAAAATGTTTTATGCGGCAATCCATTCAACACGAACTTTGAAAAAATAAATGTGAGATGACGTCATTTTAGTGGAACGAGTGATGATGTCAAAGTTTCTGTTCTCGGGCATTGTGCCTCTAAGAAGGGGTCGGTAAAACTCCGGAAAAAAAAAAAAAAAATATCCAATTCAAAGTGTACAGCTATTGTTTTTGTTGATATTAAATGCTTTTTTTTTTACAGCATCTGCCAGGCCAGTTGGAATGTCACCCGGGGTGGAAACATTTCTTTTCACCCCCCGATGGCATTCTTGCTAGCTGTCACTCCCCAAGAAGAATCGCTGGCAAAGGGGGTCTTTCAATCAAGGGTAGATTCCTGTTCTTCTCAGAGGTGGGTGCTTCGAAATCAAGATGGACAACAGACGAAATTCCAGAAAGAGATAGATGGTTCTCTCTTGATGGAGATGCAGGCCAGGCATGGATTATGTTCAACCTTGACCGCAGGTGGAGGAGACAGCTGCAATACGTCGGCAGACGCAACACCCCGACTGCTTGTCTGATGAATGATTGAGTCGTCTGCACCAGACGGTGCGAGGATGCGCGTGGACTTAGTCTAGAGAGGGGCCGCGCATCTGGAAGACGTCACAGAGGACGCCTTCCGGTTTCTTCTCGGATTCAATTCAAGATGGAGGATCCGAGGTTCCTCCCTGGATGGAGAATCGAAGTCATGGTGGCGAGATCCAGTGGAGTTGGATGAGATTTTCAAAGTGAAGCCTTCGAGACTTGCCATTGTGCCATCCAGTATGGACTACAGAAAGTTAAGTCTACTCGGTCACCCTCTTGAACTGTCCACAAAGATCTGACTTGGGCTATCTCATCCAACTCCACTGGATCTCGCCACCATGACTTCGATTCTCCATCCAGGGAGGAGCCTCGGATCCTCCATCTTGAATTGAATCCGAGAAGAAACCGGAAGGCGTCCTCTGTGACGTCTTCCAGATGCGCGGCCCCTCTCTAGACTAAGTCCACGCGCATCCTCGCACCGTCTGGTGCATCCAGCGTCGACATTTCCAAGAACTCCGTCCATTCCACCCACAAGGCAGCAGCAGGGAAAACTCTCGACAGCTGCAAGAAAGATTGAACACACACACACACAGAAAGATGTTGAATGAAACTTACCGTGACGAATATGCATCCGCACAAAGTGTGGTCCAATGTCTGGAGTGGGCCCTTCCATCTTCTACGCCAGCTTCCCGCAATGTCCAGCAGATGGGCACTTAGGAACAGGAGTGACCACTCGCTATTCACTAAGCGCACACCAGCTAGAACGAGCGCCTGTCCTCAAAGAGCCCTCCATTTTAACGGGAGAATCTGGAAAAAGTATACATATCAATCGAGCGTAGAAAAATGAACGAGGGACTCAAAATGCTTTGCTTCCAACTACACATTAAGATTTCCTCGAAGTAACTGACATGCCCCTCTTTTTGCGCATGTTCTGTTCCAGAGAATGACTCCTATTTGGGGAGGTTTGCGCACGCTGCTACTTGGATCATGAATAGCGTTGCAAAAAACTGCTTGATTCACGGGCTGGTCGTTCTGAAGTCCAGTCGGTGTAGAAAGCTTTAGTAAACAGTCCATTTGTCAGGATGGAACACGAACTTTATGGCTTCTAGAACTTCGTCGAACCATCCCGCTGTACAAAATTCACAAGCACAATCAGCCAGCAACGTGCTGATAACAGTCCGCTTAGTACAAGAACGTTCACAAGTGCTGCATTTCTTTACACAGGTAAAAATTCAGTGGAAACGTACGAGGGAAATCGTAAACTCTCCCTCAAAACTCGGCGATGAAGAATGGACTCACAGCTCTCAAAAGACAGCTTTTAAACACAAGCGAAAGACCGCTTCAAAAGCGCACAAAATAACGAAGCACAGCTTCCCACGCTGGCGCGTCAGCGGGCTAACTACAGACTGACTGAAATGGGCAACCAGCAATGCTTTTATAGATGACGACGAACACTGGGGAAGCTTCCAGAAATAACTATCCGCGGAATGTTGAAGAACAAACTCGATTATGATTGCGTCATAGAAGAGTCATATTAGGCCATTATGCATGTTAACGCGGGAAAACTAACTTTATAAGCCTCATTGGGGAAACGCGCCTAATGACCGAAATGTCGCCAAGTGGTGGCCGGAGGCGGCTAGTTGATATATAAATAAAGATGGATGTCTCTAAGATACGGCTCTTCGACTGTTTTTCTCGCTGTTCACGCGCTGAATTCGGGGAACGGCGCAAGCAGGTCGAAAAGATGGGTTTTTCAGCGGCTCTTCTTTTTCGGAGCGCGCACGTCACTTCCTTTACTGAGCGTTACTTCCGTCAGAAAAAAAAAATCCGAGTTACTCCCTAGTCGCCACTAAAGAAGTTTTACTTCAAAAATGAAAAAATTTCTACATAGACAACTGTCTTCTGCACCACCTGCAATAACATATAATATTTTTGTTAAAACAAGTAAGGGGGAAAAATACTTCAAATTATTTCACCCTAACAAAAAATCTTCCCCATTGTAAAGTAACAAAGTTTGACAATTTCTCGGTAAATATAGAAAATACTGCTACGCTAGATTCAGTTTTAGAAATTTATTTTTGGGCACCCAACTTGGTGATCCATCGCAAAAAGTGACTCTCCTTGGCGCTTTTCGACTTACGCGTTCCACATCTTAACTGCCAAACCTTTGGATCAGCGGTTCTCAACCTTTTAACATTGCGTCTCACAAACAAAGGATAACCTACGATGGCGCCACCTTCCTTAGCATAACACAGTTTTTTAAATCTTCAACAATGAATACTGATTAGTCTTTCCTACAAAATAGGCAGAAAAATTTTCGGAATGATGCGGCATCAATGCTGTAGTTTTCTGAAATTACGCAGTATTTATTGAAGTAACTATAGAAATGTACTGAAGTAACTACGTTAAAAAGAAAAGCGATATTTTAACTTAGAATAAAAAAACAAATAAGTGAGTATCTTTCCTTTTAAGTTTATTAAAATAAAGAGATGTTAGTCCCGTAACCGATCCTTCCTTCCAACTCTGCCCTTATATTGGGTCATACCATGAAACTGAACTTTCACAGTCCACAGCAGGACAAACTTCAGGATGTTTACGAAGTCGCGGGCCGTATAATAGGGATTTATAGGAGATTTTGAATGGCTTATATGGGGTTTTGATAGGTTCCGCGGGCTACATCAACACCTCCTACATGTAGAAAGCCTAACAACTGAAACTTTGACGTCATCACAGTTTTAGTTTCAAAAAGTAAAACTATTTAAAATTTTGGGTGGATGCTACCAATATTAGAAAATATCATAAATAAAAAATTAAAATTCCTTTCTTAGACAAAATGATTCATTCCGATCTATTTCCTTATCCTATTATCTAATGAGTCATGGTTAAAAATTGCCATTTGGTAGAAAATTATATTTTTTATCTCAAATTATTAAAATAGTGTTATTCATGAGTCAATCCACCAGAAACTTTATATAGTTTTATTTTATGAAAATAAAACTTGATTGTAGGCCTCATGATGACGTCAATGCTTGGTGACGTAGGAGTTGTTAGGCTTTCTTTATCTAGGAGGTGTTGGCTACATTCGGCTCGCGGGGATCTACAGACTTGGGCAAAACTTGTCACTTTGCTTTGCGTGTTATTCTCGGAAACCTTTGTGAAACAACCTCTGAATTCCAAAATCTTACCATGTTTTCAGCGGAGCATTCTTTGACATAGCCTAGGAATATTGTTGCTTCATCATCTACATACATGTTGAACAATGGGTCTAAGTAATTAAAAAACTTTGTAAAAAACACACATAAGAAGTAATAAGTAAGAGGAACCTCTTACCTATTACTTCTTATGTGTGTTTTTTACAAAGTTTTTTCAGTACTTTGAGTGATTTTTCAATGGGTCTGGGTCAAACGCTTGGGCCGCTTTCACGAGTTTCAAACCAGGTTATGAAAACTTAGGTTTGGGCTCTTTGGAGACGTCCATTTCTGGACAATAACAAGCATTCAAGAGGCGTTGGAAGAAAATAGGTTGAGAAATATTTACCGAAAAATGCGAAAGACATGTTTTGACCTAGGATCTAAATATTTATATTATTTATTTATTGAACTGTTTTAAAATTGTCTTTCCAAGAAAACTATAAACATATACAAGTACCTCATTTTTTAATTTTTTTTTTTTTTTAAATTTCACATGAAATACACTCAATAATTTTGGACTACCTGATACATCTATTACACATAGTTTAAAATGTGACCCAATTTAAGCACTAGTTCGAAGCATGGCAACTTAAAATGGAATAATGTTTTACACCATTTGTGCTATATCGATGACAGCAGTGATGCTTCATGTTCTGTTCTCATAGACTGCAATAAGTTTGGGTTCTGATTTGATTTAGCGAACAGTGAGTCTTAATATTATGTTTCAACTACAGAGTAAACGTCTCTCCTAATATATCTTTTAGCTATGCTGAATAGATGATAAAGCTAATATGGGAAAGAAAAAAGGACCTGCTTGGAACCTTTTTAATGTTAAGAAGGATAAATGTGTACAATGCAAGTACAGTAATATTGAATACAAACATGCTAATGTAAATAAAATGGAGACACACATTAAAATACGTTTCAAAATGTCCTGTTGGCTTAAAAAAGGTTTTGATTTTGAGAGTAGCATTTAGAATGCTGTTTTAGCTGATACAAACATTGTGTGAAATCAGGGTTGGCAAGTTTTTAAAAATGGATGGTTCTATCGAGTTTTAATCGTCATTCAAAAACCCTTTTAGACATAGTTTTGACAATAAGTGTCAAAAACCTAAAATTCTGTACTAAAATAGTGTAAAGCTATTTTTTGTAATAAAATTGAAAAAAAAAAAAAGCAACAAATCTCAATTTTTTACTTTAGGCACTTGAGTAAACTTTTGGACAATTTTAGGCAGTACAAACTACACATTTTGTTCAAAATTTCTCGGCAGGATTTGGTTCAAGAAGCTGCTTAAAACACAAAATTACATTACTACTAATCTACTACTGTAAATATGCAAAATACTGTCGACTCCGGTTATAGTGAAACTCTGGGGACCGGCAAACGGTCCCCAGAGGGACCTGTATATAATGCAAGCATGTATATAATGCATGCATGTATATAATGCAAGGAATGCATTATATACATAAGTAAAAAATAGTGTTTTATGCCCGCATTATAATTAATCGTATTTATATCTTATGACTCCTAAGTGCTACAATAATTTGGGAGATTCCATTCAATTGGCTGGAAAGTGCGACGACAGCCAATCAAGCAGTAGCGAGTAGTGGTCATCCTTAACCTGTGCTATTGCACCGGGAATGGGAAATGCAATCGATCAAGGACGAGAGATATGCCCGTTCTTGTTCACCATGAAATGTACCCTACTTTTTGTTAAGTGCTGAGTAGTCGAAAAATGCCATTGATTCTAACCGAATAGGAATTGAATTCCCTTTTTCAGACGTCCCCGGATAGCAAGCGTGAATACAATTAGGAGGGACACAGTTGGATGAATTGTATGGAAGCGCTTGTGGTCTTTTCTTTCTGGTCATGAGAAAAGTTGCCTGTTTCTTTAAAAATGGTCATTGCTACCTTCTTCATTGTGGAAGTCACAGGCTTTCATGCAGGGTGGAAAAGACGAGCTTATATTTTAAGCACTGGAGGTATCGGAGAAAAGGAGTATGGGGAGGAATACACCACAAGACTTGGGCTATTTTGCAAGGGAATTGAAAAGCTAAAGATGAGTAAGTATCACTGCAATGAATAGATTCCTGGTTTCACAGCGGTCAAGAGTCTAGTGCGCTATTGTTCCCCTCTCTCCCTCGCTATGTTAGCTCACAGACCTCAGCCTAGCCACTGACCATTCGCCTGTATTTCCGAACAGATGCTTGATAATCTCTTTGTGCATTTATCGAATGCAATACAGACAACCTTTGAGAATGTAGACATCGAAACACTTCATCTCTGTCAGAATTTTCGAAGTTCGGTTCTTAGGTTCACTATAACCGAAAAATGCTATGCACATTTCTATTGCAAGTGAATCGGGACTCACGATTTGCATTCACTATAGCCGAAAGTTCACTCTATCCAGGTTCACTATAACCGGAGTGGACTGTATATACGAATAAAGATATACTAAATTAAGTGTCATACATATTTACTGTGCTTTTTCTGAATAAATGCAGGCCCCGATTATAGCATGGGCACACATGCCGGAACAGGCCAAAGAATTGAGTTTAGTGCTATGCATAGGGTCACAAAAATTGAGCCAGCTATATGTAGGGGCAAAAAGTTTTTAAAGTGCCCTGGGCACAAAAATGTTATTGTCATAACCTGAGTAAATGAATTTATTAACATAATAAAATGAAAAGTATTAGAAAATTTTAAGCGTATTGATAATAACCAATCATTATTGTGATTGCAAATGATAATTTACTTACCAGAGACTATTTATATTGTGATAGTGGTTTATACAGAATAGTATTAGTAACGGATTGTATTTATACAGAAAAACAAATATTTAGACTCATCAAAAATGTTTAGACAATTTATCATGGCGTAAAGGAATTCAAATAATTAGTTATATTCATAAATTTCAAACAAGCTGATCTAAATAAGAAAAAATATATAAAAAGTACTTTCAAAAATACATTTATACCATTTTCAATATTTAACCTTAGCATGACAAATGGTGAATTCTATGCCAACTGAAACCAGTATGGAGTTCTATCAAGTTTAAACAATATCCCTACATTTGGTATCATTTCTAAGGAAATTTATTGTAGTTTATGGATTCAATAGTTATTTTTGGGAGTTATGTTTGGTTACATTTAAAATTTATGATAAATAATGGGCTTTTATGATTTTAACTTAGCCTGTGTCTTTCTTAAGAAGCAATAATTTAAAAATATAGTGATTTTATGTATTCTTCGACTTTTACTGTAAGTTAAATTGTTCTTAAATATAACTGTGCAATGATTGTCTTCATACAAGAACTTTTTTCTTATTTTCTAAAGATAAATTTATTCCAATTATATATCTGTCCCCTCTGTTAAATTTTTTGAAAAAAGTTTATTTTATTCATTATATAAAAAAGCTTTAGACTTAATAACCAGTATTACAAAGGTTGTCTGTATAACAGTAAGTTTATTAGTACAATCATGTTATGTAAAAATTAATTATTTTTATTTTAAATACACATATAACAGAGGGGGTGTAATGGAGAGGACAGAGCTAAATGCCCCCTCTGGTACACAAAAGTGTAAAGAAATCTGATTGGTTGGCTGTTGAGAATAAATTCCGGGAATGTATTCATGGAACCTGAAGATCAGTTACAAGAACCCCTTAAGTGGTATCAGTGAAGCAAAAATAGTCGTAGCAAAGAATACGATCAATTTTTAAATGAAGGCACACTCTCTGATGTAATGGATAAACTCGAGAATCAAATGGAAAAATTTATATTGCACCACTACAAAAAGTCAACACAATCTGATTACTTTAAGCAGCTCTGACAGAATCCAACCAAGTGCAATTTATAAGTGGACTTTAGTGAGAATTTTACTTTTCTCTTACAAAATGAGATCCAATCAGCCCATTGGACTCGCAAGTTGTGCTCTTTGTAGACTGCTGTTGCTAGGCTACCTAAAAGTGATTGCATGGAAGAAAAATTGCAAGTTACTTCATAGCCAGTGATTATATGCAGCACGACAAGTATGAAATCCATACTTTTAATGAAATCCTATTTAATAAAATTAAAAAAAGACCTTTGTTAGAAGAAATCGACATTTTTTGTGATGGGCCGTTATCCCAATTCAAGCAAATGTACACATTTTCAATGTCCCTTTTTCATCCCTTAAAGTCAACTGGCATTTCTTTGCAATGAGCCATGGAATTGCAACAATTGACGGGGTTGGAGGTACTGTAAAAAGGGCTGTTTACAGAGGAATAATGTCAGAAAATGGATACCTGCACCAGGGTTAGAAATTAAGATATTAAAGTGAGGTGCCAATGGCACCCAACTATTTTATGTTAGTTGCCAAAATGATCTAATTGGGCATCATTTTGAAAATTATTTAGTGTAGTCATTCATAAATCAAATCATAGCCAAGTACGAATACTAATTAAAGTTTGTTTACTAAATATATCCATGTGAAAGTAGGAAAGTAAATATGCAGAATGTTAAATGCTGCAAACAAATTAGTAATAATAAAATGACTGCAATATTTTAAAAAAAAGTGTGAAATGCAAAATACTGTTCTTTTATAAAATTCTGCATCCTATGCAAGCTCTCTGTGCCATCCATATGTGCAAGGTCATGTGGCATGCACCATCGCCAAGCTAAAAAGGCACCGAGCTCTAGCCTTAAAGGGGGGAAAAAAGGAAACAAGCAAACACAAGAAATCCAGGGGAAAAAATTATTTTACTGAAAAAAACATTTCATTATAGTTATGGCAAAACAGAGCCTGACTATCACATTTGTAAGCGAGGCACTAGCCTGGGGTCTCAAAATCAGATAAATGACCCTATATAAATGAGATTTCTGATAATAATGACTTATTCCATGTCATTCTGAATAGGTAATAGGGTTTGAAGGGTGATGGGTGATAAACCTTTTGTAAAATTCCGAACGTGTCAAGTATGTTATAGCAATTGCCATTGATCAGTATGCTTTGCTGAAATTTTTTAAGATAGGCATAAAAAATGACGACCCGGTATTATTTCATGGTGGTCCAACTTAAATTTCTCTGTGCAAAATATGACTAAGGACTGCTTATTTCTAACGCTGACCTGCACCAAATGATGCCAAATCATTTGTTGAATGCGCAAATTCCATTTGCAGTGGGGTAGAAACAATCTACTGTCCAAAAGAGACTATTGAAAGGGACATTGCAGCCTTCAAGGAACGGATACCACATTTACAGTGGATTCATTGTGCGAGAGTCCTAGGGAATTATTATATTTCCTATGCATTTGTGTGTTCTGAAGAAGGCGTACACTAGTACTTTAAGTATACTAGGAATGAATCTGCCACTGTTAAAGTGCAAGGGCAAAACAGAACAGTCAAATTTGGTAACTGAAAGTGAGAAACAGACAGAGAATGTGCATGTTGTTTTTCAAACACGATCTGGTGGATGGAAAACTTTCAAATATAACTACAAAGATGTAGCATGGGTTCCTATATCGGATATTATAACAGTGCTACCAACACCAACATAAAACAACCAAAATATTACCTTTGACAATGATATTTTACTGTAACTGCTTATCAAATTCATAAGATGTCCCCTCCGTTACATTTTATTATTTACGTTTAAATAAAATGTGCTAGCAATTTATACAACCCCATAGTTTTACCTTGAAATGTGTTGATTAAAAAAAAAAAAAAAAAAAATACAAAAATTTTTTAGGGAGTTCCAAATCACAGAATTTGACATGAATTACTGTTCAAGCCAAAAATGAAGGATTTTATTTGTCTCCTCTGTTACATACCGTTTTAATTAATTTATCATTAAAGTACCAAGGTTTTTTTTTTTTTTTTTTTTTGACATTTTGACTCATTTGCTCCTTGTTTTGGCCCTGTCGAAAGCTTGTTGTTTTATGTGTGCTCTTTTTATACTCAAAATAACTCAAATGGACTGTATACATTTATTTTCTCCGTGAGGCATGCTCGCTCACACACTCTCTCACAACTCTGATACAAAAGTTTTCATCACTACACCTGCGCTGGTTACAACAGCCCCCTCTTTACACACTGGCCAGGCATATCTCTCAACACTCCTTAAAGTAATATAATTGTAGAATTTTTTTATCTTTTGTGATTTTCCCTCTGTTATGCTTGGAATTCAACAAATAGTTTGAATGGTAATATGCAATTTTAATTTAATGACATTAACTATAAAATAAAAAAAAAGTTACAACGCGTCCCCCGGGACGCTTAATTTCCATCATGCAAAATTTTGAAAAAAAAAAAAAAAAAAAAAAGGTGAGAGGGGGTGCATTCAGACTGCCAATTTTGGGTAAATCTCTAGTAAAACACAAACTGCTCGTGTTTTACTCGGGGAGATTGACATCGTGAACGGCTTTGTGGGCCCATTTACATGCACACAAATGCGGAGTAACACTTTCCCTACATGGGGGAAAAAATGCAGGGTAGAAAGATCCCTAGTCGAAAGGAGGCATAGGAGTGTTCGCTTTCCCATGATGCATTGCGAGTTTTCCCCTATACTCTGCTTTTACCCGGGATATATATCGTGCTGTGCGCACACGTGGTTAAGCTGAAGAAAAAAGGGGATTACTTTGACGTTCTTCTCCTTTCTCCCTCCCCCACACTTTCGTTTTCATGTTAGAGGTTGTTCCGTTAGAGATGGTGGACTATCGGAATTGAATAAATTTTTTTCATTATTTAATTTTAATATGCACTTGTGTAAATGTAAACAATGATTTGTTTTATATTAAATCTGACAATTATTATTTAGAAATGAAATCTATAAGCTATAGAAGCGGTAAATATTTTAACCCATTTATGCCTAGCGTCCCTTTTTTGGGACGGCATTATCGCTATCATTCGAAAACGTTATTTATTTTTCCTAGCCTTTATTCGCGAGTATTGAACCTCAATTCCACAAAATATTTTAATATGGCAAGTAGGATGTTAACATTTCAATTTTTATACATAACGATTTTAAATGAAATCATCCCTTGTTCAAAAAGTTGACATCAGAAATTTATCAATTACTTCTGGTGTTAGCAAAAATCGAAGAAAGTCGCAAAAATATCCAGGCACGAATGGGTTAAACAATCTAGAAGAGAAAAGGGGGGGGGGGGTTCCATATTTTACTGTTGTATATCCTTTCCTTCCTCAAATATCTTCCGATTTTCCTTGTGATAAATTTATTAATACATAGTAATTATTTTTTAAAATTAATGTAAGATGGAGGGGCGTTTGAACGGTATTTTATTGTAGTTTTAATAATTTAAGATGTTGCAGCTGTTCTGCGAGTACATTTTACTTTTTTAAACATTTCTACCGATGCAGCCTTTCTCCCAGTTTTTACTGTACATACAAAAGGGGATTTTATTATTAGGATTAATTAATTATTAGGATTCAGGGCGTCATCATGAAGGCAAAGTAAATGACATGCACGTCACAACAAATTTTTCTTTATTAATTATAACTCATTTTATTTATTTATTTTTTGAAATATAAGTTTTAGGTTATTTATAAATAAGATATTCATACGCATCAGCACACCAAAATGGGTGAGACATGATAACATCAGTCGTGAAATTAACCAAATGCTTTTATATCGATAAGGACCCACTTTTTGGAAAAGAGGACCCCCGTAAATTTTGGAGCCTTGGGTCCCAAGGACCCATCTCTTCCAAAGTCTAGCGACATCACTGCTCTTAGTACTATAGTACTAAGAGTATTTGTTCCTGATTTAATGTAGTAAATAAGAGTGAGAGAACAGCAGTGAGTAGTAACCAATGAGAATTAAAGGAATGTTAACGGATTACAAAGGAGGGTGTGTATGAGGGTGAGGGGGGAATGGCGACTGATGACAGATTTTCGAATTGCCATGCGGCGAAGGGCGACTGCTAATTTTTACCTTTGCCCCAAAACTTAAAAACACAATTTCCTACTTATCTTAAACATTTCAGACCTGATTAAAATATTTTTACTATACTAGAAATTACATTTGTAATAAAAAAATAATTCTGATTATTAAATCCCCATAAAATTCACAAAACTGTTTTCAACTTAATTATTAGTATTATATTATATTTTCAAAATTTGTGTTCTCAATTGTGGACGCCGGCAGCATAGGGCAAGGGGGGCAATGCTCCCCCCTGGATTTTTGTATGCAGTGTTTTCCCTTGCTTTTTTGCTCTTTCCAACATGGTAACCATATGTTAAAGTAGTCTTTGCCCCCCCCCCCCAGGAAATATTCTGCCGGTGCCCATGTGGACGCCTGTTTTGAAAGGATTTTTCTTAAATAGATTTAACAAAATCGAAATTCATTGTATGAAAATAACTACCTTTACACTGGGTAAGTTGAAACAAAGTTTTGCTAGCAATAATAGGAAGGAAAGTTAATAAAAAGAATAGGAAAAAAAAAATGTTTTCAGAAGACCCAGCATTTGCCAAAACTGCACTGTTTAAATACTGTAAATAAACCACAAACCACGCTATAGGGAAAGCGAAGGACTTTTCACCATTTTTCTAAAATTCGACCAAGTCCATAGTATTAGAAAGGGTCCTGTAGTCATCTGCTTGTATTGGGATTGATGAGAAACTTCAGTTGGGTTTGTGTACATACAGGTGGAATAGCACACATAATTTGTGTTAAAAACTAACAAAACTACGGGTGCATTTGTATATGGCAAACTTGTTGCACGAGTTTTCGTAACAAAACTGGAATGCGTGTATTGAGTGCTATCAGTTTCTTTAGAATTTATGCACAACTTCTGTTTATTTAGTTTCGTCGACTAGGAGACGTGTTTGTTTACAATTTGCGAATGCGTTCATTTTGCTGAGGAGAGTTTTTAGTACATACTCAATATAAAATCAACAGGATTTTTAAAAGAAAGAGTGGTCATTATATAAGTGCACAGATCAAAATTTAGAAATCTCAAATTAACCTTCATTTTTTCAAACGTATTGAGCAAGAGAAGTTCAAATTTCGCTCATAACGGTTTCAATCCACTTCAATCTCAACACTAAAATATGCATTTTTTAATGGACTAAAATGAAAAACACAAGAAAATGATCACCTTTTAAAAATTATGTACCTAGCCAGGCCCGGACTGGCCAGGGTGTCTGACTGTCGACAGACGGGTGGGCCCCCGCCCTCGGCGGGCCCTCCCTGCTGAGGGCGGGCCCCCAAACAGAAAAAAGAAAGAAAACGAAAAAAAAGTGCTATACTGATAGCACTTGAATGAAGTTTGACACATACAAAATTTTTGGCAGCTGCCATGGCGCCCCAGAAGGCTTCAAAACACTTCATTTGAAATGGAGTTCTCAAAATTTTTCGAGTGAGGGTTCCCGAATAAACAAGGGATTCATTAATAGGAATGACACATATTCATTAATAGATCCATATTTTATGAATGCATTCATTATCAATTATAATTAATTAATAATAACACCATATCTCCCCCATACCCCAAAAGCTAACACATCCTATTATTTATCATTTCCACAATAACCCGCACCCCCCCTTCTCTTGAGACGGGCGGGCCCCTCCCTCCCAGTCTGGGCCTGGACCTAGTAGAGATGAGACGGGCTCGGACTCGGGCTCTTTAATTTACGATTGCGTTCGGGCTCGGGCTCGTGAAAAATTTCTCCTTTGTTGAATATACTTCTTGAAACAGATTTTAAAAAGTGATTCATGGTATAAATAGACGTATTTATTTAAAAAATTAGCGGCACAGGGGACTAGAAGGTGTGTGAAGCTCCAAAATTTATTGTATCCTATTAATGAAGTAGTTAATTCTATTTGTCTTTAGCTGAAATTTTGGGCTCGGGCTCCAACTTTAATAATATTGCTCGGGCTCAGATTAAAAGTCTTCGGGCTCGGGCTTCAAAAAATGAGCCCGAACTCATCTCTAGTACCTAGCAGTTTCTAACGTATGCATAAAACGTATTGTCTCCTCGAAAAAATAATAATTGCTGCTTCAGCAAACGTAAAATACTTTTCATAACGTAATTTTCCATAACAATGGAGGCTATTTGAAAACAGCAACAAAATGCGGCAAGTGCATCTTCTCAACAACTGAACGAACCTGATCCGTGCTCAATTTATTTCGTTTGAAACTAATCACACTCAGTTTTGTATACGAACGCTCTAGTTCACATATGGGCAACCCCCGGGCCAGATGTGGCCCGCCACAGCTTTTAATCCGGCCCGCGGAACATTTCAAATTTCCACAGACAATCCATATAAACCAAATCAAAATTCTAATAAATGCCACTTATGCGGCCCGCAACTTCGCTAACATCCTAAATTTTTGCCCGCAACTTTCCAAAGGTTGCTCACATCTGATCTAGTTTATAAGCTGAATGCACCCAGTTTTCTTGACGAACACCTTAGAAACTCGTTGCACGAGTGTAGCTCGTGTGGCGTTTACGAATGCTGCCTGCGTTTGTTTACCCCTGAAAGCAATTTCATATTTTATTAAAACGTTCTGGTTAAAAAATAGAAAAGGCTTTTTTTTTTACCTTTTAGAAAGGGTAGGGCGCATCGTAAATAGGGAAAAAAAGGATGGAAGGGAGTCATTCCCTTTGAAAAACACCCAACACATGAACAGTGCATGTCCACTCGTAAAAGTTAGACTTAACACCCTAAATTAGATACTCATTTTCGAAAGTAATTCATTTAATATTTTTAAAATTCGTTCTTATATAATTCGAAGGAGGGTGACAATAATACCTTTCCAGAATGTTTTAACATCGAATACATACCAACAGCACGCACAATAGCGCAGCACTTGCGACCGACAACTACTTTACTTTGTTTACAGTGCCCGAAGTTGCCACGGCCAAACCGAATAAATAAATATTTCCAGTACAGACCACGGAGTCAACAAAAAGCGATCCTTAAGCTCCAACGTTGCATTAAAAGCACTTCAACTTTGGCTTTCGATGATGGATGGCATAGATTATTAGTTACTGTTTGGCAACAAATCATTAAAACAAAGAAACTGATGCGTAATCCTGTTTTCTGTTGAGGTGAAGGATGCTGAATAATGTATGGTTCGAATTTGTTTGGACAAATCCATGTATCACTAAATTATAATTGAAGGTACTGTGTTCAAATTATTATTGATTGAGAAGTGTGTATTTTTTAAGCTTTGGAGGAGTGTCATTGTACTCCAATGTTCGCTAATGTTTACGTTTGGTGATTTTCATCCAAAAGTATTATTCACCCCTGCAATAAAATTTTATGCTTCTGAAAGTACATAATTTATTAACTGAAGTATATGTACTAGGATCCATTTATGGACAGCATTGCTTAATTTTTTAAATAAATTTATCTGTAGTAGTTTTAACCCCTGTCGTATCACAAACACATCCTCCAATTTTCTTCATTATACATCCTACATTTTACGGGTGCCAAAATGGATGAATATTTGGCCTTTATTATGGGTGGGGGCTTTACTCTTCCACTACTTCCTTAAAATTTTGTTTTCATTCTTTTTGACTCATTACTTTTGGTTATAATTCTTCAGTTTTTCTGCAATCATCATCTTCCACTCAATTATGTTTTTAATCTTTTTGACTGCTTTTTGCTAAAATTTTTGGTTATTTTTTGAGTTGTACCCTAGAATGTGATCAAAACAGACAAAATTTATTAGTGTCTCCGATTAGGAAGCACGATTTTGGAATATTTTTGCGTTTTCTTTTTTTTTTCGTCTTCTTTTTTCCAAATATACGTCCTACAATTTCTTTTGGATCCAAAATTGGAAATAAATGTAATGTTTGCCTTTTCTGGAAATACGAATGAATTCAGTGTTACATTCTATTTTTAATCTTTTTCACAACGTTTTCTTAGCATCTTTTAATTCTTTTCTGTTGTTCTTTTTAGTTTTCTAATTATTTTTATCGATAAAATGAAACGAAGGGATTGAGGGTTGCGGAGCCCCCTCAACCTTGTTACCCTTATATAAAAAAACAACAAAAAAAACAAAGCAAACTTTATTAGTGTTAGAAAACATCAGAAATTACAATTTTTTTTTTCTTGGCACTGTCAAAAAAATGGCATTTTGGCACCCTAAAACAAGCATGCATATCAAAGGTGTGCCAAATTGTTAACTTAAATGTTGAGCGTCGAGAAATATAATTGCAAAAATTGGGAACTTCTGCATGAAATATGTACCGCACCCACTGTTATTTACTGATGAATGTACACATGTCTACTAAAGTTTTCCGTTTATAATTATTATTAGGCTGTCTAAATGTCACAATCTTTTTTTTTTTTTTTTTTGACTTCCTTGTACAAAATAAAAGGAAGTGAAGTGATCACAAAAAATTTCGGTATGAAGTTGAAGGAAGGTATATAATCAGAATTTTACGTAATCATAAATAAAAATCTTAAGAATACTTCTGGAAAATCTTTATCTATGGCATTGCGCCAGGGCATGACTAATAGGTGGTTAAATAAAAGAATGGAGTCACTAGCTGGTGACAGGGGTCTGAAAAACTTCAGCACTCATGTATTGCGAGCTTGAAAACTTTGTTAAGAATTTTGAATAAGGGCTAAAAATAACATTTTGGTTTGATATATTGGACAGTGTATTTCATAATTAAAAGCATTGCTTAAATGCGTACATCTTCTTTAGAAAATAAAAAGAAAGTAACTTTAATGAAATTTAAAAACAAATCTTTAAAAATCCCAGCAGGGCGTCACTCAAAATTGGATATCATTATTTTTAAGACCCATATTTAAAATTCATAGAGCTTTAAAGTAAAATGCTGCATCACAAATTTTTAACCAGTTA
The DNA here is from genome assembly GCA_038373885.1 of Cheiracanthium punctorium. Taxonomy (NCBI): domain Eukaryota; kingdom Metazoa; phylum Arthropoda; class Arachnida; order Araneae; family Cheiracanthiidae; genus Cheiracanthium; species Cheiracanthium punctorium. The sequence goes on from JAWZYV010011044.1 coordinate 207,127, forward strand.
AGGGTTTTTGCATGGGTTAATTATACACCCATTTTATGAAGAAAATGAATATATTAAAAATCTCAAGCTTTTTGCCATTAAAAAGCTGGAGATCTCTGGCATTTTGATTGGGAAGTTGGCACGTCTAATTTGTATAAAATGAACTTTTTTTTACCTTACAAAACTGAGTAAAACAATTAATTTAGTTACCAACCTTTATTAATATATTAACATATTATAAATCTATGTAACATAAGAATTAGTTTTTTAGTAATTTTGTTAGTTAATTATACATAAATTGTGGTAATAAGATAAGTTAATGACAATATTTCTTTAAAAAATTTTTAAACAAGGCTTTTTTCTTTTGAATAACAAAAGCAATCTCTCAAATATGCCTAACAGCAAGAGAATGTTTGATTGAGTAAACATTTTGTACAAGAAAACAATCTTTTTAAAAGATTTATTGAATCTCCTTGTTATGAATCATCCATAAAAATTTGACTAAAGAGTGCCGGTGTTTTCTCCACATAATGGAAGTAGGGCAGATAGTGGAAAAAATTTCGGCATTTTTTTGTACACGTAAACGGGGCCCTTATGAAGTTGGTAAATTTTTAACACTGAGTTCAGTTGCTCAAAATTTGAAATACATAATAACAATAGTTATTTTTTTTTTTCTGGATTATACAGCCATTGTAAGTGTTCTGTTGAATTTAAGAATCAGCCATAAAGAAAATTATGGTAAAAACTACAGCCTCAACTGAACAGATGAAACAGCTAAAGAAACTTAACCCTCCAAGCGGCTGAGACGTAAAATCCCGTTCACTGCATTCCAGTTTTCACTGCAATGCATCGATAATTTAAATTATTTATAACACCAAGGCATCATAAAATATATTTCCATATTAAAGCTTATGGGCATTTTAGGAGTTAACTTTTTAATAATTACAAATCTTCCTATCAAAATTTTATTTTTTAAATAATTTTAAAGCTGCATGAAAATTTTGCAGTGAAAACAACTTTACATTATTTGCCCATTTCCAAGACGCTCAGAGGGTTAAAGTACAGATTTAAAAAAGGAAAAAAAACCATTTCAAGGCCAAAGGAGGGTCAGTTTTATGTCATCAGGGTGCTAACTTGAATCAAAAGGCAACAAGGTGCATTAAAAAAAAATTTTTTTTTTTAGTTTACTAAAGAGCATCAGAGGGCTGCACCCAGCTGAGCACTGTCCGATTTTTTATATGCAGTGGTGAATATTATTCAAACCCATATATTGATTTGATTCCGTTCCACTGATTAGCTTAATCAGTGGGTATTGTAATGAAATGTCTTACTAAAACTGCATATAACCACTGTACTTTGAACTTTAAAACATTTAATAAAATGTGTTATATGCATAAACACTACACATTTTAAAAGAATATGCATTATGAATGTCATTTTGCACTTCTGTACATTTAAACATGTTACTCATTCCTATTTCAGGTGTCATTCATGAAGATCAAGGCAATGGCTGAAACGGAAGATAATCAGTTGTCCGATCTCCAAAGTGAATTTAAGAAGTTGCGAGTCGACTTCAACAGGTAGATACAATAGTTATTGTGGAGTCATGTTTCTGCTTATGATTTTTAATAGCCCGTGCTTTGGTTTGCTCTTAAGCAGTACATTAGATTTTATATGTAGTTGTTCTTATGCAATTTGAGGTAAATAGTATTCAGAAAAGATCTGCTGAATCCTTCCTAAAATGCCTGTTCTTCACCCAATAGGAGCCTATTTAGGGGTGGTGGTGGAGGGGACCCAGACCTCCCCCCTTCCAAAAATGTAAAGCCACTATTAAAATCAGTTATTTTGAAATATTTATATTAATTCTAGTGACAGGGGTCGATCTAGTCATTTTTTCCAGGGTCCTGTTTTTGTGAAAACTGTTTATTTTTGCTAATTTTAACACCTATTTTTGTGAATTTTCATACATATTTTTGTGAAAGTCATTTTTTTCTTAAAAAAATTTACAAAACATTAAATTATTGGGTAAAGTGCCCATGAAGGGTTGTTTGAATCGATTGTATTTGTGTGAAGGGGCCATTTTAATCGATAGTCATTTTGCGAAGAGGGCGCCAAACGAACCCAAATGACATCTACATCAAACCCAGAATAACAATAAGGTTCGAAATACTAGATCATAGATTTTGGCAGCTATTTCTAACGACAGATCTGGTATCCCGGAGGTTTAAACAAAGGACAGTCAACTGATAGAACCAGCGCAGATGACCGATATTTGTCATTATGTGCACTAGGAAGTAAAACCACAACTCGGATCCTTCCTTGCTGCAGCCACCGGAAGGTTAATGTCAATGGCTAAGGTTCCTACTTCGACCAAGCAGTGCTTTCCCCCTCTTATTGTTCATCCGGGAGAGATGTCAGCACCCCTCCGTCATTCCAGTTAAAAAGGAAAATGTACACGTAACTGTGTTCAAGTGGCTCATTTTATGTGGATGGGAAAGAGTAATCTATGAACTATAGTTGTACAAAAAGCCGTTTCACCTGAAGAATCACTGAAAGGGGGAAAGCCTGCTCAAGATATTCCCGTCGCTTTAAAGCAGCACGACCAAAGTCTTCCCACCATCCAACAGTTAAATTTTTTTTTAATGTTTAAAATGAATGTTTAATTATTAATATCAGATCTACTATTACATTTTTCAAATTTTATTTTAGTATAACCTTTTTGCATGCTCGAAAAAAAGGCACTATTTTTGCCCCACACTTTTGTATGCGAGTGAATTCTTTTTACGTTCCCTACCTTTCCTAAAAGTTTGTTGCTCTATTTTTAGAATACTCCTTCAAAATAGCTCCTCCAAAACAATGCGCTTTTTGTATGTGTTTGATAATCCTCACAGAAAAAGTATTATTACTCATTTTTTTTAATTCTTCATTCTGAAGAGTTATTAAAAAATTAATATTAAGCAGGCATAAAGAATAGTTTTCTACCAAATCATATGAAGTACAGTCAACACTTTTTAGTTTTTTTTTTTTCAGATAATTTTGTTGTTTTACAGTTTAATGACACTTCTACAACAAGTGATAGTGAAAAAACCTTTTAACTAGAAACTGAGCTGACCCAAATATTTTTTTTTGTGTTACAGACGGCTATAACAGTTCATGTTAATCCATTTTTCATGTTCAATGTGTTTCACTGTGTATACTTTTTCTTGTTTCAGTCCGTGTTGAAAAGAATGTAAACACATACCTGAGACATGAAATATTTCTGTTCATTACTATAATAATGTGGTTTTTTAATGACTATGTCATTTTATCTCTCAACACCCTTTATTGAAAAATGTGTCCCAAAAAGGCGACCTAAAAGTATGCGACCTAATTTTACATGTATTTAAATACGATTCGTTCACAACAGCTTTCATCTATTGTGACACTCTTTCGTAAGCTGTAGAATAGGCATCCCATGAATTTTTCTATCCATAGATGACACTCCTAAAAATTTCAACATAGGGTGACCAGGCGAAATACGCAAAAGAGGAGCGATAACATGACAATGTCAATCATTTCAATCATGTCAATTAATATCATTTTAATAGGGCCATCATGAAACTAAAAAATGAGGGGGTTTCAGGGGGATCTCCCCCTCATGAGGCTCGAACAGCAGAGTTTATTTTTTTTTGTACACTGTTGTAAAATTCATGATACTGATAAAAATAATGATGAAAACGTTTGTGTTTCAGCCTGTGCCGGAACCCAGACAAACACGGCCACAAGAATTTTTGGCGGAACCACTTCGCGTCGCTGAAAGACAGGGACCCGAGCCCGTGCCAGCCAAAACCCGAACACTTAAAGTGCCGCGTCCTCTGTGCCTGCGTCAAGCCATCCTGCCGAAAGAAGAGGAAGAAGCTTCCACCCCCGCCGAAGAGTCCCCTCGCGGAGAAGCCCGACGGCCTCGAAAATTTCAGCTGCCTGGAATCGGGACTCCAGGACATAATGGAAGCTGTGAAACAGACTGTCCAATCCCAGCAGTGCTCGGATGCCAGCATACTGGACGACAGGTTATCATCGACGCGCTGCGGCGGACCCTCTTCGTCCTCCAAGGAGGACGATATAACGGTGGACGAGTTGGCCGGCTATTTCGAGAATTTTGTATATATTCCCAAGAAGATGTCTCACATGGCGGAAATGATGTACACTTAACCCGAATGGATTGTGGGGTGGCTCGGATGAGTGAGTGGGAATTGTTTTTAGAATGTTTTGGTTTTTTTTTAATAGACTGACAAAAGAATGTTGATGACTTAAAATTTTTGTGAAATAGGCTTTCGTTAGAATTTCCAGTGGAGCCTAGACAGGACAGAATGGAGAGTTTTAAAAAATTTAACATATTTAAACAGAGAACAACCACAAGAATAAGTGTTAAGCTTTGGAAAGTAATTCATTTTTGGATTCTGTAGTCATGCATAAATGCTTGGATAAGACCCTAAAACATCCTAAGTTTGTATTTCAATGAATCGGATACTTTGAGTCTCTCAATGAGTCAAAACAAAGAAAGCAGGTGGCATCTTCATAAAGACTCATAAAAGTCTTCCTACGTTAAGCATCGAGTGATAAGCTCACATGCTTAATTTTGGATCTGTTTCATTTTGAATGAAATATTTTGGATGCACTCGATACAAAAAGATAAAGAGTGGCCACTCCGCTCCACGGTTCAAAACTCTTAGAGCGGTAGGGTACACCTAGTCTACTCAGAATCATAGAGGAAGGGGGATCACTGACATTCTGTTGAAGTAACACTCAAAATTCCGATCTTCATTTTGAAAAGTCAAATTCATTTCGTAGAAAAAGCTTGGCGTTGCCTAAATGGACAGTTTAGAAATTATTTTAAATAAAATAGGTTCCTCTTTATTAATAATTAAGATTAGCAAAACAAAATATCGGCGAATAGCGTGTCCCTGGGTAATACAAAAATGACATTGTTAAAAAAAAATTATTTTCACAAAGATTTAGAAAAATCAACATTTTTTTTGAAAAAAAAAGACTACTCACTGCCATTTTGAACTTTTTTCAATAATGTGTTGCTTTTAGGATTTGGCAAATTGTCAGAATGAACTTTTCAAAATGAATGCTACTATAAAACAGGACTGTTTGTAAACCATTTGTTTTAAATAGTTTCATTTCATTCTCTGGTCTGCTTAAATTTTTTTTTTTTTTTTTTTTTTTTTTTTTTTTATTTAAATTAACGAAAGATCTTTTTTTTGCAATTCTTTATCCCTTACTGTAAAAGAACAAGCTGTTTTGTAAGTTTCATCCAAATAAGCATTTTGTAATGTTCCTAAACATGTTTTGTATCATAAAATTAAAATTTCATAAAATCATCTGGTTTCGTGTGACCGTTTTTTTTTCACAAGTTTCATCTTGGCTCTTTTTTTTAAACACACTGCAAAAAGGAGGCTTCAGTTTGAAATTCAGCGTTGGCAAGTTTTTGACAATGGATGGTTTTAACCATGGTTTAAACTGTCACGTCAAAACCCCTTTTTGACATCGTTTTTGACAATAAGTGTCAAAAACCTAAAATTGTGTAAAACTATTTTTTTCAATAAAATTGCATATTACAAATTTCGTCATTTTTTACTTTAGCACTTCAGTAAACTTTTGGACAATTTTAGGCAGTACAAACTACATACTTTGTTCAAAATTTCCAAGCTTAATTTTGGTTCAACAAGCTGCTTAAAATACAAAATAATAAGCTACTACTGTAACTATGCAAATATATATACATATTATGTATATATATATACATATATATATATGAATAAATATAAATAAAAAATTAAGTGTCAAATTTACTGTGCTTGTTCAGAATAAATGCACACCCTGATTATCGCACAGTATTCGGGCCCGTGCCCTGGTCACACATGCAAAAGTAGGCCAAAAATTGAGTTTAGAGCTATGTATAGGGGCACAAAAATTGAGTCAGCTATATGTAGGATCACAAAGTTTTAAAAGTACCCTAGGCACAAAAATGTTATAGTCTAACCCTGAATAAAGGAATTTAATATAATAAAATGAAATGTATTAGAAAATGTTGACTGTACTGATGATAACCAATCATTATTTTGATTGCAAATATAATTTACTTACCAGAGAATATTTATATTGTAATATGATACAGAATAGTATTAGTAATGGATTATATTTATACAGAAAAACAAATATTTAGATTCATCAAAAATGCTTAGGCAACTTATAATTAAGTAATTGCATTCTGACTTAGCTTTAGCAAAGCTCCCCTTAAAAAAAAAAAGAAAAGAAAAAAATAATCATGGTATAAAAGTATTCAACTAATCTTAATCTTAATATATATATATATAATGCTAATGTTCGTTTGTAAAGACAGGGTTTTCTGTATCACCACCTACTCGAATTAACTTCCCGTTGGGGTGGTAAATACCCCTTGGCCTCACATTGAAAGTAAGGGAGTTTGGTCGCGGTGGGTGGTTGTGGGTGGCGAATCTTAATATATACTAGCTGCGTGCCCGTTCTTCGCACGGTGGGAATCGAATATTTTACTAAAATATAATTGTAACTATCTATGCGAAAACAAAATGTAAAAAAGTTCAAGTAGTCCTTTTGTTGAAACTACCGCGGGATATATTACGCAACGTAGGATTATGGTTTAGTTAGTTGTAGTACGATCGTTGAAAAATAATATAAATTTCATGAAATAGTTATTAACGGGGTATACTGTGCTTTAATCCATATTACCCAAACAAATCTGCTATCACTACCGGAAAAAAAAATGAGAATACTATCTATTACTATCTTCGTTTATCTATCTGGGTTTCTCCGTCTTTAATATTTAATTGAAAGAAACAGATTAGGTATTTTAAATCAACGATGCCTTTCTACTTTTTAGTGGTTCTGTGGAATTTATGCATTGCCATTAAAACAGATCTCCATATATTATTAAGCATAATTCTTGTCTGATTGGCGTATTTAGCACAGCAAAATATTTCATCTCGCGGTGGTGGAAAACATCCAAGCTGTATCAATTTAAGTAGTATTTAAATCCACCATAGTTAAGGCTCGTGAAAACATCAAACTGTGTAATCTCGAGGAACTATTTGGAATCGTTCAAATTGCGAATAGGGCGTTATTGTGTGTTGCAGAGTTTAAGAATTTCAGACAACTTTTAATCTATGCGGTCACGTTCTGACCAGGGCAGTCCAATTTCGTTATTTCGAGCAGTAGTTTCAAACGGAGTAATATTGAAAGATACGACGTTGAAAAACTCTCGCTTGCAACAGAACTTTATTAAAGTTAATTTGAGAGATATTGGGGTTATTCCTAGTTAATCGGAATTTCAAATATTTTCCGGAGCCATTATGCTAATGATGTAACTTTTGTGCAAGAGTTTGTTAAGTTGCTAAAATTTAACCAAAAAAAGCATATCTAATATAGATAATATACCGCCAAAAGTCGTCCAAACTTGGCGACATTTTGCACGATTTTTGGGAATACATACAACGACCGTCTTCAAACCAATAGCGAATACTATGCATTGTGTTAATTAGTATTTTGCATCTTGTGGCGACATTTGAATTTCCCAGGATTTTAAAAAATGCAAGTTTCCTTTCGTTATTATGGTTGCTGAAAAATCACAGAGCTCAAAAATCGCTAAGGGTAGCACGCGCATTAAACAAAATACTTGAATTTTTATAATAGTAAATTTTTGTGTCAAAGCCTTTTAATGTTATTGGATTTCTAACTCATTTTTAAACTCAAGATGTGAAAATGACATCATTCTCAGTTGCGATATCTAACATGAATTAGTGAAAGAAGAAAAAGAAAAAAAAACACGTTATTTTATTTTCTACAGCATCTGATAATCTGGATGGAAGTTTATTATTTCGCTCGTGGTGTACTTTTTTACCAAAACTTGTTAACCTCATTAGGATATTTAATGCATTTTTTCATTCGTGACATCAAAATGACGTCAGTCTTACTTGAATTATTGAAAGTACTAAATAAATAAATCTAGCTTTGTTAACTATGCTCACGAATGTGCTGAAATCGGACATTTGGGTAGCTTTCTACCTTGAAAATTGCGAAAAATCCTAAAAAATTAGGGAACGGGTGGATTTCCAGAATTTTAAAACAGCCTTCGGACTATTCTATGTCGTTCTACATGTATGTGCAAAATTTCAAGTCGATCAGTCGAACGGTGTGGGAGGAGTTCCCGGACGAACAAACAAACAAACTTTCACATTTATATAATAGATTGCATTGCATGAAAACTTTGATTATTTTTAAAGAAGCGCAGATATGTTAATGTTCTAATTTTTTCATATTTAATGCGTTTTCATTTTTCGAGTTTTAAGAGATGTAGATATTAATGATTTCACTTATTGTTATATTTAACAACTTACGTGGCAACAATGGATTCCGTTACTACGGAAACTGTAGCAATCTTAAAAATAGAACATGAAATGAATTATTCATGTTTACTTTGCTAGAACTGCCATATTGGCGTAATTAACGCCACAAATTAATGGTAAATAGCTGAAAGGAATCACAAATTAAACTTAACAACAAAATTCAAAAATTTACCAGCAATCCTTACAATACCAACAATTTTTACCGGGCTGAAAAACCATTCTTATTCACCTCCAAAAGCATTCGTATTTTTAAAGAATTCCAATTTTATTACACCTTGTTTGGTGGTATTTAAAAAAATATCCAAGCATACGCTCATAATATCGACTCATTCCAATCGTGGAATGTAATTAGCAGCACAAATGCGAGAACATACTCTATTAAACACAGCGTTACACTATATTTGAATATTTATCGCCAGCTTTGCTAAGAAAGGTAAAGTAGAAATCAACATACATTTTAATTTGTAAAGCAAGAAATTTATCAGACAGTATTAGTCATATGCATTCTAACAGTTACCAGGAAAAGAAATTTCCGTAGCACTGCTTTAACGAATAAGAATCAATGATTTTTTACACATTCGATCTCCAAAGTGCCAACATACACCATTTTGCGAGATTTTTTTCAAGGAATCATTCGAAGCATTGAAATAACCGCAAACAAAATGGGAAACAGTAATCTATCACTCATATGGTTTGATCGCCCAAGTACAACAGGCATCTACTTGAAAAGGAGCAGTATTTTAAATTATTAACTATGAGTTAATGTGTTTCATTCATCGTTAACTATGATGTACAAAATGCGAGAATTTCACTGACCTTAAATTTGGCGGAATTTCCCCCCACTTTAATCAATTTACTAAATTTGGTGAAAATTCTCAAGTTAGATCGTTTAAATTCGCCGTAATAACTGCATTATTTCTGCACTAATATCTGCTAAATAAAAAAAAAAATCAAAGCTAAACTCTAATAAAACCTACACTTGTTTTTAAAAATACTATTTCGGTACGCTCTCAGTAATTTACGCCAAGCTTAAAATTGTGCAAATCGGTAGAACCTACTACTTTCTCAAAATCGCCAAATCAGCCATTTTTTTTTTTTTTTCGACAAACTAAAAAATATACATATAGTCTCGGAAATCTCCCAATCCCTTATTCTTTTAAACATAAAAAAAACATTGAATTCCTGCTCTGATTTCACACGCACGCAATACTTTAATTAAAAAAATAACTTTGTAAATAATCTAAACAGAAAAATATCATTATTCTTTTATTTTTACTGCAGGAGTCTAAATAATTTAATAAAATAGCCAAACATGGCAACCTCGATGCTTATTTCTCACTTTTTTGACTACAGGGGTTACAATCGCGGAATTACGGAGAGCAAAAATTAGCGTTTTTGACGGGGGTTTTTTTCAATATCTCCTAAACTAATTCGAATTTGAAAATTTAAATTAGCGGAAGACCTTTCTCGGAATTTTTCGAATCCGTGGACACCTCGATCGAAATTCAACTCCCAGCGGTTTCGGAGGAGATGATGCTACACACAGACAGACAGACGCGCACAGATTTTAATAGTATAGAAGACTAGCTGCGTACCCGTTCTCCGCACGGTAGGGAACGAAAATTTTTCTTGCATGTATAATTCGAATTGGTTCCAGTGTTGTGGAATCTAAAAATAAGCAAAATAATTAGACTCTTGGCGTAAAGTTACTCGTTAGTTATTCGTTAAGTTAGTATAAGTACTGACCTGAGACCATTGTAATATTATAACACAAAAAAAACTATGTTGGCGTCATTCGCGATTAGAAAAAGAAAAGCTTGACGGTTTACAGCAAAAATTTCTAACTTTGAAAATGTCACATTTCTACATCATATTCTTTTTTAGGTTTAAGTTATACCATTAATACCTTAGATACAACATGATGTGGAGAACCGTTTTATTTTATAATTAAATAGCTGTGTACCCGCTCTTTTCAAGGCAAGAAAGAACATTTTCCTAAAATGTGATCATAACTACTTGTGACGGAACAGATTCTCCAAGAAAGAAAAAAAAATGTTCAGGTACAGTCTTTTTTGTTGAAACTACCGCGGGATATATTAACGCGATGTAGAATTATTTAACGCTTAGTTAGTTGTGCTGTAAGACGGCTGTTGAAAAACGAATATAACACTTTTAGTTTCACGAGATATTTATTAATGCGGTATATTGTGCTTTGATCAGTACGTCTACTAACTATGACAGCCTAGTATATCTACTATTACTTATACTATCTTTTACTGATACCAATACTATATATTTTCGTTTTTACTTTCCGAACATGTACCATATAAGGAAAGTATTGTAATCATGAAAAAATTCGACTTCGAGATTTTGGTGTTTTTACATGTTTTGAGGTCTTCTGAATCCATTTATGCTATTTTTACGAGATGTATGTATGTATGTATGTGTGTGTGTGTGTGTATGTGAGTGAACACGATAGCTCCTGAACGGAGCATTCGATTGAGCTCAAATTGGATATATATGTCATAAACCACCGTCCCAAGACCGGTATTGATTTGGGTGTGTATAGGACTTATAGTTTTTCTACAGGGCTACGACAAAGATTTCTTTTACATTATGGCCTATGGGGGGGATTTCTTGAAAGTGCGCTAGCGTTTAAACGGTAGATTCGATTGAGCTCAAATTGGGTATATATGTTATAAACCACCGTTGCAAGACCGGTATTGATTTTGGTGTGTATAGCACTTATAGTTTTTCTACTGGGCTACGACAAAGATTTCTTTTACATTCTGGTCTATGGGGGGAAATTCTTGAAAGTGGGCTAGCATTTAAACGGTATATTCGATTGAGCTCAAATTGGGTATATATGTTATAAACCACTATCTTAAGACCCATATTAATTTGGATGTGTATAGGACTTATAGTTTTTCTACAGGGCTACGACAAAGATTTCTTTTACATTATGGCCTATGGGGGGAATTTCTTGAAAGTGCGCTAGCGTTTAAACGGTAGATTCGATTGAGCTCAAATTGGGTATATATGTTATAAACCACCGTTGCAAGACCGGTATTGATTTTGGTGTGTATAGGACTTATAGTTCTCCTAAAGGGCTACGACAAAACTTTCTTTTATGTTATGGCATATGGGGAGAAATTCTTGAAAGTGCGCAAGCGTTTAAACGGTACCTTCGATTGAGCTGAAATTGGGCATATATGTTATAAATCACCATCCTAAGACTGGTATTGATTTTGGTGTGTATAGGACTTATAGTTCTCCTACAGGGTTACGAAAAAAATTTCTTTTATAGTATGGCATAATGGCATATGGGGAGAAATTCTTGAAAGTGCGCAAGCGTTTAAATGGTGCATTCGATTGAGTTTCAATTTGGTATATATGTTTGAATTATTCATCGATTAAAATTTATTTAAATGCTTGGTAATAATCTTAATCGTAAGTGTTCGGAAAGTCGAGTGGAGTCACTCCAGATTTTTTTCTCTTTAATGCTTAATTTAAAGAAACGGTTAAGATATTTACTACGAATGTAGTCTTTTACTGTTCAGCGATTCTTTACAATTTAGGCATTAGCAAAAACGATAATCCTTTCACTTGATCGTTGTCATTAAAAGAGCTCTCCATACATTTTTATGCATAATTCTTGTCAGATTGACATATTTAGCACCGCAAAATATTTCTTGCGATTCGAAAACGTGTCCCGTTTAAAAAGTCAATCGGAAATAATGCTGGGTAATTTGTTGAAAAAACAGCATTTAATTCTTTCTCTGGCAACGTAAAATAAAACATGGAATTATTTCGTACGTGCCATATGTTTTGCTTGTGACTCCGTTATTCTGATTGAGTTTCGAAAGGGGTTTTAAACTCGTTACATCAAAATGACGTAGATTTCGCATGCAAAATTCAATTATTTTAAAGAAATTTTATTTTTTTTCCAACTGGCAGCTATTCAGTTTTAATTACCATGACAGCTAAATTTGCAAGCTTAATATCAAACGAAATCTTGAAGCAGCTGTTAATGAATTCAAAATCCTTCTTTACATAAAAATTCGTAAAAAAACTCCTAATTTATATTTTTCTTCCGTTCTTCTTTTAAAAGTGGGAGAAATGTATGCTCCGTCTTTTGTGTGAAATATAAAAAAGTTATGACAGATAGAATTTAAGATGCAACAGTTTTAAAATTATTTTACGCAAACGTCGTCAAAAGAGAAATTCTTTTTAAAAATTCCCAAAAATCGGCAAAATATGTTACATAGTCGAAACAAACTGTTTTCGAAAGAAAATTTTTTCCTCTATCCGATGATTCAAACATCGTTTTACTGCGAGTGCAATGACCGGCGTTATTACGTATTATGCAAGAGAAATCGCTAAAAATCGGAAGAAACATAAAATAAAACATTTTCTAATTCGAATTTTGAAAAAATCGCTCCGAGACGTGTTAGGATCTGTCCTAGCGAAACCGTATGCAAAATTCGGTAGGTCTGCGACCAACCGTCTCGGCGCAATGCGATTGAGAGACGCGCGCAAGAACATCGGTGGTCACAAACTTACCTACCTACATAGCTACATACAATGTTTACTCTCGGATTTTATTATATACAACTTATTCTTGCGTGTAGTGGCGTAGCCAAGGAGGGGATAGGGGGTCACAACCCCCCATGAGGAGATTTTTGCCATACAAAATGTATATTCTTCACTCCCTTATCACACACGCGTATATATACATATATATGAGCTGCAGTAGTCGTAACACCCCCATGAAAAATTTCTGGCTACGTCACTGCTTGCGCATAATTGATCATTTTTCTTTTCATGTATCAGTGATCAATATACTTCAGGATGAGAATCTCCATTGAAAAAAAAGTGTTCTAAAAAGTCTGACCCCAGAAAACTCTGATTAACACAGTGGAGTTACCATGGGCCCTACCCAGAGAAAAATTTCGGGGGGGGGGGGTGTTTACAGAAATTAAGTTTATAAATTCATAAAAGATGAAAAAGACCAAAAGATGAAAAAGGCCCAATTTTTCACAAAAACGCTTCATTATTATTGTTTTGTTAACAAAATTTTAGATTTCGGGTGGGGGGGGGGACCCCCTGGTCCTCCGGGTACGGCCTGGGGGTTACACAAATACGCGCCGGACATACACTCTTGTTTATGTCCAGAGGAGCATGTACATTAGTGCTTGTGTACTGATCCGGATAATCTGCCAGCAAGGCAGCAAAAATTGACATAAAAATGGCATCCACACGCGAAGGAAATAAAACTAAAGGTATATAGAATTACATGAAAACTTCGATTATTTTTAAAGTGCAAGTCTCTTACAGTTCTATTTGTTTCACATTTGAATCGTTTTCACTTTTACGAGTCTTAAAAGCTGTAGAAATGAGTGGTTTCACTTAACTGTTAAATTTAATAACTTAAGTGGCAACAATGGATTCCGTTGCTACGGAAACTATAAAAATGGAACACGAAATGAGTTATTTACGTTTACTTTGCTAGAACTGCCATATTGGTGTCATTAACGCTACCAGTCGATGCCAAATAGCTCAAATCACAAATTAAACTTGACACTAAAGGCAATTCGCAATACCCTGTTTGCGGAATTAAAAAAAAAAAAAAAATCTATGCATACGCTAGTGACATCGGCTCATCTCAATTGTGGAATGGAATTAATAATACGAACACAGTTGAACTACATTTGAATATTTTTCGCCTACTTCGCTAAGAAATGTACTAAAGTAGGAATCAACATAGATTTCAATTCGTAAAACAAAAAATACATTAGACAGTATTAATTACGCCGTTCTAACAATTTGCAATAAAAGAAATGTAGCGCTGCTTTAACATATAAGAATCAATTATTTATTACATGTAAGTATTTCAATCGCCAAAATGCCAACATACACCATTTTGCGAGATTTTTTGTTTTCAGGGAATCATTCGAAGGTTTGATTTAACAGCAATCAAAATGGGAAATAGTTATCTATCATTTATATAGTTCGCTCGCCAAAATTTAATCCAGACATCTAATTGATTAGCAGCAGTTGTTCAAATTATTAACTATAACATGTTTCAATCCCCATAACTACAATGTATAAGATGCGATAATTTTAATTTTCTGAAATTTGGCGGAATTGCTCTAACTTAAATCAGTTTACTTAATTTGGTGAAAATTCTAAAGATAGATCGTTTAAAATCGCCTTAATAACGTCATTATTTCTGTAAAGTATAGCGTCGTATTCTAATAAAACTTATACATGTAATTAAAAATACTATTTCATTACGCTCTCAGTAATTTGCGCCAAAACCAAAACTGTGCAAATCGGTAAAACCTACTACTTTCTCAAAATCGCCAAATCAGCCATTTTTTTTTTTCGACCAACTAAAAAATGCACATATAGTCTCGGAAATCTCTCAATCCCTTATTCTTTTACACATAAAAAACATTGAATTCCAGCTCTGATTTAACATGAACGCAATATTTTAATTAAAAAATAACTTTGTAAATAATCTAAACAGAAAAAAAAATCATTATTCTTTTATTTTTACTGCAGGAGTCTAAATAATTTAATAAAATAGCCAAACATGGCAACCTCGATGCTTATTTCTCACTTTTTTGACTACAGGGGTTACAATCACGGAATTTTCATTTCAGATTTTAATAGTATAGATATAAAATGCCAATGTTCGTTTGTAAAGACACGGTTTTCTCTATCACCACCAACTCAAATTAACTTCCCGTTGGGGTGGTAAATACCCCTTGGCCTCACGGTGAAAGTAAGGGAGTTTGGTCGCGGTGGGTAAAAGTGGGTGGCGAAAATGTGAAAAAATATATATCTGTCCTTTTCTAACTCATGAGAACTTCTGAAAAGTTCTAAAAATTCCTGGAATGACCTAGAAAACTCCAAAATGTGTGCAACTGTTACAGTCAATCTAGAATGTTCTAGAAGGTTCTAAAAATTTCCAGAAAGTTCCAAAACTTGTGCAACCGTTCAAATTGATTTAGAATGATCTAGAAAGTACCAAAATGTCTGCAACTGTTAAAATCGATCCAGAATGATATAGAAAGTTCTAAAAATTGCGATGGGTGATTGTCATTCGGAAATTTTATAGCATATTGCTTCGCAGCCTCTAGCTTATTCCGATGAAATTCTCCGTAAAGTAACACCATTTCAGTGTATTCATTAGTATTAAACATTATCTTTCGTTTTTTATACTCAATAAGCTACGAATTCAAATATCATGAACTTTAGACAAACACTAACAAAGTAACTTAAACGACAGTTTTTCAACTCCAATAAAATATTAAAATTTAATGTTTATCATCTGTTGCCATATCAGCAGGAATACTTTCTATACATCGCATGTTTAATGGTCGAATAAGTCTCTCAAATATAAGTCTCTCAAAGTGCTGTGTGTAAATTCTTCATTGCTGTGTCTTAAGGGAGATAGATATATACGAAGATAGAAATCTAAATTATTTACGTTAAAAATGGATCCTTAAATATCTTTTATACCATTCAACATGCGGTGTATTTTAACCCGAGCAACGCCGGGTTTCGCTGCTAGTTACTTGTATTCATAAATTTCAAAGAAGCTGATCTAAGGAAGAAAAAATTATATAAAAAGTACTTTCAAAAACATATTTATATACAATTTTCAATATTTAATCTTAGCATGACAAATAATTTGAATGGTAGTATGTAATTTTAATAAGTTTAATTTAATATTTGAAATAAAATGGGACTAATGACTCATAAAAATACATGTATAAGCTTTAGACACTGTTTTACAGTTTTTGACACTTTTCAACATGTTTTTGACATGTCATGTCAATAACCAGTTTTTGACGTCAGAAACCCAACCCTGTTGAAATTTTTTCTTTTATATCTTTTTTTACCAGTGGCCATTTTTTTTATTATGCAGAGCAACTCTGATGATTCTTCTCTTATTGTAAAGGTTACTTTTGCTACTCACTTTAAGATCAGGCTACTTGGGGATACTTTTTTGGTTAAAAAGTGCCATTTTCAAATATTTGACAAATTTTCCTTTAATTCAGGCAATTTATTGGGTGATTCTAAAAGATCAGTTTTGTTCTTTTTCAAGTTTTATCTGCTACCAGAGCGACTCCTAAGTCTCCCTAGAAATACACTACTGGCCAAAAGTATTGCAAGTTTGAGAAATCGAACCATCGTTTCAAGAATAAGCCCAGAAAAAGTGGATAGTCAATGTGCCAATTTAATTTTTTTTTTGAGAATTTTTGTAGTGTCATTGGAATGAATGCATCTAAAAATCACCTAAAGGCAAAATGAAAGTTTTAAGAACCCATCCTTTAAGTTGGCACGATGAAACACCTAAAGAAGTGTTGTAAAACAGTGTGGATTCCATATGTAAAAGAGTGGCTGTTGTGATTTAAGTCAAGGCGGCTCAGCAACATAATAAATGATTTTGAGTTCAATTGCATTTATGGAGGATCCTCATTTTGCAGAACTTGAAAAGAATTCTTTATTTAATTTTATTCTGGCGAGCCAAAATGGACTACGGTTTCTATAATAACCTATTTTTATGCTATTTTTTCAATACATTAAAAGATATTTTTGTTTTTTAACCTAATGCTATCTTGTCTCTGAAGTCACTCATTTAACATGTCGACATTAAAAAATATCAATGATATTGATTTTTCTTTTGGACGGGGAGAGGAGGGTGTCCTCTTGGAACGGGTTCGATTCCTGAAGCTTGTAATACTTTTGACTAGTAGTGCATCTATTTGCATGTCCTGGCTATTCAAGGGGACTCAACAGCGATTGATTGGACCATTACGATCATTTTTTTGTATTCATTAAAAGCATTATGCACACGAAAAAAACTAAAAACAAGCAAGATTTTACAAAATTCGATTATTTAATTTTGTCCATTCTTTCTTTTTCTGACCACTGGGAAATATGTTTTGTTGCCCCTATTTTAATGAGTGTGATTGTATGTGTAAGAGACAGCAAGAAGATATGAGTGAGTCATTCAGGCGACTAAAAGGCTACTGTAATCACAAACAGGCAACTTGGGTGACTATTTTGAGTGAAATGGCAACTCTCCATGCAATTTGTGTTTGGGGGAAAACATTTGAATTCATGTCGAAGTTTGTGTAAACATGCCACCCCACCCCAACAAAGTTCAACCTAGTGGTGAGCTTAGAGAGTGCATGAAGAATATCGGACAAGGACCAATAAGCTGGATTCTTACTGGCCGCTCCAAGGTATAGTCGCTCACTGATCTTGGTATATGCAGTTTTGAGAGTCTGTTGTGTTTTGCAGTTTATGTTTAGCTCAAAATACCTAGAAAGACATCAGTACTGCTTCTTTTATAATATGTACCATGAACTTCTGTATTTTAAAAGGGTGTCTACCGCTCCGGAAAGTCTGGAAATTGGATGATGGGTCCGGAAAGTTCACCAAAGAAATCATTTTTTTTTTTCCTGTGCTTTTTTTTTTACACTTTCTCTCTAATTGTCAGACTCGAAACCGAAATGCAAAGCATTTTTAGGACTGCGAAAGCATCAAGCGATGTGTTCGTATAAGGAGGGGAAAATGGGGGCTCATCCGTCGTGACGGGAGGATAAAAGACAAATGAGCTTACTTGGTAACTTATGGCTTGGGACCGTATTTCCAAGAACAGTGAGTTAATTCTATCAGAAAGTGCGACTCCTTCTGTTTCTCGATGGATGAAAGCTTAATCCTGTGTAGTTCAGTTAAAATGGATTTCAAGAAGTTGCACAAAATAGGCAACTATAAAGACAAGGGAGGGGCATTGTGCCATTTCCCAAAGTAAATTGCATGGGTCAGGAATTTTTTTCCTGGGACCTCCCAAAAGTCAGGAAAAAGTCCGGAAATTGACTTTCAGAAATTGGGTAGACACCCTGTTTAAAGAACAGAACTAAAGGTATACATAATCTGCTACAGGGTAATTATCAAAACATTACATACTACTTCTTTCAGAAAATAGAAAATGTAAAATTTTTGAAATTGTTAGTAAGATGGTTAACTGTTTATTGTTAAGATTTTTTAAGGGGGGGGGGCACTTGTTCATCGAGCATTCATCATTGCCAAGGACCCAGTTACTGTCCATTTTATTATGGGAGCAGCCAGCATTACCCCCTATGAAGAGGCCGGCAAGTTAACACCCGAGCCGGGAATCAAACCCTAACCCAGGGTGTGAAAGAATGGTTCTTTAGCCATGACATCACCTGGGTGGCGTTATTATTAAGATTCCAGTCTGTTTAGGATGGATAGAGGCTACAATTTTTCCCATAAATGCTACTATTTTGTAATCTGGAGGTTACTATTAGGGTACTCTTTTGTGCCCTGAAGGCTACTCAAGCAACTACAGTATAGAACCTGTTATCCGGAATGGTTGGGACCGGGTGTATTCTGAATAACTGAATTTTCTGGATAACTGGTTGGGGATTAACATGACATCTACTGATTGGATGGGTAACATAAATGTTACTCTCTATTTTTGATTAGAATTAAACATTCATTGTTAATATACTAGAAAAAATAATATAAAAAAATCTTAATAGGATCAAGGTAAATAAAAATCATTTAGAGAGGAAGCAGTCAATATATGATATCTTTTTGTAAACTGAGTCATGCACTAAAGAAATAAATAAAATACCTTATCAGATTACTTACTTTATAAATTCTAGCAGTAGTACTCAAAATAAAAAAACAAGAGCATAAGAAATATAAAAGAACCCGATTTTTTGCTTTTCTTTCGGAAAAAATTAGGAATTGAATCCATCGAAAAATGATTCTGGATAACGGGTTTTCCGGATAAGAGGCTCCATACCGTATTTCTGTAGCTGCGTCATTAGAAAAATTATTGAGTCATTCATGAGTTTTATGATTTTTTTTTTTCCTTAAATGATGCCGATATTTTTGAACTAAACTTTCAAGAAAGTGCTACTATTTTGCCTACTAAAATTAAGAGAAAACCTGCTTTTTTGCCAACTTTTTTACATGGGTGGGGCTATTTATTCTACTATTTTTGTGTCCTGACAAGGGTGGACGCTGGACATACCGCCTATTCATTGGGTCGTGTTCTGAAGACAGGATCAATGACCATAGGATAATAGAACTCTTAATTGCTAAGAGAGCACATAGGCGCTACGTGAGCAAGTCTTTTACGATATTATTGGAATAGTTGAGTTACTGTGATGTCACTCAGAAGAAGTCATTGGAAGTTTCTTTTCCGACTCTTAAAAGTCATATTTTTTCTCTTTTCTGAAGAAAAATGGAATTTCTAAAAATAGATAAATGGTTACGATACATTTTTGGGAGAAATGAAAAAATAAAATATAACTTTTCAAGAATGAAGTCTTAATATGCTAAAATTTCATGTATCGGGGACATTTCACATTAAAATTTTAATGTTTTATATACCACTTCAACTAGATTCCTATGAAGTTTATTTAAAAAAAAATTATTTGCCCCAACAAAAAGAAAGTTCTGCCGCACATGCAACATTACCAAAAATTATTTTTAAAGTATCTTCAGCAATTGAATTTTACTCTAAATTAATGAAGCATTTTCACACATAAATTTAATGGGTATAAGAAGAAATATACATTTATTAATTAATTTAAAAATTGTATCAATAATTATTGAAAGCTAATGACTGATTTTACGTTCGGGACGAGGTTGTTTGTTATGTACAGGAACTATGATTTTAAGAAATTATGAACAAAAATGAACATTGATGTTAATTTAATGAGTTTATTAACTCTATTAATGTATTCAAATATACGTTTAATTATCAATTGACAAATAATTAATGATTTCTTAAAACAATTTAATCGCTATTCCATAAATTAGGATTTTTCATACACAGTTCGATTTGGAATTATTTAAAATTAAAATGCATGTTTTACGCTAGTCATAGAATGTGTATAATGTCTTTCATTTTTTTCACTTCCTCCATGGGTACCTGAAAATGTCCCTAGCTATCCATTAGACTTCCTGTTTTGTTTCAAGCCCAGTCATTCTCGTTTCAAGGGCCTCACCATGGCACAGTGGTTATATGCCACTGAAAATGGTAGATGGCCGAAGTGTGAAGGTCCCGGGTTCGGGTCCCATTGCACGGCTGTCGATCTAACGGTCTGGAGTTTTGATAGGTTTTCTCCAGATGTAACGTGAATACGCGTTAGAACCCCTTAGAAAGTCCTTCTACCAAGGCACCCCCCTCTGGCAGATCGCCCTAGTGTAGCGTTGCCGTAATCACACACAATCACAATCTCGTTTCAAGGTTTTTATCGTTTCTTAAAAGGTGTGGACAGAAGAGCGTGTTTTTGCCTAACGCTTTCATGGAAGATGGATGGAGATCAGCCATGTCCTACACAACTCTTGTCCACCAATAATTATCGTACGCACTCGCACCAACGATGGATATTCAGTAACTCTGTGTCTGCGTCTGAACTAGGCTTTTTATCTTGTACGGGGCATAAAATCTTTGTATTTTCATAAGAAAAGGAAGGATGTTTCCAAAGGCTCCGACAGTCCGAGCCTATTGGTTGGACAAAATGAGTGCTGTGTGTACCTGATATCAAACAAGTACCTTATTGAATCTTGTTTGTTCAAGTGAATCCCTTTTTGGATTTTCTGAAAGTGCGACTCATCTTTTCTTCTGTCCGAGCGTCCTTTTGTACGTGTACTCGGGGACATCCTAGTGACTCTCATCCCCGACTCACTCTGTAACAGTTCCACGCATAAAACTTCATCGCTGTTATCTCAAAAAGATGACAAAGTGTCATAACATCAACGACGTTTGTGCGATCCACTTGAAAATTTTCATAATTTATATATATAAAAGAGGAAAGTTTGTTTGTTTGTTCGCTATACGCGTCCAGACCTTTCGATGGATCTGGACCATATTTGACACACTGACTAAATAGGACAAGAGAAAGCTAATGCCGTAAAAATGAAATTAATCGGATGAATAGTTTTTGAGTTATTTTATATTTTGTAAGGTTTTTGGCCATTTTTCTCATATTTTACGTTATCGCGAGCTAAATTTCCGTCCGAACACTATATTTTTTAAATCATCGGAAACTACAGAGTTTTCTTTTTCAAATAAAATTTGTTTACAAAATCCTACTTACATTTGCCGATTTTTGGGAATTTTTTAAAGGAAATCCTGTTTCGAAGAAAATGTACTGCTTTTAAAAATATGCTATTTTAAAACTGTCGCATCGAAAAACCTAATGGGCAAAAATTTTCCATCTTTTTACCGCTGATTGAACATTTATTTCTCCCTCTTTTAAATTTTGAACCATGCGGAAATGTTTATTAGATTTTTTTATACGATTTTTTTTCTGAAAAGATCACATATTAAAATTCTCTCCAGAATGCAAGTTCCGGAACGAAGGTAACAAATTCCCCCACTCGGTTCTTCATTTTCAAGGTCAGAATTTTCTTCTCAATGTCAGGCATGGCGAAAGAGAGAGGGGGGGGGGTGAAGAGAGGTGGAGGTTGAAAGAGAGATGGGACGGCGACGTCAAGCTTGATTCAAGGTTGCTATGCCAAGCTTAATGCAAGTTGGGCAAGTGTAAACTTGAACACTTGATTCAAACTTGCATTAAGCTTACACGCTTGAAATAATCAAGCTTAAAGCAAGTTTATTGACTTGATAAATCAAGCTTGCTGCAAGTTTGATATAAACTTTCTGTGCTGTCTGGGCTGCATTTTTTTAAAACTTAAAAGTGTGTGTAAGCCAAAAGGAGTGCTGCTCGAAGGCAGCGTGAAACTGCTGAAGAATTGACTTTAGTGAGCTATAAAGTTATAAATTCATTAGAACTACGTTATGAAGGTTATAATAAAATTCATCGTAGCTTAATGTCTGTAGTTGCTAATATTTGTTACTCTCCTCATTATTAGATAATTAACATCAGAAATAAAAAACACACTAAAGTGTAACCTCTGAAAGCTGGTGCAGGTCCCCTGTTCCTTTCTTTTTTTCGTTGCAACGGGAAGTCCCGGGTCCCTTTTTTTTTATCATTGCAGTGGCGGCTCGTGGGATACAGCAAGTACAGCCGGGCTGCACTTGAAATTATCAGCACATACTTTAAAATAATGTATTCTACTAATTTTCCTAAATTCAGATTAGAATTATGGAATTCCTACGGTAAATTAAAAAAAAATCTCAACCCCCCCCCCCCCCCAAAAAAAAAAAAAACCGCATTGTGGCCGGATCGCTCATTCAGAAAAAAAGCACTTTAATCTTCCCGCAATTCAATTGGGAAAATCTTTGGTTCAGCCCAGAGCGCTGATAAGAAAATTGGCAACGATTACGAAAGCAGTCCCTCCGGCATAGGCTATAATGGGGATACGCAGCCAAGACTCAGCTCATCTAAGATTTTCAAACGTCGGCAGCACTTGAAAGAGCTCGGTGAATTCGACCCACTGATTGGCTCGAGAAGTGAGGGAGGGGGTAAGGAGAATATATGTTCGTCAAACTCTCGACTTTATATCGCTGAATTTATCAAGAAGGTAAGCCTGAATAGACGCTTATGAATGGACAATGACCCATCCAAGCAGTATTGTTTTTAAGTAAGCAAGAACTAGCATTTAGAGGACATGGCGAGCGAGAAAATTCTTTAAACGCGGGAAATTTTAAAGAGCTTTTAAAATTAATGATATCTGAATTAAAACAGCGCCTTTTTATGAGGGCTTCACTGACCGATTCGCAAGTTTAAAAGAAAGGAGGATTGATTTGACTTATAAAAAATTAGTAAGTTTTCTTTTCTTCTCAAGTTATCGTGACAAAAGAAAATTCTCAGGAAACTTCGAATCAGACACGGATGAATGCAATTTTGAGGATAAGAGCGGCTGCTTGAAATTTATGTCCATTTTATGGAAGTAAAATAGGATCTCTTACATTTTTTATGTAATTTCTTTTTTTTTTTTTTTTTTTCCTCGGTGAGGGCTTAATCCGCCAGCTTTCGAATTCAATAACAAAGATTTTCCATTCCTGTCCGGAGGAAAGGGGGGGGGCTCATATGCTTCCGGCTGCACTAACAGTTTTGACCACGGGCCGCCACTGATGTGCACACTACATGACACATTCTGCATACTTTCTGACGGATGTGCAGTGTTCAGTTCTAGGTCGGGAAGTTTATTGGAACACTCCGATATCCATGAAATTCAACCGTTTTTGAGCGGCCATCCCCTCTGATTCAACATTTGGACGTGGATAGGTAGAACCTTCCCGATAACTGTTTTGGGGCCGTCTACAGAGGATGTCATGTTTGGAGGGGAATTTTGTGAGGTCACACCATTGGGGGGTTGTGGCTTATTATAACCCAATGGTGTACATTGGGTTATAATAAGTTAGATTCAATTATGCTCACTCATGTCATTAAAACATATATCTGAATTAAAACAACGTCTTTTTATGAGGTCATCACGGACTGATTCGCAAGTTTAAAAGAAAGAGGGATTGATTTGACTTATAAAAAATAAGTTTTTTTTTTTTTTCTTCTCAAGTTATCGTTACCAAAGAAAATTCTAAGGAAACTTCGAACCAGACACGGATGAATGCAATTTTGAGGATAAGAGCGGCTGCTTGAAATTTATGTCCATTTTATGGAAGTAAAATAGGATCTCTTACATTTTTTATCTAATTTCTTTTTTTTTTTTTCCCTCGGCGAGGGCTTAATCTGCCAGCTTTCGAATTCAGTAAAAAAGATTTTCCATTCCTGTCCGGAGGAAGGGGGGGTGGGGGCTCATATGCTTCCGGCTGCACTAACAGTTTTGACCACGGGCCGCTACTGCCCCATTGCCATTGGTAAAACAAACAAACAAAAAACGGTGTGTGTGTGTGGGGGGGTGTTTTCCTATCCACCATAGGTGGAGATCATAAGTCTTTATCCCCCTTCCAAACTAATATCCTCATAGTATCACAGTAGTTTTTTTTTTTAGAATAATTCAAGAACGAAAGTTGAAGAAACGGAACATGTTCAGTTGTAGTCAGAATAACCGTCCATAGATGACGCCACTGAAACTATCACACCAGTCGTAGACGAGAGGTATGGAACAGGTCGTCGCAGTGAACTCTCGACCACTCCCAGTCTCCTAAATCGACTCTTCCTCCAAGCTTTCGAGAAGTCGCGATACAATTTAATAGTTTCAACACGCCCTTTTCCCTAGAAATCGAACTATTCCTTTCTCAGTCGGTAGATTTTGTAAACGTTTTCATTTCATTTCAAGCTTGGAAGATCCACAGATTACAAAAAAGATCCCTCGTGTCTCATTCGGGTTATAGAGATTGCAAAAAAAAAAAACTTTCAGTGCATCTTGTTCGATAGTGACGCGGATTCTCGACTCCCTGATTCTGTAACCACTCCGGGGCACCCCCTCCAGATAAAACGTTGACCACCGTGACTCCAAACCGATTCAAAAGTGAAGCACAAAAAAGCATCGACGCCGTATTGGTTGTTATTGCCTCCACAACGGGCCTTGACTTCTCTAGTCTTCTTTATTACATAGTATAACCGCTCGATGTTCGCTTACATCTTTTAAACGGATTTTAATGCAGTTTCCAGCAATAGATAGAGGGATTCAAGAGGAAGGTTTATATCTATAATAAATACATCGCGGTACGACAATAATATTCACGTGTGTCGAAGAAAATGACAATATTTACGCCTTCGCAATAAGGTTTTCAGGTTAAACCACACGAATTGGTATATAATTGTAATAAGCGGTTTTATTTCACGTGATCAGATTATCAAATCTTTGTAATTTAAAGAGTCACGTGACTCACCCTCTATATATGAAAGTGTTTATATCCGATAAAAGTAGATCGGTTTAAAACATGAAAATAACTACTTTAAATTTTCAATAATTTAAGTTAAATTTCACGAGCGAAACTGACGTCATTTTAATGCACGACTTAAAAAATGCATTAGATAATAAAAAATGCATTAGATAATAAAATTTGCCATCTACCAATCAAATTCCCCAGAAGAGTGTCGGTGACGGCAATTTGACGTCACGCATTGTATAATTCGAAGAGATCGCAGGCGTCTATCGATGTTCTCCAGCCAGTAAAATAAAAATAAAACGTGCTTTACAGCGCGATGCTGTTCAATTTGACCAAAACATCTTTGATGAAACGTTATTTGAATTGAACAAAGTAGTGCAATTATTTTCGGGTAAATCTCTCAAGGATTTTATATATTAGTATTTGAGTAGGTACTAAGGTGAATTTAACTATCAATCTATTTAGGTTAATTTATCTATTTAACTACTTAAGCAAGATTGATTTAAAAGAAAATAACATTTTTTTTAACTATCATAATTCTAAGGTTGTCAATTATCATAGTTAAAAAAATAACTGAGTTTATTTGTTATTGATGATCGTTTATATTTTTGTGTACAGAAAGCAATAGGTATTTCAGTCATGTCTGGAAGTCGTTGTTTTTCAAACATAGGTCGTAGCATAAGGAGTGAAAAAAAAAAAAAAAAAAAAAAAACGCGTTTAGGTAGAGATAGAGAATCGTCATGTATACAAGAAAGGTCCCATGTGCTTATAATATTCCCCTAGCAATGACTTAGTCCGACCAGTGGCCGAGCGCATAGCGTTCTGAACTGGGAGACGGAAGGTTTCTGGATCAAAACAGGTCGCGTCCGCCGACTAACCGTTCATATATGGCTGGTTTTCCTGTATCCCGTTCGGAAAATAAAACTGTACTCGCAACATGCATATGTTAGGAAACCTATATGGCTGGTTTCCTCCAAAACGTAGCGTAAATACGAGTTAGGACCCTTAGAAAGACCCCCACGGAGGACACCCCCACCCCTTGACCTAGATCCTATATGTGGAGACTATAAGCAGGATAGTCTCCAGATTTGTAGACAGTTTAATTTTACGCCTAGCATCGTGTGCAACTTATAGAAGCAGTTCCACGATACCGGATCCATAGAGAAAAAGCCTGGGCAAGGCCATCCAAGAGAAGTTGCTTCTTTTTTGATCGCCAGTGACACTGACATAGATTTTGTGCCATCCTGTTGCAGTTATCTCAGATTTGCACTCATGACGTCAACGTTTCATAATTATTTAAATAATTTTTCACTTTTTTAGATTCCACATCACTGGGTTTAATTCGAATTTTATGTGTAACGAAAATGTTCTTTTCCTACCGTGCGGAGAACGGGTACTCAGCTAGTATTTTTATAATCTAAGATGCTCATCATTCACTTTTTTCTTAAACTAAGGAGAACACTATCGACTCATCACTGTTGACATTGGTTAAAGGGATTCACAATAATAACGACAAAAATTCTAATTTTTGCACGGAAAGAGGACCCATACCCATTAGAGATGAGACGGGCTCAGCCCGAGCCCGGGCCCGAACCGGGCCCTGTCATTCCCGATTGCGTTCGGGCTCGGGCTCGTGAAAAATGTGTCCTTTATTGAGCATACTCCTTGAAACGGATTTTAAAAAGCGATTCACCGGAAAAATAAACGTACTGATGGGATGCTAGGACTTGCAACACAATAATGGGTGGGTGAAAAGCTAGCTTTTTCACATCATTTACTAAAGGGTGTGTTGTGCTATTTCATTGGCGCATGTATGTTAAAATGCTGTTCATTCAAAATTTTGGCCTCATTATTGACGGGTCTATCTTAGTTAAATGTATATGTTCACATCGTATCCTAAAATATTTTTTAAAAGTAATTTTGTTTCTATCCATTCAATTCTTATGTAATATATTCTTATGCCACTCTATGCAAATATGCAAATTTCTTAAATTTATGATGCAAAATCTCTTTTCTGGACGTGTTTTAAATATAACATATTTTAATGTCACTGTCACTCTACGAGATTTATAACTTGTATTTTTCTGTATCTAATTAATATATCTAAGTACAAACGAATGTTTAACACTGATGTGAGAACTCAACCGAATTTTAATAAAAATTGAAGCATTATTGTTATTATTGGATAAACATGGATATAAAGAATTAGAAAGTGCATTAAGAGTTTGCAACTCTATTTGTCTTTCATTTGCACGGCAAAATTTATCATAATGTATCAACGAAGTAACTGAATTTTATTTATCTTTAGCTGAAATTTCGGGCTCGGGCTCCGACTTAAATAATATTGCTCGGGCCTTAAAAAATGAGCCCGAACTCATCTCTAATACCCATATCTCGAAGTATTTCCCTCTAGCATAGAGTGATCATGACTGGACATGACTCGGTTGTTCTTACGAGTGCCTGTCGAGGGGGCAGCTACTACAGACTTCCTCACTGGGGGGGGGGGATTCCAATTGCAGAATTTTAAATAGTCTAAAATTAAAGGATGCGTCTATTTCAATAGATTATTTTCCATTTGCTTTTTACAATTTCAAAAAATGGACTTTGAAATGTCAGTCCATTCTACAGTTATAACTGCAGAAAATAAATAAGACGCAATTAAGTAGTTTGGAAATAAACAAATATTAACACGCACCTGTTCATACATACATTTCACCACAGTAAAAGCGGCTCTTATTTTTATATATATATATATATATATATACAGTCGAACCTCTATTTTGCGAATTTCATTATGAAAAAAATCTCCCCATAGCGAAATTCATTCTCTAATGAACTCTACTACGTAGAGTTTTGCTGTTTTTTTGTGGAATTACAATTTTATTTTGTGTTCATTTACATGTAACTTTGAATGCTGATGTTTCAAAATTTTTGGAGTTATTTGTCAAAGATGTGCCAAAGTTTTATGGTGCTGAATCTTTGGTATATAATGTTCATTCTTTGGTACATCTAAGCGCTGATGTCCTAAAACATGGTACCTTAGATTCATACAGTGCATTTCCATTTGAAAATTTTTTGTACACATTAAAATGCAAGCTTAAAAAAACTAACCAACCGCTACAACAAATTGTTCGTAGTTCTGTAGAAAGTAGAGTTATTCTCTAATGAACACGCTTTTTCAATTGAAGCAATTTAAGGATCACGGGGGCTTCCATTGAATGAGGATTGCAATGTATTCTTCATTTACTTATTATAATGAATATGAATACCATAATGACATTCAAATTCCTTCATTTTATCGTAATAGGATTGACTTAAAACCAAAAATACGGTGTCATTTTGGGCTTTTAAAAAAAAAAAAAACCTTTTTATTCCTCCTTGGAGATTTCTTTAAGTTAAAAAAAAACAAAAAACAACCACAAATTGTTATTATTTATTTTTAAAAAGTGTGACTAGCTACTTTTTTCAATACTATAGAGTGTTTATAAATTTAAAATCGGTTGTACGCTGTTTAAAGCATTTAAAAGGTAAATATCTGTTGAACGAATTTTCCACAGAGCGAACATTTTACCGGGATGGAGCCACTTCGTTCAATAGAAGCCCGACTGTATATATTACATATAGGCTTACGCTTAGCCTACTATGGGGAAGAGGAGGCAATGACTCACTCCCCACCCCCTAAAATTCAAGAAAATTCGGAACTGCGTACTGCCCCCCCCCACCCTGGGCCGGACCCTATACTCAGTTGTCCCCCCAGACCCAGCCTTGTGGGGTCTGTGGAAATAAAATAACCGCTTGATTGTAGGATAAATAAAGTGAAGCAGCATCTCGGTCCGAAAATTTGAATAGGTGATGCTGCCATCTGACGAGAAGAAAAGGCAAATGTGTTGCGAGCGATATTTAGGATAGACATTTTAGCTGTGCCTCACTTTTTCGTAAAGGGCTTCCCAATAGGGCTCAGTGGGCGTACCCTGGGGGGGGGGGACCCCGATTTTTTCCAAATAAAATTTTTTCATCATGAAAGGGAAACATAATTCCAACTAAGTGATTTCTTGAAAAATTAACAGAAAATCTTTGATGACTCTAAAAATGTGCCTTTGTGTTCACGAGGCCGAGGCCAATAGTCAGAATTTGCAGGAGGAGAGAGAAGGGGAGGGTGCATCCTTATAGACTATCTATGGAATATTATATTATTTTATGGAAGATGCCCCCCCCCCTCTCCGAGCAGTTAGTGATAATCTCTGATTTCTTATTCATAAACGGAGAGAAGTCAGGAAATCTCGTTCAATCCGTTTTCTTTTGCTCGAATTGCTAAGTTCATAATTTCATAACTTTAAATTCGTTTCAATCTTTTCTTTCTTTTTTTTTTTGGATCCGAAAATGAGTTAAAGGAATCTCAGGGCCGGCCCAAGGGGGGTGCGAATGTAGGCGATCGCCTAAGGCCCGCTCTTGCGCTTCGCCTGGGCCCCGCACGCCCCTCGGGCCGTCTCTGAATCAGTAGTCGCTTTTAAATTTTCTTAAATCTGGTGAAAGAAAAATTCCAAACATCTATTTGAAGCAAAAAAGAGTACATTAAATAAAAATGTCAAGTAACAGTAATAAATTTTTGAATGCTGTACTTTTACATCTTAAAGAAAACTTCAGAAAACACAAAGAAATTTTGAGATAAATAAATATTTTAGTTTCCCTGGAAATAACCTCATACCTACAGATGAAAACAAACTAGAAATGCTAAGATTTAATGATTATAGAATATCAGCAGTGGAAAAAGAAATGACTGGTACAACAGGTTAGATTAACTGCTGTAGAAGCTTTACAAGTATGTAATGTTGATATTTTCCCGAATATCCATAAACTTTTAAAAAGGTTAGTCAGTTTGCCTGTGACAACATGTATCACTGAAGGATCGTTTTCAACTATGAAATATTAAAAAAACTTTGAATTTTCACTGATGTTGGAGTCCGCCGGTTCTGTTAAATACGAATTTTCGTTCTTATGGTATTTTTACTACTTTTCCCTCATGATCTCCAATTTTGTAACTTTTAATAAATTGATAAAAATTGTATTCATTCGTGAACAGGTTTGAAAGGGAGAAACAAAAAATGTGTACATGGGTGGTCATTTGGGCCGCCCATGTATTTCGAGGAGCTCATCTTAAGTTTTGTAACACTTAAAAACTTGATTCATTTGAAAGATTTCAGGATGCTATAAAACTGTTTATTATACCGGTGGATGCGATGGGGAGATGGGAGTCGAACCCCTATAGGGGGCCCATAATAGCATATTCTTTAAAATTCACCAAGTGGTAGATTACTTCTTTCATGGTAATGACGATATGCACCCCCAAAATCAATTCCTGGGTACGCCACTGATAGGGCCGATACAATTTTAAAGGGTTAGCATGGCGACGTTGCGTATTCTTTTGTGACATTTCTTGCGTCGTTTGTGTTGAGTATTCTTTGCCATTGAATCGTGGAAAGATACACCCTCGAAATGATTCAATTGTTTCGTCCAGATCAGTGTTCATACGTGAATACCGAGAGACACTGGAGGAGCATTCATGGACGACATCATTCAGTTCTTGCGATTTCTTTCTTAGGGGTGCCGATCATCCAATAGCAATGGAGCCATTCAAAACCGACATGGAACGTGTTATTCGTGAAATAACACCCGATGTATGTGAAAGAAAATGGGGTCGACGGAATGCGGTAATGTACAGAGAAGTCGTAGTGCTCATGTGAACGATATTATTTTTCATACTCAATGGCATCCTGCAAGCTTTCAAAAAAATAAATAAGAAAAAAAGAGCGTGTGTACAGGTGTCAGAAGTGAAACTTCTTTGGCGAGATGGATTAAAATCTGCTCGATTGTCATGTAAGTAGTCAGAGGTAAAAATTAAAGACTAAAATGAAAGATAACATTTGAAAACAGATCCAAAGTGAGATGTTGTAGTATAGTCGAGGGGTTGAGGCACAGTATTAAAATGATTTAAAAAAATTAATATAAAAATATTTTACAAGTTCGTTTGGTTCATTTTTCAGTATTAAAATAAAATTCGAAAATAGTCAATAAAATAATAAATAGACTAAGCACACTAAGTCATTGAACCAACATAAAAATCATTTAATAGACATGGATTTTAAATTACAATGGGGATGTATACAAAAGAATCTATAAAATATCGCTTACTTGGATATCGGCTTTTGTGAATAATAGTTTGTTAATAACAATCAATATAAATCAGTGTCCAAATGCTGGAGATTCTGATCAAAATATAACATGGATCATTGACTTTACCCACTGTAAGTCAGCGCTCCAGCATTTTCGTCTCCGAGTGCACCATGTGCGTTGACATTCAGCGCATGCGTGCACTTTCTTAAGAACGAATGTAGCACAAAGAGGAGAAAGAAAACTCTCTGCAGGAATAGAATATAGCATGCTTACTATTTTTGTCTCTTTCTCTCTGGCGATCTATCCGGTAGCTCTCTCCGTCTGTTAAAATCCAAAATCGTCCCAGTTTCATCATGACGCTATTGCCGTGAGGCGACCTTGAAATTTCACTCTCAACCCGTCTAAAGAAGTTTCACTTAAGGGGGTATTCTGGTTTAGAAATTCGAAAAAATCGATTTTTTTTTTTGCATATTTTCCTAGTGTAACCCTTTAAGAATAGGTCCCTAAAAGGATTTTTCGAAATTTAAATTATTTTCGGAGTGACAGCTCATTTTGTTTCGCAGCCGGGCCGGAGCGAGCGAACAATAGACGCTCGACAAACTGGCACTCTGGCCACCAAAGTCTTTTGTACTGGTATCGTTTCTCAAAATCGACTGCTCGGGAACTGAGTAATCGTTCTATTTCATTTCGTTGAAATATATTAAACGCGTTTTTCTCGAAACTACTTTTCAAGAAACGGTGTGCATGATATCTCAAGTTTTATTCAACCGATTCATTCGAAATTTTATACAGAGCTTCTTTATACATTATAGTATCGCACTACCAAGATTTTAAAAAAAAATTTCGAACGACACAAAAAAAAAAAACGGTGAAAAAACAAAACGTATTTTTCAAACTGCCGCCATTTTGTGAAAAAAAAATATTTTTTTTCAAAAACGTCTCGTAGTGCGATAACTACATCGTTCCTCTTTAAGGATTATTCATGGTTTTCCATTTCAGGTCACTGGAAGGATTTATATCCTGCACACCAGGACAAGTCATTTTTTCATCAGACCTTAATTCGCCGGCCTGCAGTTTTTTGAAATTTGATTTTTTTTCTTATATCATTAATGTTCTGTATTATTTAGATATCAATAAAAAACTTACAAAAATATGGATAGTAAAAATATTTGTTTTTTTTTATCGCGTCCGGAAAAACACCTAAAATTAGGGCTTCTAAACCAGAATACCCCCTTAAAAAATTGTGTCTCACTGAATAATTTGCGTTTTTTTTTTTAATTTTTAAATTGTATCACTCTTAATGGAAAACCCTTTATGAATTGTATCATTTGATTTTGCTGATTTAAAGACAGAACAAAAACCTTTCTCCGATCCGACTCGTGACATCGTATTTTCCTTACACGACAGCGGGTAACATTTTATCATTCTAATGAAATCTCACTTTGAATGATACTGGCTTACTATGAAAGACTGGGAGAAAGAGAATCCGATTTTAGTAGTCAACTTTAAAAACGCATTCCTACTTATATCAGCGTTTCTCAACCTGTGAGGCGCGCCCCCCAAAGAGGGGAGCGCGAGAAAAATCAAAGAGCAAGTAGTGATGCATGTTTTTAAAAAATCATCTTATTTATTCTCATTTTGACTCCAAAATCCTATCCATTTTCGCTTAAAATGTTCATTAAAACTGGACTGATAACATTATTTTGAAGAAAATTCGACTCCATGTTCATTGTTCAAGATTTAAAAACTGAATGTATGCTGAAAAATGTGATCCGGGGAGGAGGGGGCGCCACCGTAAGATAGCCTTTGTTGGGGGGGGGCGACGTTAAAAGGTTGAGAACCGCTGACCTATAGGAAGCACTGTCCGAAACTCCATCGAGGGGGAGGGAAGCTTCGGCCCCCTCCGTTATTTATCCAAGGTGTGTGTGTGAGATCCACCTTAGTTATTCCATCCAAAAATTTACAAAAGTTATGGACAGTGGCGCTCAGCCATTAAAAGAGAAAAAAAAAAAAAAGACGTAACGGAAAGTTTGAGTTTCTGAAGTAGTCAGCTTCGAAGAGGCCTTTTTAAGAAGCTACGTTATCTCGTCCGTCATTATTACCAAACCCGGAGGCAGTGCCCCCGGGCTCGAGCTAAGGAAGAGGGGAGGAGCACTGCCTCCTAGATACAGAAAGCCTGAGCGCTGACGTCATCATGAGGCCTTCAAGTAGTGACGTCACCACACTTTCATTCACGTGCTCAAATGGAGGAACCCCCACATGGGTCTAAAGGCCATTGTCCACATCGAGCGATTCCCGCCGTACAATGTATGTGAATGGGGATATTGGGCCGCGCTTTCCGCCAGGCGAATGTTCTCGACCGAACAATAGATGGGGGAGGTGTGAAACCGCCCTATTATCCACGGTCCCCAATTACCTTTTGTCGGTTTAATACCGGAGTCTCTCCCTCTTTCTCTGCGGTGGGAAAAATTCATTGCTTACAAGTAAGAATGGGCCACCCCTCATGGCCCCGTAAGGTGCCTTCAGACTAGCGTTTTGACCGTTCTTCTTGTAGCTAATGGCACAAAAATCGTAAGCACAAAAAATCAGACCGTTCACACTCTGGACTTGGAAGTTTTGCATCGGTTTGGGGGGGGGGTGGTTCTAGGTGAAACGAAAAAGGGTTGAGTAGGGTGCATGCGGGAAGAATGATGGATGTTGACGTCCTTTCCCCACCTTGAAAACGTATCCACAAAAGAAGAGGGGGTATCCTAGAGACATTAGGCACGGATTTGGAAAGAACTTAAATCCCAGAAAACTGGTTTTATCGTCGATAACTGCCGTCATAAGTAAGACCGATAGCGACACTAAGAACGTAGTCTGAACGCACCTTTACTGGTAGCGGCAACCGCTCGATGTGGACAATTGCCTGAGGCTGGAAAGACCCACCCGGATTTTTTGCGAAATAGCATGAGTGGTGGTTTTCGAAAGCTTGTTTCAGATTCTGTTTTTGCCAGGGAAGAAATCTCGCTAGAGGCGAGCTTCCCACACCCTTCTCAGTAGCGGACCAGGCCAAGGAATCGGCTTTTTCATTACCTTGTCCAGATGTCTTGGAAATGACCCGAACGACGTACTGCAAGCCGCTTCTGATGGCGATAAGCTTGACAGGGTCAACCCAAAACACTTTAAAGGGACATAGTCCTTTAAACTTCCAAAAAATCGATTTTTCAAAAATAATTTTAAAAAATAATTCACACAGTTAGGAATATCTTAAAACAAACCGCATCCAAATCGAACGAAAAGGACGCCCGCAGCCATTCAAAGCTAGAAATCTAACATGGACTTTTCCTATAAACGCAGTGTAAAGAAACTTGACTTTCTCAGTTTCTGATTTTTGCACTTTCCCACAAGATTTTTTTTTTTAAAAAAAAAAGATATATATTTAAAGTTATGAAATTTTGCATATAGGTTGTATGTATATATATTTATTCTCTGAACCTCGGATTGGATAGTGGGACGGACCCATACATTTTATTTTATAACACGATCAATCATAAAAATTTCAATCATTTTAAAATTCTGCCATTTACCCTGTTATAAAATAAAATATTTGGGTCCCATCCTGAAATCGGAGGTTCAGTGAATCAAGATCTATAGGTACAACCTATACGTAAAATGTCATAACTTTCCATTCATTCTTTTTTATAAAATCTTGTGGGAAAGCGTACTCATCAGAAACTGAGAAAATCAAGTTTCTTTTTCATTGCGCGCGTTTAAAGGGAAAGCCCATGTTAGCTTTTTTTTCTTTGAATGGCTGCGGGCATCCTTTTCGTTCGATTTGGGTGCGGTTTGTTTTAAAATATTCCTGACAACCTGAATTATTTTTGAAAAGTCGATTTTCAATACATTAAGGTGTATGGATAGCTTGAATTCATTCGAAGTCTGGGATGAATCACTATTTCTGCTCTAGTACAAAATCACGCTCACTGCCTCAAGCTTGGCGGAATATCGCCCCATTAAGCGCCCCAAAACAAATCTTTCGAACCGAGTCCAGCTGGGCGCAGGGGTGGCGCCAGCGGGGGGATCGGGGGGCCATGCACCCCCCGTCGGGGATCACTGGCCCCCCTGTCGGGGAGTGTCGTCGGGAATTTTTTTTAGAGAATTTGTTGGGTTAGAAAAACGAAGGAAGTTTTGCAACCAGATAAAATGTTCCATTCAAAGTGTCTGACCCGACCGTAGAGGTTCCGTTCACTTCCATTCTCATTCTGCTTGGAATTATACGATATTCATATACTGAATATTGATTATCTGCAGCTCGGAGTATGTTTCTCGGGATTCGAAGGAACCAGCGAAGGAAGCGAACCACCGAACAAGATCCACATTTCTAGGGTAAGCAGGGTTGCCCGATCTGCTGACCATTGCCTTCGTTTTACGACCTTTTTAACTATGAGGAAAATCACTGGGCTTTCCTGTTAACCAAGAAGGGATTAATAATGACCCTCTCATCCTAATAATTTTTATACGAAACCAAAGTAGGAAATTTATCTCTTACTCGAATACTTTTTTGAGAGGCTGTGCATGTACTGAAACGTAAAATTTGGGGGATTTTGGCCCCCCCTCTCGGGGAAGATGGCCCTCCCGTCGGGGAAAGTCTGGTGCCATCACTGGCTGGGCGATATCTCAA
Source organism: Cheiracanthium punctorium (assembly GCA_038373885.1). NCBI lineage: Eukaryota > Metazoa > Arthropoda > Arachnida > Araneae > Cheiracanthiidae > Cheiracanthium > Cheiracanthium punctorium. The sequence goes on from JAWZYV010011044.1 coordinate 243,194, forward strand.
CTCTTTAGCTAAACGTCGCTTCACCTTAGTATGACTGCAGTCTTGTATCTCTTTGAAACAAAATTAGTTAAGATGAAGTGCATCGAAGACATTTCTGATTGAATGGACGTACGAGGAGGTGATGCGGTGTCCACGTCAGATTTTTCTTTTGAGAATCGTAGAGTGGGAACTGGAATGAAAGCGCGATCGGACTGTCCCACTCGCGATGCGATATTTCACGTCATTGCGATGACACGGCGAGTCATTAAAGTGCGATATCTTAATCGATTCGCAGTTTTTTTTTCCTTATCGATATTTCCGATGCGGTTGCGCAGGGACCCAACGAAACTGATATAATACGGAATGGCGTCTCTCTCTCATTAGCATAATTAAGGAAGTAATTAATGTGCGAAGATAAATATACGCGCAATTCATTTTCGGAATTATCAAATAACAGGTACAATACGCGGGGAGGGTTTTTTTTTCCGCCCCCACCCTCTTTCTGGTATCATTTCTGATGCCGAGAGGAACCAAAAAAAAAAAAAAAAAAAAAAAAAAAAAGTTGCATTTATCTTTAAATGATGTCTTTCTAATTAGAGAGAATATGTATGACGAACAAATTACGGTTGATTGAAATTCTCACTTGATATGATTTTTTTTTTTTTTTTTTTTTGTGCGCGTGTGCTTCATTCATTTTTTTTCGGGCTTGTGTTTAAAAAAAAAAAAAAAGAAATCATTGCGCGATTCACTCTCCATTGAATGAGAGTCTATTCTACGGAATAAAAACCAGACCCAGCTTTTCCCATTTTCTGAACCTCAACAAAAAAGTTCTAAACCGGGACCCGGCGTCGTGGATAGAGGGGACACAGGGAATCTACCAAACATTATCTAAATTGTACACCCGAAAATATTAATGGCAGCAGGGCCTGATCACCGAAAAGGCTCCGGAAGCTTGAGCTTACCTTCAGAATTTTAAGTGGGGGCCCCGAAATAACTGAAGACTGCGATAAAAATTCAAAAATTTTGTTCTTAAATGATCTTTCAAGGTAGGGTTGCCAGGTCGCCCAACCCAATAGCCGGACAGACCCGCCAGTTTGGCCGGACCTATGGGTAAAAAGGCCGGACAGCCTACACTATTGAGGATTTTGTCTCGGTATTAATAGGTACAACAAAAAAATTGTATGTAAAATCGAGCTTTTTTGATTATGACCACGAATCTTGTTCCATTCTAATGAAATATCAATAACATCGAATGCCCAATCAGTTCCAGTACTTTATGACTCATCAGCCAAAGTCACCCGTCCAAAGCCGGACACCGTTCAGTTTGGCCGCACACGCCATCCAAAAGCCTATGTCCGGCTTTATCCGGAAGCCTGGCAACGCTCTTTCAAGGTATTGTGAAGATTTTTAATGAGGAGAAGTGCAAAGCTATTTCTAAGTCTCGTGTCGCCGCATTTCTGAATGGGGTTCAGTTCGCGATGGGTCGTTTTGCCCGGGACATCGTCTGCTCCAGTTGAGAAGAGAATTTTTTTGTGCATTACGGGAGAACATGGGGTCGGTAGACAGGGGTACACTTTCAAGTTAAGCATCTTCCGAATGTCGAAAGGAATCCTGAACTTCCGTGTTGAGATTTTTAGGATGTCATCCAAACGAAGAGAGAATTCTCGAATAAAGCCATGTCTCATGAAAAATAAGACTCAATAAATCAAGTTTAATGTTCCAGTAAGATAATGTCGCTCGTCTACTTTTTAAAGTCATTTCGAAAAGGCTGTAAAATCTCGCTACAATGAACTAAGCTATTACGAAGACTAATGAATAAAATACACTACTGGCCAAAAGTATTGAAAGTTTGAGAAATCGAACCATCGTTTCAAGAATAAGCCCAGAAAAAAATGGACAGGAAATGGGCCAGATTGAAATATTTTTGAGAATTTATATTGCATAATTGGAAGGAATACATCTGAAAATCACCAAAATACAAAATGAGAGCGTCAGGAACCCATTGTTTAGGTTGGCACCCTGAAACACCGAAAGAAGCGTTGTAAAACATTGAGGATTCCATATTTAAAAGAGTGGCTGTTGGGATCCAAGTCAAGGCAACGTAATAAACGATCTTGAGTTCAATCGCATTTATGTATCATCCTCGTTTTGCAGAAGACCTTGAAATGATTTCTTTATTTAATTTTATTCGGTCTAGCCAAAATGGATTATGATTTCTATAATAACCTATGCATTTTTTAAGCTATTTTTTTAAATAAATTAAATAATTATTTTTGTTCTTTAACTTAAAACTATTTTGTCTTTGAAGTCATTCATTGGACATGCTGACATTAAAAAAAATCCATTATCTTGATTTTTCTTTTTGACGGGGGAGAGGGGGATTCATCTTGAAAAGGGTTCGATTTCTGAAGCTTGCAATACTTTTGGCCACTAGTGTACTTTATGGAAAACTTCAAAATTTCAAATTAATGAAGAAAATTAATGAGAAAAATTTGAAAAGTTCAAAGGAAAATTTCAAATTAATGAATAAAATAGTTACTGTCCAAAGAAATTATTAGAACTAATTAAAAATGAATAAAATATATTTATCAAAGGAAATCATCCAAACTTTACCTTTCCCAAACAAAAAGGGGAGGAGGGAGGGGGACGAAAGGAGACTGAGCTTCTCCTTATTTCAGAGGTTAATCGGGCCCTGATTGCAAATGAAACAGGCTGTGTTCACCGTAAAACGCAAGTTGCAGTTCTGCTCAACAGCAGAAGTTTTAATGACTTCATTTTTTCATATTGGCTGCATTCGTAAACGACAAACTCGTTGCACGAGTTTTCGTAAGAAAACTGGAATGCGTGTGTTGAGCGCTGTCAGTGGCTATCGGTGTCCTTTGACTTTACGAAAAACTTCAGTTTATTGAGTTTCGTCGCCTAGGAGACTTGTTTGTTTACAATTCGCGAATGCGTTCATTTTGCTGAGGAGAGTTTTTAGTACATACTCAATATAAAATCAACAGGATTTTTAAAAGAAAGAGTGGCCATCCTTGAAGTGCAGACATCAAAATTTAGAAATTTCAACTTAAACATCATTTTTTTTTCAAAAGTATTGAGCAAGAGAAGTTCAAATTTCGCTCATAACGGATTCAATCCACTTCAATCTCAACACTAAAACATGCATTTCTGAATTGACTAAAATGAAAATTACAAGAAAATGATTACCTTTGAAAAATTATGTACCTTCGCAGCATTTTCTAACGTACGCATGAATGCCCTCCTCGAGAAAATAATATTTGCAGCTTTAGAAAACGTAAAATACTTTTCACAACAACATACTTTTCCATAACAACGGACGCCCTTTGCAAACAACAACAACGTGCAGCAAGCGTATCTTCTAAACAACTGACGGAACACCTTAGCAGAGATCGGTTCATTTCGTTTGAAACGAATCGCACTCAGTTTTGTATACGAATGCTCTAGTTTAAAAACTGTATGCACTCAGTTTCCTTTACGAACGCCTTAGATGGAAACTCATTGCACGAGTGTAACTCGTTTGGCGTTTACGAATGCAGTCAGTGTTCCGACTGGAGATTTTTTTAAATAGTACTTGCAAGTATAAATCATAAAAAAAAAAATTATTTTCTTAGAAATCTTTGCACATCCGGTAAGAATATAATATACTGCAGTAATGATCGCACAATTTCATAAAGTCAATTTCGTCATTTAATCAAACTCTCCATTTTTTTGGAGGGGGGGGAGAGAGGGGCAAAAAATATTTTCGCTAGTGACAAGTCGTCAAAAAGTTTTATAGATTTCCTTTTTCAACAATCGGGACAAACCAGCCCGGACACCGGGATCCATGCTTGAAATCGGATCAGTCCCGGTTCAGCTGGGAGGGACGTACGATTCTGACGCATGCCATGTCACGACCAGAAGTAGAAAGGATGACGCTGGTGCGTAATCGATTACGATGACTTTTCTTTTCCAGGTGGAGACTACGATTAGATTACGGTCATCCCAAATATTAATTTCGTCGATTTACGATTTGATTAAAATAACCGAACCCATAAAAACGATTTTTGCTGGTAAGATTACGATTCAATTACGACTACATTTTTTTTTCTAACATTCGTACAGTTCTTCAAGTGTTCAATTTTTACGCAGAAGACAGAACTCATTAACAGAAAGCATTCGAACGGGAACGGTGTTTGAAAGTAATTTAAAATAGAATTAAAACTTTATAAAAGAAGACTCGTAAAAGGATTCTTGAATACAGGTTTAACCTGTTTAAGCAATGTGTCCTGCAATAACACAACAGCTGAGCATTTTTTTTCCCCTTTCTGTCTCCCGTCCAACAGATCTCGGAATGCCTTGCTGGGCCCGGAAGACGATCGAAGAGAGGCAGCAACGCTGACCCCAGAGTGGATCCTTTTTGGCTTTGCATCTTTGCAACAATGGCTGAATTCGTAAACGACCAACTCGTTGCACGAGTTTTCGTAAGAAAATTGGAATGCGTGTGTTGACTGTCGAGTGCTGTCAGTGGTTATCAGTTTCTTTTGCCTTTACGAACGACTTCAGCTTATTGAGTTTCGTCGCCTAGGAGACGTGTTTGTTTACAATTAGCGAATACGTTAACTTTGCTAAGGAGAGTTTTTAGCCCATACTCAATATAAAATCAACAGGATTTTTAAAAGAAAGAATGGCCATCCTTGAAGTGCACGGATTAAAATGTAGAAATTTCAACTTAAACTTCATTCTTTCAAAAGTATTTAGCAAGATAAATTCAAATTTCGCAAATAACGGTTTCAATCAACTTCAATCTCGGCACTAAAACATGCATTTTTGAATGGACTAAAATGAAAAATGCAAGAGAATGATTACCTTTGAAAAATATATGCCTTCGTAGCAGTTTCTAACGTATGCCTCAATTTCCTCCTCGAAAAACTAACATTTGCAGCTTCAGCAAACGTAAAATACTTTTCATAACATCATACTATTCCATAACAACGGACGCCATTTCTAAACAAAAACAACGCGCAGAAAGTAAAACTCAACGAACCTCATTCGTTTTCAGTTTATTTCGTTTGAAACTAATTGCACCCAGTTTTGTATACGAACGCTCTATTTTTAAACTGAAAGCACTCAGTTTCCTTTACGAGCACCTTAGAGAGAAACTCGTTTGGCGTTTACGAATGCGGCCAACGTGAATGAACATGTTAAACCTGAGTCAATTAAAGATTTTTCTTTTCAGTATTTTGAGTAGACTCTTTAAAAGAAGCCAGTGAACGGGAAGACTTCACACACAGTTTAATAAAGAGTTTTTTCCTTCTTTGGATGCAAAGACTAAAACTGAGAGAGCGTAATGTTTACGATTGTAAAATCGTAATCTAGAAATTTAAATTTCCTAGATTACGATTACAAAGGGGTTTAAGTTTTTAGAATATGATTACATTAGATGGATTACATAAGATGTTTACTTCCTTGCGCGAAGTAAGAGGAAGTAATGGGATCGCAGAAAAATGTCGGTAGCCAGATTTGGACGAAAAAATCGTTCGCGCGATTTTCACTACCTTCAAATTTACTTTGAAAAGTGAAGAGCATGGACACCTATCACGTGACGAGCGGACGGTAGTGGGATTTCGTGGACCCCGTAAGGAGATTTCGAGTACTCGATTATAGTTTATCTACAGGGCCGCCCAAAAGATTTTGAATACATGACGCTCTATGGGCCGAAATTCATTGAAACGTATTTTAGAGGTATTAGGCTATTTTAAACGACTCAGAAGTGATATAGGCTGTTAAGGGTTGCAAAATGAATTTCTCTATCGAAAAGAGGTGTCTTTATCATTTATAGTTCTGCTACAGGAACACTCAAAGGATTTCCAACACCTTACGGTCAATGGCCGTCCTACCTTATTGTTAGGTAATGGTCCGACCACGGTCACGTGCCTCCCTCAAGAATTATGCCAAAAGTCGCCAAGCTGGGTGACTTTTGGCGTACGGGTGTATGTATTGAACTCTCATATCTCAAAAACTATGAGTTGTAGAATGTTGAAATTTCATATGTTAGATTGTTGTCACACCTAGTTGTGCATCTCGATTTTTGATTCCAATGTACTGCAGAGTTTATGGACAGGACCTCTCAAAAGAATTTCAATTTGGGCTGACCCAACAATGGCTGACTACATGCCCAAAATCTCGCCATGTTTCATCGACCTTGGCGAGTTTTGCCGAAAAAATAATTTCGTATTTCGCATAACTGTAAAACCGTAGAATGTTAAATTTTGTGTTTATAACTATTGTAACATCTCACTATTGCATCTCTTTTTTGACTGCAGTCGACTGGGTCTTTTATTGACAGGGTCAGCCAAATGACCTAAAATACATTGTATGGATACATTCCATTCATTGAAAATCTGTGGTCAATGACTCCTTTGGCTACCTTCTCGACAAACTATCTCAAGTTTGTCGGCTTTTGGCAAAATATCGTCCAATTAAGTGTCAAAAAAAACAATTCTTGCAAATGGAACCCAGGTATGCTATATGTGAAATATTTCGCTCGAAATCGCTCAACCGTAGAATGACTGAGGTGTTTTATCTGTTTCGAACAAAATAAGTTTAGACGAAGTGCGCCGAAACTATTTTTGATTGAATAGACGCGAAAAGAAGTCATTCGTTGGCCTAATCAGATTTTTTTCTTTCTTTTCAGTCCATGGATGAGTGTTTTTAAAATTCTTTTTATCGCAAGCGCGTGTCCATTCGCTCCCTGGTCTTACAAGGGAAGTTCCAGTACAGGCAACACCTCCTAGATATAGAAAGCCTAACAACTGGTACGTCACCCAGCTTTCACGTCATCAGTAGGCCTTTAAGAACGACGTCATCAGATTTTAACTCTCCTAAAGAAAAACAATTTAAAATTTCTGGTGAATGCTACAAATATTAGACAATCTGTAAAAGATAGAAAATTAGAAGATTCGAGGTAGAAAATTTAATTTTACGGCGAAAGGCAAGTTTTTAACTCTAACTAATTATGTAATGTAATAAGGAAATAGATCATAATAAATTTTTTTGTATCCCATAGGTATTTTAATTTTTTATCTTAAGATAGTTTCTAATATTTGAAGCACTCACCCGAAAATTTAAATAGTTTTACTTTATGAAAATAAAACTGTGAAGACGTCACTACTGGAAGGCCTAGTGGTGACGTCAAAGCTTCAGTTGTTAGGCTTTCTATAGGTAAGAGGAGTTGGTACAGGGCCGCCTGGTGTGCGGTCCACTCAGGAGGTGTCTTCCGCACCAGAACTGACAGAAGTGATTATTCATCCCAACATTACCAGCGTTTATTTTTATTTCTCACGTAAGAGTCCCGGGCCGGCATCTGCTGTTGCGAGGGAGTCAAATGAGCAATCAGCCCTAGATTGCTCTAAAATGCAGATTAGCCCTCTCCGGCTAAAAATTGTTTTCAATGAAAGCTTCCGAACCCATGAATATTCATGGACTGATAAGCATCGGACAAACGCACGCACAGGCTCTTGGCTCTGATGGGATGGGGGAAGGAAAAATATGTCTTTTTTTTTTTTTTGGTTAGTTTTTTTTTTCTTTTCTTCTTCTAACAAGAAGCCGAAAGTAATAAAACTTTAAGTGCTTTTTATTTTGTCTTACGAGAAAGAGAGAAAAAAAAAAAGCTCTTGCACAGTACTCGGATAAGGTGCAAAGCCAGAAGAGCTATCCATAATAGCTCGATCTATATAAGAATTAAGTAAGGAAAAAAAAGTTTGTTCTAGTTTAATTTTTTTGTTTTGTTAATATATCCAAAGTGTAAGTTTTTTTTTTCTCTCGAGTTTGTTAAGTGGAAAGTTTAAATTGTCTGTAATGGGAATCCATTATGGTTATGAGGGCTTTTCTCATTGGACGATGGAATACGTTTGAAAAATTTCTCATTGAGTCTAGTTTTAACACTGCTGGAGCACAGCTCAAGAGTTTCCATTTTCGTGGCTGGGATTCCGGAATGGCCCGACCTCAAAGCTCGGTTCCACCGAAAGTCGATCAGCGCCACCTCTCTCGACTGGACTGCTGCCGGACAGCGAGAGCGGGTGCACGTCAAAGTCTGCATCTTCTATCCGTGATGCGTCCCTTAGACGTTCACTAGCTGTTTCCGAGGAGTGACCCCCTTCAGAAGTCCCTACCCTCCTTCTGATGAGGATGCAAACTGGGGCGGGAAACTCCAGGAAGGACGCCTATAGCCAGATCTAAAAGACGCATTCGGGGACGCGAGTTTTCTTCTGACAAACAAACAACTCGACGGATTAATACATAGTTACCTAATAATAGCGATAATAATGATTGAACCCGAAAGAAAAAGGCTAATAACTATCGATTCAGTCTAACGTCATTGGATGCACACCTGAATAGGGATTCATTCCTAAAATAAGTACTTTCGGACATTTTCTGTTTTAACAGGAGACAGGTCACCCCTACAATCACTCAACAAACTTGAAAGGAGTCCATTTGTTCTCTGAAGAAAAGGGTCCGTGTGCTTTTCTTTCTCAAAGTGGGCGCTGGAGGCTTTCAGGGGGTGGGGGGACAGCAGAAGCATCAGAGTCCACGAGGGGGCGTTCAGTCTAGCTAGAGGGGCGAGAAGGCAGACACATTCTATGTCCCACTTTACAACGCATTGCCAAGAAAGACAGTCTTCTGGGCAGGCGCGTAGCCAGGAAAATTTTTCGGGGGGGGGGGGAATATGTGTATAAATAGACGGAATTTCATCACTCATCCAAATATTTCGGGGGGGATATATCCCCCCCTGGCTACGCCCCTGCTTCTGGGACCCGGATGGACTCTTTTTCAAATCTCAAAGCATCAGGATCGTCCCAGTTAGAAGAACAAGTGACACAAGCACAACTGGCAACAAACTAAATGGCTACTGAGAGTTTCCCCCCTGCAGAAACTAATCTGCCAACTGCACCCTGGGCTGGGGTCGGTTATTGAACGATTTCCGAAAACATTCCCATCGGCCTATTCATTCGAACGTGGATGGAGTGCTGCAGTCACATGGCAAACTAAAACGAGAGATCGGCTGCAAGAGGAAACGGAAATCGTATTGCTCGATCCCAGTGGCCCGGGAAATATTTATGTATACGGGGGGCTTACTTACATATTATTTAGAACACTCTCGTCTTGCTTGTGTACATTACGTATACAGTGAAACCTCTCCGAGCGGTCACCCCTGTATAGCGGTCACCCCCTCTAAACGGCCCATTTTTCATGGTACGGATTTTTTGGCTCATAGACCTCATGTTCAAATAACCTCTATCAGCGGCCACCCGACCCCCTCTAAACGGCCTCCGAGTGGGATCGCCCACCTCATTTTTCGGGAAATTCTCCTCACTCCATGCTTTCATTTTGAGCGGAAAAACTCCAGGTCAGTTTTGAGTCGAATATAAGACCCAGGAATAACTTGCGAAGTTCATTCCCACGGTTTCTCCCCCTGACACAAACAGTATGTTTGTGTATATAAACGTTTTTACAAATGAATTTTTGTGCAGTTCAAGCGCTCATTCTGTCCCTGACGAGGAATTTCCCGATGTTTGTAGTGGCGAGCCAGCTAAACTTTCAATACAAGCGACTTTAGGGAAAATCGATGAAAGGATCGAAAATTCCAAAGTGGTTACAAACGAATCGGTTAGAGATCTGCTTTTTAAAGCAAAAAAAGAACTTGAAAAAAGGGTTGTTTCAGAGAAAATTACAAAACCTAAAACAGACGCAAATTGTATCCTTTTTCAAAAAATGTAAGAAAGCACACTATTTTCTCTTTAGATAAGCTTTAAATTTCATTTTAAATAAGGAATAGGTATTATATTACGTATTATAGCAATAATCTTATAGTAGTACATAAGACCCTTCAGAGCGGCCACCCCCCTCTGAGCGGCCAACTCTTCTCGGTACGATGGGGTGGCCTTTCAGAGAGGTTCCACTGTATAGGAAAGGGATCGACCCACAGGCATACTTCCCGGTGGCCGTATCCGGGCCTGGCTGCAAGTGACTCAAAGCGGCGACTTGAGGTAGAGGCTCCCGTAGCGGGCCATGTACCAGTAACGGATCATTTGAAATTTTGAATTGAGAAACAAGAAATTTCGACTCTCCACTTTATCGAGACAAGAGATCGACCTCTGATAGGCTGAAACCCTTATCCACTCAAACCAAAAGGTGCAGCGCCTTCATTTCTTGTTGAGTGAGGCAAAAGAAGGTTTGTAGCTAAAGTCGGTGTCCTAGAGAAGCATTAAAAGCCCATTTTTAGTGATTTCCTCGAGTCTTCATTCAAACCCTTTTTAACACACATTCTAATTGTTTTTTAAAATCAATTGTTATAGATATCATTTGATTATATTCTGAAAGTATTCTAAACTAAGCGAAATGATAGGACTGATTTATGGATAGTGATGGGTGGCTCACTTTTAGATCAATGGCTTACTAAATGCTCCAGTAGTGGACCCTATGCATACTGGTTAGATTCTACGCTTTTTTTTTCGGAAGACTGTTGTCCAGCACTCTGTGTCCTTTTCGATCCCTTGATCTTAAAATAACTCCAAAATTTTAACGTCGACAGAACCGGGAAGTAACGTGATGAAGCAATAGAGTATGTTCCGGGATTAAAATCTAGTAGACATTCAACATCACGTACGAAGATTCAATATCCTTGATGGCCAAACTAGAACTTAAAACGAAAAATCGAGAAATAACATGTACCTTGAATAAAAATGGGCTGTTCCAGAAAAAATGTCAATCTCATATGACTAAAATCTTTAAATAAAACATGTCATCTGACATTTTTAGTGTATTTTTTATAGTGCATAACATGAATGCATTGCCATTATTACTATATAGAACGACTTTGTTCTATTTTCCTCAGCCATTTGACAAATGTAGGTGGCCCACTTCTGATAGGCCCAGCTTCTGGTGCATAGAACTGACCCAAGTTTTAACTTTTTTAAAAAATTATATCCCAATTATTTGGATCTCTTAGATGATTATCCTTTTAGATATGAGTTTGAACAACCCTAAAAAATATACAGATTAACAAAACTTCTCGAAAGTTAAGAGGATAATAACTAAAGAATAAACACATTAACAAATTAAATTTAAAAAAAAGTATATTCAATACACTTCTAGAATTTGTGAATTTAAAACATCAGTTTGACTCTCCCCCCCCCACTATTACTAAACGCGTTTATTATAGCGAACGCACTGTATCGTAGGTGACTACAGCATAGGCTTTCGTCGCTCGCACGTGCGATCGACCGAGTGGCCCTCTGAGGAAAGACGCCGAGAGAGTTGCGAGAGAAGCGAGGAGCTTCCGTTCGCACACTTTTATTGCGCTCACAGCCGATTTTTTGGCCGTTATCTCCTCCGGATTCTCTCTTGGCTTGTTGTGTTCGGTTAGTGAATTCATTTATTTGAAGTGAAACTTCTTTAGGCGCAACTAGAGAGTAACTCAGATTTTTTTTCTGACGGAAGTAACGCTCAGTAAAGGAAGTGACGTATCTTTTCCCCCTTGCTACCTTCATTTGCGGAACAGCTCTCGGGCGTTCGTTCCTGCGAACGTCGACTGCTCTCCCTGCGCGTCGACATTACTCCCTACATGATGCTGCATTTATCTATTTTTGATGGCTACTGCTGATCGAATTTTAGGACATTGGACTATGGGCATTCCCCCTATTCAAACCCAACCTCCACACGGAATAATGGTATAAAGAAAACAGTTAAAGAATAGTACTACAACATGGACACTTCCTGGATTCTAAGTAATTATCATGAATGACCGATGATTCTTACTGGAAATTTTAATGTTCATTTTCGCGCTCAAGATTCTTAGCCGTCAGTTGATTTTTTAAAAGAAAAATTGGATCTAACTAGGAATACTTCTCGACTTCCATCAACAACGCGTTTCGGTACAACGATAGATGCTGTATTTTCAAGAAAGTTAGCCAATTTAGAGAGTAAAATTTATGTTGCACATTATAGTTACCACAAACCTATAATTTCATAGATCAAAAATTACGATGACATTCAAGTACCTATTTCCAACGAATAATATGAATAAAACATTTATATAATCTTTGTAAAGTACACGAATCATAAATATAATTAAATTATAATATGATATTTATTTTAAGTTTAAATTTTATCATTTCAGTGATATGTGTCGTAAACGTCCAAGAAGTTTTACTTCAATCGCGCGTAAAGATTGCACGCACACACTTTTTTTCTTATTATTTTGTTTATTTTTCACTACAGTATTTTTTACGAACGAGTGTCCATCATGAAGATGGGAGTCCAAGAAGTGTTTCGGAGCGACAGCAGTGACATTTTTCAATAGCATCCTTTGAAAAAAAAATTGAAATAAAAAAATCGAGACACTATTTTTGCTAAAACTTAACTCGGTGACGAAATGCAAGGCCCAAGAGGACTTATTTTCTTTCAGCTGCGCGCATTTTCTTTCACTGCCGAAATGCAAATCTATTTGAACATGTCAGGTGCGTCGTATCCTTCATTTTGTGAACCTCCATTTAAATAACCCACTGTACTGGAGCATTTACCTTACGACTGTTTTGAATAGCGTTCTACCTGAAGAGCGTCTATCGGAGTTTTTGCTTTGGCTATTGGAACATCCTTCATTTGCGAATGAATCCAGGTTCGATACAACATAAGAAGAAGTCCATGCTTAAAACCGCTTTTTTAACCCTTTAACGCGCAGTGTTCCCGCTCTGGGAACACCCCACTCGGACGTTTGGACTGTGGCCCGTCACGAAGAATCGATTGGATTTCTATCCAAAGAGTGGCGGGTGACAGAGCTCCACGAGAATCCTTTACTTTTGAGCACGTCCTTTCCCTTAAAAAAAAGGTCACGATTCTTTTGAACAGCACTGACCTCGGCCGAAAACATGGAAGAATGTGAGAACAGCTGGATAGAGGGCCCCCTGCTGAAAAAAGGGCAGCCGTGGCCATCGCTCGACTGAACGACCCGCAAGAGGGCGGACGATCGAAACGTTCATCGCGTGCCATAGATCGAGAGACCCTTTTTGGACGCAGCTGGCTGTGCGGCACAGCCAGCTGTCGTCCAAAAAGGGTCTCTCTGATCGGTGGCACGCGATGAACGTTTCGATCGTCCGCCCTCTTGCGGGTCGTTCAGTCGAGCGATGGCCACGGCTGCCCTTTTTTCAGCATTGCGCCTCAAAGGGTTCAGTGAATTCGAACCTGATACTAAGAAACTCGTTCAAATGCATCGGATTCATCCGTTATGTTAGACAAGTTTGAACCCCTTCACTACCCATTTTTGACTTCTCTGAGGCAAAAAAAAAAGCACTTTAGTACATCCATGACACTACAAATATCGATGAAATGCTGAAAAAATGACACATTTCTGACCAGGGATCGGGGCCTTACGATCGCACGAGCCCATCGGGACTTTGCCGAGGGCCCCCGGCTCGAAAGGGCCCTCCATTACAAATGTTGTTCTGAAGTGTTGTTTTTTCTATCCAAATTTTATGAAAAAAAGAACACATTTCATAGATGGGGAGGGGCCCAATTCCTCCATGCCCGGGGCCCCTATGGGTCCTCATCAGACTCTGCCAGGGACGAGTAGGACCACACGTGCCCACTGAGTCCTTTTGCGTGGGACACTCGAGTCCCAGTGGTACTGAAAGAATGACTGGACATTCAATCCAAAACGACTTGACTGCCATCCATTGAGGGAAAAGGACACTGAATGGTCAGTTCTATCCAGGAATACCAGTGGGACATGCCTTCGTATGAATACGGATTCGTATGAATACGGGGCAACCCGCTGTTCCGGGGCTTCCAATAGTTCCAAATGCGTATTCCAATAGTTCCATGTTGCTTTTGGTTGCAATCGGTCTCTCAATCGGTCCACTGGAGCCGGAGAGACGGAGTTTGGGTTTCCAATTCATTTGTAGGGCGTTCCTAGAAATATCCAGAAATAGGGATCCTAGGCCTTCGGTCGCTTCACTTTTGGGGACTTATTTTGGGCGCCCCATGGGGCGATCGTTCGCAAAAAGTTGCCGAGCGTGGCGACAGTTTAGTCATTGGGCGCGTTTTTCCCAATAGGTCTTGTAAAGTTAGTTTTTCTGCATGAACATGCATAATACCCTCATATTTCTCTTCTATGACGCAATCCTAATCGAGTCTGTTCTAGTCCATTCCGTGGATGTTTCTTACACGGTGTTCGTCGCAGCCCATAAAAGCGGGTTCCTCCAGTGGGCGTCTCAGTCTTTGCTTCTGCTTCCGTCAAGAGCAGATAGATGTCCGTGAAAGCTTAAGGCTTCGTGTGGACGCTAGAGAAGCGGTGTTATCGCTTGCTTTTCGAAGCTGAGTTTGAAGCGCCGTGTGTCCATTCTTCATGGCCGTGTCTCGAGGGATCGTGTACGACATCCCTCGGCTATTTCCACAGAATTTTGCCTGTGAAAGTGTTTTATCGTGTGTCAAAATGACAGCCTTTGTGAAAGCTTCGGCACTGAGTGGACCGTTCTAAACGAGCGACTGGCCGCGAGTACCTGTGAATTTTGTACAGCGGATGGTTCTACGAAGTTCTAGAAGCCATCCAGTGTGTGTTCCATCCTGAAAAATGGACTCTTTACTAGAATGTTTACACCGACTGGACTTTGGAACGACAAACCCTAGGAACAAGCAGCGTGTTCTGCTACAATACACACACACACACAATGGATGCTTATCTCTCAGTGTTATTTGAAACTACCGGCGGGAGATCCATGTTCCTGCCGTGGTCGCGAAATGTTTGGCTCAAAGCCTTCCTTTAATGCCAGTAGAGAAATATCCATCCATTACTAAATAAGATTGAGTTTGATTTCCTTTCGTTGAAACACTGTTTGACCTGACCTCCGAAATAGGATAGAGTCCACAGGCTACCAGTCCTATCCATGTGACCCTGTTTAAAAATTATAGGTTCGATAACTGTTTTAAGGATACGCAACAGGGGGTACCCTCAGTTGAAGAGTATGTTTTTTGGTTCTTTTTATTTCAAAGTGGGCGGTGGCCGTCATAAACACACACGGGCCCAATGACTCGCCGCTTCCATTAATAGGGGGTGCTTCCACATTTTGCTTTGTCTATAGAATGGATTCGTTTTTGTTTCACAGTTCAAATCGAATTCTTTCATCCTGTCTGTATTCAATCGTCTGCTTTCCCCATTTTTCCTTAAAATCGGATTCTATTTGCTTACATCCCATTGGGTCATTTTGGGGGGGATTTAGGCCCTTCGATGTTGAACTACCTTCCCTTTAATAGGCTTTATGGGTCACTATGACGCTTCTATTGGATATTTTAAAACTCTTACGCCATTTTGTCGCACAGACACAATCTGCCCTCTCATAAACTCACCCATACCTTTTGTGGATGACATCTGAAAACAAAAACAACCCGTTTTACAAAGTTCAAGCAATCTTAAATTTGAATATTTGCGTCGTGCACTTGGACATTTACTTTTTAAGCGATATTGGTCAATATTTTCTACAATTAAAGCTCAAGGAAAAAAAAAATCCTAAAAAGTGACAGGGGACAAGTCATTTGCCCACTATGCTGAAGTTTGAGAATCTATGCTAGACTCACTGAGAATCTTTAGGTGCACTGAAGTCTAACGGTGCTAAAGCAGTGGTATCACTTTCAGTGCTTCAAGGCGTAAGTCAAGGCGTAAGCCTCATTGCTTCAAGGCGTCAGTCATCGAATCAGCAGCGACGCTTATGGGTGCCTGGTACGGCACTTCTGTTCAGTTCGCATCCTCCTCCTCTCTGCCTTCTGTCCACACACCCTACCTTGGCTGTTTTTACCTCCCAGGATGTCACTTCGACACAGCTCAGCTCTCCAGCTCATAATGGGATACTCTCATACATTGCCAAGAATCCTTTACCCCTTTCATAGAGCTATCCCACTGAGAAAAATCCGACCCACTTTCCTTGCCAATCCAGTTTCCGGCCGATTTTCTCCGCCGTTACCTGGACGACCGCGAACTCCCACTTTTTCCTTTCCGAAGGAAAAAAATCCGAGTCGGAAGACATTTCGGCCCATCAGAGTCCTTCTTCCTGCTACGTCCTAAGCCATTTCGAGCCATGGCGACTCTGTTCGAAGCTTGGCTCGATGTCAGAATCACGTGCCCATAAAAGGATGGCCGCGTTCCAGTGGACTTTGGAATGAGAGATGGCTGCCCATCCGATGTCAATAGACCCACGCACGATCCGTCCAATAAGAACCTGCACGCCCCATCAGCGATGCGATGACTCTTGGGCGTCGGAGAGAGTGTGTTTACTTTTGCAACCCTCAAAGATCACCAAGCCTTCCAGTCCGTCGGAAAAGTGGGTCCAGCGCGAAGTGGCTCGGATTTTCTATTGAGTGTGATAAGGCCATAACGGTCGAGAGTTTAGCAAGTTTCATAATGATTTACGAAAGATTTGGCAAAAAATCCCGAACGCATGTCTTCCCTAGGGTGTCCCGGCGCATTTGGCAAGACGATCTTCTGCGCCTCGGCATGGGCGTGTGTATTGTGTTAAAACAGCGGTTCTCAACCTTTTAACGTCGCGCCCCCCCAACAAAGGGTAACTTACAGTGGCGCCTCCCCCCCCTCCCATTTTTCAGCCTACATTCAGTTTTTTAATCTTGAACAATGAACATGGAGTCGAATTTTCTACAAAATAATGTGATCAGTCCAGTTTGAAGGAACATTTTAAGCGAAAATGGATAGATTTTGGAGTCAAAATGAGAATAAATAAGATGATTTTTAAAAACGTGCATCACTTCTTGCTCTTTGGTTTTCCTCGCTCCCCCCCTGCAAACGCTCTGCGCCCCCCACAGGTTGAGAAACGCTGCGTTAAGGCAAACCTAGGGGGTATCTGCTTATGGGGGGGGGTTGTGCTCTGGGCCGAGACATTTTTAAACCATTCTCCAACGCGTATTCGCGTTCCATCTGGAGGCAACCGATCCAAACCCGAGCTTCTGTGGCAACCCTAACTTAGAACTAAAAGGGCGATTTGGAACAACCTGTCAGTACAGCATTTCATTACTTATTTATTTTGGGGCTACCATTAAAGTAGTTTTAATAATGAAGCGTCTTCCAATTCCTTAGCCGGCGTGTGTATCGCTCATGGGTTCACTTTAGTTTTTATCTCGTTCTTTTGGGAGCGTGGAAAGTTGGGCAAAACTCCTAGAGACCTATGACTGCAAAGTACGGCGATTTTTGAGGTGGGCGAGTTCAAATAGGAGTGAACTCTTTCTTGTACCCTAAAATACATTTTTGGAATCGATATCTATCTTAAAATTGCCTACTGAAACTGTTTTAAAATCTCCGCCAGGCCTATTCCGACTATACTTCACCCTTTTAAATACGGCATAGAATGGGCAGCCTCCTTCATTTGTGTGCCGTGGTTGTCTTTCTTGTTCCATAAAATACATATTTGGAATTGAAATCGCCTACTAACATTATTTTAAAATCTTCGCTAGGCATACTTTAACTATACTTTACTAGTTTGTAGCAAAACTCGGAAGATGTCGCCAAGCTCGGTTTTGAAGGGTTTTTTTGGCAGCAAACTGGACGATCCGTTATCAAAAATGGCAAACCTTGTGCGGCGTTCAAGATTTTATTCCCCCCCCCCATTTACCTCCGTGTGAAAGGGTCAACCCATTTGAAAAGATCTTCACGGTGACCGTTCCTGTCTACAAAACCTGTCTACCCATCCTGCCCACAAAGTCGCGTAGACAAAAATCTGGGACGGAACGAAACAGCACCTAGTTTAAAAAAAAAAAAACCTGCACCCAGTTCTCGGACATCCACAGCGCGTTATGGACGGATTCCTTTCCGTCCAGCAGCCCAAAAATTGAATTAAAAGAGAGAGAGGAAGCCTCCCCCCCTCATTCCCCCCCGACTCATTAAAAGATTCAAAAACTAATCTTCCGTTTTATACTCCTCGGCGTGTTCCTTCCCTTTCTTGTACCACGGAACAAATTGAGCAATCATGGCCGAAAAGCTTTACAATGCAGATTAGATGCAAATAGCACAGCGATAAAACCCCGGGAAACATGAATATTCATGGCCTCATCTATCGGGAACGCAATCCCGTCCCTATCAAGCCCCACTTTTAACAACCGTGTTGATACCCCACACCACCACCCCCTTGGGTTCGCCCTGTTTTTTTTTTTTTGCTTTCCGTTTCGCGCTTTTTTTTTAATATGTGTATGTAATAATAATATTTTTTTCTTTTTGTTTTTGCTTTATGGGATCGTAAATACATCGACGTCCCCCTCCCCGCCCTCCTTTCTTCCCACTTTGTGAAGAGTAATGAGACTTTCATAGCCACGTCCTATTTTGTCGAAAGAAAGACGACGATGATGATGATGATAATAGTAATAGTCATAAAAAAAGAAGAAAGAGCCCCCTATATGTATATATATATATATATATATACATCCCAGTCCTCGTTATTATGGTTGTTCGTGCACCTCGCGTCCGAATGGATTGCCTATGAAATATTCAAAGTACAAAACGCGAGTAGACGTGCGTTTGTGGAGATCCTTTTCATCTTTTCTCTATTACAGAGGGGGCAGCGTTTTCTGAGAAGAGGGGTGGGTGAGGGGTCGGAAAAGACGCAACCGTGTCGAAGAAATACGGGAAAGCTCTTTTTTTTGGGGGGGGGGTGGAGAGATCCTTCCCAGCTCATTGTTTTCAAATAGCGAGGGGACGCACAGTGGAGTATTCGTATCAAAATCCTGGCCAAAAAGCGAAAATTTTAAATTTGTTTAAAAACAGTAATATATACGTTTTTGGATAGCCTAATAACTGATGCATCATGAGATACATCTTTTTCGACCATAATTCATATCCAAAATATGCAACACTCGGTTTAAAAGCAAGTTTCTGATTTCAGCGTTTTCTATTACTTCGTCTTGCATTTTTTACGGGCTCTTTAAATTAATTTACTGGTTTGATACTTAGTATAATTGTAGTAAAATATATGTATTTTAATTATATCTATCTATTAGCTTGAAAAAATAATATGACTTTATTAAAAAAAATTGTAAACTTTTTTTCTAATTTTTTTTCAAACATCCACATTTCAAAAAGCTTTTTTGAAGGGGTGTCGCGGCTTGTCGCGCCTAATTTTAACTATAATCGTAATTATTACAGTATTGAGTGTCTATTCCAAGAAAAAAATGTTCCCCCAACATCCACCATTTTTATAAAAAAATTATTTATATAGCGCCATTTTTATTTTTTCGATAATTTTTCGACGAGTGATCGCAAAATTGATACAAACATACGCGCTTGTATTTCTCATAAACTATAAATTATGTGCAAGTGTTTGGATAAAGGTATATAAAATTTCATTTCAGTTAAGATTTAACAGCAGAATTTTAAATTCAGTATGTAAATTCTTATTTTTCTGATGTAAATTCGCTATAAGAAGAAAATTTCTACATATTCCAAAATTGCCATTTTTTACTTCTGTAAATAGTCCCATCTATTTACATCTTAGTTTTCCATTTATGTCGTAAACTGTGTCCAAAGCAAAAACTCCCAATTTTTGGTTATCAAAGGTTGGCAACTGTGACTTCGGGTCATTGAAGTGTGAGTGTGTAAACAGAAACACAGCTCTTTAAGTCATTTTGAAGTGCTGGCTTGAAATAAATTACTTTCTCCTCCAGTTTGAAATGTGATTTTATGGGTTTGCAAGGAGGTTTCTTTTAAGCAGTGTCCTTTTAGCTGCTCTAGACAAAGCCAGGGAAAAAGAACAAGCCTTATAACAGTAAGACCCTACAACTTCTTCTTCCAGAGGGGTCCGATGGTGGTCCCTCTCTCTCTCTCTCAGTCTCTCTCTCCAAAAAAAAAAAAAGTCACTCTAAGTGAAGACGAATATCACAGTTCAAAAGAATCGGAATGGAAAAGTTAATCTTCAGAAGTCATTATAAAACTAAGATCCCTATAGTAACTACATTTAGAAAAGTGAAAAATCTAAAAATTTTTATGATAAAAATTAATTTATAGATAAGTAGTATTATATTTATAAGTATTAAAGTATTACATTTATATATTTTTAGTGTGGTTAAGGCACAGCTACATGGCTATTTGCCTAACGGGAAGGTTGCCTTGGGCGGTGGGCTTTTTAAGGAGTTCTATTGCGTATTCACGTGACATTTGGAGAAAATCGATCAAAACTCCAGACCGTTAGATCGACAGCCGCGTGCTATTACATTTATAAGTGGTATTATACAATAGCAGTACTTCCCAGTAAGGGACACTCATCGGACAACGCATTTGTTAGAAACCAAATTCGAGTCGTTTGACGATATATTGCCAAATTTGGCGACACCACGCTGTTTTCATATATTTTAAGAAGTATATATAGTATATAATACTAAAAGTCAGTCAAAAGCCAACAGTAATGATTTTAACGTTAAAACACATGAAAAATATTTTTGGCCAGGATTTTGACACAAATACTCCACTGTGGGACGTGACGTTGGATGAATGGTGAAGCACATAACCCTTTTAAGCCGCCTGTGTCCAGATACTATTTTCGAATTGGGCTCATACCAGCCACGGGCCCTTATTCAGATAGATTGAGTCGCTACTAAACCTGTTGTTCAGTGACTCCATTGAGTCATGCGGATTCAGATAGAATTTGGAGGCAGAGATACTCAACACGTGACCCAAACAAGCTGCTCAATCTCCGACTCAACAAACGTACCCCTGGGAACAAGCGCTAGGATGGGTCTACTGACTTCCCTGTACTTCCCTTGGTGTTAGTCACGCGTTTTTAGTACTCAATGTATCTGAATTCGCATCGACTCACTTTTAGTACCCCGCCCACTTACTCACTAGTCACTTTAGTAGCTACTCAATCTACCTGAACACCAGCCCTAGTAGATCGATTTCCGATGTCCACTTCTTGAACGAGGGATGGTTTCATTGAAAATCATTCTGCATGAAAATTGAAATGTCGACCTCCTACTGGGTCCTGTTCAAATATTCTGTGGAGTGGAGGATCGGCGCTCGTCCATAACGGATAGGAAAAATAAAGAACGTTTCAGACGGATAGCGGAAAGGCCGTCCCAAAAAAGGGACACTCAGCATCCATGGGTTAAACGGGGTGGTCGCACCGTGGGACACCCCTTCTTGATGTTCCCGCCCTGGGAACACCCCACTCGGACGTTTTGTCTGTGACCCGTCACGAAGAATCGATTGGATTTCTATCCAAAGAGTGGCGGGTGACCGAGCTCCACGAGAATCCTTTGCTTTTGAGCACGTCCTTTCCCGTCCAAAAAGGGTCACGATTCTTTTGAACAGAACCGACATCTGCCTTTTTTGGACGACAGCTGGCTGTGCCCCACAGGGGTCTCTCGTTCTGTGGCACGCGATGAACGTTTCGATCGTCCGCCCTCTTGCGGGTCGTTCCGTCGAGCGATGGCCACGGCTGCCCTTTTTTCAGCCTTGGGAAAGGGTTGCGCCTCAAAGGGTTTAAAACGCTTTTCAACGGCCAGTCGCAAAAAAAGGGTTAAAAGTTCGCAACGCCGAGAAAGGACAGCCGTTGCCATCTCTCGAGTTCACTACCAGAAACAGGGCGGTCGCCGTGCTACAGAACTCAAGTTCTTTTCTGGACACCGGGATAAAGGGCAGTCAGTGCAGAAAGGGATCTTTTCTGCATTTTTTAATCGCGAACGCACTTGCATTTTCTTTCCCGTTTTTTTTTCTGTCTAAAACAAGACACGCGCACCCATTTTCAGCGGCCTTTGAGCTCAGAAGCGACACTGGCCGCAGAAGGGGAATCTCTACTGTGGAGCCTTCCAGAGCCCGGCTATGACAGTCAGAGGCAGTGGTGTACCCAGAAATTCATTTGGGGGGGGTGCCTATCGTCATTAACACGAAAGTACTGTATTACTAGGTAAAATCTAAAGAATACATGCTAGGGTAGGTAGGGGTCGATAGCTATCGGTAGAGTGAACCCTTTTCTTTACTGAAATCTTTCAAATGAAGTAAGTTCTGAAGTGTTTGTAAACTGAAGATGGGTCGTCTTCAGTACAGGTCAAATATGACAGGATTTAATAAAAATAGGACTGTTACTTAAAGCTGTTATCTAATGTACACTTTCCAGCTTCCAATGGATGTTTGGATTTTTTTTTTTTTTAAATCGATCCAAAAGTTTAAAAAAGAGGAAAGTAAATTGAATGTTAAAAGAAAAGAGTGTCACCGAAATTTTCCGATTTCTATCTGTGTATAAATATGAAATCAGAAAGTATGGCTACTGTTCAAAGGAGGGTGGACCTCTTTCATAGATGTAATATAAATTATATTTAACACATTAACGGTTACTACATGTATTCATTATTAAACTAACGAATATTCAATGTATCACTGTATTCAATAGGACTCCATTCATTTGCATGGATCTCAAAAACAGCCGAATGATGTTGAAAAAAGACGAAAACTTTCATGCCTGTATACTATTCCAGAGATATTCTATAGGTACGCACCACGCCCTTCTCTCCTCCGTCTACCCATGCTGACCCCTTACCCCCTCCACACAAAGGCGCATTTTGAGAGTCATGACAGATTTTCTATTCTTTTTTAAGGAATTCATGTAGCTGGAATCCTGTTTTCCTTTCAGGATGACAAAAAGAATTCATAGAAAAAGTCATTCTTTTTTCTAAAATACTTCAGTTTTGAGAATAAATGTTCGGGGGGTGCATATGTGTCCCTTTGCACCCCCTCTGGGTACGCCACGGGTCCGAGGCCCTAGGCCTAACACTTTTGCGGGGCCCTTGTGCGGTCCTTTCTCGTGGGTCGTACCACTTATAATGAATGATAAGATACCACTGTTTCTTCGCAATTTCATGCATAAGGGGGGAGGTGCTTCAGCTTCCAACTCTCTCCTGTACAAAAAGTTTTAACTTTAAGTTCACACATTGTGAGCTTTTAACGTAGAAGTTATGCTTCAGAATAACATCACGTCCACGAATACTTCAGGGTGGGATTCTTGGGATCTTGACATGGCGTTTGTTTAAATCCGGACAACCCTTAACGGACCTTTTTGCTCAGCGGCATGTATTGGTTGAGTGCATCTCTGTATCTCTTTATATGACTGTTGAAAATTGAGCATAACTCATTTCTTTTAAGGAATAGAACGTAAGCTATTTTAATAGTTTCGGGGCCTTCTAAAACTTGGCCTAGTTGGCCTGTGCGGTCATCAGGGCCTAGAGTCTTCCGGAGGTTAAAGATCCGCAAGAACGATACATCATGGGGGGGGGGGTCCATCCGGTCTCGAACTCGACCTTATTGGCTCGTGTAGTCAGTACTGCCGAACAGCTTAACCCTTTGAGGGGCAACCCTTTCCCAATGTTGAAAAAAGGGCAGCCGTTGCCATCGCGCACAGCCAGCTGTCGTCCAAAAAAGGGGTCTCTCGATCTGTGGCAAAAGATGAACGTTTCGATCGTCCGCCCTCTTGTGGGTCGTTCCGTCGAGCGATGGCCACGGCTGCCCTTTTTTCAGCAGGGAGCCCTCTGTCCAGCTGTTTTCGCGTTCTTCCATTTTTCAGCAGATGTCAGTGCTGTTAAAACGTTTTGACTGTTGCGGACGTTTGACTGTTGCCAGTCACGAAGAACAGATTGGATTTCTATAAAAAATAGTGGCGGGTGACCTAGCTCCACGAGAATATCTTACTTTTGAGCACGTCCTTTCCCGTCGAAAAAGGGTTACGATTCTTTTGAACAGCACTGACATCGGCTGAAAAAGGGAAGAATGCGAGGACAGCTGGATAGATGGCCCACATGCCGAAAAAAGGGCAGCCGTGGCCATCGCTCGACGGAACGACCCGCAAGAGGGCGGACGATCGAAACGTTCATCGCGTGCCACCGATCGAGAGACCCTTTTTTGACGACAGCTGGCTGTGCGGCACAGCTCTTTTTTCAGTATTGGGAAAGAGTTGCACCTCAAAGGTTTAAACGGTGCATTCGATTGGGCTCCAATTGGGCATATGGGTTATAAACCACCATCGTAAGACCGGTATTGATTGGGGTGTGTATAGGACTTAGAGTTTTTCTACAGGGCGACCACAAAGATTTCTTTTACATTACGGCCTATGGGGGGGGGGGAAATCTCGAAAGTGCGCTGGCGTTTATTGAAAGGGTGGGTCATGATCTGAATCGTAAGTGTTCGGAAAGTCGAGTGGAGACACTCTAGATTTTTTTTTGGAAGGCCGGTATTTTGCGTGCCCTTCGACAGTACCCGAAGAGGACGTCTGCCCCCCCCCTCCTCCACCTCGCATGGCCGCTCGATTCAGGATGGTCCCGTCCCTTACTCCAGGGTACTCGTCAGCGGCCTGCCTCCGTGTCCTGTATAGTACACAAGTCCCGTGCCTGAACTGGACCGTCCTGCAGCTCCACCCATTAAAAATGAAATACCCTTCCCTAGTATCGAGGACGCAAAGAAAAAGGTCGAAGCTGTTGATTCAGTGCGAGAGAATTCTTTTGTTTTCTTACATGTTTAGCCCTTGGCTTATATCAAGATGGAGACAGGGAAAGGGGAGAAAAGCGATAAATATCAATAACTTCCTCTGCCAGTAGATTTATTTCGCCTACAAAAATATTTTCTTTATTGCTTCTATCAAGAGTTGGGATAAAAAGAGAGAAGACGCATGTTCGTGGCACTGGGGAAAAGAGTCAAGTAAAATAAAATTTAATATCATGAAGTGGAAATACGCTTCTTAGACTTTAGTGTTAATGTATGAAGTAGTTCAATTCAAATGGAAGAAAGGTGCTTGGAAAATACGTATCCCCTACAAGAGGGGCTACTGCTCAGAATTTTTAAGGGGACAAGAGGGCCTCCCATTTCCAAGTTCAATTTCGCTTTTTACAAACTGAATTGAAATTTTTGCCCAAATGTTTGAGGAATAGAAACGGTATCCTTGTTTTCATTTTAAAATTTTGCAAATGTTGTCATTTTGCCAAGGCTACTCGTTTTCGATTGAAAGAAAAGAAAGACGGACAAGTTTTCCCCATCTGGTTTCAAAATCCTTGGTAGTCTACTACAATTAAAATCACGTTTGTAAAAAAAAAAAAAAAAAAAAAAAAAAAAAAAAAAAAAAAAAAGCCTTTACGAAATTTCCCCCTTCTTAAATTAGAATTTTGCGACCTCTATCAGAATTAAAAAAATTAATTATAATTTTGTTAAATTTCTTTTGTCAAGTTCGCCAACTAGGCTGCTGATTTTACCAAGTGTAGCAGAAGCCGCATTCGTAAATGACAAACCAGTGACACTCGTGCAACGAGTTTCCGTCAAAGGTGATCGTAAACGAAACTGAGTGCATTCAGTTTATAAACTAGAGCGTTCGATCCGAGTTCGTTTAGTTTCAAACGTAGTGAAGTGAGCACGGAGCAGGTTCATCTAGTTGTTGAGAAGATACACTTGCTGCACGTTGTTGTTGTTATGAAAGGGCGTCCGTTGTTATGAAAAGCATTTTAAGTTTGCCGAAGCAACGAATATCATTTTTTTCGAGGAGGAAGTTCCTGCACACGTTAGAAACTGCAATGAATGTACACGAGTTTTTCGACGGTAATCATTTTCTTGTATGTTTCATTTTAGTCCTTTCAAAAATGCGTATTTTTAGTGTGGAGATTGAAGTTGATTTAAACCGTTAGTGAAATTTGAACTTCTCTCGCTAAATACTTTTGAAAAATTGCCCGTTTAAATTGAAATTTTTAAATTTTGATATGTGCACTTCAATGATAGCCATTCTTTTTTTAAAAAAAATCCTGTTGATTTTATATCGCGCAGTGGTCTGGGCGTTAAACTCCGTTCCCATAAGAACACAGCAAATGAAGCAGCATCCGGCTTGGCCAGTGTTTTCTTTGAAAATGCTGTTGATTTTATACTAAAAACTTTGCCCGACAAAAATAACACCAGGCGCGAATTGTAAACAAACACATCTCCTAGACGAAAAACTAAATAAAGTGAAGCTGTTCGTAATGGCAAAATAAACTGATAGCACTGAACCAAAGGCATTCCAGTTTTCTTATGAAAACTCGTTCAGCAAGTTTGTCGTTTACGAATGCACCCAGAATGTCTCGGTGTTACGGGGGGGGGGAGACGCTTCAGATGACAGAAATATGCTGACAGCCGCCTATGTTGGCTTTAAGGGGGCAAATGATTCTGTTTGGGGGGAAAAAGCTTTACCAGAAACTCATGAGTATGGGCGTCGCATAAAATTTGCTTAATTGGATCGGGTCATGCCAGACAGTGATGCCAAATTGGAGGGTTTCCGCATAGTTAAGGGGAGTTTTTAGGAGAATTTTTTTTATAAATTTATGTGCTGACGGAGTGTCAGTGACCCATGTAATGTAATAACTGTATTTATAAAAATAGTCATAAAATATAAAATGTCCTCATGCGTTACATAAAATGACTAGGGCCTGCAACTTTTGAAGTTCGAATCCCCCCATCCCTTATTAAATCCACTCTCCAGCACTTGTAACGAACACATTTATCGATAGAGTGCTCTCCCTACTTCCCTTTCCCAACCGCCCATGAAAATGGGTCAAGAGTCGGTCACACGTCAAAAGCAACCAACTTCGAATTCATATGATTAGAATTTCCTGTTGTAAACTTGCGATCAGAGCACAGTTAACATTACAATTAAGGATTTTATACTAGGACCCTAGTAACATAGGGTGTTTTGTGTTTTAATTAAAGTATTCAATTTATTATACCTAATGTATAACTGTGCGAAAAATGTGTCCCAAAAATGCGACATAGAAGTATGCGACCTAATTTTACATATATTTAAATACCATTCGTTCACAACAGCTTGAATCTATCGTGACACTCTTTCGTAAGCTGCAGAATAGGCATCCCATGTATTTTTATATCAATAGGTTACCATCCTAAAAATTTCAACATAGGATTACCGGATGAAATACACGAAAGAGGAGCTATCAAATGACATAGTCCATTCATATCGTTTTAATAGGGCCATCACGAAACTAAAAAATGAGGGGGGGGCTCTCCCCCTGACGAGGCTCGAACAGCCGAGTTTTTATGTATGTATAAGATTTTTAACATTTGGAGGGAAGTTTTAAATGTAGGGGGAAATTCCACACGTTTAGGGGGAAATGTCTCAGAAAGTCTGACAGCAGTGATGCCAGAGGGCCTGCAGGGTTCCATTTGAAAAGTCCTCTTCCAAACGTTCTAATGTGCAAACTGGGCTCCCTCAGGGAGCAGCTGGTAACCGAAACTGGTTCCACTCGCAGAGAGTGGTGGTATTCATTGCCTATTACTTACTCATGATTTGGTAATACGGACCCACGTGGGATGAAGATCACCTATTTTATTGTAGTTGTCATTTGTTTTCAGTTTCTTAAATTGAATATATTTTAAGTGAAGCCCATTCAAATTAAATTTTCTCTTTTTAACTACACCGGCATTCAAAATTGAGTGTTACGCTTTTTCCCATGTGTTAAGCTTCAGTTAGCTGCTTATCCATTCGAGTTATAGGCTTAAATGATCCTCTCATCCGTTTCTCTATGTCAGTGATAAGTCGGCTGCATTTCTATGACTCTCCTGACTGTTAAAAAACATCTTCTCATGCAGAACATTGACGCTTAGATAATGTGCATGCATGCTTAAAGTCCTTCTATACGCGTACAACGTTTTATTTCTTTCTTTACCAACACTGGGCATGGACTCGCATCAGTTAAAACGCTGCTGAACTCATTTTCTATCACACGGGTTTACTGTCCATTATCTAGTTTTTATCTTCAACAGTTGGTTGCCATGCTCATTGTTATGTCTTGGTTTCTCTCTGTGTTGACTAAGAAAGAATATACTGCATTTTTTCGGCGTCTGTAACAATGAATGTACGTATTCTTGGCTCACGTTTGGGCGTTCCTTTAATATGCCAGGTTTTTCGCTAGCCTCCAGATCTCTGATGGATTGAATTTGACGTGGGATGAATCGGATTCTCTTCGGACCTTCCTAGCTAGAGATCTCCCGGCCACCACCCTCTTGGGATCTTTTCTAAGATGTTAAATAAAAAGTTTTGTCTTCTACTACAATAGTTTCTCTTCGTCATAGTGACATAACCTGGTTATTGCACTTCACCTCAACGCTACCACTACACGAGAAGGCTTCAGAAAGGAAACCTAAGTATTTTTAAATCATCCCTAATCCAAATAAATCTCCTTCACACCGAGCACAAAAATACCTTATTGAAAATAGAACAACCAACACTCTCCAGATACTCACGGATGGGTGCGATCAAAATAACGTAACTGTCCATTCAGGAGAGACGGTAAAATCGACCCAAAACGTTGCGCGCCCTATGTAAACACGGCGGCAGTCGTTGGAGTGGACGGTCGCCAACCATTTTGCGCGATCAACAAAGCAAATTGAAAAAAATTTAACAAATTAAAATAGCAGTAAATTACACTCCCAAAAATAGATTAAAAACATCCAACTCACTACAAAATAAATCAAAAATCCCCAACCACCGGCCCCTATTTAATTTAAAAGAACTACAGTGGATTGAGCAACCTAGTCGTACAGCTACTGTAAACAGTGCAAACACTGGCCCGTATTTAACTAAAACAAAAAAACTACAGTGGATTCAGCAAACTAGTTGTACAGCTAATCTAACATCCGCATAACAATAGCACATCAATAAGGCTCATTAAAACAAAAGAAGACATCCAATACCCATTTTAAAATAATTAAAAACCCCAAATAGCTCCAAAAAGACGCATTAAATAAAAGCACTTACCTTATTTGGTCCACTCCGTCGGCTTACTTCCTATCGATACCCCATCCCTTCATCGGCGATTAACAGTAACAGATGGCTTCAACCTCATTTTCATTCACCGATCCATAACATACCTCACTTCTTTTAATTCCGTAACATTGAAAACCATTTCAACTCCAAACGTCCACTCTAACGACGAAACTCCCCGAGAAGCTTACTAACTTGCGATCAACAATGAGCACTGAATGAAAAATCCCATACACCTCAAACGCACCGCGTGTGTTGATGGTTGCCAGTCAAAACATCCACCGGCAGGGTACTTCACTCGTCGAATCTATCGCCCGAAGATTGCGCCAGAATGATCCATAAACCGAAAATGTAAACAAACATCGATAGGTAAACAGAGCACCGGCTTCTCCATAATAGCCGGGTTGGTTTAACATTACTTTATTCAGTTGTTATTTAACAACACCTCGATACGCTACACATGAACACCTATACCTGTGTGGGTGGGTATGGCGAAAAGACATTTCCTGGATACCAAAACAGCGGTAGTGATGCACGCGAGACGAAACATTCGCGTCTCGCAAAGCAGCCGAAAAGATGTGTCAGGTCCCTTGTTGTTACGTTAAAAATATTTGTCTTGTCCAGCCAAAATGCTGTCCATCTCCGTCTCACCTCGTAAATACAGTCTCGCATCCATCCCTAAATAGCAGATATGTCTGGCTCTAGATTGGATGTCCCCAACATCAACAGTGGCCCGAGATGATCACCAGGCAACTTTGTTCTTCTACTACAGACACATCTGTTGTATCATCTCACTGACCGTGAATAGAAGTAAAGGTGGATTCATACCTGCCGCGCCACACCGCAACCATGCCGTACTGTTTCGCCGTTTTGGACCGTTGGCTGTCCGCGCGGCGAGCTTGCGGTGCCGCAAGTAAATACACTGTCATTGGCTGTAGCTCTGTTGTAGCTGGCTGTAGCTCTGCTGTAGCTTCTGTAATTGCGGTCGCTGCGGATATCTGTTCTTGCCAGATATTGTGCAAACCCTCGGCGCTCGCCGCGCGGGGGCCGTGTTGCTCCGCCACGTGACGTCATTGCGGCGTCTTAGCGGTGCGGTACGGCCAGTATGAATCCGGCTTAATAAAAAGCAAGCGGCAAATAAGGTTTTGCAATGTAGTGATCAGTCTGAAAGCACAACGCACTGTTTGTTGCGCGCTTCTAGTATTTTGATGCGGTAAAAACCTAACGTCCCCGTAAGTGGCCGCCGATCTTGGCAGGATACATTCTCAGTTTCAACATTTCCCTCCCGTCGATAAGAAGGTCTCCAGAGGTCAGACAAGAGGGCTTCGCGAGCCGCATCTGGCCCTACGGTCGTAGTTTGAAGACGCCTGCTCTAACCCATACAACCTCCGCCCACGCTGCAGAGCCACAAATAGACAAGCACTGTCGCGTCTAGCAGAAAGTAGGCGGAGGTGTGTTCGGTCCACACCGAACGCTACATTTAATACTTATGTACACCCTCCCTTGAATGACGTAGTCCTGCGCGAAACCGCCATCCCATCTCCTCAACGGTTGGTCAACAAACTTGAAATGTGTTGGAAAACCAAACTCTTGAGCTTGATCACAGGCACGGTCACCTCCATAGAGATATGAATACAGGGAGACGGCATTCGCTATCGGATAGTGAAGACAAAACTGTAACCGATCTGTCCTTTTGCCGAGATCGCATTGCAATCGTAGACATCTAATACGGTAGACAGGGTATCCTATGGCCAATATATATGTAGCGCAGTAACAAGGATGCGCCACGCGACTATTAGACTGATGCAGCCAGCTTGAGACAGTTATTGTTCTTTTGGCACTATTATGGGGGGGATAATCCTTAATAGATGCGGTTTTGGATCACGGGCCTCTATTACTGTAGACAGCGCATCCTACAGCGCAGGTATGCAGCATAGCAATAAGGATATGCCACGTGACTATTTGACTGAAGTGATAGTTATCTTGCGCACACGCCAGGTTCCCGGATACGCCGTCTATTGCAATTAGATGTATATGATTGCAAGAGGACTATGTTATTCTGGGGTGACCATTCCATTCTTTTAAAGAAGTCATGTCGCCCAAGTGGGTGCCCAGAATAATGACGTATTTGACATAGCTGTCAAACTTTTAACTGCAGAATGCTGAGATTTTGTATTGAGAACTATTGTAACCTATAATTGTGACCCTTTACTTTTTAATCCGTAAAATCGTGCCTCTTACTACTTACTGTTATTTAAAAAGGAGTTACTTCATTGGGTCCAACGCTGAAGATAGTAATTGCCATCTCCTTGTATTCGCTATCTCTATGCTCCAAACCGATGGCTCGCTACTGCTGCTGACAGACCTTTCCAAGATATCAAGAAAAACTAAAAAGACTTGCTCCTCTATGAAAAGTTACTGAGAATGGAGCATCCTTACTGGAGGGACTATTGATCCGTTTACATGAGGGAAAAATGGAAAGTCCCTGGTAAAAGTAGAGTATAGGGGAAAACTCGCAATGCATCATGGGAAAGCGAGGCCATCTTTGATTAACCCTCCTTTCGACTAGAAATCTTTCTACCCTGCATTTTTTCCCTATGTAGGGGAAGCGGGGTAGAAAGCAGCGAAAGTTCCGGCATTGACTTCGCATTTGTGTGCATGTAAACGGGCCCAGTGTAGGGGAAAACGCGCATTGCATCATGGGAAAGCGAGGTTATCAATGCATTGGACAAAGAATCTTTCTACACCGCATCTTTTTTTCCATACGTAGAGGAAACGGTGTGGAAAGCAACGAAAGTTCGGGCATTCACCACGCAATTTTGTGCATGTAAACAGGCCATCTATATAGTCAATCCTGGACAACTAAAAATCCAAAATGGATTTACCCAGAAAGTCCTGGACATTAGGAAAGATCTTTCAATCCCAGATGATATACCATCTCTTAAAACCTACACATACTTTAGAGATGATTACTCCACGAGTGCCTAACGCCCCTCTTTAGGAAAGCTCACATTTTAGAATTTTCGCGGTCGGTCCCAAAAATTTGTAAAGGAAATTTAAATTTCCTAGCCTAAAATCACGAGTATTAACCCTTTAGAGAGCAGTTTTGTTCATAAGCAAAGCTACATATCCATACACCTTTTGAAAGAGTATATAAGTGCAAGTCTATTTTCCTGTCTAGGTTTCATTATTAAGTGTTGCTCTTCATAAAATATAGATTGTGTAGTATGCACAATGACAATATCTAATATTTATAATCAGCTGCATACTTTCTTAAAACATTAATAAGTTACTCACAAAATTAATATAGGAAATTTCTCTCATACTCGAATTTTTTTTCGAGTGGATGTACTAATGATTGATATTTCTAGAAAAATAAACGCATTAAGGGATTCAATATGAGTTCCACAAAATATTTTTAACATGACCGAGCAAGATGTAAATTTTTCGCTTTCTATTGGTAATATTTTAAAAGAAATGATAGCCTGAAGCGTTTTTATCCTATTTTCCAATTTTTGACGATGAGTGGAATGATAGCTAAATATCTGATATCAACTTAATGGAACGTCCATAATTTGACTGTAAAATGTCTATCACACTGGCGAAAACTATGCATAAAGCTTTGTCGCTTTTATAATTTTGTGCAAATCTCATTTTTACCAAGCAAAGTAGGAATATGGACGATCGTTTTCGAATTTTCGCAATAAACAGTATCATGCGTGAACGCAGTGTTTCTCAACCTTTTTTGGTTGACGGCACACGGAAATATCTAGAATTATTTGCGGCACACCTTAATATAAAAATTGTACAGGTTGTATGAAAAAAAAATTGATAAATATAACTACATAAAAATTATTAATGTTTAAAGAAAAAACAATGAGAGGGATGAGCCTATTTTTGCACGGGTCTTGTTGCAAACAGCTCTTTCAAAAATCGGCAGAACGGTTTTCCCTGCTATGAAATAAAAGTTTCGCACTTCATAGTAAAACTCAGTGAAAGTGAACAAGACAGCCACATGATAAATAGAAAATGTCATATTACTGATACGACACCACGCAGTTTTAATAATTTTTCAAAAACTTTCGCGGCACGTTAGACAATCTCTTGTGGCACACAGGTTGAGAAACACTGCTTTATCGCTTTTCCTAGAAATTTAATATTTTTTTTTTCTTTCGTGCTAAAAAATGTCCAAATTCTTGACATGAATACATTTATTGTACATGCGTTATTTTTATACTTTTTTTTTACTTCCTTGTACGTAGTATAAGGAAGTAATGTGATCCCGAAAAATTTTGGGGGCCAAATTTCGACATAAAAACCGATTTTGACTACCTCTAAATTTAATTTAAAAATTTTTTTCGATGCATCTCATCGTAGGCTAGCATGCACGATCCTATTAACGCGTCTGCAACTCATTTTGACCAGTGGCGAGTCTACTGTGGGGAGTTTTTCCATGCCGTCTGTACGTACGTACGTACGTGTGTACGTACGTATGTATGTAACTCGCATATCTCAAAAACTATTGGTCGTAGAATGTTGAGATTTGATATTTAGGATTGTTCTATGATCTAGTTGTGCACCTCCCCTTTTGGTGGCAATCGAATGGATAGTTTATGTACAGGACCGCCCAAAAGATTCGAAATACATTACGCTCTATGGGCCGAAATTCATTAAACTCGCCTAACTCAAAAGCTACTAGGCGTAGAATGTCGAAACTTCATATTTTGGATAGTTGTAACATCTAGTTGTGCACCTCCCCTTTTGGTTCCATTCGACTGGATAGTTTATCTACAGGACTGCCCAAAACATTCGAAATACATTACACTCAATGGGCCGAAATTCATTAAACTCGCATATCTCAAAAACTGTTAGGCGTTGAATGTTGAAACTTTATATTTAGGATTGTTGTAACATCTAGTTGTGCACCTCCCCTTTCGGTTCCATTCGACTGAATAGTTTATCTACAGGACCGCCCAAAAGATTCGAAATACATTACGCTCTATGGGCCGAAATTCATCAAAGCGTTTTTTAGAGGTATTGGGATATTTCAAACGACTCAGAAGTGATATATGCTGTAAAGAGTTAGAAAATGAATTTCTCCATTAAAAAAAAGTGTCTTTATCATTTATAGTTCTGCTACAGGAACACTCAAAAGATTTCCAATACATTACGGCCAATAGCAATTTTAGGGGCATTCATCCATTTCAAGCACAATACCGTCCTACCACATAAGTTAGGTAATGGTCCGACCACGGTCACGTGCCTCCCTCAAGAACTGTGCCAAAAGACGCCAAGCTTGGCGACTTTTGGTGTACGTGTGTGCATATTTAACTCTCAAATCTCAAAAACTATTATGAAATTTCATATATAAGAATGTTGTAACATCTAGTTGTGCATCTCGATTTTTGGTTCCAATCTACTGGAGAGTTTATTTACAGGACCACCGAAAAGAATTTCAGTACCTTAATGTCTATGGACATCTTCATTATAATACAACTGTAGACAGTCATTGTTTGGTACATACCCAAAATCTCGCCGTCTGTCCTCGACCTTGGCGAGTTTTGGCGAAATATCGCCAAATTTGGCGATAGTCAGTCATTTGGTCCATGCCCAAAGTATCGCCATTTGTCATCGTTCTTGGCGAGTTTTGGCGAAATATCGCCAAATTTGGCGATAATCTGTCATTGTTTGGTTTATGCTTAAAATCTCGCCAAATGTCGTCGACATTGACGAGTTTCGCCGAAATATCGCCCAATTTGGCGCCAAAAATTATTTCCTATTTTGTATAACTCTAAAACTTTAACCCGTAGATTTTTTAACTTTGTATTTAGAACTATTGTAATATCTAACTGTTTTCAATATCTTTTTTGACAGCAATCGACTGAGAATTTATTGACATGGTGAGCCAAATGACTTTAAATACATTGAGGTGTATAGATGCATTCAATTCATTGAAAGTCTGTGGTCAATGACTACTTTGGCTATCCCCAAAATCTCGCTGACTATCTCAAGTTTGTCGGCTTTTGGTGAAATATCGCCAAATAAAGTGTCAGAAGGAAATCTTTCAAATTGAACTCAGCTTGGCGATATCGAAATATTTGGCTAGAAATCGCTAAACCTTACTATTATTGATATTTTATCTCTTTCAAACAAATAAATTTAGAGGAAGTGCGTCGAAAATATTTTTGATCTAATGGACGTGCAAGGAAGTCATGTGTTGGACACATCAGATTTTTAAAAAAATAAATAAAATAGACACTTTTACGACCGTTTTCTTGAAAATAATGCGACCTTTAAGGGGTGAAATAGGTGCCCTTATTGGAGAGTGTTTCACAATCGGTGCATTCGACTCGATTTATCTATTTGTGAAAGCAGTATTTAAAATAAAAATAATAAGTATAGTTGGTTATGAAGGAAATATTGAATGCCGTAAAAGCGTGGGGGATCCGTATAGTTTCCCAAACTGTCTCCCGATCACACGTAGGCCCCGCGTCGGGGGGGGGGGAGGGAATGGTACCTCTTTCATAAATAGCGCAATCGTCTATCCTTGGACACGAGAACAACAACATCACACGTAGGTGAAGGTTCAGGTTCATAAACAGTTGACAGTTGATCTTGAGGGCTTAGAACTGTTCACGTCAGTCTCCAATATATGTTCTACTTCAAAATCAAGGCAAACTAGTAACGTAAACCACTCATGTATATTTCAGTGGCATAGATATTGATTTAGCTCTACATAGGCTGCATTCATAAACGACAAAGTCGTTGCACGAGTTTTTGTAAGAAAACTGGAATGCGTGTGTTGAGTGCGGTCAGTGGTTATCCGTTTCTTTTGACTTTACGAACCACTTCAGTTTATTGAGTTTCGACGCCTAGGAGATGTATTTGTTTACAATTCGAGAATGCGTTCATTTTGCTAAGGAGAGTTTTTAGTACATACTCAATATAAAACGAACAGGATTTTTTAAAGACAGAGTGGCCATCCTTGAAGTGTGGAAAAAATGAATAGACATCATTCATTTTGAATTAAGTATAGGATACTTATTAAATGAATGCCATTCATTACGGAGAAAAAAAAGTGGATTGTGCATTTAAAAAAAGACGAAAAAAATTAAATGTCGTTTTTGTGACATAGGGATCAGAATCCGAGGAAAAATTGGCAGAAAGTCGGATGGAAAGTCTTTTTACATAGAGGATGCAACTGGTTGTCTAGAAGAGAGAAATGAGTTATGAGTGACATTGTTTGCCCCCTCCCCCACCCCCCAGCTATCTAAGGACCGATGAGGGGAGTTTCTCAACATGGAAACTTGAAGTGAGTGGATAGTACAATCATACAGTGAGCAGAGCCGGACAGTTTGGGAGCACACGCAGAGACGAGAGGGCTATACCCAGACAGCACGCATAGGTTCTCTGTACGTCTATTCACGTTCAGAGAGCGTTTTCTGAACGATTATAGACGTTCAGAGAACCCGTGTGGGCATTTGGGCCAATTTATTTAAATATCCATCGATTGATGAAAAAGATGTAAAGGATACGAGGTCTCTCTTGAAACTTTCGGACAGTATATACGTGTGAAGCTGCCTTTTAAGGCTAACATCTCGTTCCTTTTTGCATATCACGAAGACGCTCTACCGCGTGAGGTCCGATCTGATGGGTGACAGTGGAAGTGGACAGTGAATTGGAATGGCCTCGACAGAGTGGCCCGTTCGACCAGCCAATCCGTGAGCGGATGGCTCGGTACTCCTTCGGGAGTTTGGGCACAGTTAGCCCATGGATGCCTCGTGCCCCTTTTTTGGGACGGCATTTTCGCTATCAGTCGAAAATGTTATTTATTTTTCCTAGCCTTTATTCAAGAGTGTTGAACCTCCACTCCACACAATAATTTAACAGGACCGAGTAGGATGTCGACGTTCCCGTTTTTCTACAAAATGATTTTGAAAGAAATCATCCCTTGTGCGAGAAGTAGATATCCTAAATGGATCTATTATGGCTGGTATTAGCAAAATTCGAAAAAACATCTGGACACAAACGAGTGAATGCTCAGTTTTTGGCTTGTTCTAAGTATTTTTAGTCGTTCTTGAGCTATACCCTAATAGCACAACTCGTTCTTAAAACATTCAAAGTACGTTTTTGGACGTTCAAAACACGTGTACTGAACGTCTTCTGAGGGAGTTGTGCTACTAGGGTAGCGTTTTCGCTCTGCCTACCTCTCAGTATAGGGAGTGCAGATTGGCTCTCGGTGTCCATACCGTCAACAGTATTGGAAAGAATATTACCAGCAAACACACAGAGGTTCTCTGAACATCTATGAACGTTCAGAAGACGTGTTCTGAACGTTCATAGACGTTCAGAGAACCCGTGTGTGATTGCTGGGTAGGCTTCTTTCTACGAGCGCCCATTAAGCAATCGATCGAGTGCAAAAAGTGTGGGTCATCCGGGAGGCTGTCCTTTCTCTGGAAAGCGACGGCCTGCTAGGGTCACGCGACGAGGCCTCATACTGTAGAAGGTGTCGACAGAGCTCTATTAGAAGACCCTTCCTTCGTAGACGGCTTCCAATAAAGAAAAATACAACGACGTACCTATTTCCCTTGGGTCGATTCCGCTTTTATGTATCCTCTCCTGTGGCCATGTATCGACATCTCTCTTTTCATCTCGCACGATAAAAATGGCCCCGTGGTAAATATGCAAAATGCCGTCGCTCCACGGAGCGGAAAAGAAGGGAGGCTCCGTGCAAAAATGGCAGAGGCGCCTTCTTCACGGGAGATGAACACGGTGTACATAATTCGGGCATTATCCGGAGAAGAGGTTTTTTGGAGACGGGGGCCATAGATCAGGCACCGGGAGATGGCTTTCACGCACGAAGGGGCGGAAAAGCCTCTCAGGGGGCGGAATGTGTCCACAAATCTTTGCACGTGGACGGCAGAGGGGGATATCCATCACTTCGGGAAAAAGGGAGACCTCTTCCGTTGCTTGGAAGGGATTTTAGGCCGTTGGATCCCAATGAACCCATTCCCTGCTGGTGGTTCGTTTTCGCATCCTTTAAAAATTATTTTTTTCAAGGCCTTCCATTGGGACAAACACTTTTTGTTGAATGGTTTCATGTAAAGGAAGAGTTATAATTTTACAAATATTTTTTAATACTAACGGGTACCTATTTGTAATTTAAAAAAAAATTTCAATGCAAGGCAATTGAACGTTTCAATTTTTAATAAGACCCTCGATCTCAAAATAGATAGCGCCCTAGGATGAACCCGTCTTCGCTAAAAAAAATCAATCCTTTTATTTTTTTTTAAGAACAAAATGGCATCTGCAGGTAAGATCGTTGTTTCATTTTCCCTTGTATTTTTAAAGCTTAAAAGGATGGGTGCGAAAACGCACCCTCAGCATGAAGCAGTCTAAAAATAGAATAAGAGAAGTTTGAACTCGGATATTTTCATTCTTTTTTGAGCTAGTTTTTTGGGTCGAAACAGACGTTTTTGGACTCTTGCAGAAGCCATTCATTTATTGAATGAATTTATGTAAGATTTTTCATATTTTCTTATATGTACTTTTTTATAATGGTTCCTGTTGATGGTGCATTTTTGAACCATTTTGTTGCTTCCACAGAAATTACAAAAAAAATTTTTTGTTTGCATTTATGTGTTATTTAGCAAGCCTATAACGTCGAAAAATAGTATCTTGCAAAAACTTTCATCGGAAGTATGTGCGGCAGGGAAAGGGTTAACTTTAATTTTAACTGCGGTGTGTTGAACCCTTCCCCATTTGAAATCATGAACCTTTTGAGGCGCAACCCTTTCCCAATGCTGAAAAAAGGGCAGCCGTGGCCATCGCTCGACTGAACGACCCGCAAGAGGGCGGACGATCGAAACGTTCATCGGGTGACACACATCGAGAGACCCTTTTTTGACGACAGCCGGCTGTCGTCAAAAAAGGGTCTCTCGATCGGTGTCACGCGATGAACGTTTCGATCGTCCGCCCTCTTGCGGGTCGTTCAGTCGAGCGATAGCCACGGCTGCCCTTTTTACAGCATTGGACAATTTATCTAGTTGTTTTCGCCTTCTTCCATTTTTCAGCAGATGTCAGTGCTGTTAAAAAATAATCGTGACCCTTTTTTGACGGGAAATAACGTGCTAAAAAGTAAAGGATTCTCGTGGAGCTGGGTCACCCGCCACTATTTTTTATATAGTATTATATATTTTATATTTATAGTCAAAACTTCAGAGTTGGGTGTTGCCAGAGCTGTAACACTGCGCGTTAAAGTGTTAAATTAGTTGTTTGCCTATTACTTTCCGAACGTGTACCCTGTCAGGAAAGTATTGTCATCCTGAAAAAAATCGAGTTCGAGATTTGGGTGTATGGATACACACACACACACGTTTGGAGGTCTTCTGAATTCATTTATGCTATTTTTACGAGATGTATGTATGTGTACGTGTGTATGTGTGTGTGTATGCGAGTGAACACGATAGCTCCTAAACGGTGCATTCGATGGAGCTCCCATTGTGTATATATATTATAAGCCACTGTCCGAAGACCGGTATTCATTTGGGTGTGTATAGGACTTATAGTTTTTCTACAGGGCTACGACCGAGATTTCTTTTATATTATGACCTATGGGGAGACATTCTTGAAAGTGGGTTATCGTTTAAGCGGCGCATTCGATGGAGCTTCCATTGGGTATCTATGTTTGCTGTATCACATATCTAAAATACAATATGCTGTTAATGACTAGCCTCTGGATAAGTTATTCAGGCAATAAAAAAATTTTGCTATTTCAGATTTATTTTAAAACATTCAATCTATTTTTTTTTTTTTTGTGTGTGTGTGTGTGTGTGTTGCTGTTGTATTATCTAATTAATGAATTCACTTTAGGACAAGCATTAAATTACTGTTCTTTCATTGACGTTGAAACAGAACTAAATAAATATTTGAACTGCATATATATAAATAAATATTTCATCCGAATAACTCATTTTACTTTAATTTTTTATTGACAAAATATTACCATTAATTTACTAAACTTTTTCAGAATTATGCATCATTTATGTCACTGTTCGTATGTGTATTCACTTAAATAAAGTGATATTTAATTTATTTACCTTTATAAAAAGTTTTATAACACTAACTGTATAAATTTTCAAAAGTTCTTCGTCTTTTAATAAATTTAATCTAAAATCATTATTTTCATAACTGATAAATTAATTTTTGTAAAATATTAAATATAAAGCATGTTTTACTTAGTTGTTTTATTTTAAATGCAGTGTAAATTATTACGTTTTCTATTTGCTTCTAATTTAAAAAAAATGTTCCCTACTCCAATAAAGATAATTTTTAAATTTCATTTTAAAAATTATATGTAATGTGCAATACTTTATGCAATGGAGTACAGTACCTTATGCAATTTCCATTTTCAGTCATTAATTTTCCATTTTTCAGTTTTTCTTATGTTTTTACTACATTTTTGATTCTGGGGTAGTTGTATTACGTAAGAGTGCATTTTTTGCGATTTCTAATTTTAAAGTTATCAATCTATTGGTAATTCAAATGTTTGTGCAATTTGATTCACTGGGTATCGGAGTGCTGTTTGGTTCTTGAATATTTTAAATCATGCTTTTTAACAAGCCGTTAAATATCCTTTTGTCTTCTAATGCGTTCGTTAAAAGGATATGAGTCCTTTAAATTGTGAAAAAAAAACTTTTTTTAATACAATTTTCACTGTGTTGGGAGCATGGGTTGTTTCCGATTCTACTTTTACACGGGTTTCAAAAATGGAATAGACTGATAAGTAGTTCCAATAATAAGTGAAATATTAAGACTTAATAAGATTTATTTTTAAATTTCAGTAAAGATAGGAATTCAGTTTGAAGGGGGTGGCGGGTGTATCGAGATAGCTGTGTCAAAATGGATGAAAATGGCTATTTTCATGATTTTTCTTTCGCAATAACGATACCCATGCAAGTTCTGTTTCCAAAAATCGAGTCATCTTTTCACTACATCCGATCATTCACCTTTTTCTGCTCATTCGAGTCCATGGCGGTCAAATTTCATTTTTGAATCAATTTTAAACTCGATGTTCCCAATCGGGCCTGTAAAAGACGAACCCTCTTTGTAAGACGCCTGAACGCGCTCCAGACTGTTACCCAGCACAGAGGGTCCCGGGACGGAAAAACTCGTTTTACAGGCAATGGAACGGTCGGTCGTGAACGGAGTCATAAGGTTCGTCTATTCAGGACGAGCTCTTTAAAACCTCGCTTAAAAATACTGTTAGAGTAGAACTGGGCAACATCCACTGTAGCGTTATACGGGCGGATTCTTAATTCATCTACCTATATAAAAATGAATGTTTGTGGGTATGTGTGTGTGTGTGTGTGTATGACGTTGAAAAACTCCGAAACCGTTGGATCGATCACCCTGAAATTGGGTAAACCTTAGTCTTTTATCATGGAGAAGGCTTTTAGGATATCCATTTTCCTCTAGCTCGCCGCTAGGTGGCGCTGCAGAAAGTCGAATTCTATTCCACCGTTTGCTATGAAAATACCGTTCAACTTATTTGGACGATAATGGGTACGTATGGATATTTGAACTCGGAGACTATTTTTACACTCTTCGTTTGGCCATGAATGGCCGCTATAGGGCGCTGCAATACGTCGAATTCTATTCCACTCGACCGTTTGCTATGAAAGGACTGTTCAACCGATTTGGATGAAAATGGGTACACATGCATATTTGAACGCGGAGAATATTTTTACACTATACATTTTTCTATATATCTTCCGCTAGAGGGCGCTGCTGAACGTATCATTCTATTCCGTTGAAGCGCTTGCTGTGAACCCATTCTTCCGTTCAACCGACTGGGATGAAAATGGGTACACATCGATATTTGAATAGGGAGAATATTTTTACGCTATCTGTTTTGCTTTAACTTACCCCGAAAGAGGGCGCTGCAGCACATCGATTTGTACACCGTTCGACTCATCGCCATAAATTTTTTTTATACGTACACAGAGCACCGTGTCAATATTCTAAGTATTCATTTAGCTGTTGCTCACTACTAGATGGTACTGCAGCGCCTTATTCAATTAATTCGCTATTAGATGGCAATGCAGCGCACCCATTTCTTGGCCGGACAATGGATCTCTATGAAAATGGATATTCATAGATACTTGAACACGGAGAATACTTTCGTGGGATCCATTTTGCTATAACTCGCCACTTCATTGTGCTGTAGCACATCATTACTTTAACTCGCCAATAGATGTCGCTGTAACGTATGAACTTCTTACTTTCACTCGCTGCTGTATGGCTCTGCAGCCTATAAAGGCTGTCCTACGGGCCGCTATGAAAACGGGTACAGATAGATATTGGAACACGGAGATTATTTTGGCGTTATCCATTTTGCTATAACTTGCCACAAAATTTCAATTCAATGCATTCGAGCGATGCGCGACTTGAGCGATTTTTGAATACTGTGATGTTTCAGCAACCCTAATAAAGAAAGGAAACTTGCGTTTTTTTAAATTGTGGGACATTCAAAGAATCTCTAGCGCAATTATTATTATTACTTTTTTTTTTAAGAGCTGTTCAAAAGTGGTACGATTTTCAAGTGGGAACCGCCTTCATACAATTCATGGATTCAAATAATGGAGAAGCACAGATAGGAGAACGCGAAAGGATCCCTTTTAGAATGAGCTATCGATAACAGCGGGGTTTGAAAAAAAGGCTGCAGCCACCAGGGTAACGCAGTAGGCCTCCATGGACTCCCATTTCTTAGCTGTCGACGTTTGTCGACGAAAGTTGGAGCAAAGGACGGGCAGACAGACAACCCGACATCACGAACCTGTCTCAGGGAGAGGATTCATTAAGATGAGTAAAGAAAAAAAAAGAAGTCCAATCCGAGAGAGTTTCCAACTCTGGTGAGATCTCTAAAGACTCGCTCTTGCTTGTTGCTTCCCCAGATTGCCCCACCCGATTTCGAAAGTATCCAGGGAAA
This sequence comes from Cheiracanthium punctorium, assembly GCA_038373885.1. Classification (NCBI taxonomy): domain Eukaryota; kingdom Metazoa; phylum Arthropoda; class Arachnida; order Araneae; family Cheiracanthiidae; genus Cheiracanthium; species Cheiracanthium punctorium. Next base: position 285,980 of record JAWZYV010011044.1, read on the forward strand.
AGGGGTGGGGTAGGGGGGGGGCAGAGCAGAAGAAGCAGCCGGGGGCTAGGAATCACTTGTCGATGACAGTCCCCGATCCCCACCACCCCCTCCGCTTTTAAGAACATCCGATGTTATTCAATTTCCTTCCCCCCCCCCCCCCCACCCGCTCGCGCGTTACGCAAAAGAGGAAATCTGTTGTCCGGAATAATGCTGGGGAAGTAAAGAGTTTTGGAACGTGGAGTCGTCTAGCAGCACGACGCCAGTTCAACCGAGTTACAACCAGGTGCGCGGTGGGGGGGGGGGCTTAATTAACTCAGCTTCATGCTCAGGGCTAATTTTCAGAGACTTTGTGCATAATGAACGAGGGTTGGGTGGCTCCCCCCCCACCTCCTATCCCGGTGTAGGCTCGAATGTTTCCGCGGCGGAATCCAGCGATAAATAGGGCGCACCACTGCGATGAACCGGAGGAATTTCAGGCCCTGACCTCCCCCCCCACCCGTCCGTAAAACGGAGGGACTGGATCGAGTACAGTCGAGAAAGCTCGGTGGTGTCTGTGTCTGTGTCCGTCCTCAGCGACGACCTGAAAACGGGCCCGCGGTCGCTTTTTCTCGGCGGAATCTTCTCCAGGACACTTCAGAAAGATTCTCTCTATTCTAAAAAAAAGTAAAGGCCGCTGGCGCTGTCAAAGCTTGTGGACCTATCTCCCCCTAAACCGTGGGGACTTGAGTTTCGACGAAGGTGCCCACAGATTCTAAACGTTCCGAGGAACCTGCTAAGCTGACTTGAATTTCGAAAATCGAATTATTATAGAAGATATTCATAAAAAAACTGAAAAAATAAACAGAAAGGTTGCCAGATTGGGCATGAAATCATCCATTCCTTTGCAACAAAGCATTTCCAAGTAGGTAGTATCGCGTGAAATGGTCAAACATGAGTTAGAAGGACGTCCATTTTACGCCCAATTAAAAAGTATATGAAATAAATAACTCATAGTGTGTTACACAAAGTTGAGAATTTTCAAATAGTCAGTTCGCTTAGACAACAGGAGTTTAGAATGAGCGACGATTCATTTTTTCCAAAACAGAATAACTCATTGTCACTGATTTTAAAAGCGCCCTCTTGCCATTCGGAATGATTTGGCAAAATAGAATCTTTCCATGCAGGGTGAATAAGCTTCGAGTTCCAGAATGCTGGAACCCAGTATCTTGAAAATGAAAAATAATTAAAGTGCAGATTATTTTAAAGGCGGTTCGGTCCAGCTGGAGTATTTCCTACCAGTAGACATATTGGGTGGCGTTCACTACGCCTATTTGCCAGCGCGGCGAGATGATATCATTCGTGGTGCTCAATACGCCCATCTGCAAAGGATTATGTACATGAAAATAGGGATAACGGTTTTCCGGGAACCTTGCATGAGCAGTCATTATAAGTCGTGAGCCTGTGTCCATCGCCCAATAATGAAAAGTCGCCATCGGTGGCAAGCTATCCTAGCTGTTCCGTAGTTTTTATCAAAGAAAGCAGGTAAAGTACTGTTTTCTTAGAGATCATTATTAACTATACATCTACGCAAGTCGCCCAATAATGAAAAATAGCCGTGGGTGGCCCATACGCAAGGTGTCCAATAGGTTTTACACAATTAAAAATACAGCTGAAACAGATGTTCTGATTTTATGACGCTTTAGCTGCTAGTTATTATAACTTTTGAATGGCAACATTCAATATCATTGTGTTTCTGAGGAGTGCCAATCCTTTTTCCAGTGATTATAAGCGGAGTCCGCACTCCAGGTGGAGTCTAGCTCAGGACCCGTACAACACGGATTCCCATAACAAAATATCTTCCGTGTTTAAGGGGGCGGTATAGTGTGAAGTTTAAATTTTTATGTACCCATGAACCTGCAAGAACCAAGCAATGTGTAGCTCAGTAACATTCTATCGGATCCAATCTGCGGGTTTTGTCTGTTGAAATGATGTCTTTTTTACGAATAAGCCTGATGAGGGGTCGAATGCCTCCTACGAAAAGCGAGCGTAGCGAGTCTGGAGGCCTTAGCCCCCAGTTCATTAAAAAAAAATTATTCCATTTCCACTTTTCGGTACACGAATGTCTCTCGAAATGGCTCCATTCTGCAAGGTGGCCGTAGTTAAAGCTGCCAGCTGCGTCCAAAAAGGGTCTCTCGATCTGTGGCACGCGATGAACGTTTCGATCGTCCGCCCTCTTGCTGATAGTTAAGTCGAGCGATGGCCACGGTTGCCCTTTTTTCAGCAGGGGGCCCTCTATCCGGCTTTTCTCGCATTCTTCCATTTTTCAGCAGATGTCAGTGCTGTTCGAAATAATCGTGACCCTTTTTGTTACAGGAAATGACGTGAAAGTAAGATTCCCGTGGAGCTCTGTCAACCGCCACTCTTTTGATAGAAATCCAATCTATTCTTCGTGACTGGCAGCAGTCCAAACGTCCGAGTTGGGTGTTCCCAGAGCGGGATCACTGCGCCTTAAAGGGTTAAGAGGACCGGGGAGCCATGTTGTTTTTGTGTAGGTCAATATTTAGCCTAGACGAAACTGCTGAAGCGAATCGCACCCATTTCGGCATGCATGTGAGGATTGTAACGAAAATGCTCAAGAGCAGATTTTCCAACATTCGTAACCTATAAAACTTTCTTATCACATATTCCTCGCAAAGAGAGAAAAGAAAACGAAATATCCATAAGATTTTCGCTCGTATATGCAACACGCAACGAATACTTGAAAATCAATTTTGAAACAGTTTAGAAATTTTCGCTCCGAGGAGGGTGGGGGCTCTCTTTTCTCGAGTGAGAGAAAAATAAAAACCAGTTATCCTAGAAATTCTTGATTTAAAAATGTAAAAAATACAAATCGTTCTTTAGACACAACTTGTTTGTTGCTAAAAAAAACTTGTTAAAAATGGATTCGTTTGAACTGAGCGAAAAAGAAAAACGACATGACTTCCTGGCACACCCTTATGAAAACTTGTGCAACATAGGCCGCTTTCGTAAACGACACACCCGTTACTCTCGTGCAACGAGTTTCCATATAAGGTATTCGTAAACGAAGCTGACTGCATTCAGTTTATAAACGAAACGACACGCTAAAAACGGCAATGAAGATACAGAATTTTTCAAAGGTCATCCTTTATTTGTAGTTTTCATTTTAGTCCAATCAAAAATGCAAATTTTTAGTGTCGAGATTGAAGTTGATTTCAAACGATATTGGCGAAATCTGAACTTCTCTTGCTCAATACTTTTGAAAAACTGCCAGTTTAAGTTGAAATTTCTAAATTTTGATCTGTACACTTCAAGGATGGCCATTCTTTCTTTTAAAAATCCTGTGGATTTTATATTAAGTAGGTAATAAAAACTCTCCTCGACAAAAATAACAACAGACTCGAATTGTAAACAAACACATTTCCAAGGCGACGAAACTCAATGAACTGAAGTGGTTCGTAAATGCAAAAGAAGCGGATAGCACTGAAGAAAAGCATTTCAGTTTTCTCACGAAAACTCGTGCAACGAGTGTGTCGATTACGAATGCACCCATAGGCATCGCATTTTTGAGCGCTCCCCCCCCCCTTTTATCCTTTTCATTGAGGGGGGGGGGGAGGGCAGTGATCTTCACGGTTGAAATTCATCTCCTGGGCCAAGGGTGTAGAATATTTTTTATAGACTCAAAAACACTGAAACAGCACAACTACATAATATTTTCTTTTTTATGAACAAATCTACATGAAGTATACAAGTGTCCTTAAAAATGGGTCTATACATGTTCTGTAGTAACAGTTCCAATGAAGTAGAGTTGAGCTCAATCTTTACGGTGAAAGTTCTTTTTTTATTTTTAAAGTTTCGTGCACGGGGGTTCTCGTCCACAGAAGTCCGTTTGTTTTCCACATAAACACTGAACTTCGTCCATCCAAAAAAAAGGTCGTCCAGGAATCAAAGGATCCTGTTGGACTAGAAACAATGACTAGAATAATGAATGTCGACTTCTTTGAATTCGTATTAACCCTCACAAGGTCGGAGTCAGCTTTAGTAGGACGCATTTATACAATACTTCGTACAGCAAGGGAAAAAAAAATTGTCAGGCAGAAGGCTTTCAGGGCGTCATGAGGGCTGCTTTTCCACCTTTTAGCGGTAGAGAGAGGGATACGACCATGAAACTTTTGAAACGAGCTCTAAAAGTATTTTCTTTTTAACTAAAAGAAGGGAACATACTAACGCTGACAGCAGATCCGTGAGGGCTAAGCAGATATTGGCAAATCATGCACTACGGAGGTGAGGAAATTTAAATTTTACTTTCAAATCTGTCTTAAAAAAATCTGTATTTGAGCTACATTCGGGGAGAAGAAAAATTGAGAAGAAAGTTTCATCTACGACTTGGAGTGCATCCTGTAATGGACATAAAGAGTCACCCTGAAACACTACAAACAATTTCAGAAGCGCCCATTTGTAAAGACTAGAACACCCAGACAAACGTAATTCATTTATGTTTTTACTGACTGGTCATTCCAATTTATTGAATGTGACAATGAATTATTTCATATGGGCTTGCTTTTAACCCTTTGAGGCGCAACCCTTTCCCAATGCTGGAAAAAGGGCAGCCGTGGCCATCGCTCGACTGAACGACTCGCAAGAGGGCGGACGATCGAAACGTTCATCGCGCGCCACAATATCTAGAAACCCTTTTTTGACGACAGCTGGCTGTGCCGCACAGCCAGCTGCGTCAAAAAAGGGTCTCTCGATCTGTGGCACGCGATGAACGTTTCGATCGTCTGCCCTCTTGCTGGAGTTAAGTCGAGCGATGGCCACGGCTGCCCTCTTTCCAGCGGTTCTTGCATGCTTCCCTTTTTCGGCAGATGTCAGTGCCGTTCAAAAGAACCGTGACCCTTTTTGGACGGGAAAGGACCTGCTCAAGAGTCAAGGATTCTGGTGGAGCTCGGTCACTCCCCACTCTTTTTATAGAAATCCAATCTATTCTTCGTGACTGGCAACAGTCCAAACGTCCGAGTTGGGTGTTACCAGAGCGGGAACACTGCGCGTTAAAGGGTTAAAAGGTAAGAAGATTTTTAGTCCACTCATAAACGAATTAGGACATAAATTGGCTCATATAATTATTTGATTTGCAACAGAATACAGATTTATGCTACGATTTTATATGCTGTAAAGAAGACTATCGCAAAATATTATAGATTGCATATCCAAAAAATAATTTTGATTTATAGAAATGGATAGTGTTAATCATTTGTATAAGCGGACTTTTCAACGTTTTTTTAAAATTCTAAGTTATAGATTAGAAATAAAATTGCAATTTTTTTTATGACACACCTTCTCTCGGTAGAACCTAGTAACTGTATTCTGATTCAAGAACTGTGTTTGGACAGACCGTGATAGAACTTTCATCACCTCCGTAGTTCACTTTGAAACAAACGTGGCTTTTAACAGCGGGATATACATATTTCAACGTTTTCAATCCGTGACCTTACTTAAAATAAAGACTATTTCAACAGTAAACTATTAGTAATACATCTTGAAAGGAATAACAACATGTTTTACAAATTATGGCATACTGATTTATAAACTGTGGTTCAACGTTCCTTAATACTGCACTGTATTATGACAAGGTAAACTGCCAATGTAAATAAAAAATTTAAAAATACAAGACACACAACGAATATAAACTAGTTCAATTTTCAATAACTTCGTTGTACAACAGCTGAAAAGAACTGCACCAAGATCTCGAAGCCGTTATTTTTTCCTAAAGTATAGTTATGAGTAGTTTGCGAATTCAATATTTTTTTTTTTTTTTTAAGAATTATAATTTTCGAGTCGAAGTTCACATCGTCTAGGGGTCAAGATACTTTCTATAAAGTAATAAGATCTCCGAAATATATGAAAAAATATATAGTATATTATTTGTATGCTGAATTTTTAATACTGCATGATTACATTTTGCTAACACTAAACTTGGATTTCAAAATCTTTAGCTACACATGCAAAAAATATTGGGGGGAGAATCCAATAAGCAAGCTTGTTTTCCAGCTTTTCTTTCCAATGGAGACCTTTAATATTTATTTTACATTACTTAGCTTTCAAAAGTAAAAATTTCGCAAGATCTTGTGGTAGGAAAATGACTAAATCGTTTCGATCTCAATGGGCATGCGTTGCGTACGTTTGAAGCACTGGCTACCGCTTTCATTTATTCTGAACTAAAGTTTTCAATACCTCTGATTTTTCTCTCTTTTTTTTTTTAAAGGAATTTTTCAAATCAATTCTCGAAAATCGTATTTTTAGGATGTAGGTATTGGAACAGTGTTGGAAGGAATCAGTTACGGTTAAAATCAGCAAGAAAATTTTAAAAATAAAGGTCATCTAGGAGAGTTTATTTGAATGAAGTAGTACAAATTACATTTAAAAACAACTGTTGGTTTTAACACTTTTGAGAGTCACCTACAGTTTTTCCTCAACCATCTGATCTACAGATTAGAGTTTACGCCTAGCTTTTCACTATTAGTTACCGTAACACAGATGTCCTTTCATTTTATAATCGGTATCCCTGCAGTGAACTTTCTTTTATTGGGCCGATTGCTTTATTTATGACATAAAATGCCAAAGGTTACTTTTGTACCCAAACGTGTTCTAACTTTTTCAAGAGTCCTTCATTTCTGGTGGTATGGGGTTCTTCGGTTCAGTGAGTAATCTACCGCTGTACATATGATAAATAAATATATATATATGTACATTTACACATAAATAAAAAAATTGTACTATAAAATGCACCGTATTTTTGAGAGCATGATCCGCAGTGTGTGTGTGTGTGAGAAGTCACCTTTATAAACAAATACAATGAAACCTGGTATAGCGACCACCTTGTTAAAGCGGTCCCCTGTCTATGGTGACCAGTTTTGTAAAATTTTATTTTTAACTCGAAAAGTTTGGCCACCTTTATAATGCGTCCGGCAAACACACACAGGTTCTCTGAACGTCTATTAACGTTCAGAAGATGTTTTCTGAACGTTAATAGACGTTCAGAGAACCTGTGTGTGTTTGCTGGGGCGATCCATCTTGTCGTTCTCAAGCATGCTCCTATGCGACAGACTCTACTGTATTTGGAACAAAATGTTTGCTCTTTGGGGGATTTACACGAGCCTACGAACTTTCAGGAGGATAACAAAATTGTCTGGGTATATCAACAAAACTTTCTTGTCGAAAGGCCATCTTTCTTTAAGCCATACGACTTCCAGAAACTTTGGAATTTTCATGTCGTTTGAAAGCTTCGAGTGAATTTCATAGACGCGGTCTAGATTTTAAAAATGGCTGTAAAACGCAAGACAGCTTTTTGGTGCTGGATTCTTCTTTCTAGTTGCGACAAATTATTCCGATGGGTTCGATTTCTATTTTGAAATGGAGTTTGTGCAATTTTATGTGGATTTTTTTTATGTCTACATTTGCTTTTTAAGTCTTAAATGTATCTGGAACTCCGAATCGGGATTATAAAACTAAGAAAACTAATATCTTCTGGGCTTAACTTTCCACCTCCGATATTAAAAGATCAGTACGTAAAGGAATTAAAGTACTTCTTTGCGCACAACAGCACACACTGTGCCAATCCGTTTGATTTTGAATGAATCCATTTTACTGAATGGGATGCACGAATTAGGGATGGCACAGAATGGGACGTGCAGCCCTTTGAGAAGGGGGCCAGTATTGCTACTATTGAAGGGCGTCAGTTATGAGGGTGATTTGAGTCTGAAGTCGATGTTCCGCTTGTTCAGTAATCCAAATCTGCATTTTGATGCACGCGAATGGGTTCATGAGAGCGCGAAATTATAAATCTTGAAAAATTCAAGTTGGATAACACTGCAGTGGGTCGATTTCTCACCCATTATGGAAATTATCGACAAGCTGGCTTCATTTTAAATATCGCCAAAAGTCGCCAGCGCGGGGCACATTCTCCAAAAATCTGTTAAAGCAGTATTGGCTCTATATCGGCCCATTTTCGTGAAAAAAAAGAAAACGAAAGATATCCTACTAGTAACCTGAATCCACAAGGAAATAGAATGAAAGCAAAAATGTATGCTCTTTTGCCGGCAACCTACCACAGCCATCGCACCAAAAGGTTACAGCATAACCATCGTGGCACTAAGGATTAAGCGAATGGAATTAACTTCGCTGAAAACTTTCACGACCCAATGGTTTAATTCGATCGCACAGTGTAATTCTTTTCAAAATTGGGTTCGAAATGCAAAGCTCTGGAATGTTATTATAGAATGGACATATATTTTTTCCACCCAGTATAGCCTGCGGATAGAATGCAGTGGAAAAATACGGTGCATCTAAATAAATAAGAAGACTAAAAAAAAAAAAATTGTTTCATTTGGATCAGGTGTATACGTAAATATCACAAAAACAAGATTGGAAATAAATAAATAAATAAATAAAAAGAGTAAAACTGAGCAAACCTTAATCGAATGAGATCTTTGCATAACTTGAAAAATTTGTATCACAGAATAAAAACGCGCGTTTTTTGACACTTTTCAAGTGAGTGACAATATATATATATATATACATATGTATGTATATTAATCCAATACAGAATTCTTTTGTTCTCAACTTTACAGGTGCATGATTTCTTTTTGTTTTTTCTGTTCCCCTCCTCCCACGAGAGCAGGAGGGGGGGGGCTCTAACGCTAGGGTCGCCCTTTCTACGGCGATATTTTCCTTGCTTCTTTTCTTTCTCTTCTTTTTGAGAACTAGGGACTACACCTATGTCGAAAAAAAGTTTCGTTTTGTTCATGAATGTGATATAATACTGCAATGTACAGAAGTCAGATTGGTCAAGTGGTTCACCAGTTGCACTTGTTGATTGCCCATGGACACAGCTTGAGGAAGGGGCGTTGCCAGAGTTCTCGAGCGGTACCCTGACCCTGCCGCCTGCAAATGGTAGTGATGACGGGACGAAGGACAAATTTAACTCTTCCACAGCGTTTTATAAGAAAAGGTAACTTTATCCTTCTTGTGTAGTATGTTTTTCCCAATATTGAATTCATTTTTCAAATTTTAATGCCCACTTTCTAATGGTTATGAATGGCTGTGTACTTAAAACTAGCATTTTTCTGAAAAAAACTATTCAGTATACCGGATAGCAATGCTTTTTTTAAAATTAAATTTAAGCAAATGAATTTTTCCAAGTTTTTTTTTTTTATGACAAAGCAGTTATGACTCAACACTCGTTTGCTATGAGTACCCTTTCAAACTCTGCGTCAACAATAGAGGACACTAAAATGACCTAGGCTGTCGTACAGGAAAGATGTCCTCACGTGTGCACAGAAGAAAAATCATTTATAAGCTAAATATAATTTAGAGTCTATGTATATTTAAAAAATGGTTCTCCATTCTCGCCGAACAAAAATGAGAAATTCTCTACTGGTCATTGACTTCAGCACTCAACAGATTGTAGGTGGGAAGTATTCTTCCCACGACCTTCGAAAGGGTTCCTAAAAGCATTATACGATCTCTATGAGTGACTGGGAGGTGTGGGTAGTCTTTTTCTCAAGTGGTTTCGTGAGTGACGTTCAACAAAGCACAAGATCCTCCTAGAAAGGTGTGCTCGATGCATTTTATCAAAATGAGACCTCATCTCTCTTTCTTGTGTATAATTTTGTACGAGTTCCTCAGTCGTTGGATAGAAAAAGTGGCGATTTTGTGGGCAAGGATGGCACGAGTGTGTCCCTTTCGGGCACCCAGCCGAAGGGGCACGCTCAAGAAGTGTGGCAGGGCCCCTTCCCATCACGAGCTCGTTGAACGACGCAGCAAGAGCAGATCTTCTTTATACAGTGACGTCGGAGAGTTTTCCCAAGGCAAAGAGAGAGAGAGACAGACAGACAGACAAGACAGAGAGTGACGGAACTATGTGGCGTTGGCCGTCGGACTGAGGTGGATGAGGTGGTTGGGGTGGTGGTGTCCGTTGAGGTGGGGGTGTAGGTGCAGGTGCGCGGCCTTCTTGTCGTGGTCGACCCCTCCTCCGTCCTGCCACTTGTCTTGGGACCTCCTCCTCGCGTTCATGAAGAAGTTGCCGACGGTGGAGAGCTCGAGCCCCAGCTGCTGCGAGATGGTGATCTGCATCTCCTTGGAGGGCCGCTTGGTCTCCTTAAAAATGGCCTGCAAGGTGCGGCGCTGCAGGTCGGTAAAGACCAAGCGCGGCTTCTTGGGCGTGTTGGGATTCTTGCTTGGCGGCTGCGGCTGCTGATGCTGTTGCTCTTCTTTCCGTTTGCAGGCTGAAACAACAACAAAAGAACATCCCATCAGAAGCAAGTAGGATTAAAAACAAAACCTTCAAATTACTTCAGAACGAGAAATTATTTCGGAAACAGAGAACGTACGGAAATTCGATGGCCTGAAATAAGAATTCAATACGTAACAATTCAACGGTGCTTTCAGTGTTAAGGAATTGGGCATGTAGCCCTAAACTGTCGTGAGGGCAAAATAGGTGTATGCGACTTCAATCGGGGCTTCGGACTGTCATTTTTTTCGTGACAGTTCAACTAAGCATAAATATATCGTTTCAATTCCGGTTTTTGTTCCGCCGAGAAAAAAAAACGGTTTTCGGTTCAACTCCGAATGAATATTCTTATTTGTACATAAATATAATTATATCAAACAAAAATGCAACGCTATCAAAATTTAAAAGATTTTATCCTTTTTTTATGGGTAAGCTGGTTACAGTATACAGTATCGATTAGGTGGTCACACCAACGAAATGACTGATATATCGAACCCAAATAAACCGATATCTTTTGGGGGAATCCGTTTCGGTTTTCGTTCCTACCAAAATAATGTTTTTTTTCCCGTTTTCGGTTCATTTCCGGTTCCAAGCCCTGACTTTAATTCTTCGACTTGAGCATACACGCAATCCATAATCATTTCCCATTAAATCTGAAATTAAAACAGGACTCCCTCTATTTTATCTGCCAATTCCCCGCAACGGGGATCTGCTCACACTGGGGGGGGGGAATTTAAGAACATTGTGTTATAAGATACAGAAAGAGTCCGAGTTGACCGTTATCACACAGGTTCCATGTGACTTCCTTCCGTGACTCTTGCAAATGGCCATCGGTCATTCGCTGCTGTGGAACATCCCCGGATGTTTCACAGATAATCGCGATGGATGAATACGCCCATGAGTCAAGGATCCAGTGTAGACTCCGTCACTTCCTGCGTTCATTCCTGAACGAAAATCTAGAATCTGCAACTGCAATGAATCGGATCGACGGAAGAATGCCGGCGAATCTGTGGCCGCAGCGAATGGACCCATCGGTCATTTATTTGCAGAGTCACGGAAGGAAGTCACGTGGAACATGTGTGATCATGGTGAACTCGGACTTTTTCTGTATCTTAAAACACAATGTTCTTCAATTCTTCCTCCCCCCCCCCCATCTAAAATGGCGTTCGAACATCCTTCTTCCTGCCCAACTCATGGGCAGACACCCTGTTTTTTGGGATTCTGCGTCCAATGGCATCCCCGCTCGAGCCTAGGTCCTTCCCAGAATTCCGAATTCCGTGTGAAAAATCCCTCTCACATTCCCCCCGCACTCATTTCAACCCACTCTATTTAAAACCACATTTCCGTATTTCATCACCGCATTTTCCAGGGTTCTGGAGCCATGAATTTCAGAGAAGGGGAGAAGGGGGCCGCTGAGAGGCAGATAGAAGGAAAGAAAGAAAGAAAAAAAAATCCAGCAGAAAAAGAAATAAAAAGAAGAAATCTCTCACCAGCTGGCGAACAATTAATTGGCTGCGGCCTTAGCGCCAGCTGACTGCCGCGCCATCCATCACGGGCAAGCCGGCAGGGGGCGCTCGCGTTGTAGGATGATGATGAAGAAGAGGAACTGACTGACTCTCTGCTTTCCTCTGGCAAATAGAATTCAGACACGGTGGACGGGAAATTTAGATTTATTAGGCGGTCTCTCTATTTTTTTTTCTTTTGTTTGTTGTTTCGGTGCTGCTGTTGCTGCTGCTATTCTGTCATTTTGTCAAAAAGGGAAAAGTTTCGGGGTTGTCTGCACGGGTGCTCGCGGGGAGGGGGCGGATTGGATCCCGTGCCCTATTACCGCAGGGCAAACGGGGCCACTGCCAGGGCCCACACATTTTAGGGGCCCCAAAATCTTCTATTTTACAGCTTTATAATTTTACAATAAAATAACAAAGCAATATGGCATTGGAGAAAAACGCCAATGTCCTATTATTTTTTAATTATAATGTATGAATAATGAAAATAACTTAAATTTACATTTGTATAAATGCTCTATACTCAATACAGCATAGCTGCCAACCTGTACGGAATATAACTCACGACTTTTTGTAAACAGTCTTTTTAAGGTTAGAAAATAGAAAATTTTTTGAATTCAATGTACGAATTACTTTTTATTTAAAAAAAAATGACTGTTTACAAAATGTGGCTCATTAAGTTCCGTACATTTCGGCCACTCTGATAGAGCCTTTTGACGTAGCCTTTCACGGGTGTTCTCTGTTTCATGGACATCCTAAATATATTCGTTTATTTCAGATGACTTAAAATAAAATGTCCTGTGTGTGTGGGGGGGGAGGAGACATTTAAAACTTTTCAGAATACATCAATCATTATGGGTTCTTTTGAAGGAAGGAGGTTATGGCGAGGGGCCCCCATTTTTTTCTTTTGCCCATGGCCCACAGTTGTCTGGATCGGGCTCTGATTGGATCCAGTATGGAGTGGCGTACAGGGGTTATTCTTAAACCCGTGACACTTTCAGCGCGTGTTACAAAAATACAAAACTTTTTTTATATATATATATTAAACTTTGGATGAGGACCGTCTCGAAAATTATTTTACCGAGCCGCATGGAACCAAAGCCGTTCACGTTTTTCGATTCAAGTGTCTAAGCTCTAAAACACGGTCGTACTATTCACACCGTTTGACATTTTTCATCATCGTGCATGTTTTTAAAAACAATTAACGAGTCTTTTTCAAAAGAGTCTACAGGAGCCAGCCCTCTGCAGGAGTCCGGTCCTACTAGGATGGACGCACTTTTAGAATGTCTCATCCTTCCGTCCTAAAACAGACGTCTGAAAATTCCCTCGTGCTCTTCCTTTTTTTTGGGGGGGGGGATTCGACACGATTAGAGCGAGGGGAAAGATTTCTATTGAAAACAATCGCCTTATAATAGAACATGCCATCGTGATGTAGGCTTACTGAATGAAGTGTTGGGGAGTGATTTTTCAAAGGAATGGTGACAATGAATAGTTTTTTTTCTTTTTAAGAACTTTCAATGAACGGTACTTCTCGGTAACGTCGGTCGATGAAGGGTCAAACAGGATTTTGCATTTAAAAAATGTTCAATTCCAGTTTAGTTTAATAGGATCTGCATCCTTCACCTCTATACGTGCTCGTCGTGTCGGTCCACCCACAATCCAGATCTTCGGCGACCCTTCGAACTGGACGAATAACGGAATACTATTCCGATAAAAACAGAGGTCTAAACGGTTGCTTAAAAAAAAGAAAAATCGACTTTGAATGAGACTTTTTAAGAAACAAACTATATCTTTCGATAGGTGGAGGTCACTCATAGATACCTTACGTTTATTATTTAAATAAACGGTATTGTTTTGAAAACGCTTTGCCTTATCTATGGATGAATGAGTCTCGGAAGTCATTATCAACGACTTTGAAGAATGGAAAATGTATGCAGTCCTGAATGGGTTTAGGGCTGTCCTCCCCCTTCAAGAAGCGGGTTTAACCCTTTGACGCGCAACCCTTTCCCAATGCTGAAAAAAGGGCAGCCGTGGCCATTGCTCCACTTCACTACCCGCAAAAGGGCGGACGATCGAAACGTTCATCGCGTGCGAACAGATCGAGAGACCCTTTTCTTGGACGACAGCTGGCTGTGCCACACAGCCAGCTGCGTCAACGGCTGCCCTTTCTTCGGCATGGGGCCCTCTATCCATCTGTTCTCGCATGCTTCCCTTTTTCAGCCGATGTCAGTGCTGTTTAAAAAGAATCGTGACCCTTTTTGGACGGGAAAGGACTCGCTCAAAAGTAAAGGATTCTCGCGGAGCTGTGTCACCCGCCACTCTTTCGATAGAAATCCAATCGATTCTTCGTGACGGGCCACCGTCCAAACGTCCGAGTGGGGTGTTCCCAGAGCGGGAACACTGCGCGTTCAAGGGTTAACGTGACGCATCTGCGAGCCCGCTCAGTGCGTTTCCCAACCCTGACTGTACCTTTGTCGAGAAACTAGTTTTACAGGCACACTTTGGGTAGGGGGTGGAGGAAGATACGGTTGTGTTCGGGCCTGGAAGGCACGATCCCGTGGTGTGTTAGGAGAGGCCTCTCGCGTTCGAAATTTAAAGTTTCGCTTTTTGAAAAAGCCGAATGGATGGCTTTTAACCATTCATTAGAAATCCCTCCGTGAAGAGAAGCAGGCCACGCTTTCGAAGTCTCATCATTTTTGTTTTTAGTGGCCAACCCGATTCGAATTCAATGAATCCCACGGTTGCCTCGAATGATTTTTGAATGTCCCCTCCCCCCACATACCGTAAAGCATTCAAACCGAGGTAGTGAACCTTCTCATGACCACGAGGAGACATTCCCGAGAAAAAAAAAATATTTTTAGGGTGCTCTTTCGAGACAAATAACTGAACCCTTTAACTCGAAGTGTTCCCGCTCTGGGAACACCCAACTCTGGCTGTGACGGTACAGACAGCTGTCGTCCAAAAAGGGTCTCTCGATCTGTGGCACGCGATGAAGGTTTCGATCATGCGGGTCGTTCAGTCGAGCGATGGCCACGGCCGCCCTTTTTTCAGCCTTGAGAAGGGGTTGCGTCTCAAAGGGTTATAGAGTCCTACGTAATGATCCAATCTTTTCGTGGAGGTCGTACCCAAGTTTGACTTTATTTTATACGCTCACTGGAAGTATTTATTTGAAAACCAACATCCCCCCAGTTTAAATGAACCCTTCCCCCCAGAAAAAATTAGGAATCCTTTGAAGACCCCTTTTTAAAATAAAATATTTTAGTCATTCGCGAGTGAGAATTTTCCATTTTTCGCATCTCACTCTCCAGGTTCGGGGAGGAGGGGGGTTAGCCTTCAAAGCCCCCTCCGCGGGTGTGCCTATGAACGTCAAAAAATGATGAAAAAATTGAAAATTTTTTCCAAAATAATGTAAAAAAATTTACATTAAAATGTTTTAGATTTCCCCCCAGACGGAATGCCTCCCCAGATGGGTTCGGTTCCAGTCCGACTCCCGGACTGACACGAGTGCTGCAGATTTTTATAATCGCCAATTAATTTCTTATTTTATATACGACTAGCTGAAGTATCCGTCGTGGATGGGTTAGTACTGAATGTCCATTTCCAAAAAGCAAGAACTTTCGTCAGCATGGTAGGAGTATGCAGTATGTTGCCAAAGTAAAGAAAGCGAAGTTATCATTTTTATGGATTGTTAAAATATTAAGGGTTAGAGAGTCACTCAGTAATATCATTTCATTCGTAATTACGGGATGCGAGAACGAATATGGACGTATATGGAAATAATTTTCGCAAAATCGAATCCATATTTTTCAAAAATTGGAAGCCTAGAATTGAAGTGGGGTGACAACCTATCCTGTCCCAATTTTGTTTCATTCCCTGCAGTCTTTATTTCGTGATGCTGGAACCAAATGTCCGCATTTTAAAACGATTTTCACAAAATCTAAACATCTAATCAAAATAGTTTAAAAATTCAACGCCTATAAATTAAGATTAGCCACTACCTATCCTATCACCCAATTTCGTATCATTCGTATGAGTCGTTGTTACGGGATACTTGAAGAAATAGAAACGTATTTTGAGAGAATTTTCTCAAAATCTGATAAAGATGTTTAAAAAATGGGACACCTATTGTTTATGTTGAGCAACCCTCTATCCTGTGACCCAATTTCATATCATTCGCTTGAGTCGTTATTACTTAATGCGTGTACAAAGATTCACTCCGTTTGAAACGATTTTCGCAAAATCTCGAAATCGGATGGATTTTTTAAAAATTAGATGCTTATAGTTTGAGGTGAGTCACCCCGTATCATTTCACCCAATATCATTTTTTCACCTTTGCAGTTATTACGGGATGTGCGAAAACACATTGACGCAGTTTGAAACGATTTTCGCAGAATCTCAAAATCGAATCAAGATTTTTTTAAAATTCGACGCCTATGTTTTAAGTTGAGTGAGCAACTATCATCACACCCAATTTCATATCATTCGCTTCAGTCGTTCTTACGGGATGCTTGAACAAAAAAGCGTCACGGACAGAATGACAGGACGACAGACAGACAAACTTTTTTTTTGAGGATCGCACTGGATTCCCGGGTGCTAGAAATGGATAGAAATCGCAAAATTTTTGAACTCCAAGACATGTACAGATAAAAGTCTAATTTTATTTATATAAATACCCTTTAAAAGGAAAGTTTTTAAATAATAACAGTTTTGGTACTCATAGAATAAAATTGCAAAATAATAATATTCATGTCCCGCAGTGTCCTCCCCCCCCCCAGTCCGTTCCCGTAAGAATACGGAAAGTGAAGCAGCACCGGCTTGGCCAGTCCTCGGGAGGGTGAATTCCTCTCTCGGCTGGACTGCTGTGGGAGCGTTGTACGCTCATGGCAACGGGTGCACCTAAAATGCGTTCGAGCTTCCCATGTTCAAACGATGTCTCTTGGAGTGCCGATTTCGGGTGCTAGGTCTCTCACTTGGAATGGGTTCCCGATGAGGAGACCCCTCCCTAGGGGCTACGTTAGTCTGCCTCATAGGAGCCCCCATCGTGAAATAACCAACATCTGTGGCCCTTGTTGAAACCAAGCCTCCGGTAGTCCGCTGATTCGGCCATTCGAAAGTAAATAACAGAAAAAAAAAAAAGGATATCTGGAATACTTTCAGATTTTAAATGAACGGCACTCCATTGCTAATATATTAAAAGCGTATCGTAATGTATGCGTTCTCCCTATTTTCTTCACTTATTCCATTCAGTTGGAAAGTACATTATGATTCAGGAGCGTGCCGTATTTTTCTTCCTTGTTCCATAAAACACACATCTTCGGAATCGTAATCTATCTTAAAATCGCTTACTGAAACTGTTTTACAATCTTCGCCAAGCCTATTCGAACTCTACTCCAACTATTTAAATGCGGTTTGGAATGGGCATCCGAATCCACGAGTGTGCCGTGTTTGTTCCATAAAACACATCTTTGCAATTGAAATCTATATTAAAATCGCCACTCTTTTACACTTCTTAGACAGCCTTATTCTAAACATACTTTTCGAGCTTGGCTCGGTTTTGAAGTTATTTCTAGGCAGCAAACGTGGCGATCCGTCATCAAAAAGGGTAAACCTTGTGCTACTTTCAAGATTTTGATCTCCCTCCACCTCCGCGTTATCTGGCAAACGCATTTCAGAAGATCTTCACTGTGACAGTTCGTGCCTACGAAACCTGTCTACAAATCACTCAATAGATGTCTACAAAACCTGCATACAAATCATGTCTACAAACGTGTCTACAAATCATGTCTACAAACGTGCCTACAAATCATGTCTACAAAACCTACCTACAAATCATGTCTACAAAACCTGCCTGCCAATAATGTCTACATAACTTGCCTGCCAATCATGTCTACAAAACCTGCCTGCCAATCATGTCTACAAAACCTGTCTGCCAATCATGTCTACAAAGTCGCGTAGACAAAAATCTGGGACGGAACGAAATAGCACCCAAGTGCTCAAAAAATTGCGAAATCAGCGGTCCTACTGAGTTTTGCGATAGACAACCTGACGCCATGAGTGTAGTTGGGTGGGTGCTCGAGGGCCGATCCGTGGTTGTTTTTGACCCGAACAACAGGCACGAAAGAAAGCGTCCTCGCTCATTCCGGTCAGTACCCATCTCCACCCCACGACACCGAGAAAAAAAAACTGCAGTTTCTGAACGCAGAACGTCCCCCGACATTTCGCAAACAGCTAGCGGTGGTTATTCTGTTTCGGAGCAGAGAGACAGTCCAAAGGCGTAGAATGGAAGCTAACTTCTCCGCGTGACAGGAAGTGTCCCATTGGGCGATGCAAATGCCTGTTCGAGCCGGCAGACGTCGCCCGCAAACGACCCCTTGTTGCACACACAACTACTTCATCGACTTCCGATCCGACGGAAGCTTCGATTTCCGTTTTGGAGAATGCTTTTTTTGTGTGTGCTCCACGAGAGAGAACGTGCGTGGCACTTCACGTGCTGGGACTACTGCCACCCTTCACTGCTAAAAGTTTATTTTCGAATTTTCCTCGGAAAACAAGTTCCCTCCACTTTTGTGGTTGGGCCAATCAATGGAGTGTCTTTTGAATCAACTCGGAATTTATATTAAGCATAAAAGAGAGAGAGCGCGCCTGTTTTGATAACTTCTTTTGTTGGGAGAAGGAATTTGGGATGCCCGCTTGCTTCTTGGCTGTTTTCTTCCTCCCCCCTCCCTCACACACAAACACTCCTTTCGTCCCCTCCCCCCCCCAATCTTGTTTTCTCGGCGACCCAATTAATTTGTATACTTTCTGGCGTGGCACTTTCCTGGTAGGAAAGACGTGCATTAAAAAGAAAGCCTGGGAGGGACGAGTTTATTTAAGAAAAGCCCGCTTGTTTGTGGCGAGTTGAAATTCGAAATGCCCCCACCCCACCCCCGACGACTCGCTGAGTGGTTGAGGCATAAAATCCCGTTCACTCCCTCCCTGCAGGGCTGG
This sequence comes from Cheiracanthium punctorium, assembly GCA_038373885.1. Lineage (NCBI taxonomy): Eukaryota > Metazoa > Arthropoda > Arachnida > Araneae > Cheiracanthiidae > Cheiracanthium > Cheiracanthium punctorium. The sequence continues at coordinate 304,739 of JAWZYV010011044.1, forward strand.
AGGGTCGCTGGAGCCAGTGACCTGAGCAATACATGCTGATGTAGATCAAAAATTATATTCAGACTCTTGCATTTCTATCAACAAGGTCATTCGACTAAATACAACTATACTCGGGGCAAAGCTAACCTGATAGTGGAAGTAAAGCTATAGACCGCACCGTGTGAGTCCGCCGCTCTCAAATAGTTCTCTCGGCTTGTCCAGTTTATTACAAAATTAAGACATTCATCCATTATTAAGTGCTAAAATAAAGTGTATGCTATAAAAGAATTGCATAGTTGTCTTATTTGAGTGCAGTCATTAAAAGAATTAAGAGATTAAGTCAGAAATCAGATGGAACGCCTTCCCAGACGCTTGACCCATTATCATGGGTCAAACGTCACCTCTTTTCTGCTGGCGGGAATTGGGTACTGCGGATTTGCCTTGCGATTGGGTTGCTTAGTGATGTTGACAGCCAAATACTTGGAAGGAGGTGTTGGGAGGAGAGTGTCGGAGGGATACATGCGATGAGTTGTGAAATGGCCCCTCTAGACTGTAGAAATTAATTTCTATAGATGGCGCAACGCGCTTTAAAAGAAGAAAAAAGATACTTTGACTTCTACTACATTTCCCATGATCCTTCTTCAAAATGTTTAGAATTTAGATTTGAAGCGACGCTGTCGCTATTTGAATTAATGATGCAAAATGAAAGGTTTCTCTCTATTCTAAAAAAAAGTAAAGGCCGCTGTCAAAGCTTGTTGGGCTAACTCCTCCTAAACCGTGGGGATTGAGTTTCGACTAAGTTGCCGGAGGAAGATTCGAAAAATTCCGAGGAACCTGCTAAGCTGACTTAAATTTCGAAAATCGAATTATTTTAGATGATATTAATAAAAAACTGAAAAAACTGCCAGATTTGGCATAAAATCATTCATTCCTTTGCAACAAAGCCATTCCAAGTACGTAGAATCGCGTGAAATGGACAAACATGAAGTAAAATGACACCCATTTTACGCCCAATTAAAAAGTATATGAAATAAATAACTCAAAGTGCGTTACACAAAGTTGAGAATTTTCAAATAGTCAGTTCGCTTAGACAACAGGAGTTTAGAATGAGCGACTATTCGTTTTTCCAAAACAGAATAACTCATTGAAACTGATTTTAAAAGCGCCCTCTTGGCATTAGGAATGATCCGGCAAAATAACACAGTAGGTATTCTTCGTTTTCCCCTCTACTGTCAGGTTAGGTTTATTCCGAGTATAGACACAAAAGTACTGACTGTAGTCAGGCCCCGACTCCGTTTCCCGTGTCCACTGCAATACAAACTCACTTCTGGATCCCTCTTGCATTCATGCGTAGTCCTATTTTTATTTTATTTTTCAATTCTAATGCATAAATGTTTAAACCTTTTTTTTTTTTTTTTTTTTAAATGACTCTCCAATAAAGCTGAACATTGTTTACGGTTTGTGTCCGTCTGTGCCGTGACTGCCGTCACAACGAAAAAGACAGGCATTTTATGATTTTTGAGAGCAGATGTTCGAGGATAGAAGTGTGGCCGCGATGTCGAGTTGTGAACTGAGCGCTTTCTCAGTTTTATAGTTTGCCACTCATTGACATCTTCTAGATCAACACCTCCTAGATAAAGAAAAGCCTAACAACTACTGTGTCACCGAGCTCCAGGGGCGTAGCCAGAAATTTTTCATGGCGGGGGTTACGACTACTACAACTCATATATACGTATACGTGTGTGTGAAGAATATACATTTTATATGGCAAAAAATTCCTCATGGGGGGGTTATGACCCCCCTAAACCCCCCCCTTTGGCTACGCCCCTGCCGAGCTCTGACGTCCTCCATAGGCCTCCCTTTAAAAGTAATTGACAAAATAAAACTATTCAAAATTTCTGGTGATGGACTCGTGCGTGACAAAAATTTTAATCATTGGAGATAAAATATTGAGTTTGGCGACACATGTCCGTTTTGAACCATGACTCATTGGATAATAGGATAAGGAAATCGATCATCGTGAATTCTTTTGTACAAGAAAGGTATTTTAATCTAAATGTTCAATTTAAGATATTTTCTAATAGGGGTAGCATTCACCCGAAATTCGTAATAGTTTAATTTTGTGAAAATAACGATGGGACGACGTCCCTTTCTTAGGTCTAGTGATGGCGACGTCAAAGCTTGAGTTGTCAGGCCTTCTCTATCTTGGAGGCGGTGGGTGGACCCACAAAAAGCCGCGAGCGATGAAAGTCCAACACGCAGCCTTCATTGACCAAAAACCTCGATTCACTTTGCAAGTCAGCGTCGAAGACGGAGCCGAATGCAGCGTGCTCCCGAGGGAATGGGGGGGCCGGGGTTCAAGAATCTTCCGAAGACACCCGAGTCCATTCATTCCGCCTGGCGAGGGGAAACGGGCGGACGTCTAAAACCGTCCTCTTCCGTGAATACCCGTTTCGGGTATTCGTGGAAGCCATTCACACGGAATGCCATTCACCGGTGTTGGGCCCAGCCAGTTCCGGGGGGGAACAAGAGACTGTTCTTCATAAATTTCAAAATGATTTTCCCGAGAAAGTGGGGGGATGGGTGGGAAAAAAGTGCCGACTTTGAGCGATGAGGGCCCGATGAGGTGTCAAAAGCCCCCCCGCACATTACCGAGGGAAAACTCCGTGAGCGATTAAGGCCCTAAATTAATGGCTTTCATTACCGCTGATTATCCGTGGAAGCCCCCCCCGCACACACACACATCCATTGAATCGCCTCGCCATTCTTTTACTTTCAACAAAATCCACACACTCACTCTCTCTCTCTCTGGTTTGCCTCCTTTCCCTCTCCCTTCCTCTTTCTTCCCCTTTTTTTTTCCCTTTCGCCCCCTCCGCACCCCTTCACTTCACTTCACTCTCTCTCGCACACAACTCGGCTCGTAATTATAAACCTTCGGCAAGAAACAATGAAGGGAACAGACTTGCCTGAAAGCAAGTGGCCTTTCAATTATTCTTTGGCGCGAAAAGTTTGGATCAAGAAAGGTAGTTCCCTCCCTCTCCCTCTCCCCAGAAGAATCTGAACAGAGGCTGAGAGAGGGAAAAGTTGTGTTGTGATGACTCTGATGAAGGTTTCGAGCAAACTCCGGTGGCAGCTTGGCTTTTCCGATTAGAAGATTAATAACGGCGGACGACTCGGCATCATGGATTATTCGTAAAGGGATAAGGCGTGACTCCCACACTTCACGTCCCTTTTTGGTTCCCGCTAGAAGAACGGGCGAGTGAGCAACACTTCCCCTAGTGGCACAACTCGTTCAGAGCACGTTCAAAACACGTCTTTTGAAACCCAAAAACGTTTGTTTTAACGTACTTTGAACGTTTTAAGAATTAGTTGTGCTATTAGGGTCCTCCATCCATCCATCTTGAAAAAAACATCTCTTGCGAACACCCCACGACTTTCTTGTACGGCTGTACCATTGTACACATTATAGATGTACTTCATTGAAACATTTTATTTGAAATCGCGATACCACCCTTCAACCCAATGAAGGTTGTGGGGGATAGTTCGCCGAAACTCGCCAAGCTTGGCAAGAGTTTGGGAAGGACCCAAACAAAGACTGTCCATAGTCTTAATGCACTGAATTGGGTCACGGACCTTAACACGGTCTCTGGGGATGGGCACCGAACTTTCTGTTGGGTCAGCGTGGGTCCCCGGAGGTCGGCAGACCACTTTTTGTTTGGGCAACGTCGGTTTCTGGGGACAATCCGTAGTATAAAAGTGGGTGGCCATAGTAAAAAAGTTGAAAAATAAAGGTGGCAATTTCAATAAATTTATTAGTTTTTAAACACAAATTTATTTACTTTTTAAACAAACAAACAACAAAAATCACAAATTTATTTAGTTTTTAAACACACACAAACAAATGAACAACAACAAAAAAAAAAAAACGGCATTGCAGAGCTTAGATTTTGTTGGATTCAATTTTCGTCTGTTTTGCGGCCAACTAGGTTTTCATTTTTATTGTAACATCGGGATCGCAAATCCTTATGCAAGTCTCCTTTTTAAAAGAAAATATAAATGGATGAAAGATTCTTCTTCAAAATAGATTGGAATTCATGATAGAAACGCGATCATTTCTCGCGTATTGTCCTTGTCTGCTTGACACATAGTTACAAGGTTAAGAAATTGGCTAAGTGGTTCACTCGGTAACCAGCAATGCTATTTAGATTGCATCCAATGGACGTTGGGTGTGCATGCACTGAATGTATCAGGTATTGTTTTTTTGTGAACGCACCCTTTTAGAAAGAAGTATTTTACAGTAGCTGAGATTGCCTGTTGTGTTCATTTCTAGTTATGGTACCCTCTACAATGTTGTATGTTGGAACTGAACCTGGCAAACGTTCATTGTAAGTCACTGACGAAAGTTTTTCGTTAATAAATGATTTTATATTTTAAAGCTTGCCTGTCTCCATTTAAATACTACGATACTCTGAAGATAACAGTCAAAAAAGTGCTATGTTTATTTCCGTTTTTCCATCATTTTGTGACTGTCACCAACTTATCACTATTTTCTAACGGAACGTCAACCCTATGATGATCGTCATGACACGTACGGTCTGTACTCGTTCCTCAGAGCCTTCAGCCCCGACGTAAGGTCCCATTCGATTTCATCCAAGTAGAGGAAAACGGAAGCTTAGCAACGCTCTGTTAGGTTCAAAACTCACTTGAATTATCAACATGTAGAATAGTTTCTGAATTTCCGAACTGAAATAAAACAAAACGGAAAACATCCTAAAAAGACATAGAGCCAAAATACAGCTTCAAAAAATACCCATCTCGACCCATCACCCCCGTTTGCGGTCGTTCTGCTTTAGCCAAACGGACGGTACAGGGCTTCTCGATTGTCTGTTTTCACGTTCACTACTACTTATCTGCTTGATTTTCGCGCGAAACTATACTTGTAGGAGGAAGATTCAATTCGGCGAATTTTATTTTTAGTACGAATAAGACTATGCATAAAATAAAACGATTCATTCGGAACTGAAACGAAAACCGTTATTTTTGGCGGAACTATAACCCGAATTGAACCGAAATAGTTTGTTTTTAGTTCAACCGGAAGGAATTAAATGAGGGTTCGAAGCAGGGGCGTAGCCAAGGGGGGGGTTAAGGGGGTCATAACACCCCCATGAGGAATTTTTTGCCATACAAAATGCATATTTTTCACTACATGATCACACACACGTATACATATATATGAGTTGTAGTAGTCGTAACCCCCCCCCCCCCCAATGAAAAATTTCTGGCTACGCCCCTGGTTCGAAGACATGATTCCTCCGAAGCGCTTGGCCCAACAGAACGGAAAATTTTATGACTGCAAGACGCGCTCCAGGGTGTTGGTGACTCAACGCAGGGGGTGTCGCCGAGGAAAAACTCGTTTTACAGGCGTGGAACCGAGTTCAGTCACTCGAAACCATTTCAGCGCTGTCCAGGGGCGTAGCCAGAGCCCCCCGGAATGGAACATTTTACTTAGATTACAATGGAACCTATCACTATACACATTTTCGTTAAGATGCGAATCATAGGAATTTTCTTATCGTACATATATATATTACGCTGTGTACTGCTTGTGAAATATAGCTTATGAAATATCACTCTCTATTTTTTATGCGCCCTTTTTCTTTCTGCATAAAGTCCACGAGGGAAATTCCGTTTCTTGGAACACCACACTCTATTAAGATGGAAAAACGCTCCCCTTTCGAAACACTGTCCCCCTTTCTGGCACTTCCCAAGAACAGCGAAACAAAAACAATGATCCTCGGAAAAAAGCCATCTCAGGATGAAAGAAGTGAGCGGGAGAACGGCTACTACGGATGCTGCAGTAGAGGGGGTGGAGAAAGTAGGAGTGCATGGGGGGGGTCGAGACAAGAAACTTACGGCAGAATGACGTCCGCGTGGGGGGGAAACGATGTGTGAGAAGACGACAGGTGAGATCGGACAGGGCGCGAGGCGGGGGAGAACACTCATCACCTGAGTAATCAAGGTTGGGGGAGGGGACCCGTGGCTGCCGAATCCATGTAGAGCTACCGTGATATATTTTTTTTTTCTCTGAACACTTGTCTACTGCGGTTTTGGCAGCGAGAGTTCGGCGGTGGTGAATGGAACCGGACTTGGATTTTGGGTGTAGAGGTAGGGAATCCCTTTTTATAGGACGGGGGAGGGGGACTTTTTTGGATCCCTTTATCCCCCCCCCGAGCAGTCCCGAAACGCATCTTTTGAACATGGGGTGCTAAAAATAAAAGCAAGGATAGATTTGTCTGTCATGGAGAAAAAGTGGCGTTCCTTATTTTCGGGACTCGAAGAGTACTCAAGCTGACTGAATGTTTTTAATCCGATGCACGACACATTCCTATACACAGCGGTCGCCGCTTATTTCGGTCGGTGGTTGAACCGGTGAGCCGCTTTCTCCGGTGAAAATCGGCACGAACCGAACGAAATAGCCCAATGGCTCTGGTTTTCCGCCGGTGACCTCGATAGTGAGTGTCGCTTTATCCGGTTCGATAACACCGGTCAACAACAAATTTTTTTTTTTTGGTTTCTGTTTTCATGCTTCAATTCTGATTCTAGACATTGAAAAACACTTCAATTTTCATTTTGAGTTCTTAAAGTTTGCTTTTGTCTGACCGACGTCGATCAGTATACTTTTATTTATTTCATAAACGAAAGAGGGCAGCACTTGGATGAACCCGAAAGTAAACTGTATTATTATTTGTACCTCTGTAGTATTATTTGTAGTATTGCTTGTATTATTATTGGCTCATACGAACATAAAAGAAATACGAAAAAGAGTCACTTTTAGACATTAGTTTCTTATTATTTTACTTTTATAGGTTATTGTTTATCACACATCTTGAATAAAAAAGGCTTTTATATCCAACAAAAACTTTTCTGATCCTAATTTAGAGTGGAATTATAAAAAAATATATATATAAATCACTGATTTTTTCCAAAAAATTGAAAAATTGCTTTCATTTCTACAAAAGCAAACTTTCCTAAAAAAAATTATTTTCCTTAATTTTGGCGTAGGAGAAACTAAAATTGAACCTGTAGAAGTCAGACCCAAAAATCGTGTTGACCGGTGTAATCTTTGGAGATTACGAAAATTTCGACGTCTTTGGCTTTTAGGGCGGAGTGAAAGACCGTCAAAGAGGACTCCCACGGGTGCGTGAGGGCATTGAATCAGAATTATTGTTAATAACACTTGACGGAATTTCAATAAAAATAAGGACCCATCCTACAACCGTCACCAGGGAGACACCTGGTGATGATGATGACAACGAAGATGTGCACCCCAAGCGGTTACGCGTCACACGACTCGATGGGCCGAACGCTCTATACACTTTTTACGCACATCCTTTGAGGAGAACAGAGTCAATGATCGCATCCACTCTTTTCGACATGAAGTGAGATTCCATTGGCTACGCCCCTAAAACAGCGTTCCATTTCGAATTCTCCCACCAAGAAGTAATATTAAAAATAAATAAATGTCTATATGTATTGTTTCACTCGTTCACTTCTTTAATAAGTATGTGCATACGTTGAACTATTGACTCATACAGTTTCTATGTATGATTTAATTTACGGACTATTTTCTTATATTTTCCCGCTTTTATTTTGGGTACCTCAGTTTATTTTGGATTTCGGTCCATTTCAATCCGTCCCGATGGACTTTGATAAACGGCGACCCCTTTACACACACATATATATATATTACGTAAGTTAAGCTATTTTATATTATATACTATTCTGTTTTATTATGCTGCAAAATGCGCTAATCTTTCAGAATATTTTTCCATTTTTACACTGTTCTATGCATAAATGCTAAAAATATCGCCAATATTTGGTCATATAATTTCATACTAAACCTTACATGTTTTAAATTCAGCTGCTATCGCGCGATTAAGATCATGTGATTTACATCTTTCCTATTTATGCATATCAGTATTTTATTACATCCATTTAATGGCTTTTACGTATATGTATTCCTTCCCCATTTTCCCTTTCACTTGTTTTGTTTATCTGTTATAATGGGCTTTCAATTAATATTTCACTTGGGAATCCATTTTACGTAAGTTAAGCTATTTTATATTACACACACACACACATATATATATATATATATATATATATATATATATATATATATATATATTGGGGGGGGGCAGTCCACAACTTCACTCAAATCTTGTTATAGAGAATTTCGAGGGAAAATTAAACCTGCCATTCCGAAAAATTCGATAAAGGGAAATTTCTCTCACTGACTGAATGATTTCTAACGATGTTCTTTCATAAAAATATTTTATTCGTTCAAGTTTAGTTCATTGAGAATGAGCAAAACGGGTATTAAGAAAAAATCGCATATAGGCTATGAAACGTTATTTATTAATAGATACAGTTATAGGTGTGTGTGTGTGTGCGTATAGCCAATATCCACTCGGATTTTCTTTTTTAAAATAAATCCACCATTCGATCTAGGGGATCTTTCTCAAAGAGTGGACGCAGTCATGCCCCTCCCGCATTTTGTCACGGATAAACATATGGAGGTAGATTCGTCCGGTCCACTGACCTTTGTCAAAAGAAGGATCCCTTCTTTGACAGTTTCGAACGAGGCCGAGAACGTTTCATTTTGAATCGTGAGATAAAATAGACCGTCCGGTAACAGAAGTGGACACTGACTTACTAGGGAATTCATCCAACAGCTGCATTCATCGGATGGCCATGGGTCATTTGCGATATCGGTTTGCATGCTCAATAACGTATCCAAGAACTGAAATGCTTTTAAAAGGGACTTAGTACCTTTAAAAGTCCAAAAAATCGAGTTTTCAAAAATAATTCAGGTTGTCAGGAATATTTTAAAACAAACCGCACCCAAATCGAACGAAAAGGATGCCCGCAGCCATTCAAATCGAAAAAGCTAACATGGGCTTTCCCTTTAAAGGCACTGTAAAGGAACTTGATTTTCTCAGTTTCAGATGTGTACACTTTCCCACAAGATTTTATAAAAAAAGGATGAATGGAAAGTTATGACATTTTACGTATAGGTTGTACCTATAGATCTTCATTCACTGAACCTCCGATTTCAGGATGGGATCCAAATATTTTATTTTATATCAGGATGAATGACAGAATTTTAAAATGATTGAAATTTTCATGATTGATTGTGTTATAAAATAAAATATAGGGGTCCCATTATCCAATACGACGTTCAGAGAACAAGTCTATATACATACAACCGATATGTAAAATTTCATAACTTTTTAAAAAAATCTTGTGGGAAAGTGCCAAAATCGGCCACTGAGAAAATCGAGATTCTTTACACTGCATTTATACGAAAAGTCCATGTTAGCTTTATTGCTTTGAATGGCTGCGGGCGTCCTTTTCGTTCGATTTGGATGCGGTTTGTTTTAAGATATTCCTAACTATTTGAATTATTTTTTTAAATTATTTTAGAAAAATTGATTTTTTAGAAGTTTAAAGGTACTATGTCCCCTTACTTAATGATTATATCAATTTATATTTTGACTTATTTTTAATGAAATGCCCGTTAACGGAGTAGACATCTGTCCTCTTTCTTAAGCCTAAAAATAAATGGGTCGTTCCTGGCGTGTTCACGAGTTTTGCCCAATAAAATAGTGGATAGCCCGTATTCATTCGAAGTGACCCGACCTGCGAACGCGGTCGTGCCAGTTTCCAGCGGGGCCACTGTCAGGAAGGAGAAAGTAGTTTTACAGGCAATGGACGGTCTCGTTGATTCATAATATCTGGGCAAGATAACAGGTAGAACAAGGATCCGTTCTGTGAAGTGGACCCCATTTCATACATCGCTGTTGAGTATTAGCTCGTGGGTCAGTCACGCATTGCGAGACAAGGGGGAGGGATCCTAGTTTTTAAAAAATGCATTCTTTGGTTATTCGCTTTTAAAATTCTTCCTCCCCCCTTGTTTGACAACTCTTAGTTTTGCAAGGACGACAGCTGGCTGTGCGCGAGCACAGCCAGCTGTCGTCTAAAAAGGGGTCTCTCGATGTGTGGTACGCGATGAACGTTTCGATCGTCCGCCTTCTTTCGGGTCGTTCCGTCGAGCGATGGCGACGTCTGCCCTTCTTTCAGCATGGGAAAAGGGTTGCGCCTCGAAGGGTTCAAAAGCCAGCGTGGGTCAGGGGTTCGACAACCCAAAGTTATAAAAATCACACGCATAGGCCCAATTTTAAGTTTCGGTTAGGCAAAACAGACTACCCTGTTGTAACCCTTGGAAGGGCGCCGGGAAATAGAGTGAGCAGCGACGGTGTGTTGCCTGCAGTCAACCCTAACCACGGGTTCCTTATCTTATTTTTGTTCGGTAGTCATAGGGCGAGACCTTTTACGAGACACAAAGCTTCTCACTTAGGAAGTCTGGTTTAGGAACTTTTCTTGGATTCCTACTTTGAGAGGAAGGTCGCGTCATGGCTCGAAAAATGAGTGACGGTCCCTTTCGCTTTCAGCGATGGATCTTTGCGTTGGATTCTCCGCACACGAAGCCGTTCGTTTTCGAACTTTTACAGCGTGGATAAGGAATGTATTCTTCTGTAAAATTTCAATGTTTGATACTAATGACGTTCGATGTAAAAATAACGCTGGATTCCTTAATTGACTTCTATTAAAATAGAGGACGAACATTAGAATGAATCCTAAAAAGAAATAGGCCAGACATTCCGAAGTACTTTTGACTCGCTGCATTTAAAGTATCGCAGAAAGTTTTCATTCTCTTACATATAATTTCTTCCATTGCAAGTATAGGATGCTCTCTTATGAAGCGTAATAGAATGGATTGTGAACCCTCCATAACCTTGTCCAACTTTTACGACAGAACAGAGTTGTTTGAAACAGAAAGACGTACTGTAAGATAGGAAGGGGTCTGCCATTCCTAGTACCGGACGCGTGTCCAAATAAATATCAGTCATCGATTGGATTTTCGTGCCCATTTAGGACAGTGAAGAACTCACAATGCAAAGCGTAAGAATGCATGGTGGAGACTCAGCCTTGCATCACTGCGTCATTGCATAAGAATAGAGAAGAATTTCTCCCGTGTAAGAAGAAAACACCATAGGACATTTATCATCGTGTGCGAAAAGAACTTAAAAAATTCCTGTCAGATGGCGCTGCAAGTGGCAATCCCAATGTTTTTGTTGCTGTGCTCATGCGTCGATAGTGCGCGTCCGTTCTTTGCGCTTATGAAAGCAGTCATTCAAAAGGCCTCGCATTTACCTTTGAAATTCCGAAGACGTTACTTGGTATTTCGGTGTTCGCCTTCCATAAGGGACATGCGTAGAGAATGTAAAATAAATGACTTGTGAAACTAATTTTTTAAAATATTTTCGCGATATAATTATCAGCTAATCGATATATCGTTATATATATATATACTCGGTGGTGAAGTGGTGCAATTGTATGCAGAGCAGTGGATCGACATTATTAAAAAAGTTCAAATATCGCAATATTAGATCGCATGCATTAATATTGCGTGTCAAAATATTGTACATATGAAGTACTTGAATCAATAATATCGAATATTGAACTGTCCCCGTGGGTTCGACATCGACACGTTGCTCGACGCGTTTCGAAACGCAAAGAGAGCTGCGAGGCAGTTAACGGGCACTGCCAACGCCTCCTAGATATAGAAAGCCGTACAGCTCCGTCACCATGCTCTGACGTCATCATGAGGCTTACATTTAAAAGTTTTATTTTCACAAAATAAAACTCTTAGCAATATTTTAATAATTTCAGATAAAAAAAATAATTTTATGACACGTGGCAGTTCTTAACCATGACTCATTAGATAATTGGATGAGGAAATAGATGAAAATGAATCATTTTGTATGAGAAAGGCATTTTAGTTTTAATGTTTCATTTAAGGTATTTTCTAATATGGGTAGCATTCACCAGAAATTTTAAATAGTTTTACTTTGTGAAATTAAAACTGGGGTGAAGTCACTTTCGTAATCCAAGTGATGACGTCAGAACTTGGTGACGTAGGAGTTGAAAGGCTTTCTATAACAAGGAGGCTTTGGCACAGCACCCCCCACTGAAGAACAGGGCACGCCACTCCAGGTGTACAGCTTATATCTCAGTGGATGGCGAAAGAGGATCCCAAGCTTGGGTGCGTCGAGATGAATGGCTCATGTCGTGCGTGGTTGTGTTAATGAAACAGGTTGAGTTCTCTAAACGGGTGTCATTTCAACGAGTCGAAGTCTTTTCCCCAGCAGATTAGATTTGGGAGAGGGGGGGTCGAAATAGGCCCCCCCTCTGCATCTTCATTAAGAGTCACAAAAGCGAGGTAAGAGATACAAATCGTGTCGAATGACGGTACATCCAAGCACTTTCTGACGCGGGCTCTGACGAACGAATCTTCTCTCTTCCTGCGTCGCATTCAAGCGTTGGCAAAGAAATAGAGCGTGGGTCTAGTAGTCGCACCCTTTTTCGAAACCCTTTATTCGGGAAGGCGAGGGCTTAAGTGCTGCCGAGGGAGTTTCCCCCTTAATGAAAACACGGGGCGTAAAAGTTCTAATTATCTGGAAAGGAAGCAAGATTACTTTTTGTCCCGGTGCGTGTAATAGAGGCCATCCGAGTAGGTGCGGTCCATCCGTCACTTCCCGTTGAGATTCCCCGCTCTTTGAAAAAGTGTTCCAGATCCATTCGCTTAGACGACACTCAAGAATATTTTCTTACGAACCCGCCGAGTGCGGATGATTGTGTGCGGATAGTTAATGTAGGCCGTCTGTCTTATCGAAAAGATCTGACATCGAAGCAACGCGACTTCCTGCTCCGTCCATTAAGTTATAGTGTCATTTTGGATGCACTTCATTCAAACTCAGATAGGTTACTTATGCTAGGCAGGACATCACTAAACCCTATAAGATGCATCACAAAGCTGGTTTGAGTTTTCAAAACTCCTCTTTGGCAACCCATTGGACGTCAAGATAGACGGATCCCTTTCAGACTTTCTTGTCTTGCTTTCACGTACTCTTGAAAACAGGAAAATTTTGTTCAGTGGAATTGGCCAAGGATTGTTCCCAGAATCCAATTCGAGAGGTTTTGGTTCTGGTTTGCATTCGAAAGTCGCATTCTCTCTGTTCATTCACTATTTTAATAATAATCATTCAATTCGGTGGTGCTCGAAAGGCCCACAGCTCGGTCAAAGTCTAAAATAATCGGAGTCGAATCATGCCTAAGTATAGTATAAACTGTGTCGGTGTTCTTCTGGAGTATTTTTTTTTTTCATTGTGTGGCCGATTCTCGTTATCTCCTTTGCAGTTCTGGAAGCGTTTGGGGTGGGCGTGAGTATCGCTCTCATTCAGTTTTAAGTCGATATATGACTCGCCGTTTTCCTTACAACGCAGATCCTATCAGTCACCCTCAGTTATGTGGGCGATATTGACTAACAGCGATCTTTCACGAAAAGCTAGGTGATAGTGGACGAGATTCTGGAATGGCCCAAACAATGATAGACCACAGACTATTCATGTATTGAAGGCAGGCCCGGACTGAGAGGGTAGGGGCCCGCTCGTCTCAAGAGAAAGGGGGGGGACGGGTTATTGAGTAACCGATCAATAATAGGATGTGTTCACTTTCGGGGTGTGGGGGGGGGTACGGTGTTATTATTAACTAATTCTGATGGATAATGAATGCATTCATAAAATAGGGATCTATTCATGAATAGGCGTCATTCCTGTTCATGAATCCCTTGTTCATTCGGGAATCCTCTCTCAAAAAATTTTGTGAACTCCATTTAAAATGAAGTGTTTGGAAGCCTTCTGGGGCGCCATGGCAGCTGCCAAAAATTTTGTATGTGTCAAACTTCATTCAAGTGCTATCAGTATAGCACTTTTTTTTTCTTTTCTTTCTTTTTTCTGTTTGGGGGCCCGTCCTCAGCAGGGAGGGCCCACCCGTCTGCAGACAGCCGGACACCCTGGCCAGTGCGGGCCTGATAGAACGTGACCCTGGACCTTCATGAACACAAAAGACCTTTTGGGTCTCTGTCCATAAATGAATCTTGTCGATCGCAATCGAAAAGGGAGGTGAGCGACACAATATTACGACAGTGCTCAATAACACTCCCACATAGTGTAGCGGTTAAAAAACCATTCTACCACACTTTCTGTCCAGGTTCGATTCCCGACTTAAGCCGGGGTGTTCATTCGCCAATCCCTTCACACGGGGTCACGCTGGCCGCTTACTGGGTGCCGCCATCCTGAAATGGTCAACACTTCTTACCTTTGTAGTGGCAGATGCCTGATCGGAAAATGCCTGCCCCCTCCCTAAAAAGAGTCCTAAAGATGAAATGTCAAACATTTTACGTCTGACTGTTTTTGAGTGATGCGAACTACATGCGTACGTACTTACAAACGCTTCCACAGAACTCGTCGAAATGGATCGAACATGCACATACAGGTTTACTATGTGTTAGAATCAGTAGTCCAGGTGCAGATGAGATTATATCATTGAAAAGTGTTCGTCAATCGATCTGTTTGGCTTGATTTATCGTTCTTAGCCGCTCGTTCGAATGGGAGTCAAGCGAAGTCTGATCTGAAAGAGCCGCTTATGTATACGCGTCGAATTCTAAGTCTAAGCACAAAGACGAGTAAGCGCAGGGTTTTTTTTTTTTTTTTTTTTAAATTTACGAAACAAACTAACTGTACAGAAAAATATTTTTACAGGATTTTTAAGAGCGGAAATTCAATTGCCCCTTGAAAATGTGTTCGAGTTACAATCCAGTTTTGTATTCCAAAACATAGGAATTAATTTTTTTTGTAAATGCTAACCTTGGAAGCCTTTTGATGACATCTACCATTTGCAAGGTAGCACATTTCAGTAGAGTTCCCCGTTTATCATTTGCGCAGCACGAACCATTGAGTCTTTGAATCTTTTGTATTTCAAAACAGTTCTTAGAAATCTTTCATTTTTAAAACTGCTTCTTTAATTTTTCGCTTCCTTTTACACTGTGCTCAGGTCATAAATCCCTGCTTTGTCTTCTTGACAGCGTGCCTGGCAACGGCGCTGAATGACCCGTTTAGTAATAGTTAAATAGTTAAGCTCACCCAGCGTCGAAAATACTTCTTTACCTCTTCCAACTTTTTATCACTCTGTCCACTTTAAGAGGAAGCCATTTTTCTTTCTCTTTTCGGGGCTGAAAACTATAGACAACAGCCCTATGGCTTCCCTGTGCTCCTCGGGAATAAACAAATAAAAAGGCCCTTTGCAGGCGCTGGACCCTGACTGAAATGGGGGCAGGTTTAGCATTTCGCGCGCATAAAAGCGGCCGAGTGTTCCCTTTCCACATAAAGCCCCTCCGAATACGATCAGCTGTTGCTGTGTTGGAGGGGGGCGAGGCACATCACAGAAAAAACACAGAAGGGCGTAAAAACATTAATGGGCTGCCCAGGTGTCGGTCTATTCTGGTTTTTCGGAGGAGAGAAAAAAAAATCGGGTGCACTTTGTTTTTATTTTATTGTGAAGTGTGACGAAACATTGGGCGAACGATGCCACCAGAAGGGAGAGAAAATAGAGGTGGTATATATATATATATGTATGTATATATATATATATATACACATTCTCTACAAGAGCAAAATCTTGAGTGTATTTTTTATCATCATTTATTTGGGCGTTTCTGTGAATCGTGGATAATGAATTCATCTCTAGTAGCACAACTAGTTAACAAAACGTTCAAAATACGTTTTTTGACGTCCAAAACACGTCTTTTGAACTGGTTGTGCTACTAGGGATACTCTGTAGGCGACAGAGCGACGATGAGGATTGCCAACTTTTATATTCGGGACGGGACCGCGGCCATCGTGATTCTAGCGGGCCTGCTTGTGCACTCCGATGAGTCATCCAAAGAGGCCTACGGATGCTCGCTTATGGGTTCCAGCGTTTAGATACGTCATCTGACGGCCGAATCTAGCCCATGAGGAAAGGTGCCGTAGGCCTCTTTGGGCGTGCACAAGCAGGCCCGGTAGTATTACGATGGCCCCGACGTGACTCAAAACAGGATGACAGGAAGGCGAGAAAAGCAATTAAAACACGATATGAATTTTACATTTTCAATAGTTTTATGGAATAGTATGTTTTACTTTGGCGTCATTATGTGCGCAACAGAGTTAGCAAGTTTAATAATCAGGCAAACGAATGAAAAATGAACATTCATTATTATGGAGTCTTCTATCTATCTTCCTTATAATCAGAACAAAGAGTGCTATCATTAGCCATGCAATTCAATGGAACTTTTCAATTCCTTGCACAAACAAAAGAAAAACCTTTCTACTTTGGCATTTAAGAAGTAATGAAAACATCCTATAAGTAGGTATCCATATATAAAAGAAACTTCAAATCTTAAATCCCATCTTCTACAAAGATTATGATAATTATTTATCTGGAAAAAACCCCATAAGATATATTAAAACACTTTTGATTGAAATAATGATATTATCTATTTAGAAAAGAAACTATACAATCACTTCTGCCGAGATCCTATTTATTTATGAAGGAAATTGAATGTGTAAAGTTTTTTCCGAGATCATTATAATTTATCAAATTATTAAATTGCTTATTCCATTCGAAAAACGGGACACGGGATGTCACGCACACACCTTTCGCGGGACGTGTCCCATGAAGCCCTAGAAACGGGACGGTTGGCGGAGCTAGTGTAGTGTAGACGGGATCTGCTGATCAAAAACCACTTTTTATCGGCGAGATCTGAAGAACGTGCGTAAAAGCTGTTCATTTCAACATTATAATACAGTGGAACCGCCCAATTGGACACCTCCCTAAGTTGGACACCTCCTTAAATTGGACACTTTTCGGGGAGGAACGGAAGGTGTCCATTCTATAGAAACGCACATCTATAAGTTGGACGCCTCTGAAAGCTGCACACATTTTGACTGTACCTCAGGCTTCCAAACTTACGCAGATTTAGCTGAAGTCAAGGTCTAGGTACACAAATTGAAACAAACTAGGGACTCGAAAAATTGAGGATAGTTCTTTATAAGCTGTATTACCCTTCGTAATCAATGAAACAGCGGCGTCTTTTATAAAACTTCCAGAAAAAAAATCTGTAACATGGAATGGCACGGCAAAAGATTTTCGAAAAGTGGCACATCCTACTCAAGGGTCGATTTTTAAGAATTTTTTCCGAAAGTCTCGATTCTGATACGGGTTTATCGCTTATCGCAGTGTATAAGTACAGTAGAGACCTGCACGGGCCTGAAAATTGAGTCCCGGCTCGGCCCGAGGATTCTTGAATTTGTAGGCCCGGCCCGGGCTCGTAACACATTTGAAACAAACATCACGGCCCGGCCCGGCCCGTACGGGCCCATAATTGAGGAACAAAAATTCGAAAATTCCAGAAATTTTCGAATGTAAAGAAGTAAATAGAAAATGTAAAGAAGAGCAAATAGATCGATCCATAAATATTTTTCAGGTATTTTATAATAAGTAAAGTCATTAATGTTAACTACTACATTAAATTAATACTAATATTAAAATAACCACCATTTATATGCATATATATTCTGAAAAGTTGAATATTTATAATTAGATGTTAGTTCATAGTAGAATAATGTGGAAATCTCCGGTCGACCTGGAATCGGAACATAGCTGTATCAGCTTGGTCTGGCGCCATCATAGGCGCCACTCATGGTATACAAAAGGAAAACAAACGGTTATGACATATTTTTCTAAGTGCACCAAAATTTGAATACTTTCCCACATCAGTCTTTCAAAGTAACCAGAGTAATAGCCCTACGATTCTATAATTTATTACCTACAGAAGCCAATTTCTAAAAATACTTTTTTTTTTTTTGGTGGTTGCAGGAAGGTTAGGGGAAAAAAAAACTAGACACGAGTCTGGCCCTGGCCCGTTGACAACAGATTTATTATTCCCGTACCCGTACCCAGGCCGGCCGGCAGTCTCTAAAGTACAGCTCGTAAGAGCATCTAACATTTGAAGTCTGACGCATAGTTATTGCGTTATGTACCAATCGCATGTTATTTGAACTCACCGTTAAGAGATGAGGATGAAAAACTGGACGAGCCTCGTTCAAAGTTTGGCTTTCTGCGAATGACTACATCCATACGGAGTCGCGCATCGTTCGACATGGAGCGAAAAGGCTCTCTGCACGCTTGTTCCATGTCATGTTTAGGATCCTGTCCGATGAACGCACGTGGCTCCCTCTTTATGGACGCCAGCGAATCGCTTTCCTCCGGTGACACGAACAATAAACGAGCGGCCAATTAAGTAACGAAGCCATTAGAATATCCCTAATGAATTCTGTGTCATTTTAATTGAATTTGTAAGGATTTTTCTTGGGAGCTAGAGGGGGTGGGGGAGCCCTATTACCTGAGATTAAAAAGGGGGAAAGGTGGGAGGAGAGAACTATCGACATGGTGTGGCGGTAAAATCGAAATTTCTTTCGGATATTTTTTTTCTAAGTCATGCAGACGCTTTATCTATTCTATCCCCGGCGCAAAAGTCACCTGTCAAATCAGATATTCCACCTTTTCACGAGGCGCAAGCAGAGGAGTTTGGGAAGTGAAGTAGGGGGAGGGGGAGGCTAAAAAAAACAAATGCTTAAAAAAAATCTCGCTAAGTCAAGAGAAAAACACACTCATGTTTTGTGTATTATTGATGATAGGTTTCTAGAAAAGGGGCATCTTCCATAATTGATGCCGCAACTTCAATTTTCACATCGCTTTTCGCGCAAAGAATTCTCTCTCCCCCCCTTTACTTTCCTCCCCCCTCCCTTCCGCGGTGGTTGCAGTTAATTACCCCCAGCCAATGCTTTATCACAACACATACGCACACTTTCAATTTACTGCGGCGAAAAAGGGGTGCACTGCATTAATATTCGAAAGCACCCGCCGCCACACGTGATTATGAACAAAAGGGTGGCGAGAGCGAAGGAAGAGTTTTGTTAGAACGAATTACGATCGTTGCCCGGTAATCAGTTGAAAAGAAGCAAGAACACATTAGAAGAAGAAGGAAAAAATAAAATAATCCCCCGAAAAAGAGAAAAACGTATTTATAAAGGGAAGAAGAGGTGCCGGCGAAGAAGAAATTCCCTCTCTCTCTCGCACAACACTTTTGCAAAATGGGGTGGCGACATGGAATGGATTGAAAGCTGCTTTCGCGCGCGCATTTTCTCAGCGAACAATCGTTTAGCCGAAAATCAAGTCTTTTCTCTCCCCCCCCCCACCGTGATGAGCATCACCATTCAGGAACCACCACCACCGCATCCTTTCCTTAATTGATTGACTCGGAGTGGAAGGGAGGGGGGAGCTGCTGAACGATGCACTCCACCCCTTATTTATTTATTTTTTTGGGGCCTGTTCTCCCCCCCATTCGATTTCATCGCACAACAAGACACATTCTCATTTTCTTCCACTAAGTAAAGGGAGTCAAAGTGTTGCGCCTCATTCGAAGGTTTTAACCCTTTGAGGCGCAACCCTTTCCCAATGCTGAAAAAAGGACAGCCGTGGCCATCGCTCGACTGAACGACCCGCAAGAGGGCGGACGATCGAAACTTTCATCCCGTGCCACAGGTCGAGAGACCCTCTTTTTGACGCAGCTGGCTGTGCGCGAGCACAGCCAGCTGTCGTCAAAAAGGTGCTGTCGTCAAAAAAAGGGTCTCTCGATCGGTGGCACGCGATGAACGTTTCGATCGTCCTCCCTCTTGCGGGTCGTTCAGTCGAGCGATGGCCACGACTGTCCTTTTTTCAGCATGGGGCCATCTCTTCAACTGTTCTCGAATTCTTCCATTTTTCGGCCGATGTCAGTGCTGTTCAAAAGAATCGCGACCCTTTTTGGACGGGAAAGGACGTGCTCAAAAGTAAAGGATTCTCGTGGAGCTGTGTCACCCGCCACTGTTTTTTATAGAAATCCAATCTAGTCTTCGTGACGGGCCACAGTCCAAACGTCCGAGTTGAGTGTTCCCAGAGCGGGATTACTGAGCGTTAAAGGGTTAATTGATGGACTCGGAGTGGAAGAGGGGAGCTGCTGAACGATGCACCCCACCCCTTATTTATTTATTTATTTTTTGGGGGGGCCTGTTCTTCCCCCCCCCATTCGATTTCATCGCACAACAAGACACATCCTCATTTTCTTCCACTAAGTAAAGGGAGTGAAAGTGTTGCGCCTCATTCGAAGGTTTTTAACCCATTGCATGCCTGGTGTCCCCTTTTTTTTTGGGGGGGGGGACGGCATTTTCGCTACCAGTCGAAAACGTTATTTATGTTTCCTAGCCTTTATTCGCGAGTATGGAACCTCCACTCCACACAATAGTTTGACACGACTCAGTAAGGATGTTGACATTTCAATTTTTATACAGAATCCTTTTAAAAGAAATTGTCCCTTGTACAAGAAGCTGATATCAGAAATGAATCTACTATGGCTGGTATGAGCAAACATCGAAGAAAGTCGCCAAAATATCTGGGCACCCATGGGTTAAGAAGGAAATCGGGGAGGGAAAAACAAAAAAAATTGTAAGTTTTCATACAGAATGGAAAACGGTAAACGATACTGTTAGAAGGTTTATCCTGTATTACAGGTCGAATTCCGTTGTGCTTTGGATGGGTGCCTTCGATTGAATTAAAATCGAGCTGAAAAACAAATAGAAACTTTGTATAATAACGTAGGTCAAATGGTACTTGTGATCATTTCGGGCGCAGAAAAAAAAAGAACCGCCCTCCATCCGTTGCAAAAAAAAAAAAAAGAACCGCCCTCCATCCGTTGCAAAAAAAAAAAAAGTTCAAGCAATCACGCGAGCAGAAAGTCTCTAACTGTTACTTCAGCTCCATCGTGTAATTGCAGTCGCTCTTCTGCTGAAGGCGTGGATTATGAAATGCTTTCCAAACACAATCTTATTGGCACGGGAAGTGAGAACACGGCCGATCTGGATACCGGCCTGGATACTCTCCATGACGTCTATCGGCCGGACTACTAGGGTCAGATGACTTTCCACTCGATGACGGATAAGTCGTGAACGTCCAATCTGGGCCATGCTGAATCTTCTACCGGACCTGCTTGTGTAGTTGGATGAGTCATCCAAAGAGGCCTACGGACGTTTCTCATTGGCTATATTCGTATCCAAGTGCTGGACCCAATAAGCGAGCATTCGTAGTCTCTGTGGGTGACTTATCGGAGTGCACAAGCAGGCCAGGTAGAAGAGAGACGATGGCCAATCTGTCATCGAGTTCACAGTCACCTGACTCTAGTCGTCCTGGAGACGTCATTCAGTACCCAGACCGGAATTGAAGATCGGCCATGGGCGAGAAGACGTGGCGGCAAGGCGCTTGTGCGAAAACAGATCCAAGACCTGCACGCCGATCTATTTTAAACACCGTCCTTAGAAATTGAATCTGCAATTGTCGTTTTAGTTGGCCTCGTCTGAAATAACTCTCTTCCACTGTTTTGGGTGCAGTCAGTGAACTGGACTCTCGTCTTTTCGTTTTTGTATGAAATGACGTAGCCGAAATATCTCTGAGTAGCTGCTAGCCCATGAATGTCACCCAACCGTGAGGACTCATTTTCAATAAAGGGGCGTGACAGACAACAGCGACAAAAAACATTCGTAACAAGAGATGCCTGCGGATGGCAACCAGAAGAAATTCGCAGACAATTTTCGATTTCGTTTTAAAGTGTCTGAAAGCATCCAGCGTGTGCAAGATTCGGCCCGAGGAAAACAAGAAAGCTGTGAACAACGCGTTTATTATGAAACACTGTCAGCCACAAGAAGTCTTTTCCCCTGGGTCCCGGTTGGGCAAATCGTAGTCAAACTGAGCGAGATTTGGGGGATAACCTGAAAAAAAAAAACTAAAAAAACTGTATCACTGTCAATACGGGGTGTCCGGGCTAAAAGTAATGGCTTACTATGACAGAGTTACCCATTAGATTCAGAAAAATGTAAAGAAATCTCTCCAAAGTTTTTATTTATGAATAGATTTGTATGTGTGCTTCTTTGGTAGCACGACAAACGTCTAAACTGTAGTTTAGTTCTCTCCAAGTGTTTCGTGGCATATCAGGAGTTGCTAGACAACGGGTTTAATAAATTCCCAAGGAAGAAAGTCTAATGGAGTCCAATCTGGAGATCTTGGTGGCAATGAGTCCTCCTCTTCCAATCCAACAAGCAGGAAATGTCCTATTCAAAAAAGTTGATAACATCGCTGTGATAATGTTGCTGAGCGCCATCCTGTCGAGACAGGTAACCGGGTGGAATTTGTGGAACAACAAAGTTTTCCAACATATCAATATAAACATCTACCATAACAGTGCGCTCCATGAAGAAGAACGGGCCGATGATGCCACCTACGTGCATTCCCAACCACACATCGACTGAACGGTACGGTACAGACCCATAAATCTTGGAGGGTTTTGCAATCCATGGAGAAGCAGTCTATCACGCTCGAATGGGTAGTTCTATCATAATAAGCCACTGATTTTGAATACTTTTAGGCCGGACACGCTGTATAATTTTGTGTATTTTTGTTCGCTGTTCCTGTAAAAGAACTCTAAAATGCATTGTTTCCCATGGAAGCATGACTTTACAAGGCCCAATAAAATATTTCCATTTTGCTTTGTTAGAAAAAGACAAGACGAATTTCTCAAAAATACACTTTAAACAGAATCCTGCAAGAGTATTGTGTAAAAGAACGATAAAATACTCTCTCCAACAGAGTACTCGTAAAAAGGAGATAACAGTAGCCATCTTGATAACCCGGCTGTGGGTGAGTCCGGTT
Source organism: Cheiracanthium punctorium (assembly GCA_038373885.1). NCBI lineage: Eukaryota > Metazoa > Arthropoda > Arachnida > Araneae > Cheiracanthiidae > Cheiracanthium > Cheiracanthium punctorium. Next base: position 327,518 of record JAWZYV010011044.1, read on the forward strand.
CGACGTTTTGTAATTCGGCGGAAAAAACTTGAAAAAATGCGCATTACACCCACCAAAAAAAGTATTCGAGTTACAGATCCATTTCCTATTTTAGATTTGAGAATAACAATTACATTTTTGAAAAACGCACAACTTGACAGAAATAGGGAAAGTCATATTTATACTTTGCCCAATTCATATTCTTTGATAAGTAACTTTTAATGTACGAAACCAATGTGGGAAATGGATCTCTTACTCGAATACTTTTTTGGAGGGTGTCCATCTGCCAATTTCCCTAGAACAGTCCTATTCATCAGACAGTGGGTCCCACCTATCTCAGATTATCAAGCTTGTACTGTACATATGAATAACATACCTAAAATCATAAAATTCGCAGCCATCGATGCCTGTTGGCATGCAGTTTGAACACAGACTATCGAGCAGACATTTTGCTGGAAGGTGTCTTCGAGGTAACGACAGTTTTGGTACTTTTTTTTTCAGCCGCGATGCTGTCCATTTTGCTCAGCCTAGCAGCCTCCCCAGTATGCTCTTTGGCGATTCATTTTACGGACACGTTTTGGTAACCTTTTAAATTTCTGAGCCCAATCGTATGGATCTTAAGTAATGCATGCACCGATGTAGGCTCAACTGCTGCGGATGTTGGAACCTATTTTCTTGTCCAGTGGCGCGTTTTTGCGAGCGTTGCATCGCCCCATTGGGACGCTAAGTCTCACTGCTTCTCTCGGAGAAGGGATTACTACAGCTCCAGTTTTAGCGACTTGTTGGTACAACAGTCGCAGTCTCTCTCCCGTTCCTCTTGCTGTGGTGTAGGTCATCCTATCTATTTTTAATTATCATTTTCTTAGTGTTTCTCAAATTGAATCTATCCTAAATCATGTATTCTAAATTATTTTTCTGTTCTCATTTTTTCGATCCCTTCGGCTTTTAAATCGGTAGATTCGCTCCCCCCCCCCTCTTGCGTTATTCTTAATTGTTTTTTTTTCTTCTCGAGAGAATCATGTCGCCGTTACGTCCGTTTGCAATAGCAACGACTTTTTCCTTCCCCCTAATGGGCATCCTGCTGGCGTAAGTTATTTTTGGGTAGCCCTGCGACATCCTTAAAAGGATTGGCTCTCGATTCCGCTAATTTTAATGTTACCGGATTAGGCTTTAGGGTTGCTCTGGGATGGGCGTCCTAGATCTCGGCCCATTTTTTGTTCTCGCCCATGGGTCATTCTGTGTTGGCGTCATGTTAAAGCCATTCCCTCTTTTTTTCACTAGCCTTGTAGGACGTATTATAATTTCACTGAGCCATCACCATCCGTTGTAGTAAGTGGATGCTTCAATAGTTTTCTTTTAAACAAAGCAGTTTTAAGTATTCTAACGTCTTTTTCTGATATTGCAATTAAGTGTATCGAACATGGATTCATTCGTCCTGGCGCAGTTCAATCATTTAAAAATAGCCCAAGCCATTTCCTCTTCACACTTGCCATCTAAGGATTTCGTTACCGTTCTGGAGGTTCAACAAACTCAAGTGAAAGATATCCTCGAAGAACTTTCACAATTTTCACAACGTCCATTGAAAAGTACCTGGGATCGTGAATACCATTCGCTTTTCCGGTTCCTGAACTTTTTCTCAACATACTTGCAGGGTCAGAGTCCATTCCCCCCAACCCTCCTCACCACCCTACATGTCCTGATCCTTGGACATTAGGGTGGTTTCAAAAAAATTTTTTTTTAAATGTTGGACTCTCACACCCCCACTTTGGTGACATTATGTGAGTTAATGCGCCTGTAAAAATATTAGATCATTTAAAGGTTATTGAGAGGTAGCTCAAAGACTTTGAAGTTTGCTAATTTTTGTGTCAAACTTTGTATTATAACGATAGTCAATACAGTAAATAAATATCAGTCAATCAAAGGTAATTACTAATAGCTTTTTAATGAATAGTAGTTTAGTTTTATTATATTTAATCATGAAACATTACCTATAAAAATACAACCACGATAATGTCAAGTAATGTTGTCCATCTGTAAAACTAAAAAACTGAACAAATTAAAATGCACATTAGGATGGATTGCAAAAATTCATTGCTTTGGGTTTAGGAAGTACTGGTATTAGCAGCCTGCATGGTAGCACCCAACTTCATCAGTGTATTCTTCTCAGAGGTTTTGAATGGCTTCCTATGGGTCTCAACCACTGGCAAAAGATATTGTTTCTGCTCTTCATTTTTGGTAAATGGGTCGTTGAACTGAGTAATAAGAGCGACACCTTTTTCAGCACAGTCATTAACTACTTTAATACCTTTCACTATATCTCTGGATTTTTTGTAAGAATCTAATCCCTTCCATTCTGAGGGATCTACTTCTAAGAATGCAGTATCAAGTTACATTGAAATGGAGAGCGTCAGAGACTTCACTGTCACAAAATCTTCTAAAGATTTTAGGTCAATGTAATTTGTTTTGTCATCAAGTCGTTTCAATTGCTTTTGTGTCGTTTCTTTTTTTAAACCTTGAACCATGCACACTTTTGTTTCTGCAGACACATTGTTACAAAACGAACTGAGCCCAACCAGTTCTTCTCCTAGGTACCAAAGATGTTTTATTGCGGTTGTTTGTTGCCTTGCTTGCAATGTTTTTGTTGAATTCTGCATATTCGTGAAGTTTTACCAAAAATTGCAGATCATGAACAGGAGCTTCTGTTGCAATAGTAGCAGTAAACCAATGCTTCCTATATAAAAGTGCTACAAACAGGTTAAACTCTATCAAAGCATTCTCTTGTCTTGGTGTTAGTTTAAACTTTTGATGAAATAGCCCTATCTTCAAACTGTAAATAATCTTTGCCATACACCGTGCATGATGGAAGGCACCCGGAGCTCTGAAGTGAATACCTTTAGGAGTTTCACCCAAAAAGATCAATACTAATTTAAGAAATTCTCTGTAGTCATCGCGGGATTGCTCCTCATTTCGTAAAGTTCTAAAGGCAATTTCTATATCATTTCTACTTCAGCTCTTGCAGTTTAGCAGCAACCGTTCTTCGACCCATCTCATTAGTTTTATTGGTTTCAAACTTTTCTGGATCAATGAAGTTCCAATATTCTTTAAACCTTTTAAAAAGAAGAACATTGGGTCCAGAGGATGGCCCAAAACACAGAATGAATAATTTCATGGATAGGACGTCGGCATGCAAAGTACAGCAGGTTTCTTCCTATATGTTTTTGAATGAGAGTGCAAGCTCCAGAATTTATGCCAGTGTTTATTGATGTAGTATCAAAGCATAATCCCTTGACTTGCTCAGTTAATTTCCATTCTTCTAAGATTTTCACTGTAACTGTTGCTGTTGCTTCACCTGTGCCATTTGGGATTTTAGGGACTCCAAGTCACTTTTCTAATCCACCTCCTGTAACAAACTAAGATTGAAAGCCTATCTATTTTCTCTGTGCCACTGCAAGAAATCCCTGGAAGTCATTTCCCATTCCAGTGTACCACAAAACTTATATCAGGATTGGATGCACTAAAATCATCTTACTAACATTTTCCACTATTTCCTTTCGGTAAGATAGTCTTGCTTTTCTTACACTGCTTCTTGATATAGTGTAGTCATCCACTTTAAGGCCTAAACTGTGTACAGTTGCTGCAATAACATTATTTTGAGTTGGAGTAGAAGTTATTATTTGGAGTTGGAGTCAAAATTATTTAGAGTTAGAGGAGTTGTTATGACAGTTCCGGACGAGGACTCATCCTCGTCAGAAACTTAAATTATACTAAACTTTTTGTCACTCAAACAAATATCCATTTTATAAACACATATTATTGCTATACCAACAGAAATGTAAATTCTTATACAGAAAACGTGTTGTTTTCCATATACGCTAAAGGCGTAAACTTTAAAGCCTTTGAGCTACCACTCAATAACCTTTCAATGATCTAATATTTTAGCAGGGGCATTCACTCGCATAATGTCACCAAACTAGAGGGTGAGAGTTTAACTTAAAAAAAAAAAATTTCTCCATAGGCAGCAAAACCACCCTATTGGACATCCCCTAGGTCGAACAGAAACATTTAAGGTTGAAGTGAACGGTCTCGTTTTTGGGGCGTGACATCCAGACACGATGAGAAATCCAATTTCAACAATTAAGGAAAAAAAAAACCTTCTAAAAAAGAGAAAGTTTCAGGGGAAAAGTGTTTTTAAGTTTCCGGAGTTAAAAAGCATTTCCTTTCCAATGGGGACGGATTCAGAGAGAAGGGAGAGCGGCCACGGTAAAGGTGCGGGCTCATTCACGTCGCGCTAATTGCGAAGACCTGCTACTCGTCTGCGAATGCCACGCAGGATCTATCTCTACCCTCCACACCCCCTCCACCCAGAGAGAAGGAAGAGAAATAAAAAAAAAAGAGGGGTGGGGGGAGAAGAGTCGAATGTGGGAAACAGCTCCTAATTAATCATGTTTTGAAACGAAGCCCTATTTACAGGCGCGTTCCTTTTCTGATGGTCCTGCGGCGATAAGGCCGGACAAAAGCGAGGCGCACCGGGACACGCCACTAGATAACGGCTCTCAAACATTTAATTACGTTTTTTACCATTCCCTCCCTCCGAATCTTTGACGACGCTTTCTCTCTATGTGCGTATTTTTGTATCTCTTTTTTTTTGGTGGGGGGGTACTTTTCTCCCCCCCAAAACATTTCGGTGTTGTTCCCGTCCCCGAAGCGTGCTAAAGGTTAGCCAGCTTGGCTCTGTCATTACGGTTACAGGCGAGCGATCATCAGCGGCAATTAAATACGCCACGATTTTAATATAATTCGCTTTTTTTTTGGATTCTCTGTCCAATCTAACGCACATATTCCCTCCCACCATTTTTTTTTTTGGGATGGATTTTTTTTTCTATTTTCATATCTATCTATATGTATATCCTTTTCACGTTGTGTTTTTCGATTTTTTTTTTCACTTTAATCGAAAGAGATAGGGAACTGTGTGTATGTATGTATGTACGACTTTTTTATTATTATTTTTTTGTTGGGGGGTGCGTTTATCACATTTCTGCGAATCCAAGGAAGCATAAGCAAAAACTGGAAATTTTCATTTACGGGAATGTCTGGTGGAGGGGGGGGGGCAAGCCCAACAAAAAGGGTGACTCGCCACACAAAAAGGGGGGGGGCGAAGGGAGAGAGAGTGAGAGGGGGGGTTGAGCCGTTTTGCTTCTGTGCCCTGGTTTTCAAAAAGGCAAGAGAGAGAGAGAGAGAGAGACGGCAGTGCCTATGACTATCGATCTCCGATACGACATTTACAAATCGGATGTGGCAACGCAAGTGGGAACAACAAAACGCTTAATTATGAGCCGCGCCGCCGTCAGCCGAAGTGAACTGAAGTGAATCATTCCTTCGTTGCGAAGACGAGAGAGAGATACACGCAGCCAACGAAAACACTTTTACAAGCTTGTAAATGGACCCGGGTACAAATTGTTAATCCCTGCCGCTTGCCGAAAAGCAGCCGCATTCTTCCAAATCATGTAACTGATAAATAAATGTTTTGTGTGTGGGGGGGAGGTAATAGTCTTTGTTTGCCGGATAAATTCAGGGCCAGCTGTGCGCACGATTTCGGCAGAGTGGGGGGAGAGGGACATTTCGAGGGAAAAATTATTTCTCGGGGGGGGGTAGGTAGGGGCGGGAAAGGAAAACACACCTGTATGTGTGTTCCGCTCATAATTAGGGAAAGGGACATTTTAAACAATTCGTACCGTCAGCACATTCGAATCGAATAACGAGGAACGAACATTGTCTGCGTGGCTATGCAAATGAGATCAGATGTTCTGCCCGAAATGCGATGGTTTGTTTTTTTTAGGAACACTCGTTGCCAACACATTGGATAAATGTTTTCAGTTGGTCCGTCTGTCTACCCCTGCTGCGACTGCAATCGCTCGTCAAGACATCTAGAGGGGTTGTGTTATAGGCGCATTCACGGAGGGGCTCTGGGGGCTCGAGCCACCACCCCTCCCATTAAGGTGGAGGGCTAGAAGTCAAAAGTTTTTGAAAATCTGGATGTCAAATTGTCAAAATTAAAATATTTTATTTTTAAAAACTCTCTACAAAATTTTTTCTCAAATATTAAAAACAGTTTTTTTTAAAAATTAAATGCTTACACTTAATAACACCGGTCAACAACAAAAATTTTTTTGGGGGGGTTTCTGTTCACGTGCTTCCATTCTGATTCTAGACATTGAAAAACACTTAAATTTTCATTTTGAGTTCTTTTGTCTGATGGACGTCGATCAGTCTATTTTAATTTATTTCATAAACGAAAGATGGCAGCACTTGGATGAACCCGAAAGTAAACTGTATTATTATAATAATATTATATTTAGTATGTAATATTTTTGTTTTATCAACACAATGATGCAAAGTAATAGACTAAAAACTATAATGGATTGCGTCTGAAAAAAGAATGATTTATGTAACAAGAATACTCAATAAAGTAATTATTTTACATTTATCTGTTATTGTTTATCACAAATCTTGAATTAAAAAGACATATACCAGCAAAAAGTTTTCTGATCCTAATTGAGAGTGGAATTATACAAAAAATATAAAAATCAGTGATTTTTGCCAAAAAATTGAAAATTGCTTTCATTTCTACAAAAAAACTTATTTTCCTTAGTTTTGGTGTAGGAGAAACTAAAATTGAATCTGTAGAAGTCAGACCCAAAAATCGTGTTGACCGGTGTCATGAAACACAGTGGAACTCGATGACATCATCACTGAAACGACCCGATCATTATTGATGACTCTATACGCGTTATAGTGGGCTTGTGTTCTATTGATAAGGGGTACAGACTTTGACGTTATAAGAGAACTCTCTCTATAAGTATAATCGAGATCGTTATGACTGGGTTCATCCGTATTTTTAGCGCCTCCCTCCCCCAAACTAAAATCCTGGGTGCGCCACAAGTTGTGGCCGTGGAATCTGCCACGTGTCTCTGTGGAAAGACTCTCTACAGAACGAATACTTAATGCAGGGTTGCTAAATTAGCCACTTTGTGAATAGATTTGGCCCTATTTCTGGCTAGATCTGTGCCAATTGAGCCACTTTGTGGATAGATGTGGCCAACGGGCAATACAGAAGTATTTTGTAAATCGGAAATGCAAGTTCAAATGACTTAAAAAAAAAAAAAAGACTTGCAAACTAGCGCATTTCAGCAGCACAAGCACTTAGAAGTCAACGCCCATGATTCATTTAGTTTTTTTTTTCTCAGATTGAAAACATTTTTAACCCTTTCTGGCCACTCTGACTTCTGCCACTTTCCACAGGATTCCTTTTCTGTGAATATCGTCGCTTATAGTCGCGGATGTGTGCCCAACATTTTCCCCGCACTTCGAAGACAGTGGCCACTTGAAAGTTAAGTCAACACGAACGAGTCCAAGACATTTGTAAACGAAAATAATCGTACTCCTATTATAGATGTCGATGTTTGTAGGTGTGCTGGTGACTCTTTCACGCTGAAACGGTTTGACGGATTCGGAATCAAGACAGTTAAAGTCCTGGATTCACAAACAGGCTACTTTTTAGAGCGCGAAAAAAAACACTGTTCCTATAATACACAAAAAAATACTATCTTTTATTCAAAAAAAGAAAGAGAATACAATGGAGCTTTTTCTTACAAAGCCGTCGACAGAGGGCGCACACTTATAGAATACGCAGGCTTTAAGAAAGAAATCACACGAATAAGTTTTTCCCTCTGACTTGGATTTATAAACGGACTTCGGGCCTAGCACACCCATCCGAAAGACATGTTACACAAACAAACAAACGAACGAAAAATAAGTTTTTGGAATTTTCATTCAGTTCGATGGATGCATTTTTCTGCCGTTTTTTCCCCTTTCTATTTCTAATGTATTACATCTAGAAAAAGGATGTTAGAAATATCCATTTTAATTTTGTTTCATCACGCTCGTGAATCATGATACACTTTCCAACTTCAAGGAATAAGGAAAGAAAATAGGGAAGACTCACGGATTATAATACGCTTTTAATAGAGAGCGCTTGAGTGCGTATTTAAAATCTGAGAGTGTTTCAGATATTTTTACTTTTTTTCCTTTCCGTTTTTTGATAACGGCCGATATCTCTAGAAGCTCTTCAGAATGAATATAGGACGAAAGTAATGTGTACCTTTCTGTAGATTTTTATCAGTACACCCTCTTATTTATGTAGCCAGGGGCGGCCCGACACGGTCAGCAAGGTCATCCTCGCACCGGGGCGCCGGCTTCGAAGGGGCGTGCTGTTGAACTCGAAAACTCAGTCGAGCCTAAAAGGGGGCGCCTTTTTGACGTGAGCAGCCCCTGACCGTAGGGCCGCCCCTGTTTGTAACCCTCTTCATTTTAAATTCCACGGAGAATCTGAGATATTTCATGGCCGCGAAACGCAAGATTTATGAAGAGGGCGAACCAACCGCTAGTCATAATGAAAAAACATCGTATAAAATTCTGTACGAGTCTTCCATTCTTGCAAGCGCTTTGCCCAACCAAACGAAAGACTTTCATGATTCCAAGGTGTTGTTTACCCCACTCCGAGAGTGTCGCGAAGGAAAAACTCGTTTTACAGGCACGGAACCGGCTCGGGCGACACGCGAAGAGGCTCCTCTAGGAACCCCTCGACGCGCGGCGGTTGCGCCCTCAAAAACCACCTTATTTCAGCGCTTTCGCCGCTAGTCTAAAAAAAATAGGGTTAAAGAGTCTATCCGCAGTAGGGCGGTCGATGGGCGGCCGACACCTTTTGCCACAGGAGAAAATTATTTTGTACAGACAGTCGGATGACAGACTTTTTGAACAATAACCTCCGTTCTGTGAATTTTTCCTGGGAACCGAGACTCTTTTGCGAATTTCATAATGATTAAAAAAAAAAAAAACTCCTAATAGCGAAATTCATTCTCGATCGAAGTAAGTTTTTCTTGGGGTTTCCCCCCCCCTTTTTTTTTAGCACTCGGGTGCTATTTCTTTGAAGCACGGTATTTTGTCTACGCGGCGCGCCGTGGTCCCTTTTCCGTTGGATTCATGTTTTCTGCAGAGTGATTGGATAGGGCCAGTGGCGGATCCAGAAATTTTTTTTGGGAGGGGCTAAATTTTTAAAAAAACTTATTTCACCCAATTAAAATGTAATATAAATCAAAATCTTAGTCTAAACCAATGTATTAGGCTTTTGGGAGGGGCTAAGTAATAAAATAGGATCACTTTAGCTATTTAAAGTGTATAATAAAGCAGAATGTTACCCTTGAGCAATCTCTTTTGGGGGGGGGGCTGAAGCCCCATAGCCCCTCCCCTGGATAGGGCTCACGGAAACAGGGCCTCTCCCTTCAGATGATTTTCAAAGACCAGGATTCACTTGGATCGAACGGATAGACAGGGGTTTCCAAAACAGAAAGCCATCTGGAGTTAGGATTTTTAGAGAGGACAACTGAATTAAACGCTTGACCCGTGGCCTACACGAGCCAGATCCAGGGTGTTCAAAGGGTCATGACGCCTATTCAAGATCCAGTGAGATGGGCAGGGACCTACGCTCGTCCTCGAATTTCTTAACAAGAACCATGAAACGCACTCTTCGAAACGTTACTGAAGGAGGAGGATGGTAAGACTGTTTGAGCAGGCGATTTTAACGTGGCATTCAATTCCGATCCAGGATCCGATTTCATAACTGAAATGGATACTTTAGATGTTCCAATACGCACGCATCCAAAACATTTAACCAATGGGGGCCCAACAAGCATGGATGCCGTTTTCAGCCACAAAAGGATGCGAGCTGGAGTCTATAGGATCACTGACAGTGATCCTTTTCCTCTCTACGGCAGAATGGATGGAATCGATTAAAAAAAAACTGAAATTCTACCAGCCGGGTGCGTCCATAAAATCTGGAAGAATTTCGGATTTTTTCTTTGTTCGCTGTTTCTCTCAATGTTTCTGAACATTTCGAGCGGATTGGGTTCTTCTACTACATTTCATTTTTATCAGCGACCTTGACTTGTCTTACACCAGGTGTCTTGAAACAGCCGTTGAAAAGCGGAAAAAAGGAACGGGCTTTTTCGGCCATTCCATTGAAGAATCACGAACGAGGGCTTCGATTGAACGAGGCCCGACAGTGCCCCACGAGGGTCATGCATTCTTCATTGACTCATTCTAATGAATACGATAATAACATTCAAACGCATTCCTTGGATCGATGGACTTAAAACCCAAAATGCGGTGCCCTTTCGGACTTTTAGGTGTGTCCTTGCCGATTTCTTTTCGATCCGTAAAAGAAACCGCAAATTGTTATTATTTATTCTTAAAACGCGTGAATAGAACTACTTTTTTTCAATACTATCGAGTGTTTATAAATTTAAAATCAGTTGTACGCTATCGAAAGCATTTAAAAGGCACATATTTGTTGAAACAGTTTTCCATAGAGCGAACCTTTTTCCGGGAGGGAGCGACCTCGTTCACTAGAGATTAGACTCTATACGGAGTGCCTCAGAAGGATGGGGACACACTGTACGGGGAGGTAGGGCACATCATAAGGATTCGGAATCCCGTAGCCATGGGGGAACCCCGTTTTCCCTTACCTGTTCATAATCAGTGTGGAAAAAGAGCCGAAGTGCTTGTTTAGTTTCTTAACCCAGTTTCATAGATAACTTGATTTTCTTCAAAAATGTCATCCATGAATTGAATAGAATCTTTACACTATTCATTTTAGTCACCCATTTTCTGCGAAAGATACGTTGGTTTTGTACGAACGAGGGTCGGAAAGTTCACTCTTATTTCAGCACTGCTTCCAAAGGGATGATGAACAGCTAGAAAAATACGTTCCCGACTACACATCGCTATGAGATTCTGAATATTTATCTCGTGCCCTACCCTCCCTTAAAATGGGTCCCCATCCTTCTGGACACCCTGTCTATTAATGACTATCTCATTTTATCTCTCAACACCCTTTATTGGAGAATGTGTCCCGAAAATGCGACCTAAAAGTATGCGACCTAATTTTACATGTATTTAAATACTATTAGCTCACAACCGCTTTCATCTAGTGTTACACTCTTTCGTGAGCTGTAGGAATAGGCATCCCACGTATTTTTCTTTCAATAGATGACACTCCTAAAAATTTCAACATAGGGTGACCAGGCGAAATACACGAAAGATGCGAGATCAAATGACGTAGTCCATGAATATCGTTTTAATAGGGCCATCCTGAAACTAAAAACTGAGGGGGGTTCAGGGGGGTCTCCCTCTGACGAGGCTCGAAGAGCCGAGTTTATATATATAATTTATTTCGCGTATATATATTTTCGCGTATAATTTATTTCGAGTATATATATATAATTTATTTCGCAGCAAAGTTCGAGGAGTATCGTGGCAGCGCCATGAAAAATCACTTATTAAGGAGGGACACCCGTCTCATTCAGTCATTCCCTCTTCTCCCCCTTTGCTCGGGGGAGAGCTTTGAGGGAAAACTAAGAAAACAGGTGGCCGCGGTTCCCACACGGGTCTGGACCCTGAATGGGAGGAAAAAAGGGTCGGACCGAGGGGGACAGTGGCGTAGCCAGGATTTTATTGCGGTGGTGGGGGGAACCCATTGGTTTGCTCAGTTTCGACGGTAAGCTAGATATCGAATTTTAAGCTAAGTAAAGCGCTTTATTTCGGGGAGGGGGACTACAGCCCCCTCTGGCCACGCATCTGCGAGAGTATCTAGGTCTTGGAGAAGGTTTTTTAACATTTCCAAATTTAAAAAGCGCTTATGATCTACCCTAACTGCGGCCAATCCCTGCCCATGGCTGCGAAATGGGTGTGCAGCACCCCGCCTGATAACGTGTTTGCGTACGTCATTCGAGAGGGTGTTCTGGGCACCAGGGTGGCGTCCCTCTAGGATGCACCCAGCTCGAATCGGGATCCCATAGGAATGCGCGGGTGTTGCGTCATTCATAATCGCAAGGATCGAGTTCAAAGGCAACACTCCGACAACAGTTTGCAAAAGGTACAGGCCGATCCATTTAAAAGGATGACTCCGGTGAAATAAAATAAATAAAATCTATGTGAAAAAAAGCACACAAAAAATTCTTTCGGTCTTCGTCAGACAAGCCCTTCGGTCTGACGAAGACCGAAAGAATTTTTGGGTCAAAACGGTCGTAACTTCTTATAAATAACACTGGATGTGCGCTTTCTTCACAAAGTTTTTATTTATTTTATAATTGAGCACCCGTGTTTCGAGTGTTTTTTTCGATGACTCTGGTGGTTTTTCGGACGACCCTTCCATCGTGTGTCCACCCTCCTAAGGATGCAACGAGATGGACCCTTCACCCGCCCAAAGAAGTCCGGCGTCCGCACACCCTGTGCCGTTTCTAAACACGTTCCAAATTCACAATGAAGGTAAGGAATTATTTCCGTTATGGACGCTCCTGTCATGACAATGTTCTTTTCAATAAGGAACAGGACAGGGCTAGAAATAACAACCACGGCGAATGCCGTCAGAGGAGTCCAAATAGCCGCGGGGATCTCCCGACCAGTTTAGCCGAGAGTACTTAAAAAGACAAGCCATAAAATGATATTTTTATATTTATTTTTACTTTTTCTCGCATGAGTTAACGGATCAGCTTTTGATTTTGGGTCTCTAAAAAGTTAATTCAATTCACCCATGAAAAGACCTATAAAGCAATAAAATAATATTTTTATATTTATGCTTATTTTATTTTTATCTCTTTCCTATTTTTACTGCATTCAATATTGACCCATTTATAAACATATTTTATAATATTTAACCAAGGTATATATATATATATAACTCGGCTGTTCGAGCCTCGTCAGGGGGAGACCCCCCTGAACCCCCCTCATTTTTGAGTTTATGATGACACTATTCAAACGATATTCACGGACTATGTCATTGAATCGCTCCTCTTTCGTGTATTTCGCCTGGTCACCCTGTGTTGAAATTTTTAGGAGTGTGTAACCTATGGATAGAAAAATACAGGGTATGCCTATTCTACAGCCTACGAAAAAGTGTCACACTAGATGAAAGCGGTTGTGAACTTAATAGTATTTAAATAGATGTAAAACTATGTGGCATTTTTGGGACCATTTTCAATAAAAGGGGTGAGAGATAAAATGACATAGTCATTTATATATATGTGTGTGTGTAAAGAAACTTGCAATTAAAAAGAGCTACCCTAGACATGTGTACTGTTAGCTCTGGTTATCGCGAAAAAATTTAAATCTTAGTCCATTCTGGAAAGATCTCGGGTATCCGTCGGTCAAAACCGTAGACCTAGAAGGTCGGTTTCCTGCTTTCAAGAAATGTACCTAGTTACATTGTTTCTTTCTATCTTAGATGAGTTACATAGGGAACTGTAGAATACTTACAAGAAAAGTAAAGAACTTGTTTTGCTCTAAATCGCTTATTCATTCGATATTTTTAAAACTAAGCGAGAAATCGGCTACTATAAGGATCCTTTACTTCGAATATTTAAGATTTTTGCCGTGAGTTGGATCGGTTTGGGTGCCAGCTCATAAAAACTCGTAACATTTTTTGTCACGAGCTTCCAAATCTTATTTCGAACCACGGCACAGGGTGGTCGTATGTATCCATTTCGTAGTCATCCATATGCCTATTGACGAACAGACGAATCAAACGCTTCTCGAATCTGTTGGAAAATGTCAATCAATAAAAACGACTCCTTTATTGGACGCTCCAAACACATTTTGGTCTATGAAATTCGACTTTAATAGCAAAAAATTAAAACTGACCGCGCGCTTGGCATTATTTTGCACTCGGTTCTTAAAATGCGTGCGCACCACTGGTTCGTCAGTCTAAATAGCCCTCAGCTATCCCCTACTACAGTCAAAGACTGATTTCCGACAGGGCATTCAGGCAAGCGTCCTGTGGCCCCCAAATTATCCTTTCAGTTTAAAAATTTGAAAATTTTGACTTCATTTAAAAGAGAAAAAAACTAATTTTATGAATAATAATTATAATGACTCTGTTACTATTCAATTCAATTCAATTTCAAAGCCAGAATTCTGTACATAATATTTTTTTTTCCCGCTCAGAGAAAAATGGCAACCCTCCCCCTTTTTTCACGTCTACCCTCCTTGTTTTTTCTATTCGAAATGTTCTGAAATCTATTTTTAGGTATTCGTGAGCATTGTATTTTAAGTCAAGAATTTTATGGATAGCTCTTTTCTTTTTTGAGATCACACCAGGATATCTGAAAAGAACGTTTTGGCTCCCTATCCCCCATGAGTTACAAATTTTGGAAAATGCTCTAGGAAATGCTTTGGAAATTTTCTAGCGCTTATGTCATAAAACTCACTTACCTGGCCAATTTCGTATTATAAGCTTCTGTAGTTTTGGCTAGGCAAAATATGGACATACGAAAAAACGACCCTACTTTCCGGTACACCCAATATTTCACAGTGCTAGCGTTTAAACCACGCCTTTCGTTTCGTCGTGGTTTCGGGCGATCCTTCAGCGCAAAACGTATCATTGAGGCGTGACCTATAGAATGACGCATCCCGATCGCGAGAAAACCACAGAGCTGATTTTCAATCCGAACACATGAAAAGAAACACATTCCTAAGTGGTATCTGCCCCAAGTTCAATAAATGATCTTCTGTAAACACCAGGAAAACAAATGCAAAAAGAGTGTGGAACAGGTTACTTGAAAAATAAGGAATGAAAATGAACGACGGAAAATTAAACGATACGGTTGAAATGATATTATCCTAAGAATCATATCACTATGGGTCGAACTGTTCCATTTCGCTTTGCATCTCGATCCAAGAATCATTTTTAGGCTGTTATAAAAATATTTCTTTGTAGGGTGTGACATGAAAGTGGCTTTTTAGGGTGTAAAAAAGTTTTTGTAAGAGGGGGAACACCCGTGAATCTTTTGCCCTGGGTCCCCCCCCCCTTCCCGAAAATCGGTCCCTAGACACCAGGAAGCCTCCGAATGCCCTCCTCTCTCTCGCGGTGAGCGTGTCCAAAGATGGCTGCCGTATCAAAAGATCTTTAAGGGAAGATAGCTGACGGCATTTTTAAAATTCACCCTGCGTCTCGCTCCTCCTGCCGCCATCAAAAAGTGATTTAGGTGAAGTCTGTGACGACGCCCCCCCTTTTTTTTCCTTTTTTGGGTTCTCTTTCCCCCCCCCCCTCTCTTTTATTTTCTCAAAGTATCAAGATGATCCGCTGGATCTTGTCGAAATATTTAACCGCGAATTTACGGGTTAGACAATTAACCTCTGGCGCCTCGCGGAAAAGGGAAAGTAAATAAAAGAAAAGTGGCGATATAAAGTGGAGGGCGTTTCGAGAGGTTCGGGAACGACCCCCCTTGCCTGTTTTAATTCCTCTCTGTTTCGGTGACGAGAGAAAGACATCGCGAGGGAGACGCGGATGATGGAACACTTTCCGACGCGAACTAATAGGAGCATTGTCGACCTAATGCATTATTGTAAATACGCGATAGTCCCAAATATTAATTCCGTCTGATGTCTCCCACAGTCACCTTTATTAACCCCATTATGAGAAATTCCCGAGCAAAAAAATATTTTTTTCTTTGAATGGGTGTTCTTTTAAGTTCAATCACGTCCATCGAATTAAAAATCTGGAGTGACTCCACTCGACTTTCCGAACACTTACAATTAAGATCATGACTGAGCATTTTAATAAATTTGATTCGATGAATCATTCAAACCTATAGACCCAATGGAAGCTCCATCGAATGCGCCGTTCAAACGCTAGCGCTTCAAGAATATCCCCCCATAGGCCATAATATAAAAGAAATCTGGGTCGTAGCCCTGTAGAAAAACCGTAATTCCTATACACATCCGAATCCATGCCGGTCTTACTATGGTGATTTATAACCTATAGACCCAATTTGAGCTTGATCGAATGGAACGTTCAAACGCTAGCGCACTTTCAAGAATTTCCCCCATAGGCTATGATGTAAAAGAAATCTTTGTCGTAGCCCTGTAGAAAAACTGTAAGTCCTATACACGCCACAATCCATACCGGTCTTGCGACGGTGGATTATAAGCTATAGACCCAATGGGAGCTCGATCGAATGTCCCGTTTAGGAACTATCGTGTTCATTCACATACACACAAACACACACATACATACATCTCGTAAAAATAGCATCCATGAATTCAGAAGACCTCCAAACGGGTTCATACACCCACATCTCGAAGTCTAATTTTTGTATGATTACAATACTTTCTTTACAGGGTACATGTTCGGAAAGTAAAAATGGTGAAAAAGGTTATTTTTTATATGATTTTGTAAGGTAGCAACATGACTTTAAAATTTTTCTAAACATTGTGAATGAAACTTTTTTAAAGAAATTATTTTGTATCGAGTGAAAAGCATCCATTTTCTTACCTATAAATGGCAAGGATTGATTTTTCTTCCAATTCAATAGCATTAAAATAGCAGAAAAACTCCATAGCAGAGCATGTTGGAAGTAGAACAAAAGAGTAGAAATAGGTTGCTTGTAAAATGGTTTGATATCTTTTTGTCCATACATGCTGGCACTCGTGGACCCAAACGACTCGTACTATTAATGAAAGCTACAGTGAATGGTTTTAGGACTCCAGAATGACATTTCGAAATATTTTTCCTGTGAAAAAGTAGCTTTTAAAGGAGGGTAGCCTAGTGGCTACCAGAGGGTTAAACCAGTGATGTCACAGTCATTAAAACACACTTTTAACCCATTTATGCCTAGCGTCCCTTTTTTGGGACGGCATTTTCGCTATCATTCGAAAACGTTATTTATTTTTCCGAGCCTTTATTCGCGAATTTTGAACCTCAATTCCACAAAATATTTTAATAAAGCCAAATAGGATGTTGACATTTCAATTTTTATACATAATGATTTTAAATGAAATCATCCCTTGTTCAAAAAGTTGACATCAGAAATTTATCAATGACTGCTGGTGTTAGCAAAAATCGAAGAAAGTCGCAAAAATATCCAGGCACTAATGGGTTAAAATGATAACTGCACAAACGTATTGGAATTCAGTGTGCTTTGGCAGGAAAAGAACAATCCTTGTAGCACAATTAGTTCAAAAGATGTTCAAAACGCGTGTTTTGAACGTTCTTTGAACGTGTTTTGAACTAGCTGCGCTGATAGAGTGCTGCGTACGCCATTTCCGATGGGAAAACAGGACAAGGGTTAGCAGTGATAACATAGATAGATGAATGTTATAGCCAATGATGTCTGGGATCTTAAACAGACCGTACGATCTTAAACAGACGAACAAGCCAAAGTTTCTGTTTTTCATCTTTGAATAAGAATGGATTGCAGTGGTTTTATGATAGCACCGCGATCATTTTTTGCGTATTGTCTTTGTCTGCTTGACACATAGCAACAAGGTTAAGAAATTGGCCCGGTGGTTGACTCGGTAACCAGCAATACTATTTAAATTGCGTCCAATGGACGTAGGGTGTTCATGTACTGAATGTATCGGATATCTGGATTATTTTTTATGAACGCACCCTTTTAGAAAGAAGTACAGCAGAGATTGCCTGTTGTGTTCATTTCTATAATGTTGTATGTTGGAACTGAATCTGGTAGACGTTCAATGTAAGTCACTGATGAAAGTATTGTTTCTTTTTGTGTTAATAAAATGATTTTATATTTTTAAGCTTGTCTGTATCCCCACTACACTACTCTGCAGATAGCAGTAGAAATGCTATCATTTTACGTCACGAATACATCATACGCTTTTGAATATCGGAAAACCACTCGGCCAAGAATCACTTTTCACTTCATGAATTGAATCCATGATTGCGATGATTTCAAAATAGGACATGCCAGATTTCGATACAAAAATATTTAAAACTCGATCTGTTTATGAAATTTGAAGGGACATCCATTCTACTATTATCATCATTAACTCATTACAAGGCACGAAAAGTTGAATAGACCCAATAATAATTTGCATCCAAAGGGCTCAAAGAACGTCCCCTTTTGACATGTGGAGAGGGGCTCGTCTTGTTGCAATGAACATTCTGATGCAGACCAGACAGTTTCACAACGTATGAGATTCTTTCCCCCGCTTACATTAAAAATTATAGGTCCTGTTTTCTTTTAAAGAGAAATTCGTAGGCCTGTATCATGATAAACGCAGCTAGTTGCAAGCATTTAATTTTGATAAAACTGACAAAATTTGCACCATGAACATGGCGTACCTCAGCAGGGAGCCATTTTACGCTCAAGAGAGGGGGGGGGGCTTGTTCATGAAGCCATAAAATTTCTAAAAAAGGGAACATTTGAAAAATTGTTTCGACCGTCACAGGCATAGTTTCTGTGATTTATTGACCAGACAAAGAAGGCTGGAGGAATAGTCCCCTTTAGGACTGGATGAAACTCTTTGAAAAGGCACAAACTTCGATGGACATCCTATTCACACAAATGTGCCGTATTTTCCCTCTTTGTTCCACAAAACGCTTCTTTGGAACTGAAATCTACATTAAAATCGCCAATCGAAACTGCTTTCCAATCTTCGTTGAGCACATTCTAATTATACTTCTCCTTTGCAATAAACTGTCGCGTTTGCCAGTTTCCAGCCAAATTTGGAAGAGGTTGCCAAGCGTGGTTTCGGTTTGGAAGACTTAGTTTTCGGCGCCAAACTGGGCGATCCATCATCTGAAATGGCAAACCTTGGCGACTTACAGCACTTTATCCTCCCCTCTCTCGCACTGCGCACCGTTTTGGCACACTTGAAAAGGGCTTCGCCGAGACAAATCGCGTAGTCGAGTTATGTCGACGCTACAAAAAACTGATGGATTTTAAGGGCATTCATATGCTAAAAAATTGGAGTTATGGGGTCCAATACGAGGGGGGGAGGAGTAATAATACATGTTATAGCGAAGTCGCTCTTCTTACACACTGTGGAAACTTATTAAAAAAAAAGAAAACACCTGAAATTGGGGACGTTTGACCCCTTTACTCTTCACCCTAGGCGCACCCCTGGAGGTGACCCCATGGGGGCTACAGACCCCCCTAACTGCGGACAGCTAGAAGTGAAAAGCTTTAAAAATTGAAAACTGTCACTTAATTAAAATATTTTATTTTTAAAAATCGTCTTCAAATTATTTCCAAAAAAAAAGAAGACATTCATTTTTAAATACGTTCTTACAGTTAGCGTATGAAGCACAGTTAAGCTCGGTCACAACATCACTGGAAAGATCGGATAATTATCAGGTTGTAACGAAAGTTTTCCACCCGATTTGCTGGACTCAGCTCATGCGGTACCGAGCGATTGTCCTTATATGTCAAGTTTATGGGATACGGCTAATGGACATGGCACTAAAGTCTAACTCTTTTAGCTAGCTTTCGAGTGGATGACTATTTTATCTCCTTCCACACATTCTCGTAGGCGGGCCTCATCAGCATCAGTAGGCCAGCCAGAGCGCTCTGCTTATTCAATGTCCTAGTCCTCGTGTTTGAACTTTCGGTACAAAATCTTCTCAGTGTCGTATGATACAACAGTAGTACACATGATTCAGTTTCATTCTGTAGCTGACTTTTTGCAACAAAGCTGAGAGTCAAGGATGGTTCAATCTGGTAGCGTGATAGTTCCATTTCAGACACCTTATACTGAATCATAACGATATTGTTTTACAGATTTCACAACACAGTGCTCTAAAAGAAGTCTTTTTCTTTCAAATAAAAAAAATCGTTTAACAAAATATTGGCAAAGACACCAACGCGAACTGTTTGTGCAGGCAATACTTGCAGTGGCGGAAGACTTTCGTTACAACCTAATATTTATGACTCTAGAACGAGTTACATTGACAGTGTATTTGTGGTCAATGAAAAAGACACGTTATACCGACTACTTCGGAGTTTATAATCGAGGTCACTATAACGAAATTCAGCAGTATTTGTAGTGCAGCCCCCCACCCCCTAAACTAAAATACGGGTTGCGCCACCGCTCTTCACTCATAAATAACATTTTCGGATGAAATTAGGGAGGGTGCTCCGAGCTCCCTTTCAAAACATAAGGGATTGAGGGGGCCGAAGCGCCCCCCCCCCCCGTCCACCCCTTTTGGTCTCGACAGCGGTGGGAATATCTGAACACTACCAAGACAGAGAAACATTGAAACTGCTAGTTTCAGCAATGCCATGCCGAAATAGGACAAATAACAATAATGATAATGATGATAATAATAATATAATTATCCGTTCAGCACAATAAGTAGGCCCGCTGTTTCTGAAACATCTACTCCAGCACTTTGTAAATAGTCGGGTCGCTTTGTAAGCAAACACTGGCCGCGTTGCCATGGCGACCGGTCCACTACAAAACGAGCCGCCAAGTCCTACGTCGAGCTCGCTCCTATCTGTTCCATGAATGGAAGGTGTCACTTAGGGTGTCACGTCGTTTATGAGTGGAGGTTTTATTTTTTCTTAATGATTGTCATTATTATTTTTTTTCGTTGGCAGCCAGCCGAAGAGTGTTGCTGGGACCAATCGATGGCAGAGAAAACTGTAAAAGAGGGAGGTGGGGAAAAATCTTTTCAACAGGTTGGTCAAGAAAGGAGCCTGGTTTTTTGTTGTTCCATTGGTGTTCCGGCCTTAGATGTGTGGATTCGAGAAGAGATCTCGCGTTTTGGCAAAAAGATTAGTTTAATGGGCTGCCTTTGAGCGGACGACAAAAGGGTGTGTTAATGTGGAGAATTTATAGACAGGGAGGGAATTCTCCCATAATGACACTTCCTTTTCGGGAGATTATTTATGCAGGGAGCTTTGAAAATATCTGTAAGGGATTGTACGGTGGACCAAGGCCATTTAGAAAGGACGGCGCCTTCATACACCGCTTCTGGATCCCTTCGCAAAAACGTGCTCCTGAAATTTCCGAGATGCGCTTTGCTAAAACTTAACTTTTATTTTCTCAAAAACGGTTCCGTTACGAAATTATTCCGATTTTTATGTGAAAACTCAGCATCCTGCTATGACTCCGTATCGAGTGACGAGGATTCCTGACTCACTCTGTCACCTTTCCGGGCAACTCATCCAAAAAGATTAAAAGGTGAAGCACGAATAAAGCAATAGCATCGACACCCTTTGTCAAAGTCCCGCATTGAGAAAAATAAATGTAAAATAAATTGGGAATAAATGAACCCATTAAGCGCCAAAGCTCCCGCTACGGGAACAACTATTATATATTTTTTTTTCTTAAAATATTCTAACGCAATTTACGAAATACACATTTTATATAAACATTTACACTGTAGGGTGTGTTATAGAGTGTCAATGTTTATATAAAATGTGTATTTCGTAAATTGCGTTAAAATATTTTAAGAAAAAAATATAGAATAGATGTTCCCGTAACGGGAGCTTTGGCGCTGAATGGGTTAACACGAAATGGATTGTGTGATGGACGAAGTTTTCTGTTGCTTGTATTGAACACTATTTTTTATCGATGAAAATGATTGTTTTATAATATATATATTAATATATACCTTATAATCAATGGAGGTTGATTCTACAGTTCATGTTAGAAAGCAAACTATTTTGGGGAGTTATCCAAAAATGAACGATACAATAAATTAAAAACTAAATTTATAGAATAGGCCCATTTTATTCGTCTATTGGCAGTACTTTTTTCAACTCCTTTTATCTCATAAAAGTAGAAAATCAGATTATGTGTAGAAAAAAAATATCTTGGGAGAGGGGGGGAGGGCTCCATTTTTACCCCTCCCAACTCTGCGGTTTAGAAATGTCCTGATTTTCGGTTCAGAAAAAAGGTCACTTTACGCATATACATTAAAAAAATAAATAAATAAAAGTCTATGAGTATTTCATGGGATTCGAGTTTACTCCATTCATTCGAGTTTTCTGTTCGTGATGAATGATCCTAATAGGTCGGCTTCGTCCCCACTTATCCCCATTGAGGAACGGAAGAGAAGTTGAGACATTCCAATCCGGCTTCTGCCTGCTCAGACAGCACCCTCTAGATACAGAAAGCCTTACAACGGAAGCTTGGACGTCATCGGTAGATCTTCTTAGAGGACGGTTTTACTTTCACAAAGTATATCTATTTTAAATGTGAGGTGAATTTTCTCACGCATAAAACTTTTTAAGGATTTAAGCACGGAGATATATTATAGGAGTGGACACTCTCAATAGCTGCTGTGCTAGATTTTAGGTACCCCAAATAAATTTCAATTATGTAAACATTGGAAATCTAGTGACGTGCAGCGATCCTAGCGGCAAAAGAATAAAGCTTTCCCTGTGCTGATGGATAACTAAGTTTACTTATTTTTAATTTTCCGATCTAGCATGTGAACGAGATTATGAACACGAGCACTCAATTTTTCCCCTTTGCTTACAGGGTTGCCTTAGTAACAAATGAATAAAAAAAAAGATTTAAAAAAGTTCTACCTTAATATTATTAAAATATTGAGTTTATATTTGTTAACGAGTGCGTAAATCGTGGCTCACTCAGTAATTGAGAAAAGAAGTTTTCGTCTGCCACGGTCTATATTTACATTAGAAAATGGCTAAGAATTCATGACTGAGTTCTTTATGCAACATGAATTTAATATTTTAATATGAGTTTTTTAGCTGCAATTTAAAGCTGCGTTAAAATGTGTCGCAGCATGAAATAATGTAAATACTGCTGGTTTGAGTGGGATCGTCATTATAAATAAACACTTTTTAAATATTGCATTCACACAAACTACATTCTTCTAAATTGACTACTATTTCTTAAAATACAACTTTTGGGCAAAATAATAACGCGGCATTACATACATAATATTACTTCGCTTCGAATTTATTGCCTATATTCATTACGAAATAGTATTCTAAGACAATTATGTTTAAAACACACCTGAAGCGAGAAATTATTATAGCCAACATTCATAAGTCTATGTATTTAATTTTTTGAAGTTTTGATAATTCGACGATCTCCATTGACTTCGCCTCGATGGAAATATAAACAGCCTGAGATGCGCAGAAGCAGGAGATGCGCAGTTACCCAGTGTGCGTAGCGCCATCTGTTTGCAACAACGGCGTTATCCAACTTTCTGAGAGAAGTGTCCACTCCTATATATTTACCTTCGTGGGTTTAAGATAAAAAAAATTAATTTTACGGGACCCATGGCCATTTTGGATCCTCACTCATTGCGTAAAAGGATTCAGAAGCAGATCACGATGCATTATTTTGCATGAGAAAGGTATTTTAATTTCTATCTTTAATTTAAGATATTTTTTAATATTGGTAGCATCCACCCGAAATTTTAAATAGTTTTACTTTTTGAAGATGCGACTGCGATGACGTCCTTTAAGAAAATCTAGGGATGACGTCAAAGCTTCGGTGGTGAGGCCTTCTGTATCTGGAAGGCGTTGGCTCAGAAAAGAGGATGCAAAAGAAGAGA
Organism: Cheiracanthium punctorium; assembly: GCA_038373885.1. Lineage (NCBI taxonomy): Eukaryota > Metazoa > Arthropoda > Arachnida > Araneae > Cheiracanthiidae > Cheiracanthium > Cheiracanthium punctorium. Next base: position 350,889 of record JAWZYV010011044.1, read on the forward strand.
GAGAAGTTTCTCGAGAACCCACTTTGTGATTCCGTCTCTCTAAGCCCCCCCCCCACACACACACATCCAACTCCCTTTAAACTAGCCAAGGGAGAGAAATATCAGCAGCGGACTATAAGTGAGTCAAAGACGTTATTGATTTTACCCTCGCCTAAAACGAAATTGAAAAATTTCTCTGTCTGTCTGTCTGTGCGGGTTTGTATCGGATAACCGTGACTCATAATAAGGCTTCTTCTTCCCAGGAAGGAAGGAAGGGAAAACTTATTTTCCCGCCGTTTTATAAATATGCAAATGTGTAAAACCGCTAATTCGCGATGTCGCAAAACGCGAAATTATATGGGAATCCGGGATAGAAGCAGGGATAGCCCCCCCCTCCTCTCTCTCTCCCTTTTTAAGCCATTAGCATACGCACACGTTGACAAACTTAACAGCGGCGGTTTTTAATGTCCTCCCACCCTTACCACCGTCCCCACTTTCGAGAAACTCTCTCTATCTGGATGGCAAACGAAATTCTTCGTAAATGGTTTAAGATGGAGGAATTCTTTTTTTTGCGGCGAACGAGAGGGGTGGAAGAAAGAGTGTGGATAAAGGGGGAGGCTTACGAAGTTTTTCCTCTCTCCCACTTTTCTAGGTGTGGAATCGAAATTATGTTAATGCAAAGGCCCGTCTCTACACTCAGAGGATGGTTTTTTTTTTAGTACTTTCTTCCTTCCGCAGTTTGTACCGTTGTAAGTACATCTCATTGGTTGCTAATGAGTCTTGATTTATCAAAAGAAAATGTTTTTTCAAGCGATGAACGTAAGCGCGCGTACACACACATCGAAAATGAATCCCCCCCCCCCTTTTTTTTAACTTTTAAGAAATCGAGTCCAGAGCCGTCGAAATTTCGATTTCTTAAACGCATTTTTGCGAGGGCGAGTGACACACTCCTCCCCCCCTCCTACCGTTCCTCCCAAAACCGAGACGCACATTTCCATTTAAGTTAAAATTCTACTCATGAAATATGTGTTCTTTTTTTTTCCTCCTAAATTCGTTTTACCGCTTCGGCACGGCTTTGTGGAACAGGAGAATCCTATCGGCAGTCGATAAGAGGATGGCTTAAAAACAAACGACAGAAATTCCTTCGGTAACATTATAATTATGAATTGAGATGCGGGATATCCATGAAAAGTGGATTCCTTCTATAGGGAATAAAGAAAAGAAAAGAAAAGAAATAAAAGAATCTCGAATGTATTCAAAAAATAAATGCACTTTGCTCAAAGGACCGGCCGCCTTTGATTGCTTTTACGTGTTTTCGACGGCTATGAACACTTGTGAGATCCAAACACGACAGTCACTCCGGTCCACTTTGTACATTTTTGGACGGCCTTTAGGACATTCTATACGACCTCGTCGAAACAAGTATCATTAAAACAAGAAAGGCAAATCGTGCGGCTCGCATAGATCTTAAGACACTCTCCCACTTAATGTTAATAGTGGAAATACTTGTAGTAGCCCATTTTCACGCTGAATCATGGATTGCATAGATTTTTGCAAAAGATTTTTATAACGAAATGAATGTACTGTAACTCATTACAGCGAGTTGTGTATCATTCCTAAGAGCGTAAAATCCTTTTCGTCTATTCAAGTTCATGATCTGAAAACCATTCAATGTCTCCAGAAAGTCATTCTTTTTAACTGAGTGATGGAGAGAGAAAAAAATTAAACTAATCAATCCGGAAAAAAATCTTTCTTGCTCTCAATAGCTCGTTGGGTCACCCAAAGGCTTCTCTTTTTGGACTCTCGGAAACGAAATAGGAGCTGAAAAGAGCGAATAATCGCTTCAAAATGAGGGAACCGGTGGATTTTCAGATTTTTAAAAGAGCTTGATTACAGATTGTTTTCTATATTCTTATGCGTAGTATTTACGAAAAATGTCAAGCGAATCGTCATAACGGGGGAGATGGTATTAGGTTTTTTGCGCTTCCTTTTGCAATCTTTCAGCAGCCCTGTCGAGAAAAAGTTTTATCTTGAAGTCAGGGATCACAGCGTAACTATAAGGATAATACGCTTTAAAGAATAACTTCCCATAGAGCGCGATGTACTGGGACTATTTTGAGTGCTCCTGTTGGAAAACTATGAAGGCTACACAGACCCTTTTCAATAGGGTACTGTACATAGAATAACATACATAAATTTCCTCGAAATCGATGCCTATTTACGAGAATCGGAGCATGGACGAACGGACAGAAAAACCGAAATCATAAACACTTTTCAACCCTGTTGGAAAGTGTTAAAAAATAAAGAAAAGAAAAGAAAACCGACTTCCAATGACTCGAGTAGAACGAAACAGGATTCCCCAAGCATCCCTTTCTTGAGCCTAAACTGGACGATGCCACTTTTCACACAGGCCGGTGCCGGCAAACCTTTTAAGACATACCTTTGACTTTGACATTCAAAGCAGCACGCCGTGACGGGTAACTCTTTAAACGATGGTTTAAAAACACCTTTTTTTTCCAATTTTCGGAATGATACTATCCTCCAAACTCGATCCAACCCATAGGGAACCCCCCTGAGCTATCCCCTTTCCGATTGAAAAAAGAATGTTTGAAATCGGCCCAAGCGGTCCAAAAAGATCGCTGTACATGCATAACAAAAATAAGCGCGTCGAGCCTAGCCCCTCCTCTTTTTCGAAATTCGGTAAAAGCACGTAGATAGCAGAAACCAGCGAAATTTGCGTATCACGGACACTCTCTAGAATGAAGAGTCCCTTTTGGAACATCCGGTTACCCTAGTTCGGTAGCCGAAGAAAATTGGACTCCCTCCTGTTTATGGACACGTCCAACCTATTTTTCAGGTATGGGTACAACATTGAGGTCCTTTTTTAGGACGTAAATGTGTCCAATTTATTTTTTAAAAAGGATGTTTTCTTATTTGGAATTTTTTTTTTACCTTCATAACATCCTTTTTTCCGGTCATTTCTCCCAAACCTATGGATGTCTATTTTTTCCATGCATCTAGATTCTAAATTATAGTGGGCTTATTGAACTTTTCTTTCGTGCATCCTTTTAAAGAAATCTGGAATCATGACTCGAAAAGGGAGCGTAAGAATCGTCGCTTTGAATTCTATAGTTTTGCGTTTCATTCCGTGTGCGAGCAGTGGGTCGTCTTCCGACTTTTATTTCGTGAAGAATGGATGCAGTCTCCCGCAAAATTTCAGCTGGCCAATTCAGCAAAAAAAAAAAAAAAAACAGTTGGCTAGGCCGCACAGCCCGCTGTCGTCCGAAAAGGGTCTCTCGATCGGTGGCACGCGATGCACGTTCCGATTGTCCGCCCTCTTGCGGGTCGTTCGGCCGAGCCATGGCCACGGCTGCCCTTTTTTCGGCAGGGGGCCCTCTCTCCAGCTACTCTCGCATTCTTCCTTTTTTCGGCCGATGTCAGTGCTGTTTAAAAGAATCGTGACCCTTATTTTGACGGGAAAGGACGTGCTCCAAAGAAAAGGATTCTCGTGGAGCTCGGTCACCCGCCACTCTTTTAATAGAAATCCGATCTATTCTTCGTGAGTGGCAACCGTTCAAACGTCCGAGTGGGGTGTTCCCAAGGCGAGAACACTGCGCGTTAAAGGGTTAAAAAAACGGTTTTAAGGATTGACTTCTTCTTATGTTGTATCAAACCTGGATTCATTCGAAAATGAATTATGTTCCGATAGACGCTCTTCAGGTAGAACGTTAAAGGGTTCAAGTGTCTGTTTTTTCCCTTCTGCTCCTGCTACTGACCCGAGCCGGTTCCATGCCTGTAAAACGAGTTTTGCCTTCGCGACACTCTGTCCGTTGGGCAGCTCTCTTCCGAGCGTCTCACCATCAAGGGTTCTTGCTGGGAAAGACGCATCATCGAGGGAATCCAAACACACGAAGCTTGATCTGCATTCGACATGGACGCGGTCTTATCCCAAGTAGACAACTCGTTTAAAACACGCTTTTTTTGACGTGTTTTGAACGTTTTTTGGACTCAGTGCTCTACTAGGGCTGGGTCATTCACGTCTCGACCAGAGGCATGCGGAGGACAGAAGACAGTCCACCCTTTGCCGCGCGGGGATGGCGCAGTGGAAAACCACCTCCTTTCGGCGCTTTCACTGCTAGTCACAAAATAAAATAGCGGCTCCCAAAGATGAAAAAGTGCAGACGTTGCCCTCGATCAGTCGAAGTATCCAACAACAGGGCGGTCGATCGATTTCACCGATCGGGTGCGGTCAGGGCCCGACACAGCTGGCTGTGCGATGGGCGATTCGATCCACCGCCCTGTTGTCGGATCGTTCGATGGATCGTTGGCAGCGGGCGCACTTTTTCGGCGTTGGGCAGTCTATCCAGAGGGTCTTCCGTAGGGATGTGAAAAGACGCGCGCTTCAAAGGGTTCCATTGTATTTCAGAGATAGTCCTCCCTTTCGAACGAAATAAAATGGATCCATATTTTATTAAAATGACAAAATAAGTCTCTCCGTCGAAAGGAGTGTATGCAGTCTAGCCGAGTTCCACCACAGGAGCCTTCAAAAGAAATGGACTGTGTGCCGTGGCGTAGCCTAGGGGGGGGGGGCAAATTGCTCCCATGAGGCATTTTTTGCCATACAAATATATATTTTTTCACTCCCTTATCCCACACACGTATACATACATAGTATACATACATTTATGAGTTGCAGTAGTCGTAACCCCCCACCCCCATGAAAAATTTCTGGCTACGCCACTGACCTTGTGAAACCAGCTTCTATTCCGGTGAAGTAATGTAGAAGGCTTCCAGGAGAGAGAGACAACTCCCCCCTCAGGTCGTTCAGCACAGATCTGTAAGCAACCCTCGAATGACAGGGTTTTGTTGCAAACACGGCTGTTATCATCCATTTCAAGCACCATAAAATCAGTAGAGAGACGGTAAGATCAATGGCTTATCATTTAAAAGGGCGTTCTTTTGCATTTCAAAATATTTTGGAAATAATTTGAAGAGGATTTTTAAAAATAAAATACTTTAATGAAGTGGCAATTCTCAATTTTTAAAGCTTTTCACTTCTAGTTGTCCGCCTTTAAGGGGAGGGGTCTTTATCCCCCATGGGGTCACCTCCGGGGGTGCGCCTAGGGTGAAGAGCCCAGTGGTCAAACGTCCCCAAGTTCAGGTGTTATTATTTTTTTTAATAAGTTTCCACAGTGTGTAAGAAGAGCGACTAGGCTACACCATTTATTATAACCTCTCGAGGAAGTTCTTTTGCAGAGCCTCGCAAAATGACTTCCATTAGTCATACGGCCTTATTCGAGGTCATCCATACGCTTTGCAAGATGGACCTTTCTCGTTTAAGTGAAACAGTACCGGAGCAGTGTCTGCGGGTGCGATATCGCAAACGCACCGAGACGGTGGAATGCCAAAACCTCCCAGATAGAGAAGGAGCCCATACTGAGTTGCGTCGGACTTTCTAAGGAGGACTTAACATCTGCTCCCCTTTTAGTTATTGATTTTCTGTCGGTCAACCATCTATTGGAGTGGATCTGACTTGTGTCAGATCTTCTAAAGAGGATAAGCAACAACAACAGATAGAGAAGGCCCGAGAACAGAAGATTTTACGTCATCACTCGGTCTTCTAAGAGGACGTCATCGCAGTTTTACTTTCACGAAGTAAAACTATTTAAAATTTCGGATGAAGGATACAACTTTTAGAAAATATCTTAAGTCAAAGATAAAAATTAAAATACCTTTCAGATTAAAAATAATTTATTAGAGACTATGTCATTTTATCTTCCACCCCCTTTATTGAAAACTGTCCGAAAAATGGGTCCCAATAAAGCGACCAAAAAATGCGACCTAATTTTACATCTATTTAAATACTATGTGTTCACAACCGCTTTCATCTATTTTGACACTATTTCGTAGGCTGTAGAATGTGCATCCCATGTATTTTTTACATATATTTAAATACTATTCGTTCACGATAGCTTTCATCTATTGTGACACTCTTTCGTAAGCTGCAGAACAGGCATCCCATGTATTTTTCTATCAATAGGTGACACTCCTACAAATTTCAACATAGGGTGACCAGGCGAAATACGCGAAAGATGCGAGATAAAATGACATAGTCCATGAATATCGTTTTAATAGGGCCATCATGAAACTAAAAAATGAGGGGGGAGCAAGGGGAATCCCTCCCCTGACGAGGCTCGAACAGCCGAGTTATTATGATCTATTTCTATATCCTATTATATAATGGGTGATTCGTAAAATTCAGTTTTCTATCTTAAATCATTCCAATGTTTTAGGCGGAAGTCCATTCACCACACACTTTGAAGAGTTTTACTTTGAAAATAAATGTGCGACGACGTCATTGGAGTGGACCTAGCGATGACGTCAGAGTTTCTGTTCTCAGGCATTCTATATCCAGGAGGTGTTGGTAGTACCCAATATCTACAGTAAGTCGCCCATTTTAGCCGGAACATTGTCATCTTTTTCGTTCTTTTGAGCGGTGTCCGAAACAGTTCGAGTCAGTCCATTAAGAAGAAAGAGATCGTTCAACCTATATCAGGGATAAATAGGGGATGAAATCTGCAAACCGGTGTTCTGGAAATAGATGTATCCATGGCACTTTTCTAATATTTTGAATGAGTATTTCTCCATGCATGACCGACAGAATGGTTAAAAATATTACACTTACACTAGACGTCAAAGCCCAATGTGGAGTAGAGATGAGACGGGCTCAGCCCCTCGGGCTCGGGCTCTGTAATTCACGATTGCGTTCGGGATCGGGCGGGCTCGGGCTCGTGAAAAATTTCTCCTTTGAACATACTCCTTGAAACAGATTTTAAAAAGTGATTCATGGGATAAATAGACGCACTTATTTAAAAAAATAGCGGCACGGGAGAGTAGAAGGTGTGTGAAGCTCCAAAATGTATTGTATCCTATTAATGAAGTAGTTAATTTTATTTGTCTTTAGCTGAAATTTCGGGCTCGGGCTCCAACTTTAATAATATTGCTCGGGCTCGGGCTCCAACTTTAATAATATTGCTCGGGCTCGGGCGGGCTCGGATTAAAAGTCTTCGGGCTCGGGCTTCAAAAAATGAGCCCGAACTCATCTCTAATGTGGAGGCCATGACAACAGGCGATAGAAAAAAAAAAATGAGACGGAGATAGGTCTACACTCAATAGAGTTCATCTTCGTCAACCTAAATTAAGTAACTTCCTATTCAATTTTTATTATGTATACCAAAATCAAATGCCATGCTGTTCTGGAAAGGCGCGGAAACTTCGCATTCGAACAGTTTCGCTTTGTTTACTCAGCCCTCTTATAGGAATGCTTGAGCAGACGATTATTTTAATGAAAAGAAAAACTATGTTACCTGGTAAAACTATTTTAAACGAATTGGAATCCCAGTCGTGTGACGTCATTTTTACTTGAAAGGGGTCAGTTTGTAACTCAAAGGATCCACTTTTGGGGTTCTCGGAAATAAAAGGGAACCGAAAAGAGCGAAAAATCTCTTCAAAATGCGGAACGGGTGAATTTTCAGATTGTGAAAGGACGCGAATTGTTGACTCTATTTTTGATAATCGACAGTTTTCATGATCGTGTATAAAACACGATTATGAAAACGGTCGAGCGGATCGTAGAAACGGTGCGAATTTTAGGACAGTGTTTTAGACCATCACTTCTTTTAATCTGTTTGGATGATTGAATGTCAAAGTTCTGTTTGGAAGAGGTCGGATCGGAATGGTTAGAGAGTGAGTCACTATAGAGTAGGATATGCATGGTTTTTTTCTAAAAAAAAAAAAAAAATGGATTGTCGAACCAGGCGATTCTGGCGTTCAATGAACATGTAATATTAAACTTTTGATATTGTAGTATTAAACATTCTTTATTATGATGAAATTAATGAAACAGGTAGAGGAATTGAAATCTCTACACTTTCAAAGATTCAGTGAACTTTGATTTTTTTTAATAAAAAAATGTTAACGAGTTTTTACAGGATTCATTATTTATGAAAGTAAGTCCCCTACCTACGATAGTGTTGAATATCTCCTTAATACCTTTTCCAGCATCGAAAGAAGTATGGACTCGGGTAAAAGTTTGCAAGCAAAAGTTTCTTTGATTGAGAAAATGGATAGACCTTTTTTGTCGGGTCATGCAGGTTACAATGAAAATTTTAATAGAATGATTTAGGTGAACACGAATTACATAAAACAGAAAGGTATCGTGCTATGACGTAAAAAAAAAATTACAAGCAGAAAACAGAATGCTGTAAAAAAAATTAATTTTCAGAAATAGAAAATATTTCACTTAAAATAACCTTTTAATAGGAACTTTGGTATATCTTAACCCATTTATGCCTAGTGTCCCTTTTTTGGGAAGGCATTTTCGCAATTGTCGAAAACGCTATTTATTTTTCCTAGCCTATTCATGAGTTTTGAGACTCAACTCTACAAAATATTTTAACATGACCCAGTAGGATGTTGATATTTTGATTTTTATGCATAAAGATTTTAAAAGAAATTATCCCTTGTTCAAGAAGTTGACATCAGAAATTTATCTATTATTTCTGTTATCAGTAAAAATCGAAGAAAGTCGCAAAAGTATCCAGGCACAAATGGGTTAAGCTTATTCATGGGTCATCCTTCGATTTTGTCCAAAAATGTGTAAGCTTTCATTCGGTCGTCATCGCTTAAAAATAGAAGGAATAAGGAGATGGCTGTGTTAAGTGTCGACACATTTACTTATTTCAATAGAACTTCAGAGAGTTAAATAGGTAACGCGCCATTCTTTGTTCGAACTTTCGTTCTAGACGCTTTTTAAAAGGGACCCGAGACGTTTTTTAGTTCAATGCGTCCCATTCCAACACGCCTATTGGGAACCCATACTGCCGCCGTCTTTGGAGAGATGGCCAATAACTCGCGTATTTTACTTTAATAGACTCTCGAAGTCCGAAAAGGGATTTTAAAATTTTACTTTGCACCGAACTTTTATTGAAAAATAATATTGTACGCTATGAACGCCACTCTTTTAAATATTTCTTCCAAAAACTTCTTCCTTAAACTTTCTGGAACCTCCAAAAGGGAGCCCGCAGTTCTATTCTAATGTTTTACTTCCCCTCTTTTTATTTTTAATAAACGAAGATAAAATGTATCTTATACAAAAAGTCCTTTTGAAAAGTATAGGAAATCTGAAAGAATTTGAGTTAATCAATTTATTTCGCGATACATACCAGGTCGTTGCCTGCATCGTCCTCCACCTAAACGCCTAAGACAAACACAGCTGCAGTGTTAAAAATATCGTTTACGTTCGCTTTTTCTTCTCACTCTGTGGTTCGAGAGCGGTTTGTCGAAATCTCGGCTCGCGAAGAACCGAATTTGCATAGGCTAACCCCTTCGCCCCCCCTTTCAAACAGCCCCCCCCTTCCCTCTATCTCGCGACGCCACACCATCTGTTTCGGACCTTCCATGTGTTGACAGAGACGACTGCACCGGCGTCATTATTTAAGCGGCGGATCCAGGCGCCCCTTCCCCTCCCCCCTAATGAAGTTAAACGCCCCTGCGACGGACGCCCCTTGCAAACAGCAAATGTCGTCCTTCAAATCAAATTAATAATTAGGACGCCCCATTCTCCTGTGAGGGTTACGGCTACCCCTCTCTCCCCCCCTTTCCGTAGGATTCCATCGCTTGCCTGATTGGATTAAAGGGGGTCGTCCCGAGCTCAAGACGTCAGAAGTTTTCTGAGGGGGGGTGGAGGGAGAAGGAGGAGAGTGGAGGCGCAGGAGTGCTGCTGCTGCTTCGGAAGAGAGAGAGAGAGAAAACTCCGATTGCCACGGTAAAAGCAAGAGAAGCTGGGAGGGAAGAAAACTCCCAAGGGAGTCCGCGAAACAATGTGGATCCAGATTTTCCTTTTCCAGAAAAATCTGTACCCTGTCCTCGGGCTATAAGGGATCGAGATAAAAAGGTGGAAAGAGAGGCAGCCAGTATCAAAAAGAGCAGCTTCTTGGAACCCATCCTTTTTGTGCGGTTTCATCACGCTTGGGCTGCGAATCGGACCTTAATTGGAAGGTGTGTGGGTTCCTCTGGCAGAAGTCCGACGCACATTTATGCTAATTCCAACCCCCCCCCTTCGACTTATGATTATTCTTGTTGTTGTTGTTCTCGAGAAGAGGGTCCAAAGAGTTATCAACGCGAAATAATTGAATAATTCAATTTTTTTTTGTCTGTCTCTCCGTCCCCTTTTTCTTATGTGTGTGTGTGTGTGCTGGCTAATTGAATGGCGTGCATTCGATTCGCCTCGTTAGGCACTCAGAGGTGCGTGAAAAAGACGCGCCCTCTATCGGCTTCGTTTTCGTCATAAAAAGGGTTTCAATAGGCAGATGAGGAAGAAAAAGCTCGCGGTCGAACCTTCCGATCGACTTCGAAACTTGTGAATTCGTAATGAAAACGTCCCTTTAAAAAGGAAAGGGGGCGTTTTGGAAAAAAAAAAAATGGCTTCCGTAGCTTCGAAGTCTCTAGGCGCACCCTGTTTCTTTCTTTTGTGCAGCGAATGGATGACTTACTTTTCAGTGTTGCCCACTCCGCCGGAGAAAAAGTGGTCGAAATCAAAGTTAAACGTAGCCAGAAACGGCTCAATGTTTTCAAACTGAGAAAAATAAAAATAAAGTATTCTTTCGTGTTGACTTCTAAGTGCTTGTGCTGCCGAAGTAGGCTTGTCTGCAAAGTGTTTTTTGAGTGATTTGGACTTTCATTTCCGATTTACAAACTACTTCGGTAGGGTCCGTTGTCCAAGATCTAGCCACAGAGTGGCTCAATTTGCAACTCTGCTTACTTGACGTCAGAAGTTGAAAATTGAGCCACTCGCCATGACGTCAATGCAATCATTACCACGCAATGATGAACGGTTAAAATATAAAATCAAATCGAGTGTTGGATGGAACATTCCATGTTTTGAGAAGCCCTCTGATGTACCAGGGTCGTTTCACTTCCCCAGTCGACGGCATTTTGCGGCGGATAGGCATGAGCAAAGGATCACCCTCTTTGAAATAGAGACCGTAAGCCAATGGACACAACCGTAAGCTATGAACGGTAAGCTATGAACCATAAGCTATGAACCATAAGCTATCAACCATAGCTATGACCGTAAGCTATGAACGCCACTCTTTTAAATACTCACCCACTCGTTTTGTAAAAAGTCGACATTGAATAGGGCTATCCCACTCGTTTGAAATCCGAGCCACTTTCTTGGCCGAACCCCTTTCAGACCGATTTTCTCTGATGCTACTTTGAAGACGGCGATCTCCCACTTTTCGCTTTCCGAACGAAAAAAAATCCGAGTCCCGATCAGAGTACTTCATCCTGATATGTCATGGATTGCGATTCGAAGCTTGGCTGGAAGTGATAAAAGTAGGGCGGCGTGCCAGTGGAATGTGGAAGGACAAGTCGGTTTTTTGGACCAATCCATCCTTGTTTTGATAAATGCTATCCATTTAAGTATCGCAATCCATAACAAATCGCCGCCGATCGGGTGTCAAAGACCAACGAAGGGGTTATGCAAGATGTTGAGTCAGGATCAGTAAAATAGCAACCTGAACGCAAAATCAGCGATGATCCAACATGCGATGACTATGGGTCTACGCTCGATAGATTCAATCTTCTTCCACCTAAAATAAATAACCCCATGTTCAATTTTTATTATATGGACCCAAATCGAATGTCCACACTCTTCTGGAAAAGCGCGGAAACTTTTCGTATTCGAAATACAGGGTGGCCATAATTATAAACTGCAAGTGTTCAAGGGGTGCTGGAGAGAAAACTAACGAGAATATTCCAGTGAAATTGGGTATCTACACGTTTCAGAACATACGCAAGTCAAATATGCAAGGAAAAAAAATCGTCATTTTCACCCGATAGAGGGCGCTGTACCGTATTTCAAAGCTCATCGGTGACCTATACAACTTCCAAAGTCGATAGACAGAGCACAGTGACATTCCAAGAGGCCTATAAACAATATAAAACATCCTTTACAGTTTATCAAAATTCCATACAATTCGCTTCAGTCATTAAATATTTACAATAACATGCCATCAAAAATTAACGTCAATTAAGATCACACATTAAACCATTCATAAAGACGCTTTGGAAAACAATTAAACCCTTATTTATTCTCATGGACACTCATTGGACCTCTTCTTAATCGTTTCATACGCCGGTATTCTTTCCGAGTAGCTGAATAATGGCTACCATTCTGATAGAATATCTTCACTAAGAATGCACATTCCTTCTTATTCAGAGTCATGATGGACCATAACTCAATGCGGTCTTGTTTTTACACTGTCCGATGGGCTTAAAATTTGCATATAGGACGTCCATAAGCATTGAAACACGATATCGCGCCATCTATCGGGTGAAAATGGCGATCTTTTTTATTGTCTATTTGACGTGCGCATGTTCTGAAACGTGTAGATACCAAGTTTCACTGGAATATTCCTGGTAGTTTTCTCTCCAGCACCCCTTGAACACTTGCAGTTTAATTATGGCCACTCTGTATGTCGTTTTGTGTACGCAGCCATTCTCATACCCATGCTGGCGATTCACTTGTGCAAAAGTTATTAAACTTTGTCATCTGGAAAAAATATTTTAAATGAATTGGAATCCCTCCATTTTGTGACGTCATTTTCACTCGAAACGGCTCATTTTGTCAAGCGAATGATTCCCTTTTTGGACTCTCGGAAATGAAAGGGAGCTGAAAAGAGCGAAAAATCGGTTCAAAATGAGGGAGCGGGTGGAATTTCAGATTTTTAAAGGAACGCGGGTTGTTTACGATATTTTTATAGATGATTATGAAAAATTTCAGCCGGACCGTACAAACGGTGTGAATTTTAGGACCGATTTAGACAATAGCCTTTTAATCTGTTTGGATGAATGACGGTAAAACTTCGTTTGGAAGGGGTCGGACCGGAAGGGTTAGAGTGAGACGGGGATCACCGTAACTATACAGTAGGATTTTAAAGGCGTACATGAGAAGAAAGTTACATTTTTAACATCGATTTCAATTATTTTAGGGAAGTACTACAAGAAATATTTTTAAAAAAAATGTGAAAAAACCGGAGATAACGTCGCAACAGTTTCACCTCTGCTGCGCATTAGAGCCACTCATTCAAATGAACAAAAGCTTCTTAGCGGACCATTTGGAAAAAAAAAATCATGTGATTTTAGTCACAAATACAAAGATAAAATAATAATAACTATGACAAGCACTTCAAAAATATTTTGAAGCTTTATTATACGCAGAAATAAACGATAAACCAATATCCGTTGCAAAACCGTTATAAAAAATCCTTAAAAATCAAACATTTTGCAGAATGGGTCACTCTTTGAAAAATTTTGAAGTGCCATTCTGCGTTTAAGATTTTTTTCTGGAATGTTGTTTTCTGAAAAGGCCCCCATGTATTTATTTCAATGACTAGTGCAATTTATTAAATATTCTGAACTTTTTCGAGTCCCGGGTGCAATGGGTTTATTTTAATGTGTGTAGGAAGACCGTGAGGCGGATTCTTTTTCTTTGACCCACAATCTTCCGAGTTTTTTTCGTGACGCTTGGATGAGTTTGAGTGGGTCGGCTTGGATGGATCGAACAGTTTAGGGGGAGGGGTGTAATGTAGATAACATATTAAATATTAACTTTCATTTAATTTCTGTTTCTTTAATGTAATCTATCCAAAATCAAGAATTCTAAAGTTCATTTCTCAGTCACTTAATCTATATATTCGCCTTTTCCCGTATGCATTATTCTTAATTGTTTATTTTTCTCATCAGACCCTTGGAACCGTTCTGGGCTAAAAATAGATGACAGGACGTCCGCTTGCAATAGAAACGGCTTACCCACTCTTTGGCATCGTGTTGGCGTTTGTTCATTTTTGTTGCCCTGCTTCTTCTTTAAAATTATTGGTTCTAGGTTTCATTACTTTAATTTTATTAGATTCACTTTTAGGGTTGCTCTGGAATGGGCGTTATTATTGTCAGCCAAGTTTTTGTTCTCGTCAACGAGTCATTCGGTGTTGGCGTAGTTTTCGAGTCTTTCCTTTTTTATCCAACCGATCTTGTAACACGTAATACTGACTGCCTACTCGCCAGACACCCTTTCTTTACCAATAGTTAATGGATAATTTCTTTTGCTTCAATAAAAGCCGTTCATGCCTCTATTTTGCCTCATCTGTTGCCTGGATTGATTGTAATTTGTATTCGTCCACCTGTGTGTGTGTACGATCACAGAAGTCATTTAATCGTAAAATTTTACGGCAGCCGCTCCCCATAACGTATGGAATAAACTATCAAGAATAATGCATACGAGAAAAATCGAATAAGCAGATTGAAAACCGAAGTGACCGAAAAATGAGAACAGAAATGCACTTTAGAATTCTTGATTTTGGATAGATTACATTAAAGAAACACAAATTAAATAAAAATTAATGACTATCTCATTTTATCTCTCAACACCCTTTATTGGAGAATGTGTCCTGAAAATGCGACCTAAAAGTATGCGACCTAATTTTACATGTATTTAAATACTATTGGTTCACAACCGCTTTCATCTAGTGTGACACTCTTTCGTAAACTGTAGAATAGGCATCACATGTACTTTTTACATATTTAAATACTATTCGTACAGCTACTAGACACTAAGCTGTATACATCCTGTATTTTTCTTTCAATAGGTGACACTCCTAAAAATTTCAACATAGGGTGACCAGGCGAAATACGCGAAAGAGGAGCGATCCAATGACAAAGTCCATTCATATCGTTTTAATAGGGCCATCATGAAACTCAAAAATGAGGGGGTTCAGGGGGATCTCCCCCTGACGAGGCCCGAACAGCCGAGTTATATATTTTTAATAGGAGATCTACATCACAAGGGGGGGGGAGGGGGTTATCCAAAGAATGCAAGTCACTCTCTATTGGATACACGAACGTGCACGCACGCAACAATTAAAAAAAAATAACTCATTTGAAAACGCGCACAGCTTTCACCACGATGTCTTTGCCGAAGGCCACCCTCTTCCCTACCCCGAACGATGAAAAAGAAATGGCGGCCGCTCACTTTCCCGCACACAACACTTGTTGCCTTTTAAAAATCCAAACAATAAACGAAGAGAGGGAAAAAAAATAAAAGCCTCGTTGCAAAATGCCCCTCTAACCAAAAAACACCAACCCAATGCTCGACAGATGTTCCACTCTCCCACCGGGTTTGACATTTCACAGACCCGGTGTCCAGCGCCGAGTGTACCGGTACTGGGCACACCCGCTGTACACGTAATACTCTTCTTCCGTGACGGAGCCTAAATTGTTATTATGTTGGCATGTTTGCATAGTCTGCGGGTTTGTTTCAGCTGCCGCGCATTTCACGCGATTTCATGCCAAAATGGGAGATTAAAAAAAATGGCCTTTCTTTTTTTTTTGTCATTTCTAGTGTGACAGAGGCACGTGGAATGCATTAAAAAGAAGAACGTCTTTTTCTTCCAGCCTGTTGCTGATAGAGGCGCATGAAAATGAAAAAAAAAAAACAAACAAACAAAAAAACGTTCTTTTCTGTATAGGATTCATTATTTACAAAAATAATTTATTTCCATGTAAGGGGAATTTTGTATATCCATATAGTGACTTTCTCTGTTGGCGTTCACGACTTCAAAAGTTTTCTAAGGGAATGACGTAGAATTAATTTATCCACCGACGAATAGCCACTATTTTTCATATGCGGGGTCCCTCAGCACCTCCTAAATATACAAGGCCTGAGAACAGAAGCTTTGACGTCATCACTCGGTCTTCTCAGAGGACGTCATCGCAGTTTTACTTTCTCAAAGTAAAACTATTTAAAATTTCGGGTGAAGGATACACATTTTAGAAAATATCTTAAGTTGAAGATAAAAATTAAAATACCTTTCTGCTAAAGTATTATTTATTATAATCTATATCCTATTATAGAATGAGTGATAGTTAAAATTTCCTATGGATTGTAAAATTCAATTTCAATCTAAATCATTCAAATGTTTTATGCGGGAATACATTCATGACACACTTTGAATAGTTTTACTTTGTGAAAATAAATGTGGGATGACGTCATTGGAGTGGACCTAGTGATGACGTAAAAGTTTCTGTTCTCAAGCCTTCTATATCTAGGTGGTGGGGATTTCCTACGCGCAACCGAATACACATAAAAATCATTTCACAGATTCCATACTTTTTCTACACACACTCTTGGTCACGCATCATCAAAATGACCGATTGTTATGTAGATGTTACAGACCTATCTACATAAAAATAATAATTCTTTTTTACTCAGTAACAAATTTAAATATTTTTAAATAAAAAAACTTATGTAACGCCTTGTCTAAAAATAGGTCATTTTAAGGATGCCTTATCAGAGAGTATCTAGAAAAAATAGAGAGTCTAAAATGATTTGTACGTGTGTAAGGTTGCTTGCAGAGAACCTCCTATAGCAACTAGTTGCTTTTAATCAGATAATTATTTTAAGTTTCCGAATAAACTTGGAAAACTTTTGAAGAGATAGATGCCAATAAATTATTTATGTAAATATGAGGTCCTGTACACAACACTCAAAGCACTACTAGCTCGAAAAACTTTCAAGACACTTTCCTTGATGTTCCGAAGACGTTTGTTGAACGAGTCGCGGTACTAGGGAAAGAACTTTTTTCGAATTTCATCCCTTTTAAAGCCCCCCATCACCGAATAAGCAAAAAAAAGGTGGGAAGACGAAACTATTGGCTTGGCTCTAAAAGGAAGCCAAGGCTTTGTTCGAAAGCCTTGGCTTCGAACACACTATCAAACCGATCTCCGAAAAAGTATCGATAGAAAATCGGCCACGCGTGTGTGCGAGATGCAAAATGGCAGACACGCAAACCGCATCTCGGATTGGAGCAACACCTCCTAGATACAGAAGGCCTGAGAACAGGCCTTGTATAAGCTTTTACGTCATCACTCGGTCTTCTAAAATAACGTCATCACAGTTTTACTCTCACAAAGTAAAACTATTTAACGTACTTTTTTTTCTTCTAAGCGATTAGTAGATTGACACATTCATGAAATGGGGTACTAGTTTAAAAGTTATAGCAAAAATATTCTTTTGAATGTGCGAGTCGTTCGAATTCACTCTGAAAAATATCGATTCGATTCCGTGACTTCACACTCTCTAAAACAATCTTTGGATTTCAAGCCTCTCTATTTAAAAAAGTAAAATGTTTTTAATATCGGCTCTCATTACCTCCCGTCATAATTGCGTCAATTTCCGACTATAATTAACTTTTAACGAACGTTTATGCGTAATTAAGCTCAGTGGCTCAAGAATCGTGCACACACACACACACGCATACATATACATCGCCGAAACATTCAATACACAAAACTTAGTTTCGTAGAGAAAGTTCAAAGACAGCAATTAAAATGAAATTTCGTCCGCCAAAATCTTCCGACACGCATCTTCTCAGAACAGTCCATTAGGGGGCGCGGAGATCAGAAATATCCCCGCATTAGACAAACCCTTCCCGGGAATAATTTGCTGATGAACCAAAATGGGGAAGCAATAATCACATCCAAAAGAAGAACAGGAAGATAAAAAAGAACACACACACACCGAACCGTAAAGGCAATCAGCACTCGGGGAGAGAGAAGAAAAACGAAGAAAAAAAGGAAAAGAAGGAGGGAAGGGTGGGGGGGAGGTGCGATGGACACTGTAATTTAACCGAAAAGAAAGCATTCTCTGAGAATAATAGCCTTGCCTGCCGTGATTAGAGTTATCAGATCTCTGCTATTATATCGTCTCCAAATTGCACAATCTCTTCTTCAAAAATAACGATTCAATAGGCATACAGCAGGAGCCAAATTTACAAGGAAAAGAAACGTATAAAAAGAGCGGGATTTCTTCATCATTTCTTTTTTTTTTCGGTGAACATAGAGGGTGCATTTCCGATCGATTGTTTTAAAAAATGTTTCCACTGGGGTTGGGAGAGGGGGGAAAGTAAAGTGACGGTGTCCTATAAAGAGAGATCTGTCCGAATTCCTGTCCCCAATAGTGTTTGAGAAGTAATTGAGTGTCACGCCATAACAATTTCGGGAATAATTAAGGAGCCGGCATTTCCCCCGCGTAACGATTATTGAAAAAGAGAGAAAAGTAACGGAATCTCCAGTTATTTAACGGTGGTTCGGCATGCACGCGTTCGCGAATATCACCGTTGCAGTAATTATATCCACGAAGACAGAGAGAGAGGTGTCGCAATTAGGCTGCGTACCTGTCCTCACGTTGCGCAAAAAACACACATCGACGGTCTTAAGGGTCCCTCTTAAGAGCGACCGATTTCATCAGCTCCCCCCCTCTTTCCAGGAGATTCGATTGCTGATAGGTTGGAACAGTCGGCAATAGGTGTCGAGTCAAGAACACAAGAGACTAGAGGGGGAAAAACGTTCCTTTTTGACGGAAAACACCTTCCATGAATTAGAACGAAGTGGTCTTTTTCGAAAGAGTTTTTACTTAAGTGTTTGCTTTGTAAGAAAAGCCTGGTCGCTTTTTCGCGACGCTTTCTTAAAAATATTTCGAACAGGTTCACTGTTTATTCTGCAGTGAAGGGTAGACACGCGAGCCCATAAGACTGGACTGGAAAAGATTCTGTCGTCGAAGTATTCGGCAGGATTTTTATCTTTTTTTTAGTATGCTTCGACACTCGGTGGCCAACATTTTAGCTCATTTTGGGCCAATTTCATTAAAAAATTGCCTAAGAATTGCAAATAGAGAAATTTGTTAAATGATTCTTGAATGTTTTTTTTTAAACTTATATTTTGTAAAAAAAAAAAAAAAAAAAGTCTGAGTTCTCTCCAAGAGTATCGAGCTCCGTTTTAATCTTGCTTTTGGTTGGCTTTTGTGATCATCGGTCCCCGGTCATGATCTGCTTTGACCGAGGGTCAAAGGGGGTTTTGCGAAAGTTGGTTTCAGGGGGTTTTGCGAAAGTCAATGACATGACTTTCGTGCACAATGGAGTCTTGTCAAATGATATTCAGGAGGAGAGCCGAAGAAGTCAATCTTTACAAGACCGGAAGTGAATTTTTACACGATTCTATTTTCCAAAACTGGCCGGTCAGAAACTGGATGTTTCAAGGAAAACGAGCGAAAACTTCGCTGAAAAGGTGAGTGTCACCGTTGAAACCAAGAGCCCCGCCCTACGAGAAGACCAGGCCACAGACGCAACGCGCCACCCCCTCCTGGATAGAGAAGGTCTCAGAGCAGACACTTTTACGTCATCACAGTTTTCCTTTCACGAAGTAAAACTATTTGAAATTTCGGGTGAAGGATACACATTTCAGGACATATCTTAAGTTAAAGATAAAAATTAAAATACCTTTCTGATAAAAAGTAATTTATTCTGATCTATTTCTGTATCCTGTTATCTAATTTGCGATCGTTAACATTTCCTATGGGTCGTCCCATTCAATTTTCTATCTTAAATCATTCCAATGTTTTAGTCGTCCCATTCAATGTTTTAGGCCATTCAACACACACTTTGTATAGTTTTACTTTGTGAAGATAAAGGAGTGACGACGTCATTTGAGTGGACCTAGTGATGAGGTAAAAGTTTCTGTTCTCGGGCCTACTATTTCTGGGAGGGGGTGCACACTGCTCTTTAAAACAGTTTTAACTTGAATGAGAGCGCGAATGATGTACAGGCGTACAAAAGGCAATGCCAACCCCTTAAAAGTAGAACGGCTTCCGTGCAGGGTGCGCGCTTTTTGCCAGCGGAGCGAAAGGCTCAACCCAGAGTCCATGCACTGTATGCTTTATGATAGAAGTCCATTCAGTGAACATCCAAATCAGCTTCCCGACCCACAAACAGAAGTGCGTGTGTGTGTGTGTGTGTGGTGAAGGGGGGGGGGTCCCCGTTCGAAACACCCCTTGCATTTCAGTCTCGGAAGCGGGAACCAATATGGGGAGTCGAGAACTTTCCACTCTCGTGCAGCGTTCTCAAAAATCAAAGGACGGAAAACCCCCTCAAAGCAGTCTTCTGCGGCGTAAACCCCTTCCTGCTGTGGAACGTAACGAGCTCATTTCGAATCGCCTCCCGTAGAAAATTCCCGATCTGTACCGAAATTCAGTAAACGAGTGAAAGATAGATTCAAAAAAAGAAAGCCAGCAAGCCGTCCGATCGCGCCCACCGTCCAAAGTAACTGAATTAAAGGGCGTTCATACCCAACGCAAACCTATTGCGCCCAGAATATTTCGACCCGCGCGTTCTAGTCAGAACGAAAACACACACCGCAGCGAGCTCAAAAATCTAATACACACAACACACCTTTATGGGCTCAGGAATTCATAAGGATGGATGCAGAGAGGGAGGGAGGGGAGGGCAACATGAACCCTTTTCATCCGGGTTCGCTTTTCATGGACTGTTTTGGGAGAGGGGGAACGGCAAAACACAAAACTTCCCTCGATGTGGAAACAGCCGTTTTCGCGCGCGCGCGGGCAGCCAGCGTGTACACGCACCCACCCCGCTCCTTGATTAACAAACCCATTTGGCGCGGGGGGGAGCCACCGAAATACAACCCTTCAATCCCGCCTAATGTCCCTTGATTCCCAATTAGACGTAAACTCATCTTCCCCTTTTCCCTTCTCCCCGTTGCCATTTCGCTTAAATAAATTCCGAACCTGTTCTTTTCCCGGGGCCCCGTTGTGGCTTTTCACTTCTCTCCTCCTTTGCGTTTCACTTTCAACTGCGAAGTGTGTGTGTGTGTGTGTGTATTCGGGCACCCACCACCCACCACTGTTACCTTCTCTCTCTATCTCTCTCTCTCTCGCGAGCAAAATTGACCATCCATAAATTCTCCCCCCCCCTCCCCGTTTCCCTCTCACTCGTTTGTGGGTGGTGGGAAAAGTGAAAAGTGCCGAGGACTATTTAGGCAAAGCAGCCCTGCCGCTGCTGCTGATAAATTAAAATCAACACAGAAATTAATTATCCAATAACATCCAGTTGTTTTATTCCCCCCCCCCCACCTTCCATGTGCTGCGAAAACAGAAACAGTGCGTGCGTGCGTGCGTTGGAGACGGCGCGCGCTTCCGGAATGGACTTGCCTCCTTCTCTCTTCTGCCTTCCGAAAGGGAGACACAGGAAGGGTTTAGAGGAGCGCAAGAGATGGGCCTCGCGCCTAAAGCGTCGGTCGCGGCACGCTTTCCAACGTCGTTCTGCCGCGACCTTCGAAAGGAGAAGGCCTGCTGGCTTCTGGCACGTGGACGAACTCGGGATTGCCAGTACGTGTAGTCCTTCCAGAAGCTGCTGGCTAACGAAAGAGGGATTGTCTGAGTCATTCATTTTTGGTCCACTTTTCTTAAAGCTTCTTGAAAAGACACTATCAATGGATGTACACCTTTTAACTCTTTGAGGCGCAACCCTTTCCCAATGCTGAAAAAAGGGCTGCCGTGGCCATCGCTCGACGGAACGACCCGCAAGAGGGCGGACGATCGAAACGTTCATCGCGTGCCACAGATCGAGAGACCCTTTTTGGACGCAGCTGGCTGTCGCATTCTTCCATTTTTCCAGCAGATGTCAGTGCTGTTTAAAAAGAATCGTGGCCCTTTTTTGACGGGAAAGGACGTGCTCAAAAGTAAAGGATTCTCGTGGAGCCCTGTCGCCCGCCACTATTTTTATAGAAAACAGATCTATTCTTCGTGACTGGCCACAGTCCAAACGTCCGAGTGGGGTGTTCCCAGAGCGGGAACACTGCGCGTTAAAGGGTTCATTGGCCCGAGGGGGTTTATTTTGCCACGTTCTTTTAAGGGGTTACAGGAGGAGTCTATAAGGGTTCAAAAAATTGGTTTTTCAATTTTATTTAAAACCTTAGTCATTTCGGAGTATTTTGGCTCCAATTTCATGCAATCATTCCAATTAGAACCGCAGATACACAGAGAAACATTTCATGAAAGCTTTATATTGGAACACAATACGGTCACTTTAAATGGCATTCTCTCGAAACGCATTTTTTTGTGAACTCTCCGTAATATAATAAAATTTCCCATCTTCACGAAACTTTGTCTAGTAATAACGGGTATCAGCATCTATAGAATGAATTCATATTAAAAGTGATTGAGAAAAACTTTTGGAAATTTTAACAGAGCTATAAGGGGAAAAGAAAGATTTTTTTTCAAATTTCAATTTAAAATACAATTTTAAAATTCTAAATTT
This sequence comes from Cheiracanthium punctorium, assembly GCA_038373885.1. Taxonomy (NCBI): domain Eukaryota; kingdom Metazoa; phylum Arthropoda; class Arachnida; order Araneae; family Cheiracanthiidae; genus Cheiracanthium; species Cheiracanthium punctorium. The sequence continues at coordinate 373,094 of JAWZYV010011044.1, forward strand.
AGAATATTTTCCTAAACATTAATTCATTCTATAGAATATATATTTTATTTTGCAACACAAATTTTGTTTACAGGTGTATTTTAATTTGACTTATCTTACGCACCATTGGAAGAATAATACGTATGTAGTAAAAATTAAAATTTATTTTTGAAACATCTGTGAAAGGTAATGGAGTTTTACCTGAAGTTTTATCTTGTGTTGTGCTGTATTATTAGACAGAAAACATATCATCCTACTGCGACTATTATTTTGATAATAGAATGTAAAACCGCAAGGGTCAAAAATACGCTTCGCAATCCTCCTGAGACCCCCTTAAGCGAACTTTCGGATGTGTGACGTAGTCATCCGAAACGTGAACATTCGGTAGGCCCGAAGCTCTTGTGATGGACGTCACATATTTAATATTAATAATCATGTACTTTGGCTTTCTTTAATGAAATCTATCCAAAATGAAGAATTCTAAATCTTTTCTGGTCTCATTTTTCGGTCACTTCGGCTTTTAAATCTGTAGATTCGCTTTTCCCCGTATGCATTTTTCTAAAATTGTTTATGTGTCTCTTCAGACAGGGTGGTGTCGTTGTGCTAAACATAGATTACATTGCGTCCGTTTTCAAAAGCAACGGCCTTTTGTTGACCCCCTTCTTTGGTGTTTTTATTATTGGTTGCCCTGCGATATCTTTAAAATGATTGGCTCGCGATTACGTCATTTCATTTTTATTGGATTAAGTTTTAGGGTTGCTCTGGAATGGGCGTTATGGATCTCAGCCAAGTTATTGTTCTCGCCATTGTGTCATTCTCTGCTCTCGTCATTTTTAATTCATTCCATCTTAATTTAACTGTCCATATAGGACGTTTTATGTTTTAATTCTTTTGAGCTACCACCACCACCGCCCGTTGTAATAATGTTCAATAGTATCTTTTAAATAAATAGTTTTAAGCATTCAATGTCTTTTTCTTACTTCAACTAAGTGCATCGAACCTGGATTTTTAACCGTCACAACGCAGTTTTAATAATTTAAAATACCTTATGCAATAAACTTCGTCATAGCTGTACCGCACCTTGCAGAATACCAACATACGTTAGCAGGTTGCGAATGACATCCATTGGATGTCACAACATCCGAACGTTCGCTTGAACAAAACGCGGCAGAACAGAGCCCCCAATGTTTCGGTCGAATTCTGTCACTGAACTTGTAAATCCATTGTAAATAACTCACTGAAGCAAGTTTGAGTATGACTGCTGAGTGAGATTGTAGTCTTCGACAACGGATCAGATGGAGGGTAAGACGGACAGAATATTGGAGTACGCTGGAGAATCTAAACCTCCACGGAACAAAGTATGCATGCTTCATCAAGAATGTTGTCAGTTTGATTTTATTTGAAGGAACATTCATGAAAAGTGAAAAAAAAAAAATCTCAGCAGGAAAACAGGGTCAAAAAGGAAGGGAATTCAAACTAGTTTAAGCTTATTTTATAAAGATAGTATGCTGCTGAATGATAGAATAACTCCAATTCATTCCGTCTTATGTATTTCATAAAAGTGGTGTATACATTTATGGCACACATCATAAGAATGGTTAAAAATGAATCCCTATTAACTGTAGTCATTATGGACTCATTTTGGCTAAGCTTCTCATCATCCTTGTCTAAAATGGCTGCCGCTCATCTGGCCATCTAGGTACTGATCACTTTATTACCAAAACGGGAACTCGCATGGAAATGTTAGGACTGTGGTGGCTCATCGCCGTTTCATTCACTCTATTCAGGATCGAATGGATCGCCATTAAAATTATATTTAAAACACGGAAGCTGCAATCCTAATTTGCAGACAAGTTTTAAAAACCTTGCCTTTTTACACTAACTATGAATTTTAACTTAAATTTTCAAACACAATTTTGTCTTTCAAAGTAATTATTTTAAACTGAATTCATAATGTCCGTATGAGCTGAGAAAAATATACGCCTGTATGTGCATTTCTATGGACTATCCCATTGAAAATGAACAGAATTAATGACTACTTTGCATATTAAAAAATATATCTGTTGTGGACATGACACGACTTCTTTGTACGTCTAATAAAGCATCCATATTTTCCGTGTACTTCATCTAAACTTGAAAGAGATACACTATTACAATAATACAGCGGCAGATCTCAAGAGGGTTTCCTGATACAACCCGACACAGCCAGCTGTGTCGGAAAACTTCTTGAGCACTGAAAAAACACTCAAAATACTGGTGTTAAACGATAAAGTAATTAAAAAACTTTGTAAAAAACACACATAAGAAGTAAAAGGAAAAAGGATACGCGTTTCGTTCAAAAATTGTTTTGAACTTCTTCAGTCCAAGCTCTTCGACGTAAAGAACCTTTCTTTCGCCGTTCTTTACGTCGAAGAGCTTGGACTGAAGAAGTTCAAAACAATTTTTGAACGAAACGCGTATCCTTTTTCCTTTTACTTCTTATGTGTGTTTTTTACAAAGTTTTTTAATTACTTTAACTTCTTGAGCCTTTGTAACGCCAGATGGACGATTCGATCGACCGGCATGTTGTGGGTAGTTCAATGGATTCGGTGGCAACGGCTGCCCTTTTTCAGCGTTGGGGGCCCTCGAACCGCATTTTCTTGCGACCAGCCGTGAAAGCGCTGCAATAAAGAGGAGGCAAACTCCGTGGCAATGGATTAGATACATATTCCAAACAGTGTTTATGGAGGTAAATTATAGTTGGAATACACGCTAAAACGCGTTTTGTTGAATTTAACAAAATTTGTTTGGTTAAACAGTTAGGTAGTTTTGTTTTTGCTGACTTGACAAAAGCTTGTTGGATTCAATCCAATGGATTTAACAAAAAGATTTTTAAATTAACAAAAACGTTTGATTGAAATTCGACCCATCAGAATCTTTCAACAATCCATTTGCGCATGCGTCCATGGGCGGTGCGATGTGCGAGGCAGACGAAAGATCCTATTTTTCAAAAGCAGTCGGTAACGTCCATTTTATTAATGCGTCGAACTATGGGTTCCATAATATTTCCTTCATCCTGGACACTGTTCGCGTCTTAAGCCCTGGTGTCTTTTCGCGAGGGTCATCCGTGTTTTGTGCCCTCAATACTTTTGACTGATGCCCCTACTAGCAATTTTGTTCGGGCCGTCATCGGCTGTCTGCGTGGCCGGTGGTAGCCCGAGCAAAATTGCTAGTAGGGGCATAGATTGTACTCCGTGGCCATGTTTTTTTACATTTCAAGCTGGCCACTTCCACTCTACCACGGATATTCAAGAGGGCAAGGCCTTCCGTCTGAACGAATCTAGAGACCCCAGTCCGCACCAAAAACAGCAACTACAAAATAGGCCCATCGATTCGGGGTTTACTGAGTTAGTCGAAAGTTTTATGAAATGAGTCTGATTATTTTACCTATTCATTAAAATTTACATTTTTGCTTTTAATTCTTTTATCCGTATCTACTTAGTTTAAAACAACTCAATGCCAGATTTGTCAGACAAAGTAAAGTGTCAAAATCACATTTGACTTCGTGATAAAATAAATATATATTCAAAATGGATAGCTCAGATGACGAAATGCTCATTTGATTCAATAGACGTGTTCAATGTTTGCACGTGGCTATAAATTTCATTCATTTTGCGCTTATCACGAGTGATCTGTTTTATTTTTTTATTTCGATTTTAGTTCAAGGTCGTTTGCATGCTTTTCCCCCCCAAAATGGCCTCTGCTGATTAATCAGCGCGTATGTCATGTTATGGCTCAAACGTGATTCGTTGCGATTGTAATGAGCATTCAATATTAAGCTATACACCGAAACTAAGTCATTTATCTAGTGTTCCACACATGCAATATAATCGCGAAAACAACATTATACGAAAACATGGAATAAGTTTGCTTGACACAGTTTATATTATTATTATTATTAACATCAGAATTAGGGAAGCGGTTGTATTTAAATAATGTTACTCTCAACATACTACACATTTTGCATATTCTTACAAAGTACTTTTCACATTGCTTAATTTATCTAATTATGTGTACAGTACAGATAAACAATGTTTCCCTCATTTAAAATAATAAAGCGGGTATTTGTGTGCATACATAAGCGTAAAGTTTTCAAAATTATTGGGGGGGCCGGGCCCCACAACCACATATATTCACGTCAGTGGCATAGCCAAAGGGGGGGTGTTAATGGGGTGATAACCCCCCATGAGGAATTTTTAACCATACAAAATGCATATTCTTCACTCCCTTATCATAGACCCGTACCGTATACATACATATACGTGAGTTGCAGAAGTCGTAACCCCCCCCCCTCCTATGAAAAATTTCTGGCTACGCCACTGATCCTTATACTTGCTCATAGCTGCCAATTACTACGAAATATAATTAACCACTTTTCCAACACGATTTTTCGGCTTAAAATATAGCAAACTTTTTGTGCTGCGCGCGCGAGCTGGTTACTATTTTGAAAAAAATAATTAAAAAATATACTGTTTACGAAAAGTGGCTAATTATATTCCGTAGTAGTTGGCAGCTATGACTTTAATGTATATAAGTGTAAATTATTGGAGGCGCTCGAGCTCTATGGGTCCATAGAATTCTACACCTATGTAAGGTAAGTATCCATGTTAGTATCATCCTACCATGTTATAAGTTAAAAATAGAAGCAAAGTAAAAGATCCAAAGGAGGAAAAAAAAAAAAAACATTTTCAATGAGATAGTGCATTTTAGACACATCTGAACTTTTCTTCATTTCATACTTCACATTGCATAATCTGATTTTAATTAACCACAGCCTGGCGAGGGCAGCTTATAGTAACATTGTGTGTTACGTGGCGTCACAATGAATAATAAATCATGATTGAAACAAAAGAAAAATTTTAAAAGTACAAGTAAAGGTTCTTTTTTTTAACGTTTGTAAACGGCGTGAAATACTTTTTTTTATGTTAGTAAAATTAGTTTTCTGTATTTAGTGGTAAATTATTGGGTGGGCTCAGCCCCTATTCACAATTTATTGGAGGGGCTCGAGCCCCACGGGCCCATATAACTCTACGCCTATGTGTGCATACCTACCTACATTTATGGGTAACGGTTATTTTGACTTCTCACGAGAAATGCTCTTTTACCGATGTATGTTGGTTGTTTTCATGTGTAATTGATCAATGTTCTCCCCAATTGGCTGATTCTCCCAAAACGTTGAAGTTTTTAAAATTAAACTTGTAGATGCATAAAAACACTAAAATAAAAATTATATAAACTTTGATGAATAGATATTTAATTAGTTTTACCTCCCAAACTTTCAACCAACTGTTTCTGGGTAAAAAAAATAGTAACACAGTAAAATCAACAGAATAATTTTGTTAAAGGATCGATGAACATACCAGTAGAAAACTTTGTTATTAACAACAAATAATTGGGTTGACTTTAACCGAATAAACCATTTAAGCAAATCGTTTGGTTAAATTAACAAAACACAAAATTCTTTGGTTAAACTGACAAAATGTTTTGCTGAAATGAACCCATAATTTTGTTCATTTAAATGGTTGGTCATGAAAATGTCGTTGGCGCTACTCCAACGGAATCATTTTGTTGATTTAAACGAAACTTTTGCTGATTCAACTCAACATTTTTTTTTTCAATGAATGATGGGCGAAGATCGTAAAACAGTTTTGGTAGGGGATTTTAATGTAGATTTCGATTCCAAAGAAATGTTTTATGGGAAAAAAAAAGAAAAAAAAAGAAGACAAGTACAGGACACTCATGATTCATGATACACTTTCCAACTGGATGGAATAAGGAACAAAAATAGGGACGACGCATGGATTATGATACGCTTTTAATATAAAGCACTTGAGTGCGCATTTAAAATATGAAACTGTTTCAGACTTTAATTTTTCTAGTCTGTATAACGGGATCTTTTCGTTGTATCAGATGCACATCCAGTTTTGAATGCCTCCGTTTATAATTTGAGTTTTCTCTGTTTAAACCTTGCCAAGTTTTTTTTTTTAGGTTTTTTCCGGCGAGTGTAAAATTAAATGACACGAAATGAAGAATTTCTGATCGAAGTTGTTGGAGCCCCCCCCAACCCCCTCTTCGGTCATGAACCGTATCCCACGCGAGGGAAAACCCACCCCCATTCAGTGCTGCTCAACTCCCCCAACCCCCTCTTCCAGGAAATCGCGCGCGCGCGCACGCACAGAGAGATGCCAACCCCTCTTTTAATTAAAAGTCCCAAAATTTTTGAGCAACCGCAAACCATTGCCACAAAACAAGGCCACAGCGCGGTATATTAATGAGCAGCTCACTAATTAGGCGGCGGAATTATCTGCCGAACATGCCTCCTGTCAGGTGTGGTGGCGGGGGGGGGGGAAGAAGCCCATTTTTCCCACAAGGGAAACGAGGGCCCCTTCCCACACCCCCCCTTTGCAAGTGCCACGTGGTGCCGGCTTCCGAATAATATGCGGAGATGATTCGATTTCGAAGACTGCGGTGGCCCCGAGGAACAGTGGCGTATGGATACCTCCCCCCAACCCCCATTTCTATCCGTGCGGTGGGGAATGGGATTCTGATTCGGGCTTTTAAAGCGCCACTCTTTTAAGTTGAAATTGAAAATAGAAAAGTTCCCTTTTTTCGCCCATGCGTTCTAGCTACTTTACGCTCAGAATGATGCATTTTTTTGTTAGTATGTTGACTATACCCATACGATGTTGAGTGAAAGTGCTGCCAGTCATTTCAAGTCCCGAGTGCTTCTTTGATTTCTAAATTTTTAACTGTAAAATCTTAAAGGGATAGTTGACACCGAATTCTGCCGAAAGATCGATTTCTTTTTCAAAAAATTAAATGAAAGTCTGTTAAATGGTGACTATTTCGACACCCCATTTTGAATCCTATGCCATTAATATCGCGAGATAATGAAGATTTTGTTAATACACGGAGTGCAATTTCGTCGTAAAAAACCTCTTTCAATGGCTTTTTCTCCATGTTCCTATTTTCTTAACTTTCACGTTTTTAAAATGCTTTTTTTGTGTTCGAGATCAGGGGTCGAACCAGGCATTTTTTCCAGGTCTCATTTTTGTGAATTTCAGTACTTCATTTTGTGAATTTTCATACCAATTTTTAATAAAAGTCACTTTTTTCTTAAAATAATTTGAAAAATGAAATTTTATCCATACTGACTTGAAAAAATCAGTAGATAAAGTTAAAAAAAGGACTTGAATTTTTGAAATTGCATTTCTATCATTATTAGGAAACGGATAAAAAAATAATGAAAATAGCCATGTTCATCCATTTTTACAGAGCTACCTGGATACACCCTCCCACTCCCCCTTCAAACTCAAGCCCTATCTTTACTTCAATTTAAAAATAAATCTTTTATTCATTCTTAAGATTTCACTTATTATTGAAACTACCCATCAATGTCTATTCCGATTTTGAAACCAATGTAAAAGTAGAGTCAGAAATGAACATGCTCCCAACTGGAAACACAGGGAAATTTGCATAAACTTTCTTTTTTTCCACAATTAAAAGACTCATATCCTTTTAACTAACGCATTAGAAGACAAAACAGGTAAAAAATTGATATAAAATAGGCCTGGATCTCGATGCCGTCTGTAAAAGGCTAAGATAACCGGGGTCGATGGAGACGAAAATGGGTTCCGTTTTGAGGGCCCCCTTCACAAAATGACCATCGATTCAAACGGTCCTTTATTGGCATTTAACGCTACATTTTAGTCTGTTTTATTCATCATTTTAACAAAAAAGTGACTTTCATTAAAAACTGGTATAAAAATTCACAATTTTTTTTTTCACAAAAACGGATCACAAATTGCCATTTTCACAAAAACGGAACTCTAGAAAAATTCCCGGATCGACCCCTGTAAAAAAAACCTTTCTGTCACTAGACCTCCATTGGCGTCCGCTCGCAGATTATGGGGGAATGCGAATCAATCAATAAACAGAAATGAATCTCTAGATCAGCGTTTCCCGGCCACTGGTCACTAAGGGTCCGAGTATATCCAATTTCTTAAGGAGTCATCCAACTTAATAAAAATTCTGTCTGGGTAACGCGCGATTGGGTCTAACTGAAGCACATACAGGATTTTTCGCGGACGCTGGTCCGAAGATAGGAGAAGATTGGACAACACTGTTCCCGATGTTTTACGTTTGAATTCATTTTTACCGAACAAAGATTAAGTACTCATAACACGACAGCAGTAGATGAACTGATGGACGGGTCCGAGCACCACCTCCTAGATATAGAAATCCTAACAACAGGTACGTCACCAAGCTTTCACGTCATCAGTAGGCCTTCAATAATGACGTCATCAAAATTTAACTCTCGTAAACTAAAACTATTTAAAATTTCTGGTAAATTGACTCACGCTCAACAGCATTTTAATGATTCGAGATAGAAAATTTAATTTTACGGCAAAGGGCAAATTTTTAACAGTAACTAATTATGTAATTGAATAAGGAAATAGATCATAATGGATTGTTTTATATCACAAAGGTATTTTAATTTTTATCTTTAACTTAAGATATTTTCTAATACTTGTAGAATTCACCCGAAAATTTAAATATTTGTACTTTATGAAAATAAAATTGTGATGACGTCACTGCTTGAAGGCCTAGCGGTGACGTCAAAGCTTCCGTTGTTAGGCTTTCTAGATGTGGGAGATGTTGGTCCGAATGGATCTCAGCAGACAGTGTAACAAAGAACTCATTACATTACAGCACCGAAGTAGCTTATTCAGTAGTAGTAGCTAATGAGTAACTCGATAGGCGATCTTTCGCGAGTCGAGTGCTTTGCATTCCCCTTCGTAAATGAAAGCATTATACTGAATACATTTTCCAATCATCCGTCATTGATCCAAACAGATTCAAAAGGGAGGGTCTAAAACACTGTCCTAAAATTCACACCGTATTTTTGTACGATACGCTGGAAAATTTTCATAATTGTGTATAAAAATGCAGTCAACAATCTGCGCTCTTTTCAAAATCTGAAAATTCACCCGCTCCCTCATTTTGAAGCGATTTTTTCACTCTTTTCGGCACCCCAGAATAAAAAAAGTGAATCATTCGCGTGACAAAATGACCTTTTCCAAGTGAAAAAGGACGTCACATCAGGTAACGTAGTTTCATTTTTTTTTTCATTAAAATAATCGTCTGTTGAAGCATTCCTATAAGAGGGGCCGAGTACGCAAAACGAAATCGTTCGAATGCCAAAAGTTTCCTCGCATTTCCAGAAGAGCTTGACATTCGATTCGGGTATGCATAAGGTGACCATACGTCCTCGAAATTCGAGGACAGTCCCCAAATATAGATATTTTCTTCCTTTTGTCCTCCCAAAATGCCTCGACTTCTTGGGGACGCGAAAAGTCCCCAAATTTAAAGATTTGCACTTTTTACCAGAAAGTTTACGTTTAGTTTATTACTTTAAGAAAAAAACTGTAGAAGTAAAAAGAATAAAACAACTAAAAGCGCCTTCTACTCAGAGAAACAGTGAAATTCGATCGCTGAAAAAGTTTCTTGTCATTGTGTGTGTAGCGTGTACAGACATTTAATAAAGAATTCGACTAGAGCCCCATTTCCCATTTCATTTTTGTTAATGATTAAGTACTTTTCATGAAGAATCATGCTTCAAACATGAAATGGGCGTACGAAATTTTTCTTGCACTCGAATACTTTTTTTAGAACGTGTACAAAGTTTCATGAAAAATGATTACAAAATGAGCCAATGTAAAAAGCAATGTCTTCTGAAAAATACACATACTATACCAAGATTTCAATTTTGAATCCATTGCGATAGTTTAACAGGATGTTCTTTTCCTATTTCTGGTTTCAATAAATATTTATCAATGAATGAAATACTTTCATTCATTTATTAGAAATAAGAATACACAATTGATTATAAAGAGCTATTAGAGTTCATTTTTAAGTATCCAAGTGAGTCATGATTTAAAGTACACAGGGTAATAGGTTGTGTCCTCGGGAAAGTCCCCGAAAATATTTTCTAGTGTCCCCAAGTTTTCCTTGGACTCGAGGACAATGCTTGCTTTGTCCCCAAAATACTATTTAGAAATAGGGTCGCCTGAGGTATGTATGATAAAAATTGAATGTGGAGTCATTTATTTTAGGTGGACGAAGCGTCAATAGGTCGAGTGTATTTTCGTCCAATGTTTTTCTCGAGCACCCGTTGTCATCGACTCCACAACGGGCCATGACTTCTAAGTCTCTAAAATACGCTTTAAAGAACGACTGCGCATAGAGTGTAACGTATTGGAAATCTTTTGAATCCTCTTGTAGAAGAACTATCGCACCCTGCTGCGGGCACCGCCTTGCAATAGGGTACGGAGCACAGTGCGTAGGTATAACGAGTATCCATTTCATAGATATCGATGTCTATTGACGGGAGTTAACCTTTTACAGACCGCATCGAGATCCAGGTCTATTTTAAATTAGTTTTTTTTTTGTGCCTATTTTGTCTTCTAATGTGTCAGTTAAAGGACATGACTCATTTAAATGGGATTTTTTTTTTAACAGTTTCCACTGTGTTCCCATTTGGTAGCATGGGTCCTTCCTGACTCTACTTTTACATTGGTTTCAAGAACAAAATACTCTGACGGGTAGTTTTAATAATAAGTGAAATGTTAAGAATGAATAGAAGATTTATTTTTAAGTAAATATATGGCTTAGGTTTGTAAAGGGATCAAGATAGCTCTGTCAACATCATTCATGATTTTTTTTTACCCATTTCCCAATATGGATAGAAATGCAACCTCTATTTCAAAAAAATGAAGTCCTCTTCTAACTTTATCGGCTCATTTTTTCAAGTCAATATTCATAAAATCTTATTTTTGAATAAAAATTCGATGTTCCCAATGGGGAACATTGGCCTGTAAAAGATGAAAGCGCGTATGGACAGACAGACAAACCGAAACCAAAATAAATATCTTCCGCAATTTGAAAATGTTTATAAAATGGGTGAAAAGTACCGGAACCTTCCCCCCCCCCATCCTGAAAATGTTATTTTTTTAATTTTTTTACAGGGTTTCACAAAATTGAAAAAGAGAAAAATAACTCGGCTGTTCGAGTCTCGCCAGGGGGAGACCCCGCCCTGAATCCCCCTTATTTTTTAATTTCAGGATTGACTATGTTATTGGACCGCTCCTCTTTCGTGTATTTCGCCTGGCAACCCCATGTTGAAGTTTTTAGGATTATAACCTATTGATACAAAAATACATGGGATGCCTATTCTACAGCTTACGAAAGAGTGTCAAAATAGATGAAAGCAGTTGTGAACAAATAGTATTTAAATATATGTAAAATTAGGTCGCATGCTTTTAGGTCGCTTTTTTGTTCACATTTTTGTGACCATTTTCAATAAAGGGGGTGAGAGATAAAACGACATTCACTAAAGGCCATACAGGGCTCAATCGGGCGCCATCAAGAGTGTTGATTGTTGGAAAGGGCTTAAAAATCGATGCGTGCGTTTGGAAGGCTTATTTATTTTATGAATTAACTTCAGTCTTTCTGTCCGTTCTTGGATAACCTCAGAATGCGTGTGAATTATCTGGAAATCGGGCGGTCATGACCGTGGAGACTTTATCCAACAAGTATGCATAGAGCACGACAAGAGGATGCACTAAACAACTGAGTTTTAGGAATAATCGTCGCTCAAAATACGCATTCCAGGAACTTTTTTTTTAACATTTCAAACAAATCAAAACGACTACATGTGAGCGAGATTTAGTTTGGAAAAAAATCACTTAGTCGCAAGGTTGGCAAGTTTCTTCCAAAGTAGAATGAAACGCGGAAAAAAACGGCCGGAAGAAATAGGTTTCTTCCAAGTGGAAGAAAGGGAACAAACTGTTATCTGTAAAAATTCACCCAAGTTCCAACTTTGGAAGATACAATAAATGCTCCAAAAATTCGTATAGGAAACCCAAAGTCAATGTAATTATACCTATAAGCATTTAATTATGTATGCCAAATTATTACATGTTGTTTGACTCCTGCTTTTCAATGATTGGCAACTGAAAAAAAATCCAAAAAGCACAAAATCAATTAAAAGTTATTCACTTCAAGCTTATTTTTTTTTTTGTTAATTTAAATTCAAATATAATACGTAATACGTATACCCCCCTATACTTCAAACGTAATAATAACAGAATTAAGTGGTAATAGTGGATCGTTTACCGAATAGAAAACTTTTTGTTCATAAAAAACTGCTTTTTAGTGACATTCATTTTATGAAAGGAACTCATTTAGAATGATTTCTGTGTTAAACCATTTCGTCAAAATCCTTTAAAATCGACAGTCAGGTATGCACGTTAGAATAAATAATTATAAATTTTAATGTGTTGGGCATGAAAATCTTTAAAATCATGCATTTTTATAGGAAAGATAAAATTTTGGAAGATTTTTTTTTTCTTCTAAAAATACCGTGACCAATCCTCCCCCCCCCCCTACACACTAGGACACACCTGCCCCTAATGTTATAAAACTCATCACGTGTAAATACTTGTCGAATCTGAATTTTTTTTTAAATAACTTATTTTTTTGCAATAAAAATTGAGTATTCATTTTTTCATTTTAGATTTCATGTCATCCTATTCAATATACTTCATTGATTTATATAGTTAATCTATTCTAAATTTGAGCATCTGTTTTATTTTCTGTTGGTTTCTTCCAATTTTTTCCAATTTCTTCGGGTTTTTTCCACTGTCGAGGAAGAAATTAGCTTCTTCCGGAAGAAACCCAACCCTGCTTCGTCGAAAGAAGTACTTGTAGCCTTGTCAGGGACTCACAAAAAGACTGTCCAAGACTTAGGTTATGGGAATAGTATAGGATTCAAGTTACTTATTTGAGTGTTACAGTGGCTTTTTATTCCCATCGCTGCAGAATGGGCCACAACCTTCAAAGGCTCCTGCCGGGAACCAAGAAGGGGAATCCCTATCGTTGCGTCTTCGCGAAGAGGAGAGCTGGGACAAGATCGCACTGAAAAGTATCGTAAGGGAACGTGCGTCTGTCTTGTTCAGCACTCGAGGGCTGTTTATTTCAGACGACGATTTTTCTCGAAACGGCGAATCGTTTCTCAAGGGTTGCCAGACAGCGGCGGAGGAGTGGTCGTGACATGTCCAAAAAAAAAAAAAAAAAAAAACTTAGGTCGAACATGTTTGGCGATGGATCGCCCAGTTTGGTGACAAAAAATAATTCCCCAAAAAGGAATTAAGCTCGGTCCTATCATCTATTATTGGGCGAAAAGTCGTCAAACCCTATTTGTCTTAACGACAAGGGTCAAGTATCATTCAACTGTGCTTGACGAAGATTGTAAACAAAGTTTTAGCAAGCTATTTCAACTCTTTAGCTCAAAGTTCCACGAAAATCTCATATGTGTTGATTAGCAGAGAAAAAAAACGAAAAAATGCCTTCCCCCATTGAAGGAAACCACAGGAAGGCACTTTCATCACTGATGGGTGACAGTTTGGAATCTCCCTTATCGAGTAGCCTTGCGGGCGAGAGGCTTCCTATTGTGCGAATCCGAAGAAGATGCACTGTAACTGCTTCTGGCAACCCATTGCACACTGATCCATCCTACAGACCATGAATTCACGGTTTTTCTGTTTCCCCTCTTCCTCAAATTCTCGAGCCTCAAGGGTTGTAAATCGGCCAATAAATACTGTCGGGCTTCGTTCTTGGGCGGTCAGGCAGTTTCGGGATCCCATTTCGGCCGGACGTCTTGGCTGGGATCTAAAGAGTTAACTGAAGATTTCCTTTCTAAAGAAGTGTTTTATGGAACAAAGATCAGTACGGAAGAGCCTGACTAGGACATTCGGATGCCCTAGGCCAAGTACTTTTTGGGAGACCCCTATGCGATCCTACCTTGTTGATTTTTTTGTCACAGGGTACACATTTTTCTTGCAAATAAGGAGGGGGGGGGCCCTTTGTCGAATAAATTTTTAATTTGAAGTCCATAAAATTCTAATGCTCATAAGTTATGCTTTAAATGAGGTCGCGTCCATGAATGCTCCATGGTAGAATGCTTTGGGCCTTAACATGACATTTCAAACACTTTAGCACAGCGGAATGCGTCGTAAAATTGCGTCTATTTATGTGTTGTCATTCGTTATTTTTTGTTTTAATTTTTTTTTAAAGCTTAAAATTATTTTGATCATTATGGGGGTCCCTAGGCCGAGGCCTAGTTGGCCTGTGCGGTCATCAGGGCCTGCAGTACGGCGCACACTTGAATTAGGATACATTTTTCAACGTAATGGAAGGAGTCAAGGACTACGATGCGCTTTTAACCCATTTATGCCTAGTGTCCCTTTTTTGGGACGGCATTTTCGCTATGAGTCGAAAATGTTATTTATTTTTCCTAGCCTTTATTCATGAGTATTGAGCCTCCACTCTACACAATATTTTAACATGACCCAGTAGTATGTTGATATTTCGATTTTTATGCATAAATGATTTTAAAAGAAATCATCCCTTGTTCAAGAAGTGGACATCCGAAATTTATCTATTATTTCTGTTATCAGTAAAAATTGAATAAAGTCGCGAAAACATCCAGGCACAAATGGGTTAATATAGAGTGCATTAGTGCACATTTTGATTTCTGAAAAACTGTTTCGGATGTTCTCCTTTTGCACCTCAAAATTCTCCCGCAGGAGGAGCTCGTTTGCAACAGGAGGATCCACCGGACTCCTTCTCCGGTTAGGAGTTGGGCCACTTTCCCTCGCAGCGTCGTCGAGGAGAGTTGGAAGTTAAAACCCGGGTTTGTTGCCAGTTCGTTCGTTCTGAATCTCCGAAAGAAGAAGATTCGGATTCAATTAGTTTCCGGGTGCGGGGTGCGGTGTGGCCATTGTCACACGCACAAAGTTCCAGAAAAGTGACGGAGGACAATGAATATTTTATGGAGCATAACGAAGGAGGAAGCCATCTTTTAATAATCTCCGCGACTTCTAAAAATGGAAATATAATTAAACGGGGGACTTGTTACGGTGTGCCATTCTTCTGCGAGATGACACTTAAGAGCTGACACACTCTATCGGTTTGGAGATACACGGCACGGTGGCGGCGGTGTTTAAAATTTAAAACCGAACACACACAGAGAGAGAATTTTAATGACTGTTCTTGTTTTTGCTGCTTCCTTTAATCTGCAGAAAGTTCGGGAGAGGTGACTCTTGTCGGGGAGTTAATTTGATAGGGAAACCCATCGAAATTTCGAGAGATGAAGAGTGATTTTGGCAGGGCCTCCCCATCTGCAATAATTATCTGGGATAGCGTATCGGTGCGAAAGCCAGGGGATCGTTCGGAAGAACCGTTTCTTCTCACTCGATTTTGGAAAGAAACACTCGACAAATTGTTTTCGGACGGAGTGCCTGTCAAGAGTTAAAGTCTATTTTCCATCCAAGACAAATATATGTATAGACAGGGTGTCCCAGAAAGGTGGTAACGGGGCTTTTCGTTCGTTATCTCATTCAAGACAAGCCGGACCCAGTCTGTTGAAAACATGTTCAAAATTAGATTCCGCTAAGAAAAAGAAAAATCCTCCGATTCATTTACAAAAAGACTTTTTAAATGTGTATAGGAGGCCCGTACAAAAAAATTTTCTATCTTTCAAATGAGCCCTTACACCCATGAGGTCAGTGGCGTAATCCGGATTTTAGTTTAGGGGGGAGGGCTTGGCTACAGATATTGCTGAACCACCACCTCCTAGGTATAGAAGGCCTGAGAAGAGAAGCTTTGACGTCATCACTCAGTCTTCTAAGAGGACGCCATCAACGTTTTACTTTCACGCAATAAAACTGTTTAAACTTTCGGGTGAAGGATCCAAATTTTAGAAACTGTCTTAAGTTGAAGATCAAAATTAAAATACCTTTCTGCAAAAAAATTATTTATCCTGATCTATTTCTATATCCTATTATAGAATGAGTGATGGTTAAAATTTCCGATGGGACGTAAAATTCAATTTTCAATCTTAAATCATTCCAATGTTTTAGGCGGCAGTCCATTCACCACACACTTTGAAGAGTTTTACTGTGTGAAAATAAATGTCGGACGACGTCATTGGAGTGGACCTAAGGATGACGTCAAAGTTTCTGTTCTCGGGCCTTCTAAATCTAGGAGGGGGTGGCTGAACTCGGTTATAGTGACATCTATTACAGTTGCAACTCTCTTATAACGTCGAAATATTCCGTACCACTCCACTTGCTCATAGAACACAAGCACACTACCAGTGTCACTCGTTGTACATTGTCATAAATAATGATCGGATCTCTTCAGTGATTTTGTAACCGAGTTGAACCGCGTTTTTCATGCACTAACTGTAAGTACTTGTTTAAAAATGAATGTCTTTTTCATTAGGTAAAAAAAAATATTTTAGAAATAATTTGAAGATGATTTTAAAAAATAAAATATCTTAACTAAGAATAACTGATTGCGAGTTATTGAGCGAAAAATTTTCAGGCAAAAGACTTGGTATTGGGTGGTTTATGAGAGTTAGGAGCCGCAGAGTGGCTAAGCTCATTCTTTACAAGATGAGGGGGAAAGAAGAGAGACCTAAAAACGCGTTCCACAGATGGGAGAGCAGATTTTTTTTTTTTTTTTCCGTCTTCGAGAAAGGTTTAGCTAGTGTATTCCAGTTTGGATAGTTTGTGAAAGTGTATGTTAGGGATAAGTTCTGTGAAATAAAATCAATAAGGTGTTCAACTCTTCTCTGCACCGGACTACAGGTCCATCCAACGGCCATCCCTTAGTTTGTTCTCGAGTGACCTACCTATTCATGGCGCATAATATTCTTAAATAATGACTCAATTAAATAGTTATAATAATGTTCTATTAAGAGTACGAATTCAATTTGTTCTAAATGATTCTATTTCGAGATTCGTTTAGCTAGTCAAGTAAACGGAAATGTAAATGAACATAGTCTTTATGCTTAATAAATGTCTTGTTGTATTTATCTTAAATCTATTTATTTCATTTTCATCTTATCCCCCCAAGTATTGCGGAACTTCACAGCGCTTTTAGTAGTTAATTTAAAGCATGTTAAAATCTCTCTGGTTTTAAAAGAGATGGGGTGACCTAGCAACATGAACCAGAGGAATTCTTTTTCGTAGCGCCCCTTTTTTTCCACGACCTCATTTTGAATATTTTTTTGCCAACTGCCGTGTCCCACTCAGGGTCCACAGCAGCGGTACCGGGTCCAGTGGGTGGGGACCTGCACGGGCCAAAAAATGAAGTCCAGACCCGGCCCGATGCCGACGACTGTTGAATTTGTAGGCCCGGCACGGGCCCGTAACCCATTTGCAACCAACATCACGGCCCGACCTGGCCCGTACGGGTCCACGGTGGAGGAGAAAAAAACTCCAAAATTCGAGAAATTTTATAAAAGGAAAGGACGACGCAATCGATCGATCCATCAATAATTTTCAGGCATTTTATATTAATCAAAGTTATTAATATTAATTCATACTTTAAATTAATACTACTATTCAAAATAACAATAATTATATACACACATTCTGAAAAGTGGAATATTTTTAATTACTTAAAAAAGTACACGAATACTACATTTCATGAAATTTTGAAAACTTTCCCACGTCCAAGTCTTTCAGAATAAACGGAGTCCTAGCGCCACGATTCCACCATTGAGGACCTACCCCTCATCGCGCACAACGGGTTCTGAAAACGTTCAAGGTACGTTCAAAACACGTTTTTGGACGTTCAAAAGATGTATTATGAACGTCTTCTGAACGAGTTAGGGTACTAGGGACAGAAGCCAATTTCTAAGAACACTTTTTTTTGAGGGGGGTGGGGGTTTCAGGAAGGTCCCCGCAGGAGTTTGTTGAGTTGTTTTAAAGAAAAAAACATGTTCAACGGTGTCATATCAGGATACTCGAAATGCAACCTCTGTCTTCTCCCCTCTCGGAATACTATATAACAAAACGCTTTATCTCTCCGTGGAAACGGTCCATCTGTCAGGCGTTTCTGGAAACAATCCCGGCCCGTGCAGGTCTCTACTCGTGGGTGGGGGCACCCCATCTCTGCGTACTTCGCATGGAGGGGTCCAAACTGACTTCCATGTCTTACACAATTTCCATCGGTTTCGGGGGAACGATTCGCTAGGAGGTAGATCCGAAAGTTTCGTGAAACAGAGGTGGGCGGACAAAAAAAATAAAGTGTAGAGAAAGGTATCGACTCGTCCCGACTTTTAATTACTTTGGATCCCCCCCTTCTCCCTACTGCGGATCGTTGTTTGTGCACAAAACATGCGACCTCCGAGAGAGAGCACTTATCGTTAAAATAGCAATTAAAGCGGACCTCTTAAACACGAGCAGCTAGCAAGCCCCGGGAAAAGTGAAAAGAAGGGACCCCGTACACCCACAGTACTGTACAGCGTGTGTGCCGCTCTATTGGTATTTCCATCAGTTCCCATTCCTTTTTAACGCATGAATTCCCTTCCAAACTGTTTGGAATTCAATCTGCTTGCCCCCCCCCTACCTCCCGAAGCAGCCGTACCCCTGGCAAAATGCCTCTTTCCCCGACGAGATAGGTCCTCCGGGAGGCCTTTGCCTTGCACCTCTAATTACCACAAACTGGCAAATAGAAGAATTTGTCACGTTGGGAAAAGGAGCGGGAGCAGTTAAAAGGAGGAAGGGGGGGGAGGGAGAGATCTTGCAAAAGGACAAGCCACTTCCTAGTGTAGTCGTGTCCTATAGTCATCCGGCTGATAGTGTGTGGGGGGAGGAAGCACCGTGACAAAATCGAATATTGTAATGCCGGGATTTTATCCCGGATCGAACCGTGATTAGGGCAAGGGAGTCGTACCATTACTGCTTCTTCTTCTTCTTAGTTTCTGGAATTCGAGCGAAAACTTTTCTTTTCGTTTCTACTGTGGAAGGGGTTTAGAGGAGAAGGAGGGAGGGAGGGCCCCCCTCTCCTGTTCTTGCTTGTTGTAAACTTTAATGTCCGCCCGCGCATCCATTGAGTGAGAAGAGAGAAGGAATAGATCCGTATGCAGAGACTCTTTTTGGGTGGGCGAGGGGTGAGGGGTATTGGAGTCGAGGGCAGCCGGATCCAATCCTGCTTCTGCAGTTGGCCTGATAACAACCAGGGCCTGATAACATCCGGGATTGTTTCCAGAAACGCCTGACAAATGGACCGGTTCTCCATGGGGAGATAAAGCGTTTGGTCGTGTAGTATTCCGAGAGGGAAGGAGACAGAGGTTGCGTTTCGAGTATCCGCAACCTCTGTCTACGTTAAACGTGTTTTTTTGTTTTGTTTATCAAACCACCCATAAACATGGATTGAGTTTCTGCCTCCACTCAAAACGTAGGTCGGACTACAATAAACTTTTCTAGATTCCACTCACTATCATAAGTATCCTCATTAACTGAAACTAGGGTCATTCCGGGACAGATGCCGCCAACCCTTGTATTTCTGGATAGACAGCACAATTCACACGCGCAGTATAGGTGTCCAGTGAGAGTTCCTACTGAACGGTTGTATAGCAGGAATCCCGCTCAGTGCTTTGGCTGTCACTCTACAATCCTTCTTTTGAGATAAGCGCATGATTTCGCTTTCCAAACTTTTAAATACGTTACGCTTAAGTGCTTTTTTTACGCTATGACTGAATCCATGCAGGATTTCGAAGTCGAAACTAAGTGTAGCACCTGTACAGAGTACTGTGTGCATGGTTACGCCCCTTTCCGTAGCAAAGACGGGCAACTGGGATGCTTTACGTCTTTGCCGTACAAAATGGGATACATGCCGCACTGCCATTCCGGTATACACGCCGCAGTTTCTTTTGTTCGGGATACCGCTTTTAGTAAAATTTTGATTTATCTCTCCGTATGTTATTTTTTATATAAGTGAATTTATGTTAATGAAGTGTATTTGCTGGATTTAACTAAGTGTCACTAACTTTTTTCTTTCCTTTCGTTTTGCACGGACTCACCATGCATTTTATGAGTCGTTCATTGTAATTGCAATAATTTTGCATTTTAACGTCCTGGCTTACAAGAAATATTGATCTTAAAACCAGACTCATTTTAAATTTGTTTTCAGACTTTATTCGAAACGCCCACATTTTATAAAGGAATAAAACAGTGTAGAAACAAGAGAATAAAATAATGCTAAAACAAATAAAACAATCATTTTTTCTTTTTTCCCCTCGCAAATACCGAAAAAAAGAGTATTCAACTTTAGTTGTGAACTAAGTCAATAGACTTCTATTAACTGAAATCTGGTAATACATCTCTTTGTATTCATTCAGTTTCTTTTCGTTATTACATAGGTCATTATAGTCAAGATATGAACATTTATTTTAATATTTTTTTATTTATTATTTCATTAAGTTCTTATGACAAACGCCGCATAACTACCGCGCAAGAGTGCCATGTCACCCGCAGTGCTATGTTTTAGAAATTGTTAAAAAATACTAATTTTTTTTAAAGATTTTTTTTTTGTCGCAGTACATATATTCTATATTTTACTATAAATAGCACAAAATTATTTATTTTACTGCATGTGCAGCCTGGAATATTTTACACAAATTTAAAAAAATGCGCGGAATAAGTTCCGAAATTAACCTAATTATCTACCATTGATTTCCATGATCTCTAACAAGACAGACCCTTTGGAGCGTTTAGGAACACAATCGGAACACTGTTTTACTCACCGTTGTACACGCTTTTATTTAAATTTATGAGAAACATTTTAACCCTGTCATGTTCACTACTATTATTTGGAGAGGTTAAGTGGAAGAACTTCCAACACTACAGACACTCTTTTCGGAGAAGAGCTCTGTTTTGTAATCCAGTTTGGTTTGTTCGAGGCGGCCTACTCGTTTTAAAATACTCGCTCGCTTTACTCGCTTAATCAATGACTGACCATAGCACGTCCTGTACCAACACCGTCTACACGTAGAAGGCCTAACAACCGATGCTTTGACGTCATCACTAGGTCTTCTTAAAGGACGTCATCGCAGTCGTATCTTCAAAAAGTAGAACTATGTAAAATTTCGGGTGGATGTTGCAAATATTAGAAAATATCTTAAATTAAAGATAAAAATTAAAATGCCTTTTTGATGCAAAATCAGAATGAATCGTGATCTGCTTCTGAATCATTTCATGCAATGAATGATGGTCAAAAATTGTTATTTGGCGCGTAAAATTAATTTTTTTAAATCTTAAATCATTAAAAGTTTTATGAGTGAGAAAATTCACCACACATTTAAAACAGATGTACTCTGTGAAAGTAAAACTGTGATGACGCCCTATAAGAAGATCTAGCGATGACGTCAAAGCTTCAGTTGTAAGGCTTTCTATATCTAGAGGGCGTTGTTTTTTAGACCTACGTCCGGAACAATTTTTTTTTGTTGTTGTTTAAAGTTGCAATTTAGATTTTTAAAAATAATGTTCAGGTAAATTATTGAATAGAAAAAGAAAATGACCCAGAAAAGTATTTATGATTGTCATACACTTTGAGAAATTGGGGTTTTTACAGTCAATTTTCACTAAAATTGATCAAAACGGCTACATACAATGGAAGGTGCCGATAGCAGTCAATCTCACAACCTGACAAACAATCATTCTGCAACGAAGACGACTTTGCAAGTGGGTTTCATTCTGAGTTTCGTGCCATGTCCACCTCCGCGGATCTTGACCCCATTCAATGGGGCAAAGATCCGAAAATATCAAAGTCTGTAAAAGTGACTCCCAGTTTTTATGTATTATATTTTAGATAAAAGTGACCCATTTAAGATGACAGGTAAAGGTCTAAGCTACATTCTAATGGCTAATCTAAGTTTAAATTCATAACTCTTTGCAATTTTTCGTAAATGAGTTATCATTCGAAACTGCGGACCTTTGACCCCCACCTACCCAATGATTATTCTACCGTTCTTCATCTTAACCCTTGGACGAGCGGTGGTTGCGACGGGAAAAACCACCTTATTTCACCACTTTCACTGCTAGTCGCAAAATCGCTTTTAACCCTAGTTAAAAGGTCCCAATGGTTAAATGGCCCCGATGGTGAATAAGTGCCGCCTTTGCCTTGGATCCATTGAACGACCCACAGCATGGAGGTCGATCGAATAACCCACCGGGCGCAACAGAGCTCAAGACGTTTTATGACACAACTGGCTGTGCACCCAACCCGCTAGTGCAGCCGTTGCCATCGATCCATTGAATTACCCACGACATGGAGGTCGATGGAATGGCCCATCTGGCTATACCGGGAAATTTTTGAAAAATCTGGTTTCTTCTGACACTGAAGTTCTCTGATACAGCTGGCTGCACGGCACCACAGCCAGCTGTGTCGGAACATTTCTTGAGCTCTGTGGCACTCGATTCGATCGACGACCTTTTTGTGGGTCGTTCAATGGATCGATGGCTACGGCTGCACTTTTTCAGCGTTGGGCAATCAAACCAGTCGGTCTTCTATATTAATGTGAAAATGCCTGCCCTTCAAAGGGTTAACTGAAGCTTTTTACTCATTCATCGGTTTAGTTTCGGTTTTCGTTCCTCCAAAAATAACGGTTTTCGGTTCAGCTCCAAATGCTTCATTTTATTTTTATCTGTACTAAAAATATAATTCTATCATAACCAAAAAATGCGATTCTATCAAAATACAGAAGATTTTATGGACGTTAAATTAGAAATCCTACTAATACTATAAATGCCAATGTTTGTATACATGTTTATGACGCTTTCACGCTGAAATGGTTCTGACGGATTTGGATGAAAGACAGTTAAAGTCCTGGATTAACTTATAGGCTACATTTTTATCTCGCAAAAAAAAAACCACTGTTCCTATAATATACAAGAAAGCTATCTTTTATATATATATATATATATATATATATATATATATATATAAAGAATACAATTGAGTTTTTATTTTACATAGCAGTCGATAGTAGGCGCAAACTTAGAGAATAAGCAGATTTTAATAAATAAAATCATTTAATCGTCCGCTACTCCGGGATAAAGAATACACCTGAATAAGTTTTTCTTTCTGACGTGGATTTATAAGCGGGTTTCGGGTCAAGCACGCAAATTCGAATACATGTTACACAAACAAACAAACAAAAAATAAATTTTTGAAACTTTCATTCATTTCGAATTGTGCATTTTTGTGCGCATCTCCCCCCCCCCCTTCCCTCATTTTATTTCTATTGTATAACATTCAGAAAAAGATGTTAGAAATATAATTTTAATTTTGTTTAATCCCACTGATGAATAATAATACACTTTCCAACTGGGATCTTTTGCCGTAAACCCTTTTGGGTCGGCCCCTCCGGTGGGTGACTTACACTTACACTTTCCAACTCAATGGAATAAGGAAAGAAAATAGGGAAGACGCATGGATTATAATACGCTTTTAATATTTTCTAACTTTTTTTTCCCTTTCAGTTTTTTGATAATGGCCAATATATATCTAGAAGCTCTTCAGAATGAATATAGGACGATAATGGTTTGTACCTTTTCTAAGTTTTTATCATTAAACCATCTTATTTTTGTAACCAGGGGCAACCCGACGCGGTCAGCAACCCATCGGGGCGCCGGCTTCGAAGGAGCGTCATTTCGAACTCAAAAACTAAGTAGAGCATAAAAGAGGGCGTTATTTTTACGTGAGCAGGAGGCGCCCCTTACCCTGGGGCCGCCCCTGTTTGTAACCATCTTCACTTTAAATTCCATTCAGAATCTGAGAGATTTCAGTGCCATGGAAGCCGGTAAGTAACGCCGGAGGCGGCTACTGACACAACCTCCTAGATACAGAAGGCCTGAGAACAGAAACTTTTACGTCATCAGTAGGTCCACTCCAATGACGTTATCCCTCATTTATTTTCACAAAGTAAAACTATTCGAAATTTGTAGTGAATGGACTCCCGCCTAAAACATTGGAATGATTTAAGATAGAAAATTGAATTTTACGACCCACAGGACATTTTAACTATCACTCATTCTATAATAGGATATAGAAATAGATCCTAATAAATTATTTTTTATCAGAAAGGTATTTTAATTTTGATCTTCAACTTAAGATAGTTTCTAAAATGTGTATCCTTCACCCGAAATTTTAAATAGTTTACTTTGTGAAAGGAAAACTGCGATCACGTCCTCTTAGAAGACCGAGTGATGACGTAAAAGTGTCTGTTCTCAGGCCTTCTGTATCCAGGAGGTGTTGTTTAGTGATCGATAAGTTGGTGAGAGTAACAAAATGACTGAAAATATATCGAACCGAAATAAACCGATATTTTATTTTTCGGTACAGTTCCGGTTTTCGTTCCAACCCAAATAACTTTTTTTTTCCCGGTTTTCGGTTCAGTTCCGCTTCGAAGACCGAGACTTAAATCATGGACACCCTGCTTCTAGTTCTTTTTCGGAATGTGCTACTACTTTTCCACAGTTATGGAACACGCAGATCTCTCTTTGAATGGCCTATTCGAGGTCATTTATTTAACTTTTCGGTCATGCACTCTGTCCCATCGGGAAAAACAATATTTCATCGCTTACGGCTAATAGTCGGGAGCCCTGTGACTCCAAGAGACTCCGGCTCCATTATTCGAGGAGCCAAAAAAAAAGGGTTTCAGCTGTGGAACGCCAACACACACACGAGTCGACGAAATGAGCAAGGGGAAAGGGAAAAAAAATGAAAATAAAGACAAAAACTTCTCTGTCGTTCGCGAAACTTCTTTTTTTCCCCCTTCTTCTTTCTCACAGCCTGAGGGTGGAAAGGTTTCTCTTCTTTTTCTTTTTTGTGCGCCACCTAATGGCAAATCCGATAGCGGCGTACAGGGGGCAGTGGCAACAGGTGGCAACAACCCTGTGTTTTCATCGAAAAAGATTAATCTGGGGGGAGATTAATGTTTGCGGCGATTTGGGTGTTCAAGAAAGCACAGAGTCCAGGCTGGGTTCCCCCCTCCCTCCTCCCGAAAAAAGGGGAAAGGAATTCTGAAATTTTCTTCCAGATTTTCAACCTGAGTGAAATATTTTAGGGGGAATACACGCACACTTAAAAGACTATTTTCCAACTACGAAAAACTGCAATGAAGTAAAGAAGAGAAGTCCGTTTTTGAAGACATCGAGACCCCTATCGTGGGCGAATTGAACCAATATCTCCTAGATAAGCAATGCCTGAGAACAGAAACTTTTACGTCATCCCTAGGTCTACTCCAATGACGTCATCCCACATTTATTTTCACGAAGTAAAACTATTCAAAGTGGGTGGCGAATTAAATCCCGCATAAAACATTTTAAAGATTGAAAATTTAATTTTACGACCCATACTTAATTTTAACTATCCCTCATTCTATAATAGGATATAGAAATAGATCATGATAAATTGCTTTTTATCAGAAAGGTATTTTAATTTTTATCTTCAACTTAAGATAGTTTCCAAAATTTGCATCGTCCACCCGAACTTTTAAATAGTTTTACTTTGTGAAAGTAAAACTGCGAGGGCGTCCTCTTGGAAGACCCGGTGATGACGTCCAAGCTTCTGTTCTTAGGCCTTTTGTATCCAGGAGGTGTTGGTTGAACCTTTCGTGGGCGAGTCGACGGGCAGAGAGTCCAGCGTCGTTGGGAAGGGTCTGGCCCGTTTCTTTTAGGATTCATTCGTATGTTCAAGAAATAAGTGTTGCACAAACCTACTTATTTTGGAGGGGAAATCCGTGAAGGATTCACAAAATCAAAGTCGTAGAGCGAACTGCTGCTTGCCCACGCAATGAAACGCAAACATGTAGAATGAAAGCTTGGGCTCATTTTCCGAATAATTGTGGGAGCTTTCTTTAAAAATACGAATCGAGGGACATTTTATAAGCCAGATAATAATTTCGAATCTCTACATATTGGAAAATACAGTCGAACCTCGATTGAACGTACTTTGATGGAACGAATTCTCCGATTGAACGACTATTTTTTCTGTCCCGACACAAAGGGTGCTAAAATGCTCCGATTGAACGAACAACCCTCGTTGAAGTAAAATTCGCACATAAAACTGAAACTTTGAATTTTTCGCACACAAAATGAATATCGAGAAAGAGCTTTGGAAAGTCAAATCAAAGCCACGAAAACAAAGTATCATCCAGGATTTCTTTCCAAAGTGCCAATAAATATGTGTGTATTGAGTTTTAAGAACAAGTACATTCAAGAATTTAGATCATTTTAAAGTGGATCTCCTAACGTATAACTTATAACTTTTAAGCTCGCAGTTAACCATAATCATTCTTTTTTTCATATCAATATCCAAGGGTATTTTGCATGGATATTTTTATACCCTACTCTTTACAAAAATGGATATTGGATTGAACGAATGGCTTCGATTGAACGAATGAATTTGTGGGTCCCAATCCATTTGTTCATTCGAGGTTCGACTGTATAATTCTCCTTTCTTATGGAACAAAAATCAGAAAATCCATTCACGATAGTTGGTTTCCAGGGTGCGTAGACTGTAAGTGGGAAGTATTTTTCCCACGGTCATCGAAAGGGTTAAGCCCAGAATAACATTTTAATAAAGTTTATAAAATGACTACCCTGTTTAATCGCGTAATAGTCGCCATTTTATGCCCATTTTTCATGGTGAAAGTCTAAGTACGACTATTCATTCCTAATTTTTAAATTAATGCTACGGTAATATACTGTACTCTCCAATGTTAAAATATTCCTGGTATTACTCGTATAATAAAATGACTCATTTACCAAATGTTTACAGGTTATCTGCCGTATGTTAATTTTCGTCAGTTGCACACATAAAAGAGGCATTTTCTTTTTAAAATAATATTTTTATAGACATAAATGAAGGTCCAATACGTGACTGCGACTTTTACGCTGGGAAAATAGGTTGACGATTCTGCCTCAAAAAGGGGGTTGCGACTATTATCCGAGAGAGACTATTACGCGAGTCAACACGGAAGGATCCAGTTGCGTGGAAAATGACAGTGGGTGCTATTAGCCGCAATAAAACCATACACGTATCATTCTTCTGCATCCTTCGTTCATTGGTTATTTAGGAAGTTTTAGTAATAGGGTTGGATCACAAGTTTTGTGTTTTGTGTTACGGCAAGCTTACACGGGGGGCATTTGGCCACGGGAAGGCGAGGGGGGGGTGTCTTAGTCGGAGGTCTTTAAAAAGCAGTTCTAACGCATGTTCACGTTACGCCTGCAGAAAAGCGACCTTAACTCCAGATCGTTGGACCGATAGCTACGAACGGGGGAGGTCAGGTTTAGACAAGACTCAGTGGTTTAAGGACTGTTATAATTAAATTTAAGATTTTGTTTTATGCACGAGAGGGCAGTTCAATTTTGGAAACATAGTTTTTAAATGAGTCGTATTTTTTAAGATTAGAGTTAGTTGTCATGAACAGCAGTTCTATTTACGTTAAAGAGGCCTTAAATAAATGTTTTTGTTTTATCTTTAGTTTCGTGTCTTTAGAATTTCGCATTAGTCCTCACTCACTAGTATTAAGGGTAGTCATAATTTTGCAATCTTCTGTTGATGAGTATTATTTAGTCTCGACTAGGGTGTTCATACTTCAGCCATGTACCCTGTTCAATGTCTATTCCACCCGGCCATGGCGAGGCGCTTTGATTATGCTGTTATTTATATGAATGAAAAAAAAAAGTCAATATAGAAAGTCAAAAAGTATTTTGCAATACGTTTTTGGGGGCTTTCTGTTATAATTTCGTTTAAATTCCAGAACACTCAAAAATAGATACATCTCCTCTGCAACACCCACGATTTTAAACACGGCTTGATAAATATTCTGTTTATCATTTTTCATTTTGAAGAATCAGTTCATTTCGCCGCTTATTTCAGATACACCATCATTGAGTCTTCGAATCGATTCGCATTCCCTCCATTTTCGAATTTTTTGCTAGTTATGGGTTGAGTATTTCGAATGGTTTTTCTTTTTTATTTGAAATGCATACCTTGTTTTTACAAAAATATAAAATTTTTAATATGTAATAATGAGTACAGTCTACTCCCTTAATTACTGTTTGTGGAACATGCATGCGAAATTTCGAGGCATTCCGCGGGTCATCTTTTGTTCTATGTTGTTTTGCGTTGAACCGAAAAGTGTAGAATTTTGAGAAAAAGAAAAAAAAAAATAAGTTTCGAACGCCTGTAGAAACCGGGTGTTTGAGTCACATTTAAATAGCAGTAGCTTCGGTTCTAAGTAAGATAGACACTAAATTTAAACGCTCTGCAAAGGTAAAATATGTCTCTTTAATATTTCAGCAAAATTGAAAAATTGATTTTTTGATCGAGTATAACGTTTTTAACGTGTACTAAGTTTCCTTTAGAATATTTTTTCTTTCTCGGTTAGAGGCAAAAGTACTTTATCCCCACCGTGGTTGGGCCTATGGCAACACTCAATAAGTACAAAATGCAAGTTAGTATAAAAAGAAAGGTACATCTGTATGCTCTAAGCCATTTCAGGCCAAGCACAGAAATTAATAAAATGTGGTATTATTTTGATTAAATTGCTAGTATTTACTTAAATTATACTCATCAAGACACAAAAAAGTTATCATGCATCGAAAAATAATATTTTATATAAAAAATAAAAGGGTGCGTATACGCACCATTGGCCATTTTTGGGGCAAATTTAAGTAAAAAAAATTAAGTTTTTCTATGACATTTGTTTTAATTTCATTTTATATTCAAAACTTGCAACTTTAATCCATTATAAAAACATATGATTAATCTCAAGTGGAATATCTACACACTTTCAAAAAGTCTAATTTGTCAATAACCGTTTCGAGTTGAAAAACGAGCGTATTTTGAAAATTTCTCAACAGAAAGTGTTTATTCCAGCTGAATTACATATATTGTATAAATGTCTTCAAAACCCTTAAAAATAGCAGACAAGTAAAATTAGCGAAAAATACTGGGTGACCAGAAAGTCCGTAAAAACTTTTAAAAATTTATTAAAAAAGAACAAATAATGATAGAAAATGGCGGGTTGCACATATAGGTTTGGAAAGTGATCGTTTTTTTTTTAATGACAAGAAAGTTTGTAGTTCCAAATGTTGACTATAGGTGGCTCTGACATGCAAAATGGGTGGCAACTTTCCAATAAAATAATCTGATATCTCTCTAATCCTTTCCATGCAAACTGCAATTTTGTATCATCATGTGTTCTTTTTTAATGAATTTTTGAAGTTTTCACGATCGTTTGACGCATCCTGGGTGCACCCAAGTTAAAAAATTCATAAAAAAAAGAACAAATAACGATATAAATTTGCGGTTTGCATGGATGATATTAGAGAGAATTCAGATTTTTTTTATTGGAAATTTGCTTCTCTATGTGCATGGCAGCGCCACCTGCCGGCAACATTTCGAACTACAAACTGTCTTGTCATTAAAAAAAAATCTGAAATTTCTCTAATCCTTTCCATGCTAACTGTAATTTTGGATCATGATTTTTTTAAAAGGAATTTTTGAAGTTTTCACGAACTTTTGACGCATACTGGGCGTATCGAAGTTTAAAAATTCACAAAAAAAAGAACAAATAACGATACAAAATTGCGGTTTACATGGAAGATATTGGAGAGATTTTAGACTTTTTAATTGGAAGATTGCTTTCCATTGTGCATGTCCGCGCCACCTATCGGCAACATTTGGAACTACAAACTTCCTCGTCATAAAAAAAAAAAAAAAAAAAAAAAAAAAAATCCGATCACCTGCTAAATCTATTCGTGTACACCGCAATTTTATATCATCCTTTTTTCTTTTTAAAGGAATTTTTAAAGTTTGTGCGGACTTTTTGGTCACCCGGTATATGTCACAGAGTTAATAAAAAAAATATTTATTGAAATGGTGCGTTTTCGCACCTTTGGTCAAAAATGGGTTAGTAAGTATTTTCTACATGGAAAAAGGGTGGTGGTGGAAGGATGAAGGGGAAGGAGGAGGAGACAAGGATAGAAAGAGAGAGAGAGTGAGAGAGAGAGAGAGATGGAAGACTCACTGCCTGAAGAGCCCCCTCCGCTGGTGATTCCGGCCTGGCCCTGCTCTCTGGTTTTCATTGCGCATCTGATACTCTGCAATGAGACAAGAGAGCAAGTCTCAGTGCCAGTTAGCAAACAAAAAAATAAAAGACACATCACACACTACAAAAAGCACAAAAAAGAGAAAGAAAGAGAAGAGTAGTAGTAGACTATCGATGTAAAGAAAGCAAAAGAGATTTTTTTAAAAAATATATAGAGTAAGAAAAAGAAAGCGAAAAAAAAAAACTATCACTAAAATACTAAGAGAGTTCCGATTACAGACACTTCATTTTTCCCTTCTTATTTATTAACCTTTCGTACTGTGCACTTTCCTAGATTCCTGTAATCTTCACAAGAGGGGTTTTAGGAAAATCAAGCTCTAAAACGTTATTCTACGACCCTGCTTTGAAACATGTATTGATTCGACAACTATGTCGTTTCCAGATACATCTCGTTTCCAAATAACAAATGCGCAGTTCTGCATTTTTTTTTAAAGTATCCACTAGTACTTTTTGAGAAAACAAGCCCAGAAATGTCTACCGAGTTAATATGCAGTTAAAGTACTGGTACATTTTTTATTATGTGGCTGTAAGTGACAGATAGTATGAAGGAACACTTAACAAATCAGATCTCTTCCTATATATATATATATCTATATTTTTAAATATAATTTAATATATATATTATATATATAAAGTATTATTTATCGGTAAAAAGGAGAATTATAATTTTTTTGCGATGATAATACTGTTTTCGATTGACAGTGCCCATTTTAGTGCCTCTAGGAAGACGCTCTGTCAACTGGGCAGTTTCTAAAAGAAAACAAAAAAGTTAATATTGTTTTGTTTGGAAGAGCATAGTTTTAAAATTCCAAACAATCCAAATTAGACCAAGTATTTCTATCGTAAAAGATTTTTGTCTTAAAGCGCGTGCTGCCACGCTGATTTTTCTAAATGCCCAGATGTGAATGTTGAGAATTTCATCTGCTAATCTTGTGAATTTTTAGACACTCCTGTAGATGGACCGCTGCAGTAGATGACCGTTCAGTTACGACTCATCCTTGTTCGTAAAATTTTCCGGTTAACTTGCTTTTAAGTATTTTTAAATGCACCGTGGTATATGTATTCAATTTATGCTAATTCGTGAAGAAAAAATTGTTATTACACGTACGTCTGGGTAGTGTGTCTGGGTTAAGGCCAAACTACTCGATGGCTATCTGCCTAAGGAGGGGTGTCGAGAGCGGAGGACTTTTTAAGGGATTCTAACGCGCATTCACGTTACCTCTGGAGAATGCAACTCGAAACTCCAGTTCCCGTCAGTCTGAACACAGATATTTGAATTAACGTTCCGACATTTCATTTGTTTCATTTTTATTTCTTTAAAAACTCTTATTATTTTGCAGGCTTTATGTTTTCGTGATACAAAAGGTTAAAATAGGCATCCAACCACTTCATTTTAACTGCTGGAGTTTGTATTAAGAATATTTATTGGAACATTCTCTCCATGAAAAAGAATGCGTTATCATTCTAGAGGGAGTGAAAAAGCAGGACACTGCTACCCCGTGGCCCTTTAATAGAATGAGGAAATTTCTTTCATTTTTTAAAAAGTTAATGGATTCATTTTCTAACAAAAACAAATTCACACTTCTAGGGAGAGTCGTTTCAAAATCTTTTTATTCTCTTGGGTCGATCTTTTGAGACGTGAAAAAGTGAAAAGGTATTGCCGTTACAGAGTTGCTTCAAAACATCTTTTATTGCTATTTAAAAAAAGCAATTTAATTTGTAAAAAGAGTTGAATGTTGTTTGAAATGAAATCTGATTCCTAGCTGTGTTCCGTATGTCTTTGAATACATGAATTCTATGTAAGATCTGTTTCTAGACTCTTCTTTAACCCTTTAACGCGCAGTAATCCCGCTCTGGGAACACCCAACTCGGACGTTTTGACTGTTGCCCGTCACGTACAATAGGTTGGATTTCTATAAAAAGAGTGGCGGGTGACCTAGCTCCACGAGAATCCTTTACTTTTGAGGACGTCCTTTCCCGTAAGAAAGGGTCACGGTTATTTTTAACAGCACTGACATCTGCTGAAAAATGGAAGAATGCGAGAACATCTGGATAGAGGGCCCCATGCTGAAAAAAGGGCAGACGTTGCCATCGCTCGACTGAACGACCCGCAAGAGGGCGGACGATCGAAACGTTCATCGCGTGCCACAGATTGTCGTCCAAAAAGGGTCTCTCGATCTGGGGCACGCGATGAACGTTTCGATCGTCCGCCCTCTCGCGGGTCGTTCAGTCGAGCGATGGCCACGGCTGCCCTTTTTTCAGCATTGGGAAAGGGTTGCGCCTCAAAGGGTTAAAATGGCCCCACTCTTTGTTTGTGGGTGAGGGTAACCGATGGGCGTTCCTGAAGTCACCGACATTGGATAAGTCTACCAATTTCCTTGCTGCCCATTTCGGACACAAACAATCCCTTATTAGTACACGTGATTTTATAAAAGCGTTCCAAGCTTCCTATAATTCGTGACTGAGTCATGTAATCGGAACTCGATCTACAATGAATAATAAATAACTTACAAACATACTCTGAGGTCCAATGAATATGAATAAAACTACAAAAGAGCAGCATCATACATACAGGCGGAATCAATAATACTAGTTCCCAAACTTTTACGTACTACATACATAAAACTGAAATGAACAAAAAATTTTGATATTCTAGAGGTGACTTCGATTCGTCTGCGCTCAAAGGAACCCTGAGCTTGGATGACCGACTCTAGCTTTTTTGAAACAATTCGATGCCATCGAGGATTATCTCAGGAGCAAGAGGGGTCTGTGCCCCGGGCCTCCTCCATTTTTACAGTATTTGAATTGAGTTTAAGCTTTCGTTTTAATCTAGTCAATGCCTATTTTTTTATCGCTTACGAATTGACAAATAAGTTTACCGTAAGTATTGACCGACTCGCTGTGTTCGTGCCTTTCTTACAAGGCTTTTCAATCGGAGCGAAAACTAAAATTTTTATCGGAGTGGAAGTCCATTCTGAACTGAAATCAATGAATCTTTTTTTTTTTTTTTTCCGATCCAGTCTAAATCACTTTAGATTATTTTTTACCACAATGGTTTCCTTTGAAAGTTTACATTCGAAATACTTCCATTTAGGAAAGGGTAGGATGACTTCTTAAAATGTCTGTGTTTCGAGGACTCGGAAGGTCCCTCGCTGAGTTTTTCGGGGTCCTTTTTCGATTGCACGAGGAAAAACCAAAAAAAACTACAGCGAGGTAAAAGTGGGATCTCTGGAACATTCGAGAATCTGGAATGAAAGTGAGTCCCGGGTACTTCGCAACTTGGGGAAAAAAAAAAATGGGTCCACTAAGAGCTACAGTGGGATCTCGAATCGGTCAGTTCGAGTTCTATAAAAGGGGTTCACACTCGTTTGGGTGGCGTGAAGTCGACGCAGAACTGAAGATTCCATTTTTTTAAGAAAAGCGAAAATAGAGTCCGTTCAAAGAGACCGGTTTTTGAAGGGCGACGAACGGATCCGTTGCATCCTTGAATCTACCGAATTAAGAATGGCCAAGAATATCCCTTGGAATCTATTTTTTCTGTTGTTAGAGTGACGCAATGAAGGAATAAACACCGATTCATCCTGTCATTAAAAAAAGAAAATGACAAAAAAATGAATCAGCATAACCTTATAGGTTTGGATGGCTGGTTTTTAAAACACTTAAAGAGTCTTTTTTTTTTTCAAAAAAGTCTACAGCACCCACCCATCTGAAGGCGTCTTGGAAGGTCGTTAGGGTGCCCCGACTTGGTTTTGAGAAAAAATAAATTTCTCCTTTTCAAGTGATAACAATAGCACTTCTAATAACGTCGATGGTGTAGTTTGGTATCTTGAGCAAGACACACGGTACCAACTAAAAATTGCCAAATGGGCGACACTAGTGTGTTTTGCCACGGACGTGGCTATAGCTTTCACACGGGAGGGGTCCAGCTATTTGGGAGGGGGGGAGGAATCCATTCTTACAGTAAAATTGGATGGGCGATACATTTGACTATAAATACAGTAGTACCTAGATTATCCGAACCTCGATTAACAGAAATTCTCCTTTAACCGAAGTCGGTTTCTTCTTCACTTTTTTTTTTTTTCATCAGAAAATTACTTTTTGAAGGAGATTCTGAATCTGGCGCAGTTTCATTGATTTTGGAAAACTGCCAATATCAAAGACTGCATTTATAGGATCCGTGACGTGTGGGAATCTATGCCGCAATCGAACTTTTGCCGAATTTTTCAACTGGCGCAGATGAAAATGCTAGAGACATTGTGAAAGATAGTGTTACTGAGTTTTCAAGCCTTTTTAGCCCAATGAAATTTTTTGAAAATTGTGCGGATAGAGAAATTACGGTTGAATGGTGACGTGGAAGATGCAGGCTTCCAGTGGCTCAATGATGAGGAATGAATAGCAGAAATCCGAAAATCTCCAAAGGAAGAAGATGATGACGACGAAGACGAGAATGGTCCTGGAGTCAGCAAGATAAGTAACAATGATGCTTTTGAGTGTTTTTCAATCGACCATCTTTGGTTGGAACAACAGGAGCAGTCTGATTCCTCAGAATCATGCTTTTAAGAAAACTTTGGGCTAGAGCTGCACGGCAAAGGATGGCCAATTTACGCCAGATGAAGCTCTCATTTAAACCATTGTAAGTTTTTGTTTCAGAAATAAATTAATTTTTATTTATAATTTTAATTTATTGAACAGTTGAAATAGTCATAATAACAGTTCAATGACGATACTACATATTAAACTAGATAATTGTTGATGATTCTCGATTATCCGAAAATTTCGATTATCCGAAGTAGGTTCGGTCCCAATGACTTCGGATAATCGAGGTTCTACTGTGACTTATAAAAAAATTTATAGTCATTTTTTATGACTCATTAAAATGAAGAGTTGACAGGCGTCTATTCGGCCAAAATGAGCCGTTTTTGTGTGGATTAAGGGGAGGGTACAAACCCCTTATTATCATAATTATCTGTGCTGTGAACTAGAATCTAAGCTTTGTGTAGGTATTTATTTATTTTATGACCATTTTTTACTTACAAAAATGACATTTTTTGAAAAAATAATGAGATTTCAGACAAAAATTGAAATATTTCCATATATATTAGAAGTACTGCAAATCTTTTAGTTCACAGCACAGAAAGATTCACATATTAGAAATGTACTGTATAAATCTTATTAAGATATATTTATTAGAATTTGCTGTAGAAGGTTTTGCGTAACTGCAATTTTTTACCAAAATTTCCCTTAAATTTACCAATATTTCAAAAATTTAATTTAATTTAATGAAAACTGCATTCAATTCTTTAGTTTAATATCCCATTTTAATGAAAAACATGAATGTTACATTAAAATTTTACTTTTTTGGAA
The DNA here is from genome assembly GCA_038373885.1 of Cheiracanthium punctorium. Taxonomy (NCBI): domain Eukaryota; kingdom Metazoa; phylum Arthropoda; class Arachnida; order Araneae; family Cheiracanthiidae; genus Cheiracanthium; species Cheiracanthium punctorium. The sequence continues at coordinate 408,516 of JAWZYV010011044.1, forward strand.
AAAAGTGCCCCGAAGGTAGGCACTTACCTTACCACCCCCCCCCCTTATATACGTCCGTGTGTTTTGAGATAAACCCGAACCAAGAGTTTGAACTTTATAACTAGAACTGGAGGGATGATGGCCAATAAGGGACTTCGAGGCGTCCGAAATGTAGCGAGCGCTCAGAAAGGGCAACGGTAAAAGTTACGAGATGTACGTACCGAGCTTTTTTTTTAAATTAACATTTTCTAACGAAGTTGAAAAGTGTTTAAGATTTCGGTTTGTCTGTCTGTCATTCCGTGTTCTCACTCTTGTCAATAGGAATCGACTTCTACGAAATGGACACATGTTCTTCCTAGGTACTGTACCCAGTACTCCATTGAAAAGGGCGTATGCATCATTTATACAGGTTCTTCTACAGGACAGCTCAAAAGATTTCCAATACATGACTCGCTATGGGCAGTCGTTCTTTAATCCTTTAACGCGCAGTGTTCCCGCTCTGGGAACATCCAACTCTGATGTTTTGACTGTTGCCAGTCACGAAGAATCGATTGGATTTCTATAAAAAGAGTGGCGGGTGACATTGCTCCACCAGAATCCTTTACTTTTGAGCACGTCCTTTCCCGTCAATAAACGGTCACGGTTATTTTTAACAGCACTGACATCTGCTGGAAAATGGAAGAAAGAGAGAACAGCCGGACAGATCGAGAGACCCTTTTTTGACGACAGCCGGCTGTCGTCAAAAAAGGGTCTCTTGATCTGTGGCACGCGATGAACGTTTCGATCGTCCTCCATCTTGCTCGTCGTTAAGTCGAGCGATGGCAACGGCTGCCCTTTTTTCAGCATTGGGAAAGGGTTGCACCTCAAAGGGTTAAAGCGTATTTTAGAGATATTCGTCTATTTCAAAGGAAACAAAATGGATGCTGTTCTGCTTCGCTAGTTTGAGGGAACAGTGGCTCGCTTTCTCTTTAAGAACAGGTTAAGGAATAGAGAGTAGATAAGTAGAATGGCGTTGAAAAAGAATTGGTCCGCCATTTTAGGACTAAAAAAAAAAAGAGTGTGTGCGTGTAATCTTTACACGCGATTGAAGTAAAACTTCTTGGACGTTTACGATAAATATCACTGAAATTATTAAACTTAAAATAAAAATCATATTATAATTTAATTATATTTATTATTCATGTACTTTACAAGATTATATAAAATGTTATATTCATATTATTCATTGAAAATAGGAACTTAAATGTCATCCTAATATTTTATGTATGAAATTATTGGTTTGTGTTAACTATACTGTGAAACATAAATTTTACTCTCTAAATTGGCTAACTTTCTTGAAAATACAGCATCTATCGTTGTACCGAAACGCGTTGTTGATGGAAGTCGAGAAGTATTCATAGTTAGATCCAATTTTTCTTTTTAAAAATCAACTGACGGCTGAGATTCTTGGTAGCGAAAATTAACATTAAAATCTCCAGTAAGAATCACCGGTCATTCATGATAATTATTTAGAATCCAGGAAGTGTCCATGTTGTAGTATTATTCTTTAACTGTTTTCTTATACCATTGTTTCGTCGGGAGTTTGGGTTTGAATGGGAGGAATGCCCATAGTCTAGTTTCTAGTATTTTACTTTAACTCTGTTCTTTAACTGAAGTTTTCCTCTGATTCTTGGGTTCGAATGCAGGTAGTGTATATTTTTTTTTAGTGTTTTTCTATCACAGTATTCTTAAGCGTTGATTTCGTCTGCTGGTAGGTTTCGAATTATTTATCTGTATCCGTGTTTTTAAACTGCAGGTTCTATCTATTATTTGGGAATGATTGCAGCCAGGGTCCGTTTCTTTGTGGTGTTCCATCCCCGTGTTAAACCGTTGCTCCGTCTTGAGGTTGGGTTAGAATCCACGGAGTGTCCATTTGTTATCCTTTTATTTTGATCTTAAACCCTTTGCAGCCAGTGTTTGTTTCTTTGTGGTGTTATATACCCGTGTTCTTAAACCGTTGTTCCGTCTGAATATCGGGTTAGCATCCGGGAAGTGTCCGTGTTGAACTATTATTCTTTCACTGTTTTCTTAAAATGTTTTCCCGTAGGGTTTGAACCGAGAGAATGTCTTTGTTGTGGTATTTTCTTTAACTGTGTTCCTAAACTGGTGTTTTCTTCTGTCGGTTGGTATCGAATGCACGTAGGGTCTATTATTGCGTTTTTATATGGCAGTATTCGTAAACCTTTGTTTCCCTCTGCTGTTTTCGCTCGAAGTATTATTCTGTTTAAAAATTTACATTTGGCTCATTATTATAAATAACTCAAAAACACATGAGCAATATTAAAAGATTACATATTATTTAAGTACAGACAAACAATATTTATGCATCATGGCAACCAATCTGTCAAGTTTTTACTCATAATTCCATTAAATATTGTATTAATGTCATTGAAAACATGTGAGTAAAGCAACGGAAGGCACCATAGTGCCACTTTCTGTATTGGGTACGTAGGAATTGTTTATCGGAGGTGACGGGTTGGGTCGCCGCCTGTAACAACAGTGAGAGACAGTCATCAGGATCGCCGCCTGTTCAGCGAAAGACTTCACACAGTGGCTCTGACAAGAGCCGGTCCTTTTATCCACTGAACAGGGTCATCAGACAAGATCTTGCTTCAAAACAGGTAGGGAGTAATGTCGACGCGCAGGGAGCACAGTCGACGTTCTCAGGAACGAACGCCCGAGAGCTGTTCCGCAAATAATTAAACTTATAAATCTGGAAAAAGCTTGTTAAGTGTGACGTCAATATGAAGTAGAAATCACTTGCAATAGCTAATTTTGTCACGCAAATGATTAACTTTTTTGACTCTCGGATATGAAATGTTGCTGAAAATAGCGAAAAAAAGCTTAAAAATGAGGAAACGGGTGGATATTCAGATTTTTAAAGTAGCGCAGATTATTTTCTATATTTTTATACTTGATTATGGAAATTTTCAAGGGGATCGTAGAAACGGTGTAGAAATTATCAGGCTTTTTGTCCTTGACATTGCAATGTTTTTGCAGTCATGGAGGAATGAAGAAGCAAGGGGGTAAAAGATACGTCATTTCCTTTACTGAGCGTTACTTCCGTCAGAAAAAGAAATCTGAGTTACCCCGTAGTTGCGCCTAAAAAAGTTTTACTTCAAAAATACAACAGAAAGGATCATTCATTACAATAACACGATCGAGTCTCTGAAATCCTCACATACCTTAGTTCTTTGAAAGTAAACAGAGAATGCTCCAGTGCGTTTTAAAAAACTGGCAGAGAGAAAATAAAAGTTACGGTCACCAAGAAAATAATCTTATTTTTAATAATCTATTTTTACTACGATTTCTAGCAGTGTCAATTTTTACTGTAAAGTTGTTAATTTAAATATTATAATAAATTTTAATAAACTATACATTAATATAATTAGTTATGACAGAGGAAAATTCTACCAAGAGAAAAAATTATTTTATTCACTCGGCTGTTGAAAAGTTAAACTTTCAGCAATAAATCTTTTATGGCAGAAACGTGTATCGTAATTCTTCGCATCATTCATGTATAAACTGTCGGTGTTGGGAAAATATTTTTTTTTTCTAAGAGCAAAATCAGTCTTTCAAAGCATCACCCCCTCCCCTTTGGTAACTTTACAAAGAAAAACAACTGTCAACAAAGTGTGTGAAACGTTGTTATCTGGGAATTCTTTGATTCTGGAAAGTGTGGAGGTGAGAGGACAGATTATGATGATGATGATGACGACGACGATGATGATGATGATGATAAGAGGAATGAAATTTTATAACGCTAAGAACTCTAAAATGTTATTCCCTTGTTTACATGCATTCTGGTTTCATCTAACATAACTATTAACATTAAACATTTGCATTAAACAATTAACTTTAACAGGAAACAAGTTAAAATATTGAGTGAACGTTTTTCTTCGAAATCTGTGTTCCAGAATAAGTTAAAATAAAAATTCAATTATAAACTTGTAAACTAAAAATCTGTGTGGTGGTGTAAGTCATAAAGAAGTAAGGGAAAAAAGTCTGTTATCTAACACTTTTTCACAGTTAAAAAGTATTTTTAAATGGCGAACTTCAAAATCATTCTTTTCTCGGTAAATTTTACCCCGATTTTATGTATCATGGAGTCGATATTTACAGAGCTTCGATTCATTTTTAGGGAAAGAAAAGTTTATTAAGTAACTTTGTACTCAGCATTGAATAGCTCCATATTAAAAAACAGCAAACTGCAACCTATTACACCTAGAGTGAGTACACAATCAACTCAATGCTAAACTGGATCGGGAAGAACTAGCCATAGAGATATGAATACAAAGAGTATCTTCATCATTGGACGAAACGGAGTCACTGTGTTGGCCCAAGAATGGCGGAACATTTTGTACGTTCCTTTTTGAATAACAGTCGAAAGAGGCACGGTTTTACGGATTCAAAAGTAAAGAGGCACCATTATAGGTTAGAGTAGTTCTCAATGCAAAATCTCAGCATTCTGCAGTTTAAAAGTTTTACGATTATGTCCAATGCGTCATTATTCTGGGCGCCCTCTTGGGCACACGTGACTTCTTTTAAAATTGGAACGGTCACCCTAGAGTAACACAGTCCTGGTGCAATGGGGTCCGGGCAATAGGGTGGATCGGTTCTAGTTTCGGCTTCAGTGTCCGATAGAGCTAATAGCCGCCCCCTCGTATTCATATTTCTATGGAACTCATATCACAGGGGTTGATGGGTGAATGATTTGGAACACAACAGAAAACTGTGTAGCAAACGACAAACGTAGCATCCAGAAACGCCATGTACATGTGCAGCGAAGAAGACGACGGAGGAGATTAGCTGTCTTTGCCAGGGGAAGGAGCTTGCCTTTAAATTATGGGTCATCAAAGAAAACTATACGTGAAACAACAGTAACATTTTACTTATATTACAGTCAAAAAGCACAGAAAGACTTGTTGTTTTTGATGTAAATGAATAAATTAGAGAAAGGTACAAAAACCCAAACACACTTATGTTCAATCCTATAAAAGATTAAGAAATTGACTAGTAAATATGCAAATGCAAAATAAATAATGACAACAACATAAACAAAAACTTTTAGACAGAAAAACTGTGAGAATGCAAAGGAAGCGAATAGCGAATGGACACTGCATCGTACTTGCTTTCCAGTAGTTCCTCCACTGGACTACCAGAGGATGGATTCTGAAACCATCGACTGCTTTCCCATGGAAGCCTCCTACAGCTTTACTCATACCTAACCACAAATTACATCTGAAGAGAACTTTAAAATCATAGTCCTCTATATTTTTTCTCCAAAACAAAGATGCGATCGCAGCATGCAGATAAAGTAACATTGCATTGCTTGAACTTGCAGCAAAAAAAAAAAAAAAAAAAACTATTTCTGAATGTAACATTTGAAAGCTTTCTGGAGTTCAATTCGGAGGAGAAAGAACATGTTACTTCATTCAAAAGACAGTTATGTTTCAATTAGGCAGAAAAATTTTTAAACGCAAAATAATTTACATGAACATAAAAAAAACAAACTGAAAATAGACCTATAACGTTGAATATTAACTAATATTTCAATATTCAGCAAGGAAATGTTTTTTTTCAAATGCCAAACTCAATATATTGCAATAATATACAAATACAGGGATTGACCGTTCCAGGTAAAAGTATTGACAAGACGAGAAAATTATTTTCGGATATCGTTGTTAAACCACACATACCTTAATAGCGCAACAAGTTCAGAAGACGCTCTAAACACGCTCTAAATTTCTTTTGAACGTCAGAAGACGTGTTTTGAACGTACTTTGAACGTTTTCGGAACTAGTTGTGCTACTAGGGATATTAGTTCGACTTTGTTCGGTCACCTGGGGATTTATAGTCGCTGCACAGTCATGATTACTATTAAAATGAATTTCAGACGATACGATTAAAATGAATTTCAGGCGATATAAGACGATATGTCCATTCTAAACGAGTTCAACTGTATTGGCAGCTCTCCCACCACCACCACCCTCCATTAGAATAACGGGTAGGCCACTGTCTGTTTGCATCTGTGGGCGTACTGAAGCATGCATTTTCGTAAGTGTTTAGTAGGTACAACAAGACTTTTTTTTGTGTGTGCTCTATCGCTCTTGTGCTACTTGTGCTCTATCGCTCTGTTTGGGCTAGTGGCCAGTGTCCACTACCATGGGAATGGACTGTCAACATACGCATGACAAACCCTCTTGGCGTAAAAAAAAATATCGCCATGGCTTAGTGGATGCGGATACATTGAAATAATCTTCATTTATAAGAAGCATGTTTTGGAAGCAAGTTACCATACAAAACGATACCGCGGAGGGTGGGAAAGCCAAGCCTCGGGGTCTTCTGCTTGGTATTTGCTTCAAAATCAAGAAGCCCCCCCCGCCGGATAACGATGGCAGTGCTGCCATCTATCGGCTCCCGAATGAGGTACAAATGAAATCTTCGGGAGTTTGTGGTAGAAATGAACACCCTAAGCAGGTACTGCCGCTGTCGATAGAATCTCGATTTGAGGTTGGTACAAAATGCTTTAAAAAGCAGAAGTGCCTAAGCGCCCCCCCCCCCTATAATTCATGAGAACAAGACAGACCAGACAGAGATCTGGCCACAAGTCATCCGATTTAACATTTAACTCAAGTTTGGGTTGCCAATGGGCTCTCTATCCCTTATATCTGCTCTATGGAGGGGAGCGATCCTCCGTCGTGCAGTTGGAAAGTGCTTTACAGTCCGCGCATTCCGCTTGATTTATCTCCCTTTCCTTTTTAATTTCGTTGTTTTCCTTTGCTTTCACTCATCTTCTTTCGGACCCGTCGTACTTAATAGAAATCCACCCAGTTCACTAGCGAGTCTCATTCAATAGCAGATGAAGAAATTAATAAATAATAATAATAATAAAAAGGAGATGGAATAAAAAAAATCAAAATCAAAACGAATCCCGCTTTTCAGTTCGGATTAATTTCAACTCTTTGTTGTTGTTGTTGTTTTTTCCCGTCGGGGAGATCGCTTTTACGTCTATTTCCCTTTACCGTTCTTGATGGCCTCGTATCGACGTCCTATCGACGTTTGCTGTCTGTTCGGCTGACAAACCGAGCCGGCGAATGTCACACACTTGTCACAAAGGGTGGCTACCCCCTCCCCACAGTCTCCCTCCAGACAACAAGTAGGCAATCCACCCTCTCCGAGCAGCATTTTTGCTTCAACGGTCTCGCACTTTTCCTCCCTCCTGTTTTCCCTAACACCACACATAGAAAAAGTTCCGTCGCGATATTTATGTTGAAGAATTCCTTCCTATGATACGAGCTCGAGACATCTGGCGAACTATTAACCCCCTTATGGCCAGAGTCGCTAGCAAACATCCTTCAATCTTTTAACGGTCGAATTATTCCAAAAAAACGGTTGCAAAAGTGCCTGTTTTTTTTTTTTCTCCAGAAAATTATATAATGCACGGACAATATATATGTATTCATTCTAAGGTCTTGGACAGTTTTTTTTTTTAAGCACGAGGAAAAAAAAAGGTTCAATTTTTAGGAGAAACCAAGATTGAGGGTTATTATGACTGAATGTGTGTTTTGCAGTCAGCAGGGAATCATTCAAAATACATGTTTTAAACACTAAAAGAGAATTTTATGAAACTAACTTCGTACACTAAACAAATATGTGTCGAGTTTTCTTTGAACAGAAGTCAAAAAAGTGAGCTTAAGAATGCACAATGCCTACCCCCAATGCACGTATTGGAGTACTGCTAGCCCCCTCCCCTTGAAATGCCACTCGCATGCCCTGTCCCAAGGATATAATTTTCACATTTTAATGCGTGAAGCTGAATTAAAAATAATAAATCCAGTTTCTTTCTATTGAATATTCATGTGTAAAGAATATTAAACACGAAAAGATTGAAGATCACTTTCCAAAAAAAAAAAAAAAATTAATTAATTAATTAAATTTTGTCCCATATGGATTGTTTGTCATTCGCATGTTTATCATTTTTTTCGCAAGGAGATTTCATTTAAAAAGAGGGCAACCCTTCAAAAGGAAAGAAGCAATAGCAAATTGTTCTTCTGTCATAAATTGTATTTTGTTGTCCTCTGATCATGTGATTTCAGGCTAAACTTTAGTTTCCAGCACGCGTTCTTAATCCTCGTCATTCCTTCGTCTTTTAGGGGGTCTCCCTACTTTTAAAGCCTCAAAATTTTCGATTTTTTGAAAAAATGTGTTATTTCTCACACTATTATGAATATTTTAAAACAAGTCAGAATTAAAAATTGCTACAGTGACCCGAGATATCGTCCAAAATGTGCAAGCATCTGATCCTGCAAATAGAATTTAAAGGGACGCTTTTCGAATCGCTTTCAATTTTTGTAGAATAAATCTAACAATAATAGTTTTTTGAACATATAATGTGTTTAATCTCATTTTTCTCAAAATGTGAAATTCCAGTATGGCGCGCATTATTAAAAAAAAATCTATTTAATATTTTCCTATAAAACTTTTGTCATAAGGTATATATTATACTGTCAGCAAACTGAACCTAAATTTGTATTATTTCAGAAAGTTTATTTTTATTTATAGAGATATGTACGTATTGAAATATAGAAAAAATTGTGGAATAGGATATAATATACCGTTAAAAATAGAAAATTGTTACTTTTGTGTGTTTTTTAGGTTGGATTCAATTTTGGAACATCGTTTATAACTTTAAAACCAATGAGCACTTATTTTGAGCAAACATTTTTTTCTGAATCTTGCGCTCAAGGAAGTTCGATTCATCTGATTTGCGAAAAACTTCCTAATGATTTATTTATTAAAAATAATAATAATATATTTGATAACCTTAAAAGTATTTTTAGAAAAGGCAATGTTTGATTTATTATAGTCAATAAAAATTGCTTGTCTAATCCAAAAAGGGGGGGGATCTCGACTTTTCGTAGTTCAAAGGTAGGGAGACCCCTTAAGAAATCGGGTAAACTATCGACATGCACACATTTTGATTGCATGGCATGATGGGCCTTTTCGCTTCAAGCCCTGACCATTAGCGACACCTCAAGATGCGACTCGTCGAGAGGAACCTTAACTGCGTTCTGTCCTTCACATGCTGCCTCTTCGTGACGTGAATGACCCAAAGAGCCTGCCAATTACGAAATGCACACGAACGTAGATTAAGCAGGATGTGTTTTAGAATTGTAGATGATTGGATTCGCTCGATGTGCCTTTGTACCAGCAAGATGAAAGATGCATCCCTCCCCGGTGCATTGGCTGCAAGACGCTCGGAAGAGAACTGCCCAACGGGAAGAGTGTACCGAAGGCAAAACCCGTTTTACAGGCATGGAACCGGCTCGGGTCAGTACCACACTTCCAAACAACGCTTTCCGCTTAATCGTAATGGATTATTAAAATTACTTTTTTTTTTCAGGTGGAGACTACGGTTAGATTACATTGATCTCCAATATCCATTCTGTCGATTACGATTCGATGACGGTCATCCCAAATATCCATTCTGTCGATTACGATCCGATTACAGTAATCCCAAATATCAATTTTGTCGATTACTATAATCAAACCCATAAAAAACTTTAGATTAGGATGACGCAGGGTGAGAGGACGATTCAATTACGATTACAAAATATTTTTGGGTGAACATTCATCGCTTTTTACATTGTATGATTTTTGGACAGAGGACAGAACTCATTTACAAAAAACACTCAGAAGAAACGAGTGTTTTTAAAGATAAAACAATTAAGACTTTGTAAAATGGTACACATAAAAGAATCCTTGAATACAGGTTTAACCTGTTTAAGCAATGCACCGCAACACTACAACCATTGAAAGTTTTTCCTTTCTGCCTCCAGTGGCTGGACTGCCACTCGTGCGGATCTCGGAATGCCTTGCTGGGCCTAGAGAGGACAGAAGAAAGGAAGCAACGCTGGGGACAGAACGAATCCTTTTTGGCTTTACGTCTTCGTAACCCTGTGAATGAACATTTTATACTGGGATTCAAGATTTTTTCAATATTTTGAATAGACTCATTAAAAGAAGGAGACCCGAGACATTGAACGAAGACTTCACACACCGTTTAATGAATTTTTTTCGGTTATCTTTTCATTGGACGTAAAAAATAAAACTACAGTGAAGGCCCTCCTGTCATCGTGTCGAGCGATCACGATGACGGGATGCTTAGAGGACGACTGTACTACGAATGTTGAATCCTGATTTAGAAATTTAATTTTCTAGATTACGAATACATAGAGGATTGAACTTCTTTATCTGCCGACGGTACTTGGAAGTACCGTTCCATTAAAATTGTAAAAAAAGTGTGTGCGTGTCATTTTTACGCGCAGTTGAAGTAAAACTCTTTGACGTTTACGACAGATATCGCTGAAATGATTAAACTTAAAATAAATATCATAGTATGATTTAATTATATTCATTATTCATGTACTTTACAAAGATTATATACATGTTATATTCATATTATTCATTGGAAATAGGTAGTCGAATGTTATCCTAATTTTTTAGGTATGAAATTATAGATTTGTGGTCACTATAATGTGCAACATACATTTTACTCTCTCAATTGGCTAATTTTCTTGAAAATACAGCATCTATCGTTGTACCGAAACGCGTTGTTGATTAAGTCGAGAAGTATTCCTAGTTAGATCGCACTTTTCTTTTAAAAAATCAACTAACGGCTGAGATTCTTGAGAACGAAAATGAACATTAAAATCTCCAGTAAGAATCATCGGTTATTCATGATAATGACTTAGAACCCAGGAAGTGTCCATGTTGTAATATTATTCTTTAACTGTTTTCTTATACCATTGTTCCGTCTGGAGGTTGGGAATGAATGGGTGAATGTCCATAGTCTAGTATTATACTTTAACGGATGTTTTCCTCTGTTTGTTGGGTTCGAATGCAGGTAGTGTAATTTTGTGTGTTTTTCTATCACAGTATTCTTAAGCGTTGATTATGTAATTGAAATACATCTGAAGGCAGTAATTACCCTATATCACGTTCATAAGTGTCTATGTATTCACGAGGAATTCGGGAAACGGCGAAAGCAGGTCGAAAAGGTAAGTTTTTCAGTGGTTCTTCTTTTTCGGAGCGCGCTTGGCGTGGAGCATGACATATACATCACTTCCTTTTCTGAGCGTTACTTCCGTCAGAAAAAAAAAGCTGAGTTACTCCCTAGTCGCCACTAAAGAAGTTTTACTTCAAAAATGTAAGAAAAAATCTGAAATGCTTCCAGATTTTATGGACGCACTTGAGTGTGCTTTTACTCTCTCTCACACACACACAGACGAAACCACCAAGATTTTAAGTGTCGGTTCCAAGTAGGAAGTATGCTTCAACATGGCACAGTGGTTATGTCCTTGGAACTAATAGGCAGGCGAAGCGGGTCTCATCGCGCGTCTGTCAACCTAACAGAAACCACCGAGAAAACTCTCGTAAGATTTTATAGGTCGGTTCAAAATATGAAGTATGGATCACCATGGCGCAGTGGTTCTGTCGCCTTAGAAAGACCCCCACGGAGGGCAGCCAACCCTCGAAAAGTGATACGACGCTATGTAGGAAGTAAACGACGTACCAAGAAAAACGACGTACCAAGAAAAAAGCCACACCAAATGAATGAATATAGATTGAAAGCTAAAGAAAACCCCACCCAAGTCCCTGAAATCAACAAAAAATGAAAAGGGATACGGCGCGTAGACAAAAAAAAAAAAACCATTTGAAAGAAATAGCACTCTCAAGTGCTAAAAATAAAAGAAGAAAAATATATTCATTGTCACCATTCCGTTGAAAAATCACTACCCGATACTTCGCTGAATTGGCTTGCATCCCGATTGCATACGATCATTACACGATTCAGTGTTTATGTCATTCATTGCCTAACTCTAACAGGAGAAAACAAATAGATTCAAGTCGATATTCTTGGCCATTCTTCATTGGGTAGATCAAGAGTTGCGACTACATTACATTATTTCTAAAACTAAATTTCTAGATTACGACTGGATTGTAATCGATGAATATTTAACCCTCTCGTTACCCTAAACCTCATAGGATAAAAAAAAATTGATTTTAGTATTTTTTTCTTTCAGTGATATCCATAGCATTCATTCATGTAGAAAGTATAAGAGACTCTTCACTAGAAGCATCCATCCTGACTATATTGCAGTACGAGTCCATTGAGACCCTTTTTGACAGTTTTCGCTTCATGGTTTCAGGAAAAATTAAGAAAATATTTAAGTTTCTTTTTTACCGTTTTTTTTCTTTTTAAGGTAAGTATAGTTTTTTTCTTATTCCTCAACCTGTACCTAATATATGCATCCTTTTACATTAATTTTAGCATAACAAAATGCTTCGAAAATGCAGAAATTAATAATAGAAAAAGCGACATTAGCAAAAAATATTTTTGCATGATTTATAATAGTATTTCAGAGGCATTCAATGCTAGACAGATTTGTTTTCTCTGATTTTTCATAATTCGGTGACGAGAGGGTTAAAGCAGTCAGGGCACGGACGGACAGACAGAAGTCATAAACACGCTTCCACTGGGTTGGAAAGTGTTGGATAATAAAATGCAGCAGCAGAAGAGGATGCAAAGCGACTGATGTTCTTCTCCTTGCGCCCTCACACACATCCCATCGACCCGAATCAAGAATAAAAGTAGGGAAAATCGCCGTTGGTCAGTGGGACTCCATCACGGAACGAGAGAGAGAGAGAACACCCACAGAAATGGGGAGGGGGGGTTGGTGCTCGGAAAATGGGTCTCGTCCCCCTCCAAGAGGGCCGTTTCGGGAACCGCGAGGGGGTGCTTAAGGCTAAATGGAATCCTCCTTGACCGTCGGTCGTTAGGGGGGGGAGTTGTTTACCGCTGCCGGGGCACCTGTCCGTGGCGCCCTTAACGAGGGGCCATTTCGGGAAGGGGTCACGTTGTCGCAATGGGGCGCCAGATTGCGAAGGGGAACAAAAAGAAACTTTTTGTCTGGATGCTAAAAAAAAAAGGGAATTTCGTTTATTTTTTTTGTTTCTTCGTCTTCTCTTCTGTTGTGTTGTCGAACATCAGTCGTTGTCATAAGTAACACAGAATGTCCAGTGAGAGCCCTTTTTATCCACTTTTAAAGTTCGTTTTATCAAATGGACGAGTTTATATTTTTGTGTTTAGAAGCTCTTTTAATCTCAAACGTGTCAATAAGCTCACATTTAATGAATAAAACTCTTGCTTTAAAATGTGGAAAAACTTTTAATCCTATGTTTAGGCTGAGTTGGCTTGTCCATCAAAACTTGTTTATGGGTTTGAATTTTATGGGAAAAATTGACATTACTTTACACTTAACGGTTGTATTGGAATTATTAAACAGAAACTATACGGTAGGTGGGGGGCAAAGCCAGTTTCGAAAGATAACTCATTTCCGAAAAATTGCAACGAGTTATGAACCTAAAATTTTTATTAGAATGTAGGTTAGACATTTACCTGTCATCTCAAATGGTCACTTTTATCTAAACTGTAATACGTGAACACTGGGAGTCACTTTTACAGATTTTGGTATTTTCGGATCTTTGTCCCATCGAATGGGGTCAAGATCCGCGGTGGTGGACATGGCACGAAACTCCAAATGAAACCCACTTGCAAAGTTTTCTTTGCTGCAAAATTATTTTTTTGTCAGGTTGTGATGTTTCTCACCTAACAATACTGGTCAGGACACCTGACAATACTGACAATACTATCAGCACCTTCAATACTGGTGAAGTATAAATAAGTTTTCCTTTCCCCCCCCTCCATGAACTTCATAGAAAATTTTGATTTAATGGGATAACAATCTCTAAAATATGTATTCTAAACTAGTTTAACAAGAACAGATAGACAAAAGGAAAAAAATCACTGTCAGTTCAATTTAATTTAGATAAACTTACAGAATAAGGGGAAGACAGATGACTGATACAGAACTAAAAGGAACTCAAATCTCTGAGGGTCGTAGAAAAACTTATCCTATTACTCAAACGGACGGATGTAAACGTAGATATTGCAATCCAAAACCTTTCAGGGGCACATAATAGTAATAAATAAATAAAATACATGCCTGGCTGTCAATTTTACGTGACCTTGCATGTCGGGCAATAGATTTTTCCGTCTCTGATGGACATCCTCTTTAAAAGGCCCAGGACTTAGCACAATAGGATGGTTATGGGAAAGCTCAGGACTTGACACAACATGCGAATATCAATCCAACAAAACCATGACTAGGCAACAAAGCATTATTATAAAGCCCAAAGCATGAAGGGCAAAGATCCGCATTCGGATCTTTACCCCCATCTTAACATGCGGATTCTTGCCCCATTGGATGAAGATATGAAAATGGCTTTCCGGCGGTTTTGATCAAAAGTCGTATCACTTGAAACAATAATGATCTCATTACTTTATAAGTCAGCTTCACATCCCAAAAAAACAACAACCTTGAAACATAAATCTGTAAAATTGCGAGTCATAAATAAATTAAAAATTATTTAAAAACTACATCAGAATACGCATAAAAGTAACTAACTTCATAGTGTGAAAACTGACCCCTGCTTCTTTGTTTGCAAAACCAGTGCCACCCAGGAAACTTGTGAAGAAATCAGTGTGGCTAGTTTAGATTTCTAAATAATAAAAAACCACATTCGGATTTTTGTCCGCGCGGTCCTTTACACCCGACCACCCTATCGATAGTAAGCACTTACATATTTTTAAATGGTAAGTGTTTAAAAGTATATTATACATTCTGTCAACATCAATGGAATGGGTCCATAAAACACAAACTGTTTATTATTCATCCAAATTTATTGTAGCGCCTTCAAAGTAGGCCCCTTTCGAAATAATACACTTATGCCAACCCATAATCCAATCATCAAAGCATTTTTCGGAATCGACTTCAGTTCTCGCAGCGAATTCTTTTTATGCCTTCTATCGACTGGAAACGGGTGCCTCGAAGTGGCTGTTTATGTTATGGAAAGAGAAATAAAGTCGGCTGGAGCGATACCGGGTGAATACGGTGGTTGTCCGATGGTATCTGTTAAGTTTTGGTTCAGGAATTCGTACACAAGGATAGCCTCGAGAGATCGTGCGTTGCCGTGGTGCAGAATCCAAGAGTTTTCTTTCCACAAAATCCGGCCTTTTTCGACGAATTTCGAATTCAGATAGTATTCTTTATGGACGGACTGAGTTTCTGGCAAGACTTCCGAGTGCACAGCACCGCAATCATCCAAGAAAACAGTCAACATTACCTTGACTTTGGATCGACTTTGAGGAGGTTTTTTCGGTTTCGGCTCAGTTGGAAGGCGCCCTTCCGAAGCTTGTTGACTGGTTTGCATGTCAAACTCGTGAACCCGTGTCTCATCACCCGTTACGATGCCTTTTATGAATGCAAAAAATCGCAAAACACATTTGAAATGAACTGAAAAAATCGAGCACTGTCAACAAACTCAATGACAGATAACGCTCAAACTCCGCGTCAATTAGAGTGGACAGTTGTGCCAACTGGGCGACTAAAAGAATTTCGACAATCTCTTTAAGCGGGCTTTTTAAATGACCCATTCTGGGAACTTTTTTGATAGAATGTAAGTAACGATGATTGTAGGGCAAAAAATTGAGTGACGGTTCAGTTTTGCAAGGTTCAGTGTCAGAATGTATTGGGGTCATGACTGGTTGTTCCATCCATGGATGATGGATAACAATATTGAACCTTTTATTTAGACATCGATTGAACGAAGAAAAGAACGATACTAAAACGTTCCTTTTCACACACTCAAAATAATAATAACAAAGCCGTTTAGATATTTGTGTCTGGATTTTACAGTAGCTTAGACTGCTATCTCGCGCAACGGAGTATGCATGGCTTAAAACACAGGAAAAAAAAAACATAAAATGTGTCAAAATTCTAAAACGAATAAACTGTTAAGCCACCACGACGCCATAAGAAGGAATTTTTGACAAAAACAAAAAAATTATTTTTCAACGGGCTGGCATTTGCCGGCTACGCACTGTCCCCTACAATTTTCCGAAGGTTTTGTGGCCATTTTATGAAGGGGGGGGGCATCCAGGGGTGGGCCAGCGTTACCCCCTGTGAAGTCCCTCCCCTCCAAGTCGGGATTCTAACCCGGATCCAAGGCTCGACAGAAGGGTTCTTAAGCCGCAACGCCACCTGAGCGGCATAAACAAAGCACAGCATTAGGTGTACCGTAAAAGTAATATCGTGTTTGACTTACAATCCAAACACATTTTCGACACGTTATTATAACGAAAAGACTATGACTATCCCATTTTATTAGCATTTTTTACATCTTTTAAAAAAAGTTGTTGAATTATTAGTTCACGAAGCTCATTTAAAACATTATAACCTTTTTGGCAGGGTGACTAAAAAAAAAATTTTTTTTAAATGGCTATTCTTTTTCTCTAAATCCTGTTGATTTTATATTGAGTATTGTACTAAAATCTCCTCTAGAAAAGTAACAACATACGCGAATTATAAAGAAGCGCATCTCCTAGGCAACGGAACTGAGTAAACTGAAGTTGTTCGTAAAGGCAAAATAAACTGATAGCACTGAACAAACGCATTCCAGTTTTCTTACTAAAACTCGTGCAAAGAGTTTGTCATATACGAATGCGCCCAGTATCTATAGGGCGCATTCATATACGACAAACAAAAGTGAATCGTATTGTCAGTATCATACTGACAAACGTATAAAATGTTGAGTTATCACAATAGTATTCGTCATTGACTATTCTCTCATTATATCAGACTGTTGGCATAGCCTGTCAGTAGAGTTCCGAATGATACAGTAGGGATTGCATATAGGTTGCTCGCTTTTACATTTTCCTGCATGGGTGCTCACAGTCAATCGGCCGCCCTATTGCTTGTAGTTAACTCGACCAATGGCAACGGGTGCACTTTTCGGCGTTGGACACTCTATAAAGTGGTTCTTCTCTGTAGATGTGAAAATAGTTGCGTGTTAAAGGGGGGTTCAGTAGGATTATTTTTCGGGTTAAACCCAAACGGGGTTGCGCAGTCAAACCACTTTAATGCGGTTATTTTCATTGAAGGTTATTTGGAACCGAAATAAATAACGACTTATTGGAATATCCTATTTTTGCTTCAAGAATCATTCAAAATCAATCAAAGGATTGGCTCATCATAAATTATTTTTCTGAGCTGAAGACATAACGTTATTGGATGTTTAAACTGAAATCGCACATTTTTTAAGTTATCTTCTTTTCAAACAAAATTTCGGGAGGGAACCTGGGAATCATAGGTTCATCCTCTGCTTAGGCAACTGGAACTCCTCATAAACAAGTTCAGCAACCTATAAACAGGTTCACAATACAACCGCATACAGGGGAAGCGATTCCCTATCTGCCCCCTTCCCCTTTTATGAGCTCCGAATGAATTGCGAGGTTGATGCAACTGTACTTTTTCTGTGAGAAAAGTGTCAGAATTTTGATAAGATATCATAAATGGGACCGAAAATTTCAGCGCACCTATCGAATTCGAGACCAAAAGAGAGAAATTACTCTCAAAGTTATTAAGCCTCTTAAAGCTTGAACCAAACAATAAAAAGATTTCATTTTTTTAAGGGGGGGGGGGGCTGCCATCCACTCCTACACTTCGCACGCTGAGAAAGACCTAGTTAGAGTGGAACGGATCAAAGGAACGGATAAATACTCGTTACAGTAAACAATCAATGCCACTCAAAGTGTCTCATCTTCGGAAGCATTAGAAACAGACTATTAGGCTTTACGAGATGGCAGCAGTGACCGAACGCACCCTTCCCCCGAAGTTCATATAAATATAAGGAGGCGACCCTTTTATTACAGTCTCCCACATCCCCTGCGTCATTTCCCTTGATCGGAATTTAATGGATCCTGCGCGCCATCTGGTAGCTCGGAAGGGGGTGGGGGAGGTCGCCTTCTTGTTAGTGTTGCTCCCACCTCCCCTTTCCGATGGTCAAGCTGGGAAGTAACAGAATGGACCCACTTTTCGTCGAAAATGAATACGCACATACACAAGAAATAACAATGCACTCACCGTATTATAAAACAGAATTTTTTAAGCGTGTATTATAATAGAACTAACTTTGTTCAATGAAACAGCATTCTTAATAGCATGCTTATTCTGATCATTAAATCATTTTTATGCTTAGCGCTAAAATTGAGCAAGCACTCAACAGATTACAGTACACTCTTTCCGATTCTGTAGTATGCAATCTGTACATTCTATTCGAGTCATTTCACACTTTCGTTGCTGTATATTCAAATAGAGATACATGTATTCTAATAAAATAAATGAATTACAGGAATTAAAAAATAAAACTTTTTTTGGTACAAAGAATTGGAGATTTGACTCGAGACATTTTATGAATTCACTAGCTGAAGTACCCGTCCTCGACGGGTTAGTGAATGCAAATTTCCAAAAAAGCAAGATCTTTCGTCAGCATTGTATGAGTACACAGAATGGATGTAGTATATTGCCAAAGTAAAGAAAGCGAAGTTATAATTTTTATGTATTATTAAAATATTACAGGTTACAGAGTCACTCAGTAATATCATTTCATTCGCATCAGTCGTCATTATGGGATGCGCGATCGAATATTTACGCATATTGAAATAATTTTCGCAAAATCTAAAAATTTAATCAAAATATTTTAAAAATTCAACGCCTATAAATTAAGATTAGCCACTACCTATCCTATCACTCAATTTCGTATCATTCGTATGAGTCGTTATTACGTGATGTTTGAAGAAATATAAACGCATTTTGAGAGAATTTTCACAAAATCTCAAAATCTAATAAAAATGTTTAAGAAAGTGGACTCCTATAGTTTATGTTGAGCAACCCTCTATCGTGTGACCCAATTTCATATCATTCGCTTTAGTCGTTATTACGTAATGCGGGAACAAAGATTCACCCAGTTTTAAACAATTTTCGCAAAATCTCGAAATTTGATCGATTTTTTTTTTAATTATATGCTTATAGTTTAAGGTGAGTGACCACCTATCATTTCACTCAATATCATTTTTTCACCTTTGCAGTTTTACGTGATGTGCGAACACACATTTACGCAGTTTGAAAGGATTTTCGCAAAATCTCAAAATCCAATGAAGATTTTTTTTAAATTGGACGCCTATGTTTTAAGTTGAGTGATCACCTATCATGACACCCAATTTCATATCATTCGCTTCAGTCGTTTTTGCGTGATGCTGGAACACAAATTTACGCAGTTTGAAACGATTTTCGCAAAATCTGAAAATCTAATCGCGAAAATCTAATCGCAAAATCTGGAAATCCAATCAAGATTTTTTAAAAATTCGACGCCTATGTTTTAAGTTGAGTGACCACCTATCATGACACCCAATTTCATATCATTCGCTTCAGTCGTTTTTACGGGATGCTAAAACAAAAAAAGCGTCACTGACAGAATGACAGACAGACAAACTTTTTTTTGAGGGTCGCATCGGAATCCCGGGTGCTTGAAACGGATAGAAATCGCAAAATTTTTGAATTCCAAGAAATGTACGGACAAAAGTCTAATTTTATTTATATAGATACACAAAAGTAGTCTAAAATTTTATCTCGAACTGGCGAACAGAATATCCGTTGCTTTTTGGAGGGAATGGATGCACTTTGGTAACTTACAAGTTCTAAAATAAATTTTATTGAACCGAAAAAAGTAAACCTAATCATCAAAATAAGACGTTCTCCCGCTAAAAAAGCGTAAACTATTTTCAAGAACCGCTATTGGATCTTCATCCACCTAAAATCAATCACTTCGTATTCAATTTTTATAGAGACCCCAATCGAATGTCATGCTTTTCTGGAAACGCGCGGAAACTTTTCGCATTCGAACGATTTCGTTGTGTGTAGCCCCTCTTATATCAATGCTTCGAGCAGACGATTATTTTAATTGAAAAAAAAAAAAATTCAACTCCGTTATTTGGAAAAACTTTGAAACGAGCGTACTTCCCTGCAAAGCTCGATGACCGTGACTTCCAATAGGACATTATTCTCGCTCGAAATAGGTCATTTTGTCATCATTGCAAAGGATTCGCGTTTTGGACTCTCGGAAATAAAAGGGAGCGGAAAATCGCTTCAACATGAAGGAACGGGTGGATTTTCAGATTTTTAAAGGAGATTGTTTTTGATATATTCTTATACATAATTATGAAACATGTCAATCGGATCGTACAAACGGTGTCGATGTCATTGCTTTTCTGTTCTTAACTTTTTAATCCTTTTTGGATGAGTAGCCCGGAATGGTTACAGAGTGAGTCAGGCATCCGCGTAGCTATACAGTAGGGCTGTATTCGCGGCGTTATCTGCGACCGACGCTCCCCCGAATGAATCAGGTTTTCACCAATAAGAGATGCTTATTGATTTCACACGCTGTGGCAACGGGTCCGAGCGCAAGGCATCCTTCCTACCGCCAAAACCCGATCGAAACAAAAACTACCCCAGTCATTCAAAAGACTTTCGAAACACGTGCTTTGAACGTTTTCAGAACGACTCGTACTATTAGGGTAAGAATCAAACTCGAGAAAAGTTTTGAAGACTCTATTGGTTAGCAACCATCAAGAAAAGTACTTAAGTAAAAGCAGCGATAAGAATGAAAAGGGGCCGCGTTCTATTCTAACAGTGTTTTAAGCGAGGCTGAAGAGGGAGTCCCGAAAGTGTGTCCGATACCAACACCTCCCAGATATAGAAAGCCTAACCACTGGTACGTCACCCAGTTTTCACGTCGTCAGTAGGACTTCGAGAGTGACGTCATCACCATTTAACTCTCATAAAGTAAAACTATTTAAAATTTCTGGTGAATGGACTCACTCACAACAGTATTTTACTGATTTGAGATAGAAAATTTAATTTTACGGCGAACGGCAAGTTTTTAACCGTAACTAATTATGTAATGTAATAAGGAAATAGATCATCATAAAATGTTTTGTATCCCATAGGTATTTCAATTTTTTATCTTTCACTTAAGATAGTTTCTAATATTTTTAGCATTCACCCGAAAATTTAAATAGTTTTACTTTATGAAAATAAAACTGCGGTGACGTCACTACTGGAAGGCCTAGTGGTGACGTCAAAGCTTCAGTTGTTAGGCCTTCTCTATGCAGGAGGTGTTGCCGCTACTGACACGAGCCTGTTCCATGCCTGTAAAACGAGTTTTGCCTTCTCGACACTCTCTCCGTTGGGCAGCCCTCTTCCGAGCGTCTTGCAAATGGACTTTTTGCAGGGTCTCTAGAGTTCGAGGCTTCCATGCGTCTGTGGTCGGCATCCAACCCCTGCCAGCTCCTTTTCGAATGCACCGAGAGTATCTATTTCATAATGACTGTTTCTTCCTATGAACCCATCGGAATGAGTTATTGTCTTTTTAATATTTAAAATGGAATGTTTAGAGAAGACAATGCTATCGCATGTCGATTCAAAACTTTGCTAATAAAAAGAAAGGTAGCGTTCTAAAAGGATCACGTTATTGCCAAGGACGGTCTCCAGACTCCATTCTCGGAGCGGGGGGGGGGCAATGAACTTTTTTCATAGGTCTATAAATTGTTCAAAATGCAAATTGAACGTGTGTCATCGCGATGCATGCGAATCTAAAGTAGTCGAACACAATTTTGGAAGGAGCCATGGCCCTCTCACCTGCAACGCCCTCGGTTGTTGCAAACAGTGTATAAATAGTACCTCACAAAGTTAATTTTAAGCTTCTTGTATTTGAAATAATGCAAATATTTATTAAAAGCTTTCACACGTTTCAAAGTACGATCTTCTTAATAATGAATAGTATCTTAAACGAAACCTCACAAATGGAAAGAGAATCCATCTATCAAAAGTTATCCTATGTCAACGACCCGTATTCTAGCTTCTTTTGCAATCATTAGACTGTCTAGAAGAAAGCGTGTCCCCCAAGATCCAAACAAACTGAATCCGAAACTTATCGCCCCACCGCCAGTGACGTCTCGTGTAATCTATATAAATAAAATTAGACTTTTGTCTGTACATTTCTTGGAATTCAAAAATTTTGCGATTTCTATCCGTTTCAAGCACCCGGGAATCCGATGCGACCCTAAAAAAAAAAAAAGTTTGTCTGTCTGTCGTTCTGTCCTTCCGTCGTTCTGTCATTCTGTCTTTGTGTCATTCTGTCCGTGACGCTTTTTTGTTTAAGCATCACGTAAAAACGACAGAAGCGAATGATATGAAATTGGGTGTCATGATAGGTGGTCACTCAACTTAAAACATAGGAGTCGAATTTAAAAAAAATCTTGATTCGATTTTGACATTTTTCGAAAATCCTTTCAAACTGCCTAAATGTGTGTTCGAACATCACGTAATAACTGTAAAGGTGAAAAAATGATATCGGGTGAAAGGATAGGTGGCCACTCACCTTAAACTATAAGCATCTCATTAAAAAATATCGATCCGATTTCGAGATTTTGTGAAAATCGTTTAAAACTGAGTGAATCTTTGTTCCCGCATTAAGTAATAACGACTCAAGCGAATGATATGACATTGGGTCACAGGATAGAGGGTTGCTCAATATAAACTATAGGTGTCCCATTTTTTAAACATTTTTATTAGATTTGGAGATTTTGTGAAAATTCTCTCAAAATACGTTTCTATTTCCTCAAACATCACGTAATAACGACTCATACGAATGATACGAAATTGAGTGATAGGATAGGTAGTTGCTTATCTTAATTGATAGGCGGTGAATTTTTAAAATATTTTGATTACATTTTGAGATTTTGCAAAAATCGTTTTAGAAGGCTGAAATTTTGTTCAAGCCTCACGAAATAAAGACTGCAGGGAATGAAACGAAATTGGGTGACAGGATAGGTTGTCACTCCACTTAAATTCTAGGCTTCCAATTTTTCAAAATTGTGGATTAGATTTTGAGATTTTGCGAAAATTATTTCAATATGCGTAAAAATTCGTTCGCGCATCCCATAATTACGACTCAAGCGAATGAAATGATATTAGTTAGTGACTCTCTAACCTGTAATATTTTAACAATCCATAAAAATGAAAACTTCGCTTTCTTTACTTTGGTAACCTACTCCATCCATTCTGTGTACTCCTACAATGCTGACGGAAGTTCTTGCTTTTTGGAAATTTGCATTCACTAACCCGTCAAGGACGGGTACTTCAGCTAGTAAGTCCATAAATGTACCGGCTAGGGGAGAGGAATGCATCTTTTGCTGGGAAAGAAACATCGAGGGAATCCAATCGTGTAACACACATGACGCTTGATCTAATTCATAAGCAGTCGTCATTTGCAAGTGGTTGACCCTTTGAGCGTGTTCCATGTTAAAAGGGAAACTTTAGCAGATCTGATCTTTCTCGTTAAAAAGAAACGGTTCGTTTTTTTTTTTTAAACGTTAACTTTTGTCGGGTCAATGGTTGGAAAGAAAAGCAAGGCTCATTTTCTTTCTTCCTTCAAGGGCAGGGGGCTGCGACTCTGAAAAAACGCCCGACGTGAACACTGGCCACGGCTCTATCGCGCACACAAGCGATTACTGTCGAGACTCAAAAAAAACTAAATTTGAGTCATTGAATGACACTAAAATAATGGTACTATAAAAATTCCAAACAGTCCAAAAGATGGGTCACTCGAAAATTAAAAATGATAATCTGTAATAATAATATTTTCGTCTCTTCCGAAAACGGGCATTTTCTACTTTTTTTCCATTTGCGAAAGTATTTTTGTAGGTAGGCCGATACCACAGTTGCACTCACGGAGGGGCCTATGGGGACTCAAGCCCCCCCTCCCCCCAAACCTGGAGAGTGAGATGCGAAAAGCTTTAAAAATCGAAAATTCTCACTCACGAATTAAAATATTTTATTTTAAAAAAGGGTCTTCAAAGGATTCCTAATTTTTTCTGCGGGGATTCACTTAAACGGGAGAGATGTTGGTTTTCAAATAAATACTTACAGTGAGTGTATAAAATAAGTTAAACGTGGGTACAACGTCACTGAAATCATTGGATCATTATGTAGGACTCTTTAACGAGTTGCGTGGATAGTGGAGCTAGTGTTCTATGGGCAAGGGGTGATGACTCTTTTGACGTTATAAGAGACTTGTCACTATAATAGGGGTCACTCTAACCGAGTTCTACAGTATTTGTAACCCCCAGGGACCGATCTACACACTTGGGGGCACAGGGCACGGACCCTTTTGGGGGCGCCCTGCGCAAAAATATTTCGCAGAATATTACTTAATTAAATTAAAACCATCCTCATTCCTAAGTTAATCATAAGTAAACATTTACAAATCAGTAAAATGCCACGACCCATACCTCTTTTATGAATTGTTCAGTTTAAAAATGTTTTTATGGGTATTGACAGTCATCACACACTTTAGAAACGATAAGAGGAAGAGCATGCATACGTGTTCTGTCGAGTTGGCGTAAAAAATGGATCCTTTTTAACATGCAGGTTACATTCCATAAAACATTTTGAATATGTGTGATGAAATGTAGTAAGTCATCAAAAATTTTACTCTCGAGAGATCATTTTAGTAGTTATTATGATGACATAAAAGGAGGTTTAGGAGGCCCCTCAAAATCGGGGGCCCAGGGCACGTGCCCCGGACGCCTTGCCGTCCATCAGTTCCTGACCCCAGCACCCCTTCCATCCAAATTGTGGGTGCGCCAGTGGACGACAGGATACTGGATTTGGGGCATTTCCTCTTTTATACAGACTCCATTTATTTTTAAGAACTTCGCAAAAGAAATCAAAAAACGATTCTATCGGAACAGATAAGTAGGGGGCGCATATTATGGGTGCACAAAATCGGAAGAAAACTGTACTATTATTTTTTTAAAATCGAATCTTTCCATTTTTTTCCCTTCTGACTCAAAAGCCACGTTCCCCCAACGGGAGAAGCCAGATCCGATTCATAATCTGTTTTCATTAAAATTAATAATGAAGTAAGTGATAATTATAGCGGTTAAAAATTCTTGCATCTTATAATTATTTCGCATTCGAAGAAGGACACTTCCCCATCCCCCTCTCTCAATCCCCCCCCCCACGTCTCCCTTCTAATTGCGAGTATAGGCAGAGAGCAGTTGTAATTCGGGAAAGTTAATTGCTAATGGCAGTATGGGAGCGGGCTATAGGGGGGGGGGGAGGGAAGAAATTATGTTTAAAAAATGAGACTGTTGTAGAGAGAGAGAGGAGGGGGGAAAAAAAGCAATGAGAAGTTAAAAAAAAAATATTTTTCAGAATATGATTTAGGCTAATTTCTGGTACGGGTTCGCCATTCCATGAAACAAAAAGAGTCATTTCATGCCCTTCGAATAATAATAATAAAAAAAAAATCACGAAAAAGGAGAAAAATTAGTAAAAAAAGAAAAAAAAAACAAGAACGAAACTGAGTGCCTGTAACCCGTAGTTAATGTTAAAAGAAAAGAAAAAAAAGTGGGGGGGGGGGCACCCAAAAATGAATAAATTTTTGCCGGAGCCTATAAAGGTTTTTCCCATACATTTTAAAACTTCCCAAGTCCGGCTGTAGTCATCAAGCGGGGGGGGGGGGGGGCTCTCTCCTCATTAATCATGACGGCAAAAGAAAAACCTTTATTGGAACAAATGACGCTTGATCTGCCCGAAGAAACTTTTGTCGAGTGCGGGGAGGGGGGGGGATTTTTCGAACTCGGGGTGGGGGTGGGGAGGACACACATGAATCACTGCTGCGAGACAAAAAGGAGTCCGCTTAAATCGCATATTGAGCGAATTAACAGAATTAACTCTGATTTGAATGACAGAGATCTCCCTTTCCTTCTTTTTTTTTTTTTTTAATTCTAGGGTTGGAACAAAAAAAATAAAAAATATGGAAAGAAAACGAAGGGAGGGTGAAAAAAAAAGATGGCGTTGATTTCAGGGACGTGGAAGATGTACCACGACTCTTGAGTGATGGTACTTTTGAGTGCTTAACACGAGGAGGGGGGGGGGGACACTAAATTATAGAGAGCCGAGCGGAGAATTTTTTTGAGTCACCCATAACCGGGTTCACACTATCAGTCAAAGCGTGGGTCCCCGAAAGATTAGAACCGCAGAAGAAGACCCTTCTCGAGTTTTCTTAATGGCGGCTGAAACCGTCCGAGTTCCGAGTCACATGCATTTAAAAAACAGAAAGAGGGGGCATCCGGTTTTTTTTTAAAGAGGCTTCAAAAAGTTTCAGCCATTTCTTTCGCGAAATGAGTGGCCCGAGTGGATAATGATATCTTCTGATCACCTGACCCGGAAGTTCCGATAGTGCGAGACGAGTTTCCGTTGCCATGGGTGGATTTTTCTGGACCGGAGAATTAGAAAGGGAGTTAGGCAAAAAACGATCGAACTGGGAGCGTGGAGGTCTGACTCTCCTGCAGTGCCCCCCACTTCGCAAAAACTTTTGTGGGTGTTCTAGAAATAATAGTTTCCCCAGGTGGAGGGGGGGGGGAGCTATATTTTTCATTATTTTTTTTTTAGAAAAATCTCTGTAGAGGATATTTTATAAAATATCTTTAATACATTTTTAATACACAGATAAAAGCGAAAACTTTGACAAAATATAAATTAGTATAAAATATAAAATGTAAATTAGTATTTATTTTATTAATACATTTTTTATAAAATATCTTTAATAACATTTTTAATACACAGATAAAAACGAAAACTTTGGCAACATATAAATTAGTATTTTTCGGCTCAGAAAAATTCAGACTACACTCGTGGCCAAAAGTATTGCAAGTTTCAGAAATCGAACCCTTTTCAAGAGGAAGCCCCCCTCTCCCCCGTCCAACAGAAAAATCAATAGAATGGATATTTTTTAAGGTCAACCTGTTCAATGAATGACTTCAGAGACAAGACAGCATTAGGTTAAAGAACAAAAATATTTTTTTTACTTATTAAAAAATAGCATACAATAGCATACACTTGCGACTTAACCTATCCCCTAAGAAAGAAATCGCAAAGTGTTCCATTGCAAGAACCGAATGATGTCGTCCATGAATTCGTCTCCAATTTCTCTCAGTATTCACGTAGGAACACTGATTTTGATAAATCAATTGAATCATTTCGAACGTGTATATTTCCATGATTCGCATACTCAACACAAATGACGCAAGAAATGTCAAAAAAGAATAAGTAGTGTTGCCATTTTAACCCTTTAAAATCGTATCATCCCTATTGGAAAACCCTTTACTTCCTTTTCTTTATTGCAAGGAAGTGTCTTATGCGGAACTTTTTTTTTCACTTCAAAACTTGCTTTATTCAGTAATTTGTCTTCGAATATGAATTCTTACTACATTTAAATAGTTCTGGTCAACGACATAGAGTCGCAGCGAGTCAATACAGTAAGGTGACCCGATTTTTCAAGAAAACAATTTCCCCCAGTTCATTCTTCAAAAATCCGGTCAGCCTAGTCATAGAGATATGAATACAAGGAGACGGCATTAGCTATTACTAGCTATTAGATATATAAGCCGAAACTGTAACCGAACCCCCCTATTGCCCGGACTGTATTATTCTCGGGTGACAGTTTCCAATTTTAAAAGAACTCTTGTGTGCCCAAGTGGGCACCCAGAATAATTAAGTATTTGGCATAACAGTGAAACTTTTAACTGCAGAATGCCGATATTTTGTATTGAGAACTATTGTATCCTATAATGGTGCCTATCTTTACTTTTGAATCCGTAAAATCGTGCCTCTTTCAACTGCTATTTCAAAAAGAAACCAGCAAAATGTTCCGCCCTGCTTAGACCAACACAGTGACTTCATTTCGTCCTATGATGAAGACAGCTAATGCAATACCCTCTAGATGTAGACAGCCTTACAACTGAAGCATGAACGTCATCACTAGGTCTTCTTAGAGGACGTCATCACAATTTCACTTTCACAAAGCATGTCTATTTTAAATGTGTGGGGAATTTTTTCCCCCATAAAACTTTTTAATGATTTAAGATAAAAACATTGATTTTACGACACATGACCATTTTTGACCATCACTCACTGTAATAATACGATACAGAAGTAGATCACAATGAATTATCTTGCATCAGAAAGGTATTTTAATTTCTATCTTTAATTTAAAATATTTTCTAGTATTTGTAGTATCCACCCGAAATTTCGAATAGTTTTGCATTTTGAAGATACAACTGTGATGATGTCAATAAAGAAGATATAGTGATGACGTCAAAGCTTCCGGTGTTAGGCCTTCTGCATCTTAAAGGTGTTGGCTAATGCCGTCTCCTTGTATTCCTATCTCTACGAGCTTAGGTAACCGACACTGGACCCCTCGTCCTCTGGATTATGGAAGACTTTTATCCAGTCAGGGTCAAGCACACTCACACACCAACCCTAGTAGCACAAGTAGTTCAGAAGACGTTCAAAACAAGTCTTTTGAACGTCAAAAAACGTACTTTGAACGTTTTCAGAACTAGTTGTGCTATTAGGGTAGGGAAGCGTTCTCGAGATGCTCATTCGTCTGAGGGCGAACCCTTTCCCCTGTTCGAGCGCAAGAACGGAAAATCAAGAGAAAGCAAAACACGCAGACCGGGTCCAAAACAACATTAATTATTCGGGCAAGAGGGCGCAACACAAAAGGTGTCGTAAAGCAAAAGAGTAAAGTTTATTAACACCGGAGAGGGAGCAAAGGATGGATGTATTTTTATGGGGAGTCCAATAATTGCTTGGAATCTCTTAATAGGTCTCCCCCCGGGGGGAGAGAGGTGGCGAGGGGTGGGGGGAATGTTAATTAATTTTGCTCGTTAAGTTTTCCACCTCGGAATCAATTCCGAAGAACTCTTTGCTTCTTTTCTGGCGAACTCCTCCTCCCCCTCCCCCTTCTTCTGTCCCCCCCTACCTTTTTTTCCCCCTCGAATGTATCTTTTTGTTTCTGAGCCGGGAGAAGGCCTCCTCCATTGTTCCCCATTACTATAGGAGGTGGCGAAGAAGATGAATGAACACCGATTTCGTGATTTCGGTTTTAAAATCCTCCAGTTTTACAAAGTCATAACAAATGTGTGCACGTGGTGATTTATAAGGGAGCTTATTCTTTGTGGGGGGGGGGCTGAAGATCGAGGTTTTTTGTGGGGGTGGTGGTTGAGACTCTTCGCTTTTGTTCGGATTTGGAGTGTGTGCGTTCGTAGGTTCTCTCGCGTCGGGCGCCCACCTATAAGACACACGTAACCACCAGACGCTGATGAATCGGAAACACAAAAGGGAAGAAGGAAAATAACATCGGGAGAGTATTTGTTATCGAAACTGGAACAGGGGTAGTGGTACTCTCGTTCGGGCTTAAAAGCTATTTAGCATGAGGGGGGGGGGGCGGAGAGGATATTTTGGGAGGAAAGCTAATGCCGAGCTCCTTTTCTTGTTCTCTCTCTCGTGGGAGTGCACTTTCTGGGACGGAACAATAAGACAATGCGATTCAGTTATTTTAAAAAGTGTTGGATGTTTCTGTTTGTATTAAACACGCTTGTTTCATTTTCATTTTTTTGCCCAAGACTGAGAAGACAGCTATCGACCCTCGAAGTGTTCGGGTCGTTCCAAGAAAACTGAAACAAAAACATTTTCTAAACAAGCTCTGTAAAAATTTTAAAGGTTCCACGAATTCCCGATGGCATTCGTCCAAGAACACGGAGCCATTTTAATACGAAACAACCCTCCCTAGTAGCAATCCTGAACCGGGCTTTACTCGGCCTGTCATCGGGGCCTCGGTAGAGTCATCGCCTCATCATGACGGATCCTCCTTCATTTCTCGCACGTTCAGGGTGGCCGATGATTGGATCTTTACGCGTAGATATGTAGGATAGGCGCGGTTGTTTTTGCCGATGATAAAGCTTTCTCTCGTGGTCCTGGACGGTTTCTGGTCGCCGTTCCATGACCATTGTACGAAGAAGGCCGATTCACTAAGCCGACAGGCGGGAAGAGATGACCCCACAGACGAGATGACTCAAGGTCATTTCATTCTTCTGTCTTAAAAGCTGACGTGCTAGTCTCTTTGGGTGTTAAAAATTTTTTTACCTTAATTTTAGCGTGTTTGCAGCTACTTTTATGAGATTGTCATACAGTTACCTTAATGCCTGATAAGTAGATTTAAGTTCGAGGAGCTGGAATAATTGTAATCATTTAAAAAAATGGCCATATACGGATTTTCCCTAAATATTTTAATTTTGCATTATTCTCGTTATCTTTTTTAAATATTAGATTTTTTAATCAAGGTTATTAAGGAGGTACGTACGAGCGTCTTTCCGTGTGTCAGAATTTGTTTTACCTTAATTTTGTCAAGTTAGCTACTTTTATGATATTTTTTACTCATCTTACAGCGGATTTCAGACCGATTTATCAGAACTCTGTGATCATTGTAAAAATGATAAATACATAGATTTTGCATAAATATTTTCATTTTGCATTATTCTCTCTCTCTATTGTGTGTGTATGTTATATCTTAGATTTTTTTTCATTACGGTCAAGATTACTGAAATTTGTACAAATCTAACTCTGGCCGTAAGCACAATCTTCTTAAAAAGTAACAGTAATCATAATGCATATCGATTCTAATAAACAATTAAAATAGCTGTGTACACGCCTGATGCGTGTTAGTGAAAATCTAAAAATTCAGTTTCCATGAACACTGAAAAAAAAATGGACTTTGAAATTAAGATTCATTTACAAGTAATTTCCTATTTAAATCTCATTAATGTGTATTTCTTTAAAACTTATTTTTTCCTCCACATTTTCATGGCAATGTCCACTGCAATACTAGAAATACCTTATATGCCAACGTAAACTTCTGACAAGGTACGCTTATGATATTAAATATATAAAAATATGTGTGTAAGAAAATATGAATAAATTGAAACATTAAAAGAAATAAACAAGGCAATATACCATGCTACGATTTTCCCAAATTTATATCGATGGCAACGGCTTCAACAAAAGGTCATGGGTTCCAGACATTAATCGCCTCAGCTCTTAGCCGAAATTTTCCCCTGTTCCGAACATCTATTCCCAGTATTTCCAAGCGGACATGCAGGAGCAGAAGCCGAGGTAAGTCCCTCCCGTTCCCCCCCGATGTGATGAAGAACCTTGCACGGCTTCCGCTGCGCTTCTTTCTAAACTGATGACCGACATTTCAGGAACCGAAGACCGTTTGCTACTATAGGGCTATGTCTTTTAGGACCGTTGAATGTATTCGAACTGATATTAAGGCTGCTAACGACAATAGAGCTAAACGTGGCCAGTCAAAATGTGTATTTGGTCATAGACGGGTGCCCTATCGAAAAGGGTGTATATAGTATTTATAGTTCTTTTACAAGAGCACCCAAAAGAAATTCTAATGCTGGACGGTCCATGATCATTAGAGACATCCATTCCGTCCCAAACATGATACAGTAAATATATAAACTTTTATAATATATTACTTCTCATTTAAAATAGGATAATAGCAGCTAAAGTTATTTTGCAGGGTCTCTGAAAATAACGTTAATAGTATGCAGGTTTTTTGTGGTTATACCTAAACTCTCGCAAAATTACATAGCCAAAGAGACAGTTGTGTCGGAAACTGTTCCATAATCCATGAGTTTCGCACGATTTATCTTTCTTGTTGGCTCTTCTTTGAACAAAAAGCGTTTTAAAGTATATGTTTCGTAAAATTATAAATCGAAAGTTATACACATGGAGTCACCGAATTGAGTGCAAAAGAGCTCGCGCGAAGCTATTAGAATAATACACAATATTTCACAATTTTTACATGACTCGTTTCGGTTGCAGACAACTTTGAGATCCGATTTTTTTAAAGGCAGGGTCACCCATTCAAAAGAGTATCCAATGGTTTTTCTTATAACCCTTCAATGGTACAGATGGGGTCACTCTTCTGACACTGAAGAATCATTGTTTAAGTGTGGGAGACCCTTTCTCACTGTGTTCGCCTGTTGCACATTTGGAAGCACACATGATTACTGAATCCTGCGATCACTTTATAATTGAAAAATAGTTTAATACATTTTTTTTACACTATCAGCATTCGCTGTAAGGAAGGATCCTGTTTGTCAGCCTTTCAAACGCAAGCATCAAAGCAACTGAATTTTTCAATTCCTGCCAGCATCGATGCATTCAAACAAACCCTATTCCTGTAGAAATGTCGTCCATCAATACCAAGCCTGTTGACAAGAGTGCGAAAAAAAAAACTGGATTCCACGTGTTGATCTTTGCATTCCAACGAGTGGCAAGCATTTTCGACATCTACCGTCAGGAATGATACTGTATATAAAATTAGATTTAAAGGATGTCTCTCAAAAATAAAATGATCTCGGAATTCAGTAAGGTCGTGCGTCCCTATCGGTTTGTCGGCTGAAAGTTGTAACAGTCCAACGGAGTGTTGGAAATTGCGTTCTCCCACACTTAAAGAAAGTTCCAACAAGTGTACTTAAGTGTTAGACTAGTTCCCACATCCGTAAGATTTGAAGGGTTATAAGAAAAACCATCGCGTACTGCTCTTTTGACTGTATTTTAAAGATCTTATCTCAAAAGGTGTCTACAACCGAAACCAGCTTTCAGAACTAGTTGTGCAATGAGGGCGAGTTGTTGCTTTTCTGACTGTACCACACCTTCAACCCGAGCGAACCTGGTCCCCCCCCCCCCACAAACCCTTCGTGCATCATCACACGATAGAAGAGGGAGCCCTGTCACTTCGTCCGCAGGTGGTGCGGGTGCCTCGAAAACAGTGTCGGCGATAGAAACAAGGTAGATGCCGTTGCCTTGGCGTGCATCCTCTCTTTTCACGGGGTGTAGGTGTGTGTGTAGGGGGAGTCGGGGGGGTGGAATCGAGTGGCGTTGAATGGGGCCCGTGCTCGATCTTTTGAGGATGCAGGCGAAAAGAGTGTCAAAGGCCGCAATGGGCCATCCAGTTCTCACCGGGAACTTTTAAATGGAATTCAAAAGCAGCTTCTATTGTAGACAGACAGAGAGAGAGACCGTGTTCTAAAAGAGACAGCCCCCCCCTCCACCCCTTTTACTACCTTATTCAGATCGAGGGCTGGAAGGGGCGTCGGGGGGAGGGGGGGTTGCTCGGAAAACTAAACCCCGTGCCTCAAGTGGTTTCCGAACAGCCGCGGCGTCCTGGGTAATCGAAACCACCTCACATCTCTCTCTTTCAAAAGCGGTTTCTGTCAAAGGAATTTCGTCATCGTCACCGCCCCGTTTTAAAACAGTTCTTTTATTTCTCTCGAAGGGAGCGAGTCCTCAAAAATGATGATGGAGCAGAGAGAAAAGTTGTTGCGAACTTTTACCACCACGGGTTTGTTCTTTTCTGTTTCAACCTCCCCCCCCCTCCCCCCCCCCCTCGCAGAAGTCCTAATTTTCGAGTTTTAATGATTCGCCGAAAACGGTTTTGCGCGTGCTAGAGCGGGAGGGGGGGGGGGCGAAAACCCCGAAGTTTTCCGCGATCGGAAATGGAAACGAACCCATTCTCGAGGTGGAAAACCTTGAAGTGCTTTTCGAATCCAATCCAATGAACTGTTTGCCTTTGAAGCTGGATCAGAGTGTGTGAGTTTTTTTTTCTCCTCTTCTCGAAAATCTCTTTTGCCGCAAAATAGTTGCCAAGTGGAGAGTTTTATGCGTTTTAAAATATTCCGCTTTTACGGGAGGCTGAGTGGATAGATTTTTCGACAGTTCGAGGAAACATTTTTGAGTGAATTCCGGGATGTTTAAATGGCGTTTAAAAATGGACTGTTTTTAAAAAACGACGGCGGCGTTGCGAGGAGACGCAAGAACAACGAGCCGGAATCAAAGGCGGTATTTTTGCGAGCTCGTCTGAAAATTCCAACCGAGGACATTGCACGCGCGCTTGTTATTAAAAATGAACGAGCTGTTCTCTTTTTGAGACAGATGCGTCCGCGATGTTTCAGATTTCTGACAAAGTCATCCACGACGGCACGATCATAAGATTCCTATTTTTATGGCCTCTCCATTCGGTATTTAGATTTTGTTCGTGGAAGAGATTACTTTTATAAAGAGATTCATTTTTTTAAAAAATCGCGTGTGGTTATTCAAACAAATTCACTCCACACACTTTGTTATTCAAAAACAATTCAATTTGCCACTGACATTTTTTTAAAAGTTGTGTTTCTGTAATAAAGAGCGAAATAAGATGTTTAAAATGAAATATCGTTTCAATACTTTTTAAATAATAACTCCAAACTTCATACGAATGTCAATGAATCCGAAGAGTTGAATGAGTTTGTACTGGAAAGTTGAAACACCTTTAAGTTAAAAATGTTTACAGTTCATTTAAAAAATTTCCTTGGTGAAACAAGTCTTTTTTTTTTTTTTAAACGAGAAAAATCGTGTTAAACTTTTACGATTTTATCACCGTACAAAATATTTTACAGTGCTTTTGAATAATCCTCGATTTCCAAAGCAGTGAAAAGTATGCGTATAACAAATCTTTAAGAATTAAAAAAAAAGTATTTTATAAACTTTTTGGCGAACTTACTTATTATCTCGACGGTCCGCCAAGACGAGCCACTTTTTGCCAAGGTAAATGCCGGAAACATGAAATGATGGATGGTTTGCATTACGATTGGAGACAGTTTGTCAGCACGAAAAAATAGTTTGGCGAGAACGACCGCCGGGATAATACGTAAGTACCCTTTTTTACAACTTCTTTTAAAAATGGCATATGACAACGACAACTACAGACAGAACGAGAGGAGGAAAACAGCCATGACAGTAGAAACTAAAAACAGCAAATCGAGCAAATCGAATCCTCTTACACTATAGTGTCTAATCATCCAGTTTGCGTCTCACCCCCCAGAGTGAAGGGCTTGCTGCAACTGTCCTGTTGGATACCCCTTTCCCCTAATTAAATTGCACTCATTGCAAATAGGGAGGCCATCCTTTATTCTATGCAAATGTTTGAACAAAAAGTTATGGAGTAGCGAGACGAAAAGGAAGCAACTCATTTCTTTCTTGGCAAGTATCATCGGAAATCCCTTCAATCCACATTTTGGAGTTATTCCTGGGAGCAAACGCTTCCCACAAAACTTCTCTGCAGTAATACTTTACCATTCTTACTTCAATAAAGTAAAGTGACGTCACTTATCGGAAGAACACTTTCTTCAAATAACATCTTTGTTATCAGAAGGCTCCTTCATGGGTCAAGGAGTTTGGAGTTCTCATCTCCACTCGGGCCGAAGTGTGATGGTATCACCATTGCATGACAACCTCTTTGTGTCATAAGGGGTGACGTTTTAAAGTACCAACAGAATGAATCCGAATAAACGGAAAATTTCAGAAGAAGACATTTACTGGAGAACGCATCGTTTACGAGTCTGAGAGACAGTGGCGGCTCGTGGGTTATTCATAAGGGGGGGGGGGTTCACAAAATTAATTTCGAAAATTACATAGGCAGATACGACGCACCTTACAAGTTAAAATACATTTGCATTTCTAGCAGTGAAAGAAAAACAATGCACGCAACTGACAGTAAACGAGTCCTCTTGGGTCTGGCATTTCGTTATCGAGATAAGTGTTAGCAAAAATAGTGTCTTGATTTTTTATTTCAATTTTTTTTCAAAGGATACTATTGAAAAATGTCATTGTTTTAGCTCCGAAACACTTCTTTGACTTCCATCTTAATTATTGATAGTAAAAAATACTGTAATGGAAAATGATAAGAAAATGAAAAAAAAAATGGATTCACTAACTGAAAAACCGGCAAACCAAAAGAGAATCCGGAGGAGATAATGGCAGAAAAATCTTCTGTTTCATTTCCGAGAGCACAATAAAAGTGTGCGAACGGACTGCGGACGGAATCGCCTCGCTTGTCCCGCAACTCTCTCGACATAAACGCTCACAATACTGTGGAAGCACCCAATTATCCCATAAAAGTTCTTGAAAGTAGGTTGGCACCTATCGATCAAAATCAATTATTAAATTATAACTGAAAATTGTCTCGAATCCTGTTTATGACACTTCAAAACAAGTTTGAAATGCAGTGGAACCTACTAAATGGACCCTCTTGGTAAAGAGACCACCCGTCTACAGCGACCACTTTCATTCAATCTCACTTTACAACCAGCGCACTTGACCACCTTCGTAGGGTGACCACCCTCCTGAGGTGACCGATTTTAATCTTTCCTAAAACGATATACATTAGACGGGTTCCACAGTGATTCAATTTTCACAGTGAATTCCTTTTCCTAAACAATGAACGGATGGATTCTCATTTGTATTTTCAACTAGCTGAAGTACCCGTTCTTCGCACGGGAATGAATGGACTTTTTGATATTACGATTTGTGGTGATTACTATTCATTGTAATAAACAGATATAGCAAAGTGGATATCGCGTTATATTGTGTCCAATAATCATGCATACCGAATTGCAAGGCAATCGTTTGTACGGTGCAGAAGGCCATGCGGCGTAGCGCAATCTAGTGGCGAGTTTTAGCAAAACGGATACGGCGAAAATATTTTTCGCATTCAGATATCGATGTATACGAATTTTCATGACTATCGGCTGGACAGTCCTAAAGTTCATGTGTTGACGCGACATCTAGTTATAGGAAAATGGATAGCGCCAAACTCTTCCCCGTGTTCAAATATCTATGTATACCTATTTTCATAGCGATTATTTGCACAGTCAAGAAGTGATACACTGCAGGGCCATCTAGTGGTTCAATAAAGTAATGATTTGCTACAGCGCCGTCAAGTGGCGAGTTATAGCAAAATGGATAACGCCAAAATATTCTCATTGTTCAAATAGCTATGTATACTGATTTTCATAGCGACCGTGTTCAACTATCTATGTATACCAATTTTCATAACGATCATTTGCACAGTCAAGAAGTGATACACTGCGGGCCATCTAGTAGTTAATTAAAGTACTGATTTGCTACAGCGCCGTCAAGTGGCGAGTTATAGCAAAATGGATGACGCCAAAATATTCTCATTGTTCAAATAGCTATGTATACTGATTTTCATAGCGACCGTTTGAATGGTCAAGAATTTGGCCTGCTGCAGCGTCATCTAGTGGCGAGTTAAAATAGTAATGCATTGCAGTGTCATCTAGTGGTGAGTAACATCAAAAGGAACGCAGTTAGAATATATTCTTCGTGCTCAAATGTGTAAGTATAAAAAATTTTATGCCGATCGGTCGAACGGTATAGAAGTTGATGCTTTGCAGCGCCATTTAGCGGCAAGTTACAGCAAAATGGATAGTGAAAAATATTCTCCGTGTTCTAATATTCGCGTGTACCAAATTTCATCGAAATCGGTTTGACGATATTCGCATAGCAAACGGCTAAACGGAATAGAATTCAACGTAGTGTTGCGGCACCAATTGGCAAGTTAAGGAAAACGGATATCATAAAAACCTTCTCCATCATAAAAGACTTAGGTTAACCAAATTTCATCGTGCAACGGTGCTCGACGGTGCTGGAGTTTTTCAACCTCATAAACACATACCAACATTCATTTTTATCTATAACCAGTGTTATTATATATACCAGTCTCAAATAAAATCCAGGCCTCGACAAAGTGCCAACATACGCCATTTTGCAAGAGTTTTTTCAGGGAATCATTCGAAGCATTGACTTAGCAGCAATCAATATGGGAAATGGTTCGACCGCCAAAGAGTAGCACGCATTTATTTGAAAATTGGAATTCCTTAATACAGCCGATTTTTTTTAAATTATCAACTATAACGTGTTTTATTCATCGTTACTCCGATGTACTAAATGAGAAGATTTCAATTTTCTAAAATTTGGCGGAATTCCCCCAACTTAAGTCAATGTACTCAATTGGCGAGAATTCTGAAGTTAGATCGCTTGAAATCCCTTAATAACTGCATTATTTCTTCACGGATCATTAAAATTTAACGCTGTATTCTAATAAAACCTTTGAACTTGTTTTCAAAAATCTATTTCCTTAAGCTCTCAATAAATTGCGCCAAGCCGAAAACCGTGCAAACCGCTAGAACTCACTTACTCAAAATCCATATTTCAGCCATTTTATTTTTTCGCCAAACTAAAAAAATTTACACATTAGCCTCAGAAATCTTCAATTCTTATTGTTTTGCGTGTAAAGCATTACATTCCTGCTCTGATTTCCCATGCACACGATATTATAATTTAAAAAAAAATAACCTTACGAATATAAACTAACAAAAAAAAATCATTATTATTCTTTTATTTTTACTTTGAGAATTTAAAACATTTTATTCGGCAAAATCGCCACACATGGCAACCACGATCCTTATTTCACACTTTTTTCACTACAGGGGTTACAATTACGGAAAGATTTTTGCGTGAAGAGCATAAAAAATCTCTTAAATTCGGGGAACGGGTGGACTTTCGAAGTTTTAAAGTGGACTATGATTTATTCTATATTATTTTGCATATCTGTGCTAAATTTCAGGCCGATAGGTCCATTTTTGTGGATTTGTATACGAATCAAATCCACAAACAAACAAACAAACAAACAGAATTTCATTTTTATTTATAAGATGAGCCACTGAGTGGCTCGGGTGACTGGAACAGAATTCGCGAGCCCATCCACCACCTCCTAGATATAGAAGGCCTGAGAACAAAAACTTTTACGTCATCACTAGGCCCACTGAAATGACGTCATCCCACATTTATTCTCAAAAAGTAAAACTATTAAGTGCGTGGTGAATGGAATCCAGCCTAAAACATTTGAATGCTTTAAGACAAAAAACTGAATTCGACGACCCATAGTAAATTTTAACTATCGCTCATTACATAATAGGATATAGCAATAGACCCTAATAAATTATTTTTTATCAGAAAGGTATTTTAATTTTTTTCTTCAACTTAAGATATTTTCTAAAGTTTGTATCCTTCACCCGAAATTTTAAATGGTTTTACTTTGTGAAAGTAAAACTGTGATGACGTTCAGAAGACGTTTTCTGAACGTCAATAGACGTTCAGAGAACGTGTGTGTGTTTGCTGGATTGTGTATCCCCGATTTAAATCAAGGAATCTTTTAATCCATTGATTTAAATCACGATTAAAATCACAGGGTTAAATTAATGGATTTAAAGCATGGACACCCTGTTCCAACCCAATACTTACTGATCGAGGAAACAGAACGGAAGGCCCGACGTAGAGTGCCACCCCCCCTTACCCACACCCCCACATACAACCCCGTTAAAGGTTTCAGTGATGAGTTTCATCTCGCGTTCTGCTTCTCATCGGTGGGGAAAATCTCGCAATTT
Organism: Cheiracanthium punctorium; assembly: GCA_038373885.1. Taxonomy (NCBI): domain Eukaryota; kingdom Metazoa; phylum Arthropoda; class Arachnida; order Araneae; family Cheiracanthiidae; genus Cheiracanthium; species Cheiracanthium punctorium. The sequence continues at coordinate 447,772 of JAWZYV010011044.1, forward strand.
TCACCATTCGGATATTTTTAATAAACTTGCCGAGCGTTCTTCCTCCCCCCCCCCCCTCTCCCCTGTCGTTTTTGCCTGTGCGCGATTGAGGTGAAGAGCATCATCCAACGACACCTCGATTAGCGGCCGATTGCCTGTAAAAATCCCCCCCGCCCCCCCCAACGGGCACAAAACAATCGGAGGTGCTGCCCCCCCTCTACGCATTTCCCTTGATGGATGGAAACTCATCACATATTGGATCGGAGGACACGCATACACACATACCGCGATGGGGAAAATAATAAATGGAACATTCTGTCGAAGAAAGAAGACGAAGAAGAAAAAAAAGCACACACACACACACTCACTGGGGGAGAGGGGGTTGACAAGCACCCCGTTCGTTCCCGAAAAAGAAAAACATTATTTACGAAAACCCAATCGTCGGAGACACACAGACCAGATGAAACAATTTCTTCCATCTTCTGCTTTCTTTTCTTCCATCCCCCCCACCCCACCCCTCCAATAGCGGACACAGAAGAGATTTCCATAATCTATAATTCTCCAAAACTTTGTGGACGAAATTTATAGGGAGAAGGGAGTATTTCTGTCCAATTTTTTTTGGGTTGTTATTCCTCCTCCTCCCCCCTTTTTATATTATTATTCGGTTCGACGTTATTATTTGCATCCTCATCCCCTTCCCCCCCGCCCCCCTTTTACCCCTTTTTCTTCCCTTCCCTGCAAAACATGGAGTGCTGTTTCTCTCTTTTTCCCTCATTATTTCAAAACTCCGGAGAGGGTGGTAGGGTTAAGAGGGAACTGTTCCGAAGGGGGGAGGGGGGCATTTTTTTCTTCCCCTTCCCCTCGCGAACAATAATATCTAGAGAGGGACCCGAAGCGATGTCGGGAGGGGGGGGGAACGGGGAGTGGAGGGGGGGGCCGTGGAATCGAAATGAATTCTTAGCCAAACTTATTGCGAAGAAGTTTTCTTGCGTCGAAATATTACTCTCTATGCAAAGACCGTCCGTCTAATAGGAGGACCTTCCGCAAATAAAATCATGACCTGGGAAGTGTCTCCCCCCCCCCTCCTACCGCTTATCGTTTTGCGGTGTTTGAATATCAGTTTAGAAGGCGATAGATGCAGCGATTTCGTTAGCATTCCAGAGAGAGGCACAATGGAATATTGCAATCGTCAACATACGACAGTGTCGCAATATTGAACACGGGCTTCGTCGATAGACGGAGAATTAGCATATTGAGCGGGACTTCCGCTCATGGCGATTAAAATGTTGCGGTCTTTAAAGCATCACGGCATCATTCCCACCTGAAGCACCTCACTTTCAAAATCCTCGACAATAGTGTCATCCTCTTCAATCCATAGCTTCACTTCCTGTCTTTTATTTTGTACATTCTTAATTTAAAAAAAATCTTCATCCCAAAACTTAAAGCAGTGGGATACACCTATCTTAAAATATTGCCACCTAGGTTAATAGGATTATTCAAAGAGCTTGAAAGTAACTCAGTCCAATATATCCACGCACCCATAAGAGGCAGTCTAACATCACTCAGTGACTCGGATTAAAACTATATATACAAATATGAATAACAAAATTAATGCTAGTCTATTATTTTCCATTGAAAAAGAGTCCTATTAAAATACTGGATCTATGACTCTGGACGCACTCGCATTTATTTATTTATCTTTTTCTTAAGTCCTATTACTTTCTGTTGGGCTATCCAAATTAGAATGCCACCCACTTTCTGGCTTTCTTCCAGATTTTATTCGCAATTACAATACGCGTATTTTTGTCATTCGCATAAATATGTTTAAATACCTTACACTGTTTGTCTATCAAAATGAGTATTGAATAGAACTCACTTTCTGGCTTCCTTTCAAAATTTTATTAACAAGTACTGGAAGAAATTATTTTATTTCGTCTTTGTATATGCTTTATCAGAATTATTATTGTATTTTTAATTATTTTGTATTGCTTATTATTGTTTATGTTTTGAATTATTATATGTAATATGTAATTATATTTCTGATAAAAAATATGTAAAGTGAAACTTCGACTGCCTTGAAGTTTCCTTAATATTGTTAATGCCCAATTGCTTTCAGCTATAAATTTACAAGTTACAAACAATCAAAATCTTTTTTTATTCTTAATTCCACCTCTCCATAGAAAAAATATCACAACAGATGAAAGATTTCATCTGCGGCGATAATTTTTTCTATGGAGAGGTGGAATTAAGAAAAAAAAATCGATTTCATCTGCAGTCTTCAGTGATTAGATCAGATTCTTAAAATATCGATATATTGAGTTATCAGATTCTTAAAATACTCCAATGGCCGGACCCACGGAAGTATTTCAAGTTGGTACTTTCTGTACTCTTTTATTTTACGTTAGAAGCATAAGTACATTTAAAAAATACAACTCCACCCACACAAAAGAGATACCATTTTCGCTCACTGATGTTTGCTGAAAAGCAAGTTATGAGACAAAAATCAAATCAAAATGACTTTGGATAGTTTCTTCAGCAGGAAATGGTATGTGTATTTGAACACAAGTTTAAAAAGGTAGATTAAACTTCTACATTTATTGCTTAAGTGATTATCTTTCACTACAGTACTTATACTAATCAGTTTATTATAGTTTAACTGTACGTGACCCTAAAAGTAAAATTTCCTCTTATCACGCGTCACGACCTGCTGTTTCACATGTTTATAATGTTCCTAAACATTATTAGTATATTTCGTGTTAGATACATCGAATTACGACAAACATTTATGTGCGAACGCAGAAAAACTACATAAAGTACTATAAGTTAAAAGTACGCTAAAATCCTTTTGATAGCACTTTCGGTGGTATGCCACCACCATCCATTAACATCGAATTTCAGTTCAGTTCAATTTCACTCCACCCCCACAATTTCATAATTTCATTCCGGATCTATTTGTGCATGCGTCATGACGATGATGGCGCCATCTGTCGTAAGTATTTGTAGGACTTCCATTTTTAATGCGTAATCAAGGTTTCGATAATCGGTGAATTTTTTTGTTTGACAACGACGTGACGCATTCGTTGTCATTATTCAACGACACGACGCATACGCAAATAGATCCGGGGTGGCATGATATTATGAGGAAGGAGATCCGTGCACACACGGCAAAGACTGAGGATGGTGGTGGCATGCCACCGAAAGTGCTACAAAAGGATTTTAGCGTACTTTTAAATTTTAACGTTTTAAACAATCCTTTTTCCAATTTTTAATCAATACATAAAAGTATATAAAGAAGTCGTCAGACACAGTAACAACATGTAGAGGGCTCCGATTCAGACGTCTGCCCAAGGCACCGGTTTGTCATCATCGGGCTCTGAATCTATCAACATATAAAACTCAAACTTTGTAAAACAACACAGATAAAGGGTACTCATATGTTATTTTAAACAGCTTTAATTATTTCCACTCCGTTTCTTTTGGGTGTTTTTTGTTATGCAAAAAAAATATTTTTATAGGCTGCAAAAACCCGACGATTATCCAAATTGGGTAGCTCGGTCACATTCGTTATACAGAGATTTTTTTTAAAACGGTTAAAAATGCGTTTTAATAAAGAGGCTTCGTTAAAATAAGTCTGCAACAGACAGTTTTTAAACATTCGCACAAAATAATAATCTTACCATGGTTCGTTTGCTCAGCACCTATATTATGAAGCAGCGAATTAAAACGACCATCCCTTGAAAATGAAATTTTTAGGGATGGTTGCGGGACGAGACAAAAGGTCTTCTCGTTTCGCAAAAGTAACTTTGAATCGCTGTCTCGTTTCGCGACCTTCCCCAATACTTTTTACCCAATGAATGCCGACACAGAGCACGAAAAATACCAAGTGTTAACACAATAAAACCCGCAGCGATCCATTTTTGGATGGTTGCAAAATTTGTGAATCCCAAAAATATTTAAGCATAAATAACACTTTCCTATTTTGATTTCCCGAATAATAAATTTCCACAAAATACTCAACGATAACAAAGTAAAATTAGACCTTTTCACTGTCTTATTCGTATGTTAGGAAAAGGTATACCAGACAAACGTCGAAAATATATGGATCACTACTCGCATCCCCATAAATTGGAAAATGGGATGAAAAATGCCTGGCGCTAATATAGGTTAAAGCGAATGTATTCACTGTTTAGCTGTTGCAATAGACTGCACACTAAAAGCAACACACATCACCAGAATTTTTCTGACCCAATACCTACATGACCTGCCTATATTATGAATACCGAAAACGTCAGATACTTCCAACCATAGAGATATGAATACAGTTAGACGGCATTTGCTATCGGATGATAAAACCAAAACTGTAACCGATCCTCTCTGTTGCTTAGACCCCATTGCAATTGGACTGTTATTCTAGAGTGACAGTTCCAATTTTAAAGAAGTCCTGTTACCCAAGTGGGCGCCCAGAATAAGGACGCATTGGACATCACTGTAAAACTTTTAACTGCATAATGCTGACCCAGCAAACACACAGGTTCTCTGAACGTCTATAAGACGTTTTCTGAACGTTAATAGACGTTCAGAGGACCTGTGTTTGTTTGCTGGGGAGAGTTTGTATTAAGAACCTAGTAGCACAACTGGTTTAGAAGACGTTCAAAACACGTCTTTTGCACGTAAAAAAGCGTGTTTTGAACGTACTTTGAAGGTTGTCAGAACTAGTTGAGCCATTAGGGGAACTATTGTAACCTATATTTCTGCGTCTTTACTTTTCGAATCCCTAAAATCTTGCCTCTTTCAGCTGTCCTTTAAAAAGGAACCCACAAAATGTTCCGCCCTCCACAGTACTTCATGTCGTCCAATGCTGAAGATCGCTAAATGCCATCTCCTTGTATTCATATCTCTATGCTTCCAATCTTCAGGAACTATTTTTCTATTCTCCTGGGAACAAAGTCGGCCAAAACCGAGTCGGCAGGATAAAACCGGAAGAAGGCAATTTTTAGCCTTTATTCCAGATGAATTTCTAGTTGATACTAAACCTGTTGTTTAGTTACTAAACAACAATTAATACAGTCGATTCAGATAGAGTTTGGGGCGGCGATACTAAACACGTGCAAACTAAAAAGCTAGTCTGCAGCATTGACAACAAACATGAAAACAGAAACAACAGCAAACGCTCTGATGGGTCTACTAGCTTCACTCTTCACTCATCCCCCATTTTCCCTAACTTCCATAGGTGTGGGTCATGCAATCTAGTACTAAATGTAAGGGTGCATTCGATGGAGCTTCAGTTTGATAGTATATATATTTGAATGATTCATCGATTCAAATTTATTTAAAAGCTGGGTCATGATCTGAATCGTAAGTGTTCGGAAAGTCGAGTGGAGTCACTCCAGATTTTTTCTTTTTGAAGAATCATAAATTACTTATGAAACGGACGTAGGTAGTTGGAAAACTGCTCCAATCTACTCGTGAAAGACAGCGCGCCAGTGCATTGCGACAGAACGAGAACACGGCGAAAACGCACCCAACAACGGTGGATTAGGTTTCCCCCGCGATTCACTGCCCTCTGCTGAATTCTCTCCCGCGCAGAAACAATCCACTTTTTGAAAACGGCTTCTCTCTCTCTCCACTTCTCGACTCTGCCGAGCGGCGAAAAACTGTCATTTGCCTCTCTCCGGCAGCACCCTAATTTTTGCTGGCTTAAACCTCGGATAAACTTTCCTATTTTTCAAAATACAATGACAAATTCTGTACTTTCCAGTGGCGCGGGCGGAGGGGGGGGGCATGCTCGCTGGTACTACCTGATCGAGCCCCCCCCCTTTCCCCCGGCCTTCCCTCCTCCTTTGTCAGGTCCCTATGTCGCTTGTCAGGCCCCGACTGTGAGCGATCCATCACGTGACTGTCGACCAGGGCCCGCCGCCCCCTACTCTTTCCCCTCGCTCACACACTCGTCATCCATCTTGGCCTCTCCAGGATTTTTTGAGCGAGAATAAATAAATATATTTCAATTCTGAAGTCGCCCGTCCTCTTGCCGAGAGATGGAATCGTCGTGTGGCATCCGCTGGAAAAGAATGTCTGGGGGGGGAGGAGGAGGGGCGCTGTCCGACACCGAGCAACCATTTGATTTATTTATAAAAAGCAAAGAAGGGAGACGTCGTCGTGCAACGTGTTCTGAACGTTCTACACGCTGGACGGGGAGGAAAGCGGATCCCGGGAGAAAGATGGGTTCGAGTCGCTGGCAGAAGCCGGCCGAAGGGGGTTCCGGCTCCGCGATCTTACTACTCTATAGTTACGCCGAGAGACCCGAACAAGAACTGGCAACAAGTAAACGCGTATTAAAAGGTTAAAAAAAAAAAAATCTGAAATTCTTCCAGATTTTATGGACGCCCTCGGCTGGAAGCATTTCAGATTTTTTTTTTTTTTAGTCTATTCAATTCATTCTGCCCTATAGAGGAAAAGGATCACTGTCAGTGTCATACAGACTTCTGTTCGCATCCTTTTGTGGCTGAAAACGGCATCCATTTTTGTTGGGTTCCTAGTGGTGACCTGTTTTGGACGCGTGCGTATTGGAACATCTAAAGTACCCACTTCCGTGACGAAATCGGATCCTGGATAGGAATTGAATTCTATGTCAAAAATCTCCTACTGAAACAGTCTTACCATCCTCCTCCTTCAGCAACGTTTCGAAGAGAGCGTCTCGTGGATCTTCCTGAGAAATTCGAGGACCAGCGTAGGTCACTGCCCATCTCACTTCATCTGGAATATTCGCCATGACCCTTCGAACACCCTGGATCTGGCTCTATTAGGTATGGGTCAAGCGTTCCATTCAGTTTTTCTTTATAAGAATCCTAACTCCAGATGATTTTTTGTTTTGGAAACCCCTGTCGATCCGTTCGACCCAAGTGAATCCTGGTCTTTGAAAACCATCTGAAGGGAGAGTCCCTGTTTCCGTGAGCCCTATCCAATCTGTCTGCAGAAAACAGGGATCCGACGGAAAAGCGACCCCGTAGACAAAAATACCGTGCTTGAAAGAAATAACACCCGAGTGTTCATAAAATGAATCGAGACAACCCTTTTGCTAAAACTGATCTCGGTGACGAAATGCAAAACCGAAGAGGACTCTTTTTCTTTCCGTCGCGTGCCTATGTTTTCCTCTAACGGCTGGAAGGTCCAATCTATTTTAACTTGCGAGATGCGTCGTATCTGCCTATTTCATTTTCGAAATTTATTTTGTGAAACCCCCCTTTCAATAACCCACGGGTTCGAACACAGAAACGGGATCTCCGTCGGAACGGATCCCATCCTCTGGCCGACACCGAACGTGAATGACGAAAGGCTGCGCCCCAGCACTCCTGACAGGGGCGCAAACCGGAGGATCCCATCTCGGTTCTGGCTTTCGGTAAGCCACACTCCCTTTTCAAAATCGCCATCGAAGGAGAACATCATTTGGAACGCGTTTTGGAGAGGTTTAGGGAATTTATATATATATATATATATATAAGATTTAAAAAAAAATTCCCGTCTACATTATTTATTTTCTCTCCCGTTCTTTCTCTTTGAAAATATATTTTCCGAGTCAATCCTTCCATGCAAAAATCGGGACATCCCTTATCTCGGTTCCCCCTTTGGGGGGGGGGGTGCTCTCTTCCTTTTGTGTGGGCCGGCGCATGGGTTGCCCTTTCGAGCGTTTAGAATGATGATGATGAGGATGATGATGCCGCCCTATCAACGCGTTTAAAACGATCATCAGGAACACACGAGGGATGGACAAAAACATTTTCGAGCAAAAAATATTCAAAAAGGCGAATGCACACACGCACGCACACACACAAAGAGAGAGAGAGAGATAGAGAGAAGGGGGGGGGGTGAAAAAAAGGCCCATTTCAATCAATATTGAGCTTTAAACAGCGTGTCGAACGCAGAGTCATTACGATCAAAAAATGGTAAGAGAGAAGACCCTAAAAAAGGGAAACCGTAAAAAAAAAAAGAAAACACGCCAAAATACGGATAAGGCATCCATTGACCCGAACGTGTTATAATATCGAAAGCTCCGTGAAGCAAAAATGGAAAACGAAAGGGGGATGGACGAGAGGGGGGTGTTGGCATTTCATTGTTCTCGAATCTATGTATTCTGGGGAAAAATGAAATAGAAAAGGGGGTGGGGGATGACACGCGAGATTCGGGTGAATCCCTTCCCCACCCCCCCCTTCATCCTCCTCCAACACCGTGTTCTGGGAGTCCCTTATCGGTCTTCTCACAGCTCTGCCGCTGTTGCCACCGCCATTAGTCAAATTTCCGAATAGCTGCGTCGTGCGGAACCTTCGCGACCCTTGGGGGGGCTGCTGTGTCCGACATCCGATGTTCGATTTTGGGGGGGGGGGGCGGCGGGTCGCCGTGTATCGGACCCCAGGTGAGGACGGAACGGGTTGTCGAGTTGGGCAAACAATGTCCGTCCGCGGATTATTGGATGTCGGAATGGAAATGAATTCCGCAGATTAGGAAGTGGCTGGACGCACTCATTGAAAGTCTAATGATGGGATCCCGCGAAGGAGGGCGGACGACTCGAGGGATCCGTTCTCTCCGACTTGTTAGCGGCCTGTCGGTAGTCGGCTTCACAAGTTAACTGACCCAGTTAGTGACGCTCTTAAGTAAATCGCAACCCTACTAGTACAACTAGTTCAGAAAACGTTCGAAACACGTCCTTTTGAACGTACCAAAACGTGTTTTGAACGTTTTCAGAACGAGTTGTGCAATTAGGGAACACCCTCTTCGTGCTATGAGAGCCCTCATAGCACAACTCGTTCTGACAACGTTGAAAGTACTTCCAAAATACGTTTTTTGACGTTCAAAGGACGTGTTTTGACCACGGAATTTAAAATTGTCCTGTTATTCTGTATCCTCACAACTTTTTCGCTCACCGTCAGCAGGATCGCTGCTTTTTTCGCAGGGCCTCATGATCGCAAGTGCCCATCGGGAGTTCGCCCAGGGCGCCCGGCTGGAAAGGTCGCCCCCCATTTGAAATTTTGTACCGAAATATTCTTTTTTTATATCAAAATTTTTATGAAAAATACTAAAGAAATTTCATAGATGGGGGCTCCCCAAATTCATCCATGCCCGGGGCCCCTATGGATCATCATCGTGCCCTGCTTTTTCGTGTTTTGTGAATGAACTTTCGAGGAGCAGTGGCTGCGCATTGAAAAAGGGTTCAATCTACACCTCCTACATCTAGAAGGACTGAGAACAGAAGCTTTGACGTCATCACTCGGTCTTCTAAGAGGACGTCCTCCCAGTTTTACTTTTCCCAAAATAAAACTATTTGAAATTTCGGGTGATTGACACACATTTTAGAAACTATCTTATGTTGAAGATAAAAGTTAAACTACGTTTTTGATAAAAAATAATTTATTAGGATGTATTTCTATATCACATCATACAATGAGAGATAGCTAAAATTTAATATTGATCATGAAACTCTTTTCTGTCTTAAATCATTCGAATGCTTTAGGCGGAAGTCCATTTACCCCACACTTTGAGTAGTGTTTGACTTTGTGAAAATAAATGTGGGATGACGTCATTGGAGTGGACCTAGGGATGACGTGAAAGTGTCTGTTCTCGGGCATTTGTATATCTAGGAGGTGTTGGATCGGCCTTCATGCATCGTCACGGGGGGGGGATGACGCTATTCTCCTTTCCCTTATTCTTCCGTCGTCCGTAGCGGTGCAGCTTCTGCGTCCAACAGAAGTCCCCGACTTGTACAGCGGATGGCTGTTTTCCCGTCCACGTGCTTATGCATGCAGTGAAAGGAGTTTTACAGGCATTGCACTTCGCTGTCTTGCGTCACACTGCGACCTGAGCCAATGCGTCCTATCCATATTGAATGCCGGAGAACAGGCACTGATGATCGCAGGCACAAGAGGGGCCTAGGCCCCAGGCCCCCGATTTGGAGGGGGCTCCTAAATTATGACAGTATGCGAATTTAGTTTAAGGTTTTGTTTTTTCCCAATGTATTAAATACCTATTCTTTTTCAGTTATAAATTTACAAATTACAAACATTCAATTTTTTTTTTCTTTTCTTAATTCTACCTCTCCTTTAAAAAAAATATCAGTGAACGATTTCTGACAAAAGAAGGGGTCACTACGATGGCGGCTACATTTTAAGGGAGGACGCGGTCCACGGCCGGACCCACCGAAATTTTTTAAGTGGCTACTCAACCCTAGAAATCGGCCAATTATAATTATTAATAGTAGGGGAACATTCGGGATTTTTTAGCTGTTATTTTTTAAGCCTTCCTCTTTAATAAAGCTTTTTTTCATAATGTTAATGTTTATAATGTTCCTATACATTCCCATGTATCTGACTCTATTTCACGTTGGATGCATTTCGTCCAAACAAAGATTTATACGCGAACACAGGAAAAATACATCGAGTCGTGGTCCGACGCAGTAACAACCTGTACCCCCCCCCCTCCAGACGTCTGCCCCAGGCCTCGGTTTGTCATAATCGGTCCTTGCTTGAGAACAGAAGCTTTTACGTCATCCCTAGGTCCCCTGCAATGACGTCATCACTCCTTTATCTTCACAAAGTAAAACCCTCTAAAATTTCTGGTGAATGCTAGAAATTTTAGAAAATATCTTAAATTAAAGAATAAACATTAAATGAATGACCTCTCAATAAATACCTTTATGAAAATTAAAAATACCTTTTTAGAACATTTAGATACAACTTTCTTCACCTTATTCACCCTAAAAATTAAAATGCCTTTCTGATAAAAAAATAATGTATTAGGATCTATTTCAATATCCTATCATAAGGATGGTTAAAAGGGTCGATGGGTCGTAAAATTCAATTTTCTATCTGAAATCGTTCAAATGTTTTAGGGGAGAGTCCATTCACCGCACTCTTTGAAGTTTTCTATTGCGGAAATAAAACGGCGATGACGTCATTTTCGTAGACCTCGAGAGGACGTAAAAGCTTCTGTTATCAGGCATTCTACAATCTAGGAGGCGTTTCCCCAGCCTGCCTCTATTCTCTCTCGGCCGCACTCCTGAACGGTGTACTTCGAAAAAAATCACGCGATCTTGTTGCATACCTATAAATAAACTCGTGTTACGCACTTCAACATTTTTAGAATGTGTCTTCACAAGCTGTACTATAGACGGTCCTAAACGATACACCTGAAATTTTCAGAAAAAAACTCTTAAAAATCGAAAATGGAGCAGAAGGTGTCTTTTATCGGAAACGTTTGCTGCGCATGTCGAATTAAATAAGAATTTTTAAAAAAAATGTGCCATGAATTTTTTTCGGAAAGTTGTCTAAAAGGCAGTGACACACGCAGGATTTTTTCTTGTCCATACAGCTGTGACACCCACTACCCGATAAAATAAGGAACATTTTTTTTTTCTCGTGACTCCCTTTTGTAAAGTCTTCCCGCACTTCAATAGACTTGCAAGCTTATGAATTATGTTTTTAATGACTTATCTTAACTGCCAAAAATAAGAATTCGATAGTCCTATAAAGTATCCGGAATACATCATAAACCGCACGGTCATTGAATGGGTGCACACAAACCGCGTGGGAGATTTACATTCTTATAAATGACAACCTTATGGGAAAAAAGGAACTGTATGCCATTCCTATTGTGAAAAGTCTACGCGTTTTGTTCGGTCGTCACTGAAAGTGAGTTCTAGTTCTACGGAAATAATTTGGGGGGGCAAGAGCAACTTATTTTGGGAGTGATTTAGACACAACCTCATAACCTATTGTCAAAATATAGGACTTCCATCGGGATCTAGCTTCTAGGTCCCGATGGAAGTCCTACATTTATGATGTTATTGAACTTCGGTTCAAACATACTTAACAAAAGTACGTACTTCTGTTATAACGTACTTTTTATACCAAAGCCGAAATAAAATGTTGCTTTTCTTAAGCCTTTTATACGTATTTCCTTGTTCTCGAAATTTTCGGTACCTTCAAAAACACGCGTTGTCTGTTTTCAGATTCTGTAGCGAGATGAAGTGTGTAGGATGGAAGGGAACGATCTTTTATCTTTTTCGCCTGCTACGTAGGGTTAAGAACAAGACCTTGTTTTTATGGGTCGTTCATCCATGTCAATGCCTCCTGAAAAGCCCTCTCTATAATGACTCTGGTGATACTGAAGAAGAAACAGAGGAGCCTATACCCAGCCTACCCGACGCATTCCATGCTGCAAAAACAGGATCGCGATTTTTTGAATGCATGGATGATGCAGAGACTCTACCAGTCTATTATGGATATCCATAACGGTCTTTTTGAAGTAGCCTCTGCCCATTTCAAACAAAAGAGAATGACCGATTATGGATCTCCATAAAATTGGTAAGTCATGAAGCATTTTCTCTGTTTCATTTAAATTTTCAAAAATCAGTCCCGTTTAAAACACATATTACAATGAAAGGATGAGCCCACTTGCTTTTTTTGTGCACTATTGAATCTGACCGGCGGTACTGTTTATAACGTACTCCTTTTTGAGGTCCCGCGAGAGTACGTTATAACCGGTGTCTACTGTATAAGTAGATATACATGTTTCGTATTCTCCATCCACTATCGGGTTCCCTTTTCAATCCCAAGGAGCAGAAAAAAGAAAAGAAAGGGGTAGCCCTCTCTTCCGGGATAACGCCTCCACAATAGCCCCCTTCCACCCCCTGATAACGCATGTCCTATTCCAAGACCGGAGTCATCATAACAGTGTCAATGAATGGGATCTGGAGAAAGGAACAATAAAAACTTAGATAGACTTCGGCTCTCGTAGGAGGGGTGCTGTCCTATCGAAGAAGCCTCCTTCCGCTATTGAATAGAGGCAAAGAGAAAATTCTGGCACTCCACCCCCCCCCCGTCTTATCGCGTTGCCCTTTGACAGAGAATTATGACTTATCCTTTTGTGTGCATAAACTGTATTCTTTCTCTCTCGTTCACCCCCCCCCCCTCAACCCCTTCCTCCCTCCCTCTCGTAAGGCTCTCCTCTCTGGAAGCCATTTTTCAAAATGCGATGCAAGGATCGAGATCCTAAAACAATGACGACAAGGATATTTGGATTAGAAAAGGAAACAAAAAAAAAGGCGTTATTAAAAAATAAAAATGGGATCGATTCAAAAATAATAATGCCGAGAGGTGTGTGTCAGAGGATGGAATACGCGAGGTCGCGTTTTAGCTTGATTCCATTTTTTGTTTGTTTTCGATGAAAAAGAGGATGCAGTCTTTTCTCTTCATCTTTCATCATTCCAGCGATTGAATGTCTTCGATACGTTCCAGTGAGAGCGTTTGAAGCAGTCGACAACCGATGTATCCATGGAACTCTCATCCACGAAAACTTATGAAGAAGATGCATGAAGATGCATGAAGAGCGGAAGAAGGACGCGTGTTTAGCATTTTAACCCATGGGTGGCCCGATATTTTCAGTCGAAGCCCTTCGCTGAATGCACCCCTCTTCTGTTACCTAGTTCTTTTTTGGACACGTTGCCAGAAAATTGAAAAGTGTCTAGGATTTCTATGCCCAGTAGTGTCCCTTCGAACTTTTAAAGCCGTAAGAAAGTCCGCAAGATCATGCCTTTTTGTGTATCCTTTATTGTTATTGGGTAACCCAGCAACGGAGTGACCTAGGCTTGCTCCATGGAACCGTTCATTTGGATTTTTGCATACGCGTTATGGCTAGTGTGCTCCTGTTGACATCTAGCTGTTGCCGTTTGCAGCGTGGAAAGGGCGTTGATTTGGGTACCGCATACCTAAACGTATTATATATATATATATTTTTTTTAGTATACAGTTTAGTTTCCTGTAGACAATGCTCACCCGGGAGTGCATTCTCGCGTGCCTCCATGGAACAGTATTCCACAAGATACGCTTAAGCCACGATCTTCACGGACCGTTTTTCGGTATCCCTGACTTCCTGACTTGTCACAACATTCTCCGATGTGTATTTTGTCTAGCGCAACAGAACTGCCTCGCTCTCCGCACACACACACACAGAACGACTGCAACAAAAGAACGCTGGCAAATCAATGCTCAACAGATCAAAGAAGCGGTGCGTGTGTGTGCATGCACCTATGCATACACACACATACATCCGCACAAAGAGAAAAAAACAAAACAAAAAGAACACTGCTACCCATGTCGACTTGTAAGAGAGGTCAGAGCGAAATCTATCTTCATAGGGAAGTCAAGCCACCGAGAGAAATGAGTCGAAAGAGGGCGTGCACGGAATGAAACATAAAAAAAGGGGAGCCACGATGTCTCGAGATTTTACGCTTTGGGGAGCAGAAAGGGGTTGAGTCGTGGTTGTTGTTGTGGTTGTTCAAATAAACTTTTAGAACGGAGCGAACGGGGAGCTGCTACCCGGTGTGAATCTTCGAAAAGGAACGACCTGATGGGGCTGATGATCCATTGATTCGGTTGAAGCACGCTCCGCTGGACCCACTGGAGAGCGTGCGCGTGTCCATACCACCCCCCCCCCCAAGTCCTCTCTCAATGCCTCTCCCAGACATTCGACTGACAAAAGATCGAGTCATTTTAAAAGTATATAAATAAAGAAAACAGAGTGATGCGCAAGAAGATCTGTTGACGCAGAGCACCTGTTCCAGTGGTTCTTTGCATCTTCGAGGAAAGGTTCTTTGCATCTTTTTTTTTTTTTTTTTTTTTTTTTTTTGATGAGCAACCCACCGATGACGAATGACTTTATTCTTTTTTTTTAAAGGACTGTTGCATGATAGGAATGTTACCGGCATGTATTATTTATTTTTATGGGTAGTATCTCTGATCTTCTTTTATGGCTACGATCCCACACTTGCATAGCTGGAAGCCACGTTTTCCTAACCAAGAAAAATTCCTCTGACTTTTAAACGATTCTTTTACTTTGGAAAGAGTCCCGCTCAAAGATAACTTGGATCATGGACGGATGCTTATTTTACGGATATTAGAAGCAGTGGCGTACACGAGGCGACGGAGGGTGTGTGAGGGTTCAGCTCCCCCCATCCTCGTCGAACCATTTTTAACATAAAGTCCACGTATTTTTAAATTTTCAACATAAAGATGACGCCCTTTATATGAGATTATGCCCATATAACTGCCCCCCTCCTAAAAAAGTTTGCGTACGCTAATGGTTGAATACTGCTATTTTCAGTCCCATGAAAAGCTGGCTCAGTTCAATGACAGTGGCGCTCACTGTTGAGTGACAGGCGAACAGTGACCCGTGAAGTGAAATAACATCAAGCAAAAGCATGCGATATTTATTTCAGATGAGGTTCGACGGGGCCATCGTGATTCTAGCGGGCCTGCTTGTGCACTCCGATGAGTCATCCAAAGAGGCCTACGGATGCTCCCTTATGGGTTCCAGCACTTAGATATCTAACGGCCGAATCTAACCCATGAGGAAACGTCCGTAGGCCTCTTTCGGAGTGCACAAGCAGGCCCGCTAGAATCACGATGGCCCCGGTTTCAATCTTAAAAGACACTTTCCTCCATGAAAATTCGCCAAGGCCAAAGAACCGTTCAGAAAAGATCGTGAACAGGATTTCCGGAAGGCTTTAAAACGGAAGGGAACTGAGTTCCTGATCTCAATGCGAATTCATGTTCTATTGGAATGGTTGGATTCTAAATGGATCGACTGACTGCTTCTTCTTTCCCTCATTTCAGTGGCGGGTCCGGAGATTTTTTGGGGAGTGGCTAAATTAAAAAAAAAAATATGAAAAAGCTATTTTCACTGAAACGTACGATAGAGAAAAATTTTAATCGCAACCAATGTAAAAATTTTTGGAAGGTGTCTCAGTTATAAAAAATCTGATGTGTCCAACACATGACTTCCTTGCACGTCCATTAGATCAAAAATATTTTCGACGCACTTCCTCTAAATTTATTTGTTTGAAAGAGATAAAATATCAATAATAGTAAGGTTTAGCAATTTCTAGCCAAATATTTCGATATCGCCAAGCTGAGTTCAATTTGAAAGATTTCCTTCTGACACTTTATTTGGCGATATTTCACCAAAAGCCGACAAACTTGAGATAGTCAGCGAGATTTTGGGGATAGCCAAAGTAGTCAGTGAGCACAGACCTTCAATGAATTGAATGCATCTATACACCTCAATGTATTCAAAGTCATTTGGCTCACCCTGTAAATAAATTCTCAGTCGATTGCTGTCAAAAAAGATATTGAAAAGAGTTAGATATTACAATAGTTCTAAATACAAAGTTAAAAAAATCTACGGGTTAAAGTTTTAGAGTTATATAAAATAGGAAATAATTTTTGGCGCCAAATTTGGCGATATTTCGGCGAAACTCGTCAATGTCGACGACATTTGGCGAGATTTTAAGCATAAACCAAACAATGACAGATTATCGCCAAATTTGGTGATATTTCGCCAAAACTCGCCAAGAACGATGACAAATGGCGATACTTTGGGCATGGACGAAATGACTGACTATCGCCAAATTTGGCGATATTTCGCCAAAACTCGCCAAGGTCGAGGACAGACAGCGAGATTTTGGGCATGTACCAAACAATGACTGTCTACAGTTGTGTTATAATGAAGATGTCCATAGACATTAAGGTACTGAAATTCTTTTCGGTGGTCCTGTAAATAAACTCTCCAGTAGATTGGAACCAAAAATCGAGATGCACAACTAGATGTTACAAAATTCTTATATATGAAATTTCATAATAGTTTTTGAGATTTGAGAGTTAAATATGCACACACGTACACCAAAAGTCCCCAAGCTTGGCGACTTTTGGCATAGTTCTTGAGGGAGGCACGTGACCGTGGTCGGACCATTACCTAACTTATGTGGTAGGACGATATTGTGCTTGAAATGGATGAATGCCCCTAAAATTGCCATTGACCGTAATGTATTGGAAATCTTTTGAGTGTTCCTGTAGCAGAACTGTAAATGATAAAGACACTTTTTTTTAATGGAGAAATTCATTTTCTAACTCTTTACAGCATATATCACTTCTGAGTCGTTTGAAATAGCCCAATACCTCTAAAAAACGCTTTGATGAATTTCGGCCCATAGAGCGTAATGTATTTATGAAATTATGACCCGTGAAGTGAAATAACATCAAGCAAAAGCATGCGATATTTATTTCAGATGAGGTTCGACGGGGCCATCGTGATTCTAGCGGGCCTGCTTGTGCACTCCGATGAGTCATCCAAAGAGGCCTGCGGATGCTCGCTTACGGGTTCCAGCACTTAGATACGTCATCTAACGGCCGAATCTAACCCATGAGGAAACGTCCGTAGGCCTCTTTCGGAGTGCACAAGCAGGCCCGCTAGAATCACGATGGCCCCGGTTTCAATTATAAAAGACACTTTCCTCCATGAAAATTCGCCAAGGCCAAAGAACCGTTCAGAAAAGATCGTGAACAAGGATTTCCGGAAGGCTTTAAAACGGAAGGGAACTGAGTTCCTGATCTCAATGCGAATTCATGTTCTATTGGAATGGTTGGATTCTAAATGGATCGACTGACTGCTTCTTCTTTCCCTCATTTCAGTGGCGGGTCCAGAGATTTTTTGGGGAGTGGCTAAATTAAAAAAAAAATATGAAAAAGCTATTTTCACTGAAACGTACGATAGAGAAAAATTTTAATCGCAACCAATGTAAAAATTTTTGGAAGGGGGCTCAGTTATAAAAAAGAGATTATTTTACCAATTCAAAGTGTATAATAAAGTAGAAATGTACCTTTTAGCAATCTCTTTTGGGAGGGGCTGAAGCCCCCTAGCCCCTCCCCTGGATCCGCTGCTGCCTCATGGATAGTTGAAGAGCGACAGTTTTGTTCGTGTCAAGCCTCGACGTCCTAAACGTGGGCAGAGCATTCCAGAAATAGAAATGAGCGTGCTTTCATTTCTGCACATCCCACGGTCGTACTTAGTTTGAATATTGGATGGGATGTTTTCATATTTTTCTTGTTTTCTTGTTATTTTTTTAAATGCATACTTTAGTGTGTTCATGTGCCGAAGTGAGCAACCTGGTGTTTATGGAGTAGGGTTGCATTATCGAGTGCGTATACTTTGTTACAATAATATAAAAGGAACAGGAAATGGCTCCTATGCGCTTTAGCCCATCGCGGTCCACGCGCCCAAAATGGGTCCATTCGATATTTTAAAGCTGCGAACACATCCGAAAGATCTTGCATCACTGTTATTGTATCATCTAGCGACTCCGTGACATACGTGAGTGAAAGTAACGAGTCACGAATAGGCTGGCTCCCTTGGACGTCATTAAACGGGTCATTTGGATTTTGCACATGGGTGATGGTCATGGCACCCAATTTTACATCGAGTGGTTGCCGTTCGCAGCGTAGAAATAGCGTCGATTTTGGAACAGCATACGTTAGTATTTTATAGTATAGTATTTTATAAGTAGCTCTCCCCCAGACAGCACAGCAAATTTGCATACAACTTGCAGCAAGCTTGATTTATCAAGTCAATAAACTTTAAAATTTGAAGCGTGTAAAGCTTAATGCAAGCTTGAATCAAGTGTTCAAGTTTACACTTGCCCAACTTGCATTAAGCTTGATACAGAAAGCTTGAATCAAGCTTAATTTAGACTAAAAATTTTTTCCTAAATACACGGGACGCCGGTCGGCGAACTCGCCCCCTATATGTTTTACTTTTCCACGCCTTTTCCCCTCTACGCTGAAACCTCGAGTTATTTTAATCTGTTTCCATCTACCGTCAACGACTGGGATCGATCTCGGGACCTAATGTGTGGGAAGCCAGCGTCCTAACCCCTATGCCAATCTCACTCGAGGAGGTATGGCTAAAATTTGAAGTGACTGTTACGGTTGTCACGCCGTTTTTGGGCGAGATGGATCCGTATTCGCCGATGACGATCTGTTTCTTTTATTTTTCCATGGGATGAATCAAAATTAAAATAATGTTATGTAGGATTTATAGATTCTACTAATAGGGAAATAAGCATACTATAAACTTAAAAGCAGCACACGTTTTTACAAGATGATGACAAGATGACATTTATGACGGATGATAAATTATGGGTTATGTGGACGTGGGTTTCCAAATCAAGCAGTCATCGAGTTGTCTTCAAGCTGGACAGTTCCAATGGCTTCCATTCGGCGGGAAAATAGGGGCCGACTCATTTTTTTGTCATCTGCAAGCTGAAGGGGATCTAAATCTAAAATGAATGGCACTGTCAAGCTTGTATTAATACGTGAAATTCAAAGAAATGCCAAGCTTGATTTAAGCTTATGTGCGGTCTGGGATGGAATGCTATCGAATATAAGTTGTATTTTAGCTAGGCCTCTCTTAAAAGGTCCATTCCCTCTACAAACCGAACTCATGGAAAGGATGAGTCATTAAGAGTTGCCACTCCCTTTAGAAGAACCACACGGAAAGGAACCCTCAAAGAAAGGACTTCGCTCAAACTAACTTAAGCTCAATAAACACTGTATTTACAAGCAAATCAGAAATCGCATCGGTTCCTATCACAATAAAGTTCCCCCTCTCTCCCATCCTCACTCTCTCTCTCTCTTTCTTTCTTTTTTTTTTCCTTGGAAAAGAACAGAACGAGGAAAAATAAAATGGTTGTTGAAGCGGCATGACTACCTCTTTCCTGGAACAGATTGTTGGAAAGCGAGTGAAAATTCCTCCTTCGAGTACATTAACAGGAGGGAGGGAAAAAAAAAGAAGAAGGTGGAGACGCAAAAAAAAAAAAAAAAAGAAGCAAGCAGAAAAAAAGAAGAAGCTGGAAAGAATCACTGCGGAATAATTGAGTTCTTCAGTTTTTTCTTCATCATCATTCGTTCTTTATCATTCGGCAACCCATTTTACAAGATGATGGCAGCGTTTTAGAGTCCATGAGTGTGAAAAGAGCAAAATAAATGCCTGCCGTCTTCCTCCCTTCCGCGAGTAAAAACAAGCTCACTTAACTCGCTTTACTTATTTATTTAGTTTTTCTTGCTTCTTCCCCATTCATTCATCCCGAATTTTTTTTTTCTTTTTCTTTATTCTGGAGGTTTTCTTTCTTTCTTTTTTTAATATTATTTTTGTTTAAGGAGTGGAGAGGTGGCGGAGGGAGGGAGATGCGTTCTCGAAGAGTAGAAGTTAATTCACGAAAAAAGGAGTTCTTTTCACGGTAGTAACCTAGAACAGGGTTACAGGGTTAGGCCCGTTTAAAATGGTTAAGTTTTTTGGGTTTCTCGCTCGTCAATTGAAAAAAAAAGACGATCTGTAGAAATGCATTTTGATCGATAGGGGCTGGAAATGCGCATTTCAGAGGGTGTTTTTTTCTGTTTTTCAAAATTCGAATGCGCGTTAGAAAGAATTGGGTGTAGGTGTGTGTGGGTGGGGGTGGGGGGTCTGATTCTGAAAAGACAGTCCTTCCTAAACCGGGAAAAACAAATTGAAATCAGAGGATCGTTCGAATCAAAATACGAAGCAGGGGTTCTAGCACCCTAGTATCGTAGAACTGAACAGTGTACCAGCCAAGTTTTTCCAAGTAGTTCCATCCGCGTTCTTTTTCGATAAGGACTCTTTATGAACCAGTCAGACTTATTTGAAAAAGGGGGCGAAAATGAGCTTGCCCGGGACGCCCCATTGGCTGTCCGCGTGTAAAATGTATATATATACATTTTTTTTACAAGGTATAAGAATTTAATTGATTTTTCTTTTTATCGTGGTGTTTATCAGACAGTCGTACGGAAAAAACAGATTAAAAAACATACTATGTAATAAATTGTTTTTAAAAAGAAGTGAGTGCAGAAGTGACCGAAATAGAGCGAAATAGTCCGAATCCTAGAACATAAAATGCGTTACGCAGAATGACTGCCCCCAAACTAAAATTTCTGCCCTGACATGCTTTAGCATCGTGAAATAGAGTTTAAATTACATTATGAAAAGGTTTTTATAAGGTTTTAACAGAAATACAAGGCTTTTGACCCTTCAATAGAGCTGAATAGACATGGATGTCATGTCTGTTGACATACGTTATTTTCAACTTTTTAAACTACAAAATTGAAATTTCATCATTAGAGTGTGGTCGAAAAAAAGAAATATAAGCAGACATCTCGAGTTTTTGGTATTGGACTGAAAAAGCAAAAACCTATTTGTGATAAGTATTTTTGTTGCATGTCAAGTTTGTTAGCTTAATGGGCTGTATAAAATACATTTATTTATTTGTTACTTCAGTCGATTCATTTAGATCATTCGATTTTTAGCCTAAATGAATATCTCTTTTCGTATTCTTGTGGAATTATTTAGACTCGTGAATTTTTTTTCTTTGAAATGTCATGTCTGTTACCACAAAAACAGACATGATCAACAAAATTTACAAAAATATAAAAAAAAATATTTGTAAAACTGAAAATACAACATTAGATGGACAAAAAGACTCCATACTTATGTAACAACACATCACTTTGCACTTGTATTTTTTGCCGAGCATAGGTGTACACATTTCAAAGAAAATATTCGGAAATAGACATGACACATTTCATCCACTCTGATAATGAAAAAATGTTTAAAAAACATTAAAGAAAAGGAAAAAATGCGTGAATGATACTCAAATAATGTTCAGAAACAAGGTATGTTTTAGAGTATGGAAAAAAAACAACTATATAATATCTTATTTTTTGAAATTGCATTATTTTTGGTGGTCATTAGGATTATAAAAATTGAATATAAGTTTAAAAAACATGAAATTTTTGTAAAAATTCAGTATTAACGCGTAAAAATTCTTTCTAAAATTTTACTTTTCAACGAATCTCTAAATTAATAAGAATTTTTTTTTCGGAATACATTTTTGAATGATAAAAATGGAAAACTGAAGGAAAAAATATAAACTTTTAAAAAAATTCGATTTTTTAAAATTTAAATTAAAAAAACCTTTTTTAAAATTTAAATTTTAAAGAGTTTTTTTAGTATTTAATATTGTCATTCTTTAATGCATATATATAAAGAGAAATTCATAATTTTTGGTTTTAGATTTAAAAAAAAAAACTTTCATAATATCCACCTTCCCCTTAAAAAAATAAAAAATAAAAATAAAAGACCGTTGTCATCCGAAACCATTTAGGCCGAACTCGGTTAAACATAAGCGAGTATAAAAATGTGTTAAAACACATATCCGTGACAAATTCATTGCTTTCCTTTAGAAGTCCTTGTATTGACACAGTTTTTTTTTTCCTTTTTTTTTCCAGCAAGTCAAGACTGGCTCGCCACATATATACACACACACGTAGGGAGAATTCGATCAAAAAACAGATATTTCGATTTCCATTTATGGCAGAAGAAAAAGAGAGAGAGAGAGAGAGAGAGTTGTAAAGTGTGTGTCGTACTCTATTTCATTCATAGAAAACGGTTATGACTATCGTATTTTAATACCCACCAACGACTCATTGACAAAATCAATCAAGCCCAAAACACGCCGTTGATATCGCTTCGATTTCCGTTAATATAAGCCGAGCTCTCTCTCTGTCTCTCGAGGGGAAAACACGTGATCGGAGGGCCTTTACGTGGGGAAAGACAGTTGCGGCATTTTTCGGCGGTCAGCGGAGATAGCTGAACACACAGATAGTAGGCTGATGCACTTAATGTATGGGGAGCGTCGAACGTGCTGTGATGTTATTTCTGTTTTTCTCTTTCAGTATTCAGTATGCAAATTCGGATCATTTCATACTAAGGGT
Organism: Cheiracanthium punctorium; assembly: GCA_038373885.1. Lineage (NCBI taxonomy): Eukaryota > Metazoa > Arthropoda > Arachnida > Araneae > Cheiracanthiidae > Cheiracanthium > Cheiracanthium punctorium. The sequence continues at coordinate 470,415 of JAWZYV010011044.1, forward strand.
GCTTGCAGCTCACTCCAGTGGCCTTAACAGATGGCACTGATAGCACACAACTAGTTCTGAAAACGTGCAAACACGTTTTTGGACGTTCAAAAGACGTGTTTTGAACGTCTTCTGAACTAGGTGTGCTACTAGGGGAGTGGCTCCATGAGGGTGAACAGAGCCCCCTCTCATGGGCCTCAAGTAAATGTCAACTGAAAGTCTAGTCAATCAAAATCTATAATATAAATTTATACTAGGCATGCAACGGATATCCGACAAACATACTGCATCCGGCTTATCCGGCCAATATACAGGATCATTGGCAGTAGCCGGGTATTAAAAATATCCGTTCTAAAATTGTAAACTGAGAAATAAAATTAATATCCATAATAAAAGAATACATTCTAAAAACTGCAATAATAAAAAATGATAAAAACAATTTGTGAAAATATTTAGTTTTAAATACTTTTTAGAATATATTTTTTTTTATATCATGAATAGAAATATGAAAAAATAATAAGCATTTCTATCGTTTTTTAAGATTGGCACATTTAGGGTGTAAAGCCACTAACTGTTTTGCAATCTTTGTTAGAATTCAGTTACCTTTTTTACCCCCCATAAATTGACCTTGCTCGTAAGATAAGTCTACTTGCTGTAATACCGGTAGTTGGTAAAAAATTTCCACCACCACCTAATTTTGATAAAGAGGGAAATCTGTTTCCCATCTGATTTCCCAACGGTTGAATGGAGATGTTTTTCTTTTAATGGGTAACTGATTTTGTAAGATATTTATCGAACTCTTGGAGGAGAGCTGATTCAATGGCATTGTTATTTGTATCAACACTAATTGCAATAGAATGAGTACTCATTTCATAGAAACAATGCCAAAAAGATTTCTCATTTTTGAATTAAACGATTTGACATTAACGAGAAAACATAAATAATAAGGTAATAGCTGAATAATCTAAGAAAACTAAAGAAAATAGAACTGAATATGAAAGAAAACATACTGCTTTACTGGATTACCGGGTGAAATTTTGGCCGGATATTCTGTACCCGGCCAAATTGATATCCGTTGCATCACTAATTTATACAACTGTTTAATCCTTTCTAAGGCCAAGGTAAGAATAATTACCACCCACGGTCTGTTGACTACAAAAATCAACTATCATTAGTTAATTTTTTTAATTTATTTTTCAGTAATAATAAAGTATATATATATATATGTGTGTGTGTGTAGTTCCACATATAAAGATTCTAAATGATATGTGGCTCATATGCTTTCCTTTGATTTGTAGTTTTCGAAAAACATTGCATAATTAGTTGAAAAATGAGCGAAAGAATCATCGCTTTAAACTCTAGCGTTTAATTCTTATGGGCAAGCAATAGTTCGTTTTCCGACTTTGATTTTGCGAATAATTCATTGATTCTCCATCAAGTTTATGTTTGTGTAACACTTGTTCCTTTGACTGCCACGACGGGTTTTAAAGTAGAAGAAAAATATACGAATAAGTCCTAAAAATGGAGTCAAGAAATTCAAAAATACTTTCGACTCGCCGCATATAATTTTGGCCTCGAAATGGTTAAAAAGAGAACATTGTTTTTGTACATTAAAAGAGTTGGCGACATTCAATTTTCGCCCAAAACCACCCGCGCCAAGGGGGCTGGCCACAGGAGCTCTTCCTTTCAATCAAACCTTAGAAAACTTAATTAAAACGGATCGAAAAATTCGGTAAAATTACTGGTCATTTATCCATTAAATCCTTATCAGTCATCAACCTAATCACTTAAAGCTGTACCAATAAAATTAAAGAGCGCTTTCTCTCACATTAACCATTCATTTCATGCCCACTCATTATATTTAGGGAAAAAAACAAGCAATATTGATAAGTTTAGGAATTTATTTGGGAGCATGCAGTTTCCCAAGTAAATTCACAGATTTATTTGGGAGACTATCCTAGATATCTAGCATTTTTGGGATATTTTCTTAAGTCACTTTTAGGAAACTTGGACTCAAAATGTAAAAGTATATGCAAGAATTCTTGAAAACTATACAAAAACAAAAATTCGTAAATAAAAATTATTATCAATTAAAATCGTAAATAAATAGTGGTATTCATGGTCTGAACAAACTCAAAATAAATTATACCTTTGAACTAACCCACCAGAATCGTTAGTAGTGTTATAATAATTTTCATTTAAACACCTGATTCCCATCGGCGAGCTCAGAATCCGAAATGTTAAAATGGATGACACTACCAGGAGAAAATACAGTGGCTGTCCGGATAAGACTCTTAAAATTGCTGAAGTGTGAAGGTCTCGGGTCAGGTGAAACGTGGATGAGCGTTAGTATCTCTTAGAAAGTGTTCCAATCAAGGCATCCCCCCTCCATCCTAGGTAGATCGCTCTTACATAGCTTTGCAGTAGCAACACAAACAAACAAACGATCCAGAAGAAAACCGCCAAATGAATGGCAGCTATTTATATCATTTTAGAAAAAGGCATCATGAGAAATTTTAAACTACCAAGCGATCTTATTTGCGAATCGCAAATTCATGAACTTTAAGAAACACATTTTGGCTTAATTCTTCCTCGGGATTTTTAATTCGGCGTCATTTCCATCCTGTTTCTTGTTTTTCAAATGCACGCCACTCTTAATGCTTGTGTTTGCTTCGTTTAAAAGGCATAAATTATTTTATGAGGGCGAACTCGCCAAGCATGGCAACCTATAGTCTGTTCGCGGAAGCGAGAGAACAAAGGTAAACAAACGGGTTACCAAAGAATTGCATTTTTTGGCACCCATCCCTAGTTAGGCGAATTGAACCTTTCCTAATTCCAAACAGCGTCCATGGAAGAAAGCAGAAATTCACACTGTGTTGGGCGCTTTAGCAAAATGTCAGGTGTTTAGTGATCGCCAGTTTGCACGTGCAATTGTTTAGTTTCGTTCTCTCGACTCGGCGAACGTACTATAAATGCGCATTTTTCAGTTTCGGCTGCCTAGTTTGAGAAAGTCTCAGTTTTGGGGTAGTTAATGCTCGTTGTAGAGCAGCCTGTTCCGCGAAATAAACACGCTGTCCATTTTCAAGATGCACGGCCCAATGTATAACGGCATGATCCCTCTTTCGCGTATGGGAAATTTGAAAACGCGCCAAACTGCTCATTATTGCTAATGATACATTAGCAACAATGAAGCAATTTAGCATTTGATAACGTGTTATGTCGTCATAACGTGATCACAGCACTGCCTAACGGATGAAATTGTGAGTCTTAACCATTGTCGAATCAACTGAATCACACAGACACGAAATTTCATATAAATCCGGCCAGCCGTTTAGAAAGAGTTCTGTCACATGCACACGAACAGGAGATACGTATATATAAATTTCAAATATATATATAAATTTCATATATATATATGTATGTATGTATGAAAACCAACATGGCATTAAACACTGTCAAAAGTAACTTAGACTAATACAGAGAAATCAATCGTCGGATTAAAGGCAAAGTAATTTTTAGCCGTAAAAAGTTTTTGTGGTATTTACAAACAGAGAAAAGTTATTGATTTATTCAATATCAAATAAACTACGCAAAAATCCAAATTAATAATTCTGATTTTAGTAAAATAATTATATTTTTAAAAAAATTGCCAACTTCCATTAACATGTTCACTACCTGCAATGCAAAAATACATCGTGGTTAATTCTGTTGTACACGTCGTTAAGGCTTTGTTGAGGTAGGAAAGAACACATTTAATGAATAAATTAATAAAATACTCGAACGATTCATTATTTTTAAATGAATTGTTTAAACATTAATAGCATGCTTATATTAATTTTTTTTCAGCTATGTCTAGGAACCTTTCTTTTCGTCAGTAAATAAATCAGGCATAAATGTATTGTTAATTAAAAAAAACTTTAACGGACTCTTTTTATTAACTTTTTGTTGCTACAAAATGAAACGTTTTAAAGAGAACTCATTTTTCACAATGTTTGAACTATGAAGAAGATTTAAAAATTTAAATGCTTTAAATCGTCTACACTTTTTCATTTGATATTTTTTTATCCCAATCGGAATGATTTACTTTCAATTGAAGGAAAACATTCATAAAGTTAAAACATCTGTTATCCACACAGCACTTATTTCAATATTCCATTAATAGGCTGAAACAGTTCACTAAGCTATGAAATTATGCTAAAAAAATATAATTCTCAAATATTTATAATTAATTTATTTAAGTTTTTTAAAAATCAAAACATTTATAGTGAAACTTTCAAATTTTTTAGATTTGTAGCTTTTTTCAACTGCCATTTGATTTGTAGCTTTTTTCAACTGCTGTGATTCATCTCTAACTTTTATTGAACTTTTACTACTTAAAAACATAATTAAAAATTCACCTACCAGAATATTCACAGGACTGGTTCCATAAACTATGGACAGCTTTGAAAGAGACATCGAAAAAATATATAGCGAATGACTTTCTTCAATTTCAACAAAATTTAAAAATTTTGTATACAATTTCAAATTTACAGAAATTACATGGACAAGAACACTAGCAAAATTATACTATAACATCAAAAGCCATTAACGTGTCAGTTTGTGTTTTACACTGCTATACATTAAATAAATGAATTTAAAAAAAGCTTACGGGAGAACTAATAAAAGGATGCCAACCCACTTAAACATTATAAAAACGCATCTGTTAACAGAATGGAAAAAACACTAGAAAAAAAAATGTTTTGAAAATTAGAATTCTTAAGGAAAGTAAATAAATAAAAATGTAAGAAAATCTAAAACACTTTCAAATTTTAAATGGGCACTCAAAGCGCATCATAATCCACGATTTTTTCCTATTTTCTTCTCTTAATCCATTCACTTGGAAAGTGTATCATTATTCGTGAGTGTGCGGTATTCTCCCCCCTCGTTCCATTAAACCCGTCTTTGGAATCGAAATCTATCTTAAAATCGCTTACTCCAACCGTTTTACAATTTTCGCCAAGCCTATTCCAACTGTACTACCCGTTTTAAATACTATTTGGAATGTGCATCCTGATCCATGAGTGTGGCATGTTTATCTTTCTTGCTCCATAAAACTCATATTTGGAAATGGAATCTATATTAAAATGGAAACTATATTAAAATCGTCTACTAGCACTATTATACAATCTTCGGCAGGCCTATTTTAAATATACTTTTCGAGTTTCTTGCCCAATTGGAAAGATATCGCCAAGCTTGGTTCGGTTTTGAAGATATTTTTTGGCAGCAAACGCGGCGATCCATTATCAAAAATGGCAAACCTTGTGCGACTTTCAAGATTTTAATCACCCCACCTCTGCGTTATCTGGCAAACACATTGGATAAGATCGTCGCCGTGACAGTTCATGTCTACAAATCCTATCCGCAAGTCGCGCAGTCCAAAACCTGGGACTGAACGAAATAGCATCCTAGTGCTAAAAAGAACACAAGGTAAAATAATATTTTTTGGCTGTGGTTTACTTTTTATTTCAAACAAGCACCGCACGATTCTATCCCAAAGTTCTATCACAAACGAATAATTTTACGCCTAGCTTTGATAAACCTATATAACGTACCTACAAAATAAATAAATAAACAAAAATTGATTTAGTTAAACCTAAAAAAAATCCGCTAAATTATATATATTTTTTATTATTATCAAACTCTTACAAGGAAAAATTACGCATGAATATTTTCTAGAATACACTCGACTACTGATGTTTCGCATTTCACCATTTAAAACTACTGAAAAATATTAGCCTCTCCCTCCCCCCCACCGAAAAATAGCTTTCAGTATCCATTTCTAAAACTCAAAGCATCGTCTCTGTGAGATTCTTTCAAAATAGTGCAGATTTAAAGGATTTCTGAGGGGGCTTGTATTTTTTAAAAGGGATGATAACCGAAAAAAATGCTTCCATATTTACATAAGCAATTTAATTGCATGTGAGAAATTTTGCATGTCCATGCAACGGTCTTTTTCCCGTTTACTTTAACGTGTTCAAAAGTTTCCAAGTTTATTAGGAAATTTAAATTAATTAACAGATTAGAAGCAACGATTTTCGACATGGGGTACGCACGTAAAAATCATATTACAGACTCTCTCTATTTTTTTTTTTTTTTTTTTACATACACTCTGATAATGCATCCTTAAAGTGACCTGTTTTTACACGCGACATTATATAATTTTTAAATTTAGAAATGATTTAATTTGTTCATGAGTGCAAAAAATAATGAACGACTATTTTTCTGCGTAGATAGGTATGTGACATCTACATAATAATAGTAGGCCGTTTTAATGATGTATTATCGGAGTGTATACAGAAGAAACGCGGAGTCTGTGAAATGATTTTTACGAGTGTTGGGCTGCGCGAGGTGAACCCCATTTAGAAATGAGTGGCTTCTCAATCAACGAATCAATTAATTCTTCCACTTAGAAAACTTCTGAAGACATTCGTGTAAACGGAATAGACTATTGTATATAGGTATTCACAATTTCTTACATATCAAACCATTATTTTTGTGAATACAGGATCCTATACATTAAAGAAATTTTTCAATTTTCACTATTTTTACAGGGTACGGTACACCTTAAAATGCGTCTGACACGGGTCTATTCAATCCATCGAACATGTGATTATCTTTCACAGAAGGGCACAGGACATCTGTCCAAAATATAATCTATACAAATGTCACGCGGGAAGAACTATGAACAGTAAAGAGATAGTAAAGATTTTGAAAATATTTTTCAGACTCTGAATTTTATTATTATTTTTTTTTAATTGGAGGTCTCCCCACCTTCCTGGAGGTATATAAGACAGAAAGTGGAATTGAAATGCCTGTGTGTCCAATGTTTCATGGAACTGTCCGATCCTTCAAAAAATTGACTGGTATAAACTCATTACAAAGAGATGACATTATTACAAACAATTACTTTCAATCACGTGACCACGGACAAAACCTCCTAGATATAGAAAGCCTTACAACGCCTACGTCACCAAGCTTGGATGTCATCATGAGGCCGACATTTAAAAGTTCTATGTTCGCAAAATAAAACTCTTAAACATTTCTGGTTGAATGAACCCATGAATACCCATATTTTAATAATTTGAGATAAAAATATAATCTTACGACACATGGAAGTTTTTAACCATGGCTCATTAGATAATAGGATAAGGAAATAAATCAGAATGAATCATTTTGCAAGAGAAAGTTATTTTAATTTTAATGTTTCATTTAAGATATTTTCTAATATTTATAGCATTCACCAAGAATTTTAAATAGTTTTACTTTGTGGAAAAAGAATTCAAAATTGTGATGACGTCCTTTTCGTAGGCCTAGTGATGACGTGAAAGCTTCAGTTGTTAGGCTTTCTATAAGTAGGAGGTGTTGGCAACACACGGTCGGCTATTCGTGCGTTTCAATGGCTGAAAAGTAAAGCGATTTTGAACATCCAATAGCGGAATTCAATTCAAGTCGTGTGAGAGGGTGGACCGAGGTTGTGGCTCATAACGATACTATTTTGGGGGTGGGAGAGTGGAAGCAAAACTATATTTTTTGGGTGGATGGGGGGAGGGCTAAACTAAACTCTTTTTTCTTCTTTTTTTTCTCCTGAAGGGTGTGGGGTTGGCCAAAAACATTGTTTAAACGTAAATTCTATGCATGCATATAGGTTCAGTGTCGCTTTCAACAAGAACATTTTAGCGAACAATTTGTGAAAAACTATGGTATTAAGAAAAATATTTTCCGAAAATAACTGTACAGTAAAATTTCGGCGGGGGGTGGGGGGCTTCAACCCTATAATCCCCCTTGGGTACGGACCATCCGGTGTATGACACCTCGAGTGTCGTATGACCCGGTCTTTTCTGCTTCTTCGAGGAACCTCCAATTTCGAAGACAAAAACATCCCCTCTCCTTTTATTTTTTTCATCCCCACCCTTTGTATAAAAGAGACAAAAAAAGACGGAGTTCGGAGGTGGGGGGTGGGTAGAGACCTCCAACGAGGCAAATAAGATACTTAACCCACGGAGTGAATAAATTATCACTGCAAAAGGATAATGTTGCCCCTTCCGTAAGTCTGCCATGCAAATAAAGGGAAAGGAAAAAATGTCCCTTCTACCTTTTTTATTCTTTTTTTGCTTTTCCCTCTCTCCACATATGTAAGAACACCCTTGCAACATCTTCCCCGTGTGGAGAGAGATCTTTTCCTCTTCCTCTCTTTTCCTCTTTTTTTTCCCCTCTTTTCCTTTCCTCGCTCCCTCCCCCCCCCTCCAAGCAGTACTCCGGGACTCGCTTAAAAGAGCAAAAGTTTCTGTTCCTCTTTTCCCCTAGCCATGCAAACAGCACTGGCTGAAGGTGGTCATTAAGAGAGAGAGAGTGCGGGGAGAATGGCTTCGAATGTTCGAAGGGGATGGGGGGGAGGTGAAGGTGCCATTGGGGGGGAGCACTCAGTCATCTACAATTTCCGACAGCCAGCGAGCGCCCCGGATTACAGGGGCCCCATAATGATGAATGCCCCGCTTGCTTTTCTAGGCAACAATTACCACCCCTCGTGACTTAAGCAAATGGTTTTTTAATTAAACTCGTCTGATGGGATCGGCGGGGGAAGGGGGGGTGGAATAAGGTGGGTGCGCGTGTGTGTGTGCCGTACACCTACAGATATATATACAAGGGGGGCCCCGGGCGATCACTCATGGTAAAAATCACTTCCTGAAACAATGAGACTGGTGAGAAACCTTTTCTTGGCGTGTGTGCGGGGGAGGGGAGGTGGATGCTGATTGCAGAGCAGGCAAGGGGGGGCTCTTAATCATTCCGGTTAATTATATTTTGGTGCGTTTATTTAATAACGAGCGAACAGCGCAACTTTTCGCTCGAAAGAAAGTTGTCAGCAGCGCAGAAAGGGAGGGGGGGGGGAAGAATCCCGGTCTCCGGGTACGGTTGCAGTGATATCAAAACACACGATGGTGAAAGAGAGAGAGAGGATGATGATGATGAGCACCCCATCCCTGGCAAGGAACCCCGTCCCTCCCCCCTCCGCTACTACTGGACCCCATCTTCTGTTTATTTATTTTTTTCTCTCTCCGCTCCTGATGCGAGAATTTTTCGTGAAAGAGGAGCCCCAAAAATATCAGAGATGTAACAAGTCATCCTAACGAGTCATTACGAGCCGAAAGAAAGTGCCACACTGTAGCCGCCCGAAAGGTCGCTCTTCGGGAAGGAAGGAATCTTTGTTTCGTTTCTCTAGTAGCACAACTTAGTTCAGAAGCCGTTCAAAACACGTCTTTTGAACGTCGGAAAAACGTGTTTTGTCAGAACTAGTTGTGCTATGAGGGTTGTTTGGACAATTCTTTTATATACATACATAGATCCCTAGTAGCGCAACGACTTCGAAACGCGTTCAAAGAACATTCAACGGACTCTGACTTCTGGTGTCCGATGCTATCTAAAACTCCGAAAAGAGTGAACCCTCATCATTTTGAACACGAGACATAATGACGGACACCCTTCATTCTATCGCTGTTATCTTTATCAACGGGTCCATTTGTGCAGACCAGAAATAAAAACGCTTCATCTCCTTCTAGTCTACTCATACAATACCCTATGCGGTACCCAGATCGACGCCAGTTCCACGCTGAGAACGGCAACAGCTCGATGTCAACAGGAGTGCCATGACAAGGACGCACGTGAGAAAATCCAAATCGACCGTTCGATGACGTCCCATGGAATCAGCCTGTGTCGCGCAGTCACTCGATTACAAAATAACAACCATCCTGGACGTATACAAAAATTCAAGATCTTTCGGACTTTCTCGCGGCTATAAAAGATCGAATGGACAGTACCGGGAGCCTGCATCGCCCCTCTAAAAAAAAATGTCACCCCGTATTGGGTTGAAGCCCATTTTAACCCCATTTCCTGTTTCTCTCTATTCTGAAAAAAAGGAACGGCCGCAGTGAAGAGGTGGTTGGGATATCTTCTCCTAAATCAGTGGATGACCGCCTAAAAGACTCGAGGATCGCTCATTTCACGAAGCCATGTCGATCCTTTTAGTTCAAACGGTGCCTATTCGTTTCACACGTTTAGTTGCCTTTCCCAACAGTGGGATCTTTATTCAACTTGGATCGACTCATAGTGGGTCCGTCCCCTCAAGTAAAGATTTTTTTCGCTTCAAAATGGACGCCAACACAGCAGGTAAAGGGGTCTAAAGCCATCCATTTTAATATTCATTTTCTCGCTCACTCTTTAATGAGAGATATGGGACTTTTTCTAAATTAATTTTCTTAGACAAAGAGCACCCTTTTTCTGAATGTGAAGGATAGGAAAGGAGAGACTGTTTAACACTTCCATTTCGTATTTTAATACGTATACACTCCCAGGTAAAAAAAAGGCTGCATCTGAAATCGACTCTTTATGGGACACCCTTTTCTATTAGAAAGCATGCGTCTATCCCTTACGGTTTAAACGATCGTCGCTTGAGCATCTATTTCGAAACACCCGGTGTCTCTATATCTATCGGTTCTCATCCTTTTCTTTGCTTTCTTTGAATGATTCTTCCGCATTCGCGTGTCAGTAGCGGAGCAGCTAACACCCCGTCTTGGGTTGTTCACGGAAGCTGTTTTCCCGTCCACGAGCTTATGCGCACAGTGAAAGGAGTTTTACAGGCATACCACTTCGACGTCATGCGTCCAAAAATAAAATTTTTATATTTTTTCCCGAGAAAAATCTTTTTGGGAACCCATATTGAACAGATCCACCCATTTCATTATCCTTTCGTTTAACTTACAGTGACGTATCTAATGGATGAGACGGCTGTAAGTCTCGGCAACCTACTTCGCTCGAGTGTGTACCTGTTGTTAAACTACGACAATGAAACAGTACTTACGGGTTTAACTTTCAGGATTCATTGCAAATTTAATTGACAATTTATCATCCTAATCATCAGTTAACCATTCTAAGTTGTAATGAACGGTAATAAATGGACGTGCCATTTATTATGTTTCGATGACTTATTTATTTATTTTTCTTTCCAAATATCGCTGTTCACATAAAATCTGAATCTAACGTGCTTTTTTTCGTAACTCGGAATCCTTAAAAAAATTCCCAGTAGAAGATGTCGCTTCTCATTTCTGAAATTTTGTCCATCTCGATGACAATTCCCCAGATTTCGAAATTTCCATTTTGAGAAAAAAAGGTTTTTTGAGACATCCACGGAAACTTGCATTAGAAATGTTGCATAAAATAGCGCTTTAGAGAAAGTTTAACACATTTGCAAGATGCCAGATATAAGTTCGGTCAACAAATCACGCTTCGTTTGGGAGGGGAAGGGGAGAGTCAAGCGAGCAATGAAGCATTTCCCTCAAGTCTGAATTTAATTTTAAGAAACCTATTATGAGAAGGGACAACTAAACATTTTTCTAATGACAAACATGTAACCTTTCACAAGCCAATGTTCCAAATTATGAATTCTATAAAAGGTTAAAGACAATATACAACTGTTATTTTCCAAATAATCTATTGAGAAAAGTTTAAATCTTCTGTAAAAGTAATTCACATGAACGCTATTACAAAAATACCTTAAACCACATCCAAGTTTATGCATGCGTCCATTACCGAATCATAATGGGGCGGTTGTAGGTTTATTTATTATTTTATGTTTAATACAGCAAAACATAAATGGATTATTTTTCTTACGTAATTATTTTCCACTAACTTCTTTTTAAAAACGTTTTCCTATCCTTAGTGCATTTGTTTAGAAAGAAATGTAATAATAATAAAGACTAAAAATATCTCAAATCAAGCTATGAAGGTCTGTTTTAGGGCTGATTCATAAGCGTCATTATTTTTTTTTGTTTTTGGTGATGTTTAGTGAAAAAAAGTATGCACAAACTGTTACCATTTTGTTATATTTTCTCTTTTCGTCTCATAGAATACTGTGATAGTGTGGAAGTTTTATGAACTATACTAGAAATGTATAAAGCCAAGGCCAAACAAAATGGACCCTTTTTTCTGGTTTTCTCCACTGTGGGCTCATTTTTGTAACACTCGTAAATGCCCATTTTTTACGAGTCATTGCCACATGGGATAGCGTTGTTTTGAATGTACAAGGGGAAAGAAATTTCATTCACTCGTCTGGCCTAAAAGTTGACATTTTCATTGTTTATGACGAAATGAAGTCCACTACGGTTTTCTCAGGAATGCTGTTTTGTTAAGGTCACAAACCTGGTGGAATTGGGTTTCATCCAAGTAGAATTGAACAAAAGCGACCTAAAAAAAGCACCGTTTTACTTTAAAATACGGGATCGTTGAGTTATGCATCTGCATTCATAAAGCTGTTTTAATGACTATGTCATTTTATCTCTCAATAACCTTTATTGAAAACTGTGTCCCAAAAAAGCGACATAAAAAGCAACCTAATTTTACATGTATTTAAATACTATTAGTGCACAACCGCTTTCATCTATTGTGACACTCTTTCGTAAGCTGTAGAATAGGCTTCACATGTAATTTTCTATCAATAGGTTACCATCCTAAAAATTTCAACATAGGGCTACAAGGCGAAAGAGGAGCGATCCAATGACATAGTCCATGAATATCGTTTTAATAGGGCCATCCTGAAACTCAAAAATGAGGGGGGTTCAGGGGGGTCTCCCCCTGACGAGGCTCGAACAGCCGAGATTTTTTTAATACCTTTTTAACATATCGTCTGATAATTTCTGGAGCGTCCGTAAAATCTTGCTGGAAAGGGTTTTATAATCGACGTGTTCGGTGTGATACATCTATCCTTTTTGTTTGAGACTCTATGAAGAATATCACTAAGAGCAAGCGGCACTGTAAACCGCTTTCGTACTGATGGATCTTTTTAAAAAGAGGACGGGAATAAATAAAAAACACATTCAGCCGAGTGGAAGCTTCAACAAGTTCCAGAAGCAGTATGTGTGATTTATCATTTCTTTTTTTAGGGGGTGGGGGGAGAATAATGGGTGGTGCTTCCGATATCTACTTGTTTGCGTTATTGAAAAGTATCAAAAATCGCATCCGCTCTCATTTAGCATTTTTCGGACCTTGCTCAATTGAGCAAAAGGCTTCTTTTGGAAGACGGCCTAGTCTTCGTTTTTGTTTTCAACATTCTTCGTGTGTGTGTGTGTGCAGCCCGGGCATTGCTTGTTTGCAGTGGTGTAGGGGGGGCAGGCTTTAAAAACTACCCGGGTATGTTCTTACACTTTTTATTTTATTTTATTTTTTTTCGTATTTCTTCTTCTCTCCATCTTTTTGTATTTTCATTGAAAATCGATATTTTGCTTATACTGCAGCTATCGATTCTTGTCGGATCGTTACCGTAGCTCGAGAAAGAGAGAGAGAGAGAGAGGAAGCGAACGGGGGGGGGGGAGAGAAGGGGGAAAAAGAAGGGGGGGGGGGTCAGGGGACTTGGAAGAAAATTTCGAAAAATAGAAACAAAGGAACACCAGAGAAAGAAATCAACAAAGATTTTTGGGTCGGAGAAAAGAAATTTTTTTGTTGTTCATCTTATTTTTAGCCTTATCCGGGAGTTTTCTAAATTATTTCACAATGGAGAACCCTTCGGTCGGCGTTTGTCAAAAATAGAATAGCCCCTGGGCGATGGCATTTGAAAATTCCTTTAAAATCCTCCCCCCCCCTTTACCCCCTCGGTGATAATATTGCGCCCAGTCAATTGCTGGACTCAACAAGGAACGTATCAATATCTCCTTTTCTTTGGAACATATTCCCCCATGGCTCAGTGCCAGTTCTTTTTTATTCTTTCTGACTTGCTTGCGTGCTGTCCTTACTGAGGGAGGGGTGGCTGCTGTATCATGGGGGGGAAAAAAGAAATGAGAAATATCAAGGTGCATACAAATGAGAAACGTAAGTCTTTCCAAATGCATTGATTATGGTATCCTTTTCCAACATGAGTGCTTCTTATACCACTGCTAAATAAACGAACCACTTTGACCGTGGCGTGTTTTACCGAAATATCGCTTAATGGAGCGCAAAAAATATTTTTGTATTTCGCATGACTCAAAATAAAAGGGTCTATCAAAAAAAAGGGGGGGGCGGTTCCCTACTTTTTCTACTGTATTGTAATGCTCTTAACATGACCAAAATAGAAGTCAAATCCCGTTGTGGAGGCAGTGACAACGGCCGCTGGAAAAAAAAAAGAAACATCGGACGAAAATAGGTCTACACTCAATAGATTGAAATCTTCCTCCACCTAAAATAAATAAGTTGACATTGTTTATGAATCAGCAAGTGGTGGGATCACGGGCTTCCATTCTTTGCCTGTTAGAGATCAGTGGGTAGTGCCCATTGACAAAAATGTTCAAAAGGAGGTCGGAAATAAGACTTAAGAAAAAATTCCTCTCGTTCATTGACAAAAAGTGACACTTTTGAAATGCTCATACGACCCCCGTGCAAAAACATTCGCAATGAGTAAAAGGGGCCCCTTATACTCATAGAGACGATGGACCCAATTTCAGCCTTTCGTAGTACAATGTCGCAGAGATACCTTTTAAGAAAGAGGATCGAGGGACTCTACAGGATGATGAATGCGAACGCCCTAATAACACAACCGTCCCCTGTGACTGAAATGCCACAATAGAGTTACAATAGAGTTAGTGCCCACAATAGAGTTACAAACAGTCGCCGTGACTCCGCAGCAGGATCACCACACAGTCGCTATGTCCGCCCGCCGTGACTTCCCATTGCGACCCTTGAGAGAAGTCGCTTTGAGACAGTCTTGCGACACCGAAAAAATTCGGGAAAAAGAGTTACCGAGAACATGCACTCGATGGCAGCATCCATCTCTTACGGAAGGAGCGCTCAGTACCAGTATCAAACCCTCGACACAATCGTTCATGCCCAGCACGTTACCTCAGCGCTATGATCGTCTTGCTCCGATTGCTGCAAAAGTTAGTTCTGGCTGTGTCGCACAGCCAGCTGTCGTCCATAAAGGGGTCTCTCGATCTATGGCACGCGATGAACGTTTCGATCGTCCGCCCTCTTGCTGGTAGTGAAGTCGAGCGATGGCCACGGCTGCCCTTTTTTCATCATTGGGAAAGGGTTGCGCCTCAAAGGGTTAACGGAGTCTTATTTCCGACCTTATTTTGATCATTTTTTGAATGGACACTACCCACTTATCTCTAAGAGGTAAAGAATTAAACCGTGTCGTCACCTTTTTGAAACACCCTGTATATATATCCATGTGTGTGTGTGTGTATAAGAGGCAGACTTAAGCAGAATAACAAAATACGGAAAGGGTCGAGTGCAGCGTGCTTCTCCTCTCGTCCGAGCCGCTCACATCTTGGCGATCATTAGCGTGTAGCGAGAGACGCATCATTAGCGGTCGGATATTCCGGAGAGGAGAGTTCAAAGTTTATTAAATCTTACGACAAAGTGTGTCGAGAACACGCCCAAAAGATTGACGAACACTCATTTCCCGAAGTTGAACCCCTTCACCGTGGAGTGCGCCTGCGATTTTTACGAGGATTCAAACGGCTTTCAATAAACAGGCCGTGCGTTGTTGGGATAGTTTTCACTTTCGAGAAATCGCCGTCGTAAAGGTCACGAAATAAACGTATGCGTTAAAATACGCGTAGATGCATTTTATGATAACGGATAAAAACGCTATTTTTACTTTCGTGAAAAAATAAATATTGGCTTTAGAAAAGAGAAATCGTGAATGTATAGCCATGCTCAACTTTACCCCCTTTGAAAAAAAAAATTCCCAACTCAGAGCTACACGTTTCATAGAGTTATTTCACTACTGAAAAGACCCCCTATCCATTATCTCATCTCCCGGGTGACGAGTACAATTTAGAAATGCAGGGGTCGATGCAGACGAAAATGGGGTCCGTTTGGCGGCCCCTTCGCAAAAATACAATCGATTAAAACGGTCCTTCATTGTCATTTTGCAATACATTTTAATCTGTTTCGTCCAGTATTTTAACAGAAAAAGTGACTTTTATTAAAGACTGGTATGAAAATTCGCAAAAAAAGTGTTCCATTCCAAAAAATGAAGTACTGAAATTCACAAAAATGGGACCTAGGAAAGTATTCTTGGATCGACCCCTGCATCGTCAGTCGGTTTTATCCTAGGGGGGCATTCCGGGATAGATGGACCAGCCAAATATTGAGTGAACGCGCCTCTCCCTATAGGGCGAAACTATCTGATTGGGACCATTAAGGATATTTTGTAAGGCGTGCTACTATTGGCTACTCAAAAGCATAATCCTTTTTCAGCTAATGATCATCGTTGCTGTTGGCGAATCCAATCATTTTTTCGTATGGTTATAATTCTACAATTAAAAGTTTTATTTTAAATGGGATCTATCTAGTTTCGAGGATGTCATCTCCGGGAACATGCAGACTTCCAAATAATTTAAAATGGCAACGTGAAATCCACAATGTAGAGTCAGGGTGGGTTTGTACTTGTCATCCGGACGAGCGGGAGAGATGGACCACGCCTAGGCAGGAGAGATGGACCAGGCTTTGTGTTAACTTTAAGTGTTTTTTTTTTATAGCAAAAGTACTTGATTTTACATCATTGGCTCCCATACATCAAAGATGCATGAGATTGGAGCAAAAACATAAACTAAAATATACCTAAAAGGGTGGAAGTATAAACAAACAAGAAATTGAGCTGCTGGATGTCGACTGCATCCACTCCCTGGCCCGCCAGTATCGGCTGTATAAGTCTTTCTCATTCAATGAACAGCATCTTAACAAGTGATCTTTGTCCATATCAAAATTCTGTTTGCAAAGCGTGCATAGGAGACTTCTATAGATACCAATTCTGTATAGGTGTTTAGCAAGAGATTCATCTCCAGTCTCCAGACGAAAATCCCCTACTGCGATGGATCTAGGGGAGAGTCTGGGATTTTATAGATTTCCCCCACTTCTTGCTCTTGATTTCTTCTAATAGTTTGGCATTATAATTTTTCCCCATAGTATTTTTTATGATTCTTTTAATGGATGAGAATGGTACTTGACTATTATTTGATTGCTGAATTTCCGTTCCTTTTTTAGCTAATTTATCAGCGCATTCGTTTCCAGTTATTCCTACATCTTAAGTCGTAGGACATAAAAACAATTTCATATCAATTAAATGTCGCATAGTAATTCAGGTAAACTTAATAAATTAATTAAAATTTGCGAGTAAGTTCATTTTAATTTTTGTGTAATGAAAATAAATATTTATAAATTTAATACATGTACAACTTTTCATTATTTTATGGCGGTCCCTCTTTCCCATTCATAGGGTCCATCTCACCCGGAGTAGAAGGACTAATTAGTGAATACTTTAAAAATTCCTTTACATATAGGATCATCTGCATTAAGATTTTTGTAAGAAATATCATGCGCTATATGTATATACTGTGAAAAGTAAAAAATATATAAATAAGTGGCTTTTAGAGAACGAAGAAAAAACATGGTCCATCTCTGCTGGAATGACCCTATCGTATTTTCAAATAAGCTCTTTTGGTATTAAACTTTGTAGAAAATAGAATAAAACTAAGACAATCATAAAAATACAGTTCTATTGGTAATGGCTTAAAATAGCAATTTTGTCATTCGATAAAATTCTTCATAAAAAAATAATAAATTTGTTTACTGAGCGATCGAAGATAAAATTAATTAGATTGATCTCCCAGTCATCGGAGAGTTTAAAAATACTATTGTGTATATAAATTATTGAGTGGGTTGAGATAAACATTCTTCTTCCCCCCCCCCCTCTGTATAAATCTGTCTTTTTTTTAAGAATTCAATATATTCCTGATTCCTTCAATTAAGCAGTAGGAGTGCTTTAAAAATACGTAGAAGAGTAGAGTGAAAACAGGAATTTTAAAGATAGGTTCTCTTGATGCCTATTTCCCACTAAAAAGAAATACTATCTCAGCATACATTCATAGGAAAAAAGGTATTTGTTTTACGAAATTTAGGAAATAGAACAGCTATGACTTTCTAGATCTGTTGCGATGGAATGTTATAGAGCCAGCTTTATAAGGGTGAGAGTTGCAGGGAAAAAATAAGGGACAACTTGGGCATCTGTTTCTACTACGAAAATATTTAAACTCATGTGTATGAGCTATAAAAAATGTCAATGATACTTTTTTACTTCCTTGTACGTAGTATAAGGAAGTAATGTGATCCCGAAAAATTTTGGGGGCCAAATTTCGACATAAAAACCGATTTTGACTACCTCTAAATTTAATTTAAAAAAATTTTTCGATGCATCCTATCGTAGGCTAGCATGCACGATCATATTAACGCGTCTGCAACTCATTTTGACCAGCGGCGAGTCTGCTGTGGCCAGTTTTTCCATGCCGTCTGTACGTACGTACGTACGTATGTATGTAACTCGCATATCTCAAAAACTATGGGTCGTAGAATGTTGAGATTTGATATTTAGGATTGTTCTATGATCTAGTTGTGCACCTCCCCTTTTGGTGGCAATCGAATGGATAGTTTATGTACAGGACCGCCCAAAAGATTCGAAATACATTACGCTCTATGGGCCGAAATTCATTAAACTCGCCTAACTCAAAAGCTATTAGGCGTAGAATGTCGAAACTTCAAATTTTGGATAGTTGTAACATCTAGTTGTGCACCTCTCCTTTTGGTTCCATTCGACTTGATAGTTTATCTACAGGACTGCCCAAAACATTCGAAATACATTACGCTCAATGGGCCGAAACTCAAAACTCGCATATCTCAAAAACTATTAGGCGTAGAATGTTGAAACTTTATATTTAGGATTGCTGTAACATCTAGTTGTGCACCTCCCCTTTCGATTCCATTCGACTGGATAGTTTATCTACAGAACCGCCCAAAATTTTCGAAATACATTACGCTCTATGGGCCGAAATTCATCAAAGCGTTTTTTAGAGGTATTGGGATATTTCAAACGACTCAGAAGTGATATATGCTGTAAAGAGTTAGAAAATGAATTTCTCCATTAAAAAAAGTGTCTTTATCATTTGTAGTTCTGCTACAGGAACACTCAAAAGATTTCCAATACATTACGGTCAATGGCAATTTTAGGGGCATTCATCCATTTCAAGCACAATACCGTCCTACCACATAAGTTAGATAATGGTCCGACCACGGTCACGTGCCTCCCTCAAGAACTATGCCAAAAGTCGCCAAGCTTGGCGACTTTTTGTGTACGTGTGTGCATATTTAACTCTCAAATCTCAAAAACTATTATTAAATTTCATATATAAGAATGTTGTAACATCTAGTTGTGTATCTCGATTTTTGGTTCCAATCTACTGGAGAGTTTATTTACAGGACCACCGAAAAGAATTTTAGTACTTTAATGTCTATGGACATCTTCAATATAATACAACTGTAGACAGTCATTGTTTGGTACATGCCCAAAAACTCGCCGTCTGTCCTCGACCTTGGCGAGTTTTGGCGAAATATCGCCAAATTTGGCGATAGTCAGTCATTGGGTCCATGCCCAAAGTATTGCCATTTGTCATCGTTCTTGGCGAGTTTTGGCGAAATATCGCCAAATTTGGCGATAATCTGTCATTGTTTGGTTCATGCATAAAATCTCGCCAAATTTCGTCGACATTGACGAGTTTCGCCGAAATATCGCCAAATTTGGCGCCAAAAATTATTTCGTATTTTGTATAACACTAAAACTTTAACCGGTAGATTTTTGAACTTTTGTATTTAGAACTATTGTAATATCTAACTGTTTTCCATATCTTTTTTGACAGCAATCGACTGAGAATTTATTTACAGGGTGAGCCAAATGACTTTAAATACATTGAGGTGTATGGATGCATTCAATTCATTGAAAGTCTGTGGTCAATGACTACTTTGGCTATCCCCAAAATCTCGCAGACTATCTCAAGTTTTTCGGCTTTTGGTGAAATATCGCCAAATAAAGTGTCAGAAGGAAATATTTCAAATTGAACTCAGCTTGGCAATATCGAAATATTTGTCTAGAAATCGCTAAACCTTACTATTATTGATATTTTATCTCTTTCAAACAAATAAGTTTAGAGGAAGTGCGTCGAAAATATTTTTGATCTAATGGACGTGCAAGGAAGTCATGTGTTGGACACATCAGATTTTTTTTTGGAATGGGAACAAACAACATTAAACTTCTTTAAACATAAGTAAAATAATTAGAGCGTGTGTAATTTACACAATAAATTAATTAATCAAAAAAGAAATAAATAAAAAATGAATAGTTTAAGTTTCAGGAAGACAGTTTTAAATTTCAAGTACTATGGAAAACGTCAAAATCGTTACTATAAAAGAACAAAGCATCTATTACTTATATTATATTAATGTTTCATAGATATTTTTGTTAGAAAAAGGAAAATTTACTTGAAAATGAGTCACTTGCATGAGATTCTTTTTAAGCATTAGAGAAAGAGTTTTTAATGGAGAAAAATCTAACTTTTATGCACAGTTAGTCAAACTGGGATTTCTTGAGAATTAGGCGTAATTATTCCACTATATAGGGTGCCTCCAAAAACATTGACGCAGGCTTTTATTCCTAAATATGGATCATAGGCATAAAATAAATTACTAATGTACATAAAAAAGGTAACAAATTTTATGGTGTCGATTACCATTTTGAGGTATTTTAATGTAAATAATACCAAATTTAGGTTTTTATAGGGCCCCGTACAAGAAATTCTCAATCAGTCAATTGTGTGCCATATATTAATTAGGTCACGCACAAGTATTCAGCCGTTCATCCTAAAACGATTCAAAGATATGAAACTAAATATACGTTGGCTTAAACCACTTTTCAATGGCTCCAGAAGAGAAAAAGAATCACATCTAGAGATCGCGTTTCAGATGCTATACATAAAGTATGAAAGAAAACACAGATTTCGTAAATACGCAATTTCAACTACTAGCCTCTCACCTACTTGGCTAAAACCTATCCCCGAGCCTTTTCATAACGAAAGGCTGAAATTTTGTCTATCACCTGATTGAATGTACGGGGCACATTTTACATCGAGTTTTTTTTAATACGGGAACTGTGTAAAAAATTAAATTTGGTATTTATTTAATCGACTGAAAATTTTAACCGATTCATAAAATTATGTACTTTTTTTTTAAACGTAGCTTTCTAATATTTTGAATAAGTCTATGATCAATACTTAAGAAAGGTTAATGTATTGGGGACCTTCTATACATATATTTTTACCCCATTACTAGGCGCATGCATTTTCTTCATCTTTCATCGTAAATAACACCCACTAACCGTACACTTAATCACGCAATCTAGTTGATTTTAGTTTGAGATCTATCTAAGCAATGATACACTAAAATTCTAAGATTTTACGGTGCACAGACAAGCTTTGTTGTTTCTCGGAGTAAAATGCTCATTCAGTGATCATCCACTGACAAAAATTATACGTGATAGAAATTTAAATCTCGTCCTTAAAATCAATATTGTAATGAAACTTGACAATAGATATTTCTGTTAAAAAGGTCTGGAAAACAATACCGAAATGCAAGTTGCTGTTCTTCGAAATGTTGCTTTCAGCAGGCCGCAATCATTTGTACATTTATATTTCAGCATTTTATTTACAAAATATCTTATGGAAGAATTTTGTTCTGTTATTTCATGGAACACTATTTGAACGAAGTTTCTTAGCCAAAGCGTCAAAATTGGGTCGAATTGGACAGTAATATTGGATTAGATAACACATTTAAAAAAAAAAAAAATTAACTTAGAGTGCAGTAAGTCGCCTGCCCGCCTGTTGGGCTGAATGTTTTGCAGAGAAAATGTGTGTGGTATGTAGAAGTTATTTGTTTTAAGATTGAAAATGTTATTTTACTTACCAAAAAGAAGAAGAATGAGCTATATTTTAAGTACAATCAGAGTTTGAGCTATAGCACACAGACTATTTATAACTTTTAATACTGTATACTATGTGTATGTGTATGTTTAATAATATGAGTTGCGGCCTATTTTCATTTCTAAAGCTGCGAAGTTAGCATTTATACAGGGTGTCTACTGCTAACGGTGGCCAATGGCCATTTCAGTCAGAGGCACATAATTCCAGTTGCAAAAATGCTTTCAATTGTATAATCTATTATATCAGAAACAATCGAAGTCAATAAATTAATTCCTGTAGACATTACAGAATTTAAATTTTTATACGGTCCCCCGGTCCTATCCGTTCTATTTAGAAAATTTTTCTTCATGCAATTAGATGCACAATAAAAAAAATTCGTCCTACGACCAAAACTGACCGAGTTATAAAGCGGCCAATAGTTTGGCTTAAGTCACTTTTCCACGTTCAAAAATGCCCCGTTACGGTCAATCCGTTAAGAGACCCGATCCATATTAAAATTTTAAATGATAGGTTTGAATTTCATTTTCTGGCATACTGTGGAGAAAGAAGCAAAACTCATTTTAGAATACTAATCTTTAAGCAGAAGGTTATAGTCAGGCTCTATAAAAATTTATCCGGGTCAGGCTTACTCAATCGTGCATGTGTAGCATGCAGATGCATTGCATTGTGTATGTTACGCAAGTTACAGGAAGCGTTATCGACACGGGTGCCTATTTGAATGACGGCTGAAAGGAAGCTACTTTTGAGTAAATCTTTCCCTAACAGAATTCGTAATACTAAGTTTCTGAAATGCATATATTTGTATTTTATAATGTTTCATTTTCTAATTTAATGTTTAATGAGGTGCTTTATTTCCTTGTTTTTCTTTTAATTATTTAACACCAGTTCATTTAAAAAATTCCATTTTCAGTATTGACTACATTTTTATGTTCATTTATTGGATACACATAGTTAAACGATAATCTTCTTTAATCATAAAATAGTTAATGAAATTGCTAATCAATATTACAAGGCTCAAAACTAAGTACATTCATTTTTTCTCAAATTCATTTTGTATACAACCCCTATTTCGCTGCTCGAAAAGGGCTCCCACTTCGACCCATGGGGGCCCAGATATTTTTTCGACTTCCTTCGATTTTTGTTAATACCAGTCATAATAATAGATAATGATCGGACGTCTGCTCGAACTGGGGACGATTTCTTTTAAAATTCTAATGTGTAAAAATTGAAATGTGAACGTCCTTACTGGGTCCTGTTAAAATAGTGTGTGGAGTGGAAGTTCAGTACTCGAGAATAAAGGCTAGGAAAAATAAATAACGTTTTCGATAGCGAAAATGCCGTCCCCAAAAAGAGACACCGGGCATGAATGGTTTCAGTAGCTTAACTCGGTGAATTTGGGTCGCAGAAGGGCGACATTTTTTTACTGTGCATGAAATTGTGTAAGGAAATTTTTTCTAAATATATCGGATAGGATCGGTGGACCGTGTAACAATTTAAATTTCGTCATTTTTATAGGAATTGACTGTTTCTGGTTTTATAGATTATATAATTTAAAGCATTTTTGCAACAGGAACTGTGTGTCTCCGACGAACGGTTTAGGAAATAGCCATTGGGCACCGTTAGCACTGGACACCCCGTATATGACTGGATACGTCCATACGTTTAGCACGCGCTCATCTTTGACGACTATTCCTGTTTTTATATATGTGTGTTATTATATTAAAAAGTCCCAAGAGTGGAACCTATTTAAAACTTTTATCCTTTCTTATCACTCAAAAGTTCGTAAATAATTAAAGTGACATTTTAACGAACACGGATCCGATAAATCATTGATTTTTTTTTCTGCGATGTTCCCCTAAAATGCATTTTAGAGGTTACAGTCGAATTTTAAAGCAAAACTGCACGCAGGAAAAATAGTCTCAATTTTAACAATAAATATAATTCCACGTGGGTGTTTCAAACGTTTGTATTCAATTACACTAACAAAGAAGCATTTCGTCTTTAAGAAATACAGATAAAACATAGATAAAGTGTTACAGAGCAATCCAAATAATATTTTCAAGATGCGACTTGGCACTTCATCTCCTAAACAGAAAACGTTTCTTCTCAACGTGCCAAAATTCTGCCAAAGATTAATATTAGGCTCTCGTCGTTCGGTTTCAGTGCGTCTTTTATACTTTTAGGCTCGGGTCTAGCCCACGAGCGTCACAGCACGGACGTCTCCCATTATTTTGCGAAATGACTGGAGCCTACTTTAAGTGTTTCATCGGCTTTTCAGCGTGGGTAGAAGAGGTCATCTCTCATCGTGTCTTCCCAGCATTTTTTGCGACATCCTGGGCGATTCGCCGTGGCCGAGCGTCGTCCTCTGCCAGGGAGCAAAAACCTTGAGCGCGGGAAGGGGATCTCTGCCGTTCTGTCTTTCGCTACGATCGCTTAACGGAAGGCTCAGTATACACGGAGCTGACGCATGCGCCTTGGTCATGCCCGAAACAGTTATCCTAGGGGGGCGGATCGACCGCGGATTCAATTTCGAGTAACAGAATGTTGTTTTAGCTCTTAAATCAATAAATAAAAATATTGGCTATGGATTTCGGTTGAGTCTTCAGTGACTCGAAGTCACGATTCCTATTGGCTACTGAAATCCACGGAAGAAAAGAGTGGCTACCGAGCTGGCTCGGGAATCTGGACAGCTTTGCAGATCGCAGATTTTCAAAAGGACCGAACGCGCCCCGTGGGACCGATCGCGGCACGAAAAGGGCGGCCGCGCGTCGGCCTGCAGAGTGTAGGAACTCTAGGTAAACTATTGGATGGGTACATAACCCGAAAAAAAAAAACGTTCCACGGTCAGCCTGATTCCTATTTGTTTCTCCGATATTCTTAATAGGGACTCTTGATGAAGAGGGGGAGGGGGGGAAGAGACTATGTCTATCGCCCCCTCCCCCCCTCTTTCAATATCGAGAAAGTAGTGACGCCCATGAGCCCAACATGCAATAACACACACAGTTCAAAATAAAAGATATTCATGCAAAAAACAAAGCAAGTGACAAGTGCAAGAACCCACGAAACAAAGTGACAAAACAGTACAAATGAATGAAGAGCAACCAATCAACAAATAGGCGAGAAAAAACAAAAAGACTACTCACGAAAGCCAGGAACCGGGGGATGGATGCGTTCTGAAAACAACAGGGAAGCAGCGTCAAAAAGGGTTCAGAAAAAACAAAACATTTTCTTTTTCAAAAATAATCTATCCAACTACCAGGGCCTTGCTCAAAAGTGAGAGACGGGTCGAGACGACGCCACCTACATATAGAAAGCCTGCGTCGCCAAGCTCGGACGTCATCAGTAGGCCTACACTTTAAAGTTTTATTTTCACAAAAAAGAACTCTTAGACATTTCTGGTGAGTGGACCCGCGAATAGCAGTATTTTAATAACTTCAGATAAAAAATATATAATTTTACGACACGTGGCCGTTTTGAACCATGACTCATTATATATCATCCTGAATCATTTTGCGAGAGAAAGGTATTTTAATTTCAATGTTTCATTTAAGATATTTCTATTATGGGTAGCATTCACCAGAAATTTTTAATAGTTTTATTTTGTGAAAATATTAAAAATGTCTGGTCTTTTAAAGACTTTTAAATGTAGGCCTAGACTTTTAAATCTAGGCCTAGTGATGACGTAGGAGTGGAAAGGCTTTCTAAATCTAGGAGGTTTGGGTCGAACCCGTACTAACAATCACCTCTAACGATTATCTAACACTTTGGACTTTGAAGCGTTAGTACACAGGGTGGTTATCATTCGACTTCCCCTATGAACAGTGCTCTCTAGCTGAAACGGGCGAACGGATGGTCACCAAAATGAGTCAATTGGCTATACAGGATTGGCACGAGGAGTTTCGAAAAAAAAAAAGAAAGTTCCAGAAATATCCACCCGATGGCGTTCACCAGGGTGGCCATTTCACCATGGAAAGTGCCATCGAGTGGCCATTTTTTTTAACTAAACGTTCTTTGGGTAGTCATCTGCACACCGGTTACGACTGCAGAATGCTGTTTATTGGGGGGAAGTTTAAGTATAACCACCTTGTATTTTCATATCTATAGAGAAGGTACACTGGACAGACTGCCCAATGCTGGAAAAGCACAGCCGTTGCCTCGAAATATCAACAACAGGGCGGTGATCGAATCGCCCATCTGGCTGCGTGGAGCGACTGCACCTTTTCAGCGTCGGGACCCTTTCACTTTATTTATTTATTTTTTCTTTTTGCTACTAGCAGTGAAAGCGCTGAAATGAGGTGGTTTTTCACGGCGCAACCGATGAGCGTCCAAGGGTCAGCAATCCAAAATTGACTTTAGCCAAAAATGGGTAGATTTTTTGAATGACAAAGAAATTTCCGCTTATTCAACGTCAACAGCCAATCAGCCAAGCATTATGAAAATACTAAGTCATTGAAATAAAAATTTCAAGCCAGAAAGTAAAAACGTATTTTTCATTTTTTTCAAATTTTAAATCTGAAGATTATTTTTCTGCTACGAAGACTGAAGAAAATAGCTTTCGTTCAATTTTTTTTTTCACTATTTAAATAGTGTTATTAACTATTGTTTCAGACCCGTTATGTAGCTATCTCTTCAATGGACTCGAAGTCAGTTTCTAACAATTTCAGTTAGAAACCCGAGTTTGGAAATATACAGAATGCGCTTTAATATGTTTCTTCCTATATCTGTTTTAAATAGACTAGCTAACGTTTCTAAATGAATGGCCAAAATTATAAACAGTAAAAACTGATTATTTTAAAACAGAAAATAGGGTTTACAGTCTTCTGAGGCTGATGTGCCCATTTCACAATCTTTCGGGTTTCATCACCATGGTTGTATAGTTTAAGTAAGAGGATTATTGGCCAGAAGTTTAAATGAAAATAATGTTTAGAATAATTCTTGAACTCAATTGAAATCTATTCGGATCTATTCGGATCTGACTCAATCCAGATCTTCGGATCTAAGATCTAAGATCTCTTCAGATCTCAATTCGGATCTTGAACTCCGATTCTTCGGATCTTCGGATCTAACTCAATTCGGATCTCTTCGGATCTATCTCAATTCGGATCATTTCGGACTCGACAACACTTTTGAGAAAAGCCCCATCATTCTACTTCTTAAACAATATGTAAAACAAGACTACTAGTAAAAAAGAAATAAAATTATACATCTACTTATTCTAAAGGGACTGAAATAAAACAAACAAGCATACGAAATGACAGCATAAAATGTTATAGCACATATCAGTCAACATTGGATTTAAAAAAGACAGTAAAATGAGTACAATATGAAATGGCTAGTTAAATGCTTAAAATGTAAATGTATACGCACAAAACAAATGCTAAAATATATTAAATATGCGTGAAAGGATAAACTAGGCAGAATGTATTTTTTAACTAAGCAAAGCAAAATATGGAATATGGATAAAATGCACACAATTATAAGACTTTTTAAAGATCGATTATTTGAGTTTCGATAGAAATAAACAGATACCTTTTTCAAGTAGAGAAGCATAGAAGTAAGCATAGCTTCTCCTTTCTATTTCAAAACAAAATATCCCATAACCAAAAGGCACCTCTTCAATTTCAAAAACCGAAAAAATCTTTTTAAAATCATCCTCATTCACAGAATAAACCTGACAAAACTTCTGGCTTCTTGTCTACTTACTAGGAAATACAATCCCGCTTTTGCGGGATTACTCTATCATGGCTATCATTTTCATATTTATGTAAGGTATTGTTTTCATTATGAATTAAGATAAAGTACTAAACTTGATAGTGCTACAATCTTAATTTTGATAGAGAAAAGTGGGAAAAAGTAATTTTTATTAATTTATGGCCCACAAAGCCCATTCTGGTGGATGTATTTCTCAGAATGGGCTTTGTGGATTACAATATCATGGCTATAATTTTCATATTTATGTAAGGTATTGTTTTAATTATGAATTAAGATAAAGTATTAAACCTGATAGTGCTTATAAACTTACTTTTTCCTATTTTTCTCTATTAAAATTAATTTTTATTTGAATGAAATGTCAGTCCCGGGGGATCCCGCTAGGGATTAACATTTCATTCAAATAAAAATTAATTTTAATAGAGAAAAGTAGGAAAAAGTAAGTTTATAAGCACTATCAGGTTTAATACTTTATCTTAATTCATAATTAAAACAATACCTTACATATGTATGAAAATTATAATTATGATATAGTAATCCCGCAAAAGCGGGATTGCATTCCCTACTAATTGCAACACTTCTACAGGTCGTAACAAAACATCTATTCTATTCATTAAAAATGTCATAGCAAAAAACGGGGGTTTCGGGTAGTACACAAGGTACACCTCCTTCAGCTGTAAAAAAAGCTTTAACGTTCTAATCTCCCTGAAGGAAGGTTATCAGATATATCAGGTTCTAAAGAAGGAACCACCCAGAGTTCTCGGGTTCTGAACCGGCTCTCGTCGCACGCTCAAGTCTTAATCCTGAGTTATTTTGTGTAAAAAGGTCTGTGCTTTTATGTAAATTAATGTTGAAGGTCGTTTCTTGGGAGAAAAAGACCTGCAGTCAATACAAGAGCTGTGAACAGCTTAAAAACGAATCAGTGATATTAAAATCTCAAAAAATAATTCTCCAGAAACTGTACTATACACGTTTAGGGAATAGTCAAACCTACGCATGTTTCACTCAACTATCTGAAAAAGAAAATTGTTAAGTGCATGATGAAATGAAAGAAACACAAAAACATCCAATATGTGAAAAAAAAAAAACTTTTTTAAACAAAGAAACATAACAACACAATAGGTTCGGTCTCTTTGTTCAGTCTATCGAGTGGGTATAATTAAAGTCACCCGTTTAGAATTACGTAGAGCCTGTACGGGTGGACATGAGTGGTTGCAACTGGGTCAATGCGTTACATGGATTACGGGAAAAGAAATCTGCAATTTAAAAAGTACTTCAAATTCTGACCCACAGATGACATTTTTCATGTAGAAAGGATATTATGCCAATTTGGAGCGTTTCAAAACGGAGTGACCAGTAGTTAATGCCAATGACTAGTAATCGATGCCAATCGATGTCGAGTTTGAAACTGGTTTTTTTTTTTTTGCTATAGATTTCTCTTCCTCCACGATCCATATAAGCATTTACCAAATTACAAAGAAACACATCCACCAGAATGGGCTTTGCGTACGTCGGAACAGGGTAACCATTATGCTTCTGTACGTTCATTCACTTTATTATTTCTTGCGACTCATCTATTTTTACTTTTGAACTTAACCATCCTACTTTCGTTCATTTCTTCTCCCTCCCTCGTACGCAACTTTCACTCTTTTTAGAGTTTTATTACTTTTTCCTTTTTTCCGAATGGCAACTTCTCTCGTTGTTTCCATTCTTGTTCTCTCACTAAGGATGGGATCAATACTTGAAGACAGGTCCATTCGAAGTAAAAAAAGAGGTCTCCAAAAATCCAGAGGACACGATTAACGGAAAGAACTAACGCAAGGTCGCATCTGCGGCTGTATTTTGCGATTTGCGAATCCTAAAAGCTATTTCCTGGCAGAAAAAAAAAATCGTATTGTCATTCATGAAAAGGACGCTCAATACATTTAAATTTTATCCACTCATAAACAATTCATTTGTTGTTGTGAACATCGGATGTGTGTGTTTGGCACGAAGCACGCTTATAAATCCTCGTCAGAAGGACAACACAAGGGGGAGGGGGATACCTTCCGTGGGGGTCTTTCTGAGTTGACCTAACCCGTAGGGATGCTCAGTTTCGGAGAAAACCACGGACCACTCCGAACGGTTAGGTCGACGGACGCGGGATGGGACCCGAACCCCAGACCTACACACTTTGCCGGTGTACCATTTCGAGTGACATAACCACGGTGCCATGGTGAGGCTAGCAATTAATATCCGATATGCCCTACCGAGAAATATCCGATATGCCCTAGCACAATCCTATCGTGATTGTTTCACCGTCGGAAATCATGCTGTTTTTTCCCGACCCGTTGGATGAAGGTGAAAACTTGCATTCCGGTACCGGAGAGTACAAGATGGATGGGTTTTTATTGTGTCGATCACTTCCACAAAAGGACCCCTCTCCCTAGGCACGGTGGGTCTGTCAAAAAACCGGCTTCCACTCTAGACGGATGTCTCCGGAGTCTTTGAAAATTCCGTAGACACTGCCTACGTTTAAGAAAGAAGGGGAGAAAGCCTTGTGTTTGGATGGGTGGATCGGTCTGAGTGTCGATCTATAGACCTGTGGCAAGCACAAAAATACTCGCTCGTTTGATTCGACACTCATCGTGCTAGCACCCAGAGGAGAGTCGCGGCTATGGATCCGAAGTATCGGACCATCCGAGAGCGAGCCATATCCGTCACGGATATTCTACGATACCATGGTGGTAGAGCCCCCTGGGGAGAGTTTCGAATCCGGTAACGCTTTGCGTGCTGTACCCCATCCCACTGTAGTCCAACTACAGCTGCCTAAACTGGGATGCGAAAGCAACTTTACATTTTCAGCCACGGGCCACCTCGGAAGTGAGCGATCCCCATGCGATCGGCGTGTGACGTCATTCATTCCGCTCCAGAAATGGGAAATAAAGAAAAAGCCCCCCCCTCCTTCTTTTCAGAAAAAGGAGAGAGAAAGTGGGACAGTCGGTGGTTCCTTATGAAATATCGCCGCGTCTCGTCTCTATAAAACGGCCCGCGACCCGAAGCAGCGCGCGGCAAGAGCGAGCACACACACACACACACGCGGCTCTCTCGGCGGAGATGGAAAGAAGGAAGAAAAAAAAAGAGATGGAAAGAGAAGAGGGAAAAAAAATAGGGCTCCAGCGTAGTCAGACGTTATAAATCACTCAGGCCCCGTCATACGCTAGCAGTGATTGCTGGCCGCCGGCGATCGATTTGTGATTGAATTTCTGTCCGAGATTGATTAACCCACGGAAATATATATATCGGGACACCCCCCCCCCCACACACACACTACAGCTGCAATTCGAATAAAAATAATTATGCATTCTCCCCCTGCGCCTGTGTGTGTATACGGTGTATTGCAGCGCGTTTTATGTGGAGCATTAAGCAATGTTTTCCGACGGAGAGAAAGCCAAGAAGTCTATTTATACACACGTCCCACTTCTGCCACCGCGATTCAATGCGTGTGTGCGTGTGTGTGCACCACCTTGGGGCCAAAATGGATGCCTGCGACTCGCGGTTCACCGTGAAGGGGGGGGGGGAATGATGGATGGAGCTTTGTGTCGAGTCATTAACATCGAAGGAAGCCGTCGCAGTCACAGTTTCATTTCCGTCCACTTTCTTCGTGAATCGAGTTGCTTTCCTGGCTTCGGAAGAAGACGTTGGGTAGACAGGTCGGTTTCGCTGGACACGATACCCGCGCCACGATACCCGCCGGGGCAGCGGTCCCGTTTCCAGGACCGGCTCTGAGAGGACGGGTGCCCTGGGCGAGCTCCATTTTCGTCGCCCTTTTACAGATAAGTCTAACTCGCTCATAACGAGGCCGCTATCGAAGAAGAACCCGGATGGAACGAGGCCATCCGAAATGCTTGGCTGGTACACTTTTAAGTTCATGTATCACTTTGAACGAGTAGCCAACACCTCCTACATACAGAAAACCTGAAAGCAGAAGTTTTTACGTCATCACTCGGCCTTCTAAGAGGTCGTCATCCCAGTTTTACTTTATGAAAGCAAAACTTTTTAAATTTCGGGTGAATGAGACACATTTTAGAAACTATCTTAAGTTAAAGATACAAATTAAAATGCCTGTCTGATAAAAATTAATTGATTATGATTTATCTCTATATCTTATTATAGAATGAGTGATAGTTAAAATTTCCTATGGGTCGTAAAATTCAATTTTCTATCTCAAGTCATTCCAATGTTTTAGGCGGGAGTCCACTCACCACACACTTTGAAGAGTTTTACTTTGAGAAAATAAATGTGGGATGACGTCATTGGAGTGGACTTAGGGATGACGTAAAAGTTCTCGGGCATTGTATATCTAGGAGGTGCTGGTCAGCCCCGCTCTATCGAGGAATAGCTTCGCGATTTATGAAATTTCCGTTGACTTCCACCTCCCCTGCTCACGTAATCCTTCCTTGGAAAGATTCTTTTAACATCTCGAATTCCACGAAAACGACCGTGATAACGAAGAACAGGAAGAAGCTACAAAGGGGGGATGCAATGACCCTGGGCAGGTAGGAATGTCCGTACTTGGATAAACATTAAAAAGAAAAAGGCTTCTCAGACAGCTGCCCGAGTGGCCGGTACCTTGAGCCGGCATTGCCCGTTTTAGGCATAGAAATATGAACACGAGGAGACGGCATTACGATTTTACGGAATTAAAACTTTTTTTTTCGAGTAAAACTTCCTAAATATCCCGCAAACGATTTTTGTTAACCCTTTGAAGCCGAAAAAGGGCAGCCATTGCCACCGATGGCATGGAACTACCGACAGCCGTGGGTTCTGACACAGCTGGCTATGGGGCGTCGCAGTCTTTCAGCCAGACATGCGCCCGGCCGACTGCCCAGAGCTGAAAATGGACAGGCGTTACCATCGTTCCATTGAACTACCGACATCCATGGAGGTCGGTCGAATGGCCCCTCTGGATCCACAGAGCTTAAGAAGTTTTTTGGCAGAGCTGGCTGTGCGGCCGCTTCTTTAACTCTGTGGCGCCTTATCGGTCGACCGACACGGTGTCGGTCGTTCAACCTATCGATGGCAGCACTTTTTCAGCGTTGGGACCCTCGAACCCTATTTGTTTGCTAACAGCATGTTTCAGGGCGCAACCCCCGAGCGTCGAAGGGTTAACAAGGACCGAAAGACGCTCTCCGTCACGCTTCTGTGTTTCTTCGAACTATCTTTCTCATCCATTCATCCCCCAAATCATCACGAACCCATCTTCCATTATTATTGGGAAATGTGGCTCAACGCGTTGTTCTTTCGTAGAGGGGTGCATTGACCGTTACAACCCTAAACCGTCGAGCTGTTTACCCCCTTTTCGGGTTGCCAACCACTCAGTTCATTCATTTTCTATTTCATTCAAATCTTGCGTCCATTTTGGGACATCCTCTATTCATTGCAAATTGGGTTCAGTTTGGCCCAGGAGTTTTTCTCACAACCAGTCAGTCCCTAAGCACGTCTACTTCAATCTTTTACAGACGGCATTCAGATCCAGGCCTATTTCAATTTTGCCTATTTTGTCTTCCAAGGCGTTAGTTAAAAGGATATGAGTCATTTAAATGGGGGAAAAAATACAATTTTCAGTGTTGTTTCAATTGGGAATAAGGTTCGTTTCTGACTCTACTTTTACATGGGTTTCAATAACGGAGTAGACTGATGGGTAGTTTCAAGAATAAGTGAAATATTAAGAATTAAAAAAAAAAGATTTATTTTTAAATTGAAGTAAATATATGAATTGAGTTTGAAGGAGGGGAAGGTGTACCGAGATATCTGTGTCAAAATGGATGAACATGGCTATTTTCATGTTGTTTTTTTTAACACCCATTTCCCAACATGATAGAAATCCAACTTCTATTTCTAAAAATCAAGTCCTCTTTTAACTTTTATCTGCTCACTTTTTCAAGTCAATAGGGATAAAAGTTCATTTTAGGATCCATTTTTAATTCGATGTTCCCAATTGGGAACAGCCCCGAGAGCGCAACTCGTTCTGAAAACGTTCAAAGTACGTTCAAAACACGTGTTTTGAACGTCTTCTGAACTGGTTGTGCTATAGGGATTGGACTGCACCTTAGTTAAAAACTAGTTCAGAAGACGTTCAAAACACGCCTTTTGAACGTCCAAAAACGTACTTTGAACGTTGTCAGAACTAATTGTACTATTAGGGTAAAAGGTTAAGGGTGGCCACTTTGTATCTCGCCATGTCCATTCGACGGCCTGAACGCGGCGATCCTGCCTCAACCGTGCCCTTTTCTCGATCCAACCACCTTTTTAATTCGTCGTATGAAAAGACGCGGACGATTCATACATCCGGAAATCGGCCGACGACGTTTATTAAATGCCACTTCCGCCCCCCACGCCGTTCAGGGAGCGTTCGTGGTGGTACGGCGTGTGTCGGAATTTTTCTTTGCCCGACGAAAGTGTCCGTGTGACGTGTTTAAATATTCATATCGCCTCGGGATGAGGAAGATAGACTGCACTCTGCTTTTCCCCAAAAAGAGTGGACTTCGCTGCCTGCCTCGAAAATCACAAAGAAGGAAGAAAGAAAGAAAGAAAAAGGGGGAGAGAGAGATCGGGGGGGGCAGGGCAAGTTCCAAAACTACCAGAAATTAAAGGGGTCCAACGGAGAGAGGGAGGGAGGGAAGGAAGGAACAAGAAAAAAAATAAAGCTCTTTGTTTTCAGTTTGAAGTGTCGGACCTGCCAGCTGTTGGGAGAGCGAGAGCTTTAATAAAACTCCAAGTGATGGATTTCAATTTGATGTGGGAGGTGGGGGGAGAGAATTGTAAAAAGGGAACACCCCCCCCCCTGCTGGAAAAGTGGAAGCTGAAGAATGATGTAACTTAAACGGCTGCTCTCGGAAGAGAGAGAGAAGTACACGGTGGAGCTGGAAGTGAAATTTCAAACAAATTAGCGGTAGCTTTTTAGAGGGGCTGGGGGTGGTGGAATGCGTGGGATTCTTCCATACATCCCCCCCCCACACCCACACACAAAGTTAATGTAAAATATGTCATATCATTTTTTTGTTCTTCTTTGTATCCGTTTGATTCTCTTTTTGCGGAGGGCAGTGCAGCGATTGGGTGGTGTCTTTCGAATGCTAACGCGCTTTAACGTACGAGGGTTGCCTTTAAAGTTTTTACAAAAAGTAGGAAGAAAAATAATTTTTTGGGAACAAAGTGTTTTATTGCTTTTCAAAATATTCGCCTTTAAGATTTATACACTTTCCACCCGTTCAAACCCATTTTTGAAACAGTCTCAAACGGATATCTCGAAACAGGGTTTTGGAAGATATCAACAGCTTCTTGAGGTGATGAAAATCGCTGCCGACTCATTTTTTGTTAGATATAAATGAACGAGAAAAAGTCTTTAGGCGACCCATCAGGAGAACATGGGCAGCGAGACATTCATTGGATATTTTTATCCTTCCAATAATCCATTATTTCACGTGCTGTGTGGGAGCTGTCGCTGTCGTGATGAAGAAGGATGCGTCGATTTTTGTTGTTTTTCCTGATTTCGTGGATGACTTTTCTCAATCCAATTTTTGTTTACCATTGAGCGGCAACAGTTTTTGGATCCTCTAAAGAAAGGGTTGCGATAGGTCCTGTAAAGCCGAAGAAACAAGCAAGCATTTCCCTGGAAGTGCTTGATGAACGAACACCTTTCGTGGGATTCGGCTCATCTGGAAACACTCAAACAGTGGATTGTTGTTGAGTTTCCAGCTCATACGAATGCATCCAAGTTTTACCACCTGCAACCATGTTGCATGCGGATTTTGCAGTTCCCATTTGGAATTTTTTTAGCATTTCCTTACGCCCCTTTGCACCAGCCTCTTCTTGAGCTTCTGTCCAATGGTGAGGAATCCATCTGGTACAAATCCTTTTAACAGCTCAATGTTCGTGCAAAGTCGAATGTAGTGCAGTCTGTGATAGGCCAAGGGATGCTTCAATCTCATGATACGTGACATGCCGATCTTCTTCAATCATTTTGTGCATAGCATCGATGTTGTGTGGAATCACTATCGATTTGGGTCGTTCTTCATTAGATGCACCACTGACGGACGCACGACCACGACGAAATTCTGCAAACCACTTGTAAACAGTCTTTTCGGAGGGTGCTTCATGACCAAAAGTTTCACGAAGTGATACTGAACATTCTTGTCCAGTGGGGCCTTTCTTAAAATCATAAAAAAATGATCCAACGGAAACCTTCTCGAGTTATTTCCATTTTTTTTTCACTCACTGGCTTCTTTAGAACACGCGTGTCAACAAAATACGCAGGCCATTTTTATAATGACACTGATTCCTAGATTAAAAAAATGTGAATTTTAGGAATATCCCGAAGACACGTTTCAGTAGCACCTGCTGTAGGTCGTTTGTAAAAACATAAAAGGCAACCTACGTACACTCAACACTCAAAGTGGAGTCCATCGAAAGATTATAACTAAGTGGCCCCGAGTGTTCATTCGCATTACGGACTCTGAAATGGGTCAAAGGGTGTCCGTTACAGAAACTGAATACCGGGTGACCAAAAAGCCCGTAAGAACTTTAAAAATTCATTAAAAGAGAACAAATAAGGATAGAAAATTGCAGTTTGCACCAATAGGTTTAGAAGGTGATCGGATTTTTTTTCTTTTTAATGACAAGAAAGTTTGTAGTTCCAAATGTTGCCGATAGGTGGCACTGACATGCACAATGGGGGATAAGTTTCCAATTTAAAAAAAAAAAATCTGAAATCTCTCTTGTCTTTTCCATGTAAGCTGCGATTTTGTATCCTGATTTGTTCTTTTTTAATGATCTTTCGATCATCATCATCAAAGTTTAAGAATTCCTTCAAAAAGAACACATAACGATCAAAAATTGTGGTTTGGATGGAAAGGATAAGAGAGAGCTTTCCGATTCTTATTTTATTGGAAACTTGCTTCCCATTGTACATGTCAGCGCCACCTATCGTTCAAATTTGGAACTAAGAACTTTCTTGTCATTAAAAATAATCCGATAACCCCCTAAACCTATTGGTGCAAACCGCAATTTTCCATCATTATTTGCTCTTTTTACTTTCCTAACATGTGCCCTGTAAGGAAAGTATTGTCATCCTGAAAAAATTCGACTTCGAGATTGGGGTGTATGGACACGTATTGATGTCTTCTGATTTCATGGATGCTATTTTTACGAGATGTATGTATCTCTTTGTGAATGTGTGTGACTGTGAACACTATAGCTACTAAACGGTACATTTGATTGAGCTCAAATTGGGTGCTATGTTATAAACCACCCTCACAAGACCGTTATTGATTTGGGTGTGTATAGGACTTATAATTTTTCTATGGGGCTACGAAAAACATTTCTTTTACAGGATGGCCTATGGGGGGACATTCTCGAAAGTGCCCTAGCGTTTAAACGGCACATTCGATGGAGCTTCGGTTTGGTATATATGTTCGAATGATTCATCGATTAAAATGGATTGAAATGCTGGGTCATGATCTTAATCGTAAGTGCTCGGAAAGTCGAGTGGAGTCACTCCAGACTTTTCAATGAATGTTTAAAGTTTTTACGGACTTTTGGGTCAGCCGGTAGAATGGTTATTGCGGTAGTAAATGGAAACACAATCTTGAGTTTCAAATTCAAGTCCACCTCTTGCTTCTTCTAGGATGAGTCCAGGTGGACCCATGGACAGTGGATCGTCGTAGAGGGATACAACTCAAGGACTTCGTTCCGGAATAGTAAGCGAGAGCCTGTTCGTATTGACTTGAAGGAAACAATCCGTTTCGAGTGTTGTAGCATAGAGGAAGGGTCCCCGGCCGCTGCTTCGCGAGGTGTGCATAATGACGTTCACCCAATTCCGTTGGATTTTCTGGAGAAGTTTGCCCTAATATCACAACTAGTTCTGAAACGTTCAAAGTACGTTCAAAACACGTTTTTCGACGTTCAAAAGACGTGTTTTGAATGTCTTCTGAACTAGTTGGGCTACTAGGGTATTATTCTAATTCTGAAACACTCAAAGGATAGATGTCGACACAGGAACTCACGTTTCGTTTCATTTTGATCGGGGAAATAGTTTTCTCGCCCTGGCTTTTTAAAAAACGATTTGGAGACTGACCCCCCACATGATTTCATTCCAGGTCCATGAGACCCCTTTGAACCATTCATTAAAATCTTGCTCGGACTATTTACCATCATGACAGGATCAGATTGTTACGATAGAAAGAGGGGTGGGGGGAAAGAATATAGGACCATTCTTCCGCCCCCCTTTTTCTCTGCGCATGCGCGCAGGGGGCTCCGTTAAGAGGGAAAAAAACGACCTCCACAGTCCCGCCCGATCCTCGTCCAGATGCCCCCCACCACCACCTCCACCGCCACCTTTAACAATTACTCCTGGAAAAACCATTACGGGGTCCGGATTCCGTCCTTCATTTGAATATAAGACGACGCGCGCGTGCGTCCTTAACCCCATCTTCTTCACTCCGGGATTTAGAGACAATAATGGTTCTTTTATTCAAGGCCCTTAATGGTAGAGCCCCCCCGGTTCTAATGCTACGTATGTACAGAGAGAAGTACAACGGGGCAATAACGGGGGGGAAAAAGGGTTTCGAGTTCTCCTTTCCGGGGGTACAGGTACCCTACTTAAATCTCTCTTAAATGTTCATCCATTCCGGTTTAATCTCGGGTCGGGTCGGTGGACTGTCGTTCCGGGATGAATGTTAAATAATAAGCCCCGGTGTGTCCTACATTTTATTTCCCCATTTTTTTGTATCCTCATTCAGCGAGAGTGGCTTCTCTTGCTCTTCTCCAGGAGTTTCTTTTTTTCCGTTCCGAAGGACGAGTGCTTGCGAAAATGTGCGCCATTTTGCTTAAGCCCGACTGAATTCAATAAGTTCGAAACTTGTAATGAAAGGTGAACGCTTTTATTTAAAAATATCTGCGACTCATTTTCGTTTCAATGTAACAGGATGCGCTCGATTCCACCGCTCACTGCACCAAACGAAAATGAGGATTCGGATTGAAAATGCGTCCGTTCCACCTCCCATAGACCGCGAAAGTAACGTCCAATCAAGGCGATCGGCGAAGACCTACAGAAATTTAAGGTTCTGATTCAGAACACCTGAACATTTATATTTTTTTATGCATACAGAGAGGTTGATTCCCATACCGAAAGTACAGTACTCTCGAAACATACACCCCACTTCCCCTAATCGATCGCTGTCTTCCATCCCCCCCCACCCCCCTTTCCGAACGAAAAAAAGGGGTAAGATCAATTGGAGTCGTCCAGTCCAGCTCCCACAGATTTTGTAGGGGTCGTAAGATAAATAAAAGCCCGTTTCCACGTATCACGGTCGTGCCATAACCGTTACCATACCCATACCATAGATAGTGTACCCGTTGGTTTTCTTACGATTCTTAAAATCTGACCCCTTGTAGCAAACTAGTGCAAAAAGCAAACTAGTGTAACTAGTGCAAAAGACGTTCAAAACGCGTCTAGTGTAGCAAACTAGTGTAACTAGTGCAAAAGACGTTCAAAACGCGTCTTTTGAACGCCAAAAACGTGTTTTGAACGTTCTTTGAACTAGCTGCGCTTCTACCCATACAGCAAGCACAGGTTCTCTGAATGTCTATTGCTCTCTTTAAAAAAAAAAAAAAAGGAAAAACGGCATCTGGAAGAAAAAAGAAATGGAAGTATTCTTCACCCCTGACCCTAATAGCATAACTAGTTCTGACAACGTTCAAAATACGTTCAAAACACGTTTTTTGACGTTTAAAAAACGTGTTTCGAACGTCTTCTGAACTAATTGTGCTACTAGGGGAAGCTACAATGAACCGAGTGACTAAGGCAGGAGAAACTTCTCCGATCCATTTATATGAAGGTAACTCCAGAACTTCTGCATGAGATCTCAATTGCTTGCGCTAGGCATTCTGCACAATCCTCAGCACGTTTAGCCTCAACCGTAGAAGGAGCACGATGTCATGCCTGAAGATCTTATCCTCCAATTCAGAAGTGGTTAGGGCATTGTTTGTGTTAGTGTTTAATTTTATTACCGAGTAGTTAATGTTCTCTCTGCTCGTATAAGCGATGAATTGCTTGCTCTTGGAATGTGTGTTTGGGAATTCTTCATGGTTGAATCCTGAGGAACTGCTGACGATTTTCCTCGAGAGTTGCCACTGAATTTTAGCCTGTATAAAAATTGTGTTGCATATTAAATACAGCGACTGTGAAAGCCTCTGTGTTAAGCTGCCTGTTCTAAATGAAGTGACTGCTCATTCATTACCGTGAATGGTGTGCAGCTGCCCGTCAGATTATTTTTCGAAGTTCTAGAATCCATAAAATTTCGGTTTAGGTGCATTTTTCTGAAATGAGACATACAGGCTGACTGTCGATATTACTTTATCAATGCGGTGAGTGACGAAGCTTTATTCATTTCCACCTGCATTTACCCAGAGCTACCACAACGGCTAATGCAAATTCGAGCTATGCCTTTCGTTTGTACTTCGTCGTGTACTTGGGGTTGGGCTTCAGAAAGGGGGCGCTGTATCTCGATATCGGTACAAACGAAAATTTTTGCGGTACATTCCAGGTTGTGATCAGTCTGTGGAAATGTAGGTTTAATTTCCTAGAGTGTTTAACATCATACTTTTGTTTGTTTGTTTTTTTCAAAGCTATTCGGAAGTCTGTTCCTTTGTAAAGGGAGCACCCTTCCCTTAAGGGGTCATAGAAGGATTAAGAATTCAAAAAATCGATTTTTCAATTTTAATTTCATTCGAAACCTTAGTTACTTCTAAGCATTTTGACCCCGATTTCATGCAATCCATCCAACTAGAACCGGAGATACACATTAAAACGTTTTATGAACGCTTTATGTTTGACCGCAATAAGGTCACTTTAAACTGCGTTTTCTCAAAACACATCTTTATGAACGATCGGTAAGATAAGAAAACTTCTAGGATTCGTACCTTCACAAAATTTTGTATAGTGATAACGGGTATCAGTATCTATAGAAAGAATTCATATTAAAAGTCAGAGAGAACAAGTTTTGAAAATTTTAACAGAACTATAAGGGCAAAAGTACCGATTTTTTTCAAATTCCCGTTTAATACAATTTTAAAGTTCTTAGTTAAAATATTTTTCTTAAATATTAATTCATTCCATAGATACTGATAGCAGTTATAACTATACAAAATTTCGTGAAGATGGGAATCATAGAAATTTTGATATCGGACAGCTTATAAAAATGCGTTTTGAGAAAACGCAATTTAAAGTGACCTTATTAGGGTCCAATATAAAGCTTTCATAAAACGTTTTAATGTGTATCTCCAGTTCTAGTTACTTTCCGAACATGTACCCTGTAAGGAAAGTATTGTCATCCTGAAAACATTCGACTTCGAGATTGGGGTGTATGGACACGTTTGGAGGGTTTTTGAATTCATGGATGCTACTTTTACGAGATGTATGTACCTATGTATGTGTATGTGTTGGTGTGTATGTGAGTGAACACGATAGCTCCTAAACGGCGCATTCGATGGATCTCGCATTGAGTATGTAGGTTATAAACCACCGTCGCCAAACTGATATTGATTTGGGTGCTTATAGGACTCATAGTTTTTCTACAGGGCAACGACAAAGATTCTTTTTACAGGATGGCCTATGGGGTGAAATTCTTGAAAGTGCGCTAACGTTTAAACGGTCCATTCGATGGAGCTCAAAAATTTACATTATTGTTTTTTTGCTGAATGATTCATCGCTTAAAATTCATTTAAATGCTGGGCCATGATCTTCATCGTAAGTGTTCGGGAAGTCGAGTGGTGTCACTCCAGATTCTTGGATTTATTGTTCGAAATTGGGGTCCAAATGCTCAGAAATAACTAAGGCTTCAAATGAAATTAAAATTGAAAAATCGATTTTTTCAGTTCTTAACCCTCCTATGACACCTTAAGGTGTGTGCGTATTTTTGGGGATGGAGGGGAGAGATTTTGACCGCGACAGTGCAGTGGCGTCATTTATTCGTGATGCACAAGCAACCCCCCCCGCCACAAACACACACAGGGGTGTCCCCCCCCCCCTCCCGTGCTCCAAGAATATTAAAACTAAATATTTTTCTTCTCGACCGTAGAGGCCGAAATGACATGGTTCGTTTAATAGAGTTTGCTCTACTCACAGTGGGCAGCCATCTGTCGTGCCGTCCGCAAGTTATTTCATTAGAAAAAAGAAAATAAATAAACACGTAAAAGAGCAGAAAAACCCTCTTTGCATGTCATTTTATGCAAACGCTTTGCGTTTTTTGCGGGGCCGCACCGCCACGAAGGAAAATAATAATAAAGCGCCTCGACCGCTCACGTGCAGCAGAAGGAAGGGGGGGAGAGAAATAACGCAACGGAAGAGAGAGTCTATAAACTGG
Organism: Cheiracanthium punctorium; assembly: GCA_038373885.1. NCBI lineage: Eukaryota > Metazoa > Arthropoda > Arachnida > Araneae > Cheiracanthiidae > Cheiracanthium > Cheiracanthium punctorium. Next base: position 512,368 of record JAWZYV010011044.1, read on the forward strand.
ACTTTGGAAGAACAGGTGGACACTGGCGAGCACCTTTCTCTCTCTCCCCTCCCCCCTATTTTTTTTGCAGTAAGCTATTGTTTGCCTGGCTAATTTGGTTCAAGTCATCATCGTCGAAGCGAGGGGGGACAAAACGTTCGGACATTCCCCACGAAAGGACGGGGGAGGGGAGGGGGGGGGGGAGAAGCAACGCCAAACTTATGCAAGCGGTACTAAACGACGCTATTAATATGTGAGCAGTTCTATCTTGCTTGACTTTAGAAAATGTCGTGCGAACGGTTGCAGCCCACCCCCCTCGCTTCTCCCCCCCATTTTTTTTCCCGTCATGTAGTGTTTGAAGTAAATATAGAGGGCAGACCCTACGCTTCCCCCCCCCCTCTTACTTTTACCAGAGGGGGAGGGGGTCACTATAGCGACCAAAAAAAAAAAAAAGTTTTATATTAAGTGGATTGGCAGAAAACACCTGACGGACTGAGAAAGAGCACCTGTTTTGGATAGACACGGGTCACTATGGTAACTGGACCCCCAACAAAAAGCTCGACAGACGTTTTGCCAATAAATACGAGGGGGGGGGAGGAGGGGGAAGGATTCGAGGTAAATTGTACCTCCCCCCTTCTGGAAAAAGAGAGAGAGAGCGAGAGAGAAACAAAAAAAGGAAAATAAAAATAAACGTATTTGAGTTTCCTATTGGTTCGGCCATGCCGTCCCGAAACAGGTGATTTTAAAGATAGGCAACACCTTTTCTTCACCGTTGTGTACCTTTCCTTTCGAATAAAGGAAACACACACACACACACGGACACCCCACAGTGTCGCGATAAATGAAAACGCGTCGAAGGGGGGAACAAGCGAGCCCGTGGGAGGGGGTGGGGGCAAGCTCGATACATAGACGCGTAGCATTCCAAATTTCTAGGCTCTACTTATGAATATGTAAATAATGAAGGAGCACCCCCCCCCTCTTTTGTCACTTATTCTGTTTTAATAACGTTTGTTTGGGTCGCTCTTGTCGCCTTCCATTTAAAAGGAGTTCTGTTTCGGCGTGTTAAACACATTCTCTTCGAAGGTTTCTTGCGTCGGTGGTTGTGGTCGTGTAGAAGTTGGATTGCATAAGCAGGGGGATGCGCCACTGCCTGGAGGAGTTCAAACGTTCTACCGTGACCTTCGCAAACAAGGCCTGCTGGCTCCAATATGGATCCTAGTAGTACAACTCGTTCTGAAAACGTTCAAAGTACGTTCAAAAGACGCCTTCTGACGTTCAAAAGACGTGTTTAAAGCGTCTTCTGAACTTTTTGCGCTATTAAGGGAGTCATCCTATGTAGGCCGAATTGAGACGCAAAATTAAAAGGGGTATAGCCCTATTAGGAGGGTGGTTGCTTAACATCCGTTTATAAAATGGATTATTTCTTACATGTATCTTGATTTATTATGGATGACGGATTCAATAGGACACTCAAAATGCATTGAGAAATGGGGATGGCAGCTCCGATGTTTAATACTTATATATAGATCTATATAATTTTAACTTTTGTTCTGAAGATATGTTTTTAAGCACGGATCCATTGGATAAAAGGAGGATGAGCCACCGGAATTTTAATTTTATTTTACACATTTTCAATTTATACCTAAATCGGCCTACTTGAGGATGACGTATTCCTGAAGCCAGTAGGCCTTCGTTGCGAAGGTCACGGTTCTGCACGATTCATTCCTCGCCAAAGGACTCGGCAGTACGTTACGCGAACCGAAAAGCCATGACGTTTTCCACACCCCCAATGACCGTGTTGACTCGCGTCCTAGTCGCCCTTTTTTTTGTCAATTTTTCAGGGTGAAAGTCTTAAGTGCGACTATGATGCGGGAAAAATCTACTCCATAGTATTGTCATTCTAAAGCTATTTTTATGCTTCAAAACGGGGATGCGACTATTATGCGACGGCGACTATGACGTGAGTCGACGCGGTCCATTTCACTATGAAAAATTCACGAGATAAAAAATTTCTTTTTGGTTGAAAGTGTCAAATAATATAGATATAATTAAATTTTAAGAAAAGGGTTACTTTTTATGTTTTTCCTAGGGTAAGCACACTGGGTTTTTAAACTCTTCTAAACGTCGTCCACTTTTTCAAAAATTATTTTGTATCTCGTGAAAAAGCGTCTGCTCTGTTACCTATTCATTTGCCATCATTCGTTGTTCTTCCTATTCAATATCATTAAAATAGTAGAAGAACTAGACAGTAGAACACGTTGATAGCAGAACAGAGGCTGCTTCTGAAGTAGTTTAATATTTTTCTTTCCTTCATGCTGTAGACCCATACCACTACTTTTATTAATGAAAGGCACTTTTAATGGTCTTATGACTTCGAAATGGCATTTCGAACCATTTTTACTTTCCGAGCATGTACCCTGTCAGGAAAGTAGTGTCATCCTGAAAAAATTCGACTTCGAGATTTTGATGTATTGACACGTTTTGAAGTCTTCTAAATTCATTTATGCTGTTTTTACGAGATGTATGTATGTATGTGTGTGTGTGATGTGAGTGAACACGATAGCTCCTAAACGGATCATACCATTGAGCTCCAATTGGACATATATGTTATAAACCCCAGTCGCAAGACCGGTATTGATTTTGGTGTATATAGGACTTATAGTTTTTATACAGGGCTACGACCCAGATTTCTTTTACATTATGGCCTATGGGGGGACATTCTTGAAAGTGCGCTAGCGTTTAAACGGTACATTCGATTGCGTTTTCATTGGGTATATATGTTTGAATGATTCATCGATTCAAATTTAATGAAATGCTGGGTCATGATCTGAATTGTAAGTCTTCGGAAAGTCGAGTGGAGTCACTCCAGATTTTTCCTTTAAAAGTACCATTTTGCACTGGACAAGGATGAGGCTCAATAGGACCGGCAGAACACGTGACGCGGGTGAAGGAGCGACCTCCTTCAATGCCTGTAAAACTGGTTTTTCCTTTCAAAGACGCTCCTGCGGTGGAAAGCTTCGAAGTGCGCAGTAGGGTGGAGCGAAAAACACTTTTTCTCGAACGGAAAAAACACTCAAAATGCTGCTGTTAAACGATAAAGTAAATAAAAAAATTTGTAAAAAACACACATAAGGTGTTATAGGTAAGTAGATACGTACGATACGTTTTGACCCAAAATTGTTTTGGTCTTCGTCAGTCAAAGCCCTTCGTCACAAGGAACACAGGGAACTGAAAAGAGATAAACAAGCAAGCATGTTGCCACAAGGGACAAAGAAAAGCCGAACAAAAACCAAGGAGAGGGGGAAAAAGGGGAGAGGGATAAAAAAGAAAGGAAAGAAGCACAAAAATACAAAAATTAAAAAAGAAGAATAATAAAAAAAGAACACACGGATACAAACACACACACAAAAAAGAGAAATAATAGAAAACAGAACAAACAAAAGAAATTCACACTGCCCGAGTCATTAAACGGTGCGAAACGGACAAACTACAATCATGGTCTATATGGTCTACAAATTTCAGCTCAAAATTGTACCGTCTTCAGGTTCCACACCGCAAGCGAATCTATTCCGAGTGTCTTTTTGAATCTTTTTTGAATTTCGATTGAAATAACTACGTTTCATTCATTCATTGAATCATTAATACTCCGATACTACTGCTCTATCAAGGACAACGGCTAGTTCGGGCATGGGGTCCGTCTTGAAATGGAGGGAATCTCATCGTCAGTCGTTTTCCGACATTTTGCTTCCTGACTCATGAAATCGTCATCCTTTTCTCAGGTCTATTCCATTTCTGAATCGGATGCTAAGTCGACGTTTGCTTCTCAATCTACGATTTCCAGCACTGACGTGTGACAATGACGTATTCATAAAGCAATTGAATAATGAAAACAGAACTCATGATTCAATGAATGAATGAAACGTTATTACTTTAATAAAAATAAGCTAGAAATAGATTCGCTCGAGTTGTGGAACCTGAAGAGGACACTCTTTTGAGCTGAAATTGGGAAACAATGTGTTCTGAGCCATTTCGCATTCTTCAATGACTCCGGAAGTGTGAATTTTAAAATAAAGTTTTTTTTCGCTCCACCCTAATGGGCATTAGAAGGGGCAACGAAATAAGTTTTAACGATTTTTTAATGAAACAGCACTGACATTCGTATTCATTACATTTTAAATCAAGAATGTCAGAAATAAATATTTTGTTTCTTAAAAACTTAGATGTACGTGAGTACAAAAAGGGGTCGAGCTGGCCGGCCTAACCTCTTCGGAGGGCCCCTTTCAAAATGTACCGACACTGATGATTGGGTACTCGCGTAAGTTAACATTCTGCAGCAAGAATGGTATGGGTATTGGTTCGTTTCTTTGAGAGGAATAGGAGGAAACAACGTTTTGGCCTCCTACCCCTTACCAATTTTGGAAAATACTTTCTGAATTAGGATCTACGCCCCCTACGTATTCTTAAATTCAGCTGGACGATAGACGGACGCGCGAAGAAACGACATGTCTTCTCTCTCCTCCCCACGAAATCCATAATGACTTAACGGTGTTCTTCGAAAAAAATCATGCGATTTTGGTCCATCATTACAAATAAACGGATGATGCCAGGCCCTTCAACATTTTGAAACGGTCTCTTGACAAGCTGGACTACCTACTGAAATAAACGATCCATCTGTATCGGTTTCAAAACTTTTAGAAAAAATAGGCTTAAAAATCGGACATTTTCGCAATACGCGTCACTCTCCGGAACATCTTGCGGCTCCGATCCCTGTTTCAGAATTTTTTCTGAAAATGTCACAATCGCCACAGCTTTTTCGCTTATGGCGGTGTGTCAAGCAGCTCATGAAGAACGATCTGGAATTTTTTGGAGACTAGGGTGCTATTCGTTGATTTCAATGTGTGCACCAAGACTTATAACAGAGGTTTTTTTCTTGGACATACACCCTTAAATACTCCCTCTCAAAATGTTTTAAATAGGGGACCCGATTCTCTTCCGATGCTTTCCTGAGTCTGGAGAAGGAAAAACCCGTTTTACAGGTCCAGCTTCTGAAGCCGCCTGCCTCATCGCAATACTAACAAACCATAAACAAACGGACCCTATGCATAAAAGGGCTCATGAGGCATTACTTGCCAGATAAAGCGGTGCAGTTCACCGCACCAACATCAATTTTCCTCAAATTTTTATATCGATGATTTATGGGCTAAGATAACCGCAAATCTGTTTCGAAGGTTCTATGATAATTCATTGCAGAGAAATCCATTATTGTAATTTTAAAATTTCCCCACGAGATGCGCCATTTTTTATCTTAATTTCTTAAATAACTCCTTATCTGAAGAAGTTACTGAAATGAAAATTTGTTTCTAGTTGTAAATGTTTAGGCGAATTCTAAAAATGGAATCAAAATCTCCCTATCTTCTATAGTTTTTGCAGGATCATTGCACTCGCTAAAAACAGGATGAGGTTTTTTTTTTCGACATAAATTTTTGCATGTTGTTAAGAGGATGTACCATTATATCCCCAAAAAATGTCGGCCAGATTATGCCAGAAAATGGCATAGGGATCGGCCAAAAACTTATGTCAGAAAATGAAATTAAAACCTACGATTTAAAATTTCACTCGGTTGACCGTAAAGGGACATTTTTAAAATCAGGAAAAGTGACTTCAGTCAAAATGTTGGCTGCTTCATAACTCGGTGAATTTCGGTCGTAAAAGGGCGATCTCTTTAAATTTTGTATGAAATTGTATCAGAAAACTTCTTCTAAATAGAATCGATAAGACGCGCAGACCATATAAAAATACAAATTTCGTCATTTTTATAGGAATGGGTTTATTGACTTCGATTGTTTCTAATACACTCTACAGTTTAAAGCATTTTCACAACTGGAACTACGTGTCTCTGACAAACGGTTTAGGGAATAGCCATTGGGCACCGTTAGCACTGGACACCCTGTATATACAGGGATTATTATGTTTTTATCACGGAGATATATTATAGGAGTGGACACTCTCCATAGCTGCTATGCTGGAATTTTGGTACCCCAGATAAGTTTCGATTATGCAAACATTGGAAACCGAGTGACGTGCAGCGATCCTAGCGGTCAAACAATAAAGCATTTCCCGTGCTGACTGATAACTCATTTTACTTGTTTTGAATGAGATTATGAACGCGAGCACTCAATTTCAGTTATATATTTTTTCACTTTTGCTTACGGGGTTGCCTTAGTAACAAATGAATAAAAAAGAAAAAAAAATGTTCTATCTTAAGATTGTTAAAATGTTGAGTTTTTATATTTGTTAAATGCGTATATCGTGGCTCACGGAAAAGAAGTTTTTGTCTGCCACTGTACGTATTTACATTAGAAAATGGCTTTGAATTCACTACAGAGTTCTTTATGTAACATAAATTTAATATTTTATGCGGAAGTTTAATAAAGCTGTAAGAAAATGTGCCACAACATGAAATAAATGTAAATACTGCTGGTTTGAGTGTGATCATCATTATAAATAAACACTTTTTAAATGTTGCATTCACACATACTACATTTTCCTAAATTTAGTGATATTTCTTAAAATACGGCTTTTGGACAAAATAATAACACGACATTACATACGTAATATTACTTCGTTTCGAAATTGTTGCCTATATTCATTACGAAATAGTATTCTAAGACAAGACAATTATGTCGTTAAAACATATCTGAAGCCAGAAATTATTATATATCACTTTCCAAAGTCTGTGTACTTAATTTTTTGAAGTTCTACTCACTCAACGATCTCCATTGATTTCGCCTCGATGAAAATATAAACAACGTGAAGTGCGCCGTTACCCAGTATTCGTTGCGCCATCTGTTTGCAACAATGGCGTTATACCACTTTCGAAGAGAAGTATCCCCCCCTCCAATCCATTTAACTTCCCGTGGTTTTTTTAAAAAGAAAAAAAAAATGATCACAGGATTCAATAACCTTGTGCGTCTCTATTCCTGTTGGACTTCACCCATAAAGTTGTACAGTGGCTCACCCAAGAGTTAGGTTTGGGTTTACAAATATGGCCGACCTCGGTTAAAGTGACCTCGATTATAGCGACAACTCTCTTATAACGTCAAACTATTCATCACCCCTCGGCCCTAGAACACAAGCCCACTGTCAACGTACCTCGTTATAGAATCATGCCTAATAATCCAATGTTTTCAGTGATGTTGCACCCAAGTTTAAGCCAATACCCAAGGTGCTCCGTAGGTTTTACATCATTCAAAAGAGTGTGAAGTTTAAAATTTTGTGTGGCAAGGAGCATGCAAGAACCAAGCAATGTGTAGCTCGGTAACCTTCTATCGGATTCAATCTTTGGGTTTTGTCTCTTGAAAGGATGTCTTTCTTACGAATAAGCCGCATTAGGACGAAAAGCGAGCTTAGCGAGTCTAGGTGCCTTGGCCCCTAGTCATAAAAAAGAAAGAAAGCCTTTAAAAGTCATTTCTTTTGAAATCATGCTGCATAGGCATGGATAGCGAGGAGACCCGCGAACTATAACGTAGAGCAATCTCAAAAAATAACGATGCACAACAAATGTTTCCTTCCGCTCTACCCACTATTATTTTTTGTTGTTGTTGTTGTTCTTCCAAAGACCAGGTGCCCACAACAGTAGCACGAGCTGGAAAGTGCTTCCTAATCGACTGCGTTCGGCGTGATTTATCTTTTATTTTTTTATAGATTTATTCTCCCCCCTCTCCCACCTCTCTTTCTGGCACTTCTCATTGATTTCCATTGACCAGACTGCTTTTAAAAAGGGAGAGAATGTCGCAATCGGAAATCTTTGGAGGGGGCAGCCACGTGTTGATGGGGCGCATCCTCCGTGTTTGCCCACGAACAACGATACATTAGACCGGGGCTAATTGCAACACTTATTAACGAAATAAATCAGCTTGCGGTTTCGGTTTTGTACACACGTCGAATGGAACGGCCCATAAAAAACGCCTTGTTTGGACTCCTTTTTCTCGCCTTCGTTATAAAACACGCTTATGACTCCATCCAGTGAGGAAAAAAGAAAGACCCAATATTTGCGCGAGTGTTTAATCCTTTTAATTATGTCGGTTGGGTACACAATGGGATGGAGATTAATTGCAAAAACACACACCTTTTTGTGACCGTTCATTTATTTTTGTTGGCTGGGTTTTTTATTATTATTATTTAACGGATCCGGAAGATAAAAGAAATGACTTAATGAAACTTTTATTTATGTGTACGAGATGTTTTAGATGTTGTCGTCTAGACAGAGAAAAGACATTTTTTCTGTTTGTACGAGCGAAGCGTGTTTTTCGTGTTCTTTATCTAAATACCTGTACTCTTAAGATGGCTGTGGAGTATGGATTTTCAAATTTTATGAGTTAGTTTTTTTTTAATTAAATGGCGGCCCATACACTAGGGAAGTCATTCTTACTACACAATATTTTTAACGCATTCAAATAGGGATAGTGAAATGCCCGGCTTTCAGATTTTGCTTAAAATACGTTCTGTCTTTGCAAAAACTATGTCACTAATCATTTCTTTTTACACTTTTAGTTTGAAAATAGTTTTGACAACTTACTTTTAATTTCTATTGAAACTAGAATTCAAAGACCGTTCTGGAGGCAGTCACAAACGGGCACTAGACAAAAAATGGGACGACAATAGGTTTACGCCCAATATATTTAATTTTCGTCCGCCTAAATTAAATAACCTCATGTTCCATTTTTCATTAAAGACCCAAGTCGAATATCACGCTCTTCTGACAAAGCGCGGAAACTTTTCGCGTCCGAAAGATTTCGTTTTGCATAAACAGCCATTCTTATATCCACGCTGACGATTTATTTTTGAAAAAAAAATTAAATTATGAAATCTCGAAAAACTATTTTAAATGAATGGGAATCTGAATTGTAGGACGTCATTTTCATTCGAAACAGATCATTCTGGCACGCAAAGGATTTCCTTTTTTTTTTACTGTCTTAAATAAAATGGAGCTGAAACGAGCGGAAAAATCGCTTCAAAATGAGGGAACGGGTGGATTTTCAGATTTTTGAAGGATTGCGGATTGTTTTCTATATTTTTATACATGATTATGAAAAATTTCGAGAGGATCATACGAAAGGTGTCGAGGTTATCGCATTTTTCGTGCTTAACATTTTAATCTTTTTGAAATCAGGGTGGTCAAAGTTTTATATCTTGGATGAGTAGCCCGGAATGAGTTTCAGACGTCTGTTTTACGATGAAAGGATTCGATTTTCTAAATGGGAGTCATTAAAGTATTACTTCAGATGGGTGGTTTTAAGTTTTCTGTGTTTGAAATAATACAAATATTTATTTAAAACTTTCTACGCCTTTTAAAGTACGATCTTTTAAATTATTTTTATATTGAATGATTAATAATATTTTAAACGAAATCTCACAATGAAGAGAGAATCCATTTATCAAAGTTATTATTTCTTAACGACCTGTATTCTAGCTTCTTTTGCAATCATTAGAATGTCTAGAAGAAAGCGTTCAATAACCCCCCCCCCCCAAGATCCAAACAAGACTGAAACCGAAAACTAAACACCACCCAAAACTCGCGCACGTGCCAGGTCCAATACCGCCAGTGACGTCACGTGCGAAATGTGAACAGTCCCCCATTTTAGGAATTTTTTTCAACTTGTCCGCAAAATGTACAGATGCAGCTGGGGACAACATTTTAATTAAAATAATTATTTCTTCTCATTTAAATAAAAATTAGCCATGCTTCATTCATTTAATGAATGTTAATTATGTTTTACTTGAAAAAATAGAAGATGATTTGAAAAAAAGCGTTGAATTAATAAAATGTCCCCAATATTTTTTTCTGGAATTGGGGACACCCCGTTGATTCGTTGCAAAATTGCAGGAATCGCTTTTGAGGTTCTGTCTAAAATCGCGCCAAGTTTGAAGACGACAGATCGCGAAATGGGGAGCCCCAAAGCCAGACACTCGTGTCGGAGAGTGAGTTTACCAGGAGCAAGAAAAATAAATCCATTCATTTTTTCTTGCGTCTGGCCTATTGTTTGCTAGTAGATCTGCAGCAGCAACGCGATGGATTTCGAGATGCAAGAGTTGTGGTGTAGAGATGAGACGGGTTCAGCCCGAGATCGGGCTCGGGCTCTGTCATTTACAATTGTGTTCGGGCTCGGGCTCGTGAAAAATGTATCCTTTATTGAACATACTGCTTGAAACAGATTTTAAAAAGTGATTCATGAGGAAAATAAAAGTACTTATAATAAATAAATAAATAAATAAATAAAAATAGCAGTACGGGCGCCTAGAAGGTGCGTGAAGCTCTTTCGGAATTTAAGAACGGCGGTTTATATTCCTGAGTGAGTCATGAGATCCGACATTTTTGGATAAAGGATGGATACAAAGAATTAGAAAGTGCATTGGGATTTTGCAACTCTATTGGTCTTTCATTGGCACAAACGGCAAAATTTATTGTATTCTATCCATGAGGTCATTGAATTTTTTTTTAATCTTTAGCTGAAATTTCGGGCTCGAGCTCCGACTTAAATAATATTGCTCGGGCTCGGGTTAAAAAATGAGCCCGAACTCATCTCTAGTGTGGTGCCTGCGCGAAAAATGCAAGTGCGTAAAGGGTGTCACTTCCAGTATCCTGTGTGACAGATGGAAACGTTTACGGGCCTATCTCGCGAACCGCCATCTAAATTTCACGGTCTGTGGAACGCACGCCATGAGCAAAAGTCATCGCCTCCTAATATATAGACTGCGGTGTTGTGGGCGGAAATGGCGAGCGCCTGTGAATGTGAAAAAGAAAAACACTCATAAAAGAATGGCAGCAGGTGGGTACTAAAAAGAATGAAACGGTCTACAAAATACACGCATTGATCTCGACACATCGTAACAGAAAGTGTCCCTTTTTTTTTTGCCGGAAACCTATATCGGACAGATGATAGTCCTGCAAAGAGGAGAGATTGGAAGTATCGTACTCAAAATGGCATTTTTCTATTCTAAAAAAAAGTAACGGCCGCAGCCGCCGTCAAGAGCTTGTTCGGCTGTCTCCTCCTAAACCGTGGGGACTTGAGTTTCGCTAAGGCGTCCACGGATTCGGAAAATTCCGGTAAACCTGATAAACTGACGTCCATTTCAAAAGTCGAATGACTTTAGAAGATATTCATAAAAAACTCAAAAAACAAGCATAAGGGTTGCCAGGTTTGGGCCCTTTTTCGCCAGCATAAAATCATTCCTTCCTTTGCAACAAAGCAAGTCAGAGTATGTAGAATCGCGTGATATTGACAAACATGAAGTAGAACGACACCCATTTTACGCCCAATTCAAATGTATACGAAATAAATAACTCAAAGTGGGTTATATAAAGTGGACCCTTTTCAAACAGTCAGTTCTCTTTGACAACAGGTGTTTAGAATGAGCGGTGATTCGTTTTTACAAAAATAGAATAACTCATTGTCACTGATTTTAAAAGTGACATCTTGGCATCCGGTACGATCCGGCAAAATTTTATCTCTCGAAGCAGGGTGAATCTAAACCGCGAGTTCAAAAATATTGGAACCCAATATCTTGAAAATGAAAAATAATTAAAATGCAGATTATTTCAAAGCCAATTCGGTCCAGCTGGAGTATTGGCTACCAGTAATAATATTGGGCGGCGTTCACCATGCCATTATAGCAGTTAGGGTACACTTTGGATATTGGCCAGTGCGACGAGATGATACAATTCGTGGTGCTCAATACGCCCATCTGCAAAAGATTATGTATATGAAAACATGGATAACGGTTTTCCCGGTCACTTTACAGGATCAGTCATTATAGGTCGTGAGCCTGTGTCCATCGCCCAATAATGAGAAGTCGCCGAAATATGAAAATTCGCCATCATTGGCTCATACGCAAGGTGTTCCATGGGTTTCACATCATTAAAAATAGTGCGAAGTTTCAATTTTTATGCTCCAAGCAGCATGCAAGAACCAAGCAATGTGCAGCTCGGTCACATTCTATCGGATCCAACCACTGGGGTTTTATCTGCTGAAAGGATGCCTTTTTTACGAATAAGCCTTATTAGGGGCAGAATGCCTCCTATGAAAAGCGAGCGTAGCGAGTCTCGGGGCATTGGCCCCAAGTGAAATAAAAAATAGGAACTCGCATTGCGAGATCGTTCAGACTGAAAACAAAGTTTTTCTTCTAATAAAATTCTGGTTTAGTGGAACCTGTTTTCTGTATGTTTATTTATTTTCGAGGGGCTGTATGCTCCTTTAGGACTGACGTTGGTATCGCAAAACTGACTATCGTTTCGGGTTGGTGTACACATCCAATTTTAAACATGAATGGGACCACACAGAAAATACCTGAACCCCATTATTACAACAATAAGGCTCAGTATTCAATAGATTAGCCTAGACTGACTACACCAGGATTGATATAAATAAAGCTTTTTCCAATAACACGGCGTACTTAACTTGATCATGGTACTTATCTGATAGAACCATCGTTTCGGGCGAAAAAATCTTCAGCCTTCATCCGTTGTCAACGCACAGTCTCACAGAATAGTGGGGAACGAAAGCTAAGCAAAACGAGAGCGAACAAGAAGCTGCCAATTGCCCCCCCCCCCACACACACACACCAAAAAAAAAAAAAAAAAAAAAAAAAAAGAAGAAGAAGAAGAAGAAATCACAGAGGAAAAAAGTAGAGGAAAAACGGGGGATCGATAAACAAATAAAGATAAAATAAGTAAAATATAGAAAAATAAAATTCGATAAGATATATAAAACAAGAAATAAAAACAAAAAAAATTACACAAATAAGAACATACCAAAAACAACAGAAAACAGAACAATAAACGAACAAAAACATAGAAATATAGACTTTTGCTTGTTATTCAATAAAGTTTTATGGATATCCTCTTTTAACACCTGTTTTTTGAGTGTTTTTTTTTAATGCTATATCAGGATGTCCGACATACTCCCTGAGAAAAATCTGAATGTGGACCGCTCAAAGCCAATGTTTTACGTGGATCCCCCTTAACACCCTTCTCTCGAGATCAGTCTAAAATTTGAATAACACCTCAATTCTTGTTAGATGCACTCGTGGAATTTTCCACCCACCACCCTAAAAGATGACGCGACCATTCTGTTCTCCTTCCTTTAAGAAACGTACACAAAAGTACGCTGGCCGATACATGCCCCGAAAAATTTGTATTGCGTGAAGAATAATAATAATTAAAAAAATAAATAAATAAATAAAAAAAAGTTCAATGACCCTGGTCAAAGCAAATGTCTCGATTGAAATCCAACTTTATAGTCAGGCATTTTTCGGCATCCCTGATTCTAATGAAAAATTTGCTGTAAGTTCCTATTCATCGCTTAAAACAGGAGTTCGAAATTTTATAAGCATCTAAATGTCTTTAGAAACATTTTCCTATTTTTGCTTCACGTAAGATGAAAAATTGTGTGTTACATTTTCATTTACTTTTTTTTAATGAGACTTCAATAAACACACGAGTGTCTATGGAGATTTGGCAGGTCACCTGACTGCTTGTACGACATTTCAATACACACAGCTGTTTCATGACTGCACGTGCACGCCGCCGTGACGTTCTGTTCATCCCAGAAGTACTCCATTTTTCCTGGATGAAAATAAACAACTAAAATAAAATGCGTTATTGCACTGCTTGCGAGTAGGTTTCATGAATCGATGCATTCGTTTATCGATTGCGGAAGAAAAATAATCGAAATGTCACTGAATGCAAGGGGCAGACGCTTGCAGCCTATTTTTGATCGCGGTCCTTAATTATGACCTCTTTAAAAAATACTTGTTTATTATCCACCGATGAACGCAGGTCCGGAGTGGCTCCTATGGGGGGGCCCTCGGAAAGAGATTGGAAAGGGGCCCCTTACTGAGGAATAGAATATTCTTTTTTTTCTAATGGCCGGCCTCTGCCTTGAAGGCTTTGGCCACAACAGGCCGGAATGGTTGGTCTCTTTATTATGGGGGCACCTTGTAAGTGGACCCACGTCGCCCCCCATGAAAGGACGGACCTATCAACCACGCCCAGTCGGGGATCGAACCCCGGCCGCCGCGAGTTGAACCCGAAACCGGAGTACGGTGCTTTACCCTCCCTACAACCAACACCTCCTAGATATAGAAAGCCTAACAACTCCTACGTCACCAAGCTTTGACGTCATTGTTAGGCCTACATATAAAAGTTTTATTTTCACAAAATAAAACTGTAAAAAGTTTCTGGTGAATTGACTCTCGAATAACAATATTTTAATAATTTGAGATAAAAAATATAATTTTATGACAAATGGCAGTTTTTAACCACGACTCATTAGATAATATAATAAGGAAATAGATCGAAATGAATCATTTTGTATGAGAAAGGTACTTTCATTTTAATTTTTTATTTAAAATATTTTCTAATATGGGTAGCATTCACCCGAAATTTTAAATAGTTTTGCTTTGTGAAAGTAAAACTGTGATGACGTCATCACTTGAAGGCCTAATGATGACGTCAAAGTTTCAGTTGTTAGGCTTTCTATAGGTAGGAGGTATTGTTAAAACTCGGTTGGCGGTCATAGAATGTTAGAATTTGTGATTTTTGAAAATTAGGCGCACGTGCCTAAAAAACCACATTTAACTATTTTAGACCTTTGGGGGGGCCCCTAAAGCATTGCCCCCCCTCCCTCGGGTATAGCCGACCCTCCGACCTGGCCTGCATGCCTGGCAAGACCCATCTGAAGGTTTCCCAGTCTACCTCTGGGAAACGTTCACCGGCCTCATTATAAACGTTCGGGTGTCACCGCAGTGAAGCCCCATTAAAGGAGCCTTCATTGTGAAATTGGGGGGAGGGGGGGGGGACAGGGATACGTTGTCATTACGAAACGAATGAGCGCCCACGCATCGACCGGACGCAGATGGACGCTCGTGTATACCGCGGACGTCGCCGGACGCCTTTGTCTACACTCCCGAAATGAAACGCGTTCTTACGTCTTTGAATATCCAATCGCGTTTTTTAACATTTCCGCAGTCATTATTACTATCTATCTACTTACATAATACGATAACGTATGCGGTACCAAAATCGCCGCTCTTTCTACACTGCGAACGGCAACAACTCGATGTCAATATTAGTGCATGGTTAGAAACTTCTGATCCAATTAGAGTTTGTAAAGTTCTCTCTCGAAGAGTGCATGTAGCTCCTTTTAACCCATTCGTGCCCAGTTATTTTTGCGACTTTCTTCGATTTTTGCCAAGACCAGAAATAATAGCTAAATTTCTGATGTCAACTTCTTGGACAAGGGATGATTTCTTTTAAATTCATTATGTATAAAAATTGAAATGTTAACATCCTACTGGGTCATGTTATAATATTTTGTGGAGTTGAGGTTCAATATTCGTGAATAAAGGCTAGGAAAAATAAATAACGTTTTCGACTGATAGCGAAAATGCCGTCCCAAAAAAGGGACGCTAGGCATAAATGGGTTGAGAGGGGACACGCAAAAATATCCACGAGTGTGACGGGTCTGTAGTGGGATTCGATTTTTACTTTCCGAACATGGACCCTGTAAGGGAAATACCGTATTCATGAAAAAATTCGACTTCGAGATTGGGGTGCATGGACACGTTTAGAGATCTTCCGAATTCATGGATGCTATCTTTACGAGATGTATGTATGTATGTGTGTGTGTGTGTGTGTGTGTGTGTGTGAGTGAACGCGATAGCTCCTAAACGGGACTTTCGATGGAGCTCCCATTGGGTCTATAGGTTAGAAACCACCGTCGCAAGACGGGTATGGATTGGGGTGTGTATAGGACTTATAGTTTTTCGACAGGCCTAGGACCAAGATTTCTTTTACATCATGGGCTATGGGGGGGATTCTTCAAAGTACGCTGGCGTTTATTGAAAGGATGGGTCATGATCTTCATCGTCAGTGTTCGGAAAAACGAGTGGAGTGACTCCAGATTTTTTTTTGGTTATGTCTAAAATATCGAGAAATTGGACGACGGTCCATTGAATTGAAAAATCTCAAATAGGGTGCAGAAAAGACTTCCAGCGGTCACCAGGATAAAAACTTCATAAATTCGTTTTGGAAAGCATTCCGTTACCCTTTCCACGAGTCGGAATTAAAATAGGAGGCAGTGGTTCAAGATAATAATCCGTGTATACCTGAGAATCGAGCCATTGTCTGACTCTCTGCACAGAAGCTTGGCCGACTTCCAAACCTGACTTGCTGGTGGAAAGGTGCGGCCATTCCCATGCATTGTTCAGAGTTTTTCGTTTTCAATCGAATTCAAAAAGCTGCTTTGAATTTCGGCACCTTCTTTCATTACGAAAGGAAGATGTATATACATCTGTGTGTTATGCTTTAAGCGTTTTGATCTGCCTTTTTAAATACTATGGAATTGAAAAAAACCTGCGCACAGCATTCGTCTCCAAATATTGGAAGGCGATGGAAACCGCGAGTTCATTAGTACGAGAGCCAATCATCGATTTCGTATTATAGAATCAAAGTCCATTCCACTTGCTCCCAAGGCAGGTGCGAGATAAAAAGCGCATTCAAACTTCAGTGGGTGAATATTATTGGAACTTGATGAACCTGAATGCGTTTGGGAATACAAAAACAGACCTGCCAGGTCCCTGATTTTGGCCTGAGTCTCGACCTTTTTGATTCGGTTTTGGTCCTCCGGATTTTTCTCCATTCACTCGGGCTTTTTTAGAGTTTCTTAAGAAATTGAAACTCCGTTTTCTTCATCGGGATCCCAAAATCAGTTCTATAAAACAAGATATTTCAAATTTTATTGTTATAAGTTATCTTTATATAATTTTTAGGTTTGGGTCGTTTAACCCTACGTTTTTTAATCGATTTTTTGCAATTTCTGATATTTCTTTGGTAAATGTTTGAAATTGAATTTATTGTCATTCTACAACTTACCACTCTCTTATTACTTAGGTTTGTATGTGCGCACATGGTATTTACGAAAAGAAACTATATCAGTATTGAATATATAGAAATTTTATGCTCAAAGTAAATGCATTCAAAATCTCAGGCTTTTTGAAATTAAAAATCGGGAGATCTCAGGCATTTGAATTTTGGAAAGTCGTCGCACGTCTGTGCGTACTAAATGAACAAGGAGATGGAAGATTTTGGTGAACCTATACGTTTGCGATCCTGTTTTGCGTTGTGACAGAATTTTTGCATCGATTTATCGCGATCGCCGCGATATTCATGGACGGGGACAGGTTTTGAGTTGTCCAATACTTTAGCTATCTGAATGAGGTACGAGAGAAACAACGGTTAAAAGGGTTTCTGGGCAGATAGAACAAAGAATTGGGTGAGGCATTCGCGCTTCTTTAATAACAAAAGATTAACCGTCATTTGGATCTGCCTAGTCTTCAAATGTAGTTGAGTCCGTTACAGCGCATGCGCGTGGAAAGATAATAATGGCATGAGATTCAGTGCAACATGTCAACGCCTCCTAGATGTAGAAAGCCATAGAAATCCTACGTCACTAGGGATGAACACGAGACGAAAAGTAAGCGTCTCGCAAAACAGCCCGAAAGCTTTCTCGTCTCGCAAAATCCCTCTATCGTCCTGTTAAGAATGTGTGTCTCGTCTCGGAAAAAAGCTATAAATCTCTCTCCTCGTTTCACGTCCATCCCTCTACGTCACCCAGCTTTGACGAGGCCTACATTCATAAGTTTTATTTTCAGACAAAAATAACCATTGAAAATCTCGGGTGAATGGACCCACGAAAGCCCTATTTTAATAATTTAAGATAGAAAAGTATCATTTTACGACCCATGGCAGTTTTTAAGTGACTTATTAGATAATAGGATAAGGATATAGATCATAGTCATTTTATAGGAGGGAGGTATTTTAATTTTAATGTTTCATTTAAGATATTTTCTGATATTGGTAGCATTTATCAGAAATTTTTAATGTTTTTTTTTAATTCTGTTTCTGTGAAAATAAAACTTTTAAATGTATTCCTAATGGTAACGTCAAAGCTGGGTGACGCAGGAGTATTTCTGTATCTTTCTGTATCGAGGAGGCGTTGAACGTGTCCTATTCTTCAGCACCGCGACATTCTGAGAAAAAATAATATCGACGCTCGTGCAGCCGTTTACAAGGATGACAACGCACAGTGTAGTGCCTCCTTGTGTCATCACTCTCTCGGGTGGAAAACGCGCGCCCTTTCAGCATTCGAGGAGCGCTCTCATTGTGAAATAACCGAGTCACTCCATAAGCCCCTTATTTTTAAAACAGCGTCTATACCCATTCTGTCTCCGCTCTCGACTGGGGCCTCGTACGACCCGAGTCCGAGAAGAGGCGACTTTTCTTTTTAAGAAACGAATCGAGCTCCCCCCCCCCTCTCCCCCGTCTCCTATTCCTTGTAGCAGCAGCCACGACAAGTCTCCCGCATTCTCCTTTTCCATGGAAAACATTTTCCAAACGGGGAAAAGCGAGGCCGCCCCTCCGGCATTGTATGGGGTAACCGGGGCTGAAGGATGTGTTGTTGCCAGTAGTAGAGCAGACCTCCTCGGGAAAAGGGGGAGAGGCGTGTGTGTGTGCGCGCGCCCCCGCAAACTAACAGCATCAGCGACCGTTTTGTGCCCCTAATTGCCTCAATTTGGTGGAAATCAGTTTTGCCCCTTGCAACTTTTCAATCGCGCACCACTCACTTTACTTCTCTCTCTCCCGACCAAAAGAAAACTTTTCACCACTCCGGGTATCTAAGAACGCGCAAGAGAAGAATTTAAGTGGAGTCGTGTTCTTGGATTCTGTCTGTCTCTCCTCCCCGCTGCGGGGCGAACGAGACCCCATCCCCCACCCCCACCGACTTGTTCTAATTGTTAACTCCGGAAATATCCATTCCAAAACACTCGAAGAACTGGAACTGAGGAAAGGAGGCCCCCCACCCAGGAAAGGGGGGGGGGGCTTGCTTGCTCACTTTTGTTTTAATTATGCTCCGATAGGTCTCCGCGATCGCCCGAGTTTCGAGAGAGAGAGAAAGTGTACAGGCGGGGGGGGGGGGGACTCGGCCTCTAGAAATAAATCCGTCGCCCCGAAAAGACAATGAGAACTCTTCCGCTTATTTATCGGAAGTGACGTGTGTCTATGTAACATCGGACCACCGACAGGAAACTCTCGTTACTGAAAGTGCGATGAAAGGTCAGAAAAATACAGAACCCGCGTACAACGATACTTTTCTGTTACCTCCGAGAATCGTTTCTCGGCTCCCGATAGAATTCCAGTAGACTCGATTCATTCCGAGCGCTATTTCATGTTGACACGCAACTGCCTACAACCATCCTTTTAACTCTCATGAACCCTTTGAGGCTCAACCCAGATCGAGAGACCCTTTTTTTGACGACAGCTGGCTGTGCCCGCGCACAGCCAGCTGCGTCCAAAAAAGGGTCTCTCGATCTGTGGCACGCGATGAACGTTTCGATCGTCCGCCCTCTTGCGGGTCGTTCAGTCGAGCGATGGCAACGGCTGCCCTTTTTTCAGCATGGGGCCATCTATCCAGCTGTTCTCGCATTCTTCCATTTTTCAGCAGATGTCAGTGCTGTTCAAAAGAATCGTGACCCTTTTTGGACGGGAAAGGACGTGCCCAAAAGGAAAGGATTCTCGTGGAGCTCTGTCACCCGCCACTCTTTTGATAGAAATCCAATCTATTCTTCGTGACGGGCCACCGTCCAAACGTCCGAGTGGGGTGTTCCCGGAGAGGGAACACTGAGCGTTAAAGGGTTTAAAATGTTGCGTTACGTTCAACATTTTTTTATAATTGTTATTATTGTGTTCGATAATACAACATAAGGTTAGAATGTGAAATAACAAATTATTGCAGACTGAGAGAGGAAAAGTAGAAAAGTAAGGAGCTCTTTCGAACATATAAGGCCTCGCTCCTTAATTTTTTTTTTAAATGAGCCTTTGATCTGCGATAGCGTGGAGTCCAACATGGACATTTCGAGAGAAAAGTAATGCTTCCTCTCGATGCCATTATGAAATGAAATTCTTAAGTACTACCATTTGTATGTATAGTGTTAGTCAACATTTTAGATAAAATTTTCATTTTATTGAATTTTGAAAAGAATATGTATAGATACATTTTTCGGGACTCTATTATATATAAATATAATACAGTAAACCCCATTCACGCAAAGAATGTAATGAACAGGTTGCGTATACAGATCATTTCTTTTCTACAATATGACTTCACGAATCCCAGGCTTTTTCAAAAGCAGCGTACGAAAAAAGCCCAGCGATGACCGATGTAGTATTTTATAGTCAATGAAGTAAGTACATTGGATTATTATTTCGATCATTAGAAAATAACCCAATGCCCATATAAGGCGTGCAAGTTAAACCCGCCGTGTACAACGACGTCCATAATGATGTACATTTAGGCACCTACAGCATCGCTCTATGCAGGTTTCCCTGCACTTTTTGTGTTCAGTACATAAGATGTCAGAAGCAGACATTAGAGATTTTTTTTCTTTCATATGTCGTTTGCATATTTTATTACTGTAAAGAAGATTCGTGTCTTACAGATTTCATTTCATTTTCACCACGGCCGTCCAGTGAGGTCCATCGAGTGAAGGGTCCTCGAATTATTTAAGTAAAAAAATCAAAAGAACTGGCCGTCTGTATTAAAATCTAGCAGTGGCCTATTTAAGGGGGGCGGGTGGCCCCTGTCCCCACCCGAAAATGTAAAACAATTACTAAAAAAGTGCTATTTTAAATTATTTATCTTACCTCTCGTAACAATGATATTTTAGATAAACCAACTGTAGAACGTTATAAGCTGCATTGTGTAATATTGTAATCCGATTCTGAACGACTCCGGTGAAAATAATCGAGTTTTTCAATTTTACTGGTTGTGTTAAAAGCAGTAGAAAGGTCTTATATTTTAAAACGATTTTCGTCCAGGCAATAGGGGGGGGGGAGAAGAAGAAGAAGCAAAATACGCTACTCTAGATTGGCCTCCTCCCATATGTGTACCTATATACGGCACTGCAATCTGCGCATTTAGGGTGCTTTCGAAAATTATAATAAGAAGGCAAAAGCGTTCCAACCTGAAATACAGGTGCCGACCTCTAAGGATGATTTTTGTCATCCGCTTAGAGCCTCGCATAAGGTTTAGGGAAACGAGAAGGTTTTTCTTGAATTTTTAAAACGTATTAAAAGTGCGGAAAAAGTAGCCAATACAAATATTAAGCTGCTACACACTTGCAATGTTTCTAAATTAATTTTATTTTTTTTTTTAAACGAGTGCACACCTGAGCAGCCATGATCGAGTTGAAAAACGGTCAGTTCTTGCTCACAGAAATTTCGATAGCATTTCTGGGAATTGAAGCAGACGTGCAATGAACAAATTTATTGCATACTACGGAATCTGCATGAGGAAAGCATTCAATAAACGATACATTTCTGAACATGAAGCAAACTGCTTTTTACTTTCCGAACATCTACTGTGTAAGAAATGTATTGTTATCATGAAAAAAATTAGACATCGAGATTTGGGTGTATGGACACGTTTGGAGGTCTCCTGAATTCATGGAGGCTATTTTTACGAGTTATATGCTCCTAAACGGGGCATTCGGTTGAGCTCCAATTGGGTATGTATGTTATAAACTACCGTCGCAAGACCGGTATTGATTTGGGTGTGTGTAGGACTTATAGTTTTTCTACAGGGCTACGACCCAGATTTCTTTGACATTATGGCCTATGGGGGGGGGAAATTTTTGAAAGTGCGCTAGCGTTTAAACGGTACATTCCATGGAGCTCAAATCGAGTATATATGTTATAAACCACCATCATAAGACCGTTATTGATTGGGGTGTGTATAGGACTTATAGTTTTACTACAGGGCTATGACAAAGACTTCTTTTATATTATGGCCTATGGGGAGACATTCTTGAAAGTGCGCTAGTGTTTAAACGTCCCATTCGATTCAGCTTCCATTGGGTATATATGTTTAAATGAGTCATCGATTCAAATTTATTGAAATGCTGGGTCATGATCTTAAGCGTAAGTGTTCGGAAAGTCGAGTGGAGTCACTCCAGACTTTTATTTTTACACTAACAGAAAACTAAAAAATTGGACTCGAGTTATTCTTTTTATCCAGAGAAGTGAGAAACAACGCAACTCAAAAGTATGAAGACAAATTTGAGTACACTCTGTAGGTATTGAACAAGGTAGCCCTCGTATGCATTATAATTTCGTGATGAAAGAATACTATTAGAGTCCATATTTAAACACGAGCTTCGAGACTGACTGACTGCGATATTTCAATCACGATCACGTTTTAGAACAGATTCCATTCAAAAAGGTTGCAACTGATCTTTTCTATCAGCTAACGTATTTTTAATACAGGATATTGCAATATTTTATACATTTTAAAATGACATTTTAAATTAGATTACAAAAACATTTTAAGTTACCTTACATCAAAAGAGTTTTAACCAAAATTAAACAATCGGGTAGTATAAAGATCCACCCCTATTTTCAAATGCAACTTTTCAACCTTGTTGGAAAATGTTAAAAACGAGGAAAAAAACTAACGCAAAAGTACACAGACATAAACACGTTGCTTTTTCACAGGGTGCGAACTGACGGAGGAGGGGGGGGGGAAGATGCCGGGGATCGTCCCCGGCGAAAATATATAATATCCCTGGCTAGAGAAATGTTAATGGATCCCTCCCAGGGATACAATGGATACCCTGCTGGAAAAATGTTAAATGAATCTCTGTCCCTAGAAGTTTAACAGTACCTAACGACTTCAAGTATTTAGAATAGAAATTCTTCTTTTCTTTACAGGAGAAAGGAGCCAGTTAGAAACATCCCTTTGAAATAGATATACATGCCCGATCCCACTTCTCACTCTGTAAATGGGGTCAAGTTTCAAAGGAAGACTGCCGAATGAAGGAAGGAGCTCTGCTCTGCCGCGAGCCGAATGGGAGGCTAGACGTAGAATCGACCCAGGCAGGAATATAGGTGCATAGAAAATGGACTTTTGTTCGAATCTAAGTTATTTCCCAGACATCTTGGCGACTGCATTTGTCATAATATCTGCTATACGATAATAATTATATGCGAGTGGAGCATTCACACCTTCCCGCCTTTTTTTTTGACCCCCCCCCACACACACACACCTGGAGTCAATGTTCAATACGCACCCCGCTTTTTCCGTGTAAAAAAGTAACACGTCCTGTGTGGGAGTTGTCGGAGGTCGATCGAGAAACTTTCCCCCGGCCGTTTTACATAACGTATAATGTATTAATAAAAAACTGGCAGGCGACTAGAATTCTGAAAAGCTACTTTCATAAGCAGCTAAGGTATTAGGTAAGGAGGGTGGTATCAGCAAAGCAGTTTTAAAGGAAACAAGTTCAATCTCATACAGTACATTGCTTCAGTAGAAAATAACACCAGGCACTGGTCTAATCGTTCCGGCGGCGTGCCGGAGTCCCATAATGAAGCGAAAGCAATCTCTTCTAACGGAAAGCTATCGAGAAGTCAACTAAAAACTTTTTACAAAACTGCCAGCTTTTTACTACAGGTTGGTGAGTAAATGATGAGTATTCATAAGACACTGACCACGTGACAATAACTGTCCGGTAAACGTTATAAATATAAAAATTTGAAACAAACGGAACAAAAGCATATCGCCAAGGCAGCAGTGCCAGAATTTGGTGAACGCCAAAACAAAAGCCTACAACCCCCGTGAGAAAGCAAAGACGGACGACCGACAGACACCAAGAAGTTACATAGCAAATGCTAAAGCGAAATTAATTTAGAAAGAAAACCGCAAGCGCGAACAAACAAATGAACAAAAAAAACGGGCATTTTTCAAGCAGAAAAGCAGCAAAGTGGAGAGAGAAATTAATACGGAATATTTGATTTAAAAGACGAAACAAAAGAACATTATTTTAGACTCAAAAAATATGTGAACTTCGTTAAACGTCCTTCTTAAGAGCCTTTCTTAGAGTGGCATCCAAATCTTCGGAACTTATACACGACCACTGCAACGAGAAGAAATTGCCACGTCCGAAGTACCCCCACAGCTTTTTAGGGAGCATTTCTCTCTCTCTCTCCCTCCCTCTATCTATCAAAAATAATAACTACGTTCGAATCCCCCAGCGACGCCACCCCCCACCCCCTCTTCTTTCTCCGAAAATTCATTTTGGCCATCACTGTCGGACGTAAGAACGATGTGATTAGTGGTCACTCCGTAAAGTCCACTAATTGCGGGTTATGGGTCGTTAGTTCGGCCCGTGCGAAGGGCCGCCTCTAATTGCAGCAGATAGCCACTGGCCGACATTTTAGTACGTATAAGGATCTAACGTTGTTCTTTTTCTTTCTTTCTTTCCAAACTCTGATGAAGAAGTTGGGCAGAAAATGTGTGCTGGTCATTTGGAGATACGTAAGATTTATAGACGACCGAAAGAAAGCGTCTGCATCCCTCAGGTTATCCTACACTATGTAGTTACGCTGATACCTGACTCACTCCGTAACCCTTTCGGGGCAACCACTCCAATGTCAATAGTTTACCGCCATGACTCCCAAGAAGATTCAAAAGTTCAAAAAGATTTAAAAGCAGAAAAAAGCGTCCTAACATCTATCCCGTTCACACGATACGCTTGAAGTTTTCCATAATCATGTATAAAAATATGAAAAACAATCTGCGCTCCTTGAAAAATCTGAAAATCCACCCTTTTTCCAATTTTAACCGATGTTTCGCTCTTTTCGGCTCCCTGTTATTTTCGAGAGTCGAAAAAGTGAATCGTTTGAGTGACGAAATGAGCTGTTCCAAGTGAGAATGACGTCACACTATGGGTCATTCAATTCCTTTAAAATAGTTTTTCCAAGATGACACAGTTTAATTTCTTTTTTTCCCATACATAAATCGTCCGCATGGCGCAAAATTAATGTAATTTAAAAAAAAAAAATCCGATTTCGTCTTCAGAGTTAATTCATCGCGGTGATCAGGCTTTGGAGGTGCGATTCCAAATCCTTTAAAATGGTTTTTCCAGAGGACACAGTTTAACTCTTTTTTCTCCCATAAACCGCCTGCATGGATATGAGAAAGGCTGTGTACACCAAACAAAACCTTTCGGATGCCAAAAGTGTCCGGGCGTTTCCAGAAGAGCGCGACATTCGATTTGCGCCTATTATAAAAATTGGATACGGACATACTTGGTTTAGGTGGACGAAGATTCAATGTGTATAGACATGCTTTTGTCCAATGTTTTTTGAGCGCCCGTTGTCATGGCCTCCACAGAGAGCCTCGACTTCTAGTTGCACAGATTCGTCTTTAATATCGAAAAACTTTTAGAAATATTTTTTGGGCAGAGTATACACCGAACATGCACTGAATATTTTTCGGATTGGTAAAGTAACGCCGCAATCCAGTTCGGTTGAAAATAAGCGAGAATCTACCACAAATGAGCGTAGAGAATTGAAAAAAAAAGTGTCTCAGCACACAAAGTATATTCTTTTGATATTATTCATAGGCGTAGAGTTATATGGGCTCGTGGGGCTCGAGCCCCCCCCAATAAATTGTGAATAGGGGCTGAGCCCACCCAATAATTTACCACTCAATACAGAAAACTAATTTATAATAACATAAAAAAAAGTATTTCACGCCATTCACAAACGTTTAAAAAACCTTTACTTGTACTATTAAAAATTTTCTCCTTTTGATTTCAATCATGATTTAGTATTCATTGTGACGCATTGTAACACACAATGTTACTATAAGCTGCCCTCGCCAGGCTCTGGTTCATTAAAATCTGATTATGCAATGTAAAGTATGAAATGAAAAAAGTTCAGATGGGTCTAAAATGCACTATGTCATCGAAAATGTTTTTTTTTTTCACCTTTGGATTTTTTACTTTGCTTCTATTTTTAACTTATAACATGGTAGGAAGATACTAACATGGATACTTACCTTACATAGGTGTAGAATTCTATGGACCCATAGAGCTCGAGCGCCTCCAGTAATTTACACTTATATATAGTAAGTCATAGCTGCCAACTACTATGGAATATAATTAACCACTTTTTGTAAACAGTATCTTTTTTAATTATTTTTTTGAAAATAGTAACCAACTCGCGCGCGCAGCACAAAAAGTTTGCTACATTTAAGCCGAAAAATCATGTAGAAAAAGTGGTTCATTATATTCCGTAGTAGTTGGCAGCTATGAGTAAGTTATGTGTACGTGAATCAGTGGCGCAGCCAGAAATTTTTCATGGGGTGGGGGGGGGTTACGACTTCTGCAACTCACATATATGTATGTGGGTGTATGATAAGGGAGTGAAGAATATACATTTTGTATGGCAAAAAATTCCTTATGGGGGGTTATGACCCCCAACCCCCCCCCCCTTGGCGACACGACTAACGTGAATATATGCGGTTGAGGGGCCCGCCCCCCCCAATAATTTTGAAAACTTTACGCTTATGATATTATTAAAGTAATACACAAGTCAACGAGAAAAAACTTCATTACATAAATATTACGAATGATGCTCCGTCTTTATGTTCAAAATGCTCATACAATTCTTTGAGTCGAATGATTTTTCAAGGATATCTCCGAGAAAAAGTGAAAGGATCGGGCTGCGCCTAAGGTCGATCCACCAGTAGTGGGCCATTTCAAATTTTAAGTCGAAAAACAAGACATTCCAGCCGTCCATTGAGATAAGAGATCGACCCCTGGCCGAAACCCTTACCTAGTCAGAGGGCGATCTCTTATCTCGATGGATAGTTGGAATGTCTTGTTCTTCAACAAGAACGGATTTTGTTATAATTTCAAATGGCCCCCTACTGCAGTATTTAATTGACAATATCTTCTCGAAGCGATTGAGAAGTCCAATTCCGTCGGCGTTCACTATCGCCGAAGGTTCGCTCTATCTGGGTTCACTCTATCCGGAGTCGACTGTGTATTTTAGGAGATGCTTCTTCTGTACGTCTCGATTAATATTCAGATGAAGAGATTTCGAGTCGCTCGGATACATCTTTTTTTACACATATTCATGGACCGCGGAGCAGTCGAGTTGTTTTGTTTTCTGTGTTCTCTCCGTACACATTATTTTCAGCGCTGCTGAATGGCCGCCCATTCTCGACAGGTCTGCAAAATTTCGAGTGAAAGAGAGAGAAGGAGGCTGTGCAATATTTAATGAGGAAGTTTCATTGCATTCCATTTTAAAACTTAACCCATCTACTGGCGGTACTTGGAAGTACCGTAAAAATAAAATTGTTTCTGAAAAAAATTCAGTGATTGTAACCGTGCATTGTAACCCTTTCTTTAAAAAATCAATACCGAATACTTCATTGAATCCGTTGACACCAAAACTGCACGTTCGATCCGAGTAAAATCGTTTTTTAATAGACAGCTTTTCGCTCCCTTTCTAATCATGTGGAGCCAGAGAATAAACATAGGAGCATTCGTGAATTTTCAGACATTGGTTTTAGGATTAAAAGATTAGATTTCCAAAAAGTGCGTCCATCCAAGTACTACTTCACTCTTCTTCCATTTTTGTGTTACACTCGTTTGAAAAAAAAACTCACTATTGGATCAGGAAACGATCGCTGCTGTTTGCCAATTTTCTTCTTAATTTTATTTCTTACTCCATAATTTAGCAGGGATCCTACATTGAGCCACTCAAACAAAAGAAAAGAAACAGTTTCAAATGGTCATTCTTGGCAATCTGAACGCGGTAGATAAAGGGTTCAATGAGAGCGACCCTTCTGTACGGGATATTTTTCTTTCGGTTGTCGCAGTGTTGACGTTTCGCTGGCCAGTGTCCGACCTTCAGGAGGCTACCATTTTAACCCATTTGTGCCTGGATATTTTTGCGACTTACTTCGATTTTTACTGAAAACAGAAATAATAGATCAATTTCTGATGTCAACTTCTTGAACAAGGGATGATTTCTTTTAAAATCATTATGCATAAAAATCGAAATATCAACATCCTACTGGGTCATGTTAAAATATTTTGTCGAGTTGAGGCTCAATACTCATGAATAAAGGCTAGGAAAAATAAATAACGTTTTCGACTCATAGCTAAAATGCCGTCCCAAAAAAGGGACACTAGGCATAAATGAGTTAACATTTCCACAATGGGTCGCAACTATTCATAAGTGTCATTGAATTTTCCTATCCCTCTAGCAAATGAACTCATGAATGCATTCTTTTATTTTCGGTGTTAACCCTTGATGAAGCCGTGCTAAGAATACTGACCCCCTACGGTCTATTCAATACAGAAATCAACTATCATGAATGAATTGCCCGATGTTTGTTCCGTTAGATTGGCCGTGTATTTTTTCCATACATCTAGATTCTAAATTATAGTGGGCTTAGGAACTTTTCTTTCATGCGTCGTTTTAAAGTAAGCGCGAATCATGACTCGGAAATGGGGCATAAGAATCGTCGCTTTGAATTCTATAGTTTTGCGTTTCATTCCGTTTCCGACTTTGATTTTGTGAATCATGGATGTATTCTCCGGCAAAATTTCTATGCTTGTTCAATACTTGTTTCTCCAGTTTTCAGGGGGGATAGGACAGTGGAGAGAAAATGTACGAGTGAATCCTAAAAAATTTGCCAGAAACATCCCAAGTACTTTCGACTCTCTGCCCATCAATTCGCCTTATAAAGGGTTCAAGAAAAAGTAATCCATTTCTCACGCATTTCATGTCACAAACTTTTCCGTTACAGTAGGCATCCGCAAAAACTAGAGAATGGAACGATAGTCGTCTGGTTTAAAGTTTGAAATGATTGACAGAAATCTTATTTTTTTTCGCCGCACCTTTCCATCGTTCCACACAACCCTTTCCCAATCAAGGTGTCCATCCATTCTATTTTCCAGGACTGAAAATCTTGAGTCATTCGCCCTCCTCGTCGCACAGCCCCAACGCCAACACTAGCCCGAAAACTTTGTCTCGCAACGAACACAATCTTATTTCCCGGGGAACCTATTTTGCCCTCATTTGACTGAAGGATCATCTTATTAGAAGCAAGTTCGCAATGGGCCCTATCCGTTTCAGCAGATCTCTTCCCTTCCCTTCATTTGAAGAGTGGGGGGGGGGGAAGAAGAGACCCTCTCTCTCTCTCTCATGAAGGGCCCTCGTTCCCCCGAGGGCTTGACAAAAGCACTTCTGCCGCGATCTCCTTGAACACGTCTTTCTCCCGAAGGCACGACGAATCATTCCGGGGCACAAATTACACAGTCCTTCTAGTGCCGCTGCCTCGTTCGAGTTTCCTATTTAACCCGAGCGTGTACAGAGCGGGAAAAAAAAAAATCCGGATGGTAAAAAATATTATGAGCGTCCGTTTGGTTTCTTTTTTTCTCTTCATTCCTAGTGGCAACAGTCAAAATAAAGGAAAACGGTGGTGAGTGTGCCATTCAAGTCACTGAATAAAAACAATGTTTCTGTTTTTTCCCCCTTCCTCTTTTTCTATTTTTCAATTACGTTTCGGAATAAATAACTCGATGTTTGTGAAATGCTAGATTTTAGTTCGATGGGAGGTTGAATGGTGTTTTGGAGTGAAAAAGACAGTGCTTTAAAAATAAGTAGCATCCAAATCTCAATTTTCATCC
Source organism: Cheiracanthium punctorium (assembly GCA_038373885.1). Classification (NCBI taxonomy): domain Eukaryota; kingdom Metazoa; phylum Arthropoda; class Arachnida; order Araneae; family Cheiracanthiidae; genus Cheiracanthium; species Cheiracanthium punctorium. The sequence goes on from JAWZYV010011044.1 coordinate 541,951, forward strand.
ATTGCGATGGGCCCTTTTTTTTCCCCCAGCTGTTGTGATCCCCCCCCCCTCATTTAAATTCCTACCCACTCAATAATGCTTCGTTTTATTTATTTATTTATTTATATTCTCACTGAATGAGTTCGTCGTTCAATGCTTCAAAACATTGGATTGGATAGTTTTTTTTTTTTTTTTTTGTTCAATGACAGTCCATGAAATGCGTTTTATTTTTCGTGTTATGGGAAAATAACTTCATTCATAAGCAAGCTCATAAAAGGGCTGATATTTAAACGTTTATGTCATTTAAATACACGAATATTTCATTCCATTAAGAAGACAGACAATAGTCCTATACATTTATTTACTTTTTTTAAATGATTGTTTGAACTGTGTCATTTTACATAAAACACTTTTGAAAATAGGGTATTGACCAGCCGTTTTTGTGGCATGTCTGCTATTTATCACAGTTCTCGTGGCTAACCAATATAAATTTTAAAATTTATAGAACGAAGATTCATTTTATTTTTAAAGAACATTCCCTTTTGAGCATGCGTTTCGAAAAGCACCGAAGAGTCAAAGAATATTATTTTTTGGAAGAGGTTTTCGGCCTTTTTCTTACTTTCATAAGGTTTATTATTCAATGAATTTGTTAAAACACAAAAATACGTAAGCTTGTAAGACTTCGCTAGAAGAAAATTTCATTGGATAGTTTGGGCATGCGTGTATTTCGAGTTGAAAGTCAGGTGGTCTGGGATCCGACCCGAGTCTGTTGACTAACTCTTTCGACTACTCTTCAGTTCTCTCAGTGCTTTCGGAATCGTTTCGTCCATTTCGACTTTAAGGAAATATTTCGCTATAATCCTTTAATCCTTTGAGGCGCAACCCTTTCCCAATGCTGAAACGACAAGTTGGGGCAAAAAAGGGGTCTCTTGATCTGTGGCACGCGATGAACGTTTCGATCGTCCGCCCTCTTGCGGGTCGTTACGTCGAGCGATGGCTAAGGCTGTCTTTTTTTCAGCATTGGGCAGTCTATCCAGCTGTTCTCGCGTTCTTCCATTCTTCAGCCGATGTCAGTGCTGTTTGAAAATAATCGCGATCCTTTTTGGACGGAATAGGACGTGCTCAAAAGGTAAAGGATTCTCGTGGAGCGATGTCACCCGCCACTCTTTTTATAGAAATCCAATCTATTCTTCGTGACTGGCAACAGTCAAAACGTCAGGGTGTTTGTTCCTCGAGCGGGAACACTGCGCGTTAAAGGGTGAACGCGCAGGCATTTCCATCTATGTAGAAAAACCACTTTATATAGTTTCCAACGCTAAAGTAGATCCGTTGCCATCTCTCGAGTTAACTACCTGCGACAAGGCGTCGACCCAATCGCCCATCGCGTGCCACAGAGCTAAAGTCCTTTTTTGTCACAGCCGGCTAAAGATCGAGTGATGCAGTACGAACCTATGCAGCCATCCTGGGATTTCCTCGACATTTTGAGCCATGGCATTTCGATTCTAATGATCCAAAAAATCAATTCTGGATAACAAAAACATTAATTTAATGCCAGTGTCTAGTTCACGAAAATTGGGTTCGTAAACGGGTCATAATAGTGAGAAATTTCGAAAAATCTCGCTCTCTAGTAAAAAGTGTACGTAGTAAAGTAAAACTGTACGTAGCAGTTATTGGTTTGACAGCGACGACGGGACATTTTACATCTTTTATTTAAAAACCGACAAAGATGTAAGAATTATATCGGGTTATTTTAAACAGGCTAACCCAGCGTTATCTTTACTTTCCGAACATGTACGCTGTAAGGAAAGTATTGTGATCCTGAAAAAATTCGACTTCGACATTTGGGTGTATGGACACGTTTGGAGGTCTTCGGAATTCATTGATGCTATTTTTAAGAGATGTATGTATGTGTGTGTGTGTGTGTGTGTATGTGAGTGAACACGATAGCTCCTAAACGGGACATTCGATGGAGCTCCAATTGGGTCTATAGGTTATAAACCACCGTCGCAAGACCGGTATTGATTTGGGTGTGTATAGGACTTATAGTTTTTCTACAGGGCTACGACCCAGATTTCTTTGACAGGATGGCCTATGGGGGGAAATTCTTGAAAGTGCGCTAGCGTTTCAACGGCGCATTCGATGGAGCTTCCATTGGGTATATATGTTTGAATGATTCATCGATTCAAATGGATTGAAATGCTGGGTCATGATCTTAATCTTAAGTGTTCGGAAAGTCGAGTGGAGTCACTCCAGATTTTTAAATAAGAAATAAATGCTCATTTCATTTAGCAAAATTATTATAAAACTAAATAATTTTCTTTCGGAAACACCATAAGTACTTATAATTATCTAAGTATGGATTAGGGTCGTTTCGAATGATATTCACATTCAGATGACACCCTTTTTATCTGAGAAAAAATGTTTTAGAAATGCAGAAATTTTAAGGTATACAATAATTCGTTCCCCTCCCGTTGTTAGTGAAAACATTATTGAAATGAGGCCCATTTTATCATTTAAGGAAACACTACTCCCTAGAAAATGAGGTTTCACTCGCTTTGTCTGACTTGTTTTTTTATTTCTCCGAGGAGGCAGTATCCAAGAATGACAAATAAATACCATCGATTGTCGATACCGCGACCAACTTAATCGTAATCTACACGCTCATCAACCACGATGAAAGTGAGTTTTCAGAACAGTGTGTTTGGGGGGGGGGGCGAGCTTTATGAAACAGGTTCGCACCCCTTTCTTTGTGCACGAAAGAACGAGAACAAAAAAAAGAAACAGAAAGAGCGGGGATTCTTTAGAAAACACCGATGTTTTTTTTTATATCTTCTGTCGCAGAGGGTTCTAAAAAAAAAGAACAAGAGAGAAGAAAATGCATTTTTCCATTAACATTTCAAAGCCGAAAGAGTCACAAACTTGGGGAATCTTTTGAACTCTGGAAGTGCAGTCTGTAATTAAGAATGGGCCGAGAATGAAATTAACTTTCTTGTAACCAAACAATATTATTATTGAAAAGCAAAAGACTTGCGGAAAAAATAACAAAGAGGGAGCTGGTTCGACAAAAGGGGAGAGGGTGAGGGCAAGAAGAAAAAAAAAAAAGCCCTCGCTTTGCCCCTGGACCCCGCGAGGGGGAGGGAGAAACAAGAGGCATATTGAACCTCAAATTCTCCCATCTTTTCCACAGTATAAATACCATATCCTATTAGTTCCTAGCCCGGGGGCCCGCGTAGAAATCAATTAGATCAATACGTTAAACAGGCTGCGTTTTGAAGTCTCCCACTGCATTTTCATTTGCGCATTTTCACTCCACTCTCTTATTTATTTTATTTTTTTTTGTTCCATCCTTCCTTCTCTCTCACTCTTCCAGGAGCCCTAAGATAATTAAGATGGCGAAAAAAAAATTTAAAAAAAAATGGCGAGGTTATATGCCACAGTGTCAACCACTTCTTTTTTTTTTTTTTTTGCTCCTTCTTTCTTGCGACTAAATACTTATGGAAAAAAAAAATGGGCGGAAGACTGGGGTCTAGGGTCGTTCTACTCTTTCTTTTTTTTTCTCTTCTTTTACGAATTCTTAAAGTTGTTGTTTTCCAAATCTTCTTGGACAATTGCACTATTTCACCACCCCCTCCCTCTACCCTGACGCCCTTATTCATTCTTAATTTCTTCTCTTTGTAAAGTAAATAAAGTGACAGGAAGAAAGACTTTAAGGGGCGCCCTTTGAAGGTATTACATAAAAAATGAGTACGATAAAAAAAATATCCCCCTCCTTACAATAACTGTAGTTTTTTCCCCTCTCCACCCCCCTCCCACCGCCACTCATACTCATAAAAAGATCAAAATGACCCAACTACAGAGAGATATCCTGTTGTACTATCGACTGAGCTTGTATAATTTCAACTACTTTTGCTTTTAAAAAGGGAAGGGGGCGGTCGGAGAGGAGGGGGGGATCTGCTTTATCAAAAAGTTCCACCGCCGGCTTTTTGCGAGAGAGACATTCTTATTAATCTGCTGGTAGCCCCCTCCCCCTCCCTCTTTTTTCTTTTGCAGCGTGTTTGCTTTAAATTTTCAGCCCATTAACAGGATTTTAATTCACAAAGACGAACTTCTGAGGATGGAGATTTTATTTATTTTTTCACCTCCGTCTCTGGGTGTAGGCATTATTTTTTTCCCCCTTCCACGGCCCGTCTTGATTCAATTAAAAACAAAAGCACACACACACACCCCTTCCGGTAGCAGTTTTTTTCTCATCTTTTGATTATAAGTATAAATAATAAGATACTCCGACATTTTCTTTTCTTTTTTTTTCCAGTCAAGCAATTTTTTGTGCGACCCAAAACAAAACGACGGGATGAGTACACCACTGAAAAAAAATGTTTTGTTGATTCGACAAAATTTTGGTTGGTTCTATTTCAAAGAACTGTTTTTGTCGATTCAACAAAATTTGGGTGGACTTTATTTCAAAGAACTATTTTCGTTGAATCAACAAAATTTTTTGTGGTTGGCTCTATTTCAAAGAACTATTTTTCTTGATTCAACAAAACTTTGGTGAGCTCTATTTCAACGAACTGTTTTTGTTGAGTCAACAAAATTTGGGTGGGCTCTATTTCAAACAACTGTTTATGTTGATTCAACAAAATTTTGGTGGGCTCTATTTCAAACAACTGTTTTTGTTGATTCAACAAAATTTTGGTGGGCTCTATTTCAAAGAACTGTTTTTATTGAGTCAACAAAATTTTGTGGTGGGCTCTATGTCAAAGAACTGTTTTTGCTGATTCAACAAAATTTTGTGGGCTCTATGTCAAAGAACTATTTTTGTTGATTCAACAAAATTTTGGTGGGCTCTATTTCAAAGAATTGTTTTTGTTAAAACGACAAAAATTTTTGTTGCAGTGGTCGCCGCTTATTGTGGCCAGAAGTTTATCCGGTGAATCGCTTATTCCAGTGAAAATCGGTATGAACAGAACGAAATAGCCAAATGGCGCTGGTTTTCCGCCGGTTACCTCGGTAGTGAGTGTCGCTTTATCCGGTCTTATACATCTGACCGGAGATTATGATAATTTCGACGTCTTTAGCTTTTATGAGTGAGTGGAAGCCAGTCAAAGAGGACTCCTGTTTGTGTGGAGGTGTTACGGTCATTCAAACAAAATAATTATTAACAAATAATATCAAAATATTTGTTGCTGTTAAGTGTTATCAACACTTAACAGAATTTTAATAAAAATAATGATCCATCCTACAACCGTCACCAGGGAGACACACGTATTTTTTCACTCGTTTACTTCTGTATTCTTTAATAAATAAGTGCATACGTTAAACTATTGACTAATACAATTCCTAGTTATGATTTAATTTATTGATTTTTTCTTAAATTTTCCCCCTTTGGGTACCGCAGTTTATTTTGGATTCTGGTCCATTTCAATCCGTCCCGATGCGAACGGAATAAGCGGCGACCACTGTCGCTCAACTCAATATTTTGTTAAAAGGCAACAAAATGATTCGGTTGAAATAGAGCCAACCGAATTTTGCCTACTTCAACTGTTTTGTTGAATTTGACGAGTCCTTAAAGGGACCCTCAGATAATCTAAGTCAATGTTATTTTAGGCAATCGATGATTTCTAGCACTGCGTGATTTCCTGAATCAAAATACAGTGAAACCGCCGATACCTATAACTCTCTCTCAACGAAAACTCCCTTTTTTAAAACCAGAAATCTGTATTAACCGAACTTCAAGGGTGATGGACAGACACACCGAAATCTCAACCATTTTCTTTTTTTTTTTTCATTGGGAAGTGTTAAATATTCACGAAACAATTTGTACCATGCATCACGCTAACCCTGTAACGGCCGCAGGTGTGAAATACATTCTCCTACTCCAATTTCGTATTCTACACACACACATACACACACACTCAATTTTAAAAATATGAATAAAAAATATCCCTTAATTTCACCTAAACCACTCCTTCCAAATGATCCTTCCCTTTAAAATAAGCAGAAAGTTTATTTATCGGTTAAAGTGAGAACGGGGGATCAAGCCGTTAAAAAACCAATCTAGGAGCTATTTTTCAAAAACAGACGACGAGCAGCAGCTACTACCCTTGAGTTTTTTTTCTCTTCATCCACGGAAAAAAAGATGAAATTGTAAAGAAGGGGAAAGTGTAGAAACGGTGCTACTCCTTCTCCCCTACCGCTCACTTTGCAGAGTCCCACCCGCTTTCGGTATACAGGGACGTCCCTACTAGGTACTGTCTGTCGATCATAAGAATAGATCCAGCCAACAAGTCTGGTGAGTGGCGGTCGCCGTGCACAACTGGACCTGTCCATTTTCAATGGGGGGATTTGAGCGTGAGGGGAATTCGCGGAATGAAAGGTAACCTCCCATCTCATGTCATTTTTCTTCGCGGATCTCCCCTGTCGAAAATGGGGCGAGACTTGTTTTCACGGCAACAGACTGTCACAGACTCCTCGACGAGAGCTATTCTTGTGGTCGACAGACAGTATGGGCTCCTTTAGCTCGAGTATTGCAGGGAAGTTTTCGAACAAGGGAGAGTGGCACGCGTTTAGGAAGACACTACTCTATTCTCCCATTGGCAGCCCCCAAAAAACCAATTGCTTGGTGAGGGAAAACTGACAATGACCCTATATGCACGACAGACTGTATTGAGCACGAGAATGCATTGGACGCATGAGACGGAGCCTTTATGCTGGGCTCTACTTACCTCGAATCTTTAGTCAAATATTTTTCAGGCGAAATGTTGTGGAAGAGAAATGGCATCATATTTTTTTTTATTTATTTACGTTCTCTTTAAACGTGTCGACAAGCTTCTGAAACCCCGCGATGTCGACACCCTCTACAGGACATCCTCGCACATAAACTCAATCTCATTGGATATTGAGTCGCGACACTTCAATCATACAAATGTCGGGCGATTACTTGCGAAAGCTAAGAAATCTCTCCAAGCTGGTTTCGGTTTTAGAAGCTTACGTCGGGTCCATCCATGGGGGGTTATTTTGCAAAAACGCGTTGGGCATGGCCCCAACAAGGACTGTCCGTAAATTCGCATGGACTGAAGTGGGCCGTACACTTTAACGTACCGAAAGTCTCTACGTGGATCCCGTCCGTACATTCACCAGTGGATTGCAATCCTAAAGGTATTGCCTGGTTGTGGATGTTCGTATCTCGACTGCATGACGTTGGACTTCTCTGAGAAATTAAGAACGCAGTTTACGCAAGCAACAGCTGTAACATTCTTCTTTTTCTGCGGCATTTCAAGCATACTCTAGTTTACTATCCAGGGACGAGGGCAACATTCATGCAAACGGACTACTTATATAGAATCGTGAGTACACAAAAAAAAAATCGTCCAGTTTTAAAAATAAACTAAAATGAACGGACACCTTCCATCTAGGCAGTGTCTCATTTTCAACGGCTCTCTTCTTATGCCCTTCAGCATTTTCAAAATGAAGAAAACAGCTTGTCCAATGGGGAAAGAGCCACTTTTAGTTCGGAAAAAAAAATGGTAAAAGCCCGAGAAGGCTATTATGCAAAAACAGTCAAACAAGAACATGGACGACTGCTCCCGTGAAGAGATGGACTAAAAAGGATAGAAAGAAGGAAAAGGTGTGAGGAAAGGAGCGCCTTTCCTGAGAGGAGGGCACACGCCCCCTCCACGTCTCACTTCCCGAGGAGATGATCTCACTTTTCCAGAAAATGAACCACGCCCCCTCTGGAGCGTCCACGAAACGCATTCTCCCGTTTCCTCATTTTTTGGGGGGTGGGTGAGAGGGTCCCATTCTCCGCTCGGCAGAAACAGAAACCAAATGATTGGGGAGAGGGGATAAGTGTCAGTGATCCCTCCCCCCTCCGAGAAAGGGACACTGTCCTTCCTCAACCGCATTCCTTACTCCGAAGCCTCCTTCAATTATAGGTTGCTCAGTTCTCGTTCAAGAACAGGAAGAGCCGTAACGTTCTCCCCCCCCCCTACCCATTATTTTTATTCTCCTCGAAATGTTCATCGAGTATTTAAGATCGAGAAACACGCATTGTGAATAAATTTTCAAAAGGGCAACAGCCACCACCCCCCACCCCCCTTAGTCGAGTAGAATGTTTTCCCCTTTTTATTTTTTTGAGGAATCACGGGTTTCTTTGGTGAAGAAATAACGCGTGGGTCGTGGATGTAAGCCTCTTCTCTCGCATCCTAGGAGGGGGCTATGGGGGCTGAAGCCCCCCTCCATAAAGGTGGAAAGTTGAAAATAGTCTCTAATGAATGACATACTTTCTTTTTAAAGTTTTTAAATAGTTTCTTTCTTGTCTTGTTTCTTCTAAATTGTTTCTAAAGTACTTCTTACAAAAAAAAAAAAGTTAGATTTTAAATAAATTCTTAGAGTGAGTGCACGAAACACAGTGCAATCTCGGTTTCAACGATACTGAGAAGATGGGATCATGATTGGACTCAATCATGATCCCTATCTATATACTATTAACGAGTCCTATGTCTTGTGTGCCCATGGAACACCCTGGGCAAGTCGAGTGGCACAGACTATTTCGACATTATAAGAGAGTTATAACTATCCTCGAAGTCACTACAACCGAGTTCGGCAGAACGGATAGCGCACCCCCCCCCCCAAGCTAAAATTCTGTATGCGCCACTGTCTGGCCAACACACAATCCATAAATAAATTTTAAAAATCTGTCGTTGACGAAACGGGCAGTGTTGTTAGGGATCGCGCGGTTTCTCTGCAGGTTGCAGAAAGCCACGCGTGGACGTCGAGTTCTTGTTCGGGTTTCCTATCCCAAGTGGGATCGATTCGCTGCTGTCATTCTGTATCGGCATTTCATGCGTATCGAGTGTAGCTTTTCAATCGATTCTATCGAAATCAAACTACTTCTCCTCCCCCGCCGAAAAAAAAAAAAAACAACTTACAGTCGAATATTTCGACCCTTGGCCCTTTTTAGACGGACTCTTCTCGTAAAACACTATCAATCGTGTCCTTTCCATTCATCCATGGAATATCGACCCTTTTTACTTTCGTTCTTTCATATTTTGAAAGACAATCCTAAAACCCAGTCACGAGGCGTACCATCAACTCCTATTTGTAACGTAAAACTGCCTTGTACAGTTTATACTGTAGAGATACGAATACGAGGCGACGGCCCTTCGCTATGGGAGAGCGAAGCCGAAATGGTCACCGAGCCGCCCTCTGTGTCTTTCTAGGGTGACCGTTTCCAATTGGAAAGAAATCCTGTCGCCCGAGTGGGTGCTCAGAATCAGGACGCGTTCGACCTCACCGTCCCGCTTTCCAAGGGCAGAAGGCCGAGATTTCGTATCGAGAACGATTGCAAACCTATAAGGGTGCCTCTCTTTACTTTCTGAATCCGTAAAATCGTGCCTCTTTCGACTGTTATTGACTTTATTGCATGGACGGATCATGGAGTCGGTTGCATTTCAATGCCCTGCCGCTGTGAGATCCCTTTTGCCCCTCTGAATCGAAACATCGTCGCCCATCCTGTCCAACCAGAAATGTCGGCAGGAAAAACCGGATCGAACGCAACAGTCCAATTTTTTAAACATTTTTATTAGATTTTGAGATTTTGTGAAAATTCTCTCAAAATACGTTTCTATTTCTTCAAACATCACGTAATAACGACTCATACGAATGATACGAAATTGAGTGATAGGATAGGTAGTTGCTAATCTTAATTTATAGGCGTTGAATTTTAAAAATATTTTGCTTACATTTTGAGATTTTTCGAAAATCGTTTTAAAATGCTGAAAATTTGTTCCAGCATCACGAAATAAAGACTGCAGGGAATGAAACAAATTTGGGTGACAGGATAGGTTGTCACTCCACTTCAATTCTAGGCTTCCAATTTTTCAAAAATGTTGATTAAATTTTAATATTTTGCGAAAATTATTTCAATATGCGTCAATATTCGTTCGCGCATCCCATAATGACGACTCAAGCGAATGAAATGATATTACTTAGTGACTCTCTAACCTGTAATATTTTAACAATACATGAAAATTATAACTTCGCTTTCTTTACTTTGGCAACCTACTCCATCCATTCTGTGTACTCCTACAATGCTGACGAAAGTTCTTGCTTTTTGGAAATTTTCATTCACTAACCCGTCGAGGACGGGTACTAGTAAGACGGGTAGCTAGTAAATAAATAAATTTTTAAAATCTGTCGTTGACGAAACTGGCAGTGTTGTTAGGGATCGCGCGGTTTCTCTGCAGGTTGCAGAAATCGACGCGTGGACGTCGAGTTCTTGTTCGGGTTTCCTATCCCAAGTGGGATCGATTCGCTGCTGTCATTCTGTATCGGCATTTCATGCGTATCGAGTGTAGCTTTTCAATCGATTCTATCGAAATCGGACTCCTTCTACTTCTCCTCCCCCGCCGAAAAAAAAAACAACTTACAGTCGAATATTTCGACCCTTGGCCATTTTTAGATCAGCCATATTTAGTCGTAAATCACTATAAATCGTGTCCTTTCCATTCATCCATGGACTATCGACCCTTTTTACTTTCGTTCTTTCATACTTTGAAAGACAATCCTAAAACCTAGTCACGAGGCGTACCATCAACTCCTATTTGTAACGTAAAACTGCCTTGTACAGTTTATACCGTAGAAATGCGAATACGAGGAGACGGCCCTTCGCTATGGGAGAGCGAAGCCGAAACGGTCACCGAGCCGCCCTCTGGGTCCTTCTAGGGTGACCGTTTCCAATTTGAAAGAAATCCTGTCGCCCGAGCGGGTGCTCAGAATCAGGACGCGTTCGACCTCACCGTCCCGCTTTCCAAGGGCAGAAGGCCGAGATTTCGCATCGAGAACGATTGCAAACCTATAAGGGTGCCTCTCTTTACTTTTTGAATCCGTAAAATCGTGCCTCTTTCGACTGTTATTGACTTTATTGCATGGACGGATCATGGAGTCGGTTGCATTTCAATGCCCTGCCGCTGTTAGATCCCTTTTGCCCATCTGAATCGAAACATCGTCGCCCATCCTGTCCACCCTTAAATGTTGGCAGGAAAAACCGGATCGAACGCAACAGCACTCTCGTTTTAGTTTAAAAAAAAAAAAAACCCTTAATGTGTGTGTGATGTGTCACGCAGTCGAGATCCCGCTGAAGTTTCCGTGCACGGGTAAGACGCTCGCTGAAAAACCAGTTTGACAGGCAACGCAGTGGCTTCGCCTCTCTTCCCGGCGGCACCTGTACGTAGATGGCACGCGTGGCACGCCGCGCCTCCCAATGGATCCGCCGTACTTTAGACCCACCCAGCGACTTCACGTTGCCCGATGCTGAAGACAGCGAATACCCTTCTTATCTCTATGGGTTATCCAGGGTGGTCCTTAAAATATAGAAGAAATAATATAGAAAAATACATGGGATGCCTATTCTACAGCTTACGAAAGAGTGTCACCATAGATGAAAGCTGTTGTGAACTCACAGTATTGAAATAGATGTAAAATTAAGTCGCATTTTTCTGTCGCTGTTTTGGGACCCATTTTTTGGACCCTTTTCCATAAAAGGGTGAGAGATAAAATGACCTAATCATTCATAATCTGAATAAAGTGTTCTAAGTGACATTTCAACAAGGCGACCCAAAGTTCCGAATTTTTGGACTCAGTGCACCCCCCACCGCCCTTCCCCTCCCCCGCAGAGTATTTTTTCCCGATGAGCCCATAAGTGAGTCAGGAAAGAGACTGAGCTACAAAATTTTCCCACATCCTTTTCGTAATGTTTGCAGTCATTCCCGATTTTTAAAAATCAATCCTTTTCCCACCCTTTTATTTTTTTCCGTAAAAAAAAGAAAAAAAAAAGTAAGTTAAATGCTATGTTCTGAAGTTTAAATACATTAAAAATATTAGATGTTACATCAGGAATGCACTGTAAAATATATTTTTCGATTGTAAGTGCCCCTTCAAAATAGGAAGCCAATATCTTTAGAGTGCATCCTTTTATAAAGATTTTGGTAAAATTTATAAAAAAAAAAACAAGTTATCGAATGGGTGGCTGGCATGTCTCGTCATGAGTTGAGAAAATCGTGGGATTTTCGAAATATCCGCCCTTTTTGTTGCAGAATCGGGGACGGTGAACACGCGTGTCCCCCATTTTGACTTCAAAGACTGGGGTCACCTCGCGGGTTGGGGCACTACGAGAAGCAGAGATTAGACCTCGCGTTTTAGACCCTCGAAGCTTATCCTGACACACGTGCGAGAGCAGCTCATCCTTCATAGCGTCGTGAGTAGTGGAAAACTCAACTCATTGAGTCGGCATTGTTCGAAAAAATTTGGGGTGACTCCACTCGACTTTCCGAACACTTACGATTCAGATCATGACCGAGCCTTTCAATCCATTTGAATCGATGAATCATTCCAACCTATAGACCCCATGGAAGCTCCATCGAATGGACCGTTGAAACGCGAGCGCACTTTCAAGAATGTCTCTCCATAGGCCATCCTGTCAAAGAAATCTTGGCCGTAGCCCTGTAGAAAAACTATAAGTCCTATACACACCCCAATCCATACCGGTCTTGCGACGGTGGTTTATAACCTGTATACCCCATTGGAGCTCCATCGAATGTTCCGTTCAGGACCTATAGCGTCCACTCACACACACACACACACACACACACATCTCGTAAAAACAGCATAAATGAATTCAGAAGACCTCAAAACGTGCCCATATGGGCACGTTTTGAGGTTACCCAAATCTCGAATTCGAATTTTTTCAGGATGACAGTACTTTCCTGACAGGGTACATGTTCGGATAGTAAAAATCATGTGATTTTGGTACCTATGTACGAATAAACTAACGATGCCAGGCACTTCAACATTTTGAAACTGTCTCTTGACAAGCTGGACTACCTACTGAAATAAACGATCCATCAGTATCGGTTTCAAAACTTTTGGGAAAAATTCTTAAAAGTTGGACATGTTCTTAAAGCGTGTCACTCTTCGAACAATCTTGCGGCTCCGATCCCTGTTTCAGAATTTTTCTGAAAATGTCACAAAAGGCACGGCTTTTTCGGTTATGGCGGTGCGTCCAGCAGCTTAGGAAGAACCCTCTGGAATTTTTGAGAGACCTTGGTGCTCTATTCGTTTATTTCAATGTGTGTACCACGACTCAAAACAGAGTTTGTTTTTCTTCGACATGCACCCTTAATGCAAATTCTAACATTTTTACAAACTATGCAACTGTGTTGTCAAAAGAAACCCGAACATGTGTTCCATTTTAAATCCACACTTCTGTGGAAAGTGGGGCCGGAATCGATCTCGAGATTTCAGAGCAGGGGTGCCGAATGAAAGTGGTTTTTTCTTTTTTTTTAAGCACTAGGGTGCTATTTCAGTCAGTGCCAGGTTTTTGTCTACGAGACTGTGTCGCCGTGATGCGCAGACAGGTTTCGTAGACACGAACTGCCACGGTGTAGATCTTTACAAATGGGTTGGCCAAGTAAAGCGGGGGGGGGGGGTTTAAAATCTTGAAAGTCGCGAAAGGTTTACTATTTTTGATAACGGATCGCCCCGTTTACAGCCCAACAATCCTTTCCAAACCAAACCGGGCTGGACGGTATCTCCCGAATCCGGTTAGAAACTTTTAAAGTATCGTTCCAATAGGGCTGGCGAAGATTGTAAAATAATGTCAGTCGGTGATTTCAATTCCAAAGATGTGTTTTATGGAACAAGAAAGACCAACACGGCACACGCATGGATGAGGTTGCACCTGCTACGGGTGAAGTAGAGTTGGAATAGGCTCGGCGAAGATCGTCCAACAGTTTCAGTTTGCGATTTTAATTTATATTTCGATTCCAAAGACGTGTTGTATGGAACGAGGGAGAAAAATACGGCCCATTCCTGAATCACGATGCACTTTCTAATTGGAAGGAAACAAAAAGAGGCACGGATTAGGATACGCTTTTAATAGAGAGCACTCGAGTGCGTCTTTAAAATTTGAAAGTGTTTTAGATTTTCTTACTTTTTTTTTGTGGGGAGGGGTTCAGTGATGTTCACTTCCATCGGCCTTTTTAACTCAACGAGCCCCCCAAAAATCTGTCTCTCTCCAATCGACGGCGGACTCCAAAATAAACTCTCTCGGCAGTCTATTTTGCGAAAACATCGACTCCTTTTCTTTGTTCTCATCCTCGAAAGGAGAGAAGAAAAAGGAGAGAGAGCGAGCGAAGGAGAAAGGTGTGAGAACGGGAGCACCTTTTCCTGCAGGGCGGCCGCCCCCTTGTCAAACGTCTCACTTTCGGCGGGAGATCCCACTTTGCCCACGGAAATGAACCCCCGCCCTCCCAATGCATTCTCCCGTTTCCTCCCACACACACACTTTTTTCTGTATGCGTGTGTGTGTGTGTGTGGGGGGGGGTGCCCCATTCTCTTCTTCTACTACTCACTTTGCAAGGGCGTCTTTTTTTCCTTCCCTTCGGTGCAGGGGCGTCCCTAATAGCCATGTGCCACTGTTGTTCTCCGTGTAGGGCAGAGAAGTTTTCACGCGAGGCAAATGGCATGTTTGGGAGAGAGACAGACACTGCCGGCGCTCCTGTTTCTGAGAGGGGGCGAGAGAAACAACGCAGGGGGGGGGGGTTCATAAGTATCCATGACATCTTGGGAAGGGTGTGTGTGGGGTGGGTGGGTGAGTACCCCTTCGTGCTTATTCCAGAGTCCTCCTCATTTCGATGTGTTTATGGAGGTATCGAAAGTGTGGCGCTGAGACGACAAAAAAAGAAGAAAAAAAAGAAAATCCGTGACCAGGCCTATTTAAACTTTTTCCGTTTTTGCGACGATGATTGGATGGGATGTTGGGAATACGGCCGATTCTCTACACGGGGGATCTAGGCCGAGGGAGGGGAGGTGTGTCAGGCATTAGAGATGAGTTCGGGCTCATTTTTCTAAGCCCGAAGACTTTTAATCCGAGCTCGCCCGAGCCCGAGCAGTATTATTAAAGTTGGAGCCCGAGCCGAAATTTCAGCTAAAGACAAATAAAATTAACTACTTCATTAAGAGGATACAATAAATTTTGGAGCTTCACACACCTTCTAGTCTCCCGTGCCGCTATTTTTTGAAATAAGTACGTCTATTTATCCCATGAATCACTTTTTAAAATCGGTTTCAAGGAGTATGTTCAACAAAGGAGAAATTTTTCACGAGCCCGAGCGCAATCGTGAATTACAGAGCCCGAGCCCGAGTCGGGCCCGGGCTTTCGGGCTTGGGCTGAGCCCGTCTCATCTCTATCAGGCATGGACGCGATACGTAAAAGGGGCGTCTCGCAAAACAGCCTCAAAGCTCTGTCTCGTCTCGCAAAATCCCTCTTTCGTCCTGTTAAAAATGTCTGTCTCGTCCCGCAATCAAGCTGTCCCTCTGGGTGTCGTCTCGCGTGCATCCCTCATTCAAAATGTCTGGTGAATGCTACAAACATTAGAATACACCTCGAGTTCAAGATAAAAATTCAAATACCTTCCGGATACAAAATAATTCATTGGGATCCCATTGTATAATGAGCGATGGTTAAAAATGGCCTAAAAGAAAGGGTTCTCTCTTTCAAATATTTTATGCGTAAGAAGATTCGCCGCAAATTGAAAAGAGTTTGACTTTGTGAAAACAAAACTGCGATGACGTCCAAACGGCCATGGTTAGGCTTTCTGTATACAGAAGGTAGGGTCAGTGTCCACTCCCAGCGAAACGGACTGTCCACAAACCCTCTTGGCGCAAAACACTATCGCCATGGATTAGTGGATGGGGACTGGATACATTAAAATAATCTTCATTTATAAAAGTATGTTTTAAAAGGAATTTTTTTTTTCATTTCAAAAAATGTCTAAAACCTTCAAATGAATACGCAGACACTTATTTTTAAACTATTGGGTTGGCAACAAAGTAATTGCGTTTTCTTGTATAAAATTCAAGCAAATAAGTTTTCAACAAGTTTTTAATTACAGTTAAGCTGTGCCTGAACATACGATTCATATTTGTTACATTTTAAAGTAAGAATTTCACTGGCAGTATTTTTTTTCGTCCATAAAAGATGGCCACCCTCCCCCTTTTTTCGCTTCTATCCTCCTTAGAGGACACTATTAAAAATGTCCTAAAATTAATTTTTAGGTATTCGTGACTGCTGTATTTTACAGAAAGAATTTCACGGATATCTCTATTTTTATTTGAGATCACGCGGGATATGTGAAAAGAACTTTTTGGCCCCTTACCCCCCCTAAGATTACGAATTTTGGAAAATGCGCTCTGATCTAGCACCTATGTTGAAAAACTCACGTACGTGCCAAATTTCGCATCATTAACTTCAGTAGTTTTGGCCAGGCGAAATATTGACATACGGAAAAACGCAATTACTTTGTTGCCAACCCAATATTTTCTTGGATGAAAAGCAGGCCATTTCAGGACCCTTTTCTGGAAGTGAAAGCGACAGGCAGGCAAGCCGAAATCCAACATTTTTCAACCGTGTCGAAAATTGCTTGAAAAGTAGAAGTGTCACAAGGAAGAGAGTTCCCCGGAATAGACTTTCCTGCACAGTGGCTTAGGATTTTTCGAGTTCTAAAGAAAGGGCGGTCGTGGCCAAATTCTTATAATAGTTTTTTTTAATTCATAACCCATGCAAAATCGATAAAAGTACGTTTCCTCAGTCTTTCTGTAATATAAGACCCTTTTAGTATCGAGTGTTGTAACGAAGGAATTTCGTAGATTAGAAAGTGCGGGAATCCGCTAACATAGTTCCATTTTTTTTCCCCTTGAAAGGATCGTCTGCAGGAAGCATGGATAGAAGAGGGTCTGTTGACACGAAACGAAATCGTTCCAACACGAAAAGTTTCCGAGCGTTTCCAGAAGAGCGTGACATTCGATGGGATTGCACATAGTAAAAATTGAATAGGAACTTATATAGTTTAGGTGTACGAAGATACAATAGACTGAATGTAGGCAGGCTCACGTCTGATGTTTTTCCTAGCATCCAGTGTCATGGGCTCGACAACGGGCTTTGACTTCCAGTATCCACCCTTTAACGCACAGTGTCCCCACTCTGGGAACACTCCACTCGGACGTTCTGACTGTGACCCGTCACGAAGAATCGATTGGATTTCTATCAAAATATTGGCGGGTGACCGAGCTCCACGAGAATCCTTTCCTTTTGAGCACGTTCTTTCCCATCCAAAAAGGATTACGATTCTTTTGAACAGCACTGACCTCTGCTGAAAAAGAGAAGCATGCGAGAACAGCTGGATAGATTGCTCAGTGCCGAAGAAAGGGCAGTCGTTGCCATCGTTCGACTGAACGACCCGCAAGAGGGCGGACGATCGAAACGTTCATCGCGTGCCACCGATTCAGAGACCCTTTTTGGACGACAGCGGGCTGTGCCGCACAGCCAGCTGCGTCCAAAAAAAGGGCTCGCGATGAACGTTTCGTTCGTTCGCCCTCTTGCGGGTCGTTCAGTCGAACGATGGCCACGGCTGCCCTTTTTTTGGCACTGGGAAAGGGCTGCGCCTCAAAGGGTTCAGAGAATTCGTGAATAATGGAAGGTTTTACCGTAGCCTTTCTGTCAAACTTTTAAAATTCTGTTCTAGCGAAGTGAAGAAATGACTCTAATCAATGGAGTTGTACCGTACGCAGTAGGGTACGGTGAGCATTTTATCCGTACAAAAATGAAAGGTTGGCTACTGCTTTTTTTTTTTTTTTCAGTTGTACTCTGAGCCATCGATCTATAAAAAAGAGCTCCGCATGACAGTGGCAGCTCCCGATCTCGGGAAGGAGGGGTCCCCTCCCGTCGAAGTCATTCCGGGTCTCTCCATCCGGTGGCAGTGGGAGTCCATTCATCCAGTCCGGTCATCCGGGAAAATGCGCCCAAAGAACCGACGCTGGCGTGACACCCGTGTTCTCAACTCCTCTCGGCCTAGTCCGACCGACTTATAAAAACCTATTTGTCACACCGGGGAGAGGAGGGGGGAATAACGACCGGTCACTTCGGAAAGAAGGAGACATTTCGAGGAGGCGTGGGAGAAGGAAAAGCGGAGAAAGGTAAGTCTGAGAATGAATGATGTGACTAGAATGAATTAAACTCCACCACAGAGTTCCCTTCGATGGCCCGAGACCTTCGCAACTAAGGCCTGCTGGCTTCAGGAATACGTCCTCCTCAGTAAGCCGATGGAGGTATAAAATGAAAATGTGTAAAATAAAATTCGGGTGGCTCATCCTCCTTTTATCCAATGGATCCGTGCTTCAAAACATATCTTCAGAACAAAAGTTGAAATTATATAGATATAACTATTAAACATTGCAGCTGCCATCCGAATTTCTAAATGCATTTCGAGTGTCCTATTGTGAATCCGTCATCCATCCTAAATCAAGATCCATGTAAGAAATAATCCATTTTATAAACGGAGGATAAGCCACCACCATCCTATTATGGCTATAGCACTTTTAATTTTACGTCTCCATTCGGCCTACATGGGATGACTCAGTATTTGAGCCAGCAGGCCTTGTTTGCAAAGGTCACGGCTGGCTTTGGGATGCAGTCGCACCCTATCTTCTGCTCGTTGAAATACGTTCATTGCAGGTTATTTTTCAAAGTTCTGCTGTGAGTACATACTGCTTATAGCTATTCAAACCTGGGGACCCTTGGGCTCGCCCATTTCAGTGAAGTGTCGGAACTTTTTTTAATACATAATAGTCCGGGAGCCAGCGACAGATTTTTGCGACCAAAATCCTCTCAGCCCATAATTTGTGAGATGATTAAGATAGTTGTGTGTTGAAGCCTGGTGATGGTCAGCTGCCGCACCATGGGTGGGTTGGGCGGCGGCCGCCTTCCAGACACGTAAAAAAAAAAAAAAATTCAGTCATTTCCTCCCGGTTGAAAATTTCTGAAATAATAGTTGGCATAGTACTTGTTTGAAAAAAAACCGTCAGCTGGCCAAGCGGCGGTGGATTATACGCCAGCTGCTCATACGAACATGTAAAAAAAAATTTTTTTTTCAATGATTTCCTCCCGGTTGAAAATTTGACAGATGTTAGTTTTCATTCTACTTTAAATAAAAAAACAAGTCAGCTGGCTGTATGCCGGTGGAAAAGCCGTCACCTGGCACAGTGAAAATGTGGCGCGGAAAGGTAGTGTGGCCGCCACTAGCTTATTTCAATGCACCAGCTGACGGGTTTTCCCCCGGCCTACGGCCAGCTGAATTTTTTTTATTATGGCAAGAATTATGTCAACTATTATTTGACAAATTTTCAACCGGGAGGAAATAACGCACTTTATTTTATTGGACACAACGCGCTGATATCCTCAATAATCCTACTATTTTTCATAATTATGTATAGAAATATAAAAATAAAACAATCTGTGCTACTTTAAAAACATGAAAACCACCGGTTTCCTCATTTTTAAGCGATTTTTTAGCATTTTCAGATCCATTTTATTTCTCCGAGTCAAAAAAGTTTAACTTTTGTGTGACAAAATTCGGCTCTGCAAGCGGAAAAGGACGTTATATTGACGTTATATCCTGCTTTGAAGGAAAAATTGCGATTCCTTCCTTTTAAATTGCTTTTCTAGATTACACAGTTTAATTTTTCTTCTCAAAAATAAATCGAGGATTTATAAGCGGACTTCGAGCCAAGCAAAGAAATCGTCTGCCTGTATATAAGAATGGCTGTTTATACAAAATGAAATCCTTCGAATGCGAAAATTTTTCATGTTTTCAGAATAGCATAATTTGATCGTTTTGGGAATATAAAAATTAATATTTTGGAATTGGAGATATTTTGAAATAGTCAGTGGAAACAGATCGTCCAAACGTTTCGGAAGGATGGATCTTAAAAAGACTGTCGAACTGCTTTAAATTACTTAATAAAATGTCGATTGTAAATCCGTTTTGCGTTTTTTGCAAAAAGGCTACTTCAAAATTGAAGTCGGAGGACTATGAGAGTGCCACAAGTGAAGATGAAACATTATAGTATTTAAGAATTATAATAATTATTTACTGTAAATAAAAAATATATTGATATATTTATATTCAAACTTAATTTTTGTTATTCGGTCGCTTGATTATTTCCTGATTATGTTTGCAACTCACCTGCAGGGCGCGTTGTGTCCAATAAAATAAAGTGCGTTATTTCCTCCCGGTTGAAAATTTGTCAAATAATAGTTGACATAATTCTTGCCATAATAAAAAAAATTCAGCTGGCCGTATGCCGGGGGAAAACCCGTCAGCTGGTGCATTGAAATAAGCTAGTGGCGGCCACACTACCTTTCCGCGCCACACTTTCACTGTGCCAGCTGACGGGTTTTCCACCGGCATACAGCCAGCTGACTTGTTTTTTTATTTAAAGTAGAATGTAAACTAACATCTGTCAAATTTTCAACCGGGAGGAAATCATTGAAAAAATTTTTTTTTACATGTTCGTATTTGCAGCTGACGTATAATCCACCGCCGCTTGGCCAGCTGACGGTTTTTTTTCAAACAAGTACTATGCCAACTATTATTTCAGAAATTTTCAACCGGGAGGAAATGACTGAAATTCTTTTTTTTTTTTTTTTTTTTTTTTTACGTGTCTGGAAGGCGGCCGCCGCTCAACCCACCCATGGTGCGGCAGTTGACGATCACCAGGCTTCAACACACAACTATCTTAATCATCTCACGAATTATCGGCCGGGAAGAAATAACTGACCAAAATCTGTCGCTGGCTCCCGGACTATAAAAGGACATGCACCCAACTGTTAAAGGGAAATTTATGCTAGAAAATTGTTTTCTGAGACAAGACGGGGAAAAGCACCCAATGGGCGAATTTTGAAAACGCGCCAAGAAGCACCGTGAAGTAGGAATTGACCGAAAATTATAAAATGCAGTCCATTATGTATAAACGAGCGACAAAACACAAGCGAGGTAGTTTCTGAACTTAAGAAGAAAACATGAACGATTTCAAAAAAAAAAATTCTTTTTCTCTCGTTGTTGCTATTCATTATGAGAAGCAGTATCTACCAATACTCCCGATATTTATAAAAATGTGCATAACACAAAGAAACGGGACTTGCGCTATCTGTACGTAGACTCGTCGAGAGTTCTAACAAAATGCACTAGAAGTACCCTTTTTACCCCCCTTGTATCTATCTATTACTGTGAATCTGGTAAAAAGTCATTTCCGTCCGATAGGGTGCCGTGAGAATAAAACTTATCCCGATTTCAAAGATACAAATATGTAAGTCCATCATTCAGCATAGTCTGCGTATGGATTGCGAAATAATATATTAACCCATTCGTGACCGGATATTTTTCCGATTTTTGCTAATGCGAGCCATAATAGATAAATTCCCGACGTCCACTTCTCGAACAAGGGTTGATTTCTTTTAACATCATTATGCATAAAAATTGAAATGTCAACATCCTACTGCGTCCTGTTCAAATAGTGTGGGGAGTCGAGGTTCCATACACGTGAATAAAGGCTAGGGAAAATAAATAAAGTTTTCGACCGACCACGAAAAGGCCGTCCCCAAAAAAGAGGACCACTAGGCATCCATGAGTTCAATAGCATGTTTCAACCCTTTGAGGCGCAACCCTTTCCCAATGCTGAAAAAAGGGCAGCCGTGGCCATCGCTCGACTGAACGACCCGCAAGAGGGCGGACGGTCGAAACGTTCATCGCGTGCCACACATCGAGAGATCCTAAAAGAAGATCTCTATAGATCTGTGGCACGCGATGAACGTTTCGACCGTCCGCCCTCTTGCGGGTCGTTCCGTCGAGCGATGGCCACGGCTGCCCTTCTTTCAGCAGGGGACCCTCTATCCAGCGGTCCTCGCATTCTTCCCTTTTTCAGCAGGAGTCAGTGCTGTTCAAAAGAATCGTGACCCTTTTTTTTTACGGGAAAGGACGTGTTCAAAAGGAAAGGATTCTCCTGGAGCTCTGTCACCCGGCACTGTTTTTATAGAAATCCAATCTATTCTTCGTGACGGGCCACCGTCCCATCGTCCGAGTGGGGTGTTCCCAGAGCGGGAACACTGCGCGTTCAAGGGTTAAGGTTTCACGGCATTTTTTAAAAGCTCATCGAATCTTAAACGTAGCACAGTCCGTGTATTGCCTGCCATCGGGGACCCTTTTCCCGCAGCCCCTCGTCCAAACGAAGTTATCTGCCAGCTATCTTTCTTATTCCGTTCGCAACAGAAGAATCCCTCAACACCACTTTAAAATGGAGTGGACGTTTCCTCCGGGAAGTGAATCCACTGTCTTTCGGAATAATACCTCTTAATTCCGTTCTTTGCAACAGAGCCAGAAAGAATCTTCCCCCTTTTCCAAATTGAAAAGTTGCAGCGAATCGGACAGCTCGAATTCAAGTCACAAGTTGAGATCCATCTCCCTCCCCTTACCCCCCACCCCCCCCTTTTCTGTTTCTCCGATGATGTTCCACTTCAACCCTCACAACCCCCTTAACAACATTTTTCACCCCCCATACAATAAAAAAGGGAAGAAAAAGAAAATAAATTTTTATGTTTCTCGCGGGAAGGTGGGGAACAACAGTGGGATTTCCCCCCCTCTTGCAAAGTGGTAGAGATTTCAATCTTTGCATTTTATTTCGTCGAATAGATTCCGTTTCGGCACGGTCTTTGAGCGAATGTGTTTCGAGTGGATTTTTTTTTTTTGGGGGGGGGGGCGATGCAATACGAGTCCATTTAAAATTTTCTCCCACCCTGAACGTATCCACGGGATCAGCAGTGGCTTCGTGCATTCTCACGGCCTGAATGTTGGCTAGAGTGTATAGTAGTAGTCATTCATTCTCTCCAAAGTGAAAACCTTCTACTAGCCAGGGTGGCTGGTAAGGCTCATTTTTGACCAGCCACTTACAGAAATCTAACAGCCACATTCGTAATTCAAAAATAGGAAACATTCAATGGATCGAGACGAAATGAGATATCCACGAAATCCTTGCACAACCTACACGAATACCTAAAAATCAATTTCGGGACATTTTTAAATGCGTCCCTCCCAAGGAGGACGAACGGCCAAAAGAACTTTTCCTCGAAGCTTTAGTAATCAGGATTTTTATTGTCATTTATTTTATTTATAAATTGAATCTCTACCATCAAAAGAAAAATTATTTAATTTAATTAATAATTGTGAAAATCATTTATTTATAATGATTCATAAAATAGTGATGAATAAATAATTTTTCATAATTATTTAACTCAATTATGGAAAGTTCATTATTGAATGAAAGAAAAAGGATTCAATTTAGGAATGATTCATTCAAATTATTCAATGACTAAATCACTTTTATAAGAATTCAAAAGGATGGACTTCTTATAAAAATTAAACCCCCAATATAACCCCCCCCCAATTTTTCTTGAAATTAATATAGGATATATATATATAATTCGCGCTTTAAAATGTAAACAGATAATGAATCTTATGTTTAGGTTGAGTTTGTCCTTGAAATCTTGGTGTCAATTTATTTCTTTGAATTTAACTTTAAAAGAAAAAGAAAAACATTACTTTCGGCACACCTCATACTTCGTGTCACTGATACACCTATTCATGACCCCTGTCACACCCGATTCAATCATTTCCTTTGAATTCAATAGAATTCAAATAGAAAATAATTCCTTTTTATATATACAAATATAATTTTTATTACTTATTAAAGATACACATTTTCTATCTTTAAAATTAAATACTTTTTCTTAAATAAAAAATTAAGAATTCCATTTAATTATATCATTCTTAATTTTTATAAGAAGTCCATCCTTTTGAATTCTTATAAAAGTGATTCAGTCATTGAATAATTTGAACGAATCATTCCTCAATGGAATCCTTTTTCTTTCATTCAATAATGAACTTTCCATAATGGAGTTCAATAATTATGAAACATTATTTATTCATCACTATATTATGAATCATTATAAATAAATAATTTTCACAATTATTAATTAAATTAAATAATTTTTCTTTTGATGGTAGAGATTCAATTTATAAATAAAATAAATGACAATAAAAATCCTGATGACTAAAGCTTCGAGGAAAAGTTCTTTTAGGTACACAACACACACATCCTGCGCGTTATTGTAGTTTATTTTTGCGTCCTCCGTTCTAAACGTAGGGACTGAAAGTGCCCCCTGAAAATTAAACCCGTAAGAACTGTTTCATTGTCATTTTTACTTTAACAACAGGTACACACTCGAGCGAAGTAGGTTGCCGAGACTTACAGCCGTCTCATCCATCACATACGTCACTTTAAGTTAAACGAAAGGATAACGAAATGGGTGGATCTGTTCAATACGAGTTCCCAAAAAGATTTTTTTGGGGAAAAAATATAAAAAATTTATTTTTGGACGCATGACGTCGAAGTGGAATGCCTGTAAAACTCCTTTCACTGCGCGCATAAGCTCGCGGACGGGAAAACAGCTTCGGTGAACCATCCAAGACGGGGTGTTAGCTGCTCCGCTACTGACACGCGAATGCGGAAGAATCATTCAAAGAAAGGAAAGAATAAGGATGAGAACCGATAGATATAGACACCGGATGTTTCAAAATAGATGCTCAAGCGATGATCGTTTAAACCGTAAGTCATAGACACACATGCTTCCTAATAGAAGAGTTTGTTTAATAAAGAGTCGATTTCAGATGCGGGTTTTTTTTTTACCCGAGAGTGTATACGTATTAAAATACGAAATGGAAGTGTTAAACAGTCTCTCCTTTCCTATCCTTCACATTTAGAAAAAGGGTCCTCTTTGTCTAAGAAAGTTAGTTTTAATACAATCCCATATCTCTCATTAAAGAGTGAGCGAGAAAATGAATATTAAAATGGATGATTTAGACCCCATTTAATATTCATTTACTTTAAATGAATATTAAAATGGGGTAACGTTTCGTTTTAACTTACATTAAAACGAAAGACTTAGTGTTGGCGTCCATTTTGAAGCGAAAAAAAATCTTTACTTGAGGGGACGGACCCACTATGAGTCGATCCAAGGTGAATAAAGATCCCATTGTAGGGAAAAGCAATGAAACGAGTTCCAATGTGTGAAATGAACAGGTACAGTTTTACCTTAAAGGATCGGTACTGCTTTATGAAACGAACGATAATTGAGTCATCCACTCACTACCTCACGGAGGTAGTGAGTAGTGAGTAGATTTAGTGAGTCATCCACTCACTACATCTACTCACTACTCACTACAGGAATTTTGAAGCGTAAAAGAGAATGACAAAATAAGGGTGTGGGTGACTGTGGTGTGGTCACGTTCACCTAAAACTGCCAAACAGGCTTTACAAGAAAATTCTAGCTCCATTAGGATTTGCGGACCCAAACGTGTCTATCGAGTGACTATTAACATAAATGAACGTCGGTTGAAAAGCAATTGCATTTTTCTCAGTTTGGAGACATCCATTGAGTGCTTGGAGACCCGTGCCAACATTTTCAAATGGCAGTATGTCGCTAACGATTTCACTGAACGGGATATTTTTAATTGGCCTTCTTGGACACTGGGCAACATTTTTCTAAATAGGAAAGATAGGAAAGGAGGGACCGTATAAAACTTAAATTTCGTATTTTAATAGGTATTCACCCCCTAGTAAAAGTATCGCCATTTCTTGAAGCTACTCTTCTTCGATCCCTTACGGTTTGAAAGAGAATCGCTTTAACATCTATTTTGAAACACCCAGTATATTCGAGGCGGTAAACTGTCCACTCATCTATAATATAAGTAATACTAGTGAAACAGCGTTAAAACTAATTTTTTTTTTAATTCAAAGCCTATGTTCATAGGAAAGAAAACCTAGCGATTGTCAAGAATTTTTAAAGTTTTAAATCCTGTATCAGTCATCCTGAATTTTTTAATCTGATTTTATTCACAAAAGCTTCTGTTTTTAATAAAGATGTTCTCAATACCAGCTTAGGAGTCCTTGTAATAAAAACGAGAGCGTCCTTTTCCTGAAGTCATGATTGGACAGCACTTCTATTCAACGAATACTTTTCTACAGCTGCATACTACTTTTGCCGTGCCTAGTGACAAGCAGCTGAGATTCACTCCCATGCCAGTCGTTTAACACAGCATGAAAATTTGACAATTGCTTTGGTAAGGGAAATGTCTGTTCAATCTTTATGAAGTTGTTAAAAATGTTTTACGAATCATTTATGAAAGCATTTTACGTTGTAGGAAAGGAAAGAACAACAACAAAAGACTCGAAGAACTAAAGTCACGATTCAACATTTTACGTAGCCATCATTATCTGATAAGAATGCAATTCAATACGGGAATATTTATTGTAGGATAAAGAAAAGAATCTTGTGTTACACACTAAAAAGGGTGTAAAATCTTGACCCGAATTCGTAAGGTGACTTCACAAAATCTGCATCTTTCTTCATCAGATAAATGCTTGGGTCATTAAACCAAAAAATCAATTCCTGGAACTCGGGTTTCGGGCCTCTTAGAGCTTACTTATCGCTTACCAAAAAGGATCGCTTTCATTAACTGGTTTTGTTTCTGTTAGTCAGGCAGAACTTCAAAACTTCACCCCCCAAAGAAAGAGACGGGAAAGAATGGAGGTCTGGAAAAAAAGAGGGTGGAGGTATTTATTAGGATAAATAAGCCTGTTTATCTCGAGCAAATAAGACAGAAAAGTTTCTTCGTGGATTCCGAGTGCCATCTTTCATGATTTTTCACAGGTGTTATCTAAAAACGCTGCACGTGTTATCGGGAGTTGCCAAAAATGAAAAATAATTTCGGCAATCAATTACCGGGAGACTGAAGGAAATCAATACATGATTAGCTTTTGCTGCAAGTCAACAGACCTTATCTCCCATCAGACGCTTTTGCTTCTCTTTCATTCCGAATGGTGGTGCTGCTGCTGCTCTCCCCCCCCCCGCCTTTCCCAGCGTCCTTTCAGCCCCCCCCCCTTCAATTAACTTGCACAAACAGGATTCAAAAAAGCGGCATCGGGGAGGTTGGGGGAAGGCCTCTTCCAGAAGTTCTGATCCATAATGTAATATCAGCAACTCAACTCCCAGATATTGAGTCGGCGGGCGAGAGGGCATCTCTCTCTTCTTTTTTAAAAGCAAGAGAGAGAGGGTAAAAGAAAATTTTTCCAATATTGATATGCCTAATGCTTGCAGAGAGTTTGAACGTGCCCTGCGAAGATAACATAATCCAAAGAGAGGTTCTTAGGAGATAATCTGTTTCCATTTTCACCTGGCTTGTACTCTTCCCTCTCGCACGCCGTGCTAAGTTATTACCAGAAATCCTGCATAGAAAATTTTAAGTGATAAACACGGATGGTGTGTGTGTGTGTGCGTTTTTTTTTTTCCTTCCCTCATCCGGATCTCTTGAGGAGGTATTTAAGAACGCATCCTTAATGTTCCTCGGGTATTATGAATCATATCAGAGGGTCTATGAATCACTCCGGAAAATTGCGTGATGGTTGGGTTCTTCGGTGTTATTTTTAAGACTTTACCTCGTTTCGGCATTGCTTATTTTTTTTTTGTTTTCAATCTCTCCTCGCAATTACTTCGGGAGAGGTCTCACTCATATATATATTTATGCATAGTTACCTTATTCTCGAAAAAGATGTTAAATATATTTCGCCAGAAATTTTAAAAAATCAAAAAGTTTGAACTATCATTTTTTTTTAAAATCTTACACACGATACATCGGCACTTTCGAATCACCACCCGGAAAATGAAGTGTAGATTGGGAGATAAATAATAAATTCGAAGAACGTTCGAATTCATTAAAATGTTTCTATAAAGTGCTTTTCGCGAACGCCGGGAAATCTTATTTTCGTCAGGAATTGCATTGGACGTATCCCGATCGAACGTTCATGGCATTGCAGAGCATGCGTAAAAATACGTAAAAAATAAAACATAACTAATGATCAAGACCTACAGTTTAACAAAAATGGAACGTTTATAAAATGGGAGTTGTGCATTTTTAAAGGGTGTTTAAGAAAAAATAAATAAGTGTCCCATTTCAAAACTCTCGTTCGAAATTCCACATTCTTTATTCGCGACAGATTTCCTATTCAAAATTTAAAATTGAAATTTCTAAGAAAAAAGTACGAAATGTTCATTCATAAGAAAAATAAAATGAGAACGAAGAAAAATTTCAGTTTCAATACAAAACTTCCCTTTAAAAATATCATTCATAAAAATCATGTCATGATTGTTATTTAACAACTTATTGCAATTTACATAAAATAAAGTGTTTCCTTAATTGTTATTATGGTTTTAAAGTTGATTGGCATACATTCCATTAACGATGTAAAACAAAATGCTTACAGCCGATGCTTTAAACCCTTGGGTATGAATTTATTTTTATGCACGCAATGCAATTAAAAAGCGCTAGATTTTGTGTAGGAATTCATTTATTGGAGCACTACGATATACATTTTCATTAGAATTATAAATGAAATCTGAATTTTAAACAAAATGAAAATAAATGTATTGAAGGAATCACAAAAAGCAAATGACTGATATCTCGGAGAGGAGGGGGGGGGGGAATTTTTATGCCCAAGCCCATTTCTTTTCCTTTTTTTTTTTTTTTTTTTTTTTTTTAAATGATACCAATTTTTGATGAATGGCATATGCCGAATTTTGACCTACTTTGTATTAGACTCGTCAACCTTGAAGGGTGATAGAAGGATTAAGGGTTAAAAAAAACAATTTTTCAATTTTAATTTTATTTGAAACCTTAGTTATTTCTGAGCATTTCTACTCCGATTTCATGACGTTATTCCAACTGGAACCAGAGATGCACTAAAAAACATTTTTAAAAAGTTATATATATATTTAAACACAATAAAGTCACTTTAAACTGAGTTTTCTGAAAACGCATTTTTTGTGAATGATCCGTAAGATAACAAAATTTCTAGGATTCACATCCCGAAAATTTGTGTAGTCCTAAATGGCATCCGTATCTATAGGATGAATTAATATCAAAAGTGAGAGAGAAAAGCTTTTGTCCATTTTAAACAGAAATATAAGCGGGAAAATGAGATTTTTTTCAAATTTCAAATTAAAATACAATTTAAAATATCTAAATTTAAAAAATTTTTCTTAAACATTAATCCATTCTATAATATATATAGTTTACTTTATTTTACAACAAAAATTTTGTTTCTATGTGTATTTTAATTTGATTTATCTTACGAATAGTGACACGCACTATTGAATAAAAAAATACATATACAGTAAAATTTTTTTTGAAACATCTGTGAAAGGTAATGGAGTTTCACCTGAATTTTTAGGATATCTTATACTGTATTATTATACAAAAAAAAAATCATCATGCTGTGACTATTATTTTGATCCTAAAATGTAAAACCGCAAGCGTCTAAAATACGTGTACATTTGCTTCTCGATCCTCCTAAGACTCTTTAATTGAGGCAAAACGAGTCTCAGTCGTCCAATAGGCCCAAAGGGTCAAAATGAATCATCTACCATTGAACCTACATTCCAATTCAAGGTTGAAATTCGGAAGATGTTATACGCACCAGAAATTTAGGAAACTGGACTCTCAAATGTCTTTACATTAGAAATCAATGCATCCTTTAACCCATTTGTGCCTGGATATTTTTGCGACTTTCTTCGATTTTTACTGATAACAGAAATAATAGATCAATTTCTGATGCCAACTTCTCGAACAAGGGATGATTTCTTTTAAAATCATTTTGCATAAAAATCGAAATATCAACATCCTACTGGGTCATGTTAAAATAGTGTGCGGAGTGGAGGCTCAATACTCATGAATAAAGGCTAGGAAAAATAAATACCGTTTTCGACTCGTAGCGAAAATGCCGTCCCAAAAAAGGGACGCTAGGCATAAATGGGTTAAAAAGACGAGCTGCGTGCCCATTCTTAGCACGGTAGGAAACGAAAATTTTCCTTAGATCTGCAATTCAAATGAATTCCAGTGATGTGGAATCTAAAAAAAAAAAAAAAAAAAAAAGCAAAATTATCTGACTCGACGTAAAGTTAAATAACTTATATCTGAAGACATATTTTTGTAGAGATCCAACGGCGGTCATTGAGAACAACTTCTCGAGCAAACTTACCCCCCCCCCCTACCGAAGTTCATATTGTTACGAATTTTCGGGGCAACCCGCTCTTCTGGAGTTTAAAACTGTTTTAAATTCGTGTTCCAAATAATTCGTGTCCCCTTTAAATAGTTAAATTTTGCACTTTGTTGCATCAAAATCGGTTCATTAGAATTGGAGATAGAGAGTTTTGGGTTTCCCAATAGCGTTTTCTAGTAATCTCGAGAAATAGGGGTCGTAGGCGTTCGCTCACCTCACTCTTGGGGGACTTATTTTTGGCACCCCATTGGGCTCTATTTCGAAAAAAAGTGGCCAAGCTCGGTGACATTTCGGACATTGGGAGCGATTTTCCCGAAAGGGGCTTGTCAAGCTAGTTTTCCTGCATTCACATTACCCAACAGCGTATGGATTCAGCTGTATTCCTATGGCGTCATCCCTATTCGCGCTTTAAGGGGAACCTTCGGGAAATTTAGAATGGCTTCTGCGCCCTCTATCCATACCCGCGCGTTGTCCCGGTCCAGTCCGTCTTGCTTCTGCTTGTTCGGAGAGCAGATGTCCGCGAAGGCTTAAAGCTAAACGCGCGTTTCCTGAAGAGCGTGACATTCGATTTGAGCCTGTATATATATATATATAATAAAAAAGGAATAGGAACTTATTTATTTTACGTGAACGAAGATGAAATAGAGTGAGCATAGGGCCGTGGTAGCCCAGTGGTTAAGGCGTTGGACTCGTAACCGGAAGGTTGCGGGTTCGATACCGGCGTACCCCTCGAGACCCCCGTGCACAGGCGGTGGACGTGCACGTTCCATCCATGATTCCGAAAGTCCTGTCGGCGGTCGATAGCCCTTTCCGACGAGGTTCCAAAGGGTGGCGGGAAATTCCGGGAAGGACGCCTGCGTAGCTCTAAGCGACCCCTTCAGTGACGCGAGCTGTCCTCTCCTGGCCAACAAGAGAGCGAGCGTAGACCTATTTTCGTCCCATGTAACAGTGCGAATCCTATGTTGGGTCTCCACTGGCTCGTCATTCAAGACGAGTCGAAAGTTTATGCGTTTGAATTTAAATTTAAAAAAATAAAATTATTTTCCGATTCCAATCATGTAATAAGCATCCTATCGAGGGCCAAAAAATAGGGATTTTTTTTTTTAAATTTGGTAAAGACTCTTTAGCTTCTTATAAATGCATTTCTTTTAATGAATAACATTTTTTATAAAGTCCATTTTAAATAAATCATTGGAATCCCACTCGAAAAGGAGACCCCGCAACTCTTTTTCATATTTAAATGAATGTTTATGGAAGGACGTTCCCCATCGAAAAGAAAACAGAATCAAAATGAATCCACCTTCAGTCGCATCCTTTTGCGATTTATAATACTTATCCGTTCATTTAATTTTTTCCCCCCAAGAAACTAAACTGTTTTTCATAGTTTTCGTTTTCCAAGGCAAGTAATGACATTGGATACCTGGAGGGCACACACACACACACACACACAAAAAAAAAAAAAATCGGCTGGCATGTAATAAGCACTTCAATAAAAGATAAGAATAATAAAAAAGAATAAAAATCATTTTCTTATTCACAAGAACAAGAAAGATGAATCACGCCAGACGCATCCAGTATAAAACGCTTTCCAACACAACACTCTTTTCGGAGCCGAGGCTGGGTGACGTGGGCTCATCCAACACCTCCCCGATAGAGAAGGCCCGAGAGCAGAAGCTTTGACGTCATCCCTCTCGGTCCTCTAAGAGGACGTCATCGCCGTTTTCCTTTCACAGAGTCAAACTATTTAAAGTTTCTGCTGAAGGATACACATTTTAGAAACTATCTCAAGTTGAAGATCAAAATTAAAATACCTTCCTGATAAAAAATAATTTAGGAGGATCTATTTCTATATCCTGTTGTAGAATGAGTGATAGTTAAAATTTTCTATGGGTCGTCCAATTCAATTTTCTATTCTAAATCATTCAAACGCTTTAGGCGGGAGTCCATTCACCACACATTACGAATAGTGTCTTACTTTCTGAAAATAAATGTGGGATGACGTCATTGGAGTGGACCTAGGGATAACGTCCAAGTTTCGGTTCTCGGGCATTGTATATCTAGGAGGGGGTGGCCGGACGGGATATTTCGAATATTCCCACCAAAAGCAAAATGTCATTGTTTATAGGGCATTTTGCGAGAGCCGGGGAAAGAAGTCTAAAAGATTTTCGGTTCCTTAAACGAAAAGTGAAGCTCATCTGGATGTTTATAGGCTTATCGAATGGCGCTTGAAGCGGACGAAGGCCTCTCGACTGCCTCAGACAGTTCTTTGCACTGGAATTCTTTTGAGTGTTCCTGTAGTCGAGTTCTATAAAAGCTATAGGCATTCGCTCCGAGGAAGACACTGATTCCGCAATCCTTTTAAATAACCTGCATCCATTTCGTCTCGTTTAAAATAGAGGAATGGGTGTAAAGGGCGCCATAAACGATGACGGCTCATGGTGTTTACGTTGCGTTGTGTATTAAGGCAAAGCTATTCCAGGGCCGTCTGTCTAAGGGGGGGATACTATAAGATACTACCTTCAGGAACGGCCTACCTATCGAGTTTATAGCCTGTTTTAGTTCCAGAAGTGTCCTGCTGAACCCTAGCCTCAGGCTCAGGTCCAGCACCCGTGTTAATGTGCCAAAGTGAGCAACCTGGTGTTTTTATAGTTGCGTTATTGAACACGTATCCTTGCTCGAAATAATATAAAAGAAGCAGGAAATGTACTTTTGCGTACTGCATGGCGATATTTTATTGGAAAGGGGGGATAAACACGCCAAGTATTGTCCATTCAAACTGCCAAAGATCCTAAAGATCTTGCATTTTCGCGTATCCATTATTGTTACTTTGTCCTCTAGCGACTGCGTGACTAAGTAAGAGTCACCAGTAACGAATAAGATAGCTCCATTGGACGTCATTGAACTGTTGTTGTTGTGATCAAGAGTTTTTAACTACAGTCTCGAAGAGGGGTCTTATGCCCCTGAATATCCATTTAACATTTATTTCATTCCAAATAACAATTATTAACAAACAGGACAATCATGCGGCGAGCACAAACGCCCGTGCCAGGATTCGAACCCGGACCCAGAGGCTCGGTAGTAGGGCGCGCTAGCCACTACACCGCCTGGCCGGCTCATGCGATTGGATTTGAGAGGCTGGTGGATGAAGATCCTCAGCCAGGAGGCTGTCTCGATGAATCCGAAGTGCTCGTGTGTTATTGTTGTGACGCCCATGTTTACATCTAGCTTGTTGCCGCTCGCAGAATGGAAAGAGCGTCGATTTGGGTACCCCCCCACGCGTTAGCATATTATATAAGTAGAGAGCCTATCCCACGCCTTGATGGGACAGTGTCCCTTTGGAGACCCCCAAAAATCGAGTCGCGTGTGCCCGAAACAGCCCGCTACCACAGCAAATGTTTCTTCGGGTTGTTTCCTCCCCCCTTCCAACCCTTCGACTCCTTCCAATCCTTTTCCGGTTAATTGAAGAAGATCCCGGAAGAGCGCCACCCAGCGGACTGTTTTTGCAGCGCCCCTGTGTGTTCATGAGGGGGGGAGGAAGCGGCCCCATTATTAAATTAATTGCAGTGAGCAGTGGATAATGCGAGTCGATTCATTAACGGCGGGCAAATAGAAAGTCTGAACGTTTCGCCGGCTCATTAATTAAAGTATTGGGCGCTCCGGAATATTTTTCGCGCCATTGTCTCTCTCTCTCTCTCCAGATCGCAGACCCCCTCCACTCCCCCTTTTTGCGCGGATTATTTTTTTCTCACCCTTTCTATCGTCGAAAGGTGAACGTTTGTTTCTTCGATTCCGAATGTCCGCTGGAGCCGAATGTTTCAATAGCCGGTGCAAACATAACGAGGAAGCCTTCCGAGAGAGCGGCATTTATTTCTCCGAGATATCTGCGAGAGAGATAAGGCCTCGTTGTTTTAATCCCCCAGGTTCGGGTTTTGGAGGTGAACCGTCATGGTCGGGGGTGCTTTCACCCGTGTTTGCGAAACGAAGGCGCGTCCGCGGATGGGCTCGGCTGTTACTTTTACTTTGGAAGCGCGGTCTTAGACAAAGGCTACCGTAAGAAGAGCCAGGGGCGTATCTGTGAGGTGGATTTCCCCCAGGTCCATTACATCAAGACAATGCCGTGATAACAGAGCATGACATCGTAAAGTGGCATTTACATTTTATTTAATATATCCACATATATATATATATATCAACATAAACATCAAAAATATTAAGTCCTGCGGTGGCCGGGCAGACCCCAAAGAGACGCAGCTTTTCAGGTCAACAGCAAAGCGAAAAATGGGACAACAAAATGCAAGCCAAGAGAGTAGTAACAGAAGCAAAACACGCCAAACCAAGTGCGAAAATAAGGAGGCGCCAGTAGGCGTTCAATACATTTCCATATAATTATTTTTGAATCAAAGACGCGCCAACAGGATAAAACAAAAAATTTTTCAGCTCAATTGTAACCCAAGATGAAAGCCAATGTTATTGATAGATTGGATGCCATATAAGGTCATGAACAAACCCTCCAAACTGAAACGCTAGGCTTTACCAATGCAAAAGTGAAATAAAAAGGGAAAAATAAATGGAAACGGAAGATTGCTTTTAAATAAGGCAGGTGCAGAAATAAAGCTTTACAGGCGAAGCGAAGAAAATCTGAGTCGAAAGTGCAAAGAGTTCATTTTGAATACGGATTCAATTGAGAAATAATTAACAATTAAGTAATTGATAATTAAAATAAGATATGGGATGATCTGCATCACAGTATCCCCCTCCCCTCCCCAGAAATTTTCCTGCATTATGAGTCCTTTTCAGAAAATATTTTTCTCAGTACCCTAGTTTTTCACATATTGTTCGCTCAAGAGCCAAGTTTCTCCTAGAAAGATACATTCAACCTACCCTAATAGCACAAGTTCAGAAGACGTTCAAAACACGCCTTTTGAACGTCCAAAAACGTGTTTTGAACGTTTTCAGAACTAGTTGTGCTATTAGGGTATATGCATGCATAGAATTTGCATTTAAAGAATGTTTTTGGCCAGCCTCACACCCTTCAGGAGATAAAAAGTGGCTGCACAGCCAGCTGTCGTTCAAAAAGGGTCTCTCGATCTGTGGCACGCGATGACCGTTTCGATCGTCCGCCCTCTTGCTGGTCGTTCCGTCGAGCGATGGCCACGGCTGCCCTTTTTTTCGGCATGGGTAAAAGGGTTGCAGGGTTCGTTCGGAGCCACTCTCGAAGTATGTTGCCGAGTGTCGAGAACGCGTCGCTGTTGATTTTTAGGCAGGCGATCCGTTACGAACAGAGAACGGCGACATTTGCAGCCATTTCCATCTGTTCTACTGTCGAGATGCCCTCCCACACAGAGTCCTTCCCTAGTAGCACAATGAGTCCAAAAGACGATTAAAACACGTTTTTTAGCGTCCAAAAACGTGTTTCCAACATCATTTCAACGAGTTGTGCTACTAGGGTTTGCTTTCCCGTGCCGTCAGCGGCTATTTTCTCAGACAGTGATAGTCATTGCCAATTTAAAATGCAGAGAAGGGGGGGGGGGAAGGGAGGGATTCTTCTGGAGGGAGCGTCAGCTTTTAGCAGAAGAATCTGCTTTTGTTTTAAGAAAATTCCATAAAACTCAAAAAGATCAATATTCCTCTCATCTCTTTAGCCAAAAATAATATATCAGAGAGGAAAGAGATTTAAAAAAAAACGTGCATTCCATTTGATGACAACATTTTTTAACCTACCCTATCATTAAAAAATAGCGCGGAGTTATCCCAGAAAGAAGAAGACTGGGAGAGAAAAAAACGCATTTACTTTCCCCTCCTCGACGCGGACCCTCCCCACCACCCCCTCCCGCAAACTTCAGTTGTCCGGCAATTAAACCTTCCTTCTCGCTGACACGTGTCACGACACCGTATCATCCGGATAGGAGGGGGGGAGCGCTGTCAGGAGAGTGACACGCTACGGAAACAACAAAATTATAAACGTCCGAAAAGAGCGGGAGGGAGAGAGAGAGAGACAAGCTTTTGACACCCCTGCTGACCCCGAGAGGCGGAAAATGGCCATCACGGCTACATCCCGATGCTCTTCTCTCTCCCTCCCCCTCCGCGGATGAAGGGGGTGGATGTAGTCAGTGCGTCAGGGAAGAAGGAGCGAGTGGAGTTGAGATGCGGGAGAGCGTGGATGCATGCGACAGAGAGAGGTGGTGAGCCACTGCAGCCGACGCGACACCCAGCATTCACCGTTTCTTTACTTTCTTTTTCAAAAAAAACACCTTCGCAACCAAGTTGAAAATTGTTTATGATTCGGTTTGGAACCCTTTTGAATAGTCTCGTGAATCTTGTAGCACAACTCGTTCAGAAGACGTCCAAAACACGTCTCTCGGACGTCAAAAACGTGTTTTGAACGTACTTTGAACGTTGTCAGAACGAGTCGTAGAACTCATACGGTTGCGATTGTGCAGAAAATGAGCGAAAAATGCAGCAAAATGAAAATAATAACGAAAGAGAAAATGACTTCAGAAATGGGCTGCACGACTAAGAGTCATTGATAGGAACGCACCAACGACCCTAAACCCGCACCCTTATATTTATGGACCAATTAAACCATTTTTCTTTGTAGTACCGTGTTTATAACAGCATAATAGTCGCATTCCCGTTTCGAAGCGCAAAATATCGCCAAAACAGTTTCTTCGCATCCAAGTCGTAGTCATGGATTGGACCTCTCTTATGTTTAAAAAAATATTGCTATCAAAAGAAAAATGCCTTTTTTTGTCTGTGCAATGGACCAAGAGATGGGTTAATATACGGCACGTCATCTGTTAACATTTGCTGAGTCAATCCTTTTATAATACTAGTCACGTTTGGCTATTAGAGTGCACATTCTATTATGGAGTCGATTTAACCGCATAATAGTCGCACCTAGACTCTCACCCTGAAAAATGGGGGGTGGGAGAAATGCGACTATGACGCGAGTCAACACGGTATAGAGCATAAAATGCAGCCGATCCTAAATTTTTCGAATCGTTACAATAACGTGCAAAGTCTCCTATTCCATTCAAAAGGGGATTCATCGAGTGTTTACATACCATCCATTTTCGTCCTCATTTCGTATGTCCTCATTAGAGTTGCTTATTTTTAGTGTCTCTTGCCAATAACGGCTCACTTAAGAACAGAACGAGGGCCGTTCATTTTGAACTCCCGTCCCTCCACGATGTGAAATTTGGATCTTTTCACAGTGCGAGACAGGATTGCGCCCAATAATCGGGTCATTGAAAAGAACCGACTCAAAAGACATCGAGAAAGTCAACTATGAACATTAAAAACATTAAAATGCAAAACTTTAAATATTGGACCTGGACTCTTGTTTTCTATACCTCGTATACCTTCTTTTCAGCTAAAATGGGAGGCACCCTAACTATTGCATCCTATGTTTAAAAAAAAAAAAAAAACCTGCATGAACCCAACATTAAAAGTGAACATTATTCAAAGGAAAGCATCTTTTCAAAACATGCTATCCAACTGATTAAAAAAAAAAAATGTTTCAATTAGAAATACGAAAACCAAACAACGAGTGTTCCGGGAAGTATCTAATGTTAGACCCTTTCACTCTATAATAACATAAGCGCGTGGTGTCCTCAAACAAACCTTATCCTCGACGAACAACAAAATACATGACAAGCTACAATCTTCATCGAATTAAAATTAAAAAAAAAAACAAAGATTTCCCCCCCCCCGGGTTAGTTTTATTTATTTTGACACGATGGAATGCTAATCAGATTGAACGAAACACTAAACTGTGTAACAGATGGTAGCTCAACCCTTACTAACGTGTAAAAACTAGTTTTTGTGCTTCCACTCTCATTCGACTCGTGTTTGTGTCGCTGCAGATCTCCTAGGATTTCAGTTTTATTAAGCAAGGTGTCCAAAAATGCCCGACTTGGTATGAATTTCTTAACCCTTTAACGCGCAGTGTTCCCGCTCTGGGAACACCCAACTCGGACGTTTGGACTGTTGCCAGTCACGAAGAATAGATTGGATTTCTATAAAAAGAGTGGCGGTTGACAGATCTCAAGGAGAATCCTTTACTTTTGAGCACGTCCTTTACCGTAAAAAAAAGGGTCACGATTCTTTTGAATAGCACTGGCATCTACTGAAAAATGGAAGAATGCGAGAACCGCTGGATAGATGGCCTCATGCTGAAAAAAGAGCAGCCGTGGCCATCGCTCGACTGAACGACCCGAAAGAGGGCGGACGATCGAAACGTTCATCGCGTGCCACCGATCGAGAGACCCTCTTTTTGACGACAGCTGGCTGTGAAAGGGTTGCGCCTCAAAGGGTGAAATGAGCCTATTAAAGCCCAAGTGGTTGGGATGCAGATCATCCCATATCTTATTTTGATTCTTAATTATTTAAACGTTCATTTTTTAAAAATTGAATCTGTATTCAAAATTTATTCTTTGGGCTTTCTTCGCTTCGCCTGTTTAAAAGCAATCTTCCCGTTTTGATTTATTTTTATTTTGCTATTGCATCTGTAAAGACTAGCGTTTTCTTCTGACTAAGAACTTTCATTTTCGATGGTTTGTTCATGACCCTACCCATTAAACACTTACAGGTTCTCTGAACGTCTATTAACGTTCAGAAGACGTTTTCTGAACGCCTTCTAAACGTTAATAGACGTTCAGAGAACCTGTGTGTGTTTCCTGGGTATAAGGCATTCAATCTATAAATAACATTAGCTTTCATTTTGGGTTACAATTTAGCCGTTACATTTTTGGTTTCATTCAATTGGGCGCGTCTGGATTCAGAAATAAATTTATAAAAATATACTAAACCGTATCGGGCGTCTCACCTTTTGGACGCTTTGTTGGGTCCGTTTTTATTTCCCTTACCTCTCTCTTGGCTCGTTGTTGTCGTCACAGATTTGCAATGGTTCTGGCCTGAGAAACACGCTCTTTTTGTGGGCTCTGCCAGCCACCGCGGGAAATATATTTTTTTTAGTAGTATTCTATGTTTTTCTTTGGGTGTCGTAGTAAAATGCTAAGATAAACTGTAATGTGTGTTCCTTTCGTGAAACTTCAACACTTCCTTTTTCTGAAACTTCTACATTCACTGTCTGCTTAGAATGTGTCATATGAACCTGGAAAGACTTCATGATAGTGGTGAAACTGTATATTTGGGTTTTTGAGTTACGGTCACAGAAGTGTTCAACAAAGGCTATTCTATTAAAAGCAGAAATGCTGTAAATTGTCACTCCTTTAGCAACCGTCTGCGTAGCAATGCTAATTTATAGGCTCAACGCTGAATTGACTAGGATAACCCTAACTCACGCAATTCTTAGTGGTTGTTGAGGGATTAAGGCCAATTATTGGCAAGAGGGATCGAGGCCTATGGATGGGGTGCCTTCCGTGGGGGTCTTTTTAAGGGGTCCTAACCCGTATGGACGCTCAGTTTCGGAGAACACCACGGAAAACTCCGAACGGTTAGGGCGAATTAGGTGGCGAATTAGATGGTACCCGAACCCAGGACCTTCACACTTAGTTCGTCTACCACATCTAGTGACATAACCACTGTCCCATGGTGAGGCCCCACAATTCTTGGAAGTGGGCCGTGGTAGCCCAGTGGTTAAGGCGTTGGAATCGTAGCCGGAAGGTTGTGGGTTCGATACCGGCGAGCCACTCAAGACCACAGTGTACATGCGGTGTACGTGCACGTTCAATCCGTGGTTCCGAAATTCCTCTCTGCGGTCGCAAGCCGTTTCCGAGGGGTGCCACTATTCAGAAGTCCCTCCACCTTCTGATGAGGTTCCAAATGGTGGCGGGAAATTCTGGGAAGGACTATAGGTAGCTCTAAGCGACCCATTCAGTGACGCGAGCTGTCCTCTCCTGGCAAATAAATAAATTCTTAGAAGTCACAAAAGTAGAGAAATGTGACTTACATCCCTTGGGCTTTAAAGAGAGCCCAATATGAATCATTCAATTGCAAAAAAAGTTACCTAAATAATCAGGATAATGGGATAAACTTATCCAATTATTGTATTGTCATCGGTCCTTGATAAGTCTACAAAGTTTAAATTAAATCTGACAGCTTAAAGTGGGTCAAAATCGAGTTCAAAGGAGTCGGTTACAAACAAACAAACATACAGGTGACACTAATAAAAACGTGTTAAGAAGGGACAGAATTCTATGAAATCCATATTTTAGGGGATCCAATTTGGACAAATACGAAATTTCAATTTTTATCCCGTTAAAAGAAATTTCCGATTATTAAAATGCCCTCCATATACTAAAAAAGTAAATAATTGGAATTAAGAAAAAAGAAACTGCGGCTTTTTCATTTAAAAAGTTCATTCCAAAAGCATTATGTGGATTTCTAGGGTATTTATCATCTTAATAAACAAATGTGTAAACGAACGCACTATTTTAAAAAATAATTGAACGATTTGCTGCAAAAGTAGGCTCCAGCTATGCAAACTTATTGTAAAAATTATTATTGATTCAAATTGTTAAAAAAAAAAAAGTTTAGTTCAGTTAAAATCGATCGAGACAGGTAGCCTCATCTCTTGAGTAACAGTTTGTTTGTTTGTGGATTAAAGCCGATGGACTGCTCTAGGGTCCTAGGCCTATAGGGGAATGCCCTCCGTGGGGGACTTTCTAAGGGAGTCCTTTTTTTCGCGAGGTTTCGAAGAAAATTACGGAAAACTCCGAACCGATAGGTCGACAGGCACGACCAGGGTTTGAACCTGGCACCTACCGCTTTCCAGTTTCGAGGGAAGAGCCTCCCAGCCACGGGTGGGGCCTTGCGTAACAGAAGAACTAACACTTGAAACTACATCCGTTTAGTATCACAAAAGATAATCTTTTTGCACTGCAAGATAGTACAGTCAACTCCGGATACAGTGAACGTCCGGCTATAGTGAACTCAAGACATTAATCCCGATTCACATGCCGTAGCTGTTCACGATGGGGACACTTCCGTTCTACTGAACTTCGGATAGAGCGGACTAAATGGGAGGATCGTTATAACCGGAGTTGGCTATCTATGTCACTCCAAACTCTCGTAGTAGGGAGCGACCTTCCCTTCGCAGTCAAAATACAAAGTGCAAACGATTTGAAGAAAGCAATTGCAACACGCGAAGAAAAAGTAAAATGTCAAAAAAAAGAAATTTCATCTTATGAAAGGAATAGGCAAGTAGGAAAGATTATCCAAAAAAAAAAAAAATGTATTTTATGCACACGAATGCACATTGTAGCAGGTTTCAAATCTGTCTGCTGCG
Source organism: Cheiracanthium punctorium (assembly GCA_038373885.1). Taxonomy (NCBI): domain Eukaryota; kingdom Metazoa; phylum Arthropoda; class Arachnida; order Araneae; family Cheiracanthiidae; genus Cheiracanthium; species Cheiracanthium punctorium. The sequence goes on from JAWZYV010011044.1 coordinate 583,241, forward strand.
AAATATTGAATAAAAAATGGCATCCATAAATAAAAGAAGCGCACTCAAAGTCTCGTTTTCAAAGCTTGAAGTTGTCTCGCATAAAAATGGGCGATGATCGACGATACCCCATTAGCAGACCATGAAAGTCATGTAAAAGAGTTACGTAACGGGACACACGTCGCACAAGGCTCTAGGTCTGTGAAAAAACCAAGCCGAAAGGCCTAGAAAATAGATCCGAAATCGATGCTCCAGGGTCGCTACCGCATGCATACACTCTCTGGGTAGACATCCTCTTGTGCGGTGGCACGCGACGTATCGACCCCGTTCTGCCCAAACCAACGGGATTTTCAAGGTCCTCTCGAAACTTCTCATACCTTGATCCGCTCGACCCACAGGGATGCTCTAGTGTCGAGTCCTTGACAAAAGAAGAAAACACCCGCCATTTAAAAGAAATTTTATTCGAATGGCTACACTCTCGAAACCAGCCAATAGGGTCGTGACCCGTCGAATGAGTCGATACCCTTTTCATTTGACATACGAAGTCACGGGGTTCGATTCTTTTCCAAAATTCACATTGTAAGGAGATACAGTCGAACCTCGAATGAACGAATGGATTGGGACCAGACTTCGTGCCGATTACAATCGACTGTAATCGATGACTAAAATAACATTTTACAAATTTTACAAACATGCTATGATAAATTGTATTATTATAGAAATTTTTTTCATATTTGGTTTCTTTAACATCAAGATGACTGTTATTTTACTAAATTAACATTCACTAGTCATAATCTTTTTGGAAATTTTTCGTAATCGTAATCCATATCATTTCTTGTAATCGATTACAGATGATAGTGTAATCGCACGAAGTCTGATTGGGACCCACCCTTCCGTTCGTTCCATCGAATATCCATTTTTGTAAAGAGTAGGGTATAAAAATATCCATGCAAAATAGCCTTAGATATGGATATGACAAAGAGAATGATTATTGTTGAATGCGAACTTAAAAATTATAAGTTCATCTTTAAAATCTTATCTAAATTCTTTCATGTTACTCGCTCTTAAAACTTTAAATACATACATACTTATGGGCACTTTGGAAAGAAATCCGCGATAGTGCTTTGTTTGGACTTTCCAAAGCTTTTGGTCGATATTCATTTTTGTGTGCGAAACATTCAAAATTTTAGTTTTATGCGCGAATTTTATTTCAGCGAGGGTGGTTCGTTCCATCCAAGCTAAAAATTTGTTCAATGAGAACATTTTAGCACCTTTTGTGTCGGGACAGAAAAAAATATTCGTTCAGTCGAAGAATTCGTACCATCAAAGTTCGATTGTAGTGGTACATCCGTCCTAGGCACGGGATGCAAAGCCTCTAAAGGGTTGCTTTATTTCATTTTTTTCTCCCTACAATAAGAGATACAAAAGTTCCACCACCTACGAAAGAAGAGTATCTCCATTTTCTGCTCTTGGAGATTGTAGAACTCGAGACGCTGACGAAGGGTGAACTTTTTTATTGTGCGACCAGTACCTATTTCTGTGGGTTATTGAACAAAGTTTTCATTATCCCCCGTAACATACCGTCCACCCACTTGGGTCCAACACGAAAAGACTTTTTTTTTAATGAGGAAAACGGATTCCACTCTGTTAACAAGTTACTAAACGTAATATTTTTACACTCTGCAAAAGTAGCCTCTGGACACTTTATAAAATATCCACACGTCCAGAAATAGTTATAAAAATAGCCTCCAGTGTTGCCAACAGCAAATACTGAACTTCATTTGAAACACGTGAAGGACTCTCGAGCAGGGTACAAAATGTTTCTCAAGCCCCAAACCAAACATTTTTTTAAAATTTTGCATCGTTTGTTCGGTACCACTCCTGTTTCGTGTCGGACCCCAGTAGCCGCCCAACGTCGACGTGTCCGTTCGACATGATTTTCGGTGTATACTACCCCAAAATCTTAAAACGCAGAAGACATTCCCCACTGATCCCTCACTCATGGTCAACATTCCTGGCGCAAAACGCGCCCGCTGTTGCGGCCCTCCAAGTCGAAACGGGTGGCTGTCGTCCAACGACGTTCTATAAATGACTCGGCGATTTTTAGTGCACCACCCCTTTCCGTTCGGAACCACACAACGCTCGGAGTGGGGGAGAGGGGGGGGGCGTTGTCAGACGAGAACCACCGCGATGACGTCCCTTTATGAAACGCATTCCGTTCTCCTCCATCCACACCCCGTCCCTTCTCTGGGAAGTGGCGAACGTGACAGGGGGACCCAATATTTTGATAATTGCAAATAGCGTTCTAATAAGGGTGTCAAACATGTTCCTTCTCGAAAAAAAAGAAAGTCCCTCGCGAGAGATGACAGATTCTTTGAAACTGCCACCTCTCAAAAATGTTAAAGGGGATGTCAAATGAAGCGAGGGTGTCTCCCCCCCCCACCGGAGAGGCATGGGGTGCCCTCCTCGTCCCATTCGCGAGGTTTTAGTGGCTGCCCTAGAGAGGGTGGACGAGCGTTCCATTCAGCCGCTCGCCTCTTCGAGTTTTATTAAAATGAAGAAGAAATCCGAGAGAGGCTTGCGTCTCCACGCATTCCAGCGTGCCGTGATGGGGGGAGGGTCTGTCCTGCTGTCCGTCCTGATCCGATGAGGAACGCGAAAGCTTGCACAGTGGCGAATCTTTCGCGCTGGAACGAATAGGCATGAAACTGGAAATGCAGGAGAGCTCATACCCGGTGGACGAACACGGGTCACTTTTTCGACGGGGACCCTTCACCCTTCGAGGCGCAACCCTTTCCCCATGCTGAAAAAAAGAGCCGCCGTGGCCCTTCGCTCGACCGAACGACCCGCACGAGGGCGGACGATCGAAACGTTCCTCGCGAGCCACCGATCGAGAGACCGTTTTTGGACGCAGCGGGCTGTGCCCGCTCACGAAAAAGGGCTTCTAGCTTTGGCCGTTCGCAGCGTTTGTGAAAACAAGACTATTGAGTGAGAGAAAATGAAACAGTGTGCAAAATTTCTTTTTTTTTTTTTAGAGGAACTGTAGGATGGCGGCGGGCCATCGGCTGTCTCTGTGCATCCCTACCCAAGAATAACATCGAGAGTGGTGCACTTTAGAGATGAGACGGGCTCAGCCCGAGCCCGAAAGCCCGATCCCGAGCCCGGGCCCGAACCGGGCTCGGGCTCTGTAATTCACAATTGCGTTCGGGCTCGGGCGGGCTCGGGCTCGTGAAAAATTTCTATTTTATTGAACATACTCCTTGAAACAAATTTTTAAAATGTGATTCATATGGAAAATAAAAGTAGTTATAAAAAAAAGCGCCATGGGTGCCTAGATGGCGCGTGAAGCTCTTTGGGTATTTCAGAACGGCGGCTTATATTGCTTAGTGAGTCATGAGATCCGACATTAATTCATAAATATACATATAAAGAATTAGAAAGAGCATTAAAAATTTGCAACTCTATTTGTCTTTAATTTGCACAAACGGAAAAATTTATTGCATTCTATCAAAGAATTACTTCTTTGAATTTTTTTGAATTTTATTTATCTTTAGCTGAAATTTCGGGCTCGGGCGGGCTCGGGATCCGACTTAATTAATATTGCTCGGGCTCGGGCGGGCTCGGATTAAAAGTCTTCGGTCTCGGGCTTCAAAAAATGAGCCCGAACTCATCTCTAGTGCACTTCGCAGCTTTCCAACGCAGAGCGTCTTGGGAAGGAAAAACCGGTTTTACAGGCATCGAAGGATTTCGCTCCTTCGTCCCCATCAGGCGTTCCGTCGGTCGTTATGAGCCTCGTCCTTGTTCAGTGAACAACGGACTCCTATTTTTTTAAATGTTTTTGATTTGTGTGGTTTTAATTCTTTCCTACAGAGGTCAAAATTGTTTATGATTTTTATGGGCTGAGTGTCCCGGCCGCCTGTGTGTAACCGATAGGAACAGGGATCGCTACTACGAAATTTATATACGTTATTTCTAGGTACGGTGGACGCTATGGAAGAGGTTGTGTGTATGTAACTCGTGCAGTTCTCTTACACGAAACAACGAAAAGAATTCCATTTTTTGAGTAACAGACTTTTTTTAATTATTATTATTCATTTAGATGGGAAAGTTATTCGTTTAATTATACGTTACGAAATCATAACTACTTTAATAAAAATTGTATGCATGAAAAAATACATAAAAATTTCACAATTCAAAAATTAAATACTATGTATAAATCATTTTAAACCTATTTTGATTTTATGCGTGCATGAAAACAGACCACTCGATAGCGAACCCTCGTGGTTTGACTGGACTGTATCCAAAAAAACAACGCTTTGTTAGGAAAATGCGTACCGTCATTTAAATTCGACTATCCGGTTGTAACGAAAGTTTTCCGCCAACAAAAATTTCCAAACCCAGTTAGGAAAAGAACCTGAAAGGAGTACTTTTAATGTGGCTAGTCATCACCACCCACATCTATCATTTTCTACCAAACGTTTGGGTCGTTTTTCAAAGCCTTCGGCCCAGAAACAGGGGGGGCGAGAGACCCAAAACATCCTTCTCAAATGCCAAAAATCGTTCGACACAGTAGGAGGAAACAGGCGAATGCGAACTGTTTGCCCAGATCCTATCTGAGGGGGTGGGAAACTTTCGTTACAACCTAATATTTCAGTAGGGAAAAAAAATCTTGCGTGGATATCCCGTAACCTCTTCGTGCGTCTATTCAACTAAGTACCATTTGGATGCCCTTCCACTAAGCCTATTTCACTTGAAATGGAGATGCTTCGGCGATAGTAAAAGTCTGTAAATGTCTCGTCCAATGGAAGAGAGATCACCGAAATAGGGTTCAGTATTGAAAACCTACTTTTTGTGCGCAACGGGGCGATATTGAGCCAAAATTCGAAAAGTGGGACGACAGTGGGCGAATTCTTTTGAACAGCCGATCCCGTTCGAATGGCTTCTTTCTCTGAATACTTTTTCTTTAAGTCTCCTCTCAATGTTTGCTGTCACGTTGCTTCACTTACAAGTCATTCGAGGTAACGGATAGACTATTTCTTTATGCATATTTTAAATGGACTGGTGATTTCCATTTCGTCCATCGAATGGACAGTTCGCATTTTCGAGAAGTTGGAGGGTGAGTGATCATGGCAACGCTACACTAGGGCGATCTGCCTAGGGGGGTGCCTCGGTAGGAGGACTTTCAAAGGGTTCTAATGCTCGAGAAGCTGGAGCGGCAGTAGGTTCCTGGATTCGAATGTCGAAGCAACCTTTTGTTCCACACATCCCGAAAATCCCCCTAGTAGCACAACTCGTTCTAAAGACGCTCAATACACGCTACTACCCACACAGCACACACAGGTTCTCTGAACGTCTATCATCGTTCAGGAAACGTCCTCTGAACGTTAATAGACGTTCCGAGAGCCTGTGCACGCTGTATGGGTCCCTATCCAGTCTTGTACGAATCCTCCAATCGAGCGAATGACGGGAATCTAAAAAGATCAACGGAGACCCAGTGAACCCAGAACCTGATGATCACACGGGCATGCGGGGCAAATGGCCCGGGGCCCCGGAAAAATAAAAGCCCCCCCAATCTCCCGATTGATTATGACCATGAACTATTACATATTCATAAATACTGCAATAATACATTTTTTGCAACTCAATTTCCTTTGTAATATATAGGGCATCCTTTTTGACCATCAGTAGACTTAGAGATTTATGGACTGTTCTTCTAATGGAAGGGTCTAGATTCATGGATCCATCCACAAGAAGTGAGGAGTTTTTGGAAACGTAGGGTATAGCCCTCTATATATGCTTATTACAAAATTTCCATTCGTTAACCTTTTTTATTTCGTGATGAAGGAAAGAAAATTTCGAACTTTTTGGTGTATGAAGAAAATTTTTTGATGTGAGGAACTTGGCTCCGGTGCCTCGTCATGGCCATTCCTGGAAGGATCGCACCTAATCATACAAACGGGCTCAAAAAATATTAAAATCATTTTTAAATACAGAGTCTTGTTCTCAATAAGTATCCATAAATAGGTCATTTTTAATTCAATTTTAGTATTCTTTAAAAATGTTTTATTTTTAGGTCGGGAAAATGCAACAGCCCACAAAAGTAAGTTAAAATACTTGAGATAGTATAGGGACACCCAAATAACCTCTTTCCCCGGGGCCCATTCCACCTAGGATCAGGCTCTGAGTGAACCTTCTGCATGGATTTCAGAAGTTCAGTCGGTCAAGCTGCGTTCAGATACCGATGGGACAGAGTTACCCCCTACACACACCCCCCCACACACACACACACACACCTTCGTCCGAAGCTTTTGTCTTCCACGAAATCGTAACACATGAAAAATCCCCGAACAGGAAAGACAAACAGGAAAGTTCGCGAAAGACTCGGCACTTCATTTGCAAGTCCGCGTGGAGGGGGGGGGAGCGGTCCCCGATTTGGAGTGTCGGGGTGGTAGGACGACAAGAAGTGGCTCAAAAACGACGCGTCGTGTCACCGTGGTTCCTCTTGCCTGAACCCTCTCTCCACACAACAAAACGTTTTCAAAAGTGTGCAGCTGAGACCCCGAACCCATCCGGGGTAGTGAAAAAGGCACGCGCCCCACTCCCCCTCCACCCCCACGGGACGATATAGCTTTGCCGATCTTATTTGTTCACAGGTTACAACTTGATTAGGATCCGAGGCTGCCTTTTGTGTCGGGGGAGGGGGGCAGGGTGGGAGGATGGGGCGAAGGCGCAGGCACCGACCGAGGCGCGCTAACGCAATTACCCGGCAGCCCGGGTTTGTTGCGTAATCCGTTTAGTGGGTTATGTCTTCTCTTTTCGTTCGAGGCACACACACATACAGATCCCTTCTTCTTCTTCTTGTCTGAGATTTCGAATCAATCCGCCCACCCACACCCCTAAACCCCTCTTTCTAACTCAATCAGAGGAACTTCCAGCAAAAGGAAAGAAAAAGGAAGAAAAAATCTGAGAAGTTTTTAGTGGCGAGAAACTAATCAGGGAGGGAGGGGGGACCCTCTTTTATGTGCGTGTGTGATCCAGGGAGAGAAAACTTTAAAAACGGCCCGTTGGACGCACCAGGGAGGGGAGAGAGGACTCGAGGCGGAGGTAACAAACCGGAGAGAATAATTGTTAATTGGAGGGAGAACCCATAAACAGGGTCAAGACGGGAATGCGTGATGGATATAATATGTTTAGTTTCCAACTACCATCATCTTGTGTTGATTCGGAAGAACATAAATAAATAAACAATGAAAATAGATCGGAGGAAAGGGAATTTTGCCCGACTGATTGAGCGCGGTGAAACAAAAACAAAATGTTTTGCTCGATTCCGAAAAAAAACTTGAAACTTCTGGCATCTTTTTAAATTGGAAGTATCGGATCATTCGTTATGTTTTTGTCTGTTACATACATCCCCACGATCTCGTTTAGTACTTATTTACATTTTGGCGCTCCCCCTCCGGCTTCCCTGAAGCGGGGAGAAGGTACAAAGTGTGCCACGATTCCTAAATGAACGGTGAAACGTTACCAAGACTGAAAAGGAATCCAGAAAATGTTTTTTTCCCCCCACGAAAGGCATACGCGTTCCATTTCTTTAAACACTTTCCAAACAAAATTGGGAAAAGTGTTACAGGTTCCAAATGAGGCATCGACGGTCACGAAAGGGACCGTAAGACAAATTAACAGAGGCCATGGACTCTACACTCTTGAAAATGGGGCGCAACATTTCACCAAAACAGGGTCAAACAGGCTACTGGAAAAGTTGGCTCCATTAGACTGTGAAGCCAACCTTTGGTACTTCACAAAAGTATGGTTAAACCTGAGCGCCCACTTCTGGAATAAGGTTTTACCATCTTATGGAGCCAACTTTTCAAGTAAGGGGTCTCGTGGCCGTGTTTTAATGAAATAACATAAGAAACAAAAAATTGAAATTAAAATCCTTTAATTAAAATCTTTTTGAAATAACATTGAACACCCTACTACTAGCTTCGTGGCTACTTAATAACTGAATGAACAGATCGAGCGTGCTGCCGCGTTGTAAGAAAGTTCAGCAAGTAGCAAGTACGAGTATAAATGTGCTTGGCACTTGGTTACCACTTAACGTACTTCGTCACGGAGGTTTACAAACGCAACAAGGGGTCAAGAAGAGCGTCATTCTAGGGGGCGGGAAAGGTTATTCATTTTTGTTATTAAAGTTCTTAAAATAATCCTCCACGCCGAAAATGGGTCCAAGGTCTTTTAAAGAAACACGCAAAAGATTTTCTGAGTCATGACTGTGTGTGACAATTTAGAGATGTACACCGCATCAGATTGGGTACACTGAATTAGGTGCACCTGGCAAATTTCGAGCTGTGAGCCAGCCTGGAAGTGACTTGCAAAAGATGTAAACAGCAGTATGAAGAGATGAAGAGTGCTTGCTCACGGTATCGGCAGCATTCAAAGGCATACTGGTTAAGAGTACGGATGCAAGCTCAATCCATCGTCGGGTGCCGAAGAATGGGTCACCCCATTTCGCAAGAACTGGGATTCTCACGTACCACTCTTCCAAGAATATACAGTGAGTATGTCGAATCTCACAAAATCAACCCTGCTAGCGTCGACCTCCTCGGCCCGCACTGTAACAGCGGACAGACGGGGTCCAGTGCAACAGAATACCTGTCCATTGAACGCTGATGCACAGGGACGTGGAAGCTGCCACACTTTACACAACCATCTCATCTCAAAGGAGTATAAGAATCCCATCTTCCTAATAGAGAGTTCCTCTGCTGACGGCTCAGAACAGGGCACAGCGATCTGCACGGGTATGAGATCAATGCGTCAATGGACCGTCAAGGTGCGAGGAAAATGGTGCCCGAAGGAATGAGTCGAGATTCACTTTTGGTAATACACGTCGCAATACGTGTAACTTCGTACACGACATGAAGCGATGGAATCGTTCATGCCAGCAGGGGACTTTTCAAGCTGGCAGTGGTGGAATTATTGTCTGGGGAATGTTCATATAGATTAAAATTGGAACCCTGGTACGTGTGGCATCGTCTCCCACAGATGAACATTACCGGAATATCTTTGATGGCCATCTTCCCCTGCTCGAAAGCCCACAAAATTGTCTTTCAGCAATACAAAGCACCCTATCTTCACTTCCAAATTGTATCAAGAGGGTTGGAGGAACATTCTACAGATCTGCACGCGCTTTCCTAGCCATCCAAGTCACCGGACCTCAATCCTACCGAACACATCTGAGATGTAATGGAAACAGATGTTCGAGGCTCCGTCCACCTTTCATCTGAACTTAGCGGATTGTGGGAGGTAGTTCGGGAGTTGTAGATAAGTATGGCTTCCAGTGTCTTCTGGAGTCCATGCCAACACAAACCGTAGCCGTCATCAAAGGAAAAGTGGTGCTACGCGCTACTAGATAGGTGTACCTAATTCAATGGCTCTTCACTGTATATGGATGTTTAAAAAAAAACCTTTTGCCTTCCAATCAAATAGAATTGACTGACTGACAACCCATTAGAACAGGACCTTCGTCTTGCTTTTATAATGGTAATGTGCCATCGTTTAATTTCAGCCAGTGGAATCGGTGAATCGTGAAGCAACAGGTGAAGGTTGCGACTCAAAGAAACACCTCGTTGAGATCCGAATTTCTGTTACGCAGCTGCACAGATAGAATTCAACCTACTATTTTGAATTCTTGTAATGACAACAATCGGAAATTTCTTTTTGCTGCTCAGTCTTTTTTACTACGTTTTCACTTTACCAATAGGGTGTATCGGGCGGAAAGACCGACTGTTTTGCTAAGTCACCTACTGAAATCTTGTTACTATTATTATTATTTTTTCTACTTCTAAAGTTGACTCGAATCCGGAGACAATTGCCCCTGCCTCACCTTTTCTATGTGGGTGTGAGGCGGATTCCCCCCAGGCTCTATGCCTCAGAATAATATTGTGATGAAAAGTCACTCTAGTCCATGTTTGAAGACAAAGATCAGCCGTCGTAGAGTGGGATTTTTATTTTATTTAACAAATCAACGCATATTATAATCTTCAAAAATATTAAATCTGCCTGCGGTGGCCGGGCAGACTCCAAAGGGACGCAGCTTTTCAGGTCAACAGCAAATCGAAAAATGGGACAACAAAATGCAAGCCAAGGGAGTAGTAACAGAAGCAAAACACGCCAAAGGGCACGCCAAACCAAGTGCGCAAACAAAGAGAAGGCCAGTAGGCGTTCAATACATTTCTATATAATCAATTTGAATCCCCGACGCGCCAACAGGATAAAACAAAAAATCTATCAGCTAAACTGTAACCCAAAATGAAAGCCAATGTTATTTATAGAATCGATGCCATATAGGGTCATAAACAAACCATCGAAACTGAAACGCTAGGCTTTACCAATACAAAAGTGAAATAAAAAGGAAAAATAAATGAAAACGGAAGATTGCTTTTAAATACGGCAGGTGCAGAAATAAAACTTTACAGGCGAAGCGAAGAAAATCCGAATCGAAAGTGCAAAGAATAAATTTTGACCACAGATTCAATTTAGAAATAATTCACAATTAAGTAATTGATAATTAAAAATAGATATGTGATGATCTGCATCACAGTGGGCCTGATCCTCAACAACGTACATCCATTCTGCTCCGCTTCCGAAATAGAACTCGTGTTTCTAACAGACGCTCTCAACAGCGACAGCTCACAGACGGAGCGTCCTGTGTTGGAACTGCTGCCGAAGAACTGTTAAACCTTTTCTAATGGTGTATAGATTGTACAGTACACAGGTTTGACGCGATACAATTTCGCAGCAATGGAGGTCTACTGACGACCGTTAGAACACGGACGAGAGGGAACCCGTTAACACATCTCAGTTTTACGGGTGTTGAAAACAGATCTTCATTCTCGAAATGAAAAAGGAATACTTTTTTCCCCATATAGGAAGACAGGGCAACTTCGTGCCGAGTCGACGAGCAGACAGAATGGACTCTGAGTCAGCTGGAGCCCCGGATAAGCTCATCTTAGGCGCTCTTTTTAAATAAGTAACTCATTTATAACGAGCTACTTACCTAGAAAGAACCCGAATAGAACGAGGCAATCGGAAATACTAACCTGGTACAGTGGTAAGTCCATGGGAGTATCCACTCGCTTTGAAGGAGTGAAGCCTGGCTATATCGAGGAATGTTTTCATGATTCAGAAAATGACTATTGACTTCCACCGCCCCACGTCAGATAATCCTTTCTTAGAAAGATTCTTTTCACTATTCCGAAGTCAAAAGAAACGTCCATGATAACAAGTAATAGCGAGAAGCTAAAAAGGAGGGCGCGCCTGACCACGGGCAGGTGGGGCAGTCCGACTTGGGTCCGAACCTTAACGATAAAAAAGTAAGTTCCCTCCCCCTAAAATTGTGCTTGGATGGCGCCCCGGGCAGTTGCCCGAGCAGCCGGTATCGGCAAAAACTTTCTTCGTTTCATACTCGTACAGCGACGAGGTCTTCCACTTATTTATTCATCCATTATCTGTCCCACCTTCGTCGAAATATAAAAAAAAGCCCCACTTCGAAACAGACCGAGACAATGTTTGCGCCCTGCGGACGCCCACTTGTGTTTCTTCTTTTTTATTATTATTAGATCGCAAAGTAACCGCTCGCATGCCTGCTTGTCCCCCTTTAAGTGTTCCATCCGGTCAAGCGACAATTAATGACCGCTAATTACCTAATTACGTAGAGCCAGTGTGCGCGATAGGCACTTACCGCCAGCCCCCATTCCATTCGTTTCCAGGGAATGCCTCCCCCCCCCCCGCCGCCATTGATTGGGAGAGGACACTGGAGCCGGAGAAGAGGGGGGGATCTTTTAATGGATAGATGGGATTTGCTGTGCTGTGGGTATCTCGGTGTGTTTCTATTTCTTTAAGGAGAAAAACATTTCACATCAGGTTAGGATTTTATTTCAGGTGTCCTGAAGGTGAAGAAGGGAAACCCCACGAGATGCGAGAACTTCGAAGGAAAATACGTCACAACAAACGTTTGATTTATTAGATTGAAAAGTATTAACAAATGATCCGATCGATCCTATTTTCCGACCAGGCCCGCCAGACTGAGCGCCCGCAATGGAATGTCACGACGCATTTCCTTGGTTTCACTCTATTTGTCTGTTTCACTCTTGGACGTCAAACATGGCAATAAATCGCCAAAAGTGGCCACCTTTAGCGACTTCCGGTACCGGCAAACCTTTCTAAGCTGCAACCTTATTCCCACTGAAAGTATTAAGGTTTGTCGAATTCTCGCCCTATGTAGAAGATGTCGCCAAGCGGAATTCAGTTTTGAGAACTTATTTTTGGCCGCCAAACAGGGCGATCCATCAGCAAAATGGTCAACCATGGCGACTTTTGAGTGATTGATTGGGATTGTTGCGATTATGGGAACGCTACACTACGGCGATCTGCCAAGGGTGGGGTGTGCCTTGGTAAGAGGACTTTCTAAGGGGATCTAACGATGGCGACTTTTGATATTAAGACCAGCAAAGATAAGCAGTTACAGGCAATGTCTTAAGCAATGGTTTAAAAACGCGATTTTTATACTGAATGCGTGCCTTTTCCAGGAGTGGGATGCTTCTTAGAGCTTAGACAGTAGTGATGGACGCGAGACGATATTTTGCGAGACGAGACAGAGATTGACAGCTTTTTGGCCAGACGAGACAGACGTTTTTAACATTACGATACAGCAATTTTGCGAGACGAGACGGAGCTGTTTTGCGAGACGCGAGACGACCCTTTCCCGTCTCGCGTCCATACCTATAGGCAAGTGCAAATCCATCGGAAATAGGTCTCAAAATGTGTCAAGACAAGCAATACAAATAATTTCAATTCCTGTTTTGCGAAGTTCTTACCAGGCCTTCGAACCGTCACTTTATTCGTATTCTTTAGTCTACAAAGTACTTTCATGCGAAAATGAAGCAGAAAAGTAGTAGTGGACATCAAAACAAACAATCGAGAAGCCATGTACCGCCCGTTTGGCTAAAGAAGAACGACTGCAAATGAGACGATTCTACTCGGAACCCAGCAAACACACAGGTTCTCTGAACGTCTATTAACGTTCAGAAGACATTTTCTGAACGTCTTCTAAACGTTAATAGACGTTCAGAGAACCTGTGTGTGTTTGCTGGGAAGAGGGGGTGATATGTCGAGATGGGTATTTTTTTTAATCTCTATTTTGACTCGCTCTCTTTTTAGGATGTTTTCCGTTTTGTTTTATTTCAGTTCGGATTTTCAGAAACTATTCTACTTGCTCCTAGTTCAAGCGTCAAGAGAGTTTCGAACATAAAAGAGCGCTGCTAAACTTCCGTTTCCCTCTATTTCGATGAAATCGAATCAGACCTTACTAGGGAGGGAGGGGGGAGGCTCTGAGGAACGAGTACAGACCTTGCACGTCATGACGATAATCATAGGGTTGACGTTCCATTAGAAAATATTGATAAGCCGGTGACAGTCACACAATGATTGAAGATATACCGAACCGAAATAAACCGACACTTTTTTCCCGATTTTCGGTCCCCAGTTCCGGTTCTTACTTAAACACTCAAGTATCCACTTTAAATGTGTTCTGAAGTCTCTATGACTCGATGACATATGTTTATATACTGTTAAAAAAAATGGTGTGCAACGTTCCACCAAAATGTAGTACAGAAAGAACTGGCTGCAAAAAATAGAGCAAGATCTTACTCTAGCTTTGGGCGTACAAGTTGAACCAATATTGTTTAAATGTGCTGAGCCATAAAGTCGAAAACATTGAACAGTGGTACAGTATGCACACTATCGTCCGTTAGTCATTATAATAATTTCTGAACAGCGGGAGCTATAGTCATAGAAGTGGGGTCTAGGCAGAGCAAAGTTGCCAGGAAAACCGCTTACAGCGCCACCTGGCGAATAAATTTGGAGTTACCTTATTGAGATAAGAATGCTACGCGATACGGAATAAAAAGTCAATCATGATGCTGTTGAGCAATCATCCATTTAGTAAGGAAAAATACTTATTGCGCGCATCGATGTGCGCAATAATGGGCTCAATAAATGCTACGAAAGGGCGGCACAAAGCGCCCCCTTTTAGGGCCAGGTTTTCCAAAACTGCACTTTTCTGACATTAGGTTCGTATATCTTTCACGCTCAAGCTGTTTTCCGTCATCAAACTGCATACCTGGACTCTGGTCTGCAATTCATCTCTGCACGTTATTACAACAGGACGGGTAGCAAGCTGGCACTAGTATAAGTAATGCGCTTTTACCCCTTGCATTTAACCTTGTTTGTTTTAAGCATTAATGTGCTGAAGGTGTCTTTGAGGGCCAAGAAACCGGTGATGCTGGACAACTTTGTGTAATGGACTTATTTTCGTCTATCTCGTAACGTTTTTGCGATAGGAATGCTCACTCCAAATTAAGCCAACAGATGGCGCTGTAAGTGTTTTCCTTGCGTAGCACATGGCAACTCGACTATACCTAGACCCTACTTTTATGACTTTATAGTTCTTGCCGTTCAGAAATTTTTGGGATGGCAACGGACTTTAGCGGACACACTGTATATTTGTGAAATATAGAGCCATTCAGCAAGTGTGTTGAAAATGGCAGTACCCATAGAAACTACCTTCCAATATAGTAGGAGTTTTCTCCAATTGCATTTAGCTAAATGCGTGTGTGTGTGTGGCACAGTGGTCATAAAACGCGGGCTGCTATGTGTCAATACGCTGTACTTTAATTACTAGGCAGAAAGTTTGCTACCGAAGAGGCTCATGGGAACGCTTTTTTTAGCTTCGTCACTGATGTCATTCCCCCCCTCCTCCTGCTTGCAGTCATCATCTGTAAGATAATGTCACGGAAATGTTCAAAAGTGGATCCATGGGCGTCATTCCAATGTTTACAGTAGATTGGAAAAATCAAATGAAGTGACTATCGTTGCACTTGCGTTCACAGTTCCAACAACTGGTCCAACGTTGAACGAAAATGTTTACAGCCTGAAACTCAACCCATTCAAGTGCCCTGGGATTTTAAAACAGAATTGGGCGAATTTTCAATATAAATTAAAATACAATGTGTCTGTTCGCAGTGCAACCACTCAACTCTTCAGAAAAAAAATTTTGCTTCACACATTTCCCATTTTACATTCCTATATAGGCAACAGACACTGCTTAAACGGGATGAGAAACCTTCCTGTATCAAATATATTTTTAAAACTCGTCGTTCAAAGTCACCCTAAAATATCACAATTTTCTGAATTATTATTCATGAGTACAGAAATACAAATTTAAGAATTATCAAGCATTTATTGAACACTATAAAGAAATATAAAGTATTTGTAAACTAATTCTAATATAAAATAAGTTCTTACTTTAGGAAGTGTTTCTGTCTAAAATGAAACTTGTTTCTTACCTAGGTAAAAAAAAAAGGAGAAGGCAATTAATTTATGGACGCCAAAGCTTAACATTTAAAACTTGACATATAAAACAAAATTAATCAAATATTCATTTACATATAAAGAACAGCAAGTGTGATATTTATATATAGTACAAACAAGAATATGCAAAAATACATCCAAATATACAAAGACGATACTATTTTTTTTTTTAAAGAAAGTCAGTGAAATATTAAAGGGAAAGGAAATCGCAGAATTGCTCTACAAAGCGTTAACACTACAGTATATTTCAGAGAAAATGTACAATACACCTGTTTTACAGAATAGGCTACAAAATTCCCCCCCCCTTTTTTTTTTTTTTTTAACTTTATGGGAAAAGAGCAGCTCACTATTTCAAAGCTGTTTACAGTTTTTTTTTTCTCATTATGGAGAATTGGATGCCTTTCAAAATGTCTTTCATGGGTAAAACCCAGAAAAAGAGAGGCCCAAAAACCCTTCAGAGATCCAACATTCGGAAGTGTTGTTTTGTACGGAGCAATTCGACTCTTTAATAAAGGAGGGTTTTCTCTCATATTATGACGTTGTCAGAATAAATATGAACAATTAGTACTTATATCTGTGATGCTCCCTTTCCTTGCCCCTCAATACTTTAGTCTTTCCGATAACCTTTGATCTAGGTAGTATCGCAATGTCTTCAGCAAGAAGTTATAGATCTTTGATAATGTGCAGTTCTGACGTTATAGAACGAATCAATCCCCGAGTGTTTCGAGGGCTCGTCAGAATTAGACACTATAATGACGTGAGGAATCTCATAATTTTCAAACACATTATTATAAGCATCCCACGTGATTCGAAATCCACTTGAAGTTCGAACCGAGAGACGAGATGAGCAGCTCAAGACAGAGAGATAGTCTTGAGACAGTGGAGAGTGCACTTTCCTCTGGTGTTAAGCCGGTAAAGGCCAGATTTTGCTCGAACCCGCCATCTGACTGTGTATTTTTCCAGCTCAAATTCTATGTGTTTGTATGTATGTGCCTTCAATAAAGTGTTTTTCGTGAGCAAATGAGCTTCATCTGTTTATTCATGACGCTGCAATATGAAATGGGGATCGAACCCTGATCGACTGAATGAGTAAAACGCCGTTGGACCTCGAGTAGGAGCGAAGGCTTTTCGATCTAAAAACGAAAACAAGAATATTCCCCACAGTTCTAAAAACGAAAACAGAAGATTCCCCACAATCCTAACACAGCTGGAGAAGATACATTTTCGTAAATATTGCTCTGATCATTCGGAGACAATCTTTTAGCGTACGATCAGGTTCCTTTATAACCGTCTTCTGTAAGGAAAATTTATTTTTCAACGTCTTTATAAGTTTCGATTGGTTTAAAAAATAACTGCGCCCAATAACCAGGTGAACTGACTCGACCCAACCAAATTTCTCTTATGACAGTCAAAATGCGACGTCCTAAATCGAAAATTGTTCGGGATTCTAAATCTCTGCCACGAGAGCTCGACGTATCTTCGCGATGTGTGCGATTCTAAATAGCTGCTCGAGAGGACACAGTTCATCAGACTCAACCATGGAAGATTTAAATATTTAAACTGAGTATTGACGTGGGAAAAAACGAAGGTAGATGGTATTAGCATAATAATGAAATTACATTTTTTTACTATACTATGGATTAAAGTGCAATATACCCTGTTGATGAATATTCCTTGAAATGAAGAGCATGTGTTCTATTCATTCTTTACAACAAGTTAAACCAGGGGTCTTCAAACTACGGCCTGTGGGCCAGATGCAGTCCGCGAGGATCTATCATCTGGCCCCCGGAGATCTTTTTAATTTACGTGTATCCTTCCAATATCAACCGTCATTTACGCGGACATTACGTTTTTACCGCATTAAAATAGAAGCACATGATAGAGCATTATGTTTTCCAACGGATCACAACACTGCAAAACCTAATTCGTTGCTTACTTTTCTATTCACAGTCAGCGAGATGATATAACAAAACTTGTCTTTAGTAGAAGAATATACTTGCCTGGTGATCATCTCGGGCCACTGTGTTGATGTTGGAGACGTCCAATCTAAAGCCAGAAATGGGGTTTCGGAATTTAGGGAAACAATTTCACCCTTCCCACTCATACAGGTGTTCATATGCAGTGCATCCATGTGTCATTAAATAATAACTGGATGAAGAAATACTAAACAAATACTTGAAAACAGCAATTATTAGCACTAGGGTGCTATTTTGTTCAGTCCCAGGTTTTTGTTTATACGACTTTGTAGACATGATTTGTAGACAACAACTGTCACGTTGAAAATCATTTCAAATGTGTCTGCCAGATAACGGAGAGGGGGGAAGAGAATAAAATGTTGAAATCCGCACAAGGTTACAGATTTCAATTCCAAATATGCGTTTTATGGAACAAGAAAGACAAACACGGAAACACTCGGGCATAAGGATGTCCCTTCCAAACAGTATTTTAAAAGGTGAAGTAGAGTTGGAAGAGGCTTGACGAAGATTGTAAAACGGTTACAGTAGGCTATTTTAGGATAGATTTCGATTCCAAAGATGTATTTTAAGGAACAACGGAGAAAAATACATCACACTCCTGAATCATGATTTTTCAACTTAATATAGGCCATGGAAAGAAAATAGGGAGAACGCGTGGATTAGGATACGCTTTTAATAGAGAGCACTCGAGTGCGTATTTAAAATCTGGAAGTGTATCAGATTTTTCTCTTACTTTATTTATTCATTTATTTATTTATATATTTGGACCTCGAGTGTGTAGTTGGCCCCTGATCTAAACGATAAGTGAGCCTACGCTGCTGTAACCCGCGGTCGTTTTAATAGTACAGGCAACCTGTTCTTTTCTTTTCTTTTAAATCAGATGAAATGAGGACTCCGAGAGTTTTGCTTTTATAAAAAGAAAAGAACTCTATCTCAGGGTCCTAGATCCCGCATAATTGCCTACGCCTTTTGAGGAAAAAGGATCGAACATTTCTCTGGACTTCAACGAAAGATTTGTCATGCGTAAAAACTTCACAAATGCAACCACTAGAACAGAAAAGAAAAACATTTTGAATACGTAAAATCAGTTTTGGAAACTGACAACGAAGTGGCTGCTGATGCTACCGTCTTCCTAAACAGAAAATCCAGTCTTTTTTTATTTATTTATTTTTTTAACCAACCCCCCCTCCCCCCACTTTCTCCTCAATGGACGACTTTCTGAATCAAATTTTTCCGAGCGCATTAAGAAACTTCGACAATAATAAAGACGAATTAAAAATAAAAAAGTAGGGGGGGGGGGGGGACACAAATAGCGCACACTTCGATAAACATCACTAAAAATGAGTTTTCGAGCTAAATAAAAAAGCAATCATTCCAGACACGTTAAAAAAAGAAAGAAAAAAGGAGAAAATTTCTCTCTCTTTCTTGTAGACGAAAATTATTTACTGCTGGGAATTGAAGCAAAGTCGCCAACAAGTAACTCACTCTGAAAAAAAAAAAAAAAAAACTTTATTTTTATTTTCTCGGGTTAATAATAAAAGTTCAGATTAAGAGGGAGGTGTGCGTTATCGCCCCGAAAGGGTCCCAGAGGTACGGGGTCCCAATTTCACACTTGGACGCCCGGGCCCCGTAGTCCATTGATTGACCCCCTCCACCCCCCGGCCTTCCTCCAGAGAGTTCGGAGTTTGTAGGAAGTCTCTCACCTCAGGTGGAAATTGAATTTCGCTGTTTATCTTTTGACTGCGGTGTAAGTGGGGGGGGGGATGGCTGATGCTATCCAACACGGGCTGAGGTTGGAGCGAACACGTGATTTAAAAAATAGTTCGGAATTAAAAGGCATAGAAGAACGCCATTAATTTTTTTTTTCTTGCACAGACCTTCAGAAGGAACGAGAAGGAGTGGGGATGCAGCTGAAATTTATCTATTAAAAAGTAGAAGAGATTGAGCTCTATGACTCCATGTCGGTTCTTTCTTCGACAGAAGGAAAAGTTGAACGTTTAAACAAACCCGTCAACAACATCGCCCTCGTCCATAGCACAAAAAGGCCAACGCATAGGAAACTATTCGAACTTTCTTAAAAGTGGAACACATAAGAACTACTGGACAAGAGTACAACCGTTTCAGGTGATTGATATAAGATATTTTTGGCGTATTTTCATGGAAAATATCGGTTGCTCTCGAAAGGAATGTCAAAAGCGAATTCATCAAGATAGCCATTTGCAAAAACTGGAGAACTGCCCGTCGACACCCTTCCGATATCCATTCTTTTATTCTGCCCCCCCCAAGGAAAAAATAAATAAATACCCGAATAAGTCAAATAGAATACGAATATTGATAATATGCTTAAAAAATAAATATGAAGGAAGAATATTTACTTGTGTTCTCCCATGGATGTTTTTGGGTAGGACTTATCCAATAAGTGGCCATGCAGCAGGGCCCTTGCTAAAGGGATGCAGAGGGGTGAGCCTCCCCCTAATACTCTCAAATTCTGTTAAACTTAGCAAAATTAGATACCTAGTTGGTAACTTTGGTATAAAAAAAAATGAACGAAAACTATCATTTACTTTCTATTTCTGGTACTTTTAGAAAAATTACACAAACTCAGTCGCCAATAGTGATAAATTGGTAATATAGTTGATAAAAAGTAAAAGAGTTGGAGAAAACTGATATTTGAATTGGCAGTCTATTGACATCTGCCCCCCAAAAAAAGAAAGTTCTAGTAACGGCCCTGCGCAGTAGGATTCAATTTGTTTGTGTACTCTATCAAAGACGCATTGAAAATATAAGAACTGGAACAGAATTTTTTCCTCTGCCTATTTTTTGGTGAACACACAACAGTGGCATTGGGTATCTCACAACGCATAAAAGTTATGTCAAGAATTTTAACTAATTTTTTTTTAATTACACTCATTTGCTATAGGTTGGAACCAGCATCCACTGTGAGCAATGTTTCTTTCTCTTTTCATGATAAATTTTAAACATGGGTTGATTTGATTTTGAGAATTATCTACGCGAGGGATATAGGCTGTGGGAGGAAAAGGGTGCCCTCCTTGGGGGACTTTCCAAGGAGACCTAACCTGTATTTTTACGAAGAATGTAAGAACACCCATTAAAACTCTGAACGGCAAGGTCGACCTGGTTCGAACCAGGCACCTTCCGTCTCGCCATTCCCTAGCAACACAACTCGTTCAAAAATGCGTCTTTTGGACGTTGAAAAGCGTGTTGTAAACTTGCTTGGAAAGTTTTTTTTTTTTTTTTTTAAACTAACTCAGCCATTGGTGGGGCCTGGATTCATTAGACACACATATACCATGCGTATTCAAAGTATGAAAACTGCCGTCATTTGTTTTGAAATGAAAATGCATATCACACAAAAATATCCATTTTGAATGAACATAATTCAGATTTTATCATTTTTAGGTTCTTTTTTTTCCCCAGTTCATATTATGTTGAAGTAGTTTTCTTTTTCTTTACGAACATTAAATTACTGAATAAATTGGAAAATGAATAAGCTTGTGCAACACCATGATCCCTACGAAACGAAAAATCCATTTAACTATTTCTGTCCATCCAATTGCCGAAAGGTGCTGCCTCGAACGGGCCTTTTGGCTCACGAGCTATCATGAGAGCGTTGGGCTTTATACGGCAAAAATACTATATAAAACACACTACATGTACCGAAAGGACCAGAAAAGAAAGCGGGCTCCATTCTAAATAGTAGGTCGTCTGTCCAAAAGAACAAGAAGAGAACAACTCAGTCCATCACGCTGTAGAGCATTCCAGAAAACAAACAAATACATTCGATCGCTTCGGGTGGCAAGACCTCGGGAATCTGGAAGCACAAAACCGTCTCAAAAATGTGCGCATACTCGGGATAGGGCATTCCCTGCAAGCGCCGTGCCCTCGGCAAAAAGCCCCCCCCCCCCCCAAATGACTCTTTAAGATAAAAAAATTGCAAATTCTGACTTTAATTTAAAGTAAAAGGGCAAAGAAACTCATTTTGTAAAATAATAATAACGACTAGCGCTCATATTATTTCTTAAGCTTTTTTTTTTTTAGCTAAACGGGCATCTTAATAGCGCAACTCGTTCTGAAAACGTTCAAAACACGTTTTTGGACTTTCAAAAGACGTGTTTTGCACGTCTTCCGAACGAGTCGTGCTACGAGAGTGGAGTCTCGGACCCTTATTCGGCCAACCTTATTATTTGGGTGCGGCCTTGGTAGCGAGGTCCCTGACAGCCCATACAGGTTCTCCGAACGCCTGTTAACGTTCAGAGAACCTGTGCGCGCTGCATGGGCTAGAACTGATTTTCAATCGGAACCTATAGATGGAGGGAGCTTCTTTAGTGAAGCAAAGGGAAGCACTCTCCATAAATGCTCCAATATATTAAAGGAAAATGAATACAAAACTAGTGTGAAACTGGTGACTAGAAAAATTCGGAAATAAAAAAATACGGAAATAAATTACCCATTCAAAAGGAAATAATGGAATTGAAATATTTCACTGCATTTTATTTTACATTTCGATTGAAGGATCATTTTTGTGCTTATATAACATCCTTTCTCTGTAGGGTATAAGTAAGCTTTCGTAAGAGGGACCTCACCCCCCAGGGAGCTCTTGCCCCCGTCTCTCACACTTAGAACAAAATGCATACTTGAAACGAACGAGCCACTCTAACAGGTAAAATGCCTCGTGGAAACGAAAAATTTAAAGTTTAATTCCCCCCTTTCTTTCTTTTCCGAAAACAAAACCCGCTCCATTCCACCCATTAAGCTCATTTCACTCCCCCTCACCCCCCCTCCTCCCCGAATTAAATGTAACCTTATAGGTGCCCAACACGGCTGGTATAAAGAACCCTTTCCGAGACTTTTAAGTGGCGTGGAGGTTCGGGGGGGGATTAAGGGGGGGGTGTTGTGTTTCTCTCGTGATGGGAAGTCAACGGTGCGTTTGACGCCCCAAGACTCCCGGCTGTCGCTGTCTATCAACTCTCTCTTTAAGGGTCTTAGTTTACGAACGCTCTTTTTCCGACTGAAAAGGGGGGGCGACCTCCCCTCCACCCTCCCCGGTTTTTGACTCGTTCGTTTTCTCCGCAGAGCGATCCTTGTCGATCCGATCCGGAAAAGTTTTCAAAAGGCGCGATCGGTAGCATTGGATCAGGGAGGGGGGGGGGCATTCTTCTCTTTTTTTTTTTTTTTTTTTTTTTTTTTTTTTTTTTTTTTTTTGGTCTTCTGTTGACTTTTAATCTTGAAGTCAGGTTTAACCGGCCCGCTCTCCTCCTCAGAAAGACGCACCAGGGGGGGGGGGGCGTCCACGGTCAAGTGACGCCACTCGGGCAGCTGCCCGGGGCTCCATTGAAGCACCCTCTAGGGGAAAGGGAATGGACAGGCAAGGTCGCACGGCCCACCGGCCCCTGTTCGGGTGAGCACTAGAGATGAGTTCGGGCTCATTTTTTGAAGCCCGAGCCCGAGGACTTTTCATCCGAGCCCGGCCGAGCAATATTATTTAAGTCGGAGCCCGAGCCCGCCCGAGCCCGAAATTTCAGCTAAAGATAAAAAAAAATCAATTACTTCATTGATAGAGTACAATAAATTTTGCCGTTTGTGCAAATCAAAGACAAATATACTAGTTGCAAACTCCCAATGCACTTTCTAATTTTTTGTATCCATCTTTTATCAAAAAATCTCGGATCTCATGACTCACTCAGGAATATAAACCCCCGTTCTAAAATACACAAAGAGTTTCACGCACCTTCTAGGCGCCCGTGCCGCTATTTTTGTTTGTTTATTTATTTATCTTTTATAAGTACTTTTATTTTCCTCACGAATCACTTTTTAAAATCTGTTTCAAGCAGTATGTTCAATAAAGAAGAAATTTTTCATGAGCCGAGCCGACACAATTGTGAATTTCAGAGCCCGAGCCCGGTTCGGGCCCGGGCTTTCGGGCTCGGGCTGAGCCCGTCTCATCTCTAGTGAGCGCTCCTTGTAGCCAGTGGCAGATTCTCCAAGGTCAGATACTTGACTCGGGCCACTGCCCGGGGCAGCATGTGTTTAGGGGATGTCCTTACCCCTTGCCGTCCATCACCGAGTACCCGAGTCACTTTCGAAGAGGCGGGTCATGGTCACTGAATCAGTTCTAATTAAGCTCATTATTGACACGAATCTTCACTTTAATGAATGAATGCCTAATCTTAATTTTAACCCCTTTTGCGAGAAATGATGGACTTTGAATGCATCCTAAAATACATATTTTACGGAACCAAGAAAAATTACAAAATAAAAATACTATGTGTTAAATTGGATTTAACATTCCGCAAGAAGAATTTTAAATATTTTTTTTAATCAAAAAAAATTTAGGCCATTCTAGAATATACTTTTTTAATGTCAGTGTATGTAAATGAACGTTCTTGTGCATGCAATCCGATTGAAGTTCTATTATAGCTGTGAATAACAGCGATAGGCTTTTAATCATTCCAGACCGGATACATATTATGGGAGAGAAGTTACTGTAAGTAAAAAAATAAATATAGTTTTAAAAAAGTAAAAAAACACGCTTTAGTGATAAATTGTACGAACTAAAAAGTGAAAAATAATTCTTAATATAGAAATAAATGAATGAACGAAAAATAGTATTATTGTGAAAAACGTGTGGGGCGCTTTGTGCTGTATATTTTGTACTAATCGTACCGATCGAATATTCTCCAGAACGGATATAGGGAGCACCCCACGCTTTTTTCACAATATAGTAGAACCTCGATCTGTCGTTTTTCAAGGGGTGCGTAGTGAAAAAACGATGCAAGCGGGAAAACGACGAATGCGGGTTAAAGTCAAAATACGAAGAAAACAATATTTATGCATGCGCACAATGCATTCACACTAAAAAATACCAATTTGTTACCAAACTGTAAAAGAAACAAATTGGAGTTGAAGAAAATTGAGTGTTATTTATTTCTATAAAATCAATAACTTTACACTGGGTTTTTCCTTATTTTTTTTAAATTAAACGAAAATATTAAAGATCTGCAATATTTTTATTGTCTTTTCTGTGTTTTCATGTTTGTATATAAAAGTTCGCACAATTTCAAATACTGTAATTGCGATCGATAAACTTGGCACTAGCTTAAGGCCGATATTACTCTCCGCCATTATTTTTATATTTTGCATCACCACACATTTCTTCCATCCTTAAGATACGTAGCTACGTCTTTATTAAAGGAAATATAATCTCTAAATTTCACACCAGATGCTCTGCTTCGTGTAATAACTCTTCATCTACACCCTCATCAACCCAAGAAATCCTACTAGAAAATAAATAAGTGTAGCGCAGACCTATTTTCATCCAATGTTTTTTGGGTCGCGCGTTGTCATTGCTTCCACAATGGGTTTTAACTTCGATTATATTTTTTAAAAATAAAAGGATCGCACGTTTCAGTGACCTTGTACGTCTCCAAAGCTGTTTCACGCCATCCATAAAGTTGTAAGTGTCGGAAATGATC
Organism: Cheiracanthium punctorium; assembly: GCA_038373885.1. Taxonomy (NCBI): domain Eukaryota; kingdom Metazoa; phylum Arthropoda; class Arachnida; order Araneae; family Cheiracanthiidae; genus Cheiracanthium; species Cheiracanthium punctorium. The sequence goes on from JAWZYV010011044.1 coordinate 608,118, forward strand.
TCCCACACTGAAGGTTCGAAGCATTCTATTTCAGAGTAAGAGGAGTCGCCCCGAAGTACTCTTTTAAATGGATCGACCCGTATTTATAGGCTTTTAGAGGCAGAAAATTTTACGTTTTATAAACCTATTATTACACTGAAATACAACAGAAATCATTTAACCTTCTAGAGGCCAGTAGCGCAGCCAGAATTTTTTTTTAGGGGGGGTCCAGAACTCGGGAGATCAGACCCCCCCTCCCCTTAAATGATCATGTTGCTGTTTACAGGGCCCCCGTAAATGACACCCATGTAAGTTTTTCTAGGGGAAGGGGGGGGGGGAATGGTCGTCTCAGACAGGCACTCAGCAGTCATCCCTTCCCCGGAAGAAATGTTTCACGAATTTTACCTTTACAGAAAACATTTGAAATTTTACCCTCAGGCCCCCAGAAAGCGCAGAATCAGTGGGAATACCTATATTCTCCCCCCCCCCCCAGTGGCGGACTTTGCTCTTGAGAGGCCCGAGGCGCAACTCAATTTTGAGGCCTCCTTCCTCCAAAAAAAAAAAAAAAAAAAAAATCACTAACTCTAACTCCTTTACATTATTACTAATTATTTTAAAATGCTTTAATTCCTTTTATATGTGGTTTATGTCTACAAACCAGGGCCTGACTTTCACTATAACACTTTTGTGCCCAGGGCACTTTTCAGATTTTGTGTCCTTTAGCTGGCTCAATTTTTGTGCCCCTGTATATCGTGTTAAACTCAATTTTTTGGCTTATTTCTCCATGTGTGCCCAGGGCACGAGCACCAAGTGTCCGTCCGATAGTCAGGGCTTGCTACAAAAGGAGTATTAAAATTTTAAAATAATTTTTATGTTTATAGATTTGTTCATCTTAAAAAACATTTTTTATCTCAATAATTTTTGTACTACGTTTCACTTTTCATGATTAACACTAAATAAACACCAGCATACGTCTAAGTATAACCCAGCAACTGCAGTTTTATATTGATTATTTTTCACTGTTAATTAATTACGTCAAATTACTTTTTGTGGACCACTGGCAAATGTCTTGTTTCAGTCATGAAAATTTTAACTACATAACAGGTACTTTTGAAGGTCAGAACAAGGGAAACTTGATCAGAAACATGACTTTGACATCACAAAGTTCAGAAGAATTCTTTACTTGGATAAAATGAACCAAAAATTTAACATTCCTTCAAGAACATATATTTATAAATATTTAAATATATTCATAAATTTCCCGTTTGGAACTGCAAAACTAAGCAGTTTAAAAGTAAACTTTCTGTTTAGTCTAATTTTTGTCTTTATTCAAAAACTGTCAATAAGTTTAGGACTATTAATAATGAGTAATTAGGTATGAATAATATACACACATTATTCTATATTTTAAATAGAATTAAAAAAAACTACAAGAGAAATTTAAAAAAAAACAATACTTTAAGTAGTTAAAGTACAAAAAATATTATTGACTTAAAAATAAATTCCACTTTATAATGGGTAAATGGGTATGCTCTAAGCTTCGGTCCTAGGCTTATTATTAATGTTTAGCATTTTCATCTGCGACTATAAAATACATGCCGTATTTATAATATAGTTATCATAAATATTTTCTAGTTGAAAACAAAAAATTAAATTAATCATCATTTGTTTTTTAAGTTTTTAATTAACTGTGTATGACATTCCAGTTCAAAATTTGTCTATCGATTTTAACCCACTATCATCCGATCGAGCTGAAACTTTGCACGCATGTGAAATTTCGGTGACTCTAAGTATTGCTTTCTTTAATTTTTCAATAATTTTTTTTAACTATCAAATATCTTCCCCCAATCCCCCCCCCCAAAAAAGTGTTATCGCACATGTATGAGCTCATATCTTTTTAATTATTGGTCAGCAATTTTTTAGCATTGCATACTCGGAAAGTTTCGATTCCAAAAAAAGATAAAATCGGTTATCCCTAGCTTAAATTTCTAATTTTTAGTGATTTTTCGAAAGAAGATAAATTATTGTTTCCAATTTCTTTTACATCGTGACAACCAACAACAATTATATATTCTAGGTATATTTGAAAATTTCACTGAATACAGAGTGTCCTTTCCTAAATCATTTAAATGAAGAACGGCTGAAAAATATAAAATATTTAATTTTTGACAAATTTTTCAATCTCAAGCTGTAGAATAAAGCAGTTCAATCTTTTCTCTTTTAAAATGAGAAATATTCTTATCAGACTGTACACTTTTTGATTTGGGGGTGGGGGGGGGACGGCAATCTATAAAGCAGGTGTATTTGAATGTCCTACAGCAATACCAGCTACTGAGCCGCAATCTGATTCAGTGCGGCCCAACCAGTGGCTGAGCGCATAGCACTCTAAACTGGGAGACGGAAGGTGCCTGGTTCAAAACCAGGTCGCGTCCGCCAACCTAACCGTCAGGAATTTTCCGTGGTTTCTTCCAAAACTTAGCGTAAATAGGGGTTAGAATCCCTTAGAAAGACCCCCCAAGGGGAGCACCCACACCCATCGGCATAGATCCCACTTGTAGATAATTGGCCGTAATCCCCCAACCCAACCCAACTAATTGATTCCGGATAGGAAAAAGGCATAGGGACTCTCTGCACCTGTATTTTTTGGATAAAATATAGTGAGCAAATTAAAACAATGCAAAAAAATCTAGGAATTTTTCTTGGGAATAATGGACAGTTGAGGGCCCTAAAATTCCAAGGAATGTTGCATGAAAATACCAGGAACTTTATTGAACAGCCCAGGAAAGATCCACTGAATTGCATATTGTTCAGTAAAGTTCTTGGTATTTTCGTGCAACTTTCCTTGGAATTTAGGGCACCTCAGCTGCCTATTATTTTCAAGGAACACTACTGGAATTTTTTTTAATTTTTTTTTTTTTTTTTTTTTTTTTACAATTCTAGTCATTTTTAAGTGAACTGCCTGTTTTTTAAGGTCGTGAGACCACTATTCGGTTAAGTGACGGGTTGAACGAAACAGTAAAGTTTTCAAAGGGAAATGTATACTTTCTGTATAGTATTTGTAAGTCTAACTTATCCTAATTTCCAAGGAAAGTTTCTGGATATTTTTACAGTGAAATACGGAATTAAAGCATCAATTACTTATAAACTAAAAGTATTCGTATTATAGTTTAGATTATGGTCCAATGCTGTGAAGAGGAAAGGGAATCTCCAAAGAAAAGATTGTTCAAAAACGCTTTCTACTCTAGAAGCAATCCGGAAACTATGAACAATGTCTCTTGTACAGATATTTACATATAGTTTTTTTCTTTCTGAAAACCGAATTTGGAGGCCCCTTAGAAATATGAGGCCCGAGGCGTGCGCCTCATGCGCCTATTGGGAAATCCGCCACTGTCTCTCCCTTTTGGCAAGCCAGCGTATAGCCAGGGGGATATAGGGATTCATATCCCCCCCCGACACTTTGGCATAAATTTAACGTTAGCTGTTAGACTTTTGTCTTGCAGAAATTTCAATTGTTCGGTATAATGCAAATCAATCAAATAACGTTTGCCATTATAAAAATGTATTATTGTAATAAAATTGCTAGTTATAAAGCTTTTATACATTCTTATAAGAAAAACAAAAGAACTAACGGAAAACTGTAAGCCTCTAATCGTTAACGACCGCTTTTCGAGATGGTGGAGTTCTTTGTTTCTTAACACTAAATAAAATACATTCAGGTGTTCTAATTCTAGTCCTATGTTCATATTTATTCTATTCATTAAAAAGTATCTCTCCTCTTTTAAAAACCTTTTTAATAAAACATAGCTCTAATAAATACACACAAACTCCGCATATCGTGTACTCTTATACAAAATATATCCAAAGAAAAATACTGAAAAGAAAAATTAATAAATCCCGTTCAAATTTTAACTAAATAGAAATTGTAAAATATTATTTATATACAATTATCATACAAACATAAAACATGCCAATTGAAGAAATTCATTATTGAAGAAATCAATTCACAAAATTATACATCAGCTCACATACATAGATTGTAGGTCCATTCAGGGACGTAGAAAGTAGGGGAGCTGGGGGAGCTGTGGCTGAAATATTTCCCTGAAATATTTTAAACGGGCTCAGTACACCCGTGAGAAATTCTCCCATGTTTATGGTACATTGTTTACCTCAAACCTGATTTCAAAAATATAGTCTACTTTTTCTAGGAAATTCACACAATATACCGCAAAGAGTCAAAAGCCAAGAGCCAAAAGAGCAGCTCTCCATATGTATTCGATACTTGGCTAAATATTTGTTTTTCGCATAGTTGGTAAAAAATAAGAAAAATTACCCAGCCTGGACACTCCGACTTGCCTAACTATACAGTCATATTTTGAAAGATTTATTACACCGAACATTTAAATTCATGTACTAAATAAAGCTCTTTTTTTGCGGGGGGGGGGAGAGATAAAGGAGATAAAGGTGATTTAAAACGGGGACTGTTTAAGAGAACTCTTCCCCAGTGGTCTTTAAAAAGGAAGCTAATAAACAAGTAGTCTTATGTTTTTCAAGTAGTTTATTCTAGCTATCGCACTTTAAAATAGAATTAATAAAAGAATAACTGTAAATTTAAAAAGTACTCTCCATGACAACAATTAAAGACATTATTTAAATAATGGTATCTCTTGTAAAAGTAATATTTTAACATATTATTCACGCAATTTAAATTTTCCTATTAAAATTCTTTAAAACTTTAATGTTTAAAAATTTTTTACTCAGAAAAAACTGAAATTAATTTAAAAAAAACTTTTACTTTTTAATATATCTGCTGCAAGTACAAAACATGCGTTCACTATTTCAAGTTTTGTAAAAAAATAAATGCAATAGTTGATTCTTCAATTGACAGGAAAAAAAATTTCAATAGGCTAATTATGAACTTATTGATTCATCATGTATGATTTATTTAAAAAACAATGAAAGAAAAGGAAATTAAAAAAATGTGTGAATCTCGTCTTGTGAGTCGATTGTGTAAAGTCTCAAAATCCTTATTTGTTATATTACCTCGATCCTTCATTACCTAAGAAATTAATAAAATAAATAAACAGCTCTTCATATATTTTAGCATAATATGTGTTTAAAAAGTAATAATATTTGACACAAACTGGAATTCAAAAAAAGGTAATTTAATGTATTTGTTATCATTGACTACATTGTAGTTGCCAGTAATAATAAGCTTATGATATAGTTTTAAATAATCTTTATAAGTTGGATCATTACATCTTGTATACATGCAAGTACGATTGTCTATGTTTAGAAAATTCTTGGCTAATTATAAATAAAAACCACTTCAACCATCTGCTAGATTATACTTGAAAGATCTTTTTATATTAAGATTTTTACTGATAATAAATTATGAACCACGTCTGTGTGATTCCACCTCCTCTGTTGTGTAAAGTTATTTTGAAATTTAATCAAGTAAAGTTTACCTCTTTGTTAATTTAGAGCCCCATATCAAGAGGATGAGCTTGAGATTCAGCACCCTCAAAGGTTTCTTTCGGTGCAACAGATTTTTCACCGGGTCCGGGCACGTCCATACTATCAGCAGTCTTTGATGCTGCACGATCACCATCATCGGCTTTAATTTTTCTTCTCGAAGAAAGATAAAAACGTTTCACTTTGGGTTTTCTTTCTTTTTAAACTGGACGAATTCATGATCGTATGAAACAAAGAACAAGAACCCAAAACTTAAACTTCTGCTTACAAATTAAAGGCATCCAACTTAAGTGAATTCACTGAACCATTCGAAATTCAGTTATACCACATCTAAGCTCCCAGCAGACCCTCTTTTTTATTGTTTGTTGTGTGTGTGTGCGGTGTATATTCACTATTTGAATACTGTGGCTTGTTTATCTCAAGAAAAGAAGAGTGGTGTGCTTGAAGACTACAATATAGGCAATATATTTTCCGCTTTCCTTCATGACAATTTTGTTATCAGCTAATTGTAGCATGAATAGATTCTTTCTGAGGATATTCCGTTCCTTTGAGCTACAAGGGTGCGAATTACTCCCCTTTACATTGTCCGATTCGTCCATCCTAGCCCCACAAATTCCCTATCAGAGACACGACTGGAGATTTATTGCCTAAGGAGTCTCTATGACGGTGCTTGCTGGAAGCCTTTGATGATTTTATCTTGCGTCCTCCTTTTCAAGCCAACTATGGATACAAAGTTTAAAAAGATTTTTTTTTAAAGAAAATACACTTTTTAGAGAATAAATTTGGAAAAAAAAGAAGCAAAAGAGAAAAAATGGGCCCTTTTTACAGAAAAAAATGGGCCCCTTAAATTGGTGGCCCATGGGCCCCACTCGCCCTGTAGATAAACGGACCCTGCTCATAGCGGCCCCTTAGCTCATAGGGGGGGTCCGGACCCCCTGGACCCCCCCCGTCGCTGCGCCACTGCTAGAGGCCAACGTTCCCAATTGGGAACACCGAATCAAAAATGAATTTTTATGAATACTGACTTCAAAATAGCGTTTAAATAATTTTAAATTTTTTAAATTTTCGCGCAAAATAGTTTTAAAAATAGCGGATAAAGTTAAAAAAGGACTTGATAAGAAGTTGCATTTGTATCATTATTGGGAAACTGGAAAATAGCCATTTTCATCCATTTTGACAGGGCTATCTCGATACACCCCCTCCAAACGTATTCCTATCTTTACTGAAATTTAAAAAGTAATCTTTTTTTTTAATTCTTAATATTTCACTTATTCTTGAAACTACCCATCCGTCCAGTAGCGGATCCAGGGGAAGGGCTAGAGGGCTTCAGCCCTCCCCCCAAAAAGAGATTACTAAAGGTTGACATTCTGCTTTATTGTACACTTTAAATAGCTAAAAGGATACTATTTTATGACTTAGCCCCTCCCAAAAGCATGCCCATTGGTTTAGACTAAAATTTTGATTTATAGTACATTTTAATTGGGTGAAATAAGCTCGTTTTTTAAATGTAACTCCTCTCAAAAAAAGATTTCTGGATCCGCCACTGCATCAGTCTATTTCGTTTTTGAAACCCATGAAGAAGCAGAGTCAAAAAGGACCCGTGCTCCCAATTGAAAACAGTGAAAATTGTATTAAAATTTTTTCCCCAGATTTAACGGATTCACATCCCTATAAAACACATTAGAAGACAAAATAGGAAAAAAAAAAAAAAAAACCCTCCTAATTTATATTTTTCCTCCGTTCTTCTTTTAAAAGTGGTCGAATTGTATGCTCCGTCCTTTGCCGAAAAAATAAATAAATCTAAATTTCTTTCAGATTTTAATTGCACACCAGAGTGCTTGCTGGGTCCAGTTTTTTTATGAGTCAATTCTCCCCTATAAAGGGAAGTGATAGCTGTAGGCACTCACGTAAAGTCTGTTCTCATACTTTGATTTCAAAATACTGCATCTATTGTTGTGGATTCTTTTGAAGAATAATGTTTCGGATGGGTTCGTCATTCCAAATGTTTTTCCTTCAGAATTGAAATCTATGTTGAAATTCCCTACCCAAACTGTTTTACATTCTTCGTCTTCTATCAGCGCACTCCTGAAAAGTGATTCTAAAGTAGGGTAAAATAACCACCTAAAACGCAAGAATATAGATAGGAAACTAAAAAAAAAAAAAAAAACACATTTAAAAAGTGATACACCGCTCGTCTCTACACACACACACAAAAAAAAAAAAGTATGTACAAAATAGGGTAAAAAACAACGTAAACGGGGAAAAAACCCACATAAACCGCAGGAATATAGATTGGAAACTAAGGAAAACCCTACACAAGTCCTTAAAAAACCCACATTTGAAAAGTGACTCGACGCGAAAATTGTACCAAAATCGTGTCTACACAAAAAGCAAGGTTGAAATGAATAGCACTCTGGTGCTGAAAAAAAACTAATTTGAACCATTTCAAATGCCCATGGCCCATGCCTGGCAATTTCCTGGCCCATGCCTGGATCTCAATGCGGTCTCTGAAAGGTCAATGTATCTATTTTCATAATGACGTGTTATTTCATACCTTGTATACACGAAAAGCCATGTGCAACATAATACGCGGAAAGAACTGGCTTGTACGGGAACGCAACGCAGGGGGGTATGCCTCCCCTGTACCCTTAGCTTAAATAAATGTGCGGGATTAAAATTCATCCTCACGGTCGCTTTAGCATTTTCTCGCGAAACATTAGTCATCGCTTAATAAACTGCACCTTTCAGGAACACTTGTTCTCGCAGCTTATTCGATGAGAAGCGAACCGAAGTCAACCAGCTTCCCCTTAATGAGTTTTAATTACCGGAGAAGAACTTCAAAAAAAAAATAATAATAATTTCGGAAGGAGAAAAATCATCACGCTGGTCAGTGAAACAGAAGTAATGGTAGCATTCAGAAAGCTGGATAATTAAACACTTCCTTAATTAAATTCTTTCACAAAGACGCCTTAAAAGTTATCAATGTAATATATCTATTTTTTTTTCTTCCTTTTAATATTTGTTATTTTATTTTTATTTTTTTGACTCTCGCCTTTTTTCCTTCCCCCCCCCCTTTCTTCTGAAAGGATCGAAAAATGAGTCTTAGCTAATTTACTTTTGAAAAGGGGGGAGGGGGAAAGAAGGGGAAAAAATGGCACAGACTTTAAATTCCGAAAAAGAAAACAACAAAGGGCGCTTCCCATTTTTGTGTTATTGCATCGATGTCGTTTGAGTTTTCGGACGGTTTTTCGGTTGACAGGTGGCAACACGCAATCGTTTTTGTGGGGGATTTCTGAAAAATTAGTTTCTCGAAAAAGCTGATTAACTCTGGCTTTTCTTTCAAAAATCTCACCCTTTTCGAAGGAGAGACGAGAGATTAAAAAAAAAAAAGAAAAAGAAAGAAAAGAAAAATTACAGTATTTCTCAAAAACGGCTCCCATTTATTTTTGATTTATGTACACCTATTTAAAGGTCGAAATATTCTTAGCTTTCTATTGAAAATTTCGCATCCTTTTTTAAAATTTATTTACCTTTTTTATTTCTTCCTTCCATTTTCTCCAAAAAATAATCCAGTTACGTGTGAAATGAAAAATAATTGAAAAACGCGTATCGAACAGGGACGCCGAAATAATTGCATGACCCATTTTATTTTAATCATCCCAAACAGAAATGAACGAAGAGAATGACTTGGGTTCTTTTTTTTTTTTTTTCATTACTTTATTTTATTCTCTGAACATGTCGATGAATAGACATTGCAAACATTTATGACAACCCACGTTTTTTTTTTAACCAGTCAGTAGTCTGTAATTCGCATTCTATTTCCTTTTTTGTGAGAACAATGCTATGTGAAAAAAACAAAATGGAAATTTTTATGTAATATTATGTACTAGCCGTCGAGGCAGCCCCATACCTCACTGTTCTTTATACTCGGTGCAATGCTGACTCCCTTTCTGGACTCATTTAAACGAAAATCGTGTTTGTTTTAACCGTATCTGTTATTCATTTTTACTTTCCGAACATGTACCCTGTAAGGAAAATAGTGTCATCATGAAAAAATTCGACTTCGAGATTTGGGTGTATGGACACGTTTGAAGGTCTTCTGAATTCATGGATGCTATTTTTACGAGATGTGTGTGTGTGTGTGTGAGTGAGTGAGTGAACACGATAGCTCCTAAACGGAGCATTCGATGGAGCTCAAATTCCGTATATAGGTTATAAACCACCGTCCCAAGACCGGTATGGATTGGGATGTGTATAAGACTTATCGTTTTTCGACAGGGCTACGACCCAGATTTCTTTGACAGGATGGCCTATGGGGGGAAATTCTTAAAGGTGCGCTCGCGTTTAAACGGCGCATTCGATGGAGCTCCCATTGGGTATAAATGTTATAAACCACCGTCGTAAGACCCGTATTGATTTTGATGTGTATAGGACTTGTAGTTGTTCTACAGGGCTACGACCCACATTCCTTTGACAGGATGGCCTATGGAGAGACATTATTGTAACTGCGCAAGCGTTTAAACGGCGCATTCGATGGAGCTTCCGTTTGGTATATGTTTGAATGATTCATTGAGTAAAATTTATTGAAATGCTTGGTCATGATCTTAATCGTAAGCGTTCGGAAAGTCGAGGGGAGTCACTCCAGATTTTTTTAGGTTAGGATTGTTACACATTTTGGGTATCATCCTAAATGCCGATGTCGAAACAGCCAGTGGTTGAAATAGGCTTTAGCCCAAGGCACGTCGACATTTATGAGAGGTGGGGGGGGGGCGATGCATGCGCCCAGTCTTGTCCATTCAATAGTTTAAAGCTGTGATAGTTTAAAGTCCGAAAGATCTTGCATCTTTGTGTACCCTTTATTGTTATTTTGTAATCGAGCGACTGCGTGACCTATTCATGTTCGTTTTTGACGTCACTGAATTTTTTGATTTGAATTTTTGCGCATGCGTTATTGTTATGGCACTCCTGTTGACATCTAGCTGTTGTCGTTCGCAACGTGGAAATATCGACGATTTTTTTACAGCATACGTTAGCGTATTGTACGAGTAAAATTAAATAGATTGTGGTTGAATCCATTAAAAGTTTTAACCTAAATTGAGCCGTTAAAAGTACTAGGTAAACTGTGCTTTGAATAGCAGGAGCAAAATGTGCCTACATTTTGTTACCCGTCATGAATGCAAAGCGATATAGGAGAATATCCCTATAACGAACTCGCTTGGTTCCAGTTAAAAATGACGCTCTATGAAAATTTCTTTGTACAGAGATTATAGCAGTATTTCAGCAAGTATTAGAAACTCTTTAGTGGATTCGATGTTTAAAAGCATTTAATTGTGACTTTCCATTAAAAAGAAATTAGTATAATTTATTTTTAACGGAAACAACAACATTATAAATATGGAAACAACGACATTATAACAACAACATTATAAGCTTGTTAAACTTGTGTGTTCTTACTTTTTATCGAATCAATGAAATGTTCAAAAGTAAAGACAATTCACGAATTGAGAGAATGAAGTATAGACTGCACTAGCGTTTGTTTTACTCGAAAATTTCCGTTTTATTTTACATTGCTTTGTATTCCGTGATGTTCAATTTTAATAAAAATTTTCACATAGAGTCGGGCCCATTTTCTTTCACTTGTAAACCTCTTTTAATAATTTCGAATTGTTATAGCATTTCGGCAGAATGTGGTTTTGGCCGAGATGCATGTAGAATGGCTGTCTTCGTTTTTTAAATCAGTCTCACTTTCCTGCCCTTCGTGTTTGTTTATGACACTGTTCAAAATCTCTTCATCAGTCAGATAGGGAGCCGTTCAAGAGTTCTGCATCCGCTTCTAAAGCATCGGAAAAGTAGCATGTTACTGAGACCATGACGTGGTCTGTCCAGTCATTATAAGTTTTCTTCAAAACTGACAAACGCCTCCAAGATAAATCTGAAGAACATTCGTTATTGGGAGACAAGCTCTTCGTTGTAGGGAGAGTACTTTTAAATGTTATTGAAGCCTTAGAGCTACATTCTATTAAAAATTCCGTTATAGGGAGAAATTCGTTATGATGAGTTAAGTTTTGCGATGAGCTTTTCACCTTTAGGACTTGAACAAGTAAAAATGTATACACAAACGATTTGAAATGATGGCTTTGTGTGCCGTATCTACGTATATAATATGCTAACGGTATATGCGGTATCCAAATCGACGCTATTTCCGCGCTGCGAACGGCAACAGCAAGATGTCAACAGAAGTGCCATAACAATAACGCGCGCGCAAAAATCCGAATGAACAGTTCCATCACGACCCATGGAGCAAGCGCATGTCCCACAGGAGTGAGATTACAGAACAACAATCATGGGTACACAAAAATGCCGGACTTTTTCGCAGCTTTAGAATATCGAATGGGCACTACTGGGCGCATGGATCGCCCCTCTGAAAAATGTTACCCTGCATTGTGGTTAAAGCCCATTTTGGCCAGTGGCTGTTTCGACATCGGCTTTTAGGATGACACCCCCAAGATGTGTTTAGCAACCCTAACCTCAATCCATCGAATGACCAATGCTGTTGAGACAAAGAAACATGATTTTCACGTGAAATGAGTCCAGATATATTGAGTCGACACTGCACCGAGTATAAAGAACAGTAAGGTATGGAGAGTCTAAGCTGGCCGCCTTTGGCGGCTAATTGAATGGCATTGCAATAACAGTTGCGAATGAACTAAAAGTTGCAGTGTGTTTCAAACTTCAATTTATACAACCAAGCAGCAGATTTGGCAGTAACACCCGAGCTGCTGGCAGCAACAATGGGTCGCCTCGAGTAAGGGAAGACACACCTTTACTCTGCTACCCAAGATGGGTCCTGAGGTTCTTAACACCCATCACAACTTTTGTTACCAAATCACGGACCCTTTCCAGCCTACCTTATTAAGTTCCACAGAAGCCGAACGGAAAGCTGTTCGTGCAGCGAATAGGGAGACACCTTCCATTACATGTTTGACTGCCCACTCACGTCAGCTTAAAAGACCAGCAACTGGCAGGCTTGGCTTCTGGGAGTTCTAAAGAGCCAACTGGCAAAAAACAGACTATGTTCAATGGACGGACTTCTGGTGGAACTGAGTCAGTATCTTTGACCCCCTAATGAATATGTACTAAATGAATAACAACACTTTGGAATCATCTTTTATATGTATCTTAATATATGTAATGTAAGTATCTTATATATGTAAAGGGACCTCTGTAAGCCAGCACTCCTGCGTGAGATAAGTTTGGTCGGCTTGCTCCCATAATTTTTTTTAATCAGTTTGTTTTAAATAAACTCCGCAGCTGCCGTAAAAGGCTTTCAGGTCGGCTTCTGTGGCTTCCAATTCAAAACCAAGAGTCACTCACAGTGGGTCTGTTTATGCATGGTGGGTGTTCGCTGCTCAAAACGGGCGTGGGTCAGTGTGGACAGATGCCAAAGCGTGACGTAAGCGAATACACCCCGTAGACGACCCCGCCTGTCCGTTCTCTACTCGATTTCTCAAGAAAGCCGCCCAAGTTTGCCCAGGAATGGTCAGAAATTCGGAGACATTCGTTGAATTCGTTGAATTCGTTGTTTCAACATTCGTTGAATTATGTTTCGTGTGTCCGGTAACAAGAATGCTTTTGAATGGGATATTTAATCCATTTTTTATTTCATTTCTTGGCGAGATTCAAGTCACGGCCTCCATTTGCGTAAGAGTTTTTTTTTCCCCTTAATTGTCCTCGTTTTTAATGGACTCTTCCGCTGGGTTGAGCCAAGAAGCTTTAAACTTCTTCTGGTCCGGGCCCCCCTGCCTTTTTAAACCCATTCCAGTTACGTCACGGACTGATGGATGAAAGTGCGGCTTTCATTACGGACGTCCCCCCCCCCTCCCTCTCTTCCTTCTTTTCTCATAATCCGGACAAAGTGAAACCTCATCTTCACTTCGGCCATCCCAAAAAAAAGAAAAAGAAGAATCCACCTCCCGGCCCATCACTCAGAATATCTGGGAGAGCCCCTTAAATAGAAAATGCCGACGCCTCATTTGTCCGGCAGTCACTCCACCTGACTCCGCACAAAGTGTCCGAATGGCCGGACATTTGTCAACCCGGACAATTGGCAGGACACTCTCTGATTCACCCTCCCCCACCCTCCCTTGATTTTCATTATTCTTTTTTTTTTTTTTTTTCTGTCTCATCCGGGGCTTCCCTCCCGATTTTTGGCGAGTGAATAGGAGAGTGGAGAACTATTCTCCAAAAAGAAAAAAAGGTATTCGAGACGAAGTTTTATTCTATTTATTTTTTACCGTGCCTGCGTGGTGAGCGTGCGCAGAATCGCTCGTGGAGGAACTTGCGTCCTAGAACTATCCACGGCAGCGATTCTTCCCACCCCCGCAAAAAACTCGCCCAATCAATTGGGAGACCGGTCTCGTATTTAAGAAAGTTTAATAATAAAAAAAAAAAAGTTTTGCGTAAAGAGTAGAAAAAGGGTGACGAAGTACGAGGAAGTTGTCTTTCTTCCTTCGAGCTTAAATGACGAGCGAGGTGAAACTTTTCAAAAGTTTTTGAGGGAGTCGTCCGATGAATGACCCAACTTTTCAAAACGTTTTTTTTTTAAAGAAAGTTTCTGGTGAACGTTCTAGAAGGATTCGGTACTTCAATGTTCCTAAAATAGTGAACGCTTCTGAAATTTTCGAGATTAATTTTTGCTGTTTCCTTAAAATGGGATATATTTTTTCACGAAACAAACGCTAAACGAGTCTTCCTACTGACACCGCACTTACTTCAGCTGTGAATTATCTACTCTTTTGACCTATGAGTGCCAACACCTCCTACCTATAGAAAGCCTAACAACTGAAGCCTTGACGTCATCACTCGGCCTTCCAGTGGTGACGTCATCACAGTTTTAGTTTCACAAAGTAAAACGATTTAAAACTTCGGGTGAATGCTACCCATATTAGAAAATATCTTAAATAAAAAATTAAAATATCTTTCTCATACAAAATGATTCATTCCGATCTGTTTCCTGATCCTATTATCTAATGAGTCATGGTTAAAAAGTGCCATGTTATAAAATTATATTTTTTATCTCAAAGTATTAAAATCAGCCCAGAAACTTTTTATAGTTTTATTTTGTAAAAGTGACACTTTTAAATGTAGGCCAAGGGATGACGTCAAAGTTTGGTGACGTAGGAGTTATTAGGCTTTCTTTGTCTAGGAGGTGTTGTTAGTACTGTTAATCTGCATTCACTGTCTTATGGTGCGATTCCCTAACGTACGCGTCACCCAAACCGACGCTCTTTCTACGCTGGAAATGGCAACACCTAGGTGTCCATAGGAGCGGGCGCATTTGTGTTACGATGATATCACTCGTAGCCAATGCTTACCAATAATGGGACCGTACAATAAAAACACACCCGGTTGCTACCATTGACACATTAACACGGGTGTTGTTAAAACAGATAGGTACCCGTTAGCAGCACCATGTGAGTGACCCAGTGGCGTAGCCAGGGATTTTTCGGGGGGGGGTTACGGCTCCTGCAACTCATATATATGCATACATGCGTGTGATAAAGGAGTGAAGAATATACATTTTGTATGGCAAAACATTCCTTATGGGAGGGTTCAAAATATAGGTTCAAAAAATTCCTAACCCCCCCCCTTGGCTACGCCCCTGAGTTACGCTACAACTAAAAAATATCTATGTAGGAATTTGTACAACACGTTTTTACAAATGGAAATGACACCCATTATGTTTTTCCATACATTTTGCAGTGTCAGTACTGGGCATGGCCCTCTTCAGCTTTAAGGACGACACGCAAAATGGGTAGCCACCCTAACCTAAATCCATTTTATTTCCGAGAGTCAAAAAAGTGAATCCTTGGCGTAACAAAAGGAGCTGTCGCGAGTGGCCATGACGTCCTGCTGAAATCACGGGGGTGAGGCTTTGAAGGGAAAAGGGCGATTCCAATTCGTTTAAAATAGTTTTTCTAGATGAGCCAGGTTAACTTCCTTTCCCAAATAAAATGATTTCCTCTGTATGAAACATGGATAGAAGAGGGGATGTTCCCGGCAAAACGAAATCGAAATGTTTTCGGAAGAAAAGGCCATTCCGATTTCGTTCTATAATAAAAATTGAATAGGGAATTATTTATTTTAAGTGGACGAAGATTCAATCTATTGAATGTAGGCCAATTTTTGTGGAATGTTTTTTCGAGCGCCCGCTGTCATGGCCTCCACAGCGGGCTTCGACTTCTTATTAATAAATTGAGATCAGCAGCCATCACGAAAGGTGTGTCCATCCACGAATATCTTTCAAAACGCGAGTGTGACAGTTTTTTTTTTTTTTTCACACCATGCACTTAACCCTTTATCTAACTGCCAGTCGCTTATAAGTACCGTAGAAATATGTTGTTCAAAGTCGACTGGGCTAAACGTTTACTGAATTTCTTATATAAAAAATGACGTTTTAAAGTCGACGTCGAACATCTAAAACTAGCAGGTTTTCTTAATTGGCAGAGGAAGCAGGTTGTTTAAAGAAACAGTCTAAAAAATGCATGATGACAAACAGATGAAGACACCTTTTAGCAGGTAAAAACAGTTTATTAAAAATGGTAGAAATATAAATGCCTTACAATCCACATAAGCACATCTTGTGCTGGAGTCACAGCAAACAAAAAACATAATTGCAGACTGGAACAAAAACGGCTGACCAGTTGCCGTGCAAGTAAGCCCTTGACCGACAAGAGAAAGCTTCACTAAATGTAACAGCATTTAAAGGCCCCTGGCGGACGACCGAGTAAACGAAAAGTTACCCGTCATTCGCCGAGAGGGAAAAGCGTCATATAGTGACGCAAGAGGGCGGCAAATTAGCATCACTGCACGTTTTAACAGCCGAAAGACAGTGCGTAGTTAAATTAACGCAATTTGAGTAGCGGTATCGCCGTTACGAGTTGCTTAAGATTTAATAAAGATGATTCAAAAGGTTTTAGATTTGCCAGAAGTACTGCCGCCATTATAATACGGTAAAGTACGATAATTTTCAAAGTTTAAAGGGAAGTTACAGAACTTAAGCTATTACGTTAATCGCGAAGTATAATTACCAAAAAAAAGGTTTTTGCATTAAGTGCAGTGACAAGAAAGGCTAAAAAAATGCTGTGAAAAGCAAACAAAATAAAACTGTTTTTAAAAATATTTCATCGATTCATTCTAACTATTTCATCGAGAAATTTCTTAACCCAATACTTCATGGACTCCGCCTACATCACGACTGTCCGTTCTGTTGAAATAAGATTGCTTGAACTGGACAGTTTTAAGTCCCCCTTTGAATCATGTCGAGCGAGAAAAAAATAAATAAAATACGATCTCAAGTTTTAGGATTAAGAGATTCAATTTCCCAAAAAGGCGTGTCCATATGACTTGGCCTCTTCCATTTTTAAATTTTTTGGGAGGGTACTATTTTCGTTCGAAAAAGAGTCTTTCATTGTTTATGATAGAGTCATCGGACGCATCACTAGTGTTTATTAATTTCATTCATCAACACCACGGAGATATATTATAGGAGTGGACACTCTCAATAGCTACTATACTAGATTTTGGGTACCCCAAATAAGTTTCAAATATGTAAACAATGGAAATCGAGTGACGTGCAGTGATCCCAGCGGCGAAAGAATAGAGCATTTCCCGTGCTGATGGATCACTCATTTTACTTGTTTTTAATTTTCCTACCTAGCATGTGAACGAGATTATGAACGCGAGCACTCCATTTTAATTATTTTTTTCCCCTTTTGCTTACAGGGTTGCTTTAGTAACAAATGAATAAAAAAAGGGGGGGGGGGGAAATGTTCGATCTTAAGATCGTTAGAATATTGAGTTTATATTTGTTAACGAGTGCTTGTATCGTGGCTGACAGAAAAGAAGTTTTCGTCTGCCACGATATGCATATGACATTAGAAAATGGCTTAGAATTCATGACTGAGTTCTTTATGTAACATGAATTTAATATTTTAATACGAGTTTTCTTGTGGATATTTAAAGCTGTGTTAAAATGTGTCACAGGATGAAATAAATGTAAATACTGCTTGTTTGAGTGGGATCGTCGTTATAAATAAACACTTTTTAAATATTGCATTCACACATACTTCATTCTTCTAAATTTGCTACTATTACTTACTGGAACTGGAGACTGAACTGGAGACTGCAAGAGACTGAAAAAGAGCAACTCATTCTAGGACCTTCGGGACGCAGAGTCATTCCTAATCCACAGTTATTACATTTCCCACTGACCATACCACAGCCTGCATATAAAAATAACATTGCAGAGGAACAAAACGTTAGAAGGAAAAATGCAACTTTTGGGCAAAATAGTAACACGACTTTACATACATACTATTACTTCGCTTCGAAATGATTGCCTATATTCATTACGAAATAGTATTCTAAGACAATTATGTCATTAAAACACACCTGAAGTCGGAAATTATTATATCCGCCGTTCTTATGAACGGCGGATATAATAATTTATATTTCTATATATTTAATTTCTTACAGTTATGCTCATTCGACGATCTACATTGACTTCGCCTCGGTGGAAATTTGAACAACCCGAGATGCGCAGTTACCCAGTGTGCGTAGCGCCATCTGTTTGGAACAACGGCGTTATCCAACTTTCTAAGAGAAGTGTCCACTCCTATCAATTTAGCTTCGTGATCAACACGGATCCTTCATCGTCTCATCGAACCAAGAGAGAATAATCCGTTTCCAGTGGATGTTCTTGGGAATTCTGCATTCGGTCGATAATGGGTTGTGC
Source organism: Cheiracanthium punctorium (assembly GCA_038373885.1). NCBI lineage: Eukaryota > Metazoa > Arthropoda > Arachnida > Araneae > Cheiracanthiidae > Cheiracanthium > Cheiracanthium punctorium. The sequence continues at coordinate 626,365 of JAWZYV010011044.1, forward strand.
TCATGCATCGGCTATTTCATTGCAAAAGGGTTGCCATGAGCTCAAAAAATCTGCACAGACGACTGCCTCGTAGGAGGTCCCCAGCTTTAATGGCTGAAATGCAATAAGCTCCGATCCAGAAAGAAAATAAAAGGTATCACTACAAGATATTTTCGCAGACCTTGACGTCCAGATGAGTCGGCAGTAGCTTGGCGAAGCTGTTTCAATGCAGTTTTGTTCCATTACGAGCATAGTATCCACGAGCACGATGCCCTTACTTTCCTGAATTTTAGAAACTTTTAAAATTCTTTTAAGACATTTGTATATTTCTTTTTGCACAGACGAGCAGGAAAAGGAAGGAAACAAAAACCTTGACTCCTTTCAACCCTGAAATTCACCTGGTACCCCATGTGGAACAACCACTTTGATGATGCCTCTACGTCTATAAAATACTAGTAGAGACATCTGTCGGGTTTAAGAGTATTTATACATAGAGAAAAACGATATCATTCGGGCTGTCGCGTGTACATGTACTGACTGTTCCTATCATTGCCAAAAGTGATTGAAATGCAATCGGTCCTCTTCCGAATGCGGTTTTGTTTATTTTAGAAAAGGAACCAAAAAGAGTGAGCGAAGAGTTTAGACCCGGAACAAAGGACTGCCTGTCGGAGTTCGTCCTGTCGAGAAACGATTGGAATTCTAAAATTTCAAAATAAATACCCAAAAAATATAGCTAATGGTCCAGTATACAGCATACAAAACTGAAGTTTTAAAAAAAGGTGATTTTCTAGTAAAATATTACGTTATTATTTTTCTTAACTATTTTTCCCCCAAATAATAATCACTAGCATTATACCATACACAGGCTGAATCTAAACTCTTGGACAAAACTTTAAGAGGTGATAGGGCACATAATAAGGAATCGGAATCCTATAGCCATGTGGGGTCGGCAACATGGACGATGATGTTGCCGACCCCACATTGCTATATGCTGTTAATAATCATTTGTCTAATAATCATGTAGCTGTTAATAATCACTTTGGAAAAGGTGCTGAAACAGTGCATTTTTCTACTATTGTTCGCAAGAAACTAATGTATTTTTCTCCAAAAACAGAAGACTCAAATTCATAGTTTCAAAATTCTATTTTATTTCATGGATGAAATTTTTGGAGACGAGCCTACTGTTCATGAAACTTGGTTAAGAAATGAGACGAACACTTCAATACTTTTCACAAAGTTATTACCGATTAAGTGAAAACTGCGTTTTTGACCCCCCATGGCTGTGCGATTCTGATTCCTTATTATGTGCCCTATAAACCCTTAAAGTTTTGCCCAAGAGTTTAGATCCCATTCAGACACAGAAAAAAAGTTGAGCCTTGTAAGGTTAAAATGAAATAATATAACTGAAATATTGGTATTCTACAACAAAGTATTATTCCTACCAAACCATTGCATTCTATTTTGCATCTCGAATCGACCCTCCTTTTTAGGCTATTATAACATCCTTTCCTCGCGATTCAACATTTTGTGTCAGACAATGTAAAATGGGATGGAGATGACTAGGAAACTTTTCAACCGTCGAAGGTCCGATACTAATGCACCTTTCACAGAAAACAATTGACAAAAATGGGTCGTTCGCAAATTCTATTTCATTTTCATGGATGAAAGAAAGGTCATGGCTTCAGATACTCGACCGATCATTTAGACAAACACTCCGAGAGTTCTTCCAAAAGGTACACTACTGGCCAAAAGTTTCAGAAATCGAACCCTTTTCAGGCTCTCCCCCCGTGAAAAAGAAAAATCAATATCATTGATATTTTTTAATGGCAACATGTTCAATGAATCACTTCAGAGACAAGATAGCATTAGGTTAAAGAACAAAAATATTCTTTTAATGTATTCAAAAAATAGCATAAAAAATATATAAGTTATTATAGTAATCATAATCCATTTGGGCTTTCCGGAATAAAATTAAATAAAGAATGAATTTGAAGTTCTGCAAAAAGAGGATCCTACATAAATTCGATTGAAGTAAAAATCCTTTATTAGGTTGCCGAGCAGCGTTGACTTGGATCCCAACAGCCACTCTTTTAGATACGGAATGCAAACTGTTTTACAACACTTCTTTTGGTGTTTCATCGTTCCAACTTAAATGATGAGTTCTCGAAGCTGTCATTTCGTCTTTAGGTGAATTTTAGATGTATTCTTTCCAATGATACTCCATAAATTCACAAAAATACTTAAATGTGACCCATTTACTGTCCCTTTTTTCTGGGCTTATTCTTGATTTCTCAACTTGCTCATTTTAGATTTTTCAAACTTGCAATACTTTTGGCCAGTAGTGTCATTATTAATAGATAAAGGAAGACGACGTTTCCGACCCCGCATTGCTAGGTGATTCTGAATCTTCCTCTATCCCCCTTTCCATTCCTGACACAAAGCTTTGAATCCCCCACCCCCCTCGCCCCCGAAGAAGAAATAAAGAGTGACTGTTTTCGCTTCGGCAAACGAGTGGAATCGATTGTCAACAACAACAGCATCCATTCTGCAATTAAAGCATTTGGGGGGGGGGGCGGGTGTGTTTCTACGAGTTCCGTGTCCTTCCGTTTCGGCTCGTGATGCAGCTCGCGTGCGTATTTTGCGTGTTCTCCATGACCACGCGTTTAAAATCGTGAACGGTTCGCGAAAACCTTTTACATTTAGAAAAATCACCCTTCGAACAACGGTCTACGGTTTTTCAAAGTTGCGGATGAAACATTTGTTTCAAATTTTACAGCGAGCGCTTTAAAATGTATTAGGACATTATTATTTTTAGCTTCGCAAGTTAATTGTTGAATACATAAAGATAACCGAGCCGTGTATCGGATAAACTATTAAAACTATTTGTGTATGTGTGTGTGTGGAGGGGGTGTCATTCTCTCGGAGGCGTGTCCAAGTAGAAGTGTTTAAATTACTTCGCGTCGCATGTACTTCTTCGGTATCGGAAAACAGTTGCATGCGACGTGTTTCGGTTCATGCTGTTGAAAATTGGATGAGTTTTTGTACAGTGTGTGATATAATACAAGTTGATTGTTTGCGCTTCAATGACTCATGTACTACGAATGACACGTGTTCGCAAATACGAAATAGCTGGATAATGAATTCGTTGCATAAAACATAAATGTGACAAGCGAAGCGTCTATAAAAAAACAGATTTTTTTCACGCGACAGTTTATAAAAAAATATCAAAGTCTAAAATTCTAAACTGTAGTACGAAAGTTTAGTACAGTTTCTTTTTTGATTACGGTTTTCTTTAGATTCATTTTACAGGAGCGCGCAAAAAAATTCGAATGCATCGCCGTCTGGAGTCGATAGTCCTCCAGTCAAGCACCGTAAAATAAGTAAGACCTCCAAGAAAAGGACGGGCATAGCCTCTGTTGCTTTTTCGCAGTGTTTTTGCAGAATGAACGGACACTATCATTCAACTTTTGGAGATCGTATACAGCCTCTAGCCAAAGCGTTGCCAAGTTTGGCCACTATTAACGATGTGTCACCCACTTTGGAGGCAGACAGTCACCGAAGCTCCGATTCAAATACAAACAAGACGCAAAACGGGGCTGTTTTTTCACACAAACTAATCATTTCAGCTTAAACAGAATAGTGCATCTCAGCCGGCAAATGAAGATCCGTCAGACCGATTTCGGATTTTCTTCACGAAGTTTTACATGCATTGCCCAAAATATAATTCTGCTGGAAAACGTTTTATAATCACTGCATCTCGCATGATATATCTATCTTGTTTGATTCAATATCTGAAGTTCACGTTGCATGCAAGTTTGGTTCAAAGGCTCCATTCAGGGCCGTAGTCGGAGGGGGGCTACGGGGTCTGAGCCCAACCTAGGCGGTTTTCAGCCCCCCCCACCCTAAGATTTTCAATTTTTTTGTAAATTTGCAGATAAATACGAAACGACTGATTTTTAACAATCGCTCAATTTTACATCATTAAAAATATCCATTGTTTTGAGAGAGTTTCTCATCACAATTGCCAGATTTCTATATATACGGTTATTTATGCATGTAGCATCGCATCTTGGATTTTTCCGAAAACACGAAACTGCCAGTCTTCTTGTAAGTTCCTTACAATTACAATACATACATATTTAAAATAAAATCATTTTTCACTAAATTTTCATTCCAAAGTTTAAGTGTTAACTTTTTTTACAGAGTTTTTTTTTATTATTTAGTTTACTTATTGGGTAGCATTTAATAGACTGCAAAAGGTACAACTAACTATTAACTATGTCGCGTAAATTACTCTTGAACAAAGAATTACTCTAACCGATATCCAAATACTCCTTTCTCTCAAAATATCATTTGAATATGTTTCATGGAATCTCAATGAAAAAATTATTAACATAATGAACGTTCAATATTTTTAAAATAGGGCGCTTTGTGAAGCAAATACTCCAGAAAAATAAAATGTACAAATTTAATAATACCCCCCGCCCTCCGCCTACTAATACTTATATTTGTTCCGCCTCCCCAAACTATATTAGCCCTACCTAACATTTCATCCTGGTTACGGCCCTGGCTCCATTCGTACACGCCAAACGAGTTAAGACGAGTTCTGTTTGTATCAGAATGGTCACGCATATCCACTCTTCACCACCAAAAAGGACTTTTGGTGAAACGGGGTCTCTAATGCCTATGGTAGCAAATAGGCTATCATCCTTTTAGTTTTGGGCAAGAGAAATGTCCCGAAATGTCCTTTTGAAGTCATAAAATACCATTCACCGTACCTTCAATTAATAACAGTCATTGTTTGGATCCACAGACGGATAAAAATATGAAAATAATTTAGCAACGACCTGTTTATACTCCTTTGTTCTACTCGCGACATGTTCTAATATCAAGTTCTTCCACTATTTTAATGATACTGAATAGGAAGCAAAATGAAGCGTTGCCATTGATAGGCAATGAAATATAGATGCTTTTTCACTCGATACCGCAAATAATTTTTGAAAAGGCTTCATTGACAATGTTGAGAATAGTTTTAAAATCGCGATGTTACCCCTGAAAACACAAATACAAAAATAACTTTTTTTTCACAATTTTAATTCTATTGACGCGTTATTGGACATAAAATAACATCCTTTCAATGAAAATATATGTTTTTGCTCGGGAACTTTTTATAGTGGGCGTTAGAGGGTAATTTTTTTTTCTTGCAGCATAACTCACCTTATTCACTTTTAGAAATCGTGATATTTTGGCAGAACCCACGTCTTGGCTGCATGCATACGTAGGATCCGTTTAAATAATTTGTTGTCATTTTTTGGAAAAATTATGGTTAATTACGATTTTGATTGAATTTTTTGCACAACTTCTATCGAGAAAGCTTTCATCAAAACTTGAATTTTAGGCAAGAGAAAATAAAGATTATCTTCAGTGGCGTTACAACAGCATTCTCCATAAGCTGCCTCTGTAACCATGTACACTGAACCTTCTGACACAGTCTTATTGGACTGTGGAGGTTTTCAATGACCTCTCTTCGTTTCATGCATTCCTTAGAGTTGGTATAAGTACAGTAATAGGCACATCACTGCTTCCCCTTGGAATCATACTTGTGTCATCCTTCGCTTCAAAATTCAGCTTTGGAATGATATTCTATGGAATGGAACGATGAAGTGTCTCAACTCCGTTTTATCACATTATTTTATCTTGATGGACAAGAAGTCTTAAGTCAGTCATCCTATTCGTTCCAAATATCTAAGTCCATGAAATCCTAAAAAGGATGCAAGGGAGCTCATGCCTCCATGAAACCTGACAAAAGGAACAAAGCTCGCTGGCGGACCCTGTGCGCTAATAGAATCTTCCTTTATCAAGTGCATTCATTCGTATTCATTTGAAATAGAAGGACGTCTCCCAAAGACGCTCGAAACAAGTCACAGTTCTTTACGGAAAGACTTTGGGATGCCTCTGCCCATCCCAAAGTCAATACTTTATGGATTGCATGAAGATCCTCCTCAAAGGCTTGATCCAAAGCATTGACCTACATCCACTTCGCACCGACAGACGATAGTCTAGCAAGCAAATCTAAATCACGGACACTTTTCAATAGCCTTGCTGGAGAGTATTAAAAATGATGAGACACACACACTCACTGCATGCTCCTCCCCCCGATTCCGCTGAATGAAGTGTCATCGAGATAAGCGGCTTCATCGAAGCGTGGGGCCACTGGAATGTGCACAGCGACACACACCCCGTCCAGTCTCGCTCCTCTTTTAAAAAGGAATCAATGTCCAACCGGCTCGATGAAAACGTTCTCTCTCTCTCTCTCTCCAAACACAAGTCTGTTCCACGTGTATCGGTTTGACCGACCTTCGCACATATTGGTCTATCGGCATTCAATAAGAAGCACATATCGAGATTCAATACCCGGAGACGGAGGGAACAGCTCCTCAGACTTTACCGATTTCTTCTTCTTCTTCTGCCTGGGTTTTTTTTTCTTTTCTTCCAATCGGACTTTACAGGGCGCATCCGAACACACTTAAAACGTGACGGATTCCGATGTTTGTAAACAAAAGCTTGAAGGTCGCTGAAAAAGGAGACGGATACGTCGCGCCAAGAGCGTGGATTATGAGAACGCCTCCCCCCAAAAGCGAATGTCTTGCGGATACGTGAATACTGAAAAATCTAGAGTGACTCCCGAACACTTACGATTAAGATTATGACCCAGCATTTCAATAAACACTAGCGCACTTTCAAGAATGTCCCCCCGTAGGCCATCCTCTAAAAGAAATCTTTGTCAATACCGGTCAATATCAAAATCAATACCGGTCTTATGATGATGGTTTATAGCCTATAGACCCAACTTGAGCTCCATCGAATGGACCGTTTAAACCATAGCGCCCTTTCAAGAATTTCCTCCCATAGGTCATCCTGTCAAAGAAATCTGGGTGGTAGCCCTGTAGAAAAACGATAAGTCCTATACACAACCAAGTCCATACCGGTCTTAGGACGGTGGTTTAAACATAGATATCCGATTGGAGCTAAATCGAATGCCCCGTTTAGGAGCTATTGTGTTCACATACATACATATATGCATCTAGCAAAAATGAATTCGGAAGATCTCCAAACGTGTCCATATACCCCAATCTCGAAGTGAATTTTTCCATGACGACAATACTTTCCTTACAGGGTACATGTTCGGAAAGTAAAAATGGAATCCAACTACAAACCCGTCTCACTCGTGGATTTCTTGGGTGTCCCCTCTTAAAAGGAGCTTCATGCACTGTTCGAGAGAAAACTTTACAAGCTCTAGTGATCGTGAGGTCATTCTGTATGAGTGCGTTTCTGGCTGTTTCCTTTTCTGCAGGAACAACCAGAAAGCGTTCCGCGTTTTTTTTTTTAACTGCTCAGATGTATTGCATAATCGATGCTTTCTAAATGGTTTATGTTTCCTGCTTTGGATGCAAGGAAGCTAGGAAATTTCACTCCTATCGTGCTTGCACAGTGATACATACTTTGTCTCAGTTTTTTTTTTTCACACCGTCCAGCTTCCACCAAGTTCCATCTTGTGCCTTTTTCGGAAATGGAGAGGCTTTTTGTATGAATACTTTCAAATATTCTTGGAATAATTGATTTTTCAAGTTTTAACTGAATATTCGAAATATTGGTAAGGAAACTATCCGAATTTCAGAAAAGGCGCAGGATGCATCCGGTCGGTAGGTGGACGGTGGAGTCAAAAAAACGAGACAACTAGTCTTTGAGCATAAATGCTGTGAGTATAATATTAGGTTGTAACGAAAGTTTCCCGCCATCACAAGTATCGTCTGCAAACAGTTCACGTAGTTTGTTTGCTCCTATTTTGTCAAACACTTTTTGCCATTTGAAAGAAAACGACTTGCTTTAGAACACTGTGTTGTTAAAAAATATCCTTATCATTCAGTACAAGGTGTCTGAAATGGAACTATCCCGTGACTCGATTAGAACCATCCTTTATTTCTATTTCTGTTGCAAAAATTCAGCTACAGAATGCCAAAGAATTATGTGGGCAATTTAGATTTTACTGTTCTATCCTATGGCACTGTGAAGGTTTGGTCCTGAAAGTTAAAAACAAGGCCTATGACGTTCAAGGAGCTGAGCGTTTTGGCCGGCCTACGGATGTTAAGGAATGCGAGAACTTGTGCAAGAAGATCCGTATTGAACCACTCGAGAGCTAGCTAAAGAGTTCGACATGAATGCCATGCCCATGAGTCATGCTATGCATCCCATAAACTGGATGTACAAGTTCAATCGCTGGGTGTCGCATGAGCTGACTCGAGCAGATTGGGCGGAGAACTTTAGTTACAACCTAATAGTTCTTGGCAATATCATAACATAGGGGGCTTCCCAGTTTAGTCTTTAAGGCTCTCGTGTACTCACTTCGGAAGTCGATCGCCGCAATGTTATTCTATGGAGAAAACGGCCTTCACTACTACCGCCATTCGAAACAAACTACTGCCTATTTTTTCATTCATTCTTTTTTCCCTTCAATCTGTAAACAATGATCTGCATTTAGTTTTAAGCAGAACTACATGAATGACACCTGGTAAGAAAGTTCACTTTCTGGACAAATTTCGTGTTATTTTCAGATGTAATGAATAGACTTCTCATTGCTTTCGATACATTTTGTTTAAAAATAAATGTAGATCAGTATTTTAAGATGAAGGGGGAAAAAGAATGGATGAAAAATACGCAATAGTTCGTTTCGAAATGGGGTAGTACCGAAAAGCGGTTTTCTCCATAGAATAACATTGCGGCGATCGACTTCCGAAGTGAGTACACGAGAGCCTTAAGGGTGTATGTCGAATTAAAAAAACTCTTTTGAGTCTTGGAACACACATTGAAATAAACTCATAGCACCAGGGTCTATAAAAAAATTCCAGGGGGTTCTTCCTAAGCTGCTTGACACACTGCCATAACCGAAAAAGCCGTGGCTTTTGTGACATTTTCAGAAAAAATTCTTAAACAGGGATCTGAGCTGAAAGAGGGACACGCTTTGCGAACATTTCCGATTTTTAAGAATTTTTCCCGAAAGTTTTGAAACCGATACAGATGGATCGTTTATTTCAGTATGTAGTGCAACTTGTCAAGAGACAGTTTCCAAATTTTGAAGTGCCTGGCATCCTTAGTTTATTCGTACTTATGTACCAAAATCACATGATTTTTTTCGTTTAATGATCTTTTAACACCGTTAAAAGAAAGAAGAAGTTAACAAAAGAAAAATTATTGGAATGGGTACGGGGGGGGGGAGGAAAAAAAATAAATGGAAACCGCTGAACTAGACTCAGTGATAAAAGTGTGGACTGCTCGGTTCCTACTTTAAAAACGAATCATCCGTCGGTCTGTTTTTTATTTTGTAACTCATAACAGGTGAAGCAAACGAAGATAAATTTTTGGTTTTATAAATAGCCTTAAACCAATATTAAGACTATCCATTAAAAATAAGTATTTTTTAGGTTTTTCAAAATTCGGATGTTCCCGGGAATTCCTGAAAATTCTCCAGGATGTCATACAGTGAGTACGAACCTGAGCCGGAAGCCACTTGTTCATTGAAAAGAGGTCAAAATGAAATAAGCGAGAAATGGAAGTGTTTGTTTTTTTATTTCCCACCTTTCTTCCCCCGAGGACTGGCACTTCTCTTTAATAGATTCTAGAGATAAATAAGAATCGTCAAAACAAGAAGGGGGGGAGTGTAGGAGAGTGGGGGGGGGAGGAAGAACCTGCATGCATTTGAATTTCGAACGAATCGCCCTTGGAGATGCGGGGTGATTATCAAAGACAAAACCCTGCGCTTTCCCCTAATGTTCTTTTAACAGAACCACAGCATCATACATTTCGCACTAGGGGGCTCTGAACTGACGACATCTTGGATTTTTTTTTCCCTCTGTTTTTATTTTATTCTATTGTTCGCTTCCATCTCCCCCCCACCTTCCCTCGCCGCAATAGTTGCGACACCAGGGGGATGGGAAAGGTGTCACTAGTGTGTACGACGAGTGAGGGAAGGGATAAATACGCGTGCGGTAAAAACATTTAAAAGAACGTTTTGAGAAGAAAGGGAAAAAATAAAAAGATGCCTTTTTTTTCTTCTTCTTTTTGCTAATCGAAATTCGAGGGGTTTCGTGTACTTAGGGAAATTTTCGAGTGCCATGCAGATGTACGAGGTTGGAGGGGGGGGGGGAGGTATTTGCAAATGTGTCTTTTTGTTTAGAAATTATGAGTATTGAAAAGATTTGAAAATTTTGTTTGGGAAGAGAGAATGGAAATAATCATGAAAAATATTTCTAAAAAAAAAAAAAAAAAATCTGTCATATGTTTAGAAATTTGAAATAGATGTCTCTGCCCCTCCCCCTCAGAACGGTGGCAATTAAAATGTGATTTGTGCGCGCCTAGCCTTATTCGGAAACGTTCTGTTAACCCCTTTGGGCGCGGTGTGGAAAGAAATGGGGGGGGAAGGGGCAGAAGTAAGGTCGTTTTCGCTCCACAAGTTTAGACGTGCTAATGAAGGGGTCGTTGGACACCTGTTTGAATACAGTTTGACCTCTTCGTGCCCAACTTTAACGTTGCACATTCCTTTTTGAGTCCCAAATTGTTTCCTTAGTATCAAAATGCCAGTTAGGGCCTTGCCTCATGAAAGTGCAAAGGATATTGAATTGGTTTTAAACCTCTGTCTGCCCACTCTCCCAGGTGTAGACGGTGTCAACGTTACAAAAATCCAGAACATGTGCATTACAGAGACTGGTTTTGGATTCAGAATTTGGATTCAGAAGAGATTTGGATTCAGAAAAAATGCCACTCGTCTAAAAAATAGAAGCTTCTTATCACTAACAATGTCATTATCCGAGACTCAAGAACTCCGAATGTTATTTTGGATGTTATTGGTTGAGGAGTCGGCTGTCATAAACATCTACATATTACAGGGGTTATCACACTAACGTAAAATCCGATCCACTTTTTGCTGGAACACGTTTTTCTCGAGAATTTAAAGGCGGAGTGATCGTTAAGGGTTGTAAAAATAAACAAATTTCTCCGACGCCCAATAGTCATCGCACGTTCGGTATTTTACTGATCGTGACTCAGCGTCTGGCGTAACCCTTTCTTTGGTCTATTGATTTGTTATGGATTGCGATGTTTAAATGGATTGCATTTTTCGAAACAATGACGGTTTCGTCCATGAAATCGACTTCTCATTCCACACTCCACTGGCACGCCGCCCTACTTTTATCACTTCGAGCCAAGCTTCGAATCACAGTGGATGACGTAGCAGGAAGAAGTACTCTGATGGGCCGAAATTTTGCCAGACCAGGATTTATTTTTCGTTCGGAAAGCAAAAAGGGGGAGATTGCCGTCGTCAAAGTAACGTTAGAGAAAATCGGTCTAAAAGCGGTACGGTGAGAAAGTTGCTTGGATTTGCAAGCTAGTGCGATAACCCTATTAGAGTACTGTTGTTGAAACGAATGAATATTTCTCAACTGCCGCAGACGGTTCTGTATTTGAATTTCTTTGAGTGCTCTTGTAGGCGAACAATAAATGTTACACACTTTTTTCGAAGAGAAGCTTTATTTTATAATCCTTAATGACATGCATCTATTTTGTTTTGTTTGAAACAGACACATTTCTGTAAAAATACGCTTTAAGCTATGCTTGAACCTACAGCGTCCTGTACTGGCGTTTCTTTGAATGTTTCTCTAAAAGAACTCTAAAGGGTACAAGAACGCTTTCTGATGGGGTCCATAGAAACAAATTTCGGAGCAAGTGGACGGCAGTTATATAACAGACGGACAGACAAACTGAATTTAAACACTTTTCCTACTTTGCTAGAAAATATTATATGTGTTAAAATCAGATCACAAAAATCAAGACCCAAACTGGCTCATCGAGGATACGTCATTTTCGGACTGTGCTGCATTGTATCCAGTCTTCGAAGTCCAGCATCTTTGTCAGCAGTCAGTATTTGGAAAAGTGATCCTTTAAGAACATCGAGTGTTTTCGTCTTTCTTTGTTTGACACTTTTAACCATACCTAATGTTCTTATTCTCGTTACAATTACTTAAATAAATATTATGACAGTGTTATACTTTTATTGAATTCTTTCTTTTTAAGAGAGGAACTCGAAACCAGCTAGAGTTCGGGTGAAAGTTTCTGTTGAGTTCTAAAGCTGTTTGAGTATTCTTAAAATGACATTGAAGCGAGGGTCATTATAATAGAAAAAAACTTGAATATGCGCAATGACCCTTTGAACACCATGGATCTGGCTCGAGTAGGCACCGGTAAAGCGTTTCATTCAGTTTTCCTCTATAAAAATCCTCACTCCAGATGGCTTTCTGTTTTGGAAACCACTGTCTATCCGTACGACCCAAGTGATTCCTGGTATTTGAAAATCACCTGAAGGGATAGTCCATGTTTCCGTTAGCAATATCCAATCACTCTGCAGAAAACGTGGATCCAACGGAAAAGTGACCACGGCGCGGCGCGTAGACAAGAATCCCGTGCTTGAAAGAAATAGCACCCAAGTGCTAAAAAAAAAATCTTTGAATTTTCATTATTTTAATAGAATGCACTACCGACACCCGTACTGCAGGGGCCGCGGGGATTCACAGTATGTCGCAAAAATTCCAACTTTTTGATGAGCTTTTGCACGTTTTGCTCTATAGAATCATTCCATTGTGTAGCGTCCAATCCTAACCTAGATATTCTCAGGTTTGTGTCATAATACTTCGACGGAGCACCGAAAGGGGAGGGTCGATACATCCAAAGAAATGCGCCGAGAGGCAAATCATTCCGTGCATTATTTCTAAGTGGACCTAGTTATATATTCGTTTCTTCATTTCGAGCCGTTCGTTACAACGTCCTCTTTCTTCATTACAACGTTTTCTCCACCCAAGAACCTTCCACAACTTCCACGTCGTGGCGCCCCTTTTTATTCTCCAGTATCGAAGAAAGGGGGAAAAAATCCCCAGGATTTACACAACCGTCTCCCTTTCCTCGCAGGAGAATTTTTTTTTTTTTTTCCGGTGTTCAGATTTTTTTCCTCTTCTTTCTGTGTATGTTTTCGACGGTGTCATCTTTTCCCATTAGCGGCGCCGATGGCCGCAGGTGGCCGCATCAGCCCCGTAACCGGGGCTTAAGCCCAACCTCCCCCCCCATCCTCTGCCGGGGCTTGTGCAGGAGGGCTTGACCCCCAGGGACAGACTCAAGGCTTTGACCCTGGAATGAATAAACCTTTGTCGCCATTTTATGCCTGCGGGAGGCACTTTGCGTCTTCACCCTGCTCCGAATGAGTTGGTGAGGATGGGGTTTTTTCCCCTCCCTCACCTCAGTTTAAGCGGCGGAATGGTTGCTGAAATTCTTGAGCAAGTAAAATGGCTCGAGACTGATGTCACTGGTGATCACGTCTCACTCTGTTCAGTACAGCCTGCTTATTCATGGAGGGATGACTGATTTTGCTGATTTTCTGTTTTATCCACTGTCCATTCAGATGGACTCAATGATTCCAGATGAAAACTCGAAGGGCCACTCAGCTTAAGAATTCAACAAGAATGAGGGACACAAGGCTGCCTTTTAAGTTTCTACGAAAAGAAGAAAGAAAAATAATTTTTAGGGAACAAAGTGTTTTATTGCTTTCCAAAATATTCGCCGTTAAGATTTATATACTTTTACACTCGCTCAAACCAATTCTTGGAACAGTTTTTTCACACTCTGAAATGGATATCTCGAAACAGGGTCTTGGAAGGTATCCACAGCTTCTTGAGGTGATGAAAATCGCTGCTCACTCATTTTTTGTTTGACATAAGGGGACAAGAAAAAGTCGTTAGGCGACGAATCAGGAGAACATAGGCAATGAGACATCCATTTGATATTTTTATCCTGCAAATAATCCATTGTTTCACGTTCTGTGTGGGAGCTCGCGTTGTCGTGATGAAGAAGAGTGCGTCGATTTTTGTTGTTTTTTCTGGTTTCCTTGATGACTTTTGGCAAACAAATTTCTGTTTACCGTTGAGCGTTAACAGTTTTTGATCCTCTAAAGGAATGGTTGCGATAGGTCCTGAAAGGCCGAAGATACAACCAAGCATTTTCTTGGAAGTGCTTCATGAACGAACACCTTTTGTGGGATTCGGTTCATCTGGAAACACCCAAACAGTGGATTGTTGTTGAATTTCCAGCTCATACGAATATATCCAAGTTTCGTCACTTGTAACGATGTTGTATACGGATTTTGCAGTTCCGAATTGGAATTTTTTTAGCATTTCTTTACGCCCATTTCCACCAGCCTCTCTTTAAGCTTCTATCAAATTGTGCAGAGTCCAACTGGAACAAATCTTTTTAACAGCTCAATGCTCGTGCGAAATCGAATGTATTGCAGTCTGTGATATTCCGAGGGATGCTTCTATCTCACGCTATATGACATGCCGATCTTCTTCAATCATGTTGCGCATAGCATCGATGTTGTCTGGAATCACTACCGATTTTGTCGTTCTTCACGAGATTCATCACTGACGGACGCACGAAATTCTGCAAACCACTTGTAAACAGTCTTTTCAGAGGGTGCTTCATTACCAAACGTTTCGCGAAGTGATACTAAGCATTCTTGTCGAGTGAGGCCTTTCTTAAAATCATAAAAAATCATCCAACGAAAACCTTCTCGAGTTATTTCTATTTTTTTCACTCGCTGGCTTCTTGAGAACACGCGTGTCAACAAAATACGCCGGCCATTTCTATAATGCCACTGATTCCTAGATTTAAAATATGTGAATTTTACGAATATCCTGAAGACACGTTTCAGTAGCTCCTCCTACTGGACGTTTGTAAAAACATAAAAGGCAACCTACGTACAAGGAGACGGCATTAAGCTATATCTTCAGCGTTGAATAAAGTGAAGTGACTGTGTTGGTCTGAGGAAGGCGGATCATTTTGTTGGCTCCTTTTTCAATGGCAGTCGAAAGAGGCACGATTTCACGGAATTAAAAAAAGTAAAGATGTACAATTATACGTCAATATAGTTCTGAACACAAAATCTCGGCATTCTGCGGATAAAAATTGAACGGTCATGTCAAACGCGTCATGATCCTGCGCGCCCACTTGGGCGACATGACTTCTGCTAAAATTGGAACTGTCACCCGCAATGGGGTCGGGGTAATAAATAGTCCGGATCGGTTACCGTTTCGGCTTCACTATCCCATAGCGAATGCCACCTCCTTGCGTTTATATATCTCTTTGGCCGGTGCATAACAGGGATGGTCAATGGACGCGGCTGCTGATGAGGACCAGAATGGAAACTGGACAAGGATCTGGTACGAATGGACAGAATGCAATGTCGAGGGTGGTTCATGAGCCAAGTGGCCGGTCATGCGACGAACAGATCGTGAAGCGGATGGTGAACAGTAGGGTGGTTCATGATGATGTAGAACTACGGACGTTAGTGACGAGGACGAGAGTAGAATAGACGTCATTGCTGAGTTTTAAAAAAATCGACGCGATGAGTGGATGATGTTTAGTGATGTTTAGAAATAAAGTGTATTCATTCATGTCGATACAGACTGAAATAGATATGGCTGAATACAGAAAATAAAAACGGGAAAATGCTGATGTTCATAAGAATTTTGGGTATAACTGATGAGGAAGTGAAGTGCAGATAGTACTGATGAGAATTATAATATATAATTAATCCAATTCTACTCATATCTAAAATGAATATCATTGAATAAAAACAGAAAGAAGGAATATAACGGATGATCATTTTTTTCTGTTTTCAGCCAACAGAGTATAGATAATACTTACAAGAGTACGAGAGTACCCTACCCAGAATTCATTTTGACAAGTTTTGGCGTTTATACGGCAACATGCGTTTATGTTCCGTTTGCCAATGCCTGCCCAAAATTAACGAATATGATAACGCGAAATTTGGCACGTACGCGAGTTATTGAACACGGGTGTTACGTTGGAGACAGCATTTTCCAGAATAACCATCGCGGGACAGGGAGCCAAAACGCTCTTTTCACATATTACGCGTGATCTCAAAAGTAAACGAGAGATACCCATAAAATTCTCACTGTAAAGAATTTATTTAAAATGTAACAAACATGAATCTTATGTTTAAGTTCAGCTTGTCCGTCACTGAAAACGTGTTGAAGATTTATTTGTCGGAATTTAATAAACGACATTATTTTTACCAGTCACCCTGAATTGGACTCATGATTGCTATATAAAGCACAGTTCTGTTTTCACTTTTATAAAACGAAAAAATGTGACGTTGTGAGATATTTGCGAAAATTCTGTACCTCTACTTACGATGTATCAACATCGTAAGTAGAGGTACAGAATTTTCTCAATTAAAAAATTGAAATTTCTTAGGAAAAAAAATGTCATTTTGATAATTTCCCTAAAATTCGCATAAACTATTTATTAAACATTTTTATACACCTGAAATTTACATTCAATGCTGGTTAAAAGCAACATTCTTGTACTTTTGAGATTTGACTGTTTTAGAGTCGTTCTTCTGTCCATAACGACGACATTAAAATGACTAAAGAAGCGATAGGCGTCTACGCTATTAGGTGTGTTCCCAATGCCTTGTCGAACTGTTTCGGCAGTATTTGGAAAAGAGCGTTTATTAGCTCACGATATATGTCCCTAACATTGGGATCTTTATTCTTGTCCGTGGATTGTGACGTGAAGTGATGAAAGTGGGTCTACTCACCCATGATCTATCTTATTTTGTGGAAGTACTCCGGAGAAAGCAATTTTTGAAAAGCTTTCAATTCAAAGTGATCTTACTCGGTGCCACGGATGGGCAAAATGAGGGTCCCATGTGAAAATAAGCTTCACGGCTCCATTTAATTTTTTCGGTGTGTTGAATGTATACATCTAATTTCACGTGTAAACGATGTTCATTCAAAGTTTTTTCAGATGCGGTCTTTAACATCGTGCTTAGATCCGAGTGCCTCGATCGAAAGCAGCTCTCGACTACTGTTCGAGACTTGCGTTCAAGCCTTCTAATGGGCTCTATAAAGGGTGAGCCAATGGATCCCTCGAATTTTCTAATTCGTTCATTGATTTCGGTCACAGCTCGGATAGGAAGCGTATTGGCATCTTGAATTTGTTTGAAAAATTCTTCAACGTAATTTTCTTTTCTTAAAAAAAAGCTGTATTCTGAACTTATTTTAAAAAATAAGAAATTTTCGCATAAATTCGTGTCTATTCACAAATTGCTTATATTTCGAATTTATTCGCAATTATAAGAAAATTGCACATAAAATCGCATCTATTTCGTCGTACCTCTCACCATGAGGGCGCTAACCATTTTCTCGTCGCATACAGATTCATTGAAACGAACATTTCACGGGTCGAAAATTCAGAACGAGCTCACTTTTCTTTCCGCCCTCTTCCAATCGCGTTTCCCACCCTCATCCATTCTGGATGTGTGACACCTTTTAAATATTCCGCCATGCGACCTTCCCCCAATTAACAGATAAAGCTACGGCCAAAGTAGGAAATAAGGGACCCGAAATTAATTAGTTATCCATATTAATTGCCCTGACAAATGTCAAAACCCATTGAAATTCTTTAATTCGTCGTCGAAACTCGCGAAACCGTTTAATTCCATCCACTCAGCAATCGGACATCTGACTCGTGGGCCCCCCCCCTCTCTCTAAAATGAGCCCTAAACACCTTAATTAGTGTTAATGAGTTGATCAAACGGCTCCCGCCATTAATTGTTCGCGAGCAAATCACCCTCCCTTCACGGGCGCTCGCGCGCGCAGCCCGGTTATCAATGGTTATCGATATTCCGATGGAGGGAAGCAGCTGATTATTTACTCGTTAATTGAACACAGAGTTCCAGGGCCGGAGGGTGGGGGGGGGCTACTTTGGAAATGGCGCGTGTGTGTCACTCCCAATCACAGGAGTTCATCATTCGGAGAGACGTTCTTTTGCCGAGTGATATTACCAAAAATGGTATGTCCCCTGTATTCAATGACAGATGTTGTTTGGACGACGGTGGAATGAGTCCACGGATTTTAAATCAAGTCGCAAGAAAGCAGCACAATTTATACACTCATAATGTCCCTTGTCGTTTTCCATCCGAGGTGACAAAGTGCCACCTGCGCCCATGGGCGGCCTTGATCGCAGAACACCTCACGGCCGCCCGATGGGAGGGCATTCAAGCTCCAAGAGGGTCAACAGACAGAATGAAGTATCTTCCTCTCAAGTAGTCAACCCTGAAGAATAAGTCAACGAGGGAATCTTTAATCTTATAATAACTTTAGCTTTTTTAATTACCTTTACAACTATGAATAGTAGAATCATTGACTCACTATTTTGCGTTTTCGTTTAAAAGGAGGATGGTTATTCAATGGATGACGTCCTTTGGCATCCTCCGAGAAAAAAATGTCGCCAAAAAATGTCCAAGTGGTTCCGCCATAGTCCCCATTCGTGGATAGTTTGAGCAATCGTATTGGTTGAAATGTTACCTGTAGTGCACACGTAACGAATCATGCCGAAGATGCCATACTGCAAAAAGATATCTTATGCTTATTTACGGAAGTGACATAGTTGGGGTTATTGGAGGTCAAAGGTCTGTGACATGGACAGACAGACAAACCGAAATCACACACTTCTCGGCATTTCCTGAAAAGTGTTTAACGAGACGATTGAGCCCGAGTCCATCCAAGACGAATGATTCAAAATTCATGAATTTCGAGTTATGACGTTGTTGCATCTCATGAGCGATATTACGGCAGTTAACAATTGCCATACCCTGTCACGTTTCAATCAATACAAACTGTTCACAGGCCCACTTTTACACTTAATGTCAACTATATATGCATACAGAGTGATTCGAAATTTAATATTTGGCAGGGATTTAGGGCAAGGAATAGAAGACCATTTCACACGAGAAAACATGGGCGCAAACGGATGCATCGCGGTGTAGGGGGGGCTTGGTGTAAACGATTCCCGTTCACGCTCCGCCCTATATAGCTCAGTTCAATTTAAACTTCATGGTCAGCAGGGTCTTCGTCCATGCTGTTTTTCATCACAGTCCATGGAAAGAAGTCTATTGCAGATTAGTTCGACTGAGACCCATCCATTGAGCTCGACGAGCATGATCACCTGACCAGAAAATGTTGGAGAAATTATGAATCACTCGGTACATACCGAGAGCTATTACTTTGTTAGAAATATCAGCTTGCTGTACTCCCTCTGTGTGTCTCAGTTTCGTCAGCGTTAATCCATGAGAAAAACTAAACACTCGAGTTTCATCCAATAGAGAGGACATGACCTTGCATCCATTTTTGGAAAATCTCCGCCTATTGGAAAACGTGGAACATGAACATTCAGAAACCATTTTAATAACTATGTCATTTTATCTCTCAACACCCTTTATTGAAAAATGTGTCCCAAAAAAGCGACATAATTTTACATGTATTTCAATACTATTAGTTCACAACAGCTTTAATCTATTGTGACACTCTTTCGTAAGCTGTAGAATAGGCTTCACATGTATTTTTTACCTGTATTTAAATACTCCTGGTTCACAACAGCTTTCGTCTATTGTGACACTCTTTCGTAAGTTGTAGAATAGGCTTCGCATGTATTTTTCTATCCATAGGTGACACTCCTAAAAATTTCAACATAGGGTTACCAGGCGAAATCCGTGAAAGAGGAGTGATCCAATGACATAGTCCATGAATATCGTTTTAATATGGCCATCATGAAACTCAAAAATGAGGGGGGTTCAGGGGGGGGGGATCTCCCCCTGACGAGGCTCGAACAGCCGAGATTATTTTTATACTTTTAATATTTCTAGAGTTTGTAGTTAATTCATATTTAAGAGAAAAGAAAGAGGATTCCATCAAAAGTGAAATTGGGTTCAAACCACAAAATTACGTCCATTAGCCCAAAATATCCATCCCCCCCCCCACAATGGCCAGAAATGGGAACAAACGCTGTGAGCTAACCCTCCCCCCCCACCCCCGCGGTAGATTAAGATCAAAGAAAAGACAGAGAACAGAGTTGGGTGGAAAACTATTGATGGGGGAAAAAAAGAGTAGGGGGAAAGTTTTCCGAGAAGAATCAGAGGGGGCCACTCCCGTGGAAGCGGGGGGGGGGGGTCGCTAAGCAACGCCGAAATAATTACGAAGTTGTCCTTTCAGCAACTTTCATTCGGCATCGAGGAGAAACACTGGCAATTAATTGAAAATGAATCTTGCCACCTTATTACGGAATCGGTAATTGCTACTTCCCGATCAATACAATGGCCTAAAATGAAAGCAATTACGTAACGGACCGCATTTTCCGCTCACTGACCTCTAGTCTTCCCCGCAGTAGGGTCCGCGATTTTTTGAGCCATTAAAATGCACGCATCCAGAACTATTTTCCCGTTTTAAACGATGAAAAGCGCGTATTATTAACATAACACTCGCAGATGTTCACTGTCGTTAGCTTTATTCAAACTGTATTGTTATTAAATGATGAAGTTCAAAAGACCCGAACTCGGTAAAATGTGTATGCAGGTGCACTATGGAAAACGGGCATTTCTGAAATCAAATTTTAAAAAATGAAGTAAAGATAACAAAAAATGAGCTGATGAAATGCTGTCTTGAAAAAAGGCCATTCTCTTGACGAAAGTTTTATAGTTACACGAGAGGTTTAAAATCGATCTTTTTCTATTCTTTTTCAGTTTTAGGTTAGTTGAGATGTTTCACAAAAAACAAATAAATAAAATCTTACTCAATAAAATATCAAAATCCCGTTTCCAGCTCTGTATCATTTAAATAGAGCAATACCCAAGTACCGAAGTGAAATGAATTGTAAATAATTTCAAACTATTACATTTTTTTCTTTTTCAGAAGTATAGTGAAACCTGTGAAGCTGACCCTCTGTCTAAGTTGGTCCAAGAACGGAATGGCTTGCTGACTTTAACATTGAGTGAACTTTTTATATGTGGACAACCTGTCTAACTTGTATGTTAATCAGGTGTATTAGGCTGAATGTGTTCCAAACCATAGCTCAGAACCTTTTTATGTCGACCACTTCCAGAATTTTTTGCTATGACTTTCTTCTACCAACGTTTACATTTTTTCCCCTATTTCTCTAAATTCTATAAAACGTGCAGACAAACAGTGGCAGATGCAAAATATTTTTTGAGAGGGGGCTAAATTTTTAAAAACGCTTATTTCACCCAACTAAAATGTACTATAAATCAAAATTTTAGTCTAAACCCATGTGTATCCTTTTGGGAGGGGCTCAGTTATAAAATATTTATTTTATTTATTTTTTATTTATTTATTTATTTATTTCATAAAAGAAATGCACACTACAGATTGAAATCCATTTACAGTGATGCATAAAAGGACAAATTACAAAAGACAAAATTAAAAAAGATAAAATACTGAGATAAAATAAATACCAGTCATGACTGCAAAAGTTCAAAACACCTAACTCTAAAGACTTTAAAAGACATGTTAAAAATATCCAAATCCAAAGAAAACTTATTATAAATTTTATAAAATTTATATAACGAAAAGTATATGCAATTATATTTTATAATTGGATCCACAAATAAATGGCTATTACGAAGAGACCTGTTCGGTACATTGACACAAATACTTTGAAGAATATCACTGCAGTCTACCCTATTATTGACAACTTTATAAAAAAATAATAAACAAAATAGATCACGACGAGAACTTAAACTAGGAAGACCAAAAATACTTCTCAAGTAAGATGAAGAAATATTCGGAATGTAAATAGGATTACTTTTGTAGTATAAATAACGAGTAAACTGAGTCTGCACCCGCTCAAGAATTTTCATTTTATTTTTATAATACGGATCCCAAATAAGACTACAATATTCAAGATTAGAGCGTATCAAACTAAAGTATAAGATTTTTAATGCATGAAGGTTAGAAAATTCTTTAGTTTTGTACTTAAGAAAACCAAGTTTTTTGTAAGCCTTAGAGATAATGCTATTGATATGGATTGAAAATTCAAGTTTCCTGTCAAACACAACGCCCAAATCAGTTATGGAATCCGAACGAAATAAGGGAAGATTATTAATATGATATGAATAAATTAAAGTTTGAGATTTACGAGAATAACTAAGAATACTACATTTCATAATATTAAGAAGTAATTTGTTGTCAGCGCACCATTCATATAAACTATTAAGATCGCTCTGTAAAAGACAAGCATCAGTAACAGACCGTATCTCTTTAAATAATTTCAGATCATCAGCAAATAAAAGATACTTAGAAAATTTCAAAACTGAACACAAATCATTAATAAACAAAATAAAAAGTAAAGGTCCCAAATTAGAACCTTGGGGAACACCAGAAGTAGAGGTAAAATTCTCAGAAACAGCACCATTAAAATACACACAAAGCTGTCTATTACACAAGTAAGAAAAAATCCAGTCAGTAAGATTAATGTGAAAACCCAAGCCAATTAATTT
The DNA here is from genome assembly GCA_038373885.1 of Cheiracanthium punctorium. Classification (NCBI taxonomy): domain Eukaryota; kingdom Metazoa; phylum Arthropoda; class Arachnida; order Araneae; family Cheiracanthiidae; genus Cheiracanthium; species Cheiracanthium punctorium. The sequence goes on from JAWZYV010011044.1 coordinate 648,815, forward strand.
CTTAAGAAGAATTCCAAAGTCAATAGAGTCAAATGCCTTGGAAAAATCTGTATAGATGACATCAAGTTGATATCCGTTTTCAAACGAAGAAATAATATTGCTATTTAAACAAAATAGATTAGTAAGCGTAGACCGTTTAGGAATAAAGCCGTTAGCTTTTTAAAGTGTGTAATAAAGCAGAATGTTACCCTTTAGCCCCTCCCCTGGATCCGCTGCTGCCGACAAACTGAGGTTCATGACTATTTCAGTCCAGATTCTTAATGCATCCTCTATCTTCACTCCTTATGTAAGTAAAATCTTTTTTGTAACTACAATAGTACGTATACAATAGTTAGGTATGTGTGGAGTACAAAACCCTTCATCCATAACGCACATAATGCAAAATGTATTCATGCCCTCATAAACTGAGTTTCTTAATTAAATGGACTTGTTTTGGTTCCACTGACTGCCGTATGTAGTCTATACAGGGTGTTTCAGCACAGCGTTTACAAACTATCGGGAGAGATAGAGTACACCAAGACGGTTCAGAATCCCATGGCCATGTGGGGTCGGAAGCGTCGTCTTCATGTACCTATTCATAATCACTTTGGAAGAAGTGTTCGGGTAATAGTAACCTTTCCGACCCTGGATTTTCAAAAACGAGTCGATCTTTCACCCGATTGCACTCGATAAAAAAGGGTTCATTCAGAATTTTTTCTATCATTCAATGGATAAAAGGGTCGGAGAAGAGCCCCTTGTTCATGAAACTGGGTTCAGAAATGAGACTTCAACACTTCTTTCAAAGTGATTATGAATAGGTACACGGAGACGACGTTCCCGACCCCACATGGCTGTGGGATTCTGAACCGTCTCGGTGTACTCTATCGCCCCCGAAAGTGTGTCAACGCTGTGTCTGGAACGCCCTGTATAATAACTGTACGTACTATGACACTCTTCAATAATTAATACACAATACAGTAATATGTACGTATCATCAATGTTTAACCCTAATAAGCAATGTTATTCCTATTGTGTAACATTTTGACGTCCTAGTTTGTGTCATGTTGTAGTCTACCGCATGTAATGTAGTGTATACGTACGAAGATGGTCAAATAAGAAAAGCAAAAAGTAAGCGTTGTGCCCTTGATAAGTGGACAACGAAAACGTGGAACCTACGGATGGACGCGAGACGAGACAGAGATTTACATTTTTTTTTTGGCGAGATGGGACACACATTTTTAACATTACGTCATACGGATTTTGCGAGACGCCTATTTTTCGTCTCGCGTCCGTCCCTAGTGGAAACACTTTTGGCAAGTTTCGCTGTATTTTTAAAATCTGCAAAAGTAGTTAGAAGGATCGCGTTCGAGATGACTCCTATAGAATCTTGTTCCACTCTTCCCGAAATATTACCATTCGCAAAAAGAGGTACGGCCTCCCTCGAAGTATATATATATATATATATATATATGGAGCATGAGGTTCTTGTGCGTTGTGAAGTGACACAAATTGCGGCCGTAAAGAACAGATCAAACAAAGCGTACGCTGGAGTGTTTACCTCGGAGCCGCATTCAGCGCGTCATTGGAATAGCGATCACTCTCTCTCTCTGGCTTTATCTTGGAACTTCAATGCTGATAATATATATAGGTGTGTGTGTTATTTTTTCCAGCACGAACCCAGAAAGAGGCTGCCAGGTTTCTATGATATATTGGCTTCCAAATGTTGAGAGAAATGAAGAAAATGGATCCTGTTTACAAAGTTTAGAAAATGCAGTGATTGGACTCACTTTTTTTGTTTTGGAAACACCTGTATTTTAGGTCGTGTTTTTAACACTTTCCAACAAGGTTGAAAAGGGTTTATGATTTCGGTTTGTCCGTCTGTCCGTCCGTGCTCTCACTTCCGTCAATAGGCATTGATTTCTACGAAATTTATCTAGGTTACTCTTATCTACTGTAGCATGTACCCTATTGAAAAGGGTCTTTGTAGCATTTACAGTTTCTATACATCCACGCCAGTGATTCCCTTGGGAGGGTCTATGAAGCTTTTAAAAGGGGTTTATAGTCTAGGGGGTCTTTTGGGGGTCAATGATGAACTTTTCTGTTTCAAAATTTTTTAATTTAATTTTTTAAGGAATGGATAAATAATAATAATATATGTTTTACTATTTACAAGTAGAATACAGATTTGCATGGGCGATGCAGTTCACGTACCTAAATCCGAGGTGGGTCTAAAATTTTTGCAGGAAACTGTACAATAAGACGAGTGACATACAGGGAACTACTTTTGACGCCTCGCACGTGGACGGCTACCATTTTTAACATGGATGGGATGAAGATGCGTTTTATTAATTAAATCGATGACGCCTAGCCATTTTGTCATTTATTTCTTTTCCCGTTTCTCGAACCGTTTTTAAGGTAAGAATGCTCGCTCCCAATGGAGCCAACCCGATGGCACTGTCAGCATTTTCTTTTTCGTAGCGGGTGGCAACGTGACTACACTGAGATTCCACTTTTATCACTATATCTGTCTTTTTTTTTTAATTATTGAACTATCCTTCCATTTCGTGCTCGGTGGCTCTTTTAGGTATTCAAAAAGGAGGGGATCTACTGGGGAAAAAAATTCTTTCGAAGGGGTCTCAGGGATAGAAAAGGTTAGGAACCCGCGATCACCACGAAAGGACACACATTCACGAGCCGAAAGAAAAGACTCGAAACAGAGATTCGATTCTAGAAAAATGTTTCCAATACATGGATGGAGACATCGAACCTTTTCTCCGAGAATCGAATGCAGTGCTGAAAAAAAAAAGTTATCTGCATTCCTATTATTCTAGGACGACGAATAACTATAAATATCATAAAATACTTTGCTGTTGGTTTTTTTTTAAACAAATGTATACAGCGGTCAAGTCCAAAGTAAACACAAAGCGCTGTTTTAACCCTATCGCTACCGTAGGGATACGCATGTACTATACGGTTTCTAAAGGGATAAATAGGCCGAATGCATGTCCCACGACATAACTCACAACTCAGTGTCATTTTTCACTTTTTTCGGCATTCAATCGATATTAATGTTGTACAATGGATGTATTAAAGTACTTGTGTCATTTTTGTTTCTTTCAGAAAAAAAAACCAAATTGGTAGCTTTCATTCATAATAATAATGCTACAATCTACGAAGTATTCTCTTCTTAAGAGCCTATTCTTATTTTATTAGCCTATTATCATTTATTTATTTATGGCTTGAGATATTACGAACCTTATGCTTTAAAATGTTTAGAGTTGACTTGTTTCTTGTTTGTTTCACCCATTCCATTTTTTTCGGTGCGAGTCGACGAAGCCTCGTTGGCCCGCTGCGTTCTTTTACGTTTTTTCAATGGGTAGAGAACATTCAACGTACCAACACTCGGCCAGTCTGTCATCCAAACGTTCACGACCGACACGGTCGCATTCGACTATCCGAAATCGATTCAACAGGAAGGGATGCCACGCATTCCATAATGCGGGAAAAGGGACGCCATTTTGTCAAAGCGTGTAGGCTCGTCCACAGAAATGGGAGTGTTATTAGGTTGTAACGAAAGTTTCCCGCCACCACCAATATCGCCTGCAAACAGTTCACGTGGGTGTGTTTGCCCCTATTTTGTCAAACGATACGTGTCATTTGAAAGAAAGAGACTTTACTTTAGAACACTGTGTCGTTAAAAAATATCGCTATCGTTCAGTAAAGGTGTCTGAAATGGAACTATCGCGTGACTGGATTAGGACCATCCTTGACTTCCAGTTCTGTTGCAAGAAGTCAGCTACAGAATGTCAAAGAATGATGTGCGTCATTTAGATTCTAATATTGTATCCTATGGCACCGTGAAGGTTTGGTACTGAAAGTTAAAAAACAGGGCCTCTGACATTCAAGGAGCGGAGCTCTCTGGCCGACCTACGGATGTCGAGGAGGGCCACCTACGAGAACTTGTGGGAGAAGATCCGTGTTGAACCACTCGAGAGCTAGCGAAAGAGTTCGACATGAATGCCATGCCCATGAGCCCTGCTATGCATCCCATAAACTGCATGCACAAGTTCAATCGCTAGATGCCAGTTGAGCTGACTCGAGCAGATTGGGCGGAGAACTTTCGTTACAACCTGACATTTCGCATCGATACGTGCGATCGGACTGCGAAATAGTTTGCACTCAAGGTTGAAAAAAAAAAAAGAATAGAATAGATCCGATCCAAGAGGTAGTTTATATTCATAACCGCGCCAAAAGAGATTCACGCTAGAAGATGAACACGTGTATTTTGTCGGACGGACAGGGGACCGTCAAAATGTGCGCCACCAAAAAAGGAATAGGTGTCGACGGTCGTGGATACAAAGTAACGAACGAACAGTCAGAAAAGAGTGCGAGATGAAGGGAGGATCGACAGAGCTAGCTTATGCTGTTCCTTCAAATTATCATTTAATAAAAGGTACCTTTATACTTATACTAGAAGTCAAAGCCCGTTGTGGAGGCGATGACAGAGCTAGAAAAACATTGGACGAAAATAGGTCTGCACTCAGTGCATTGAATCTCCGTCCACTTAAAATAAAAAATATTTCACTGAAATACTTTAAAAATCATAACTATTAAAGAAACAAAAAAGTTTATCGTTATTTTAGAAATTTTTCCACGCAGATCTCTCACGTTAGGTATTTTTAACGGCTTGCTTGTGACGGCCGAAGTCCGTTCGGGCAAATAGAACGTTTTCACAAATACATTCCACAGGCAAGAGGTTAAAAAAAACAAATTATTTAAACAATTTTGGAAAGTTTCAACTAGTACGATTTATCCCGGGTTCCCCTCATTTTGAGCCCATTCCAGAGGAGGGACACACCCCCCGAAATCGGCACCCGAGTGGAGCGTCCAGACCCACTGCGGGACCGTTTTTATACATTCTAAAAAGACACACATTACATAGATGTACGGAATCGTCTCGGTCTGCTCCCTGTTTCGGGTCGATCGTTGAAAATGGGAGCCCTTTCATGTTCCGCGTGTCCACGAGCGCCTCATCGCGGGCTTCGAAGTTCGAGAACCGACCCCCGAAAAATCCCTCATTGAAATTCGCGTCTATCCCACAAAGTCCCAACATTAAGGCATCTCTCGCTCTCTCTAATGGAGATCTTCTTTTCGTCGCCTGTTCCCGAATTGCAAATCCAGAGAAGAAGACTTTGCCCAACAAGGATTCGGAAAGAGCCCATGTTTCCCCAAAACTCCCTTTTCCCAAAGAATTGTTTTCAGGCAAGTCCCCCCCCCCCCCACTACAAATCCGAGAGAGAGAGAGAGTTCTGCAAAGGAGGAAGGGAGAGAAAGAGAGACATTTCCCAAAGAAACAAGATCGAAAGCACTTTTGAGACGGAACACACTTGCTGACGTGTACGGTAAAGTGTCCGCGGAAGAAGAACAAGGAGAAGTTGGGGAGGGGGTGGGCTATCCTCTGTGTCTTTCCCCTTTTACCCTCCAGAGTCGCGCTCGCCGAGAAGAGTGGAGCAAGTCTTCGGCTACGGTTTTGCAAAAAGATTTAAATGCGTGTCTGGGCGAAAGGGTAGAATCCGAGAGAAACACTTTTTGAAGGGCGGTTTCGTTCCGTTCGTTATTTTGGGGATCCGTTCCGCTTAAAGAGCATCGTGATGAACGGGTACGGAACATTGTCTCGCCCTATCTGGAAATATTCCTACCTTTTAATGTCTTATCGGTCGACTAGAGGTCAAAGCCCGTGGTTTGGGTGGATGAAAATGAGCTCTATTGAATGTAGACCTATTTTCGTCCAATGTTTTTCGAGTGCCTGTTCTACACTACTGGCCAAAAGTATTGCATGTTAGAGAAAGCTAACCATCGATTCAAGAATAAGCCCAGAAAAAATGGACAGGAAATTGGCCAGATTTAAATATTTATGTAGTAAAATTGAAAAAAAATACTTCTGGAAATCATTAAAATACAAAATAAAAGCTTCAGGAACCCATCCTTTAAGTGGGCACCCTGAAACAACGAAGGAAGTGTTGTAAAACAGTCTGGATTGTTTATCTATAAGAGTGGCTGTTTTGTGATCCAAGTCAAGCCTGCTCAGCAACATAATTAAATAAAGGATCTTGAGTTCAATGGCATTTATGGATGATCCTATTCTTGCAGAAAAACTTTAAATGAATTCTATTTTTAATTTTATTCCTGCGAGCCAAAATGGATTATGATTTCTATAATAACCTATATATTTTTTACGCTATTTTTTCAATACATTGAATAATTATTTTTGTTCTTTAACTTGATGCTATCTTGGTAATGCATCTTGTTGATGCTATCTTGTAATTGCATTTATCATAAAATTGCATTTTATTTCTCTTTGATTCAATTAATTTAACATGCTGACGTTAAAAAATATCCATTATATTGATTTTTAATTTTGACGGGGGAGAAGGGGCTTCCTCTTGAGAAAGGTTAGATTTCTGAAACTTGCAATGCTTTTGGCCAGTAGTGTAATTGCCTCCACAACGGGCTTTGACTTCTAGTCTTAGAGATATCCTTCTATTTGAAATGAAACAAAATTGATATATGTTATTAAGGATTACACGATGTAGCTTTCCATCGAAAATAGAGTCTGCATAGTTAAAAGTTTTTCTACAGGAGCACTTAAAATAATTTCAATACAATACGGTCAATAACAATTTGGAGACAAGCATCTATTTAAAGCATATAATACTATCCTACAATAGGATTAGCTAATGATCCGACAACGCTCGTGTGCCTCCCTCAAAAGTGGCGCCAAAAGTCGCCCATGTTGGTGACTTTTGCGATAAATTACCAAATAGGTTGCGAAAAATTAAATGCTTTGAAAAATGCACCGAATGTTGCGATATTTTCATTATTGGGCGATACATCGAAAAAGGTATTTACGTATTATCCGGGCGGTCATCCACGCCAAACTATTTTTTCCTCAAATTGGCTGGCAAACGGTTGCTAATCGTATTCCGAACCATCCAAAATTTCATGCGTCCGGCATTGATCATGGCGAAAAAGTTGCTCGTCTCGGCAATGAACCGATTTAGCGTATTGTGTTTTGTTAAGGAATGGATAAAGTTTATCTGCCTAGGAGTAGGAGGGGTCTCTGACCGACGAAAATCCGTTAATGCATGACAATCCAAAACGGGTTACTGGATTTACACGGAACAAAATTGCAAACTTTGATTATTTAGCGCATGGAAAATTAATTTTAGATGGCTAACTCTTAAAAGAATAAATTTCTTGCTATTCGTGTTCTTCCGATAGCATTATATTGTATAAAAGGAATATTTATACATTTTTAACTTGCCAGCACCCATTGAGAGGCCTTTATGATTTCGGTTTGTTTGTCTGTTCTGATGTCCACCCGCCCAGTGTTCTAACTATTGTAAGTATGCTTCGATTTGTGTGAAATTTATGTTTCTTTCTATGTACAGTACCATGTACCTTATTGAAAATGGTGTAAGTAGCATTTTTAGTTCTTTTAAAGGAGAAAAAAAATCCAATACATCGCACTCTATGGACAATCGTTCTTGAAAATGTATTTTAGAGATATTCGGTTTTTTGAAAGAAAACTAAGTTGACATATATATAATATAAAATAGCTAAACTTACGTAATATGAAATCCCTAGTAAAACATTAAGTAGTAGCACATGATGACAAAAAAGTACTGAAAAAACTGAAAACATGAAATAAAAAATTGACAATCCAGAGGCAAGAAATTGTATAAAACAGAGCTGTTAAAGCCACAGAGAAGTGGGAGGACAAGCCAAGCAAGATCACATGGGCGTAAGCCTAATTGTTCGATCCCATGCAATGAAGTGGAGATGGAGAGTAAAATTGAAATGGAGTACTCCATTATCAAGTACCACCGTACTCACATTTCATAAGCTCGTTAATTGGCATCATATGCTATATTGGCACCATATACTTTTATATTTTTTCACTTTGTCAATGGATTATCTTGGGATTTCAATTTACATAAGTAAGCTATTATATATTATATATACATATATATATTACTAATGCTCTCAAAATAATGCTCTCCATTGAGAATAATGTCTGTACTATTAATAGTTCTTCTACAGGAACACTCAATACTTTACAGTCTGTGTCATTTGAGAGACACTCGTACATCTCTACACGCTTAAACCAAAGGAGCGAAATTCGATCAGTCGGAGTCGAAAGTGAGCCAAGTGAGCTTCTCCTTTAGGAGCGTTTTTCGATCACAAGAGCGGAAAGAATATAACAATAAGCGAGGGGAGAATTTCTCGGAAAAAACAGGGAGGGAGAAAAGGCGTTCTCAGAAAAAAGACTACTTGAAGAGCACTTTCGCGGAAAAAACGGTAAGTAACCATGGAGACGGGTCGCTCCGCAATGTATCGTTTTTTTCGCTCTTTGGGTTTAAGCGTGTAGCACTAGACAATGAGTCTAAAATTTTAATATTCTTCAGTTAAACGTGAGAAAAAAATTAAAGGCCTTTTAGAGGGTCTCATAAAATTGCATTTATAGTTATAATGCACCATTATCCTATCTACGAAATCTCGCCCGTTTTAAGGAAAATACATCGCCCAATGGGTCGCAAACCTTATTTTTGTGTTGGAAAGTGTATTGTGATCTATGGCGTTTGGCATGATTTATCTTTCTTGTTTTGCTCTTGCTGTTTGAACCCTAGGGGCAACACGCTGTCGTTGTACCGGGGTTTTCTTGTACACGATTTCCTTTTAGTACGAACATTTTATTGTTTCGCTATCGTTGCAACGAGATTTCGTCGTAATCGACATCCGAAGACGTCAGTCTGAGATCACAGACAGACAGACAGACAAAACGGAATCCCACTTTTCCACATGTTTGAAAAGTCGTAATTGTTGGGGAAAAAAAAAAGAAAAAACGCGACAGCCAGTCCGGTCTGGTCAAAACTAGCTTTTTCACCAAAGGGCCCAGTCGAGAGAACGCCGCCGGTTGTCCTCGCCCGGGGAATGGACCCAACCAAAACCACCTGGACATTTTGACTCTTTGATTCAAGAGGAATCAATTTGATTTCAATAAAATGTTTGAGGAGGACATAAGTTACGCTAGAATCCTTTTCTCTGAATCGCATCATTTCCCGTAAAAAGGATTTCTCCCTCGCTCCTTTGCTACATTCATAGCAACCCTTCCTTCCCCAACAAAGATTATTTATTCCTAAAGTATAGGGCATGGCAATCCTAATTTTTCGAGTTAGGATGCTTTGCGATGGAGAAACATCTTGAAAATTTCATTTTGGAGGAACTGTACTCGAATACCAGACGTAAAGTCTGGTAGTCGAGTGGTAATCGGAATGGGAGTCGTCTACGTTCGAGACGACTCTCCATTTCGATTCTTTTGACTGAAGTTGTAAGCAACAAAATTCGAACTGATTCAGAAAGCAAAAGCATCCAGGTTTCGCAAAAAAACAAAAATCTGTAACCATAAAATGAAACGCAAGTCAGGTTTTTGTCCGAAATTTCCATTTTAGAGGTAGGAAGACACCTCCTATACACGGACGGGAAAACGTGCACGAATGAATGATCTTTTACTTCTAATGAAGAGTCTCCAATCAGGGTCCCTCTCAAACAGGGAAAAAATTATTTCGAATCTTCAAGGGTTCCATTTTTGTCAACCCTTTGAAGCGCAGACATTTTCACATCCCTGTAGAAGACCCATTGGATAGACTGACTGCCCAAAGCCGAAAATGGGCAGACCTTGCCATCGATGCATTGAACTACAGACATCATGGCGGTCGATCGAATGGCCTGTCTGGCTTCGCAGAGCTCTAGACGCTTTCTGACACAGCCGGCTGTGCGGCCGCGAAGTCCGTTGGCCTAAACGCTCGTGTCGCGTTGTTCGCTGCGGTGGCCCACGACTTATTCTGAGCCCCGATATACAGTCGTCCAACCTCGCTACGACGAAATGGAAACGAGCCAACGAAACACTTCTCGCAGCAGAAAATCGTGTCTCAGTCTCCTACACGACATTCCACTGTTCCAAGACTCTTTCATAATAACGAACTGGGTATCGGAAATACGGCAACAGTGCATTTCGCTCGACTTACGCCGTTTCTCGATAGAGTCACACGCCACCACCACCACCACCACCACTCACAATTGAGGGAGAGGGGTGGAGAAGGAAATAAGGCAGCACACCCCCCTCCTCTTACAACAAAAATGAAAAAGGAGGCATAATAGGAAGGAGGAAGGCAGGAAAGAGAGGGAGAAAATTTCCAACTTCCAAAACTGCCATTGTTAACTAGAGAAGGAGAGAGAGCGAGCAGCCGAACGAAGTCTGGGAGTAATTGGGCCTTCGGGCCACGCAGCTTCATTGGGGTTGGGCTCTCCACCGCACGCTGTGGTTAACAAGGCAGGGGGCCCGACCCCCTCTTCTCCGCCACCGAAACTTCATTCCTCGGGGCTACGGAGACGGGGAGGGCCACTTGGAAGAGCCCCGGCACGCGAGGAAGAACAGGAAGGGATTTTTGCGATTTAAATGAACGCGCGGTGCAGCACACGACCCGTGGGGAAAGAGTTCTTTTTCCAGTGATTCCTCCCTCGCTCACAACACTTCGATTGTTCTACCACTATCCTCCGCCATCGGAGAGTACGATACAGGGTGGGGCCCATAGAAGCGGTCCGTTTCCACTACCCTAGTAGCGCAACTAGTCCAAAACATGTTTTTTGACGTTCAAAACACGTCTTTTGAACGTCAAAACACGGGCTTTGAACGTTCTTTGAACGTGTTCTGAACCAGTTGCGCAACTAGGGACACTTTGAATTCGTTTGTACCAGCATTCACCGAGGAGGCAAAGACCCGCAAGGACTTCCAGCGACTTCCCGTACAGAACAGTCTTTCGAATCCTCGACACAATCTTCACTCCTGACCGAGTGGTTGGCAGTGGCCAGCCTGGTCTGGGCCTTCCCTGGCCACCCGATCTATCTGCCTGCGACTACTTTTTGGCGAGGAACCCTGCAAGTCTTTGGTGTATCGCAATAACCCTCGCAGATTTCATTTAGGACATTTCTGATGAGATTCTTTCCAGCAGTGCATCTTCGATCCGCCTTCAGCCACTAGCTGACCAGGGCCCAAAAATGCCAAAAGAGGAAGATTGGTCATTTTCAACAACTGCTTTAGTCAAGTTAGATGCTATGTAGTATTTATATAGTAGTAGGCTATGTAGTATTTCGATTTTCTTTGCCTTGTTTTTTTTTTTTTTTTTGTAACCCGAAACTCTGTTCTCCGGGCCACATTCATTGGCTCCACACCCTTGTAGCAGAACTAGTTCTGAAGACGGTCAAAACACGTCTTCTGAACGTCAAAAAACGTGTTTTGAACGTTTTCAGAACTAGTTGTGCTATTAGGGCCTGTGCAGGAATTCATTGTTATTTCGCAAGACGACCGCAAAGCCTCCAAGATGCAGAATGATGTGCAACGCGTCTATTCATTGGGAAACTCAAGCAGCGTACGTACTCGGATAGCGTACTCGGCTGTTGGCTTTTTGACGTTTTGTAATCGGTTTAGGTAACCTCGAAGGGGGGAAAACAAAGCGATTGCCGGTCCAGGAACACTGGGGGTAAACAGATCTTCCGGTAACAGAAGGGAATTTAAACCGTTTAGCCTACTGGCAACGACGGAGCGAACCCACTTTACAACCACTGCCCTCAGAAGCTCCGTCTCAATCCTGCATGTTTGTTTTCTATCGGAGATTTTGTCCCCGTTGCTTACACCCTAATTCAAAAGTCCCTGCGCCGTGAACCCTCAGCTTTCGGAAGGAACGCAACAACCCTCCATCTACGATGACAGATTTCTGTAGGTTTCCTTGTCCAATATCTGTTCGGGATTCTGGTACAATGAGGTACAGTGTTGAGTGCGTAGCGGCAACCTATTTCAATGGAGGGCTCCATGGACGCCTGTTCCACAGAGCACGGATAGGCAAAACAAAAAACGGGGTGTGGCTGCGTCGAGGACACGGCCGTGTGTTTTGCCCGAATACATGCCCGTAACCCAGTGGCGTAGTCAGAAATTTTTCACGAGGGGGGGGATTACGAGTACTGCAACTCACATATATATGTACACGTGTGTGCGATGAAAGAGTGAGCAATATACTTTTTGTATGGCGAAAAATTCCTCATGGGGGGGGGGTTGTGGACCCCCCCTTGGCTGCGCCACTGATTTAACCGCTTCGCTCGATCGCAGGGTGTTTTACGGGCATCCCTTGAATGCTCTGGACGAGCCGTTTCCAACCGTCCACGTTCTCTCTATTTTGATTTGGCTTTTTGACGAGTATAGGCCGACATCGCATCCTTCCTCTTTTACTTTTTTTTACCTCATCGCTCTATAGATTCACTACAACTATTTTTCACTCAAGTTTCATGTACGCCATCGATCGATTGGGCGGGAGCAGACTATCGGGAAACGCAAACGAACGTTCTAGCTTCTCCGCGTCCAAACGGATACTCAACAGACAGGATGGGACGCAGCGAAACGACCTCCCCATGGCGGCGCTTCCCCTTCCACCGCAAGCGATGCGTCCCAGTGTTCACCCGGTGCAACGCTTTCTCGCATCCTTTGGCTATCAGGGGTGTCGTTCAGTGTTGGATGTAGAGGATAGACGGGCAGCTGTCCCATCCAACCGTTTCCCCCGATTTTGTGACCGTCCGTTTTTCAATGCTAGTTTTGAACTTCAGAGTCTAAAAATCCTGCAGGGCTATTTTAATGACGACGACGGACCGTCTCGGCCACTCAAAGGGTTCAAGTCTGCAGTAGAGCACTCTTCCGTGTAGAGAGTCGGAAGGATGGGACTTTCGAGGATCCAAAATGAACCACCGGTGGGCAGAAGCCAAGAAAAAAGTGCGCAACAGTGGGTTCTTAGCCACTTCCGAAAATGTCGGTCCATCTCTTAAATGACCTATCAGACCGATAGCAGGTGAATGGGAGTCTGTCAGACGAATCCGAAATTTCGATGAAAATCCATTCACGAGAAGAGGATTCGAACGCATCCGTTTGTTCAACAGGGATCTACTTCATTATTTTATCGTATCACGATGAAAATCCCGTACAACCCGCGACGAGGAACATCGATGGACACAAAAAGAAGACAGAACCTCCTCCGAAAAGACTGTGGGTCGGAGTTGCTTTTCCAGAGCCAAGAGTGCTCCGAAGGAAAAACCCGTTGGACAGGCACTTCGGCCAGTGGACCAAAACAGAATACGGCTCGTGTGGTTTCGGTTTGTCTCTCCGCACTCTCGCTAAAGGTATACGTCGCAAGATAGGGACACTTCGGGGCTAGGGACCTTATTCAAAAGCAGGAGAGGGGTAGCCCGAGAGGGGATCGCAAGATATCATCCCACAAAAGTTTCAAATGAGAGATCGTAAGCTACGTGCCCTGCAGAAATATCATTCATTGGTTCATGATGTATTTCATACTATACCGCCACGAGCGCTGTAAGCTAGGGGGACCGTGACCCCCCCCCCCAATATTTTGTCTGGGTAGGACGGAGGAGAAGTCGAACCCCTTAAATATAGTAAAAACTGTGAAAAAAATGTTATTTTTGACGTGTTGAATGATATCAGTATGATTTTAAAACTCTTCTCAACAGTGTCAATGAAACTTATTTAAAAATATGTCTATCTCAAGTGAAAAGCATCTACTTTCCTACCTATCAATGGCAATGAATCCTTTTTCTTCCTTTTTAATATTATTAAAAGAAAAGAAAATTGGACAGTAGACTAGGTTGAGAATAGAACAAAAGAGTCTTAACAGGTTGCTTTTCTAAATGAATTTCCTATTTTTCGTCCCTTCATGTTGGCATCTGAACTCTATCGGCTGCTATTATTCAAGAAAAGGTACAGTGAATGGTTTTAAGACTTCAAAACAACATCTCGAATCCTTTTTCCTGTCAAAACACGGCGTTTAAAGGAGGGTAGCGTATGGGCAACCCCGGGCCACAACAGGGTTCATGAAGGGATGAACGCAACTCCAGCTAAGAGAAAATCTACTTTTTTGAGTTAATCTAAACAACTTACGGAAGAACCTATTTTGGGGAGGGAATAAAAATGGCGTATTATGGCGAAAACCATAGAGATGGCAACGCAAGGAGACGGCGTTCGCTATCGGACAGTGAAGCCGAAACGGTTACCGATCCGCCCTCTAGAGACCCATTGCATTGGACTGCGTTTATTCTAGGGTGAGCGTTTCCAATTTTAAAAGAAGTCACGTCGCCCAAGTGTTCGCCCAGAATCCTGGCGCGTTTCGCATAACCGTCCAAATTTTTAACTGCAGAATGGCGAGATTTTGTATCGAGAACTACTGTCACCTTAACTGCGCCTCTTTACTTTTTGAATCTGCCCAATCGTGCCTCTTTCGACTCTTATTTAAAAAAGAAACCCACACAAGGGTCCGCCCTGCTCAGACCAACACACCGACTTCGTGTCGTCCAAGGCTGAAGATAGGAATACAGGGAGACGGCATTCGCTCTATGGCAAAAACACCCGTGAACGGAAGGGGACGCCGCAGACATTTAAAAGGTCGAACACAATGACAAGTGCGGATTATTTATTTATTTCTTTTTTCGTAATTTTATTTTATCAACACTCTGCCGACGCAAGATGACAACATCCCTCTCTCGTAACAACCCATAATAAAAAGGGGTGGGGGGGGGTGTCGAATCCCTCCTTATTTATCCTGGAAAAGAGAGAGACTAACGACTCCCAGATCCTTGTCTCGTGACCCCTTCCCGCAATTACTTATACACTCCGGCACTCTTTTCTTCCCACTAATAAAGCCCTTTTCCCGTCCTCTGTGTGTGTGTCTTAAACACTTCCGGGACATACTTCCGGGCATCCCCCCCCCTCCATCTCCACCCACGCACACACTTGTTATTCTAATGAGTTCCCCCCTTTTCTGGCTTTAAATGTCCCTAACAACGGGCCCATTTTCCCTAGGCGCTCAATTATGTTTTTCCCTCTTTTCTTGTGGGGGCCCTTCGCATTTGCATAATAGGATGAAAAGAAAGCGCGGGAACAACTCGGCTCTGTTTAACAGCAAATAGATCAGTGCGCCCACGAAATAAAATATGCCAAATACTTCTCTCCTTTATTTTTTTTTTTTTTTTTTTATTCTTTCACGGTAAACAAACTCGATTCGGAGAGGAGGGGTGGGGGGGGGAGGTGTCGAACGGTTCTCGGAGTGTGTCAGTTATAATTGACAGGTGTTTTCCTCGCGTATTTCGGCGAAGTCTCTGCGATTCTCTGTTTTTATTATAATTGTTGTGGTTGCCGCGAGTTTTCGACGCGACATTTCTGCGAGTTTCTGTTTTGGCTGCGGGAGTTTCTGACGTTTCGAGCAACGGAGTCGTACTGCTTTTGCGAAATCACCCGCCACGTCTGTTCGTGACACAACACCTCCTACATACAGAAAGCCTAACAACTAAAACTTTGACGTCACTCCTAGGCCTTCAAGTGATGACGTCCTCTCCGTTTTACTTTCATAAAGTGAAACTATTTGAATTTTCGGGTGAGTGCTACAAATAAGAAAATATCTTAAGTTAAAGATAAAAATTAAAATACCTTTGTGATACAAAACAATTCATTGTGATCTAGTTCCTTATTATATTACATAATTAGTTACAATTAAAAACTTGCCTTTGGTCGCAAAATTAAATTTTCTATCTCAAATCATTAAAATGCTGTTTGTGCGTGAGTCCACTCACCAGAAATTTTAAATAGTTTTGCTTTATGAAAGTTAAATGGTGATGACGTCCTTTTTAAAGGCCTACTCATGACGTGAAAGCTGGGTGACGTAGCAGTGGTTAGGCTTTCTATGTCTAGGAAGTGTTGACGGACAGCAGGAGCTTTTTCCGGAAACACAGAACGGGGTCCATAGAGCGGCTGCTCTAGAAGGAACTACTTCGTTTCCAGTGCAGTCGAACTTCGCTTATAACCAAGTGCCGAGGGACCGTTGATATCGACTCGTTATAACCGGGTTGCTCGTAAAAACCGGGATCGGGAAAAATGATAAAAATGCGTACACGCTTACTACAGTATACTACTATGTACTTGATTTATTCATTCTTTTACTCTTGTACAATGCAAAAGAACTTTGTTATTTTGCTTTGTGCTGTCTTGGTGTCTCTTCATTTTTACTTTCCGAACTTGTACCCTGTCAGGAAAGCAGCGTCATCGTGAAAAAATTCGACTTCGAGATTGGGGTGTATGGGCACGTTTTGAGGTCTTCTGAATTCATTTTTGTTATTTTTACAAGATGCATTTATGTATGTGTGTGTGTGTGTGTGTGTGTGTGTGTGTGTGTGTGTGTGTGTGTATGTGAGTGAACACGATAGCTCCTCAACGGGGCATTCGATGGAGCTCAAATTCGGTATATAGGTCACAAACCACCGTCGCAAGACCGGTATGGATTGGGGTGTGCATAAGACGTATAGTTTTTCTACAGGGCCACGACCCAGATTTCTTTTGCATTGAGGCCTATGGGGAGACATTCTTGAAAGTGCGCTCGCGTTTCAACGGTGCATTCGATGGAGCCCAAATGGGGCCAGATAACACGTAGAACAGCGCAACAACGATTTTTAAAACGCGAGGTAGAGTTTCTAACGAATCGAGGATCCTAGCCCGAGGCGGTGCCCGGTCACCCGACAGACGTACGAACGCTGCAGTGCCAGTTCCCGGCACGGGCACTGTCAGGAAGGAGAAAGTCGTTTTACAGGCAGTGCAGTAGAAACACGGTCTTGCAAGACAACGCGTGAGGACGGTGTTCCTTTTCGTGAAGTGGGTCGCATTTTGTACACTATCCTAAAAGTAAGATGGAAGAAAAGGGACAGTTCTCCGAAATGTTTATATTCCCACGTTTCGCAGCTTTTATTGTTGCAGAAGCGAAGAGCCCATAATGAAAATCGACAGCCAAACAATAGATATAAATGGGATGATACCATCTCTATATATTATGAAATATTATTTATTGAGTGTTGATAGATGGGGCTATTGGTACGTATGTCAGTATCCATTTGGATAGTTTTAAAAATATATATTGACCCATAGATATAAATACCTTGCTTTAAAAAATTATTTTCGAGTGTATGTTCTCTCTTCTAGGATGTGTTTATAAAAATCAACGGGTAGGTAAAGCGAATTCGGTTCAGTGCCTGACCTGCGACTCGTAGGTTCGCCCCAAAGACCCAAGTTATAAACTTCACGTATAGACCCAATTTCGCAATAATAGCTTTAGTTTCGACTAAGAAAAATATTGCCATACAGCATATACACACATTATCTATATAAATAAAATTAGTCTTTTGTCTGTACATTTCTTGGAATTCAAAAATTTTGCGATTTCTATCTGTTTCAAGCACCTGGGAATCCGATGTGACCCTCAAAAAAAAGTTTGTCTGTCTGTCATTCTGTCATTCTGTCCTTCTGTCATTCTGTCCGTGACGCTTTTTTTGTTTAAGCATCACGTATAAACGACTGAAGCGAATGATATGAAATTGGGTGTCATGATAGGTGGTCACTCAACTTAAAACATAGGCGTCGAATTTTTAAAAAATCTTGATTAGATTTTCAGATTTTGCGAAAATCGTTTCAAACTGCGTAAATTTGTGTTCAAGCATCACGCAAAAACAACTGAAGCGAATGATATGAAATTAGGTGTCATGATAGGGGGTCACTCAACTTAAAACATAGGCGTCCAATTTTTAAAAAATCCTGATTGGATTTTGAGATTTTGCGAAAATCGTTTCAAACTGCGTAAATTTGTGTTCAAGCATCACGCAAAAACGACTGAAGCGAATGATATGAAATTGGGTGTCATGATAGGTGGTCACTCAACTTAAAACATAGGCTTCGAATTTTTAAAAAAATCTTGATTAGATTTTGAAATTTTGCGAAAATCATTTCAAACTGCGTAAATTTGTGTTCGCACATCACGTAATAACTGCAAAGGTGAAAAAATGATATTCGGTGACATGATAAGTGTTCACTCACCTTAAACTATAAGCATCTAATAAAAAAAAAATCCATCAGATTTCGAGATTTTGTGAAAATCGTTTAAAACTGAGTGAATCTTTGGTCCCGTATTACGTAATAACGACTACAGCGAATGATATGAAATTGGGTCACACGATAGAGGGTTGCTCAACATAAACTATAGGAGTCCAATTTTTTAAACATTTTTATTAGATTTTGAGATTTTGTGAAAATTCTCTCAAAATACGTGTATATTTCTTTAAACATCACATAATAACGACTAATACGAATGATACGAAATTGAGTGATAGGATAGGTAGTTGCTCATCTTAATTGATAGGCGTTGAATTTTAAAAATATTTTGATTACATTTTGAGATTTTGCGAAAATCGTTTCAAAATGCTGAAAATTTGTTCCAGCATCACGAAATAAAGACTGCAGGGCATGAAACGAATTTGGGTGACAGGCTAGGTTGTCACTCAACTTAAATTCTAGGCTTCCAATTTTTCAAAAATGTTGATTAAATTTTGAGATTTTGCGAAAATCATTTCAATATGCGTCCATATTCGTTCGCGCATCCCATAATTACGACTCAAGCGAATGAAATGATATTACTTAGTGACTCTCTAACCTCTAATATTTTAACAATCCATGAAAATTATAACTTCGCTTTCTTTACTTTGGCAACATACTCCATCCATTCTGTGTACTCCTACAATGCTGACGAAAGTTCTTGCTTTTTGGAAATTTGCATTCACTAACCCGTCGAGGACGGGTACTTCAGCTAGTATATATATATATAATACAAAGTAGCTAAACTTACGTACTATGGAATCCAGAGTCATCCATCGAGCAAGTGATAGCACATAATAACAATTTATATATAGAAGCAAAATGGCTCAACTTCCGAACCAAGGAATCCTTCACACCTGAGTTATGGTATTCTAATATATATCCCTTGAACGTAAAATCGTATCCAACGAAAAGGCATCAGATCCATCCAATAGCGTAAAAGAACAGTTGGCAAAATCGAAAAAAGAAATGGAAGGGTAAGGAATGGAACAAGGAGAGTAGACATCGATTGTACTGGTCAGGCCCCAGGAACCGAACGCTTACTACCGCAATGAAAAACAAAATAACAGGATTTCAATGTATTTACTTCACACGAAGAAAGCTAAGTATGTAACTACGGGGGGGCGTGCTATCCCCTCATAGCGCAACTCGTTCTGAAAACGCTCAAAGTACGTTCAAAACGCGTTTTTTTTTTTTTTTTTTGACGTTCTAAAAGACGCGTTTTGAACGTCTTCTGAACGAGTTGTGCCACGAGGGTCCTGTTATCAAAAACAGAAAGGGAGGCAGCATGGGCGAACACATGAAGCATGGAGGTAGGGCTTGAAGACAGTGCGAAGAATGTTCAAACTGTTGCCAGATTTCGAAAGTTAAATTAGGACTGAAATTAAATAATTAAAAAAGTCAAAAAAAAAAAAAAATAGTAGTCATCGCATGACATGTTAGGTACACGCACCTATATATATATTGCTTTCCTATCTTTTCAATAAACATTTTATCCTTCAACAGATATTCAAACTTTTTGCTGTGCGATGTTTTTTTTATTTTCGTTTCGAAGCAGCGTTTCAAATCATTTCGGAAACGTCCTTCTGAAAGGACTTTTTAATAAAGCGAAATCCTTTTATCAAAATACCCGAGTGACGTGGCAACAGACTTCCCGAAAAGTAATGAACCATAAATGTGTGGAGCGGGCGAAATCTAAAAACAAACAAGTCTGCGTCGTTCATCATAAACATATTTCGGCGAGGCAGTCCGTGTCCCATTCACCGTGTCCACACTCCATTTCATCGAGAGGAGGGGGGTGGGGGGATCCGTCGCGAAAACGACTTTAAATGCGTGTCTCTCTTCCCTCTCGAACTGTACGGGCGCATTAGGTAATTGTCCATTTAATCAGCGACCCGAGGAGACAAAAGTCTTAGTGTCAGAGAAACCCCTCGGAAGGCAAACTAATGATCGCTAACAAAGAGATTTATTTTCATTAGGAACAACTACTACTTCCACTTTCATTGTAGGTTTTTTTTTTTTTCTTTGTTCGTTCGAGAGCCCCTTTAAAGTCTTTCTTATATATTTTTTTTTTCATCCCACGTCTCAGTGTTCCTTTTTTTTTTCGCCCCCTTCTTTTCTTTTCTCTTTTTCGTATCGCTTGTCTTTAATTCCCCTCACAAAAGGTGCGGAAGAATACATCTTCATTAGAGGCGCCCCCCCCACGACAGAACGAGGAGGAGGAAGGGGCAGAGGGGGGGGGTTCCGTTCGAGACTATTTGCATCCATTAAGTATCTCCGTTTCTGATCTCCTGCTTCTGTTACTACTTATTGCACGAGCGCTGAAATCAGCTGTATATCAAAATATTATTCGGTGAAAAGTGTTTTCACAAATCCTGCTCCCAATTCAATTACTAAATAGGATTACGCGCTGCGAAATTGAAATCGGCGCGAAAAGATTCCCGCCCAATTTTTTTTTTGGTTTTGTTTCTTCCTTCCAGTAGAGTACAGTTTTCTCTCTCTCGGACGTCATCGCTTACGTCTTCGAAGACAGCCCCCCCCCGATGGTGTTTATTTTCAAAAGGGCGGGGGGGGGGCGCAGGCCGCTGCTACTGCTTCCTGCAGCCATTCCCTCCAATTCAATTAAGTTCTAAATTTAAATTAAGTTATGGGGCGAGAGGGAATGTTATCGCAGCAACACTTTAGAGCCCAGAACTCCGAAGGAGGAGGAGGAGGAGGAGGGGGGGGGAATTTAATGTTCGGAAAGAAATTTATAGATCAGCATAAACGGGTCCAGCAGCCGTTCTTCTCAGCCTCCCCCCCCCCCTCCTGACCACTCGGTGTTGTCATTCGTTCGGACAGTCAATCCAGTGGGTCTCCTGCATGGATGTGAAAATATTGGCGCTTCAGCGGGGTTATTCCATCGCCTAGCAAGATTGAGATCGAAAGGGATTCCTAATCGACGCATGATTGATCTTTCTGGATTGTAAACTGACGAAGGACGCGAGTGCAGTCGTTCGCGGCGGACTGTCCCTTCGTAGGGGAGACGGACTCACCTGCTGACTCTCCAGCAAAATATAGAAAACCCCCGAAGGGCACTTCTGCGGCCATTCAAGTCCCAATGCTTTGCTATGGAGAAAAGGGCCTTAACGCCGGATCTTTTTTCTCGGAAAGTATTAGGTATTTTTAAATGAAATTTTACTGTGTGAATCTTGAGAACGATTCACAAGGATTGCGTGTATCCGATGGGAGTTCATTGAGCCAAAAGAGATTTTATGGTAGTCTGAAAATGAACATCCATTCTAGACTGCAACAAAATCTCTTTCGGCTCAATGAACTCCATTCGGATTCGCGCAATCCTTGCGAATCGTTCTCGAGATTCACAAAGGAAAATTTCATTTAAAAATACCTAATATTTTCCGAGAAAAAGGATGAGGTGTTAAGGCCCTTTTCTCCGTGGCAAAGCATTGGGACTGAAATATCCGCAAGGCGACTACAGAGGACTTAAGAGGTCGTAGGAGGACTCAGGTTGCAAAAAACCGATTTTTCAGTTTGAATTTTATTGGAAACCTTAGTTATTTCCCAGCATTTCGATCCCAGTTTCATGTAATGATTCCAATTAAAACCGGAGATACACATAGAAAAGTTTCATGAATGTCTTATATTGGAACACAATAAGGCCACTTTAAATTGCGTTTCCTCGAAACACATTTCTTTTTGTGAACTATCGGTAAGATAAAAAATTTCTAGGATTCACGATATCTTCCTTCAATCAGCCATCTTCACGAAACTTCGTATAGTGATAACGGGTATCGGCATCTATAGAATGAATGAATATCAAAAGGGATTGAGAAAAACTTTTGAAAATTTTAACAGAACTATATGGAGAAAAGAAAGATTTTTTTTTTCAAATTTCAATTTAAAACGCAATTTCAAAATTCTAAAGAAAAAATTTCCTAAATGCTAATTCATTCTATCCAATATATATTTTACTTTCTTTTGCAACAAAAATGTTGTATATATGTATGTGTATTTTAAATACACTTATCTTACGGATACTGACACGTACTATTGAAAAAAAAATACATATACAGTATTGAAAATACATTATTGAAAAAAAATACGTATACAATACATATACTACACGCCCACTGAAAAAGCAGTCTGTCTAAAGCACCCACGAAATTTTTGTAAACTCGGCTCTACTGTATTTAAACCTTATGCAGAGATGAACATCTATGATATCCGATGGGACGAATGGAAAGAGCTCCAAGAGTCATTCTATGGCGAGACGAAAGTAAAACCTCGCTAAGTCAACTTCCCTCCAAGTCGAGTGACTGACTCCCCGATCCCCTCTGGGACGCGGGAGAGATGTATTGCAGATTCCGCTGCACAACTCAACACACCCTTCACGTAACCCCTTCTACCCTCCCTCCCCCCTCTCCTGCCTCGTACTTTGGGGGGAGAGAATCGCGTATTCTGAAATGAGACCCCCCCCCCCTCTCTTTCCACGTTCGTATCCAGACCTGCCCTTGTAAAATGATAATGAGGCAAAAGCAGCGCGCAAGATCCTAACATGGTTTGTATTTAAATCAGTCGCGGTCACAGCGAAAAATCGCGACGAACCCCACACAGCTCCCTCCAAGAGAAAATACAGATTTCGAAAACTCAGAAACTGAATTCTATTTATCCCCGTACCCACCCGCCTCCCACCCCCTTCCCCGTATCCCCCCCTCCCCTCACAGCTAATTGAGCTGAGCTTTTTCCACCGAAAACTTCCCATAATACACAAAATCGTGGAATACATTTTTCCCCCTTTTTCTTTTTAAATCTAAACTCCGCTCTTCTCTATCTAGAATTTTGCAAATAGTAATTCTTTTCCTCAACCCTCCCCCCCTCCTTCCTTTTCGTATCACAGCATGTTTTGTTCTTTTATCTTGGATTTTTCTTTTCTTGTGTGTGATCCCTTCTTCATTTTATATCTACATTTTTTTTCTTTCCTTTTTCGGGTGAAAAGTTTATGTTCCTCTTCTTTCTTTTTTTTTTTCTTTTATTTTGTCGCCAAAAACTTTCCGGTATCTTCACACAAAAGATAATGTTATTTTTGTCATTTTTTTTTTCTCCTCGCAAAGTTTGACTCCAGACAATGGCATTCTATCAAGTTTTCAAACCGTGTTATTTCTGCATATTATAATTCTTTGTCGGCGGGATAAGGTCTGTCTATTTTAACCAAACGCCAACGTGTCTTTTTTCTTCTTATTTACTTATTTTATCTTGTTGCTGGCATTGGAACAAAAAGTATTTTCCAAAAGTGTTTTTTTCTTTTTAATGAATCCTTTCACTTACCATTAAACAATACTATCTTTCAGGTGAAATGCATTGAACTGGCTTATGCCTATGGTATAGCTAATAGGCTACTATAACGAAGATTATTGGATTGGCTATTGTGCCATTATTAAATTGCGTTGTTACGGTTAGAAATCCAGGCTCGATACCCTTAGTTGCAATATAATAAAAAGACACCGAGTACTTAAAACTATTTTATTTAGAAGAAACTATTGAAACATTAAGTTATTACAACGGCTAATGGTGGCTCGGCGAAATAAAAATAACGTCCTATAAGAACCTTGGTAATAAGATGGAATGAATCGAAAATGACGCCAGCAGAGAATGACACATGGGCGAGAACAAACACTTAGCAGAGATAAAAAAAGCCCATCCCAAAGCAACCTTAAAACTTAATCCAATAAAATTAAAATGCATCACGAGCCAATCATTTTAAAGAGGAGGCAGGGCAACAGAAAATAACTTACGCCAGCAAGATGCCAAAGAGGGAAGCAAAAATGTTCGTTTCGATTGCAAACGGACGTCATATAATATATTTTTAGCACAACGGTTTCAACAGGTCTGAAGAGATTTAAAAAAAAAAAAAAAAAACAATCAAGAAAAATGCATACGGGGAAAAGCGAATTTACAGATTAAAAACCGAAGTGACCGAAAAATGAGAACAGAAATGATTTTGGATAGATTACCTTAAAGCAAGCCAAATTAAATGATTATTAAAATTAGATATGTGATCTTCATCACAGCTCCCACCCTTTAAACACTGTTTTTTTTTTTCAGTAAAAATTGTTTTTAAATGTCATAAAACCGGTCACTGTACCTTTTCATTAATAGATATGTGATCTTCATCACAGCTCCCACCCTTTAAACACTGTTTTTTTTTTTTTTTTTCAGTAAAAATTGTTTTTAAATGTCATAAAACCGGTCACTGTACCTTTTCATTAATAACAGTAGTGATGCCAACCTGAATGGGCGAAAAATATTAAACTATTTTAGAAACAACCTGTTTGTACGCTTCTGTTCTACTCGCAACAGGTTCTACCAGCCAGTTCTTCTACTATTTTAATACTACTGAATAAGAATAACAATGAATCGTTGCCCTTAATAGGCAAGAAAACAGATGCTTTTAAACGAGATACAGTTGTCAAAGTTTGATTGACAATGTTGAGAAGAGTTTTAAAATCAGGATGCTACCATAACAAAAACATATAAAACATACCTTTTTTTCACAAATTTTTATTATATTTACGTTACTGGACCTATAAGAACACCCTTTCAACCCTTTTTTCCCCTTGGGAGATTCTCTAAATGGAAATAAGAGGGTTAAGTATGAGCTGGAAAGATTGAAAAAGATCATGCTACTGTGTTGACTCGCGTCATAGCACCACCTCCTAGATATACAGTGCCTGAGAACAGAAGCTTTTACGTCATCACTAGGTCCACTCCAATGACGTCATCCCACATTTAATTTCACAAAGTAAAACTATTCAAAGTGTGTGGTGAATTTATTGCCGCAGAAAACAGTTTAATGATTTAAGACAGATTTTTTTATTTAAATTTAACTTTACGACCCATAGGAAATTTTAACTATCACTCATTCTATAATAGGATATAGAAATAGATCCTCATAAATTACTTTTTATCAGACAAGTATTTTAATTTTTATCTTTAACTTAAGATATTTTTTAATATTTGTATCGTTCACCGGAAATTTTAAATAGTTTTACTTTGTGAAGGTAAAACTGTGATGACGTCACCTTATAAGACCGAGTGATGACGTAAAAGGTGTTGGTCATAGTCGCACTATTTTTTTCCAATTTTTTTTTTTTTTTTTTGTGAAAGTCTGGGTGCGACTATGATGAGGGGAGAATTTACTACATAATGTTGTAACTCCAAAGCTATTTTTTCTGCTTCAAAACGAGGGTGCGGCTCTTATGCGAGGTCTACTAGTGCGCGAATAAACACGCTATTTAGAAAGTTAAGAGCTATCCAGTGCAACGTAGAAGGGCCAGCCATCCTAGTCAGAATGCATGAACGGCGTTCCCTCCCAGAGACTCGAATTGTCACAGATTGAACCGTCTGCAGGCGACTCATCGGAAGTATCCGAATCTTCTCCATGGGTGTATCCGGCTCAACAAACATTAGAACACGGAACCATGCTCGAAAAAGAACTCTTCCAGCGGCTCCGAACGATCCAGTCTATCTGGCTACAACAGGGGAGGGGGGGAGAGCCATTTTTGACACGTTAACTACGCCAATCTAGGAAAACAAAATCAGTTTTGGGAGCGTGTCACAGCAGAGCAGCACGATCGATCGAAACCATTCGAAAAGTGCGGGGCCCTGTGCGGTGGAACTCTGACACTGATGTGACACCCACGATAGTTATCCACCGACACTCGATCTCTCGATGCGAGGGGGGGGGGTCGTCCTGTCACAACGGATGGGGGGTGAGGGGGAGGATGAAGAATCAGAGTCCGGTGCCACGCAATGATGGCTGGAAGAAGATTTTTAATAGACACATTCTCCGACGTCTGGTGTCGAGATGAGAGTTCGCTCCTCGGTCTTGTCCAAAGCCTTGCACCGCGAGCCATGCGGAAGGAAAACTTGCAAAAGCATGGAATGGAGACAAAGAGATCACGCCTATTTTGATCCGCATTTTAAATGAATACGTAGGTTCACAGTACAAATAACATTTTCACTATCTAATGTAATTTTTAAGAGCTCTTAAAAAAAAAAAAAAAAAAATCTGGGAGTGACTCCACTCGACTTTAAGAACACCTACGATTCAGATCATGGCCGAACATTTCAGTCCATTTGAATCGATGAATCACTCAAACCTATAGACCCAATGGAAGCTCCATCGAATGGACCGTTTCAACGGTAGGGCACTTACAAGAATTTCCGTCCCCGCAGGCCATCCTGTCAAACAAGTCTTTGTTGTAGCCCTGTCGAAAAACTATAAGTCCTATACACACCCCAATCTATACTGGTCTTGCGAGGGTGGTTTATAACCTATAGACTCAATGGGAGCTCCATCGAAGGTACCGTTTGGGAGCTATCGTGTTCAATTACACACACACACATTCACAAGCATAGACATACGTCTCGTAAAAATAGCATCCATGAATTCAGAAGACCTCAAAACGTGCCCATACACCAACATCTCGAAGTCGAATTTTTGGGTGGAACAAAGTGGACAAAACAAAGAAGTGGTGGTGGGGCGTCGACTTCAAACACCTTCACTATTGCAGAATAATGTCGCATTGACTTGTTCGGCTGAGGAAATAAAATTTGAATTTGAAAAATTTTTAAGTTTCATTTTGTAAGCATAATTATCTCGCTTTCGGATTTTATTTTTCTCCTTCTTCAGTGTTGTCCCATCCAACATGCACGATTTCATCCACTTTAAAAGTGTTATTTTTTTTTACTGGATGTACAAAAAGTGTTCCCACTTCTTCAGCTTATTAACTGAATCTCTCCCTATCGAGATATTGTTTTACGTAAGCTATGTGCTTTAGTTTCTTCACTTTAATGCGATGCCACTTGAAATGGATTGGCTAACGCTTCCATGAAAACGTCACTGAAAATCCCGAAATCTTACCAAACAACCAAGAGCTTCGTTTTGAAAGCTCCGACCGAATTTATAAACCACTGTTCTGTGAAATGTGTGAAATTTTCAGAATGGATCATCCACAGTACAATGTTTTGTTACATTTGGGCCACGCTTATACAAATTTTTAACGCTATTCTAGGATTGCGGAATATTTTAAGTTTTATAAGTATCCTATAGGTTTATCGTTTACGAAAATGTGGGGAACAGGTTATGGAGCTATTTTCCGAACAATTTCAACCCTCTTGTTTCTATTTTATTTTATTACTATTTTTTTCTATTATTATTTTAGGGGGATGGGGGTGGGGAGAAGCGTGGAGATAAGTTTTCGTGTAGGACCCAGATAAATACACTGTTTTTTCAAAGAATATTACTTCCATAGTCCTTGTCGATGGAAGTAAGATTGGATGGTTAATCGCCACTTATTATAAAAGAAGGTGTGTGTTCGGTGGGTCGGCCAAGAAAGTTTTTATATTCAATATTTTATATAGAAATTTGTACATTTTTAAAGTCTATGGGTCATAAGTTTTTGCGATTACAATATTTATACAGAAATTTGTACATTTTTAAAGTCTATGGGTCATAAGTTTTTGCGATTATAATATTTATACAGAAATTTGTAAATTTTTAAAGTCTATTGGTCATAAGTTTTTGCGATTACAATATTTATACATTTCCCTTTTTCTAACTTTAAAACGAAAAAGTAAATAGACATTACACGATTTCATACTCATTTAACGTTCAGAAAGTTTTGAGCTGCTGTATGAAATTCTTGAGCCATGTTTATACTTTGCGTTGTCTCGGCAACGATGGCAATGCAAAGTATAAACATGGGATTGAATTTGTGGCGTAAATATTACGTCACAAATGCTATAATTTTTTCTTTCGTGTTAAAAAATGGGATACAGTTACTATCTATATAAATAAAATTAGACTTGTCTGTACATTACTTGGAATCGAAAAATTTTGCGATTTCTATCTGTTTCAAGCACCTGGCAATCCAGTACGACATCAGTACGAAAAAACTTTGTCTGTCATTCTGTGACGCTTTTTTTTTTGTTTGTTTGTTCGCGCATCACGTAAAAACAACTCCAGCGAATGAAATGAAATTGAGTGACATGATAGTTGGTCACTCAACTAAAACTTTAGGTGTCGAATCGTCTAAAAAAATTTGATTACATTTTGAGATTTTGCAGAAATTGTGCAAAATATGAAAATATTTATCGATTACGTATAAACCACCGTAGCGAATGAAATAAAATTGAGTATCATCACTGATGGTCACTTGAACACTTTGCGTCGAAGTATTTAAATTTTATTTTACAGATTTTGAGAAAATTCAGGACATGTTTGCGCTATTCCTGAAAAACGGGAATGGGATAGAATAAAATTTGGAATTATGTTAGATGCAAGTTCATTGGAACTCCAGATGCCCAAAACAGTTTTAAATATTTCACAGATTTTGAAATTTTGTGAAAATCGGATACATTTTTGTTCTCATATTCCTTAAAAATGGATTAAGATTATACAATAAGGTTTAGCAACAGGATCAGCAACGGCTAAAACAACAAAAATCGAAATTTTGTGAAAAATATAAATTTTTAAAATGTTTATTTGCTTTTTTAGACTTCGTGAAAATTGCGCAAAATGTTTCCGAGGAATAATGTTAGAATATCTACAGTGAATCAAACAAAATTTAGTTACAGGTTAGTCATAACCTCTTGACTCGAAAAACACATTCAACCAGAATAAAGTTTAAATTTTAAAATAGAAAGAAGTTCTCTATAATAGTCAAACGGACTGATCGCTTTGTGACTCCCAAACCTGTATTCTTTTAACAGTAAACCAAAGATAATTGTTATATCTTTACTATTGCTAATATGCTGTTTCCAATCTTTCATACCCCTATAATGCTGACGAAGATTCAAAATTTTCATTATGTACTAACCAACACATCCTAGATATAGAAATCCTCACTACTCCTACGTCACCAAGCTTTGACGTCATCACTAGGCCTACAGTTTAAAGTTTTATTTTCACAAAATAAAACTGTTTACAATTTTTGGTGAATGCTGCCAATATTAGAAAATATCGTAAATTAAACATTAAACTTAAAATACCTTTTTCATACAAAACGATTCATTATGATCTATTTCCTTATATCATATTATCTAATGAGTCATAGTTAACAACTGCCATTTCTCTTAAAATATCGCTATTCATGGGTCCATTCACCAGAAATGTTTCATAGCTTTATTTTGCGAAAATAAAACTTTTAAATGTAGGCCTCATGATGACGTCCAAGCTTGATGACGTAGAAGTTGGGAGGCTTTCTCTATCTCGGAGGTGTTGTACTAACCCGTCAACGACGGGGAACTTCGACTCGCTTTCAATAAAATAGAAGTAGAACCATGGGCGCTGGCAGAATATTTCCCACGGGGGGGGCAAATACTACTACAGAGGGGCAAAGACTACTTCAACGTATGGTTACCCTGTTGGAAAGAGCACTGCATACAAAAATCCAGGGGGGGCATTGCCCCCCCCTTGCCTTATGCTGCCGGCGCCCATGAGTATAACGAGTGTTTTCTGTTTCATTCCAGTAACAAATCCATACGTTCGAAATCGCTCATGATTGAATCATTTTCTGCCTAATAAACGGAGATCTCTTTTTTAGGATCGAAAGTAAACAATCGGGCGGGAAATGATTATTAAAAAAATAAAACCTCCCAACTCCCTTGGAAGGAGAGCTGAAAAGTATTTAACGTATTATGATGTCGAGTACAAAAAAGGTTTTTCTCTCGGTGAAAGGCAGAGAGAAATCCTATTACTAACGCCGTGTGTGTGTGTGGATGCTTCCAGCCAATAACAGCAGAGGCCCTAGGATCGGGGTAAGTGAAAACCAATAATAACGATTGGCGGATGTATCAGCCATTGTGTCGCGAAAACCTGACTTCTCCTAACTTCGTGATCCAAGGGTATCCGTCAAAGCTGAAAATCAAGTAATAGCTTTCCAACCAACGCCTACATTCAAGACGCGATCCGAAAAATCTCTCACACATTTAAAATTCATCGTTTTAACCATCCGCTCGCTTTTCAGACATTTTTACAGAGAGTAAAGGCGCCTCGGCCCATAGATTTTTTTTTTTTTACCCTGAAACATCCTTTTTGTGTTTTTAGCCATTCGACGTTTGGATCCATTTTTGAGTTTCTGGAGGGTGGAAGACTGAGATGACTCGGATCATCGAAATGCACTTCGTCTGCGAGGGTGGCTTCGTTTCTCATCGAACTTTGTGCCGATAGAAGTATTCTTTTGAATGTAGGTTAACCCCCCCTCCCCATCCTCCTTACACTGTCATAATGCTTCCCCCACACACACAACTTTCGAAATATCATTTACGTATAGTGACTGAATGGGTAGCTTCCATGTCCACAAAAAGCTATCTCACCCAATTCAAGGTGACGATGGGGTGAATTTTATTTCTCTTTCATAGTGTTTATAACTATCCTTTATTTATAATTATTTAATAAGTGGACTGAACTTTCTTCGAGAAAAAAATGAATCGAGCAAACATAAAAATTTCAAAGACTCTATGTTTAGTTGGATAATTATTAAAAAATATACATATATATAATTTTAGTCCACATGATTTATAGACATGAACAGTCACGGTGAAGATGTTTGCCAGATAATGTAGAGGTGGACGGGGGGGGGGCGGGTTAAAATCTTGAAAGTCGCACAAGGTTTGCCATTTTTGATGACTGATAGCCAAGTTTGCAGCCAAAAAACAACTTCAAAACCGAGCTTGGCTATTTTTTCCGAATTGGGCTTGAAACTAGGAAAGTACAGTTGGAATAGGCTTGTCGGACATTGGGATATGGAAAGTGGGAAGTGGGAGGTTTTAAGATAGATTTTAATTCCGACGATGTGTGTTTTATGGGACAAGGAAGAAAAATAGGGAACACTCGTGAATCATAATACACTTTCCAACTGATTGGAATAAGGAAAGAAAATAGGGAAGACGCGTGGATTATGATACGCTTTTAATATACTATTTCCCTTTAATGCCTACTTAAAATCTGAAAGTATATCAGGTTCTCTTTTTTTAAGGGGCGGCTGGAATTACGTAAGAGCAGTGACATAATCATAGATGTATCCAAAAATGGACGCGAAGCGAGAAATGACCCAGATCTTGTATCGTCTCGCACTTTCTTATCGAGATCTCGTCTCGTGGTCTTCTCGTCCGTCCCCTTGCAGAATGTTAACCCTTTCCGGCGCAAGCACTTTTATCCTAATTTCTAATGGATAGTGCCATTTTACTAATTTACTTTCACAGTGGGGATAATACTCTTAACTTGACTCACTATCGCTTACGGATCCTTCAATTGCCTATCTTATTCTTCACGGTTCCAGTCCTGAATAAGTATCCGTATGTGTATATATTTTAAACTATTTGCAATACCTGAGGTTTTAAATTTTTAAGGGCACCGGGGAAGCCCTATCTCCGCCATGTCAAATTCATCCACTTTATGTACCTTTTTCTCAGAAATGGTAACGGATAATGGGAACAAAAGATAATGAGACAAAATATTAACAACCGTTAGGATAACCTATTTTGCATACTTTAACACGTCAGTTTTATTCTAAATAAAAAAGTATTCATTTTTTACTGAAAATCACTTTTAAATTTCCCTTTTTTATAGAATCTTGCTGCCTAAAATGAATCCTTCTCAATATAAGCGCCAGGTTAAAGTATATAACATAATATAGGAACTCATTTTTTAATGACAGATATAAGTTTAGTAGATATGGACAAAAAGGAACACCCACCTGTAAAATCCACGTTTTGAGAAAACGCGCTTCCAAGATTTCACATATACGTATAAACTATAAAGTGCATTGGGGAAATATAAAAATTTCTAATACTTCTGTTTTTCAGATGAACAAGTCTGTATTATATCGTGAGAAAGGTAAACTTTTGAAGGGTTGAATGCAATGAAAGAATAAAAATCGATTTTTTGACCGAATTTTGACTACCGGGTCCCCTTAAAGGTTATGGATACTAGGATCGATGGACGCGAATCCACCGAATAAAAACTGAGTCTGCATTCGATCCCCATTGTATAGCGGATTCGTCTATTGCAAAGCAATCGCTCTGTTTTACAATGAAAGAAGCTTACTTTATGCCACTGCGTAGAGGTGCGCTGGGGTGCTTTGCTGATTGATCCTCTTGTAAAGTGACTGATCTGTGTCAAGAAGAGCTTCGACAGGGGGATCCGTGATCACTGCACTTGATCTGCGTTATACACAGTTAAAGGGATTTGTTTGTGTTTTGTTCTCCTCATCATTTATTTTGGAGTGAAAGAGTGGAACTCTTGCATAAGTAGTAAGTGGGTGCATTGAAGAGTGTAAAAAAAAAGACTGTGTCATTTTTGCGTAGAGAAATGTCTGCAGAAATTAACTCCAGTGTCTTATTTTATAAGTGTATTCTAGATGTATATATGAATACTCCATAGCTACATGGATCCTTGACTCACCCTCTGATCATTCCGGGCAACTCATCCGAGACATAAAACTTTTCAAAAAGATTAAAAATTTAAGCACGAAAAAGGCAACGAACATCGACACCGTTTGTACGATTCGCTTCCATTTTTTTAGGATCCTGTATAAAAAAGAGTAAGCAATCTGCGCTCCTTTAAAAAATCTGCAAATCCACCCGTTCCTTCTTTTTGAGGCAATTCTCCGCTCTGTTCAGATCCCTTTTATTTCCGAGAGTAAAAACATAAAAAAGTGAATCCTTTATGTGACTACTTACATGTTTCGAGTGAAAATGACTTCGTACAATCGAGATTCCAATTAGTTTAAAATAGTTTTATAGAGATTTCATAATTTATTTTTTTTCAAAAATAACTCTTCTGCGTGGATATAAGAATGGCTGTTTACACAAAACAAAATCGTTCGAGAGCGAAAAGTGTCCGCGCATTTCCAGAAGAGAATGACATTCGATTTGGGTCTATAACAAAAAATGAAAATGAGGTTATTTATTTTAGGTGGACGAAAATTAAATAGAGTGCGTGGAGACGTATTTTCGTCCCCTGTTTTCTGTGGAGCCCGCTGGGATGGCATTCGACTTCTTGTATAAGAATAGCTTAGCAAAATGTAGGCCTTCTATGCATATGCACTGCCTCCTGCACAGATACGTACGGTAGAATAAATTTAGGTAGATATAGGGTCGATATAAATGGTAGAATATCACTATAACTCAAAACTTTAGAACCTTAAACATATGTTTTGGGGTTTCCTATTTCCTTTCACCTTACATTAAAAACGAATACGATAAAATGTATCCATAATCCATCCTACACATCCTACTTCAAAAAATCAAAGCACTTTTGTCAAGCAATATCTATCGCATCGTATCGATATCGCATCGTATCGTATCCTATCGAGAATGTTCTGCATCGTATCGTACCACACAGGCTCAAACACTGCATGGAAATGTTCCACTTTCCTTTACTTTGAAATGGAACTTTTTTAAAGTAACACTTTATCCGGATACGCCCGTCCGAGTTCTATTAACGGGTGCAGACGTTTTCGCATTCAAGACTATTATTTGCAAAACACGATGTGTATTTTGCATTTTGTATTCTACTCGAATGCAAAATATTCACCAAGTACCTCTTTTTTCAATAGGTATGTTCTTTTCGCTCCAACCGTTT
This sequence comes from Cheiracanthium punctorium, assembly GCA_038373885.1. Classification (NCBI taxonomy): domain Eukaryota; kingdom Metazoa; phylum Arthropoda; class Arachnida; order Araneae; family Cheiracanthiidae; genus Cheiracanthium; species Cheiracanthium punctorium. The sequence continues at coordinate 682,519 of JAWZYV010011044.1, forward strand.
TTCGAACATCTTATTTTAACATCCCTCCCCCCTTCGCCACTGTAAAAAAATAAAATGGAAGAAGAAGACTTCTGAAGCGGGTGTTTTTCCAGCTCACAGTCGTACCCTTCATTCATCCGCTGATTTATTGCCCCCGAAAGCAACGTCTATCTCTCAGAAAGAAGCGTTTATGATTTCTGAAGAGGAAAAAAAGAAAACATTTGAGGTTTTCGTTTTATTTACACTCTGGTCAGTACTCCCCCCCCCCAAAAAAAAAAACCTTTTTTCCCTCTCAGAATGTTCTTTTTATGTGGAGTTTGCCAACCTAATATTGGGTAGCCTTTGTTGCTAACACATCTCGGATTTCTTTTCATGGCGCTATAAATTTCATTCAATGCCACGATGAAAATCGCATCGAGAGGTTTCAGTTACGGTCCGACAGATGCTTTTGAGGCGTTCCTTTACGAACTCCGGGCGTATTTTTTAATGCGTAGAAAATATATGATTCCGACAAAAAACTTTAGATTCTCGTTTGTTCCTCACTGTTTTTCTAGTACGGATAACTCCATTCTTCGTCATTCATTAAGAAAAAAAAATGTCAGAAAATCCGAAACACTTTCAGTTTTTGAAGACGCACTCACGTGCTCTCTATTAAAAGCGTATCCTAATCCATGCGTTCTCCCTATTTTCTTTCCTTCTTCCATGCATTTGGAAAGTGTATCGCGATTCAGGAGTGCGCCGTGTTTTTCTCCCTCGTTCCACAGGACACACATCTTTGGAATCGAAATCTGCCTTAAAATCGCCCACTCAAACTGTTTGACAATCTTCGCCAAGCCTATTCCCACTGTACTTCACCCGTTTCAATACTGTTTGGAAAGGGCATCCTCATCCATGAGTGTGCTTTGTTCGTCTTTCTTGTTCCAAAAAACACCTATTTAGAACTGAAACCTATAACCTTTTGCGGCTTTCGAGATTTGAATCTCTTCCACCTCATCGGCTCAACTATTTCAACTGCAGAATGCTGTCAGTCGGAGTTGGAACCACCCTGTACTAGTATTGCTACTGTGTCACTAGGCGATGTATCTTTCAACTGTTAGTCTTCAATTCCTACTATTAGTTCACACTCTCCCTATCTATATTTATATATGTTGTTCCAATTTTCAATCGTTGATAAAATATTTTTTATTCATCCACTCAAGTTCAAATACATTTTTTAGGATACTTGTAGTGAATGACACTGGATGTGAATACAGTTTTTTTTTCAATATTAATTCATTCACTCAATTGAATTCATTTTAGATCCTGTTACGTGGGATTCAAAATGAATGAAAACAATAAACTAAACAAACTCGGGTAACGGTATCGATACTTGCTTCACAAATGGCCCTGCATTATTTAATTATTAATTAATTTAATAAAAAGCAAATGAAATACAATTTTTCTTTGTTGACCTAAGTATTAATTGACTTTAAATTTTTTTTTAAAATATTTCTTGTTTTTAAAAAAAATCAACAAAACCAGCACAGTGACTTCATTTCGTCCAATGATGAAGATAGCTTAATGCCGGCTCCTCGTAATCCTACATCTTGGGTGCCATGCTTGTAAAAGTTCGAAGCAAAACAGAAAATAAAGGTTTCTGGCCTGGTTTCCAAAAGCGCGTCGTGCCACGTGTGCCATCTACGTACAGGTGCCTCCGGGAAGAGAGCCGAAGCCACTGCGTTGCCTGTCAAACTGGTTTTTCGGCGAGCGTCTTACCCGTGCACGGAAACTTCAGCGGGATCTCGACTGCGTGACACATCACACACACATTAAGGTTTTTTTTTTTTTTTTTTTTTTAATAACTAAAACTAGAGTGCTGTTGCGTTCGATCCGGTTTTTCCTGCCAACATTAATGGGTGGACATGAATGGCGACGATTTTTCGTTTCATTTTTCGATTCAGATAGATTCCTTTTCAAGGGCTGCCCAGTAGCGGCAGGGCAGTGAAGTGCTACAAACTAAAGGATCCATCCATGCAATAAAGTAAACAACAGTTGAAAGAGGCACGATTTTACGGTTTCAAAAATAAAGATAGGCACCCTTATAGGATACAGTAGACACCGGTTATGACGTACTCTCACGGGACCTCTAAAAGGAGTACGTTATACCGAAGTAGTGTAAGCAGTACCGCCGGTCAGATTCAATAGGACGCAAAAGAAGAAAGTAGGCTCATCCTTTCATTATAAGATGTGTTTTAAACAGGTCTCATTTTTTAAAATCTTAATTAAACAGAGAAAATTCTTTATGACTTACCATTTTTATTGAGATCCATAATCTGTCATTTTCTTTTGTTTTAAATGGGCAGAGGCTACTTTACAAAGACCGTTTTGGATATCCATAATCGACTTTTGCAGTCACCCTCATCACTGTGGCATTCAAAAAATCGTGATACTATTTTTGCAACATGGAATGCGTCGGGTACGCTGGGTATAGGCTCCCTAAGTTTCTTCTTCACTATCATCCAAATCACTATAGATAGGGCGTTTCAGGAGGCATTGACATGGATGAACGACCCATGAAATAGTGTCCTGTTCTGAGCCCTACCTAGCCGGCGAAAAAGATATAAGATCACTCCCTTTATTCATACACAATTCATCTCGCTAGAGAATCTGAAAATGGACAACGAGGGATTTTGAAGGTACCGAAATTTCCGAGAACAAGGAAATAAAATACTAAAGAAAAGCAACATTTTATTTTTGTCTTTGGTATAAAAAGTACGTTACAGCCGAAATACGTACTTTGGTTCAGTACGTTCTAACCGAAGTTCCATAACATGAATGTAGGACTTCCATCGGGACCTAGCTTCTAGGTACGTTATAACCGATAGTACGTTATCTCCCAGGTCCGTTATAACCGGTGCGCACTGTACAAAATCTCAGCATTCTGCAGTTATGCCCAATACGTCATCCTTCTGGGCACCCACTCGGGCACCTATGACTTCTTTCAAAATTGGAAACGGTCACCCTAGAATCAACACAGGCCTACTGCAGTGGGGTCTAGGCTATAGAGGGCGGATCGGTGACAGTTTCGGCTCCACTGTCCCAGAGACGGCCCGAGGGGCCCCAGGCGAAGCGCAAGAGCGGGGCCTCTTCTCTATCATGTCTTATGAGATAGCAATAAAATGGACCAGGAGCGGGGCCTCTATAAGAGCGGGGCCTTAGGTGATCGCCTACATTCGCACCCCCCTTGGGCCGGCCCTGACTGTCCGACAGCTCATGGCCGTCTCCTACCTCTCTGCAGCAGTCCGCGAATCAAGTCAAACACCATTTTATGTTTCGTGCAGGGAGAAACTCCCTTCTTTTCAGAGTTTTCTATTTATTTTTTTTTAATTTCTTTTCGAAGGAAGAACGGGAAGCGCAGGGGGTGGAGGGCAGCAGTGGGCGAAAACTTTGGCCGGTGGTCGAGAAAGAAAAAAAAAAAATCAAAACATAAGCGGACCCCGAACCGCAAGGCAAAGCGAAAACTGAAATAAAACAAAATAAAATAGAAAGCGGAAGGAATCCAAAATAAAATCAGGGCGGTGCAGGGCGTAAAAAAGGGAATTGAGTTTACAGATTTTCACCTCAGAGAATTCGCCCTCATTCTCACAAACACAAACAAATATCAACACAAACTTCGGCGCGGCACAAACGTGAAAGAAGGAAGGGGGGCGGGGGAAGAAGAACAACAAAAAATCATCTTTCTTCTACCACTCAAGGTAAATACCGTGGTCCAAGAAAATGAATCTGGCATCACGCGAACTCTGTTATAGCGAAGAGGAGGGAGGGGGGGGGAGGAAGAGTTAGAGGGGCTTACAATAAACAGTTTCAGAAATCGAAATCATCCAAGATCAGGTTTCAGGGGTCTGGCTGGCCTATGGGAATGCGAACAGGTGTGGAAAAGGCCGCTGCCTTGTCCCTCTCGCTCCCTCCCCCACCCAACTCATCAGTCCGCAAATTGACTGGCCGCCCCCTTCCCCCCCTTTCCCGAAAAGGAACAAAAGCGGGGAGGGTGCCCCCCTTCCTACACACACCCACACAGCCGCGTTTCCATTAACGCTGCCCATGCCTTTTTGCGAAGGGGATGGACTTCGGAAAATTCTGTATTTCTTTTTTTTTAAGAAAAAAAATATAAAAGAAAATGAAATCTCCTGTTAAACAAGGAAGACGAATCATTCCGAACGGAAGAACTATGGAACACTTCTTCTAACGCGCAACCTCGTCTGCGCATGGAACGACCCTTTGAACGCCTGGCGCCTGAAGAGCTCCCTTGCGCTGTTCTCGCGGAGGAACGCTACCCTAGTAGCGCAACTCGTTCAGAAAACGTTGAAAATACGTCTTTTGAACGTCGAAAAACGTCTTTTGAACGCACTTTGAACGTTTTCAGAACCAGTTGTGCTATTAGGGTATGGCAAGGTACTGTAACACAAGTGCAGGCTCAGAAGGGAAATCGCTACCGACGTTCATTTGACAACGATGTTACCGAACAGGTCAAGACTCACAGCATCTGTTTCCTTTGTCCTTGAAAAAGATGTATACGTGTGCCACTTTCAAAGACATCCTCCTACTCTATAGCTCACTCTAAAACCATTCCGGGAAACTCATCCAAGATATAAAATTGGTACCACCATGAAATCAAAAGATTAAAAAGTTAAGCACGAAAATGTAACAACATCCTCGTCCGTTTGTACGATCCGCTTGACATTTTTCATATTCATGTACAGAAATAGAGTCAACCATGCGCGCTCCTCTAAAAATCTGAAAATCCACCCGTTCCCGCATTTTGAAGCGATGGTTCGCTCTTTTCAGCTCCCTTTTACTTCATAGAGTCCAAAAAACAGAATCCTATGCGTCACAAAATGACCTTTTTTCGAGTGAAAAGGACGTCACACCCTTGGGATTCCATTTCCTTTAAAATAGTTGTCCCAGATTATATAGTTTAATTTATTTTTTTCACAAATAGAACGTCTGCATGGATATAAGAACGGCTACGTCGCAAAACGAGATCGTTCGAATGCCAAAAGCGCCTGCGCGTTTCCAGAAGAGCCTGCAATTCGATTCGAGTCTATATAATCAACATGGATTATGGAGTTATGTATTTTAAGTGGACGAAGATGCCATAGAGTGAGCGTAGACCTATTTTCGTCCAATGCTTTTTTCTAGCGGCCGTTGTCATGGCCTCCACAACGAGCTATGACTTCTAGTTCTGAACAGACTCGCATACACCCAACACATTTAAATATTTCTCTTACAAAAGGAGTGCTACACCAAGAAAAGAAAGAGAAGAAGAAGCATCCAACTCAGTATTTCGCTTTAAGTTTTATTTTCTGATTTCGTCTTGCAGGATCCCGTGAAAGCGGTCGATTCGTTTTGCATCCAGATCACATGTAAAACAGTGCACACGAATCGGCGGAAATAAAAGTAAAGAAAGAAAATATTTCGCTGGAATAAGAAATTTATAAAAAGTAATTTTTTTTTATTAAATAAACACAGGGCGAGCCCACTTGTGGGGTGCCTTGGTCAGAGAAGTGACTTCTCTCGTTGAAAGGGGCGCCTATCTGCGACGTCATACATATTTTGCCTCATTCATGGGCGTTGCAACCTATGGGAACTTTTCCCCCTTTCGGGCCTCCTTCAATCGTTTCTCTTTCGATTATAAAGATTGTAACTGAAAGAACAAAACTGGAGTGACTCCACTCGACTTCCCGAACACACGATTAAGATCATGACCCAGCATTTAAAGAAAAGCTACCGCATTTTCAAGAATGTCTCGTCAGAATGTCAAGAATGTCAAGAATGAATAGGCGATAATGTAAAAGAAATCTGGGTCGTAGCCCTGTAGAAGAACTATAAGTCCTATACACATCGAAACCAATACCGGTCTTGCGACGGTGGTGTGTAACCTATAGACCCAATGGGAGCTCCATCGAATGGACCGTTTAGGAGCTATCGTGTTCACTCACATATACACAAACACACGTACACACACGCACATACATCTCGTAAAAATAACATCCATGAATTCGGAAGACCTTCAAACGTGTCCATACACTAAAATCTGGAAGTCGAATGTTTTCAGGATGACCCTACTTTCCTTACATAGTGCATGGTCGAAAAGTAAAAAAATAAATCAGCCCAATTATTAAATTTTCCAGGATAATCAGCAGGCATCAAAGCTTTTGGCCTTGTGGATCGATGCGCCGGTGTGAAAGTACCCGAGAATTTTATTTCCATTCTCGAAAAAGTTCTTTCTTCGGGAGAAAAAAATAAATGCTTCCAGAAACCTACCGACCCACAGTGAAGGGAACACTTCCAAAAAGGGTATAATACTGCGGGAGCACTCCACTCTTCTTCCCTCCCAGCCGTCAACCTCTATTGAAACGCCACCTCCCCCAAAGAAAGGGGGGGTGCTGCAGATCAAACAAGGGGCGCCCTCGGAATGACTCATTGTCTCTATACCTCCCCCCTGCGGATGACGCACAGGCTCCGATCACTGCCTGCGCCCCCCGAGTTCCAAGGTACACCGAGCGAGACCCAAAGCCCTGAATTTCTTTTATCTTGGGTCTCTCAGAGCCCACTGGAAGGTGTTTGGAAGACTCGAGTCATTTTTAATCCGGTTTACAGGTATCTGTGCTGAAAAGGATTATCTCCGATCCAGAGATCTCGGAAACGACCCTAGACGGCGCTTCCCGCAACCCGGCGTCTCCAGAAGATGACTATTATACCAGACACGAGGTGCATCCTGCGCTACATATGTGTTGGACATGGAAAGCACTGTCTGTCGTATTAAGGCCTTATGACACGAAGACAATTTCGGGCGATTGGGTTGCCGCAACCCGTTGCCGAAATTCTTTCCGGCAAGTCGATGGAACGGCAGGGTTGCCCTAATAAACAAACTCGACTGTACTCACAAACGACAAGAAATTCGCCGAATAGACGATTGCTAGAGCATGCCTATCGGCCCAGCAACCTTTTTTTAAATATTTAGGATCTCGAGGATTCCATAAATGTGGAATTTCACATGGGCTTTAATTAGATCTATTTCCATGTCGCTATTCCATTCGAGAGACATCCTTCATCATCACTATGATCGGTATCGCTGAGTCTTCCGCCATCTTGTGACTTGGGAATAGGAAGCACTGGCGATTGGCTGGCATTCCAGCAACCTGCCCTATTTTCGCCTCTGAACGAAAAAGTTAGAGTTGACCGTTCCCTATGTAACCGAGGGAGATTTCCTTGAAAGAGATTTCCGCAACGAGTTGCAGCAACTAAATTTCCCGAAATTTTCTTCGTGTAATAAAGTTTTTAGAAGTCTATGGCGTAAACATAACATTCCGCTCGTAAGCTCCATGTATTTAAGTGTGCCGTGTGCAGTGATTTAGTTCAGTAAACATGGATAAGACTGGAGGATTTCTATTCGGCTCTCGCAGCTTGAAAATTTTCATGCGAAAGGGGACATATTTAAAATAGCAACAATAGCATGAAAATCCGAGTGTATTAAAGCTCCGCATACTTAGTGTTCCTTTTTTCCGATATTCATGCACGTTTATTTCCCGACTGGCAAGTATTCAGTTTGACACAAATTATTGAGTCCAAGAGTACCGGACATTATCTTTGCTTCCGTCTAATATTGGAATTTAGCATTATCTAACAACAAACGTCTTATTACTGTGGTCACTTTAATGTCGAAAATAAAATCAGTTATTTCATGCATTAAAATAAGTCTATACGAATCATTTTTTGACTCTAAAACATTTTAAACGTCACGGATTCCGTCTACACTACCAGATGTTGCTGTATTCGATAAGGCGAAAAGATCTAGTGCGAATGTGCAGCTCTGGGTCATTTGGAATATTTGTGTACAGGTATCCGTAGGAAATAAAATGCAAAACAAATACAATAGCATCAAAATTAAGAGTGCTTTCGAAGATGAGAGTTTTATGTATCCCATTCATATATTTTTTGTTTTCCAAGTTTTCAGAATTTTAGAAATTATTTCAATTTTCGCTTGATTGTAGCTTTCAACGACTTAAATGACAGCAATGGACATAGTTACTGTGGTAACAAAATGGTAATATAAATAGAAAATGAAATCTATTATTCTTTGAGGTCAGTTTTAAAACCATTCGTTTAAAAGTGCAATAGTAAGTGAAATACTAACAAAATTTGACAGAAGAAAGGGACCGAGATCAAGGTGCTTCGAACATGACGTATGTCCTATCTGGAAACATGTGGATCCAGACAGCAAGATGCATCAATCATTTACGGGACTCATTAGCTGAAATTTAGCCGAGACAAATCTATAACCGAAACATACAGTCAATTTTTTTCTATTTGTTAGATTAACCATCTGCAATCCGTACAAAGAACAGGTACTTCTGCTCCCCCCCCCCTGCTATCTGCTGTAAACGTTCAGTACTGCATAAACGTTTACAACAGCTTACTTTTCTTTTAAAATTGGAAAATACAATTTTTCTTTTTAAAGAGTTTCGCAAAATGTCACGAATAGTAATGTGCAGCTCTGTTCAAGGTCGATCCCAGAACGTGCCACGCTTGGCGATTCTATTACATAGCACACCTGATCTCAAAAGATAGTTTGTAAAGAAGCATCTTATAATCAATGCGTTCGATCAACGATTGAACTTTCTTGTTGATGACTCATCCTTTCAGACCTCGTCCAAAAGACTCTCATTGAATTAAGCGTCTTTTTTCTTTTCTGATGGCCGAGATTCGATTTGTGACTAAAAAATAAAATAAAAACCCCTGATTGTTCCAATTTCGAAGGAGAATTTTTCTTTATGTGCACACATTAGGACAACTATACTGCACGATAGCATAGCTCATTTTTGTGTCCTCCATTGCGGACAAAGGGACTGAAGGGTTAAACAAAACCTGTTCAATTTTCAATTTACAATTATGTGTTCAACACTCGAAAGAGCGCACGGCAAATAACTAAAATTTTGTTAAAAAAAACACAGGCACATAAATGCTACACAGTGTGATAAGCAACATTCACGCGTGTCTCTTACAAAGTCTTCCTTATTTACTGTTCTAAACACCAGAGCAGTTTCTTTTACTAATTTAATTGTTCCGTTTCTCGATGAACCCAAAACTAGGTTCGCGGATGCCTATGTTAGCTACCCTGCATGAATTACGTCAGCGCTACGTAAGTTGCTTTACAGGCAAAGTGAGAGTGGAAACTAACGACTCGTAACTAAACTCCTCGTATCGATTTTGTCAAGTGCACGAACAAAATACTTTATGTAAATTATTGTACTTTACAACACGCTTCAACAAAGTTGAACAGTCTTTTTTTTGTCTGTGGTTTTCGGTTGTCGGATGCGTCTTTCTTGTCAATCGATTCACAAGGGTGTGAATCGATTGACAAGAAACGGATCGATGTTATGACACTGGAACTATTACTATCACGGAACCTAAATAAAAAAGTGTAGGAACAGGGGCGCACAAAACGATTGCCATGCAGGACGCTCCGCGGCTGACGAGATAGACAGGCTGCGGTGCTGACATTTGGGTCGAACCCTCTTGCACTCGAAATTCCACGTGACCCAGGGAGTGCGAACCTCTTTCTCCAATTATCTTGGACTAAAAGGCACACACCCCCTCGATCACGCGACTCTTCGGGCGCAAAGGGGTGTGTCCAATAGGTCAGCACCGTAGCCTATCTATCTCGTCCGCCCAGTGGCGGATCTAGAAATTTTTTTGGGGGAGGGGCTAAAATTTTGAAAAAGCTTATTTCACCCAATTAAAATGTCTATAAATCAAAATTTTAGTCTAAACCAATATTCATGCTTTTGGGAGGGGCTAAGTCATAAAATAGGATCCTTTTAGCTATTTAAAGTGTATAATAAAGCAGAATGTTACTCTTTAGCTCCCTCTTTTTTGGGGGGCTGAAGCCCCCTAGCCCCTCCCCTGGATCCGCTCCTGCGTCAGCCACGGGATGCTCTACGGGATGCTGCCAACATTGAAACTAAATTTCACAGATATTCAGCGACCCTAACCCCGTTTTTCGGGTATTCCGAAAATTTTGCGAATGCCTCGGCCATCTGTTGTGGTATTTTGTTTCCATCTTTTACATACTGCCGGTCCACATAGGCCCACTTTATTAAAAAAAATAATCAGCAGCCAATGCTATTCTGAAAGATGTATTTGTACGACACTTTAAATAAAATAAATATTTATATCATGTTTGATATCTATGGATGACTCTGGTCTGAGTACTTTCGCCGGTCCACAGACGGCAAGAGGTCCGGAGCAGACTTCGTGCCGATTACGCAGATGTGTAATCGATTACGATTACGATTAATTTTCAATTTCAGATCAAGATTACGATTACCTGGAAAATATTTTGTCGGGATTACGATTATATTACGATTACCATAAAAATCCAATTTTCCGATTACGATTATACTACGATTATGTAATCCATGAAAACTTTCGATTATGATTATATCTGAGTCCGATTACGATTAAATTACGATTACAAAACTTTCTTTTTTACACTTCTGGCGCTGACATAATGTGTAAAGTTTACAAAACAGAACAGAATTATGGGTCCGGCAGACCGGAGGCAAGAAATTATTATAATTGACAAGAAAATTTAAAATACGCTACGTAATATATTCAAGAGTAAAAATAGTGAAGTTTCTATAGATCGAGAAATCAACGGTATTTTCAACAAAGACGATGCATATCCCCTCCCCCCGTATTGCGCCTATGATCGTTAATATGAGTTCTGTGAGGAATCAAGCTTATAATATACGTTAAGTAGAAAAGGTATATGTAATTAGTCTCACTATATTTTAATTCCAAACTGATGATAGTTGACAACAATTCAAGTTTGAGGGCCTCACATTTTTTTGGGTGACAATATTTTACTGTATCAAATTTACTCATAATCAAGGAATTACTTCAACTTTGCTCACTTTATGTTGTTAATTTTTGTAGATTACTGATAAATGACTATAGCCGGTAAATTTGGGGGATTTTTTCTTCTGTTGTACAAACAAATAAATGAATTAGATTTGCAAAAACTATGTTTTTCATAAAAGTTGTAACTAAATAGTAAACATTTTACAGTGACACTTATCAACTTTAGAACCATACAACCTAACTCTTATCATTGTTAAAATCTTTCAAGTTTGTAACTATGATGATACTTCTCTAAAATATACGATACATACCCTTAAGGGCATTTAACTGGTACTCATTTTGAATTTCAGTTGCATGTACGGAAGAGGGTGAGAAGATCATAAAAGTGAAAAATCGAGCATTTTAGTTATATTCATAGGATATAATTAGTTAGATTAGAAATTAGGAAAGATATTAGTCGTCTTTGTTTTTTACTTTTTCTAAGAAATGATTTCTCTCCGATACTTTTCAATCATTAAGAAGTTTATTATAAAAGAAATATCAGAAAATTATTAAACATGTTAATTTGACAGTTATTAGCTATCTACACAGTATTTTCAATAAAAGTGAATTGTAAATATGTTTATCAGAATTATGAAAAAAAAATTCTAAATAAATCATTGTATATATCACTTTAAATATTTTTATTTAGCTTAATGAAAACTAAATTTTCAAAATTAGCATCTTTCAGTAAGGCTCATGAAGGAGAATAAAACTTCTCCGCTACACAAATTATGTAATGAAATCTGAAATCTCTTAATAACTAATTTTGAAAGTTTAGCAGGGATATATATCCCGATATCCCACTCCCTGGTTATTCTCCTGGAGTGATATATATTCCTGCAGGGATATATTCCTGCAGGGATATATATTCCTGCAGTGGCGTAGGAAAGGGAGGGGGGCTTTGGGGCTCGAGCCACCCCTATACCCAGTGGCGCAGAGAGGGAGGGGGAGCAGGGGAAACATCCCCAGGGCCTCACCTTGGGAAGGGGCCCTACTGTTGCTGCTTCTATATAATACTTAATTGTATGTTGTCAATTTTGAAAAAAAAAAAATCTGATGTGTCCAACACATGACTTCCTTGCACGTCTATTAAATAAAAATGTTTTCTACGCACTTCCTCTAAACTTATTTGTTTGAAAGAGATAAAATATCAATAATAGTAAGGTTTAGCGATTTCTAGCCAAATATTTCGATATCGCCAAGCTGAGTTCAATTTGAAAGATTTCCTTCTGACACTTTATTTGGCGATATTTCACCAAAAGCCGACAAACTTGAGATAGTTTGCGAGATTTTGGGGATAGCCACAGTAGTCATTGACCACAGACTTTCAATGAATTGAATGCATCCATACACCTTAATGTATTTAAAGTCATTTGGCTCACCCTATAAATAAATTCTTAGTGGATTGCTGTCAAAAAAGATATTGAAAACAGTTAGATATTATAATATAGTTCTAAATACAAAAGTTCAAAATTCTACGGGTTAAAGTTTTAGAGTTATACAAAATACGAAATAATTTTTGGCGCCAAATTTGGCGATATTTCGGCGAAACTCGTCAATGTCGACGACATTTGGCGAGATATTAAGCATGGACCAACAATGACAGATTATCGCCAAATTTGGCGACATTTCGCCAAAACTCGCCAAGAATGATGACAAATGGCGATACTTTGGGCATGGACGAAATGACTGACTATCGCCAAATTTGGCGACATTTCGGCAAAACTCGCCAAAGTCCAGGACAGTCGGCGAGATTTTGGGCATGTACCAAACAATCACTGTCTGCAATTGTATTATATTGAAGATGTCCATAGACATTAAAGTACTGAAATTCTTTTCGGTGGTCCTGTAAATACACTCTCCAGTAGATTGGAACCAAAAATCGAGATGCACAACTAGATGTTACAACATTCTTATATATGAAATTTCATAATAGTTTTTGAGATTTGAGAGTTAAATATACACACACGTCACTAAAAGTCGCCAAGCTTGGCGACTTTTGGCACAGTTCTAGAGGGAGGCACGTGACCGTGGTCGGACCATTACCTAACTTATGTGGTAAGACGGTATTGTGCTTGAAATGGATGAATGCCCCTAAAATTGCCATTGACCGTAATGTATTGGAAATCTTTTGAGTGTTCCTGTAGCAGAACTGTAAATGATAAAGACACCTTTTTTAATGGAGAAATTCATTTTCTAACTCTTTTCAGCATATATCACTTCTGAGTCGTTTGAAATAGCCCAATACCTCTAAAAAACGCTTTGATGAATTTCGGCCCATAGAGCGTAATGTATTTCGAATCTTTTAGGCGGTTCTGTAGATAAACTATCCAGTCGAATGGAACCGAAAGGGGAAGTGAACAACTAGATGTTACAACAATCCTAAATATAAAGTTTCAACATTCTACGCCTAATAGTTTTTGAGATATGCGAGTTTAATGAATTTCGGCCCATTGAGCGTAATGTATTTCGAATGTTTTGGGCGGTCCTATAGATAAACTATCCAGTCGAATGGAACCAAAAGGGGAAGTGCACAACTAGATGTTACAACTATCCAAAATATGAAGTTTCGAAATTCTACGCCTAATAGTTTTTGAGTTAGGCGAGTTTAATGAATTTCGGCCCATAGAGCGTAATGTATTTCGAATCTTTTGGGCGGTCCTGTACATAAACTATACATTCGATTGCAACCAAAAGGGGAGGTGCACAACTAGATCATAGAACAATCCTAAATATCAAATCTCAACATTCTACGACCAATAGTTTTTGAGATATGCGAGTTACATACATACTTACGTACATACGTACAGACGGCATGGAAAAACTGACCACAATAGACCGGCCGCTGGTCAAAATGAGTTGCAGACGCGTTTATATGATCGTGCATGCTAGCCTACGATGAGATGCATCGAAAAAATTCTTAAAATTAAATTTAGAGGTAGTCAAAATCGGTTTTTTAGTCGAAATTTGGCCCCCAAAATTTTTCGGGATCACATTACTTCCTTATACTACGTACAAGGAAGTAAAAAGAAAAGAAAATGTTCAAATACAGAATATGTCCCCAGAAGTTTCCAATTAATTTTTCAACGAAATTACAAAAACCAGCTAGAGCATAATCCACCGACTTCACAAAAACGAGGAGTGTTAGTGATTTAGTCTTCTTTTTCAAGAAACGTTTTTATTTTTATTTCTGAGACACACTGTTAAATAGTGGAAGAAAGGGCATAGCCAGAGGAGAGACTATGGACCCGACCAACCAAATAAATTTTGATTTTTCCTTAACAAAATGTTAAAGATTAAGACTTTCTATGAGAAATTTTGAACTTTCCACTTTTTTGGACTTCTGAAATTTTTTAGCTGCCTGTTTGAATGGAAGTATTATGAATAAAAATATTAATATTTTCAATACTGAGGAAACATGAGATGCAAAAATGCTGTTACGTTCCAAATACAGTTTCTTTATGGAAGTGACAAAACCTTCAAAATAAAATGTTCGTATTTTTTAGAGCATGGGTGTTTATTAAATTATAATACTTTTAAATTAACAATTTTAATTCTATTAATTATTTTCCATTTACTATTAATTTAAAGTTTCTTCAAATGATTAATAATTTTAATAAGGAATAAAAGACTGATGTAATACGACACCAAAAGCAATAGAAAATTCTTGACTATAGGCACAACTCTGGATGGGGGCTCCCTGACACTGATGTAGTAGGCAATGTGAAATTTCCAAAGGTAAATGATTGTCAGGCTGTGCCCTGCTGTTGAAAGTCTGGGCTTTTTTTTCCAAACTGGCAGCCGTCTATTACCTTGCATGATGAATTTAACAAACAAATTCAATCTGTACATAAAATGCCTAGGAATTTACAATTTTTTCAAACCCTGGCTATAAATGTCATCCACTCATCGAGCAGATTGGCAACTTGTTTAAAATATTGTTTGTAAACATTTGAAAGGATAGAAAGGTTATATAAAAATCTACAATTAAAAAAGATAAATTAAGAAACATTGAATACAGTTTTTATTTTGGGGGAATCCAATATTCGGGGGCCCTAGGCCCGGGTCTAATGGGCGTAGTTGAAAATAAGGGCCTGATCGAAAGGGTTTCTGGACAGCAAAAGGATACCGAAGATTTTATCCCCGGGGCCCCGACTGGGCTCTCTGCGCCTCTGCCTATATCTTTGGAAGATGATAGAAAATAATCATATATATGTGTGTCTTTTTCAGTGTCCAGAATCGATGAGCCCCCCCCCCCCAAAAAAAAAAGAAACAACCGAATTGCTACGCTACTGCGCCTCTGCGATGAAGAATCGGATTGAGGGGAGACCTAGCGTTGAATTTAAGCCGATAGAAGACCAATTTTGAATATATGGCGAACGCGCACATTAAATCTAAAGGGCCAGATATCATTAATCTGGGTTTGGTCATTCTGATTTAAATACTACTTAAACTACAAGGCAGTCTATTTATGTAGAATCATAAGTAGATGGCATTTGTATAATAGCAGACAATATATTAATTGTGTCACTATTTCAATACATAAACTTCTATTGTATTTTTATGGCAAAAAAAATTATAATCATCAAAATAATAAATAGGGATTATTTTCGAGGGATGGTGTGTGAATAAAAGGTCTGAAAATAAAAAATAAGAGCAATAATTAATATTTATTTAAATGAATCAAATAAAATGCATAAAATACTTAAGCATTTTAAATGATGCATGAATCAAAAATTAATTTTGAAATCTCCTTTCTCCTTGAGTCAAATAGTTACAGTTACCAGAAAAATATATTTGAAACTTATTCATTTTTTTAACCGAATTAAAAAATGTAATGATTTATAGTGTATACATTAAAATAATTTTTAGTTTTAAAAAATTCTACTCGCAGGTACAGGGTTACGTACTACATTTTATTTTAAAATTATCTTATATAAGGGGTGTATAGTTAAACAGTTTAACTACTAGTTATAAAATAAAAATTTAAATACAAAAATTATGAATACATGTTTTCCAGAGTGACCAATATATTTTTTTTAGAGGAAACCAAAAGCTTTCTAGGAAATCCCCCCCCCCTTATCGCCTATCGAATTACACTGAAATTGAATTATTGAATTACACGTGTGTCTTCCCTCATTTCTGGAAAACAATGTACTTTAAACCTCCTAATTCAAATGAATACCCCGTTCCACTTTCCACCCCCCTTTTCCGCGAAACAAAAGAAATTTATTTAAAGTATTTAATTAAATTATTACACAAATAACTTTTGAGGTGGCGTTTTTTTCCTACATTCAAAATTTTTCATACTCTGAATGACCCTCCTCCCCCTCCCAATAAAAGCACTTGTATGTGCGCCCCTTTATAAGCCCTTTCAAAATTTAGAAAGCCTACTTTGATTAACCTAATTTATTTATTATTTATTTATTTTTTGACAGAGAAAAGAAATTACTACACATTGCACTTTTATTACAAAACAAATTTGTACCAAGTAATCACACACACACACACTATAAAATTATTATGTGTATAACACTGCTACATAAATAACACTCTAAAACACAATAAACATAACACTTCGAAAGTTAAACAGTAAATTATGATAATTAAATTTTGACCAAAATTAAGATTCTAAACAAGTAAACAATGTATACCAAAAATAAATTTTATTTAATTAATGCAGCGCATTTTAGTCAGATCAATGAAACATGTATTAAACGGAATTGGAAAAGACCAGGGAATATTTTCGTGAATATTATCGTTTTCCCCTTAATATAGAAACCTTTTAAATGCAGTTTTTCAATTAATATATGTACTCATTTTATAATAATCTATACAACAAATAAATACTCAAGAAAAAATATCCAAAATTACCTCCATATGTGTATTCCGAAGTTGGAGTTCGTCTTTTTTGACACTGGCATCTGTACTAAGATAGTGCATTTATATTTTTTGAACTCCTTTCCTTTTTCATTTTTTTAAATTTTCTTGAAATTCAAAAAAAATCTTGAATTTTTTTCGTGTAGGCATTGCTGTTTTCTCTTCGCAGTCGCAAATTGAAATGAGATAAAGCAAAGATCTGCAATAGCAGAAAATACACCTCTTGTGTACCCCCCATAGAATTCCCACGTCCACCCCCAATTTCTGGGAGGTCTGTCCATTCTAGTCAGTCACCCACCACAGTCAGCATAAAAAAGAATGGTCATCCCGGGAAAAAAAAGGGAGCTCTGCTTCTCTTATCTTTGTCCCGTACGAACTACGATGGCAGAACAATGCCCTCCCCCCTCCCCTCTTCCCCTGAAAGGTTAAAAAATAGGAAACTTCCTGTCTTCAGGGCATGCAGATTTTTCGATGCTTTGCTTCTCCGAGAAAATCTTTTTTCCCAGCAAGCAGGACAAAAAATAAATCTGGGCGCCCGTAATCGTTTCATAATCGTCTTGTAATCTAAGCGATTACGACTACAGGCTCTAAGATTACGACTATCTGGCAAATGAAATTTCTAGATTACGATTAGACTACGATTACACGAAAATATAAACTTTCAGATTACGATTAGATTACGATTACATAAAAATTCAATTGTCGGATTACGATTAGACTACGATTACATGAGAAAATGTAATCGATTACAATCGATTACGATTACACGACTACGATTACACGAAGTCTGGTCCGGAGAACCGTTTCGAGTAGCTTACGATCCGCACCTCATCTAGTACGACACACTCGTTCGACGATATCTTTAAATGTGAGGTCAGAAAACCGGACGTTCAGCAAATACTCTTGGACGAGAACGAGGCAAACTGAAGAAAATAAGTGCTTCTCGATTCAGTTATGAGTTGAACCTTTAAAATATCGAATGACACTCGGAGAAAATGACACGCTATCAAAGAGCAACCCCCCCCCCCTTGCAAAATTTGCGCAACACGTCGCTTTCTTCAAGCAGTGTCGGATCGTCCCCTATCCTCTCTCAATAAATGAGAAGGGGCTGAGGGCGGACTTTTTAAAATTGGGTCCAATAAAGGTGCGATCTCGGTTCCATCAGAAGGTTTCGGCAACGACGGGAAAGGAAATGGAACTTTCAAAAAGCGAAGGGGGTAGGGAGGGGGGCAACGACTGTCACCTCTTTCTTCGATATCGAAATCCAGGATCGATGCACTGTTCCCTATCGATGGTAGTGAGTGAGAACGCGCACTTTTCTTAAAACTGACAAATAACTGAAAAGTGCTGATGATGTCTCGATCTCTGGTGTGTGTGCTGCTAATGCTTGCTTCCGTTGCTAATTACGCTTTTGCATTTTTCCGGGGGAAAAATAACACATCCCTTATTGCCTTTAATTGCAAGAATTCCTCGCACCTACACAGAACACGGGTGACAATTAGGCATCGATTCTTTTGTACCTATTGTTCCGGGGGGGGGACCTTATCGTCCACCCACACCACCCCCCTGGAACAAAAGGTTCAGTGGCGGAGGGAGGAGCAAAAGAATAGAGGGGGAGGGGGCGGTCTAGGAAATACGATAAGACGTCTCCGCTCTGTCAGCAATTAAAGGGCGAAGAGAGAATTTCGTCGCGCAGAGGAAGAGAACAAAAAGACACTGTGTGTGCGTATCGTAATGTCTTTGTTGGGAGACAAATGTTAAACGGCTCGAAGAGTAGGGCTGCACAGGGTAGGATACCCCCCCCCCCAGGCGGGCGCTCCCAAGTCTTCATTAATAGCCAGGGATTCGGCCCAATGGTGAGGGAAGATGTGGATGCTCGTTTTCCCCTCCCGTCACTTTTTGAGAGACTCCATGACAGAGGACTCTCCCAGGTTCTCTGACCGTGCATGAATGCTCGGAAAACGTTCTCTGCACGTTAACAGACGTTCAAAGAACCTATTGGCGCTGTTTGGGGAAGATTTCGACAGGTACTTGGCGATACTGACCCTCTCACGCCCACTGTGAGACATTTCCAAAGCAAAAAAAAATAGTGTTTCGCTGAAAGGGTGTTCTTTCAAGTCCAATAACGTAGATAGAATAAAAAAGGGGGGGTGAAAAAAGTTATTTTTGTGTATGTTTTTCAGTTATGGTTTTAAAGCTCTTCTCTGTCAATGAAACTTCTTTAACCCATTTATGCCTAGTGTCCCTTTTTTGGGACGGCATTTTCGCTATGAGTCGAAAACGTTATTTATTTTTCCTAGCCTTTATTCACGAGTATTGAGACTCCACTCTACACAATATTTTACCATGACCCAGTAGAATGTTGATATTTCGATTTTTATGCATCATGATTTTAAAAGAAATCATCCCTTGTTCGAGAAGTTGGCATCAGAAATTGATCTATTATTTCTGTTATCAGTAAAAATCGAAGAAAGTCGCAAAAATATCCAGGCACAAATGGGTTAAGAAATTATTTTGTATCGAGTGAAAAGGCATCTATGTTTGCTTGCCTATAAATGGCCTAAAAGGATTCATTGTTCTTCCTACTCAATAGTATTAGAATATTAGAACGTGTGGATTAGGACAGTAGAACGTGCTGCTAGTAGAACAAATGAGTTCCTTCTGAAACATGAATACATATTTTTCGTCCATTCATGCTCCGTGGGCACAGACGACCCTTATTATTCATTAATAATGTACTTCTGTACTCACTTGGGAAGTCGATCGCCGCATTCTTATTCTATGGAGAAAACGGCCTTCAGCACTATCCCATTTCGAAACGAGCTATTGCCTATTTTTCATCCATTCTTCCCCCCCCCCCCCTTCATCTTAAAATTCTGATGTACATTTATTTTTAAACAGAATGTATCGAAAGCCATTAGAAGTGCATTCATTGCATCTAAAAATAACATGAAAATTGTCCAGAAAGGAAACTTTCTTACAAGTTGTCATTGTACTTCTAATTGCTTTACGATAAATTCTGATTAAAAATAAATGTAGACCATTGATCACAGATTAAGGGAAAAAAAGAATGAATGAAAAATAGGCAGTAGTTTGTTTCAAATTGCGGTAGTAGTGAAGGCGGTTTTCTCCATAGAATAACATTGCGGCGATCGACTTTCCAAGTGATTACACACGAGCCTTAAAGGGTGCAGTGAATGGTTTCAGGACTTCAAAATGGTATTTCGAGGCATTTTTCCTGTCAAAAGTTGGCGTTTATAGGAGGGTAGCCTATTGGCTACCGTGAGCATGAGAGGGTTCATCGTGGAGTCGTTTTCACACCAACAGTGAGGCTCTAGGGATGGATGAGAGACGACTTTTTTTTTGCAAGACGAGACAGAGATTGACAGATTTTTTGCGGGACGAGACAAACATTTTTAACATTACGCTATAGGGATTTTGCGAGACGAGACAAAGATTTTCGGTCGTTTTGCAAGACGCCTTATTTTTCGTGGGGGAATTCAACTCCCCCCTTGCTTACGCCACTGTATCGGGGTATCCATAATTTGGGTAGCCTCTCACGTCCATTTATTTTTACATTTCCAATCAAACCTTCTACGTCTCTTCTCATTTATTTATTTATTGAATAACACTTTTTAATATCGTGTTGACTCGCGTTCTAGTCGCCCTCGCATAATAGTCGCACCCCCTTCTTCAAGAAGAAATGTTTTCTTCGCACGAAAGTCGCAGTCGCGTATTGGAACCTTCGTCCAGAAAATAGAAAAGGATCAGCTGGACTCTCTCCAAGAACTGTACAGCCCTACTGATACCTTCACAGCGAAAGTGATTTGTTCTGTTCTGAATTGTGTACTATTATGTTATTAGAATGGGTTGTCAAAATTTTCATGACAGATTATTTGTCCATTTTACGCCTATAAAAATACTACCACGAAAATAAAAATGCCTTTATTGGGTGTGCAACGGACGAAAAGACTATTGAATAAACAGCACATCATCTGGAAACATTTGGTAAGTGACGCATTTTATGACAATGTGCTGTTTTTTTTTTTTAATAGCAATCATGCTTTAGCACGAGAATGTACCATATTGTATTATAGATTTCCCCCGCGAAGGACTCACACCCAGACTTTCACAGTAAAAAACTGGCAAAAAAGTGCGACTGTTACTCGAGTGATTTCACGTCTCGTCTGCCTGGTGTTGCTGCTCATCTTCCGTAATCCATTTCTGTTTCAAATAATTTTTTCGAACCATTGGCCCTGCTGATCGTCTACGTCTCCAATCTATACAGTCCAATACTTTCGACGATCGAATGGTGAATATTTTTCTTTGTTTTCATTGTAATGGATCTGTTTCTTGGTTTCTTTTATGGAATTGGATTGCTGGAAACGACGACTCGAAAATCTCAACCTGGTGGACGAGGCTCAATCTTGGAGTCCGGCACCTACTCTTTGGACAGGGGAGGGGTTGTTTGGAACGGACAATAATGGTAGCGAGCCGCCGCCCCTGGACTGCTTCTAGACTCGTCGACCCAAGTTCCACTGCACCCTGCAAGAAATAACCTCATCGGGTAGCTTAGACATACGGAAGAAATGATTGAATAACATGTACAAGCACCGTTTCATTTCGAACGATTTATTTCCTTTAGAAAAAATGGGATCGAAAAAATTATTTCTAAAACCTCACAAAGAAAAAAAAAATTCTCTATCACACTTTTTATTTTCAGAATCAGCAAAATATTATATTTTTTTTTCCTCTTCCAGTGAAACAGAACACTATCTGCTATTTAATTCCAAATGCAAAACATCCCAGATTTTCCTTTTTAATTTACAACATTCAAAATACTTGCACACACTCTCGCCCATTTCTTAAAATGCAATAATCCCTTCCCGGAAATAAAACCGAATCCGTTTTAGAAACTCGTTTCATAGCCGAGTTATTTCTATTTATTTTTCAATCATCAGCCTGAAACACCCCCCCCCCCACTACACCTCGAAAATTTACCTAATAAATGCAAAATCCACGCTCTGCCCGATTTAAAAACCTCAAAATCGAAATAAAATCACTCGTTCTGGGGGGCTTTCATCTAAAACCTCATCTCCTCCTCCTCCCACCCCCTACCCCCCTTGCGAGACCTAACACCTAGCGATAAGAAAAATCCCTCGCTCAATTACACACTCTTATTAAAAACAATTCGAGTAAGAAACTCTCGCACCGCGGTTCTATCATTAAGACGGTTTCGGGGGGGAGAATGGGGGAGCGAGGTTAAATGCCCCCCCCTCGCTACTCTAATGATGCCATGCGTAATTTGATTAGATTTGCATGTAAATGTGCCGCTTTTAATAGGAATGGGTTCTATTAGGACTTATTTTACAGCAGACGACAAATATTTTCTTAAACGGCGCAAGATTTTTCTCTCCCGACGAATGGCAACAATGGCTGCAGACAGAAGTAGCCGCGCGGTTTGCAGTTTACTTTTTGAGGGGGGGGGGAAGAGATTCATTCGTAGAAGAATGTCGTTTAGGAAATGGAAAGAAAAATAAGCCGAGGTGATTTGGGAAAAGAGAAGAATAATTAAGTTAGAGGGGACAGGCATTGAATGACAGCCATTTGGAATTATGGAACAGGAATTATTTATTTTTAAATGATTCGGATTGGGAATAAGAACGCGGCGAATTTCTTCTCTTCTGGTTTTATATAGAGCAGGAAGTACGTGACGTTTCCCTCATTAAAATTATAGAAGCTCCTACTTAAAGGTAAAATTCTCGAAAAATGTTAGTTTTCACTTTCAACACGTGCTTTAAAAAAAAAACATTTTTTCTAGATATTTTAAGGACGACCGACTACAAAACGATTTTAAAGAACAAAACGCGCACGCATTGTGAATGATAATCCGTTTCTTGGCTTCATGAAGGAGATCCAGCGTGTTTACCAGAAATTGTTTTGAGTGAAGTTAAAATAACCTTTAAACACTGAAACATTATTTGTCAAACAGCCACTCTCCCACATTTCAATCAATATACAATAGCTCAAACTGATAAGTACATGTCCTAATGACTCTGTACCCAGATAGTGAACAGTTTTCCCTTTTTGGGGAAAAAATGAGCCACTATTATACAAATAGGACCATTATTCTATTGCTTGTGATCAATGTATAAAAAATCTGAATATATTGAATGTAAAGGACATGTTTTGTAAAAAATTTTGTGAAGGTGTGTGAGTATACACGCACGTTTTAAACTTCACTTTCTTATTTAAAAAAATAGGATTTAAAATCTAAACTTCTTTAGTGGTAAGGTATACTCCATTCTTCAGCAAAATACTGACCTGCTATTACACCCTTTCAAAATGTACTATTGTATAACTGAGTCCTATGCAAAACCGTTACTACCTTTTAAATGCTTTCCATCATGAAATTATTGGTTAACCCTTTGAGGCGCAACCCTTTCCCAATGCTGGAAAAGGGCAGCCGTTGCCATCGCTCGACTGAACGGCCAGCAAGAGGGCGGACGATCGAAACGTGCATCGCGTGCCACAGATCGAGAAACCCTTTTTTGACGCAGCTGGCTGTGCGCGCGCATGCTTTGAGGCACGCTGCGTCAAAGCATGTCACAGCCGATTCGAATCCTTGAAAATGACCAAAACACATTTTAAAATAGGAAGTAACTTGTCTATAAACGAGACCGTCCAAATGGGTTTAGTTTAATCGCCTCCTTACAAACAAATGAAGTTCTTGGTTTGTGTAGCTTCCCCCCGTGAATGCTGACATGATTTATTAGTGAAAGACTTCGAAATATTTGTCTGAAACAATCTATGATCTTTATTCCGTTTTCTGATAGAGTGAATGTGCATGGAAGTGAAACAAACGCGTCTTTCTTTTGTTTCTGTATTTAGAAAGTCAATATTGACAACATGATTCCTGTCAAAATGAGAGAGTCCACTACTGAGTGCTTCTGCAGAAAAAGTAGGCAGAACCTCGTTCGAAATGTTAGATTTTTGTTTGTATAATATGGGTGTGAGAGTTAAAACACAAATAAAAAGATCTCTCATAAAGGCACACACTCCGATATTACTTTTCGTTTCAATTTCTTAACGTGCGGTGGTTCCACTCTGGAACCACCGATTTGTTTCACCTTTTTTACCATGAGCACCTTCACCCTTCGAAGCGATATTCTTTTCAAATCACTCTACAAGACCCACTGGGTAGACTGCCCAACGCTGAAAAAAAGCAGCCGCTGCCACCGCTCCATTGAACTACCAACGACTGGGCGGTCCATCCGATAGCCCATCCACAGGCAGAGAGCTCAAGAAGTTTCCTGCCACAGCTGGCTGTGCGGCCAGCAAACACGGATGTTTATGCGTTTATATACTTCAGTGACTGAATCTTACGGGAATATTATTCAAGATTCTCTGCATGGGTCACATGCTGGGAATGTTATTTTATTTTTAATAAAATGGGCAAACTATTGACTACTACATTTTTGCGCGCTTATAAAATGCATTTTTATTTATTTATTTTACTTTTATTAATACGGATGGAAGGGGGGGACACTCACTCAATGCCCCCCCAAAGAAAAAAGAAAACTCATTTGAGTATCCACCCTCCCTCGGAGAATGTGGGTGCATCCGGGGGTACCCGTCTCCCCAACAACAAAAAGAAGCACCCTCATAAAGTATAAAAGTAAGCAAGTTCAAAAGAATCCTTGTAAAAAGCTCTCGAATGAAGGGGCAAGAAAATAAAAAAAATAAAGTGCCACTTTAGAGTCATTTATTTTCTAAAGCCAGTATCGTGGCACTCACAATGAAATTAACATCGGCACTCAAAGGAGGGGATTGGGGGGAGGCGGAGGATAAAAAGAGGCCAAGTCTCATCTTTTAAGAAAAGTTTAGAAAAGAAGAAAAGGGGGGAGGGAGTGAGGAGGAGAGAGAAACAACACTTATTGCCGTCGTTTTTTTGTCACCAAAATAACCCTCAAGCACACTTGTTTCTGACAGCCCGGTCTGTTTTAGAGTCTTTATCCGCGATAAACTATCGTTTCGGGGGGAAAAAGACACAGAGAATAAAAGGGCCATCCGCACTAAACTTTTAAACTCGGAAAAGAAAGACCAACAAAGTGATCATGAAAAAAAAAAAGAATATAAGAAAAATTACCAAAGAAAGAAAAAAAAAATCGGGCTTTAAAAATAACGAAACCATGTCGAAAAATAAAAGACGGGGATTTAAAAAAAAAAAAAAATAGAAAAATCCTCTTTCTTTTCAGCGAATATTAAGACTGAGGAACGAAGGGGAGGGATAAAAAAAAACACCACTCTTTTTGGCAACCATTACGGGGGCCTATAGACCACGCCCACTATTTGGGTTTTTGTGGAAAAGTCATTCCATTCATCAAAAATGGGCTTTAAAGTAGCGGGATTCCCCCCCCCCTTTCCGAAAAAACAAATAAGGGGGGAGTTGCGAAAAAAGCATCCCCGATATGTGACACCATCAGGCCTGATAATGTGTTGTAGATGGCCCTTTTCGCTGCACCCGAGTGTTCTGTTTTACAAGGGCCGCTTGACACCTGTTTTAGAGAGACAAGCAGTTGGGTCTTTTATTATCCATTGTTCTTTTTCTTTCATCAGGAGCCATTAGCCGATTTATGGGGGCACTTTTTATAAGGGGGAGGAGAGGTCAACAGAAAAGAAAATTTTCGTACAACTTTCTTACTTCTTAAAGGGCCTTTTTATAAACTCTCGGAAGGCGTATTTGCAAACTATTCTTTCGCTTCTGTTTTTTTTTAAATATCTCGTCGCATTCTTCTAAGGATGTCTTAGGCCGTGCTGTGCCACCCATTATGGGAAGGTAGGCATGTTCGATTTTTCCTCCCAACATGTTTTCAAAAACTAATTTTTTTTTATGAGCTGCGCATTCATGGATTTTTTTTTCTCACCAGGCTTAATTTCTTTCTTAGACTATCTTTTGATGTTCATTATTGTAATTTTTTTTCCGCTCCAGAAAAGTGTTGAAACTTTCATTAATAAATGACAAAAGTTTTCAGTAACATTGCGGTCATTATGACCCCCAAATCTGTTACTTTCGCACAGTTTTCACCCCCCCTCCCCCTCTTTCCTGGATAGTTACCAATAAATGACAAATTAATTTCAGTGATGATTTTGAGGGCTATAGATATTTTTGCTCTTGGCCGCTTTAATGAGACGATCTTTTTGCTAAGTTTTTTTTGGGGGGGAATTTTTTCTTCCGGCTATTTTTGTTTTGGAATGCCCTTTTTATAGACCTTTAGATACATTAGCGTCATTACCGCTCCCTTAATTATTACTGGGGACTTCGATGGCCTCCATTTTAGATAAAAAGCTTTAAAGGATCCTTTTCAACGGCATAAAAAACGTTGCGGTTTCGATCTCTTTTAGGTCCAATGTCTCGTGTCAGAGAAACTGTTTATTTGATTTTGAGACCCTTCATAAGACTAGAAATAAAGCTTGTGCAAGTTTAACGGCTCATTGCTTGTTTTTTTCCCCATTAACCCTCGTGTCCATGACCGGGTACCTTCTGGAGGTGGAGGTCATGGATTTTTAATCCTTTCTAATCAATCCTAGGTAAAATCGCTTTTAATCCTCGTTATTGACACGAATCTGAACAAAACATCTCATTTTAACCCCTTTTGGGAAAAATGATTGTTGGGCGCTAGTGCATCGTGCTTTCCTATATATCATTTTACTCAATATTCAAGGTACTAAAGGTCTCCATTACTGTCTCTCGTGTCCGTATCGATTGAAAACGATTATTATGACAAGAATAATTAAACATAATAATAATTCTTATTATTATGAATTATGTTTTTCTTTTAAATATTTATATTAATTATTCGAGTCGGGAAATAAGTCATTATTTGACTAAAATAGTGTAAGATGCAATAAAACAAACGGGGAGCCTAGACATTCTATGTGGGTACCGCGGTGCCCGGTTTATTAAAAATACCGGAAGCGTTTGTCAATGGATGCCAGGGTTAAAATAGGGATGGGTCACCCGGTACAACTGTTTCATATACCATTTATTTTAAAGGGTTTTCCAATAGGGATGATACCATTTTAAAGGGTTAGAATTGCAACACTGTGTATTCTTTTTTGACATTTCTGGTGTCGTTTGTGTTGAGTATTCTTTTGCCATTGAATCGTGGAAAGAGACACGCTCGTTCAACGTTTCGAAAGGATTCAATGGTTTCGTCCAAATCAGCGTTCCTAAGTGAATATTGAGAGAACTTCTAGAAGAATTCATGGACGACATTATTCAGTTCTTGTGAGGGAACACCTTGCGATTTCTTTCTTTGGGGATAGGTTAAGTCACACGTTTATGCCGATCATCAGATAACAATGGAGCCATTCAAAACCAACATTGAACGTTAAAATATATAAAACCTTTGTGAAAAAAAAAAACAGACGTAAAATGTTACTTATAAGATATTACGATCGTTTCGACCCAAAATTTCTTTCGGTCTTCATCCGACAAGCCCATCGACTCACAGAGCTGAGGGAACTGAAAAAAATAAACAAACAAACAAGCCTGTTGCCAGAAGGAAACGAGAAAAGCCTTTTCTCGTTCTCGTCGGATGAAGACCGAAAGAATTTTTGGGTCGAAACGATCGCAACATCTTATAAGTCACATTTCATGTGTGTTTTTATCTCACAGTTTTTATTTATTTTAACATTTAACACCAGTATTTTTTTAAGTCAGATTCGAAAAAAATCATTTTAGAATCCACTTTTAATACGGTGTTCCCAATTGGGAACGTTGGCCTCTAGAAGATTAAATGATTTCTGCTGCATTTCAGTGTAATAATAAGTTTATAAAACGTAAAATTTTCTGCCTCTAAAAGCCTATAAATACGGGTCGATCCATTTAAAAGAGTAGTTCTTCCATTGGACGGATGGGGCGACTCCTCTAACTCTGAAATAGAATGCTTCGAACCTTCAGTGTGGGAGATCATTTCCGACACTTACAACTTTATAGGGATGGCGTGACATTCGCAACGGGGTGCGCGATTTCTTCAGTTAGGATTTGTCTTAATTCATAGATGTTTCCAGGCAGGAATTCTCTGGAAAACACTATCTTTAAGATACCCTCCCCCCCCCCCCCATGCACACACACACAAAAATGAAAAAAAAACCTGATGAGGATAAATAATAATTAATTATGGAATGATAACTTAAAAATTTGAATTCAATTATGTTTTTATAAAATAAAATGATCACGGGATTCAGTAACATCGTGCGTCTAATTCATGCAAAAGTCAAATAAGCTAATGACTGAAACATTCTATCCTAGCTCCAAGAAACAGAAAAACAGAAACCTGTACTTTAAGTATTTGAAACGTAGATGCACTCTAAAAATGAAAACTGTGAAAAGGAACAAAGTGACGTGGAAAGGGTGCAGAACTTTAGGGTGTCGATTCAAATGTTTCGAAGATTTAATCTAAATAAATACAAAGCTTC
Organism: Cheiracanthium punctorium; assembly: GCA_038373885.1. Lineage (NCBI taxonomy): Eukaryota > Metazoa > Arthropoda > Arachnida > Araneae > Cheiracanthiidae > Cheiracanthium > Cheiracanthium punctorium. The sequence goes on from JAWZYV010011044.1 coordinate 710,809, forward strand.
CATTTTCATACAGCACCCGTATAGTGGTCATGACATTATACTAATTTATACCCTTATCTATTTTGTGGAGGTAAAAATGTAACAAATAATAATGCTAATTATATCAGAAGTATTATGTACTCATGGAAATAGTGTTTTCTTTGTAATGTTGGTTCGAGCCCTGAACTGACATGACTTTTTTCGCCTTGAGAGCCACTGAAAAGGGGTCTAAGAGAACCTAATATTTATTTTCCTATTTCCGACCCTTTTTAGGATAAAATACTCAAAATTTGTACATCCCCTTATTAATGCATGGGGCCCATTTGACTCATTCCGAATTTTCTGTACGGGTGCTGTATAAAAATTTAAGCTTTGTATTTTAGATTCAATCTTCGAAACATTTTAATCGACACCCTAAAGTTCTGCACCCTTTCCACGTCACTTTGTTATTTATTGCATGTCTGTGATCCATACTTAATAGGATGAAAGCCTAGGTGAATTGTGATAGAGAATTGTACAGAAGAGTACAGCAAAATCCACGAATGAAGTGGAACATTGAGTCAAATCGAGTCATAAAATGTCTTGTTCGGCAGTGTCAATGGCTGCGAAAACTGCCTAAAAACTTAAAACGTTTTCCTCAGAGAGATTCCTGGTGATTGTCATTCCTTGAATGAGTGCAACCCATACGCTCATTATTAGCGATTCATAGATTCAAAACTGTCAAAATCACTTTTTTATACATAGTCTTGTTCTTAAAGTGTACAAATATATGGGTCCTCTTTCATGAACATCGGGAGTTCTTCAACCCTACAAGGCACTGGGTACTCTATGTGGAATAGCCCCTTTAATTATTCCTCCACGTCTATGAAATACTAGTAGAGACATCTGTCGGTTTTTAAGAGTCTTTATACATAGAGAGCAACGATATGATTCGGGCTGTCGCGTGTAGATGTACTGAGTGCTCCTATGGTTGCCAAAACCGATTGAAATTGAAACACTCCTCTTTCGAATGCGGTTTTGTTTATTTTAGAAAACGAACAAAATACTGTTCGATTCAAAATAGATTTTAAGGCGTTTATTTTTTAACCCGTATGGGATCGAAACATACTGTCAATTAGAAAAGTTCGTCCAATGAAGAGTCGCTTTCAGATAGGGTATTTTTTAATGGGGGTGTAGACCTATTAAAATACTAAATTTAATTTTTATACGGTCCCTCCTTTCCTACCCTTTCTATTGAGAAGAATATTGCTCTTTGCTTAAGAAAATGAATCAAACGAATCCCGTGTCTTTATGTGAAATAGTGAGCGGGAAAATTAATTTTGAAAATCGTGACTGACACGACTTTACCTCCTGTGTTGGCGTCCGTTTTCAGGCGAAAAAATCTTGACTTGAGGGGACCCACTATGAGTCGATAAAAGATAAGTAAAGATCCCATTGTTGGGAAAAACAATGAACCCCGTTCCAATGCGTGAAATGAACAGGTACACTTTTACCTAAATGGATCTGCACTGCTTTAGGAAATGAACGATCATGTAGTCCTTTAGGGGGGGGGGTCATCCACTCATGACATTACGCTTCTAGAGAAGGAATTTTAAAGTGTCCAAGAGAATGACAAAATAATGGCGTAGGTTATTACGGTGTGGTCACTTTCATTAAAAAACTGCCAAACAGGCTTTACAGGAAAATTCTAGCTTCATTAGGATTGGAGGAGCCCACTGTGTCTACCGAGTGACTATTAGCCTAAATGAACGTCAGTTGAAAAGTAATTATGTTTTTCTCACTTTGGAGACATCCCCTTAGTTCTTGGCGACCCATGCCAACATTTTCAAATTGCGATATCTCGCTAACTATTTCACTTAGAGAGACGGGATTTGTTTTATTCATTTTCTTAGGTCAAGAGCAACATTCTTCTGAATATAAAGGGTAGGAAAGGAGGGACCGTCTAAAAATTAAGTTTCGTATTTTAATAGGTATACAACCCCCAGTAAAAAAGGCCGTATCTGAAAGCTACTCTTAATTGGACGAACTTTTCACACTGCAAGTATGTTTCGATCCCTTGGGGTTTAAAAAATAATCACCTTAACCTCTATTTTGAATCACCCGGTAGAGTGAGCAAAGAGTTTGGACCCAGAAAATAGGACTGTGTGTTGGAGTTCGTCTTATCGAAATACGATTTGAATTCTAAAATTTCAAAATAAATACCCAAAAAATATAACTAAGGCCTAGTGTGCAGCATACAAAACGGAAGTAAAAAAAAGTGATTTTCTAGTAAAGTATTATTATTTTTATTAACTCTTTTTCCCAAATAATAATCACTCACATTATCACATATTTATTTCAGACATAGAAAAATAAAATGGAGCCTTGTAGGGTTCAAAATGCTTTACTTTTACGTTGGGAAAACTGCACAGCCATCCAAAATTATTTAAAATGCTTATGTATAGAGCCCTATAAGATATGCGAAAATGCGGAATTTTGTATAATTTACAATTCTCCGCACACACTACAACTTTCGAAAAACACCGCATTTTTCGACCTACCTTTTATTTTTTTATTTTTTCTCAACCTATCTTCCTCAAAAATCCTTTGTGTCCAAATTCGGGACCCTAGATGGGAAACTTGCCACACAATACTAGCGAAATGGAACATTTATTATTGTTCAGAAATGAACGTCTCCAAAAAGCGAGGACTTAAAATTTTCCCATCCTGTTTTGAAATTCATGAAAGCGGTTCGAGTGTTGGACCCTGACCCATTGTCTAGCATGAATGTTGATGGTGCAGAAGTCTTCAACCCTATTCCAGCATTGGATGATTCACAAATAAGGCTCGAGTATGCTGCTTACCGTATGTCAAGGAAGGTCCCGCTGAAAACTTTGTAAGATTTTGTAATTCAGAGGCTTTTCACAGAGGTTTCCAAAACTAACACTCAAAGCAAAGGAAGTTCTCTCGGTTTTACCCAATTCTGTAGACTGTGAAAGAACAGTTGCACGTTACGGCCCAATACTTACAAGACGGAGACAGATTTTGAAGGGATCATCCGCTTCACTTTATTTTAATAAACTTTAATGCAGCACAAATTTATTTTTAATTATATATTGCTTTTCTTATTTTTAATGAAGTTATTTTCCAACTCATCCGCATTATTGAAAAAAAAAAAATTCTATAAACTACCGCATATTTTGTAGGTCCCGACTTATGTATGATAGTATGGGGGCCTCCAAAATAACCTCTTGCCCATCCGTAAGTGTGATCAGGCCGTAAACATTTTGGATAGCCACGCGGCCGGCATCCATGGCCATTTCCCACCCAATCCGGAACCATTCCGCCAGATCCGACACAATTTACACAATCAACCCGGTAATTGAGTGGAATTATTCACAGAGCCCCGGTTTCTTCACGGCCGCCAAACACACAGATGTTGTGGAGCCATTAATTGGGGGCTCCGGCTCAATCACGGGACTTTGCCTGCCTGCCTGCAACCCCCCCCCCTACCTCTTTGCCAGGCTTAGCAGTAGAGCAGTAGTAGCAGTGGGTTCTTTTTTTTTATTCCTTTATTTCTCCTCCCGCCGCCCTTCTCCTCTCTGTGCCCCTGCCGCCCGCAGCGTCTTCATTAGCTTATCCCCCCTCCACGTCTGTTTTCAATTCATAGGATAACTGTAACTGAAACCTTTGGAATAAATGGGGTTGCACAACGTCTAGAATTCGATGGAATCTAGGCTCAGAGAGAAACGAATCTTGGATACGGAATTTATTTATAAGATACTAATGCGCGGGATTGTTTTTCATTTAATCTGTCGATCACTGTATTCAGCTCCTTCGCTCCAGTGATCCATATAGGTGAAGTTGAACGTGTGGGTATTTTTAGTTATCTTCAGAATGCATGTTGCTGGAAAGAACTTGTTGGACGTCATTTATCTTTAAAAGTTCCTTGACAATCTTCGTTTATGGGCAAGACCCAAAGACAACGACGATGACAACTTCTTACGACTTAACCGGACGTTGGGAATGGGGCTTTTATTCGAAATATTATTTGGAAATACGCTTTCCACTTCGTTTTTAAGTGTAAAAGGTTTTTCAAAAACAATTATGAGATGGCCCTTTCATTCGAGATGTCAGTATCGTGTCCGGTCTGAAGAGGTTAGGAGTCCTTTAGAGGAGGACCAGGAACATAATTTTTCTTTTCTTTCATATATGGGGATTTTTTTACGGTTTTAAGCTGCCTGAGAGGAATAGACGCAAGATTCCATTCCCCGATCCATTTTATTTTAGTTGAAAAGTAATAGCGAGTGTTTGCATTCTGTGAGTTGTGCAGGCAGAATCCACACAGCAGATTTCTAAGTGGATTAGACTGTCATCGCGTGTTGACACGGCAACGCAAATGTAAGGAAGACTTGCTTGTGTTGCGGCTTATTCCTGAGGATCTAGCCAAAGAGATCGTGAATTCTCAGTCATAAACGAGAAGAGACCCAGCGAGTGAATCCTCGTGCAATAGCGCCATGCAAGTTAATAGGTGGGAGATCCGTGCTGAAGAATACCGAGTGCCATTTGAAATGTTTTCTGTCCATTGATAGATGCAAGGCTCAGGACATGTCCACTTATAAGTCTCTGGATGGTGGCCCCAGACAGCTCTGTCACCCTTCACTGTGGGGCAGCGTCCAGTAGATCTACCAGATTACCAAGAGTGAGACAGAGCTGGCCTCCATAATCTCTGATTAGAGATCTTTGTTTTCCAGTAGAGATCGGAAAAGGACAGGCCAAGACCCGAAGTGGAGGGATTAAAGGCACCTTCCTTTGCTAGAATGTCTGCGGCCTCATTTCCATGTAGACCTATAGGAAACATCCACTGTAGTGAAAGCGTAAGTATAATCATTAAGTATCCATATAGATATTTTGCGTTCAATTCTGGACACTCAGATGCGCGTGGTCTACACTGCTCATTCCCTGTATTTTCTCTAGGGTTACCATAAAATGCAGCCAGTGTTTGGTGAACCGTTCAACAGGGTTGCCAGGTGGGACTTTTTAAGACTCCATTCGATGAATGGGGCCTTAAAAATAAGCAGTTAGCTGTGTATTTTTACTGTTGGCTTTTAATAAAGTAGGCCTTACATTAAACCTTTTTAAATCTTTGGCTTTCCTAACGTGTACATTTGGTGTTCTTTTTTGTTTTGGTGAGAAAATCTACAGCCATTTCGGCAAGAGAAAAAGAGTTCTCTTTGGCTAGTGTTGTTTTCCCTTTAGAGGGTGAAATGTTGGCCACTAAAATGAGTCTATCGCCGTTTCCAGCCTTAGACAATTAGGGATGGACGCTAGACGATTTTTTGCGAGGCGAGTCAGAGATTTTCAGCTTTTTTGCGAGACGGTACAAAGTTTTAAGGCCGTCTCGCGTCCACCCCTATGGACTTTACTGAATGCTAAGTCCTTTTGCTGTGGGTGCTTACATCTCGGTGCATTCGCTTGTGATAATTTGGTTTAATACCAAATGCATCTTTTTCATATTCAGAGTTGTAAAAAGAATTCGACCTAAATAGGGAGGGGATGCTTTCGGATATAAGATTTCTCATTAATGGACATAGTTTCTTACGATTGGATTATAAAAAGCTGTTGTAAAACACAAATGAAGTTAGGATATCTCCACTCACAGTGAGTAAGTAGTATTTTACCTTTTTCATGTCAATAAACTGGGTTGCTGCTTTCATTCAATCTCACAGCTGGTTGAACCATGATTGCATTTCTGTATTCTGACTGTACTGTGAATTCGTTTTATAACTACAGACTATAGTGAAGTTATATTCTATTTATTCTATAACATTTTATTCTATAACTTATTAATCATTACTCAACTTAAAATTGCACCGTGAACCATTCATTTCAGAAAGAAGAAAATACTAGAAAACACTGATTGAACAGCCTTCAATTACAAATTCCAGTGTCATATATGAATCAAAAACAGTCAATTTTCATAAAACACCCTTTTTATAGCTCAAAATAATAATCTTAATTGAGTACAGATATATTAATCAAAAAAGGACTGATTTTGTAAAGACGCTCATTCTATAGCGTCAATAATAATCATAATTGAGTACATTTATAGGAATAAAAAAACGGACAGATTTTGTAAAAACACTCCTGTTTTTTTATTATTATTTCGACTAAATGGAGCTGTTGTAGAATGCTCAAAAATTGAGAATTTTTCGCTCCCTTGATTTTTGCCGATGAATGGAGCCCATTTGACTCAATCGGGAGAATGGCTGTTTGAAGTCAAAAATTGAGTCCAAATAGACTCCGTTTGATTATTATTTTACTCGGTAGATTTAAGCGTGTATAGTATTCCAGTGGTTTACCAACAGTCCATCCTCATTCTTGGACACTTTTTAACACACAGTCGAACCAGTCTATCTCGAATTTCATGGGAAAGGAAATAAAATATAAATGTGTATCTTTAACCCTAAAAATAGTCTTTCAATGGCTTTTGTTTCTGCTCGCTTTCTAAGGTTACCTAGAGCTGTGAATGTCTTATAGCAAAATGGACCCGAGACTTGAGGAAAGTTCAGAGTTATACGACCCTCTCTGCTTCTTCTATAGTCTCTCTACACACATCGGTACGTCACTTTTGTTGTAGGAGGTTGCTCTCTAAGCACCGATTTTTGTAATGGACACTCACTAAAATACGAGATAGAGAGGTTTGGACGGATATTTTTTCGAGATAAACATGAAAAATACAATTTTGATAGTCCATGTAGGGAATTTTAGAAATTTCGAGATATACAGGTTAGAGATAGACAGGTTTGACCGTACCACTATTATAGATGGGATAGTTAGAAAGAGGGGGGGGGGGAAATGAAGTAGAATTGTTCAAAAGTTTGGGAATCCCCGATCTCCATCTGACAAGAACCTCTTCGACTCCACCACTCTAGGATATATCCATTTCACATGCCGCACCTCATTCAATGGCTCTTGCCCGAGCAGTCCATTTCAAGACACCCCACCCTCCCCCCAACCTCTGAAAATAAAAAAAAAGGGGAGAGGGGGTCCTTTTTTTCCAAGCCCCGAGGAGGAAGAGGGCAGAAGAAAAGGATTTCAGAATTTATGAAATTCAGGCCCTCCGCCTTTCATTGTAATGAGTGTCGGCTGCGACACCTGTCCTGCCACGCAACTCTTTAGCCACTGCGCGCCTTAAAGCCCCCGGAAAAACCCCGTCAATGCCAATGTATAATTCATTTTTCCTCCAATTCTTTAGAAAGGTGCGTGCCGCGCCACCCACCCTCCTTACCCCACCTTTTGAATTTTTCCTTCCCCTCAACCCGGCACCCTCTTCTCGAGTGGCTTCCACACCTTGGATTTTATATATATATATATATTTATTTATACAGATATATAAAGCGTCTGGCTTTGTGGCCCACACTCTGAAAGAAGGAAGGGGTCTTATATTCTTATCCACAGGTCTTATCGCGACCTCATCTACTCTATGTATGTATATATATATATATATACACGCGCCAGAAGTTTGAATACAGAGGATGGCAACTGCTCCAGAAGGAGTCTCTCGCTGGGAGTGTCGGTTGCCGCATGAAAGTGAAATGAAGAAGACCGTGCTTTTTTGCGAGTGGCTCTCTCTTTTTTCTTTCTGACGAGAGACATTTTCATTTTGTTGATTCATTTTCGGGAAAAGAAGTTGACAGTCGTCGTCCCCTAATAGCGCAAGTAGTTCTGGAAACGTTCAAAGTACGTTCAAAACACGTTTTTGGACGTTCAAAAGACGTGTTTTGAACTCCTTCTGAACGAGCTGTGCTACTAGGGTCCATTTCGCGGTTGAAAAGGGTTCAGGACGTGTGTATCGTGTTGACCCTCGAAGGCGCGGTGTCCCCGAAGCGAGGACACGAGACTCTGACGTTTGTGGACTGCTGTCCATCACGAAGAATCCATCGGATATCTGTGAAAAAAATACGGGAGGGTGACGTAGTTTACGCGAGAATCGTTTACTTTTTCTAGCACATCCTTTCCCGTAAAAAGGGTCGATTATTTGTAAAAGTGTCGGGATTCATTTCAACTGCCCCGGCATCGGCTGAAAACGGGAAGAATACGAAGGAAATACGTGGATGCAGAACAACGGGATAGACTGTCCCATGCCGGTAAAAGGGCAGCCGTTGCCATCGCTCGATTGAAATACCAGGAAGACGGCGGACGGTCGAATCGTCCATCGCGTGCCACAGATCTAGAGGCCCTTTTTGAACGCGCATCGCCAGTCTGTGTTTTAGGGGGCCGTTGCCCCCTCTTGCCCGTAGTCAATGACGCTTATGCATCTGTGGCACAGAGGAGGAAGTTCAGAAGCTCATTCCGGAAAGCATCGGGGATGTCTGGACGTCCACTCCTGTCTGTTGGGGGGGGAGGCAGCTTCCGCTTCGGGTGGCGTGACTGTTAACGGTCAGCTCCAGTACTTTGTCACAAAAAATTGCGTACGAAATTTTTACGCGTCGTTTGCACGTCGTTTTAGCTCGGCGGAGCGTGTCCCGGCGACCCTAAATGCCCGTGAATGGAATGTGGACACATGTTGGCCACAGCTGTCTCCGTTGCGTCACGCATCGAAGGAAGCAGGTGACGCGTCCTGTGTTTCCATTCCAAGTCGGCTCCTGGACTTGGAAATTCGGCCAACACGGAATTATTTTTACTTTCCGACCCTGTACCCTGTCAGGAAAATAGTGTCATCGTGAAAAAATTCAGACTTCGAGATTGGAGTGTATGGACACTCCTTTTTAGGCCTTCTGAATTCATGGATGCTATTTTTACGAGATGTATGTATGTTTGTGTGTGTTTGTGTGTATGGGACTGAACACGATAGCTCCTAAACGGGCATTCGATTGAGCTCCCATTGGGTCTATAGGTTAGAAACCACCGTCGCAAAGACTGGAATGGATTCGGGTGTGCATAGGACTTATAGTTTTTCTACAGGGCTACGACAAAGATTTTTTTTTACATTATGGCCTGTGGGGGAAATTCTTGAAAGTGCGCTAGCGTTGAAACGGTACATTTGTTTGGGCTCCAATTGGGTATCTATGCTATAAACCATCATCGTAAGACCGGTATTGATTTTGATGTGCATAGGACTTATAGGGCTACGATAAAGATTTCTTTTACATTATGGCTTATGGGGAGACATTCTTGAAAGTGCGCTAGCGTTTATTTAAACGCTTGGTCATGATCTTAAACGTAAGTGTTTGGAAAGTCGAGTGGAGTCACTCCAGATTTTTTTTTTTTCTTAATGCAACTCAATAAGCATTTCTCAGTGATAGCCAGGTGTATGGGCACGAATGAATGAAAGAAACTGTTCATCGATTACTAAAATCCACCCGAGACAATCGATTTCGAAAAATCTATTCAGACGCTCACAGCTCACGACATTCGAATACGGAAACGATTCATCGCGAATCGTATTCGAAGAGTGAAATCGAGATTTTTTTCACTATTCGATCGATCGATTACTGATACTATTCGAAATGGATACACTGGTTTTGGAAAACATTCGAATGGCATATCCTTATGGCAAGCGTTACGAGGAATGAAATGGGAGTTGCACTGATTCAAAGAATCACGATGATTCCACGATGAGAGAGAACAGGCCAAAGTGAGTGACGCACTCAAGTATTCGATTTCGCAGATTGCCCTCGCAGTCTGCCTATTCTAGGTCAAAGTTTTAGCCCAAGGAATTTCAAAAGTCTGTTTCGGGCCACTATTCTATATTGACACCAACACGCGAATCATCCTGCCACATAGTTACGCTGATCCCCGACTCACCGACTCCGTAACGATTCCCTCCGGTTGAACCAGCACCTCCTAGAAAGAGAAGGTCTGAGAACGGAAGCCTTTACGTCATCACTAGGTCCACTAAAATGACGTCATCATAGTTTGCCTTTCACAAAGTAAAACTATTTAAAATTTTTGGTGAAGGATACACATTTTAGAAACTATCTTAAGATAAAAATTGAAATACCTTTCTGATAAAAAGTAATTTATTAGGATCTATTTCTGTATCCTATTATATAATTTGTGATAGTTAAAATTTCCTATTAGTCGTAAAATTAAATTTTCAATCTTAAATCATTCCAATGTTTTATGCGGGAATCCATTCACCACAAACTTTGAATAGTTTTACTTTGTGAAAATAAATGTGTGATCACGTCATTCCAGTGAACCTAGAGATGACGTAAAAGTTTCTGTTCTCAGGCCTTCTAAATCTAGGAGGTGGTGGTTGAACTCATACAAGACAAAAAACTTTGACCACCATGACTCCAAAACGGTTCAAAAGTTATTGGCTGAAAACGGGAGAACACCTGCACCCTGTGTACGATCCGCTTGACATTTTCTCTAATTATACATAAAAATTAAGAACGAAATTTGAAACTTCACCCGTTCCCTCATTTTTAAGCCATTTTTCACAATTTTCACTCCATTTTATTTCCGAGAGTCAAAAAAGTGAATCACAAAGTGAGGTGCTGCAAGTGACTATGACATCCTACTGAGGTCACGCCTTTTAAAGGGAAATGGCGAATCCATTTCGTTTAAAATATTTTTTCCAAATGACATAGTATCATTTTTTTTTCACAAATAAAACGATATCTTCTGCAGGAAGCACCGATATAAGAGAGACTGCTTCGACAGAACGAAATCCTTAGAACGAGAAAAGTTTCCGCGTGTTTCCAGAAGAGCCTAACATTCGATTTTGGTCTATCCTAAAAACTGAATAGGAATTTATTTTAAGGGGACGACGATTCAATATTCAGAGTGTAGACGTATTATTGTCAAATTATTTTCTAGCGCCCGTCGTCATGGATTCCACGACGGGGTTTATCTTCAAGCGCAAAATAAACGAACAGCTGTGAGCCCATTTTTATCGAACTGTATTTTCTATCATCCAAATCGAGTTGTTATCAATTAATTCCTTTTTACGAATGGTTTGCGTTTCGTTTAGTGACACAACATTCCCCCGCGGGTATGGGGGTGGGGGAGAAACTCCTAGGTTTTGGAATTTTCCCCCCCAGAACACGAAGAGGTGTTTTTCGGTCTGACTGCTGCAGGAGCGTTCGAATCGAACGAGATAAGACTCCACTTCGGGGAAATTAAGTTAATTATGAAATTTTATTACGAACGCATCTTCGCGAGTGATGATCATCATCCTTCGAAACGTAATAAAGTGGGTTTGACTTTTCAATTAGTTTTTTGTTTGCTTGTGCTATTATACAGAAAAGGTTGTAACGGGCTTTAAATCTTTACCTGTTAGAGATAAGTGAGCTATGTCCATTGAAAAAATGTTCAAAATAATGTCGGAAATAAGACTTCCGTTCATTTTCTAAAAGTGACTTTTTTTTTTAAATTTGTATACTATTCCCGTTCAAAAAAATTCCTAATCGTGACGCATGCACTGAAGAGGTGATGTACCCAATTTCAGCCTTTCATCATGAAACGTCTCAAAGATATCTTTAAACAAACACTCTCGCACGCTATACATGAATTTGAATGCAAAAGTTTATGGCTAGATTTTTTAAAAAATACTTTATTGCTTAATTTCTATTCTAGTGCGCAGCCCTGAAATGCGACCCTCTGGTGTTCCCTTCGTTCTATGTTTTCCCTTCGAGAACCCTTGAAAATGGTTCAAGTCATCCTATATTTATTTTCATATCTCTCACAGTTTTCGCGACATCATTCTCAAATTCTGCATGAGTGTAGGGGGGCCATTTTACTTATTGGGAATGTTTTTCTAAGGGGGTCGTGTACACAGACACGGGTTCGATTCCCGGCGGACTAAGAGGGTTTCCGTGGTGTAGTGGCCAGTTTTCACTACAATTATAAGGAACTTTCATAAAACAACTTCATTTTCAGTTACAAATAAAACATACAGATAAACATTAGTTTTATCTGTAACTAAAAAGCAAAAAATTAAAATGAAGTAAAAATGGAATTTTTAAAAGTAGAAGCTTTTTATTGTGGAGCCCTAAAAAGCATAAAATAAATATTTATTCTATCAAAGGTACGCTATCCCGAACGAAATTTTCAAACACTTATACATTTTCATCTCTTGCAAAAGTGATATATCTATATTTTTCTCAAAAGTTCTCCTATATTGGAAACTTTCATTCATTCATACATAGAAGAGTATCTTTGCAAGAATAAATTTTTATTTTATGATTTTTAAGGCTACACAATAAAACGCTCCTACTTTTAAAAACTGTCTTTTTACTTAATTTAATTTAATTTAATTTTATTTATTGAAACTCTTATGAAAGTTCCTCATCCTATTCATCTCTTTTTCACTTATTTTGGTATAATCAACACACGGTCTCCATCATCGCGACTTTTGCAGTCGTATTTTCCCCGGTAAAGAACAAAAATTAATAATTAAAAAGTTACTTTAACTATATAAGCCTAGGATTCATCCACATTTGCTAAAAACTCACCTTTTATCCAAAACGTATCAAAACCTTCGCTCATGCAAGAAATGCCGAATAAAAATGTGTAGGCCTTTTGAGCATTTATTTCATAATATCAAGTTTGAGGTAGTACATACCTACCACGCATTAAAAAATAAATATAGGATGACTTAAACCCTTTTCAATGGTTCTCGAAGGGAAAACATAGAACGAAGGGAACACCAGAGGGTCGCATTTCAGGGCTGCGCACTAGAATAGAAATTAAGAAATAAAGTATTTTTTTAAAAAATCTAGCCATAAACTTTTGCATTCCAATTCATGTATAGCGTGCGAGAGTGTTTGATATCTTTGAGACGTTTCATGATGAAAGGCTGAAATTGGGTACATCACCTCTTCAGTGCATGCGTCACGATTGGGAATTTTTTTGTACGGGAATAGTATACAATTTTTAAAAAAAAAAGTCACTTTTAGAAAATGAACGGAAGTCTTAGGATCCATAGTTACTTTAGCACAGATTTTGCATGAATAAAGATTTAAGGACTTTCCAAAATTATTTTCAAAAGAATAAATAAATCTAACTTTAGATAGCTAAAAATAGGAAAGACAAACGTGCAACTTAGAACACCGGGCGATTCAAAATAGATATGACAGCGATTCTCTTTTAAATCGTAAGTGATAGAAACATACTTCCAATGAGGAAAGGGAGTCCAATTAAGAGTCGATTTGCAGGTTATTCAGGAGGGGGGTCTATACATGTTAAAATACGAAATTTAATTTTTATACGGTCCCTCTTTTCCTATCGCTTATATTTAGAAAAAGGGTGCTCTTTGTCTAAGAAAATTAATTTTAAAAATCCCGTGTCTCTTAAGTGGAATAGTGAGCGAGAAAATTTTGAAAAGGATGACTGACACCCCTTTCCCTACCTTGCGGGCCTCCGTTTTGAGGCGAAAGAAATCTTTATTTTAGAGGACCCACTATGAGTGGATAAAAGATAAATAAAGATCCCCTTGTTGGAAAAAGCAATGAAACACGTTCCAATGTGTGAAATGAACAGGTACACTTTTACCTGAAAGGATCGCTACGGCTTCATGAAATAAGCAATAATTCAGTCTTTTAGGGGGGGGGGTCATCCACTCCTTTAAAGTGTAAAAGAGAATGACTCAATAATGGTGTAGGTACTGCGATGGGGTCACTTTCATCAGAAACTGCCAAACAGGCTTCACAGGAAAATTCTAGCTCCATTAGGATTTGCGGACTCCACTCTGTCTATCGAGTGACTCTTAACATAAATGAACGTCAGTTGTAAAATTACATTTTTCTCACTTTGGGGACATCCCCTGAGTGCCTCGCGACCCATGCCAACATTTTCAAATTGAAATATTTCACTCACTATTTCACTTACAGACACGGGATTTTTTGTTCATTTTCTTAGATAATGGGCAACAATTTTCTATACACAACTGATAGGAAAGGAGGAACCTTATGAAAATTAAATTTCGTATTTTAATATATACACAGCCCCTAGTCAAAAAAAATATACATATAAGACTGTAGCCAAAAGAAGAGAAAAAATTATCACTTGCCAGATTTCGAAAGTATACATACATACACTGGCCAAAAGTATTGCAAGATTGAGAAAGCTAACCAACTTTTCAAGAATAGGCCCAGAATAAAATGGTCGGGAAATTGGCCAGATTTAACTATTTTTGAGAATTTATGTAGTATCATTGGAAAGAATATATCTGAAAATCATTAAAAATCAGGAACCCATAATTTCTTCAGGAACCCATAATTTAAGTTTTCACCCTGAATCACCGAAAGAAGTGTTGTAAAACTTTGTGGATTCCCTATCTAAAAGTGTGGTTGTTGGGATCCAAGTCAAGGCTGCTCGGCAACATAATAAATGATGTTGAGTTCAATTGCATTTATGGAGGATCCTCTTTTTGCAGAAGAACTTGAAGTGAATTCTTTATTTAATTTTATTCCGGCGAGCCAAAATGGATTATGATTTCTGTAATAATCTACGTATTTTTTATGCTATTTTTTAATACATTCAATCATTATTTTTGTTCTTTAACTGGATGTTATCTTGCCTTTGTAGTCATTCATTTGACAGGTTGACTTTAAAAAATATCAGTCATATTGATTTTTTCTTTTTGGCGGGGGAGAGGGGCTTATTATCTTGAAAAGGGGTTCGATTTCTGATACTTGCAATACTTCTTTTGGCCAGTAGTGTATATATATAAGACTGTTGCCAAAAGAAGAGGAAAAATTACCATTTGCCAGATTTCGAAAGTATATATATATATATATATGATTTCGAAAAGATATATATTTAACTAATAAGTAAAACACAAAGTATATACTGCAAATATCACATACCCCGCATCCAAAAAATATAACAGCAGATACAAGAATTAGAAATCTCGTGCGTGGGGAAAAAACAGATTCTATATATAATGTAAACAGCTCAAGTTAAGGAATATGGATATCCATCCAATAACCATCCAGCAGAGTAATCTCAAAAAAAAAAAAAAAGTACGAAATATACATACGTTAAAATACATGAAATGCCAGGCTTATAGATTAAATACCATTCATTATTTAAAAGGAGAAATACCGGACCTATAGGTAACAGCCTTTTAATATGGGTGCCCATGTCGGAAATAGACACCGACATGCATAGAAAGGGTCACCCACTCGAAAAGCAGCTCAATTTAGACTCGCAACTAAAGTAATCCATTTCATTTTGTCAAACAGGGGTGATATTGACTATTTATGCATAGAACAGTTCACTAGAAAGAAAAGTATTCTGATATGTATTCAGTTATGGTATTTTAATATATTCAATGAACGTAAAATCACATCCAACGAAAAGGCATAAGTATATTAGATCCATCCAATAGTATAAAAGAACAATTGGTAAAATCGAAAAAAGAAATGGAAAGGTAAGGGTAGTAAGCATCGACTGTACTCGTTAGGCCCCAGGAACCGAACGCTTACTACCGCAATGAAAAACAAAACAACAGAATTTCAATGTAGTTACTTCACACGAAGAAAGCTTAGTATGTCATTATGGGGGAGGGCTATCCTGTTATCAAAAACGAAAAAAAAGGCAATACGGCCGAAAGCATGAAGCATAGAATGTTCAGACTGTTGCCAAAAGAAGATTAAAAATGACCCTTTGCCAGATTTCGAAAGTCAATTTATGACAAAAATTAAATAATTTTAAAAAGTTAAAATAAATAAAAATAGTAGTCATTGCGTAATATTTAAACAGGTATATATATATATATGCAATCGAATATTGATTTTATACTTTTATATTTTATTCATTTTGATGCACACACAACCTTGCCATAACTAGGCATTTTTCTACTTATTGAAACTGTTGCGAGCCAAAATCCTGCCCATTTTGACTTTGCGATTTATCTCTCTTAAATGCATCTGCCTATATTTTGAGTCATAGCTACTACGAATTGTGTTCATTCCATGCTGGATCGTATTCTGATTCGTATCTTTTCTATTCCGTCCATTTTGTAATCGTTTTTCTTTTTTTGGTTTCCTATATTTTGCTCTTTTTGGATCATTTTATTTAAGTGTGACTATTTCCCACTTAGTGAAATCATTTATTATTCCATGGATAATTAGAATTTTGTATCCGCTGAGTGGATGCTACATTTGATTCGTAAGTTAAGCCTTTTTACTACATATATATATTGTATACAGCTTTGGAAGTTTTACTTCATTTTAAAAATACCCCAAATTTGACTGAATCAATACGCTAGCCGTTTTAAAAAATACAGATCCAATAAAAGAGAAACAAAAACAAAAATAAAAATTCCGGTTAAACTTTTCAAACCTCGATGGATTCGAATCACTGTGTAGGGGGGTCTTCAGAACAAGGAGGGGGGAGGGGGTAAGGAGAGCGGACATTCAAATTAAATACCCACGAACAGAAGTGA
This sequence comes from Cheiracanthium punctorium, assembly GCA_038373885.1. Classification (NCBI taxonomy): domain Eukaryota; kingdom Metazoa; phylum Arthropoda; class Arachnida; order Araneae; family Cheiracanthiidae; genus Cheiracanthium; species Cheiracanthium punctorium. Next base: position 727,172 of record JAWZYV010011044.1, read on the forward strand.
CCAAAGTCAGTGAGCAGCCTTCCGTGAAGCCCGCAGAGAGTTCGCCGGTCCTCCCGCCCCTCCTGCGGCCGCCGGGAGAGCGCCTCGCCGCGGCATCGGAAGGGCTGCAGTCCCCGGCGATTTGCAGGGACTGGGGAAGCTTCTATTTTTATTTTTCTTGCATAACTTTGAATGGCCCTCTTAGAGGGGTCTCGGGGGGTTGGAGACTGTGGAAAAGAAGTCAATGGGGGATGTGACTGCCCGAAACATTCTTTTTTGGTTTGCAGATGGGAACGTTAAGGAATTCCGAAAATCGCCCCAATAAAATATATTTTTTCCCCCATCCCTTTTAAAACAGAGGTGTTAAACTTCCTACTTAACTCAATACTGTAAACATCGCTCGTTATAAAATAAGTATTCTACATGGGCAAAGGGACTGGTAAACTATTGTTGCGTTTAAAAATAAAGTAGAAAAAACGTGATAATGACGTTAAGAAACCGTAATATTAAGGGCAATAATGAACGGATATTCTACATGGAAAGTGGCGGAGATTTTAACATTTATATTGTACTTCGGAGAAACGTTCGTTGGACGAAAGTGCGTCCAAAGCACAGGGCAAAAAGACTGTATTTTGCCGTTTATTGAACGGTTGTCTGCGACTTGGGATTTTATTTCTCTTGCTCACAACGTTCAGTATTGAACAGTTTTCAAATGGGAAATGATTATCCAAGATATCAGACAAATTTGGCCGGTCCCATTAATTTCACTGTGCCGTTCTTAGAAACGTTGTTCTACTCCTAAGCCCCCCCCCCCGCCAAAAAAAAAAAACATTTTACCCGACATTTTCTTTAATTTTTCTTTATTATGTATATTCATTATAGACGTTCGCCTCACCATGGCACAGTGGTTATGCCCCAGAAAATAGTAGACGGCCGAAGTGTGACGGTCCCAGGTTCGGGTCCCATCGCGCGTCTGTCGATCGAACGGTCTGGAGTTTGGGTAGGTTTCCTCCAGATGTAACGTGAATACGCGTTAGAACAGCTTAGAAAGTCCTCCTAAAAAGGCACCCCCCATTGGCAAATCGCCCTTATGTTGCGTTCCCATAATCACACACAACAACAACATTATAGACGTTCATTTATAATTTTAAAACATATTCATTATTTTAAAAGCAGTCCCATTCAAAATAAAGCACACTTACACACCGAATTTTATAAATCAGGAAAATAAACTGGTTCCTATTATATATATATTTATTATAACAGTTCATTTATAATTTTAAAACGTATTCATTATTTTAAAAGCCGCCTCTTTCAAAATAGAACACACTTGCACTCCGAATTTTGCAAATCAGGAAAATAAACTAATAAAACATACATACATTACCGTAAAATATTTTAAAAAGATCATGCGAACGAATAATTATTACCGTATCCTCCTCGATCTAAGGAGGAACACCCTTTCAGGGCCTCACCATGCCCCCCCCCCCCACACACACACACACAATGATGGGGATGGGTGGACTCCTGGGTTTAGGGACCGGTCCTGGGGGGTTGAGGGGCAAGTCTAGCCCTACGCTGTTTCAAATTTTCATTGCTGTAACTTATACAAACTAGAAAAAGTATTTTGAATCTATTTTTTATCCGCCTAAATTTCAGAAAACTACGGCTCATTGTAGCTTAAAATTTAAAAAAGCCTATTTATATACGTTTATGACAAACAGTTTATCCTAAAAATTCAGTAAGATTGTCACTGAGTGAGTTGTGTGAACTTGTGTGCGTATTATCTCCGTCCTTTCTTCCTGCCAGGACCGCCGATAGGAAGGGCCATGGCCCCCGGTCCCGGGCTTTAGAGGGGGCCCGTAACTGGATGGAAATATTATCATATGTATAAAGTTTTGTTTTAAGTAAGATAAATCCAATATAACCATGACTAGCAAAACTAAAGTTTAGCTCTTTAGTATGAAACTGAGTACATTCATATTGTACTTAACTCTTGTCATTTTGAAGTAACATAATTTTATAAATATAGTTTGAAATTATGAAATAGTTACCATAGTTATTTCCCCTATTTGCTGGTTCATTGACATTCTAAAAAGAGTACGTGTAAGAGAATAACCAGTACAATTTTAATGCAGCACACGACTGGGGGGGGGGTAAGTGTGGGGGAGGGAAACGGGGCCCGTCTCTGATCCTGGGTCCAGGGCCCGTTATCAAATGTAGGGTCCATGGGCCTCACAGTGGCTGGCCCTAAAGACTGCACCCAGTAAGCGTTCTGAAGGCAAACCAATCAAGCTTCAAGCTAGCTTTTCTGCTCAGCAGCCAAATACGCCAACTCCATCGACCCAGAAAGACGCCAAACTTTGAACCAGTGATGAGATCGCCCAACGCCTCCTAGATATAGAAAGCCTTACAAATCCTACGTCAGTGGGCCTACGAAAGTGACGTCATCCCATTTTTAGATTCACAAAGTAAAACTATTTAAAATTTCTGGTGAATGATACATATTATTAGAAACTATCTTAAATTAAACATTAAAATTAAAATATTTTTTCTCATACAAAATTATTTACCACGATCTATTTCCTTATTCTAATATCTAATTAGGTATGGTTAAAAACTGCCATGTGTCGTAAAATTATATTTTTTATCTCAAAGTATTGAAATGTTGCTAGTCATGGGTCCATTTACCAGAAATTTTTAATAGTTTTGTTTTGTGAAAATAAAACTTTAAATGTAGGCCTAGTGATGACGTCCAGCTTGGTGACGTGGGAGTTTTAAGGCTTTCTCTATCTAGGAGGCGTTGGCTCTCCCCGCTTGTGCTTGTACTACAGAGGGGGAAAACACCATGCGGCGTTCTTTTAAGAGATTTTTTTAATGGATAATTTTAAAGTAGTATGAAATTCGTGCATTTTTTAAACAGAAACGAATGTGTGCGTATTATCTATATGATGCAAAATTTTTTTAATTACAAGTTGGGGCCAGGCTTGGCTAGCCCCTCATGACGAATCAACACTGTACGCTGGAATTGTTGAATTGAACTCTCTCCCTACCTCATGAACGGCTTTCGATTTTGTTATTTTCTGAATATTCTATTTAAATGTAAACTGTTTCGTACGTTTCACGTAGTTCACCCATTTGGGTGTAGGCTACAGATAAAAAACGTTAGAAAAGTTTAAAATAGTTGTTTATACTCTTTTGTATGCGTAGCTACACTGCAACCCTTTTATATTTATAAAACGCGAGGAACACTACACATTTAAATGACAGACCAGAAAGGACTCTTTCTCTCTTTCTTTCAGTCACATGTCGACAATCTCATTTGTAATTCATAAAAGGGGGGGGGGGAGGAACTGCCAAAGAGAGTCTATGCATTGTTAATTTTAAAGGAAAATTTATAAATGGAAACTATGAATTTTTTAAATGGAGGACAAGTTCATGTATGTCGAAAAAAATATTCGGCCTGATGTACCTATTTTTATTTATTTATTTATTTTGAGGTGGTGCTCTTACTAGACAATATCTTGTTTGGTGGAACAATCCATATTCACAGGCGTATAAATCCGTTGTAAAAACGGTTGCAGTGTGCTTCAAAGATGTGTTTTCGAAAAAAAATCTGGCAAACAACGTCACATGGTAAAATCTGCAGAGCTTTAAACAGTCAAATAAGAAGTTCTCTTCATTTTCACGAGTCGTTTATTTTTTATCTGATAATTTGGCTTTTAATATTGAATTTTACACGAGGATGATGTGAAAAACGCAATTTTACAATTTTATTTTATTTATAAACTGCGATCGAAAAAAATAATCTTAATTTACCCAACTTACTACAACTCTGTATAATATGAAAATGTATGTTCAACAAGGAATAATTGCTTGTTTTACAGCCTATGTACTCATTAAAATAGTATATATGATTGTGTAACATTATCGTTAAAAAGTTTGTGAACATTAACATTTTGCGCAACTTTTGAATACATAAGTCTGTACATTTGTTTTTATTTTTCTTTCATTCAGATGAATTTAGATTGAGCGAGATTCAATTTTATGCTGCGAGTTTAAAATTAAATTGTTTCAAAACTGTACTATTTCTATTCATTGGCAGTGAAATCCACTCGAGAGAACCGTTGAAATGACATAACTTCTGACTGACAGTACACACACAATATTATATATATATATATAATAACTGAAATCGGGAAAAATTTTATGACTTGTTCGCTCTTTCGATTTAAATATCTACAAATCCCTAAATTGCAATTCAATAACAATTTGCTCTCTTTTCAGACTAAGCTTTCGTACTTTTCCCCGTCTACCGTTATGGGATTATCGAAGCGAAAATGACTTAATATCGAAAGTACTCATTTTCCGAAACTTACACTGTGAAGCTTTATTATTAACAGAAAATAGGAACAGTCAATCATTGCAATACTCAAATATTAATTGTAAAGCTTTCAATTCTATTGATATTTTGGGATCACTGGAAGATACAGTATAAAAGGCAGAATTTATGAGGGAAAAATGTATAAGCCAGTCCAATACACTTTTTTAATATAAGGTATTTTTAACCCCTTATAAGGCAAGTTCATGCGCAGAGAGTCGAAAGTATTGGAGATGCTTCAGGCCAACGCCTCCTAGAGAGGAAAGCCGCGGCGCTTACTTGTGACGTCACGCCGTGGCGCGGGAGAGAGGAGAAACCCAATGGAAACGCTTTGCTTTACCTACTCGGTGTGACGTCACAAGTAAGCGCCGCGGCTTTCCTCTCTAGGGGGCGTTGTTCAGGCCCATTTTTTTAGGATTCATTCCTATATTTTCCCTCTACTGTAATATACCGCTTGAAAATTACAGAAACAAGCAGAAATTTTGCGGGAGAATCCATGAATTATTCGCATAATCCAAGTCGGAAAACGACCCGCTGCTCGCACACGGAATTCAACGCAAAACTATACAATTCAAAGCGACGATTCTTACGCTCCCTTTTCGAGTCATGATTCGAGTTCTCTTTAAAAGGACGCATGAAAGAAAAGTTCATAAGCCCAGTATAATTTACAATCTAGATGTATGGAAAAAATAAACATCCAATAGAACTGAACAAAAATCAGACAGTTCACTCATGATCATCGATTTCTGTATTGAACAGGGTCGGTATTCTTACCATGGCCTTATAAAGGGTTCAATCCGTTTTGATAGAATAGAACTGTGACCCGTCTCACATGAATCCCAACAAGTACTTGTAAGGGGTCGTGTTTTTGTGGACTCGGCTGATTGAACCCTAAAATGCGTGACATTTTAAAACGGGCCGAAAAATAAAATTGTAAGTTCATTCAGGTGGATTCCTATTAGGAAAAATGTTTTTAAATTATTTCAGCGTGTAGTTTCCTAGAAAAATCATGAAAAAAGTTGAAATTTGAAACATTAGAATCCCCACTTCCACCTAAAACAAAAGAAAGTCATTTAGCATCCTTCTGCTTTATTGAGTTCTTACACGACTCCTTTTTAATAGTTTTGTATTTATTTTGATTTCGCTATAAAAATGAGAAGCCATCGAACGTTCGATGCGATCTGGGTGCACACGCCACAAATTCACGCTCGCTTCCTTAAAAAAGAGAATGTTGCCATGCATTTTTAGAAAATAAAAATTATTTCCATAATGATCCTATGCGCGTTGAACCCTTTGCCTACCGACGGTACTTGTAAGTACCGTTCCATTAAAATTGTTAAAAAAAAAAAGAAGAAAAATATTCATTTTGACCCTTCAATTGAAAAATCACTACCCAATACATCATTGAATCGGCTTCCATATTGCATGCACGTTCCATTGGAGCCTATTGTTTTAAATAGAAATCTTTCCGCCCCCTTTCGAATCGTGTCGAGCCACCCTCCTCCTCCCAAACGGAAGAGCACGAGTGAAGTTTCAGACATTCTAAAAGGGTGACCCTTCAAGTAGGACCGGACTCCTGCAGATGGGTGGGTCCTGTATACTCTTTGAAAAAAAAGACTCTTTAACCCTTTATAAAAACCAGTCATCCAAACGTATAAGAACATGCTTATTGATTTTTCTGTCATTTTCCTTTTTATTATACACGAATCAGCGTCTATCCTTCATTGCCTAAATCTAACAAGAGAAAACAATTCGATTCAAGGGGATATTCTTGGCACTTCTTAATTCGACAGATAAAGGGTTAAGACCAAAACGACACCATTTTGTTTTGATTACGGAAAAGGGAGAGTACAGCCTACAGTCTGCACTGTAGGGTTCCATTACGTTTTGACGAATCATTTTGAAACACTCGCGATCGTGCCGAGCACGACACTCGGCCATTTATTTAACTCTTGTTTTTCGCACAACATCCTTTCTGGATCCCATGAATTATTGATATCACCCTCCATTGAGTCATTTAAGGAACAATACGATGCAAGTCACAGAAAACCGACTGCAAAAGAAAAAAAGCTCTTTACACTAAGGTGACCCGATTTTTGTAGTCAGAATCAGGGACATGTCCCCGATTCTGACACCAAAACTGGGGACATTTATATGAATGCAATAATGAACAGTCATTTAATTGAAAAGCAATGCAATAATTAAAAAATTGTCCCCAGTTCCATTTTTACATTCTGGGGACAATTTGAAAAACGTCCTGAAAATGGGGATGTCCCCGGAAAATCGGGACGTTTGGTCACCTTACTTTACAAGATCTATATTTTTCACCCCACGCTAGGACTGGAATCTTCTATTAAGCTACCTCCATGGTTTATCTCTTTTGGCCGAAATTTCCTTTTCTTCCACTGTACTCCTGCCCCTAATCCCCCTCCCAACTTTGAGAATCGGGATCCCCGAGCTTTTAAGAAATTGTTCCGGGGGGTTGAGGCCGGGGTTTATTTTGAAGGGCGGTATTCTCGATGCCAGTCACAATGGGAGCTTACGGGTGCGTTCCACACATTTTATTCGGGCGTTCTTTTTAACCCTTAAAAGCCTGAATTTTAACCCTAAAAGCCACGATTCTTTAAAAAATGGATTCAAAATAAAACGGTCACTTCATAGAGGCCTACTGGTGCTAGGGGGATGTTTTTTTTTTTTAATTTCAACATGTACTTTTCCAGATAAATAATGAAAAAAGTTGCAATTCGAAAGATTAGAAACAAAAGAAGATAGCATAACCTCATTCTACGTTTTATGGAGTCCCAATACCATTCTTTTTTCAAAACAAACTCGGGGATCCTGTATGTGTCAGTGGGACTCGAAATATCGACCCTTCTTTGTAAAGTGCGACATCCGAATAAGGAAAGTGACAGTTATGGAAAATCAGGCGAGTCGAGGTCGTCTTCGAAAAACCAGGTGTGTTTTTGTTTTATTCTTGTAATAAGAGACAAGATTCCAAAGCCCGCCGATAGTTTTCGTTCATCCCGATATATATATATATATATATATATTTATATATATATATTTAATTTCGGGGAAGTTGCGACTGTTGACAGGCTCCATTTAAAGGGGACATCCTTCGACTACCATTGCAAACTTTCCCCCCTTCTGTCATTCAGCCATTCATTTCGCCGTCCCACTCAGCTGAGAATAGTTGTCCAAACATGCAGTGGCGGATTCAGAAAAATCTGTTTCGGGAGGGGCTCCATTTTGAAAAAAGCTTATTTCACCCAAACAAGATATACAATAAAATAAAATTTTAGTCTAAACCAATGTAAAAACTTTTGGGAGGGGCTATGGGATTAAAAAAAGATCGCTCTACATATTCAAAGTGCATAATGAAGCACCATGTTACCCTTTAGCAATCTTTTTTTTTGGGGGGGGAGGGGGCTGAAGCTCCCTATCCCATCCCCCGAATCCGCTGCTGCAAACATGCCCTATATCAAAAATGACATTACGAAATAAGTTTGCTTTATATAGTTTTATCATTATTATTTTTATTATTAACGCTAGAATTAGGGAAGCAGTCCTGTTGACGGTAGAGCGGCTACAGGGATCGATGCAGGCGAAAGCTGGGTCCGTTTTGCGACCCCTTCACAAAATTGCAATGGATGAAAACGGCCCCTTCAGAAAAATACAATCGATTCAAACGGTCCTTCGTTGACATTTTACCCACCCTTTCAATCTGTTTACCCATTATTTTAACCCAAAAAAGTAGACTTAATAAAAATGGGTATAAAAATTCATAAAAATAAGTGTTGAAATTCAAAAAATTAAGTATAGTCATTCACAAAACTAAGTATAGTCATTCACAAAATTAAGTATAGTCATTCACAAAATTAAGTATAGTCATTCACAAAAATAAAAAGGGAATCCTGGAAAATATTCCCGGGACGACCCTTGGGCTACAATTTTTTCCATTTTCTCTTTTCCATATTTTTATCTCCGTTAATTTATCTAATTATGTTAGTCGGCTTTCCATTTCAGCAAAGGAAAAAACACTGTAGGGAAGTGTCCATTTCTTCCGGCATCATCACCTTTTCGGACCCTCACGGATTCAGTTCACGCCACTGCACGATCTCCCTCCCCCACCCCTCTACACCCACGATGATCTCTCTCTCCAAGACAGATATCCATCCACCCTCGATGCTGAAATCTCTCTCTCTCCACCCTCCACTTTTGAGGATCTTTTGATTAGACTCGGATCCTTCACCCCCCCGCCTGATGTAATCCCAGTTAAACCGGGGGGCACCTGCTTCCTGGGGGGGGAAGCACCGGTCCACCACTGATTCATACGTCACAGCAGCAGCAGCAGACGAAGGGGGGGAAGGAAGGAAAAGGGTGGTTTTATGATTCGCTCATTACATTAAGTAGTTCGTGTGACGAAAACAATGTCGTCCGAGGAATGCGAGCCCATGCAACGGGCTTGTCAAGCTGGCTCGAATCTCGATCCTTCAAACCTGACAGAATCGTGTAGGAAGAGTGGATGCCTATTGAACGATCTTTCGAATCCATTCCCGTAAAAAGACGGCGTTCATACTTTTTTCTTTTCAAAATGAAATTTAAGGAGTTTTCGTTTCGGAGAGTATTTAAGAACCACCCAATTTTTTTTTAAGGAGTCCACTTTTTTTCTGGACTATCCATGTAGTTATTTGTAATAATCGTTATTTCAAACAATTCGCCACAAAAAAACTAAAACACAGTCCAATTTACACTCCAAGAAATGGTAGGTAACTGAAGAATTTATTCATAACTATCTTTGTGTATTAAAAATGTAGTTTAACAAAACTTTTAATCCAAACTGAATATAGAAATAGATAGATTTTGGAAGCCATGTACAAAACAAATCTTAAAATGAAAGACAAAAGTTAAACCTCGCACCAGGGCCGGTTTTAAGTAAAAAGGTGGGGGGAGGGAGGGGGGTGTCAAGGTAAATTTTGCCGACACTCTATACCCATATGCCTTCAAGAAAATACATCCATTTTACCTGTCATTTTTACTTTAACGAATACATATAAAATAGGCCGTGGTATTCAATTTCATTACAAGTAAAGTGTAAACGGGTGTGAACAATCACTCTTCAATCATCTCAAAATTCTTCAATCCATCCTGCTAACCAATTACTGACACCGCTACACTTATTTTTTTATGGATGAAATGAGTATTTGGTTTTGATATAAACACTATTTTTTTTATACTCAAACAATGCAAGTTACTTCTATCTTGGTTAAATGACGTTTTCTAGGTTGGATGCTTGCATCAGAAAATCAATTTTTTTTGTTTGGAATGTACACAAATTGAAGTGTATTCTAGAAAAATGTTCTTCTAGTTCAATCGGGGCTCCTTATAAACGCGCTCAACGGTACTCTGATTTTTTTTTTCTTTTACAAATTTTTGAACCCTTTGCCTAATTTTCCGGTCATTTGTAACGAGTTACAGATAACATGCATTCGTTCCGTTGACCCTACTTCCGTTTTCACACCCGTGTTTTAGAAGCAACATTCAGAGTTTATTCCCTTCTAAATGCAATTCATATTCACAAAATGCATTCGCATTGAGTGGATCGTGGTCGGTTTTGAAGGCTACTCGACTCACACAGTAGTAACCAAGTAAATAAATAAATGGAAAGATCGAAATAAAGTATATCTATAGAATGCAACTATACAATGTGATTCAAAGTAGATGTTACGGCGATTCTCTTTTAACCTTTTGCAGCTCAATGTTACCCAATTGCTCAAATCGCTTCAAAACGAGGGGACGGGTGGATTTTCAGATTTTTAAAAAGAGCGCAGATGGTTTTCTATGTTTTCATACACGATTATGAAACATTTCAAGCGGATCGTACAAATTGTAGCGATTTTATTGCTTTTCTCGCGCTTAACCATTTAATCTTTTTTGGTTTTCTATGAGGGTAAAAGTTTTATATCGTAGATGAGTTACCTGGAATGGTTATACAATGAGTCAGGGATCAACGTAACTATATAGCAGGATAAAATTCTTTGACTTGGCAAAGCTTTATCCAGGTGCAAACTCGAAAGCGATAGAAATTTTTCTACAGATATTTTGTTTCCTGTGGGTGCAATACTCCTCCCAGATCATGTGTGCAGTTTAAAAATCACACAGTTGTCGGTTTATTCTAGAACTTTTTGGAGTACATAAGAAACCCTTGAAAAAAAAAATCATTGCACTGATAAAGTTATCCGATCATTGAAAAGATAAACACTAGAAACTTTGTTCTACAGGCAAGTCTTCTCGCGTCACTCGCATTCTACTCCAATGAGTGGACTGGTTCAGTGCTCGAAATGCAGTTTGTTTCTACTCTAGTTTATGTTTCATTTAAAGTGTTCATTTTAGGCGGATTCTTGCTGATCTAAGAATAGTAGGATCCTTGTTCGAATCTGTAAACGGGATCCTTCAATGAGTACATTTAATCTGGAGTTCGATGCATCGCTTTCACTCGACACCGCAAGAAAAAGCAAAAATAGATCAGAATAAGCGAATGTTTGATTAGGCTTGCATAATTTTACATTTATGAATGTTTCCGTACGTTACTGTACGGTACAATCACTTTAAGGGTGTTCTACTTTGCACAGATTTAAAAACAAACCAATGATTTTAAACACTCAAAATAATAATAATAATACTGCTTCCTCACCTTATGCACAATGCACTGGCATCAGCAGTCACGCTGTATTCCTCGTACAATTTTCAAAAAAAAAAAAAAAAATCATAAACGCAAAAATGGCTGGAGGATTAACTCGTTTTTGAAAATATCGCGAAACTCCGCATGTTTAGTATTTTCTTATGACAATTTCGTAACTCCATAGGTCATTCTCGAGGTCAGTTCACAGTGCAACTCGTAAAGATACTTTCTAAAATTTTCCGAGTCTCTAGCCCAATTGAATTTTTTAAAAATCTGTTCAAAAGTGGCATGATTTTCAAGTGAAGCAGCCATAACTGTACATCCCATTCAAAAAATATATTGAGCGAGTAAAATGCTTTTGCTAAAGAAAATATGTAACTATAAAATAGGTGTTTTATAAATTATCTAACAAGCAAACAGAAATGAATCTATAGGGAAAAAATGATCATTGTTAGTTATTTTGAGAAGGAAAAAAAAATATCGTATGTATGAGAAAATTGAAAAATAGCAAACTTGGAGATTTAAAACGAATTTCCTCACTTCTGTATAACACGGATCATTACAAAAATTGCATCATGTGAGAATGGAACAGAAATGATTCCACTTAAATCGTTTTAATGGAATGCATTCCGAGACAGTAATACCTCAATAGTTATTAATACTACTTCCAGCGGAAACTGCAGACCTGCCTCCAGATGTGTGTATGGTTGTTGACGGGAAACGCATGACTGTTAATGGCAAGGATTGTCAGGTTAGTGCAGTTCGACCCAACAAATGCGAAAAAAAAAGACATGCTTTCTATTCGTAGCACTATTGTGCGAATGAATGAGCATCCTGTGCAAATTAAGGTGTTTTTCCTTACTCAATCGATGATGCTGAACTACTTTCAATTGACTTTTTTCCCGTATCTCGAATTGTTTATAAGATAAGAACGCTAACTGCGAATGGAGCCGCCAGATGGCGCTGTAAGCGGTTCCCTTGTGTAGCGCATGGCAACTTGATTATTACCTAGACCCTAGTTTTATGGCTATAGAGTATATTGTTCATATATATATAAAATCTCGGTTGTTCGAGCCTCGTCAGGGGAGACCCCCCCTGAACCCCTCCTAATTATTTAGTTTCATTATTGCCCTATTAAAACGATATTCATGGACTATGTCATTTTATCGCTCATCTTTCGCGTATTTCGCCCGGTAACCCTATGTTGAAATTTTTATGAGTGTCACCTATTGATAGAAATATACATGGGATTCCTATTCTGCAGCTTACGAAATAGTGTAACAATAGATGAAAGCTGTTGTGAACCAATAGTATTTAAATACATGTATAATTATGTCGCTTTTTATGTCGCATTTTTGGACACATTTTTCAAAAAGGGTGTTGAGAGATAAAATGATATAGTCATTAATATATAAACTAATAAGTAAAACACAATATTAAAGTTTTTAATGAAAGCTTCAAGTATCGGTATTGAGGAATCAAGAAATTAAAGCTACTATTGATGTTAAGACATCGCAGTTAAAGACCCATTTTAAGTTTTAATTTGTTCAACTGAAAAGCAATATACGTTAATTTTGAGTAGTGAACTTCTTTCCTGTGTAAAAGCACATCACTTATGCTTATACAAGAGCAAATGAAAAAGAAACGAAATGTGTTGTTACTTTTCTTATTGTTCTGATTCAGTGTACATTCATTTTGCACATTTAACTGTGAATATTTCTTTTCAATTTTCTCATCCCACGTACAAAATATCCGCACTTAAATTGCCTCTAATATTTCCTATGCAAGAAATGGTTCTTGAAAAAAAAGGATAGTCGAGGAAAAAAAGATACTTCAAAATTTTCACTTTGTTATTAGTAAACATCAATTAAAATGTTAACTAAATATTTAAATAAAATAGAGCATTAGTTTTAATTAAATTATTCTAAGAGAATTCATAAAATATATAACATCGTATTACTTAACATAAATAGAGTATACTTTATTTAAATAATGGAATTATTTAACTTAAAATGCATCTGAATATATGTGCATTTTACTGCTAATATCAAAACTTCTTGCCACACAATAATTTAATACTTAATTCAAAGAAAAGATCAAGTTCTGTGTGCAAGTTTTTAAACAATGCAATCCAATATTTTCTCATCCATAAAATAAAAATATAATATTCTTATAGGTTTTTAAATTTTAAATACCATTACTAACTTATCATGAAAAATATTTTGGCAAACCTTCTAAATTTATGTATTACGCTCTTATAACATTTTACGTCATTCAAACTAAACATGTAAACACTCTCATCAATGAAGATACATAACGTAAATAGTTATTAAATGTTTTTTATTTCGAATGTACAGTCACTTATAACAAGTCAAAAAAAGAAAGGAAAAGAGAATCCATCATCTCAGGATAACGCAGGTAAACAAGGAAAAGTTCAAATAATGGAGAGGGTAAAAGGTATACAAAACTGCATATTTTGTTAACAGTGTCGATTTTAAGTACGTTAATTCAACGTTTTAGCTGGGGTTTTAATTCAAAATTCACTTTAGTGTCCATTCAGTCCCGACTGTTAACCGCACTTTCGCTTCACGACCAACGGCATTGGGAATTGAGGATCTGAAATAAAATGGACACACCTATCAGAACGTCATAAAATGAATGGTCAGTTTTTTGCATTTACATTCAACTGTTCAAGAAATAATCATTCACAAAGAAAAAGTTTCGCGCTTCGACAGACGAAATGCCCAAAAATACAAATTCACAAATTACTGAGAGCGCACGAGGGTCATTTTAGCAGAGTTCGTGTGAATTGGAAGAGTTCTCTCTCAATACTCTTTGAGATTTGCATCGATACTTTTCCTATGAGCTTCAAGGAAAATGAAATCTGTTCAAACTCAACTTTAAATCATCCGTCAGGTATATAAAATTATCTTATCGCATAAACAAAATTTGCTAATACTATTTTTATTGTGTTAAACTTTGAAGGTAGATTTTAAAATTGAACACAAATTTCGATATAAGCAGTCGTGCAAGAATGAAATAAATGGTAACACGCTCATCATAAATATTAGAGATAGCAAAACTCTCGATGTAAAAATTAAAAATTTTCACTCCTATCATTCAGTTTAAAAAATGTTCTGTTCCAATGTGGAGTAGCTTCCAGGAATTTTATTCATGCGAATTATATAGAAAAAAAATTAGATCTATTCCCCGTTTTATACAAGATTTCGAAACATCATACTACATTTTTTTAAACGAATACTTAAAAAAGTACAACTATACTTATCCATCATGCGCTTTAATGTTCTACAGAAATACACTCATAAAGTACATAATACACTATTTTTTAAAAATTAATCAAAAAGTCTGATTTCTCATAAAATAACAGTCTATTATACTTTATATAGATATATTTTATACATTCAAATAAAAACTTTACATTCTAACATAAACAGTACATAAACTATAGGATATTCTATCCATTAAAATAGATTTAGAAACATTTTTAATAATCTACATTCAAATACTAGTAAATCAGTTTAATACCTTCTTAAACACTATTTTAAAGGATTTCATTTCCGACTCTATCGTAAAAAAAAACTATAAAAAGTTTCCGTTTTAGAAATAAAGCGATTCAGTCTAGTAATCGTGTCATTTCACGTCCACGTAGCTCTACGAAACACTACCTTCCCAGCGCGGTGACGTATTGCATTTTTAATGGACCTACTTGTCGTGCGACACCTTATTACTTCATTTGGAAATGAATCTCCTGAAACCGCGGCCTTTAAAATATCCGCACTCGAGAATCCTTTCAGCAGCATCCCACGGAGATGATCCTCGATAAATATTCAGAGGGAGAAGATGGAAAGAGACGGCCAAACGGAGCGAAAACGCCCGCTCTCCCCCTCGGCAGCGGGGGAAGCCGCCTTTTCGAAGGGGGAAGAGATCCTTCCGACCGTGAAGGGGGAGCACGTGCGAAGGGGCCCGTGATGCAATACCACCCATACACTTTATTTATTTTCTTCCCACAGCGGAATCCGAGAAACAAAAGTTGCGAAAAAAGGGTGCCGATTTTTAAAAAAATGAAGGCTGTTCCACTCGAAAATCATGCCACTTTTTTATAAAATGAAATGGCGCTAGCAGAGCCCGATCCAGACAAAGGGGGGCCCCGCGCCCATACCCTTCCCTTCCAAAAAAATAAGATTATGATTGGTTTATTCTGAAAAGCTTTCAATATCTTCCCCCTTCCAAACACACAGTTTGTGTTAAGTCATCTAAAATAAATGAATATAGTTAAAGGATGTCCATGTCCATAAAACAGGGAGTGAAACGTTGCATCGAAATACTTTTATCGCAGTTGCCAACAGGAACGGAATACAACCCCTTTTTATAAGCAGTCACACTCTTTTAAAACAACTCATTCACACAGATCGTTCAGAATTCTGCCATTTTTTTCAACACTAAAAACACTGTTTACAAAATGTAATGGGTTATTTTCTGACACGCTGGTATGTTCTATTGACTCTAGAGCATTTCGAATAATATAAAAGAAAAACTATTTCATAGAAATGTCCATTGGAATCATTTTCATGATTTATAATTGAAAAATCCTTTGAAATAATGAGTTTTGAAATATGTGTCCCCTTTGTCATTGTATTGTATGATTATAAAATGCAAGATTTACGACACTTCTAGTCACTGGGAGCCAGATTTCAACGACGAGAGGAGGATTCGAGAACAGTCCACATTCCATTTCCTTTCTCACGGGGGCCCAGCGAGTCCAAACAATCGATTCAAAAATAAATCTACTGGGCCCTTCGCTCCATCTATTTCCCCATCTCTGCCATAGTGCATAGGGTGCACGATTCCTATTTTCGAGCGCTTAATATCCTCCACAAGCTGTTCAGAAGTCCAGCAACGGCTGTCTCTCTTCGGGTCGTGGGCATCCCTAAGGAATCCCTAACGAACCTGTTTATGCTTCATTTTATTGAAGGGTGCCATGACGGAGTTTTGCATTGTAACACCATCCTGCTGTCCGCACGACGCTGAAATAAGTTCTGGACCGACCCTCCCTGTGACACAGAAGCATTCAAACTCATTATCAGAACGCGGTTTTGCGAATTAAATCCTTGTAACACGGTCGAAACGAGGTACTTAGAAATAAGAAAAACGGACTCCCATTTCGGAGTACTTGGCCATCTCGGAAGAGCTCCGAGTACTTCACTCTCAAATTTAAGGAAGGCGTGTACTCATTTTTTAAATTTTAATTTATAGGGAAGCACGTCGTGTACCCGTTTACGATGCAAATGGGATTCAAAAGTACGAGTGCATTAAAATACATATTTTTGAGGGGTTTTTTTTTTTTTCAATGAATTAAAAGTAATAGGGTTAAAGCGTTTTGACATAACATCCAGCTTCATTGAAAAAGAAAGAAAGTCAAAAATGACAGTTATGGTCATTTTAAACTCGTTATTGATTTATTATTTTTACAAATTTTGAAAAGCGTAAGATTTAAGAAATGCTTCTTCCATCGGCTTTCAATGTGTAACAATATTTACATATATTTCTAAGGAAGTTTGTCAGACTTCTTTTTTTTCTTTTATTTATTTATTTACTTTTAGCCTTCCATTTAATTTTTCCTAAATAGTACTTTAAATATCCGCCGTTATGATCTAATCGATCTATTTGTAATAAAAACATACATTCACAAAACATTCGAGATGAACACTTTCAAATACTGAATAGCAGATTAGAACATAAGCAGACTTTTTTCATGCGGGGGATTTTTCAGTTGGAACCCTTCAAAGCGGTTCCGTCTTGCAAAAAGTAAAGGGGACTTTATAAGCTCACTCGAACCATTCTCGTACCTGTATCACAAATATAGTCTTCAATCCCTGCAATTTTTTAAAAGCTAATTTCGATTTTAAAAGCAATGTTCCTTTAAGAATTTTTATTCTGCCAGGATTTTAATCAATCTTTAACTATTAAGTGCAGAAAATTGACCCGCGTGAACGTTGTGCATTTAATTAAACGGAACTCATCTCACTAGGTGGCGGACATTTTCTTGGACCGTTCATTCATCGAATCATTGAAAAATACTGTCCAATTAGAATTTCATCCTTAGATTTTATTAACTCGAAAACGTATGTAAAACTGTTGGATTATGTTAGGGTTTAATTGTCTTTAAATGGAGTTGCAAAATAAAATGTAGCCATCCGTTTCCTGTCTTTAATTTACAATAAGGACTCATTTGGATAAAAGTGTTCATGATTTCGCCCAATCCAGAAGAGAATTCCCCAGTATTCTGTCGACGAAAGTGAAATCATTTACATGCATCGGTGACTCATTACAATACCTGAGGAACTTCTGAACGTACACAGAAGAATGGTGTTTTGCATCCAGATAGGTATTTCAGAAAAGAAATATCCGATATAGGTAATTCAGAAAAGAAATATCAAACAAGTAAAACTAATTTCGGGCGTACCTGACAAGTAAGTACTTCGGTCGTCACCTCAGGTATTTAAAAAAAAATGAATTAAAACTTATTACGGAATTGGATCAAAAAGATTTAAAAGCTTAAAATTTGTAAAAAGAGCTCACCGAACGATGATTTATAATTCTGTGCAACACAAATATTTTGCCATGAGTTTTAGAAGAAAATATTTTTTCCATCAAAATACTTTTTCACGATTCCTATTTAAAAATTTATATTTGAACTCATATGCTTTAAGATTCACGAGTCGATATTTTGCAGAAAAAGAACATTTTCCGAAAGTTTTGAAACGATATTTTGCAATAAATTTTGAGAGTAAAATGCATTTTACAATTTTAGGTGCATTTAAGAATTATTTTACAGTCGATTTATTATTTTCGCAAGCATTTCATCCAATCGCTTTGAAATGAACTAGGAGACATAAAATAATACTTAGCGTTGAAACAATACTTCCCCCCCCACACACACACACACATATATATTTTAGAAAAAAAGAAAGAAATTACTTCCGTATTTTTTTTATACGCTCAAAAACATAAATATTTCGATGTTTAGCTAGCACTCCTCCCCTCACACGCACTCTAAAAAATGTTTTCTCTTCAATCCGAATAACACCAGGTAGTGTCCTATAAGGAGCCCTTTCTAACTCCGCAGGCAAAATTCCCTTCTGATTCAATTACAGCGTTTTTATTTAAAAGATTTCATGAATTTCTTCCCACAAAGCACCTGTTGCACCGAGAAAGAGGCTGAAAAATAAAAGCGGGGAAGCAAATAAAAAAAAAGAGCGCAGTGTTTAAGAAAAATACAGTTTCAGTTGAAGGATTATTTAAAGTTTAGAAGAAAGGGGGGTAATAAAGAGGGTTTTTTACTCTCTTTAAGGCAAAGCTATTTTATGAATGTGCGTTTAAAAGCACCTTATGTTGCGTATAATCGTTTAAGCAACTGAAACAATGCCAAACAACTTAAAAATTATTTAATTTGAAAGGAATTTTTTAAGCTGGGTTTAAATTGACTCATTTATAGCTATTTCTATTAATATTAAAAAACTTTAATTTAAAATTTCTTAATAACATTGGGTACGGTTTCATACTTTGCCTATAAAATTCAAACACTTCCCCCCTCCCCCTCACGCGTTGCGTTCGATTAAAAGATTCGAAATTCAAACACAAGATTGCCAACATTCAAAAGTATTCAATCTCAATTCCACAAGATGACCAACGGAAGTGAAAAGTTTCCCCTTTCTATACTTAATTTTTAAAGTAACGGTCACTCCTTCATGCAGTCAGGAATTCACCTATTATTGCTGGCATCGGCTAAGATTTACGAAAGTCTCAAGAAATCTCGCCACAAATGTGTTCATGAGGACTTGTTAGTGCAAGACTATTCGACAACGTGCCCAAGCTGTAAACACTCGTTATCTTTACCTTTCACGATAGGGTCCTATTTATGTATATTAAATTATTTGTTTCGTTTTGAAAACTTCCAAAATAGACTTCCTGTATATTCTATTAAACTTAATGACAGCGGTTTTCTAAAATTCAAATCATTAGGAAAGGGGAAAGAAGAAAAACTCATTAAATTCTCGAAAAGGCGCGCTTCTTTTTCAAACTGATCATGCCACCCCTAAAGAGAAAGAAAGGGATTTGCGATTCCGCTCAAAGAAGATAAAATAAGTTGTGTGTGTGGGGGGGGAACAAAGCACAAAATCTGGGGGGGGGGTGGCAACTCTTGTACTGGAAAGAACCGGGGTGGAGAATTCATTTTCAATTCCGATTAAGTTCATCACAAACGCATCTGGTAACTGATTGCAACAGCTTGTGCTTAAATTGCAAAAATATTTCCCCTTTCCATCCCAGTTATTACGAAAAGCAAAAGTTTTTTTTTTAATTCCGAAATGTAATATTGACCAAAAAGGAGTAAAAACGTTCACCGTTAGCAACCAATTAAAGAATGTTTTTTCCTTGTTTAATTGTGTGGCTTTTTTTATAAACACCTTTCTCGAATAAACACAAAATTAATGCGTTTCCAGTCTATCCAATGGTTCATTTTTAACATCTCCCAAAGGAAATTTAAGATATCTTTCCTCTATTTGGAAGCGGGTTTTTTAATTAAAAACTAATATCAACTTGCAATATGTCACGGCATCCTTTGACACGCATGGGGAAATTGGTTTTGATTAGGATTGGATTTCATTGGTTTAGTTAAGTAAGTGAAGGACAGGTTTAAATAACAAGTTTCAGATTTCTTTTTTGCGTTATACTCTTTCAAATACGTGTAATAATAAGTTCGTCTGTTCGAATACATTTAAACAGTTTTCATTTCAAGCCAAAAAGACCGTCTCCATTTCATCAAAGGAATTATCCGAGAAACGGAGTTTCAAAGAAGAAACATTTTATAAGGCAATTCTACAGAATGGTAGGGTGATTTTGAGGATCACTCCTGAAAGGAGGTCGTAGTAGACTGGTATGAAATATCAAGCGGATAGCTCTCAACACTCTCCTCGCTGTTCAGCGATAAACCTGCTCTAATTAAATTTTAAAAGAAGAAGAAAATAAAACCTCAGTCCTTCCACGATGGCCCGCCCAATTCAGCAAGTCCCGAAATTCAGCAAAGTATGGGTTCTGTATGAAGGATGGCTAACTATTTTGAGGACAGGCACATCTCAGAATTTTGACTCGTGACGTTTGACCGTGATCCAAGCAGGATCGCATGGCCACATGTGCGTTTTTAAAAAGGTCCATGGTCTAGAGTCCTGCCATGCAACAATTTACAGGATCCAGTGTGTAAAATGCTGCATCTCCTATGGGCTCGGTGTTCCTTAAGACATAAACCCTTTTCCGATGCCCGATCGCGAATGAAACAGTGGACGGTGGTCATCGGACAAGAAAAGGGACACAAAGAAGACACGTACCTGCCAGCCTGAGCGCGGACATCCTCTGGAACTCGGGCTCCTCCAGCCACTTGTACATCCTGCGGAAGGTCTCCCGTCCGGACTTGAGCTTGGACCAGGGCTTCGGGTTCCGGAGCAGGTCCGAGAGGGTGCCCTGGGACCGGCAGAGGACCCGCTGGGCGAAGATGGCCTGCGGGATGGAGTAGCGCTTGAGCTCGGCGCTGATCCGCTGGGCCAGCTCCTTCGTGTTGATCTCCTCGACTTCTTCGGCGGCGCTGTTGCCCATCTTCTGCTGCTGTGCGACATGGCCGCCCATGCGATGGCCCACCATGGAACTGTTCATGGAGGTGGTGACCGACGCCTGGATGGGGGCGGAGGGCTGCGTCAGGGGGATGCCTCCCGGGGTCGTGGGGTTGGGGGTGGGCGCCGACGCCCCCGCCGACAAGTTGCTGACGGGGGGCACGGGCGTCGGGGCGGTCAGGCTGGTGGCGGGCGGCTTCACGTCCCGGTGGTGGGGGTGGTTGCCGCCCATGTGCGACAGTCCGTTGACCATGGAAGCGGGGCTGCTCTGGGGGCTGACCAGGCCCCGCGTCAGGTCTCTGTAGGACTCGTAGCCGTTGGGGGAGAGATTCTTCTCCGGCGAGGTGAGCCCGTTCTGCGGGGCGTAGGGCGCCCCTTGCTGCTGGAGCCCGTTCGACATCATGCTCATGGGGTGGGGGTTCATGTTCATGGTGGCCATCTTCTCGTAAGGGTGGTAGCTGTTGGCGGCGGCCACCATGTGCCCGGCCATGCCGCCCAGGGCGTTGTTCTGCATGAGGGCGAACCCTCCCGCCCCGGGGGCCGCGTGGTGTCCGTAGTGGTGGTGCGAGAACTTGTCCGACATGGTGGAGATGGGCGGCAGGGGCTGCAGCGGCGTCAGCGTGGCGTAGCTGTTGGCCTGCACCGCCGTGGCGAAACCGGGGGGCGACATCCTCCCGTTGAGCGTCTGGTAGGTGGGTCCCTCGGTCAGCGCCCGGAAGTCGGACGCGTCCAGCATGTTCATGCAGTCCGTGGCGGCGGGTCTGCTGCTGCTGGCCTCAACAGACTGGACGCTGCCCACCCGACAGCACCCGAAGCTGCTGTTCCGGTGATGGTGCAAGGAGCCCTGGGCGAACAGAGCGGCCCTCGTCCTCCCTTCCTCCGTCCAGCTGCCGAGGGTCGGGCTCGCCTCCAGGGAACAGGTCGTCGGGGTCCGGCCGCTCCCGTAGTACAGGGCCTGGTGGTGCTGCTGCTGATCCTCGTAGCTCTGCGCCTGCAAAGCCGTCTTTGCTGCCCTGGTGGTGAACACACACTCACTTCCACCGCACACACACAAGTCTCTGGCAATGTGGACTCTGGAGCTGCTGCTCACTCGAGTGCGGAGTCCGGGAGAGGCAGAACGCCCTTTTTCCCTGCCCGTTTGTTTTGGGTTGTCTCTCTTCCCGCCTCGTTCGCTCGTTTCGCGCCGTTTTTCCGGCCGGACACGCCCCCCGCGAGCGAGAGGGGCGTCCGAGGAAGGGCCGCCATTGGGCGCCGGAGGGGCGCACGCGCCGCCTTTCCTGCGTAGCGGAACGGCCCCCTTCAGCGAGAGCGCCCAGAAGAACGGGCCGCTGCGAGGGGGCGCTGCGAGCCGAGTCCGTTCCGGCAGGGGAGGTTTAGTTTCGGTTTCGGTTGCGGGCGGAGGGGGGGTTGGAGAGGGGTCTTTCGGAAGAAGAGTTTGCCGGGAGGAGGGTCCTGAGCCAGTCGACAGATCGGCCGCACGCGCGCGACCGCCACGGAAGGACGTCACTCGACTCACTTCAGTGACTTCTGGATAACCCATAGGCCTCACTGACTCGAGTAAAACCTCGATCATACTGAAGGGACCCAATAAAAGGATCGCTCTAGAGGGGCGCGTCGTTCTATCGAGGGGAGATTATATTCTATGGAAATTCCGAGGGATCACAAAATATTATCATTGTATCGAGTACCGTTAGAGCGAGGTTTTACTGTATGAACAAGAGAGAGTCATTGCATCCCCCCCCCATAAACGTCTAGAAAATTCAGATATCACCTATTCGAAAACAGAACTTTCCACCCCATTATTTAATGTTACATGCCATTGAACGCCCATGCCCTAACCTATGCTAAACGCCTGAATGTTCCGCTCGCAGATTCATTAACTAAGTAATATTTTTTTTTAAATGAGAATTAAAATCAATCCATCCAAAAACATTTTTTTAATGCAGAAATAAACAGGTATCGGTGAGTACCCTAGAAAATCGGAACACATTGTAAAGGTAAGAAGGAAAGAGGATTCATTTCCTTTATAAAAAGGCTGGCCTGTATTGGAACAGAAAATAACACAAGACTCCTTCTAAACACCTAGAAGGAGCCTTGTGTCCGCCTACGTTCTGGACATTTTTTTTTCTTTGTTTGTTTGTTTGTTTCTTTTAAGTTGCAATTTAAATTTTTTAAATACTTTTCAGGTAAATTGTAGAACTGAAAAAGAAAATGATCGAGAAAATCATTTATAATTCTCATACATTTTGAGAAATCGGTATTTTTATAGTCAATTTTCACTGAAATGGATCGAAACAGCTATCGAAAAAAAAAAAAAGCTGTTCACCTCACTCTGTTTAGCTACGATTCATAAACTTGTAGCCAACATGACATAGACGCTCGCAAGAACTATGCAAAGAAACCTATAAACACGTTCGGAATTGTGTCACGAGATCCATCTGTGTGGTTGTGTTTAAGACTCCATTACTTGGATGGGCCCTCGATACCGAACATTTCAATTTCTAAAGAGAGGGTGCATTAGGAGGGTAACCAGGGGGGCAGACCTGGGGCACCTGGGCACACCCTGAAGCTGTGGATTTTTGTTTGGATGCCCATCCATGAAGCATTTTCGTGAGACATTTGACCCTTTTTACCTTGAGCATTCACGAAATTTTGTTTTAATTCCTACACCCCTGTTGGGCACAACACTATTACTGTTATTACATGAAAATATTTAACATGGGTGTTCAGTTTTATTTTGGATATCTTTGCTTTTAAATTTGCAAATTAAGTCAGTCTATACAGGGTGTCCCCAAAAGGTTGTAAAGGGTTTTCATTCTTTACCTAATGATGGATCAGTGAGCAGTCTCCACTGGAAAAAATGGGCACCCGAAACCTTAGGGCACCCGAAAAGGATCGCTGCACGTACATTTTATATACAGGGTGTTCCAAGAAGGGGGTAACAGATTTTCATTCTTTATCTATTACAGATAAGGGGTCCAATATCATTTGGAAAGAGGTCCAAATTAAGGTAAGGAAAAAGACTCCGTTCAGAAAAGAACGCCTCTCGTACATTTTCGAAAAGCAACACTTTTTTAAAAGTGTATACGACCCCAGTGAGTCCCAGCGGTGACGTACAAAATTTGAGACTTATACCTCGAAAAAAATTGTCAGAGATACGAAGAACTCTACTTGACTTAAACCCCTTTTCCAGGGCTCTCGAAGGGAGAAAATCACGTCGAAGGATCGCATGTCAGGGGTCGCACAGAAATGACGAAAGAAATTTTTTTTTTTTTTCCACTCTTGCAATAAACGTTTACATTCGAAATCGTGTATGGTCTCCTCCGGTTAAAGGTATCTCTGCGACTTCGTAGGATGTAAGGATCCAATTGGGTATATCCCCGTCATGAGTGTGGGGGAGGGGACACATTTTACTCATTGACAATGTGCCTGTACGGGGCCGTATACAAATTTAAAAAGTATAACTTTTTTGTCAATGAACGAGAGGAGTTTTCTCTTAACGGAGTCGTATCCTCGATTTTATTTTGAACATTTTTTTTTCACTGGACACTGCCCATTTTTCTCTAACAGGTAAAGAATGGAACCACGTTACAACCTTTCTGGGACACTCTGTATAATCAGTCAGTTTTTCTACGATTTCAAAATCATCTACTTGGGTCAAAGTTCTTTTATTAACATACCAAAGCAATATTTAATTTACAGATTTATGCTATGATAAACTAGATATCTAGTTTATCATAGCATAAATCTGTAAATTAAATTGACCCGTTGTCTGTACTCTTTATATATAATGTAGTTAAACTTATTTAAAAAATGAATCGAATTGTTAAAAAAACATCCAATTTCGTCTTCAGAGTTACATTTCCCAGAAATTGACGAAACAATAACGTCACAGCGGACTATCCGTACATTTGTAATAATGCATCCAAAATGTATTTCGACCCTTGTAATCGACAAAATCTGAATGATCTGCCTATTTTCAGCTCATATTGTATTTATTTCACGGAATGTATAGCGATGTAACGAATAGCGATTTGGCCGAATACCGAATATTCGTCTTCGGTTAACGCCCAATACCGAATATTCGGCAACCGAATATTAAATATTTTAAAATTTCATTTTAATTTTAAATAAAATGTTGCTTTTCAAATTAAATACTAAATAAAATTCATTTTGCATTTACTTGTAGGTACTTAAACACCCCACACACACCAGTGCATTATCTGAAGAACTAAAAAAGTCTTATCAAATTTATGTTATGGAAAGATATCTATTAGACATTTCAATAATTATGTTTGTAATTGTGAGGATCTGTAAAGATTTCCCCTTCCCCCGACCCCACCAAGACAAGTAGAAAACCGAGCCAAGGAGTGTCACCCATTAGAAAAAAGTCTGCACTTCTGTAATAGTATTATTAAATACATTAGATTATGTTCCATTCAGCTTAAAATTCGATGACTCACAACATTTTAGAGTGCGAGATTAACACATTGAAGTTTATAACTAAGCAATATTATCTGTAAATGCATTTAAAAATACATGTTAAACATTTTTTTTTCCTTTTTTTTTGTGAAATTACTCAGATGAATAGGTAGCAATATTCAGGCACAACTATTCGGCCGAATACATGTTCAATATCCGGCTAAATGAATATTCGGCAAAACAGCCGAATGCCGAATACCGAATATTCGTTACATTCCTAGTAATGTACTTCCTTTTTAAATGCATAAAATACGTTTTTGATTCCATTTCTTGCATTAAAGTGTTTTAGTTCGGTTTCTATACCATTTAAAATTTTCATTATTTACACGAGAAATGATTTTTTTTTTTTAAATATTTATTTGGGACGTGCTGCAAAACAAACTCCCATCCTGTGAAATACAACTCGGGAGAATGGAAAATGCAAACAGTTTCACAGGACGTGCACCGTCAAACAATATTGTTTTAGTACACAAGCAGTCATAAACATGAGCGCAGCTTCGGTCAAGATTTCGTCCTAACTAGGTCCGTTCATGCAAATGACCATGGGCAACCGGACACAGCTATCCAAAGGCAACTTTGTCAGAGAAGTCGTATCGAAGCATTCCATTGGGTGTTAGAATGAATCGAATCGGACATCAAGAGGGGTTGGGTTTTCATCCATTTTTTTTACTGTCAAAGTACATTATTTTATAAAGTTAAGTTAATAAAAATTTGCTTCTATTCTTGTCAATTTTTTGTTTTATTTGCTTTAGTTAGATATTTATTTTCTGTTGAATACCAAAGCAGTTAAGTAAAAGCTATAAAATTAGGATGCAATAAAACAGTTTCATTGATTTTTTTTTTAATCCGATTCAAAACAGGGTTGAAAAATTTATTTATTTCATTCTCTCTAACTTGTAAGAATACGTACCAATTCCAGTCAATTCTATAGGCATACATATATATATATATTTTTTTTTTCATCATTGCACTGTTTTTGAGTAATTTATCGCGAATAGTATCGTTCTTTCACACTTTAGAAAAGAAAAAAAAATCGAATAGTCTGCTAACAGCCCATTCATGTACAATTCTTATGACTCTGCTGTTTTCTCACGTTGATGTAGCACGACGCTTCAAACATTCAAATTTAACTTTAGGACCGATTGCATTGTTTAAGAGACGGAAGTGAAGGCTGCGCCATCTATTGACGGTTGTCGGCACTAGCATTTCGTAGGAAGTTTAGGAAAGAGATTGGAGCTCTGTGCTATGCATCAGTGCTCCCATACCGTTTTATCTCAGCGGACTGATCCACGTACGTTTGATCATTTTACCGCGGCCCGCTGGGGGGTTCATTATTTGTATTTCAGAATGTTTTGATTTAATAATATTAATTTAACTGTATTTAAACATGACTTCAAAATAAAATAGAGTTACACAAAAAAATGGAAATTTAAGTCACTTAACATTATAACTCACAAGAACGCTCCATCAGCATTTTCAATGCAATCAGAAATTTCTCCATCACACTATAAAAACATGTTTATATACTCAGAACTAGAGTCTCTTTCAGAATAACAGCAAAAATACTCGCGCAGGGTGTGGCAGACCCGCCATGGCAATATTTAAAAATTGTCTCATCAATTTTCAAGAAAAAAAAAACTTTGGAAGGTACATTGAAAAAAAAAGGGGGGGTGCCTCAGAACAATAGCTTAAGTACTCACGCAGGGTATGACACACCCGACGTGGCATTATCCGAAAACCTATTTGAAAAATTTCAAAACTTTTTTCCCTTCAAGGTTATGACCTTAGAGCCATCTACTCGAGGTTTCATCCATTTTCAAAAAAAAGTAAGGAAGGCACATCGAAAACCAAAGCGAAGCGGGTCTGTTATACCCTGCGAGAGTACTGCCAGGTTAAAAGTGTTCTGTTCATCCTCTAACAACTAACTAAACGATAAGTAATGCTACGTTGACTCAGTATATCCCACAGTAGTTTTAACAGAAGAAATTTCATGAATTTTTACCCTCCGCTAAAGAGGGTAATAGTTTTGGGCAGACAAAAAAAGTCGTGGATGATAATTGATAGTAAATAAAATCTTACAGATCTCACGGAAATTTGAAACACACCAAGATCCGACACATGATTGGAATAATGGATACTTGAAAAATTTCAAAGTAACTTTCAAAGAGTCTATTGTGGTCAGTTTTTCCATGCCGTCTGTACGTACGTACGTATGTATGTAACTCGCATATCTCAAAAACTATAGGTCGTAGAATGTTGAGATTTGATATTTAGGATTGTTCTATGATCTAGTTGTGCACCTCCCCTTTTGGTCGCAATCGAGTGTATAGTTTATGTACAGGACCGCCCAAAAGATTCGAAATACATTACGCTCTATGGGCCGAAATTCATTAAACTCGCATATCTCAAAAACTATTAGGAGTAGAATGTTGAAACTTTATATTTAGGATTGTTGTAACATCTAGTTGTGCACCTCCCGTTTCGGTTCCATTCGACTGGATAGTTTATCAACAGAATGGCCTAACAGATTCGAAATACATTAAGCTCTATGGGCTGACATTCATCAAAGCGTTTTTTAGAGGTTTTGGGCTATTTCAAACGACGCAGGAGTGATATATGCTGTAAAGAGTTAGAAAATGAATTTCTCCATTAAAAAAGTGTCTTTATCATTTACAGTTCTGCTACAGGAACACTCAAAAGATTTCCAATACATTACGGTCAATGGCAATTTTAGGGGCATTCATCCATTTCAAGCACAATACCGTCCTACCACATAAGTTAGGTAATGGTCCGACCACGGCCACGTGCCTCCCTCAAGAACTATGCCAAAAGTCGCCAAGCTTGGCGACTTTTGGTGTACGTGTGTGCATATTTAACTCTCAAATCTGAAAAACTGGAAGAACGGTTGGTTTCTCCCCGTTTGATTTACATGCAAATACATCCTGTACATGGCTGCCAATACAAATTAAAAGGTTCTGTCAAAAAACCTCTTTAGCGGAGGGGAAACTAATTTCAGCTGAAGGCTGAATATTTTTTTTTCTGTTTTGTCACAGGTAGTAATCCTATTTTAGGAAAATATTCGCTTGTTCCCGTAGGAAGAGCGAGGACGCAATTAGTTATAAAAATAAAATAAAAAAGATTCATTTTTAGTTTTCGAGAAAAAATTGGTTTCTCTTTGTGTGCACAAATTATGACATCCATCCTGAGAATTGTATAGTTAATTATTGTGTCTTCCTTTGTGCACGCAGGGTGTGAAAGTGTTAAGAATAATTTAGTTATGAGGTGTAATTCGTGTTTTTAGTTTTCCATTGAAACTTCAATACGTATGTTCAAAATAGTCGACTCGAGGGCTCGAAAAAGAACATTTTGGCTTTTAAAGATGGATGATGACTTTCAAAACTTTAAATTATCTGAAATGTTTAGTTACGTAACAAACTTGAATCAGAGAACATGTCTAAACTTTATAAATGTTTCTTTAAAAACGTCCAATATTGTGATGATTGCAATGAAACGGCTCCATGCGAGGGTAGCATGGAACAATGACACCCGAAGTGTGTTACTGGGTCGATCTAGGAAATTTTTTTTAGGGGGGTCCCATTTTTGGGAAAACTGCTTATTTTTGTGAATTTCAGTACTTCATTTTTGTGAATTTCAACACTTATTTTTGTGAATTTTCATGTCCATTTTAAACTAAGGTCACTTTTCTTTGTGACCTCAGTCAATTCTTCTCTTTAAATTTTTTTGTTAAAATAATTGATAAAGCAGATTAAAAACAACGGTAAAATGCCAATGAAGGGCCGTTATAATCAATTATATGTTTGTGAAGAGGCCGTTTTAATCGATTGTAACTTTGTGAAGGGGCCGTTTTAATCCACTGCAATTTTGTGAAGGGGCCGCAAAACGGACCCCATTTTTGTCTGTATTGACCCCTGGATTATACCTGGATACCTGGTTCCGCCCAAGTGGACACCCACTTGGGCGGTGGGGGGACCCCCTGCTACACATCGCAGTGATCATGACTAACTAGTACATAGCAAACACGTAACACAGTGTACTCCTTTTTAAAATTTTTGCTTCATATATTTTTGCTTCATTAAGTTTTAAAAGAAAACTTTTTTTTTAAACCACGGAACAGTTTATTTATAATTTAATTATTTTCACACACTAGCTGAGTACCCACTCTTCGCATGGAGAAAGTGGTTCTCATTTTTTAACATACGAAATGCACACCCTTTTCTGTGACACATTCAGGAGAAATATATTTTTTGTTCACCTGAATTGCAATTCTGTTAAACTTAGAGCGATGCGCATATATTACAGCGAGTGATTCAAAAAACCGTCTCCCAAACTTGTATACACGTATGAAGCGTACAAAAACACCGAAACAGGATTCTTAAAACAAATAAGACTTGCTTTACAAAAAAATTTAAAAAAAAGGTTCATCCAATGCCATTTTAGGGAAGTGACAGATCCAGGAGAGGGATGGTGGGGGGGGGGAGACTATCGCCTTAGTGCACCTCAAATGTACGTACATTTAATATACAGGGTGCCCCAAGAAGGGGGTAACGGGTTTTCATTCTTTATCTATTACAGATAAGGGGTCCGATATCATTTGAGAAAGAGGTCCAAATTAAGGTAGGAAAAAAAAAAGACTACGTTAAGAAAAAAATCTCTCTCGTCCATTTTCAAAAAGGGACACTTTTTAAATGTGTATACGACCCCGTACAAAACAATTCCCGACGAGTTTCTGTTCCGAGCATGAGACAAAATTCTATTTTGTCTCATGCAGATATGATTTTAGTAAAATATTCGCTTCTTCCCGTATGAAGAGCGGGTGCGCAGATATTAAATAAACGGTTGTCCATTTCATGTAGTGTCTGAGGTATTGAATGCTGCAACTTGAAGCTAAAAAACAGTATGATGTAGAAATAACACATTCTGAAAATCGGGAGTTCTCTGCAAACCGCTAAGCTTTTCACTTTTCTGACAGCGAATGACACTAACGTAGTTTTTTTGAGTCAGTACATTGCAATGACGCCTGGTTAGTACCCATGACGCAAACTTTACATCAAGAGTCAAATAATTTTGATTTTATTTTACATTTCACATCACTGGAATTCATTGGAATGACACATGTTGGGAAAATTTTCGTTTACTACCGTGCGAAGAACGGGCACGCAGCTAGTTTGTATATAAATACTTTGTTCGTATACTGATTAACATTTTCGGCTTTGTTTTGGGGAATAGCCGATGTTTTAGAAGTAGTCTTTTAACCTCTCCAAGAAAAAATTGTTGGCGGGATCTACGCCCGCCTAATAATACCATAGTTTTCCACCACATATGTTAGTGTTGAAAATAAATTGCACAGTTTTGCTGATCACAAATTTAAATACAAAAGTAGCATTCATTGATGGAACAAGAATGCGTATCAAATTTATGCACCCTAATACTTTTGATTGTGAAGTTTTAACTGGAATCGCACTCAATAGGAAAATTTGGATTCCAAATAAACGGATTATTCCGGAGCTATTTTACCATTTAACTTTCAAAACAAATCAATTTCCAATTATTCATTGTCATCGCAAATGCAGGTATAAATCTCCAATACAAACATTCGAAAAAATTGGAATGTTATTGAGGCAGCCAGTTTTTATGCATGGTCAACTGTGCGTCGCAGCAAGTAGTGTTCGAACTCATTCCATGGTTTGAGATTTTATGTTAGTTTTATTTTTAAATTTTATGTACTTTGAAAAAGACAGACGAAATAACTGTGTGGCCTTGATGAGACCTGACCAGCATAGCCATAAAAAATATAAAGAAATACAAACAAGGAAATTTCAGAAAACGCGTTTCCATTTTTTAAATATGGCTGAGCCAAGTTATACAGTGAAACCTGTGTTGAACGACCCCCGTATTTAACGACCACCTGGTCTTGTCGACCATGTCATATCGGTCCCGAGTACCATATAATTATAAATAATGGTTTATTTTCCTTATTGAACGACCACCTGCCTGACGCGACCAACGACCGCTATGTATAACAAAGAAATTTATTTAAAATCCTATTTTAACGACCGCGAATTCTTAAAAAAAATCTTATTTTTTCCTATTTGAATAAGTTCGTAATCACGCGGTATGATGAAAACGAAAGTTGACACTTGTTTAGTTGAGTTGTAACACTGCTTCCAGTCACTAAATAATTCATGGAGTCAGTGAATGCAATAGCTGCATGCACGCAGTTACTTGTGTTACTGCTTCTTGGAGGATATTTATTGAAAATAGAATTTTATGTATTTAGACATTACAGTGAATCGTCCAGCACAATTTCTTCTTTTAAAACATTTCTTCCAAAAATAATTCCATCGCAAAATCTGCGCACCGTAGGGAAATACTACCGAGAATGATGTCATTGTTCCGACCAATGAGCGATGCCGATACTGGCGAGAACTAAGCACGGAAAATTCAACACAAAATTTTATTATTTCTTTTCAATTTTTTAAAAATTTAAACATGTTCTAATAAATCTCACTCTCTTTCTCTACATATTATAAAAAAGTAAGTACATACATGCTTTTTAATATATTATATCTATATAAAAGCCGTTTAAGTGATTATGAAGTAATTATCAAATAAATTCCAGTTCTATTGATAAAATTAAGTACGCTTAAAATTTTGTCAAAATGTATCGTATTACCTGAATTCAAAGACCTACCCTCCTTAAAGACCACATTTTCTTGGTCCCAGTGGTGGTCTTTAAAAACAGGTTTCACTGTATCTCATTTTTCCTATCGTTCACATTTTTCAAATAACTGAAAAATGAATGCATGCGACGTATTTGTATACGCTCGCAGCTGACGTAATAGAACAAGATAAAAAAAAGTTATAAGCAATGATTATAGATATATACTCTTTGACATAGGCGCACTGACTGAGGGTGTCAATGGGGGCTGAGCTGAAGTCCCCCCCCCAAAGCTAAATTGCTAGATGTGAAAAGCTTCAAAAATTGATAACTCTCACTAATGAATACTCACTTTATGAAATATAATAAGTTTTTCCGCGGTTTAAACCACTTATTCCATATGACCCGACTCTTTCATATTAACCTCCATTTGTAACTTTGAAAAAAAAAAATATTCTACACCCCCCCCCAAAAAAAAAATAGTATTTTTCATTACAAATGACATTTCATCACAAATAATAATAGTACACACAAATTATGACGGTGGGGATTTTATTCAAAAACCTGAAAAGTGATAGGTTGAAATGTAAATGGTATTCCGTGATACTCCTCTACTGCTCGATTTAATTTACAAAGTACATAGTTTATTTAAGAACGAAATAAATGGGTTAGTTTACGTATAAACCTGCCATGCTTAGATGCTGTTGAACGAGAAAGAATTAAGGAATGTAAACTGCTCAAGATTATTTTCATATCCACGAATTTTATTTTTCTCGCACTTCTCAAAAGAAAAGAAAAGAAAGAAAAAAGAAAGACCAAACGCTTCTCACTCATGACGAATGTACTGGCACAGTTATAACAGACCGCGGATTATATGCAATCGCATATTTGCATGTGCAATTGCATATTTCAAGTGTTTTTGAAGATTTTGCATAAAATGACGCATTTTTTATGTTGGATGCCTATTTCAATCTCTTTAGCTTTGAATTTAACTTTTTTTACCTTTTTCAGTATTTTTTTTTCTTTAACTCTTTAAATCCTGCGTTTTGAAAATTTTATACAACCTCAGGTTCCCAGCAAAACAGCATACACGCTTTCATTTTTTCATTTCATTTCACGCTTTCACTTGTATTTGCAACAATTTAAATTAAGTCAGCCCATATATTAAAATTTCAGAAATGGCTAGAATGAATGCAGGCATGCCAACCCTGATGAAGACTCGTATTTCGAACAAGACCTAACTCCATAAACGATGTAATGAATGCTTTGGACAGCGTCCATTCTTCTTTTTTTATTGCATCAGAAATGCTTAGCGATACGTCCATCCGAAAAGGTCTATCGATAATCGAAACGCATTTTTTCTTCTTAACCCTTTGGGTACGGATTTATTTGAGAAAATATTTGCATGTGGAACGGATATAATTTTTGGTTGCTTGGAGTAGTATGTAAAAGCAGTACATTGTATGTAAGAATTTATTTATTTCTAAAAGATGGGTGACATGTGCAGTATTAAGATGTCTTCAAGTAATTAGAATTGCAAAACAAAAATAAATTAATAACAACAAAATAAAACTAAATGAAATAAATGCAAGCTGTAACAAAAAACCAATTACTAATAATTATGCAGATTGTGATATTTTTCAAAGAAGTTTGGTATCAGAAGTTTGGTTCTGGTATCAAAGCATCCGCTCCTAGGAAAAACAAGTGAATGACGTCTCTCAGACGTCAAATGTACCCAAGGGGTTAAACATCAGACATCACAAAATTAGAATATCAAAAAATATGCTGCTGAGCGATGTAATGAGTCAAGTTGTAAAAGTACAGGAATGCGTTGGTAAGACTCCAGAGTCATTAGGAGAAGAAATCAGCGAGAAACTGAATTTTATTTTAAATAAAACTTCAGTATTTTTGGCAGTGAATAAAATAAATAATTTTATTAATGGTGAGGAGAGTGAATTACCGGAAAAAGTAGAATCATCCAAAACGAAATATTATAAGTACTGTCCAGAGACATTCGTTGATGTTGAAAGAGCATTTTAAGCATATAAAATGATTTTAGATGATAAAAGGCAAAGCCTTACTATTGAAAATTTAGCAAAACACTTCGCTGTGTATTGCAACAAAAATTATTGGAAGCAGTTTTAATTCATATTTCATATCACTAAGATTGTGAATAAAAATTTCTCATTCTGTCTTTCATGATGTTTTGAAGTTTCAAAGAGTTTTTTCTCTTTGAAACTTCCAAACATACCGTGCAATGTATCATAATTGCACGGTAGGTGATAGAAAATACTTTTACAGGTAAATACGTTTTTATTTTCTGTTAATACGTGAATATTTTTTCAGTTATTTGTTGCTTATTTTTAGATTTTTAGTGCATATTTTTAGAATTTTAGTGCATAGTTTTTGATTTTTAGTGCACAGTTTTTGATTTTTCGATGCATATTTGCATGCATATTTTGTCACT
The DNA here is from genome assembly GCA_038373885.1 of Cheiracanthium punctorium. Lineage (NCBI taxonomy): Eukaryota > Metazoa > Arthropoda > Arachnida > Araneae > Cheiracanthiidae > Cheiracanthium > Cheiracanthium punctorium. Next base: position 761,525 of record JAWZYV010011044.1, read on the forward strand.
TTTTAAGTGCATATAATCCGCGGTCTAGTTATAAATATTGAACTCTAATATTTTTCAATTTTAGAACAAAAGGGAAAAGATCGTGTTTCTAACCCTCTTATGTCCACTCTAAGAAATTCAGAAGCAAAAAATAATTTTTTCGTTAAAAGTGTGTTTTTTTAAGTCGAATAACGTAAATATAATAATAAAATGGGTGGGGGAGTTATTTTTAAAATGTTGTTTCAATGGTAGGCCCCTGATTTTAAAACTGTTCTCAACCTTGGCATTGAAACTCTTCGAAAAACGATTTTGCATTCCGAGAAAAATCAACTCTTCTCTTACTCATAAACGACAATTATTGTTTTTTTTTCATCAGATTAAATATTATTAAAATAATGGAAAAAGTTATCTTTGGAAACCCGTTTCTTGGTTTACTTCATCCACGTTGCTTCTAAACTATTTTTTACAAATTCGTGCTGGCATCTGTGAAAGTAAACTACTACTATGACTCATTAAAAGGTACATCGAATGGTTTTAGGACTTCAAAATAGCACTTATACCGCAACGAAATAGCGTTTAAAGGGTGGAGCCTATAGGCTGTCATGGCATTCGAGGGTCGAAACAAACATTTTAAAAACAGCAGTAGGATCCCATCCTAAGCCTTCAGAAGCAAATACGACTCATGTGCTGGAACGTGACTTCTACAATAACGTCTTTATCGTCCTACGCTATAGGGTTACGCCGATTCCCGACTCACTGTCTAACCATTCCGGGCAACTCATCCGAGATATAGAACTTTGACCACCCTCATTCTAAAAAGATTCAAAAGTTAAGCACGAAAAAAAAAAAAAAAGCAATGAACATCTACACCATTTGTACGATCCGCTGAAAAATTTTTCAGAATCGTGTATAAAAATAGAGTCAACGATCCGCGCTCCTTTCAAAATCTGAAACTCCACCCGTCCCCTCATTTGGAAGTCTTTTGGGCTCCCTTTTATTCCCGAAAGCGAAAAAAAAGTGAATCCTTCGCATGACAAAATGAGCTGTTTCCAGTGAAAAGGACGTCACACCTTTGGGATTCGAATTGGGATTCTTTTTTCACACATAAATCGTCTGCGTGAATATAAGAAAGGCTGCGCACACCCAACGAAATCGTTCGAATGCCAAAAGTTTCGGCGCGTTTCTAGAAGAGCGCGACATTCGATTCGAGTTTCTATTGAAAATGGAATGCGAGCTTATTTATTGGAGGTGGACCAAGGCTCTGTAGATCGAGCTTAGACCTGTCTTCGCGCAGTGTTTTTTCGATCGCCCGTTGTCGTGGCCTCCCTCCACAACGGTCTTTCACTTCTAGTATGGCTGCTATTAAGCTCCTTCAACTTCAGAGAGGGACCATGGAGTACGAAGGCGAATAACAGGAATGAGCATCCGTCCGAAATGAGCATCGGTATACAATAATCAGTCTGTTGTATCTTTCTTTCTAATCTCCCGTGTCCGATACTTAAAACTTTCTGTTCCAACGACTGAAAACGAACGCATTTCCAATACCGAACAGATCGGACACACACAGTTCAATGTTTCCGACAAAACTTTCCCCGCAAACAATTCCAATTATGGATTGGCGCGCGAGAAAAATAAGGGGCCCCCTTTTTAAAATCTCTCTCGCCCTCCGTCGTAGAATCCTGAAGGGAAACGGCCATCGGGGGGGTGCTACGTTCGAGAAACACACGTCTATTCGTCGCGAAATCAAAAGTTCCGTTCGAATTAAATTGTAATTAAACGATCCTACCCCCCCGTCCCCCAATCAAGGTTCGATTACGAACGTATAGCCGCGGTTTTCTTTTAACAGAAATCCACTCTGTAAACCCCGTGGTGCGGTGGGGCATTTTCCACCATCGATCCCTCATCGGGATTTGCATTTAAAAATCCCTCAACTCAGCGAAAAAGGGGGAAAACGCCACAAAATGCTTTATTCATTTCATTAACCCCGCTATCCGCGCGTACACCTCCCCCCGCCCACCCAGAAACATTCATTAATGAAATGCCTTTAAAACGCCGCAGTCGAGAAACTGGCTCTCTCTTCCACCTTTTCCTATCCACCCATTAATCTTGGGGGGGGGGGCACACGAGAAGAGAGCAGAGAGAGAGAGGCAAAACAAACTGGCTTTACACCCACCCCCCCCATTTTCATGAAGTGACAAAAGCAGGACGAAAAACGGTCGCCGGTTATTATTAAACTTTTATTATAATCCCGGGGTTTTCGGCAATTAACTCATTACTTCTATCCGGCAGTCCGGCTCTTCTCTCTCTCGTCTATATAATTAGACCGGATAAAATCCGGGAAGGAAATCTCCTCTTCGCCTCTCTCTCTCTAAGTCTAGGTACCTGGACTCTTCTTAATTACGTCCCGCCGTAGCAGTTTGTCAAGGCGCTCTGCCAATAACATATTGGGCCCCCCTCCCCCTCTTATACGAAGGGAGAACGACTTTGTGCCTTTCTGTTAATTGACAATTGTTTTTCGGAGACGCGCACCAAGAAAGAGAACAGCCACTACCAAAAAAAAAAAAAAAATTAATAAATAGGGTCCACCGAAAAACAGGAGATCGAGTTCGGTAATTAACTTTTCGCTCCGGTTTTTCCGGTCCCGATCCGGTTTTTTCCCCCCGAGTTCTGGAGAAGTGGAGAAAAACGGGAGAGGTCGCCGAATGAATGAGCGCCCTCCTTGTAAGAAAAGCGTGGCAGAGGACCAACGTCTGGAAGGATCCTTATTTTAATAATTATTCCCCGCGAGTGTGACAGTTCAGAAGCCGGACTCCATTTAACTGTGTTTCATAAAATGTTTTCATTAGAGGGAAAAAGACGAATCCATTATTTTGCCCCCGGGAAGCACACGCAAAAATAGGAGGGAATTCTTTTTTTGTATTCGTTCCAGTTGCCCCACAGAGGAGCCGATTTCGCTTTTTGATTCCGAGGAACGTATTCTCTTGGCTACGAAGCTTCTTGAATGACAATAGGACAGAAATTGTTTTGAAATGAGAGGGTGACGAAACATAAAATGGCGGAATAGGGAGGAGGAAACAAGGTAACGAGCCCTTCCGAAGTAGTCCAGGCAAATTAGACCCAAAAACAGCAAATGGGGGAAAAAATTTATATATTTTTGAAACTTGGGGAAAACACTAATTGGGTATGTAGTTGTATGAAACAGAAAAGTTCCCCCCTCTCGGGGTGCCACGTCCCCCCCCCCTTTGGCCCCCCAAAAGGTCACTTTTCAGATTTTCACTTCTATCGCAAAAACCGTTCGTCTTAGCAAAAAAATGTCAGTTACAAAATAAAAGCTGATAAAATTTCCTAAAAGATAGTATTTGGTTATTTTTTTCTATATGCAATAGCTTTCGAGATATGTTTTAGACAAAGTCGCAAATTTTTGGAAAACGCTTCTTTTTATCCCGATTTTTAACCAATTTCGTCTTTTAACTCTTCAACCCTCAGTTTTACAGCAATTGTCTTTCTAACAAAGTTGTAGAGTATTCAACTACCTTTAAAGTGAGTTATTATTTGTAACTTTATCTTTAAATTATCAAAAGTTACTGCAATTTGAAATTTTCAATAAATTTAGCAAATTTGAATGAAAACTACATTGTGCGTCAAAGTATGACAAAATCTAGGAAAAAAAATTATAAAGTTTTGGAACTTTGGGAAAACATTGGTTGGGGATGTAGTTGTATGAAACAGGAAAGTTCTCCCCTCTCGGGGAGCCACGTCCCCCTTTAGCCCCCCTCTAAAAAGGGACCTTTTTGGGATTTTCACTTTTATCTCAAAAACCGTACGTCTTAGCAAAAAATTGTCAGTTACAAAATGAAAGCGGAGGAAGTTTCCTACAAGATTGTTGGTGGTTATTTTTTTCTAGACACAAAAGCTTTCGAGATTCTTTTAGAAAAAATCGCAAATTTTTAGAAAACGCTTCCTTTATCACTATTTCCCACTAACTTTGCCTGACAGCTCTTCAACCATCAGTTTGACAGGAATGGGTTAAAGCAAAGTTTTAAAGTATTCAATTACCTTTAAATTTAATTTTTATATGTAATTGCATTTTTAAATGATCAAAAGTTACAGCAATTTGAACTTTTCAATACATTTTAGGGAATTCGAATGAAAAATGCATTGTGCGTCAGAGTGCAAGAAAAAACCTAGGAAAACGCTTATAAACGTTTGAAAATTGGGGAAAACACTGGTTGGGTACGTAGTTGTATGAAACAGTCTGTAGAGGTGCCACGTCCCCCTTCTTAACCCCGTCCCCCTCAAAGTTCTAGATTTTCATTTTTATCTCAAAATTGGTGCTTCTTGGCAAAAGCATGCCAATTACAAAATGAAAGCTGATAAAATTTCCTAGAAGATTATAATTTTTATTTTTTTATGTAACGAATTATTTATTATTCGATATCTTTATAATTAGTATTTTTTTTTCTATATCGAATATATTTTTCTATATCTAATAGCTTCGAGATATGCTTTAGAAAACCTCGCAAATTTATGGAAAACGCTTTTTTTCATCCCATATTTCGACTAACTTTCCTTCTAGCTGCTGATTCTTAATTCAGAGAATCAAACTGTCGAATTATCAAAATTTGAAATCTCCTTTTTTCAAGAAATTCCCCTCTCTTCTGTTACATTTTCCGTATCTTTAAATCATTGTCTGGAAGTATGGGAAAATTCTTCAAAAGACGGCCAAGTGAAATGAGCGGGGATAACAGAGAACAATTTGGAACCCAGAAACTGGGGGTGGAGAAAACTGAACTCATCACTCTCTCTAGTTTATATGAAACGAAAACCAGCTCTAGAAACAATATTATTACTAATATCATGAGGATGCATTCAGACTTTCGGAAAGAAATGCACGTGTGTGAAGGCCAATTTGCGCTGTACAGCAATGTGCAGGAAGACTATGAGGATACATTTTTATAAAAATAAAATTGTTCCATAGGTTTGTTGCACTAATATTGTACAGATGTTGCACACAAGAGAAAGTAAGTGTGCTATAATTATGCAGTACTTTTTTTATTAATTTTGCTGACATAATTAATTCTGATGATGAACGATCACTGAAATGCAAATGTCAAAGTACGAATATTGAAGAGATGTATTGCATTACAGAATTCTATTGATGTAAAAAATATCACTTTCAAAACATTTTTTGGGGGGTGGGAGAGGGGGTTAATTTAGACTTTAGTACTAACATTTATGTGTTAAATATGCGTTTATATACGAATAAAATGTAACTAGTTCAGCACAAACAATAGGAGGAAGAAATTAAAAAAAAAAAAAAAAAAAAAAAAAAGAGTTAATATCTTGTGCCCATAAACTCCAACCAACCAACCAAGAGCTAATAAAATATTCAGCCTTCAGCTGAAATTAGTTTCCCCTCCGCTAAAGAGGTTTTTTGACAGAACCTTTTAATTTGTATTGGCAGCCATGTACAGGATGTATTTGCATGTAAATCAAACGGGGAGAAACCAACCGTTCTTCCAGTGGTGTCAAGTATTTTAAACAATCCGGTATTTCGGGGAATTCGAAGCCATTGCTTATAGCTAATTGTGGTATTGTCAATTTAATCAAACAATCGTAACATGTTCTGCAAAATTTGCCAATATCACCGATATCTTTGTAAAAGACTAGTTTTATAAAGTCCGTTGTCGCTCCTTTGGACAGTAAAGTTGTTTTGGAAAGGGTTCTTATTGACTTTTTGAACCACAGTCGATCACAACAATAGCATTGGTGGATTGGACCATCAGCAACAGCTTCGAAAAATTTCTCAGCTAATTTACGAAATTCTAGTTCTTCACACCTTACATTTAGATCAGTATCTGTTCTTGGTCTTTTCGATGGTATATCTAGACAGAGTCGTAAACGTTTTCTGTCTTGTCTTCTGGATTTGGATTCCGCTTCTTGAGCACGAAAATCTGGATCTTCCCTTTTTCTTTGCATAAATAGACGGTTAATTTCACGATGACTTTCTTCCGGATTAGACAACTGGCGAGGACGGCCAGCGCGGCCTTGAACAACAGTCCCGGGTATATTCTTCTGATATTTAACGATGTAATACTGAACAGTAGAGCGTGAAATACCAAGCCTACGAGCTATTTCACACTGCGTGAGTGGTGTGTCAGAAAAATAAAGCGATATGATTTGGTCTTTAGTCTCTTGAGAAAGCACCATAGTCTCAATCAATCACGGTTAATAGCTTACTTTATTTACTACTATCAATTATCATCCACGACCTTTTTTTGTCTAGATATATTACACCTTTCAGCTACATAAATTTGTTTAGAACAAAAAAGTTATTTTTATTCTAAACTATCGTCCTGGCAACCAGCGAAAGAAAAAGAGGAAAAGAATCTTCGTTGCCATCCCCGCAAACACCTTGATGGAATATACGTAAATAATTTAATTACTTTTAATTCATAGTTATTAATACAAAACTATTCGTAAATCTTTTGTGAAAAATTGCTCGAATTTATTACTTCATCCTTTTGTAACCAACGTAAAGCTAAATGTATTTTTGCGTATACACTAAAACAATAAAGATTTTTCATGTATTTTATTGATCCATATGATGCGAATTTCAAAAGTGCATATGCTTACTTTATTTACTACTATCAATTATCATCCACGACCTTTTTTCGTCTGCCAAAAACTATTACCCTCTTTAGCGGAGGGTAAAAAAAAAAAAAAAAAAAAAAAAAAAAAAAAAAAAAAGAAATAAAACCAAATCGTACGCTTAGGTAATATAAATTATTATTGAAAAAAAGAACCGTTTCACATTAAAAAAAAATTTTGGAGGAACGGGGGAACCCCCACCCCCAAGGTAGAGGAACTTTCCTGTTTCTTAATATTGCACCGCACCACTTACAAGTGTTTTCCCCAGGTTTCAAAACTTTATAAATTATTTTTTAGATTTTGTCGTACTTAGTCGAGTAATGTAGTTTGCATTCGAATTCTCTAAAATTTATTGAAAATTTCTAATTGCTATAATATTTGATCCTTTAAAGATAAAATTACAAATAATAACTTATTTTAAAGGAATTGAATACTCCTGTAAAAGTGAGGGTTGAAGAACTAGTATAACGCATAGTGGAAAATTGTTATTAAAAAAAGCGTTTTCCAAAACCTTGCGATTTTTTCTAAAACTTATATCTCGAAAGCTTTTGTGTCTAGAAAAAAATAACCCGCAACAATCTTGTAGGAAATTTCCTCAGCTTTCATTTTGTAACTGAATATTTTTTGCTAAGACGTACGGTTTTTGAGATAAAAGTGAAAATCCCAAAAAGACCTTTTTTTAGGGGGGGGGTCTAAAGAGGGGGCGTGCCCTCCCGAAAGGGGGGAACTTTTCTGTTTCATACACTTACATCCCCAACCAATGTTTTCCCAAAGTTTCAAAACTTTATAATTTTTTCCCTAGATTTTGTCATACTTTGACGCGCAATGTAGTTTTCATTCAAATTTGCTAAATTTATTGAAAATATCAAATTGCAATAACTTTTGATCATTTAAAGATAAATTTACAAATAATAACTCATTTTAAAGTTAATTAAATACTCTACAACTTCGTTATGAAAACAATTGCTGTAAAACAGAGAGTTGAAGAGTTAAAAGACAAAATTGGTTAAAAATCGGTATAAAAAGAAGCGTTTTCCAAAAATTTGCGACTTTGTCTAAAACATATCTCGAAAGCTATTGCATATAGAAAAAAAATAACCAAATACTATCTTGTAGGAAATTTTATCAGCTTTTATTTTGTAATTGACATTTTTTGCTAAGACGAACGGTTTTTGAGATAGAAGTGAAAATCTGAAAAAGTGACCTTTTGGGGGTGCCAAAGGGGTGCACGCGGCACCCCGAGAGGAGGGAACTTTTCTGTTTTATACAACTACATACCCAATTAGTGTTTTCCCCAAGTTTCAAAAATATATAAATTTTTCCCCCCTTTTTCCTAATGTGACTGGACTAAAGGGCGCAACGAGTCGTTCGTTTTTGTTGCGCTCCATTATCGTCTCGCCACCCCTCCTTCCCGAAGGACCCCCCCAATAATAAATAAATAAATAAGCGAGAACTATTGTTTTATCTTTGACATTGTTTCGATCCGGGTCTTTATCGCCTATCCCTGTTTTAAGAATGAGTTCTGTATCGCAGGCAGGACGAACTCCTTGCGCACCGGGACAACGGATCGGTAAAGGGGCCGTCATGATACATTATTCAATTCTCATTCATAATGGACGAGAAATAGCTCAGCAGGAGGGAGGAACATATTTCATGCGAACCGTTTTTCCACTACTTTAGTAATATTGAATCTGATTAAAAAAAAACTAATTATCCATATATATATATATATGCAGGGGTCGAAACGAAAGAAGGCGTAAGTGGACGAAAAGTAGACAAAAATTGGGTCCGTTTTACGGCGCCTTCACAAAATGACATGAGATTAAAACGGCTCCTTCGCTACAATACAGTCGATTAGAACGGGCACCTCACAAAAATACAGGTCCAGGATGGACAGTCCCAACTAGTCCTACGGGACTCAATATACATATCTTTTTTCAAATTCATTACCTGTTGCCAACAAAAAATCTTAAAATAGAAGCGAATAGGGATGCGAGAACACACATTTTAGGTCATTTTACAGCCAATCCTATTTTGAACATGTACTGAACATCTCAAATCAAAATCTTGGTTGATTTAGAAGTTAGGGTGTTCATAGTGAAAAGAAAATTCGAAAAACAAAACACCGAGAAAAGTACATTGAAAGTTGTCAGCCGATGACGTGTTTTTAAATGGCTAACACTTTCCTTCCGAACGGGGTCGAGTCAAAAAAGAAAAGGGTTATAGACACAGAAATGCATGGCTCAGAAAATTTGCGACTCGTTTTAGGATTGATGTTTTAGACAACATTCGATGTTCTGAAGGTAGGCGGATACCTTCCAATAAGGTGACCCTACGTCCCCGATTCCTGGTTTTCTTCACGATTCGTCCCCAAGATGTCAAAAAGCAATGGAAGACCCTTTTTAATGATTGCATTGCTTTTTCATTAGATGACTGTTCATTATTTCATTCATCATAAAATATTCCCACTTTTGATTTAAATTTGGGGTCATGTATTTCATTTTATGTTCAAAACTACGGTCCCCTTACCTTCAAAGAACACTCTTGCAACGTAAAAATAATTTTTGGCTCGGTCATTTCTCGCAGTGGGTATGAGAGGGATCCGATGGAGAGCCTGCATGACGTCGATCCTATTTCCATTCTCGATCTCGATTCTTGTTATGAGGGTGAAACAAGCCGGGGCCATCGTGATTGTACCGGACCTGCTTGTGCACTCCGATGAGTCTTCCAAAGAGGTCTACGGATGCTCACTTATGGGTTCCATCACTTGGATACGTCATCTAACGGTCGAATTTAACCCATGAGGAAACGTCCGTAGGCCTCTTTCGGAGTGCACAAGCAGGCCCGGTAGAATCACGATGGCCCCGAACAAGCAAGCAGCCAGACAACCCTGTCGAAAGTGCGTGCTCCAAAATGGACCAAAAGGCGAGACTTTCTCCCCCCCCCCACACACACTCGAAGGCGCTTGGCTTTCTTTTATCATTTTATTAACCTTTTGCAGGCCAATGTTCCCAATGGGGAACATCCACTTAAAAACGTATTGAAAAATTAAATTTTATCAATATTGACTCGAGAAAAGTGAGCGGATAGAGTTAATCCCTTTGTGGCCGGATATTTTTGCGACTTTCTTCGATTATTTTTGCTAATTGTAGATCCTTGTGCAAGAAGTTGTGCATGTCAACTTCTTGCACAAGGGATGATTTCTTTTAAAATCACTGTGCATAAAAATTGAAATGTCAACATCCTACTGGGTCCTGTTGAAATATTTTTTGTAGGTTAAATACTCATTTCATTTTCCCTTTTAAAGTGTTTCCCGTAGTTCCTGGGTACCTAGCGCCCTCTACTACGCTCATAATAGCTATATTAAGAAGACTGAGGTACTACAAATGTCCGCAGACTTAAATAGTTAAGAGAAGAATGGGGGGGGGGCAATGAGTCTCACTCTATGGTTAAATACTCGCGAATAAGGGCTAGGAAAAATTAATAACGTTTTCGACTGATAGTGAAAGTCCCCTACCGAAAAACTGGCACTAAGCATCAAATAGGTTAAAAGAGAACTTTATTTTCTGTAATGGCATTTGCATTTCTATCATGATTGGGAAACTGGACAAAAATTCATAAAAATAGCCTTTTTCACAAATTTGTACCGAGCTATCTGGATAAACCCCCTCTCCTCCTTCAAACTCAATAATTCACATATCTTCAATTTAAAAATAAATCTTTCATTGACTCTCAATACTATTTCACTTATTATTGAAAGTACAGTCAAACTAGAGCCCCCGAAAGTATTGTCAGAAATAACCCATGTTCCCAGTCGGAAACACAATGAAAAGGGGAGGGGGGGGTCACAATCCCCTCCCCCCTATTTAAAAGACTAGCGCATTCAAAGGCAAAACAAACTATTTTAAGATAGGCTCGTATCTGAATTCGGTTTTGTAAAAGGTTAAGAAAGTTTTCCCAGTTTTACGGTCCGAAAGCTAGCTCTTTTAGCTACGTCACGCCTGCAGAAAAAACATCCATCCAACTGCAGAAAGGGCTTTTAAGTGTCAGACTGTGGACAACTGATTTCACAGTCTAGGTTTGAGAGGGTGCTCATAAAAAAGAAATTAGTTTTTTTTTTTATTCTTCCAATGGGCGGGCATGGGTCACAAGCCTTTGTCATGAGTAAGGGCCGAACGATTGGGCGTTTTATTATGCGGGCACATAATGGGAAGCCAGAATGACCCCCTTAGAAGAGACGGACCCTTTAAATCCCGAGCCCGAGCGGAAAATCGAGCCCGGACCCAAGGCCTGATAGATTTGTTTGTGGAATGCGCTCGTCCACTGGCGGGACCACGGCGCGATAGAACGGTTCTTAAGCCACTACATCACACCTGGGCGGCTAAAAGTTAGTTCGTAATTCCAGTCGATGAGTTCATTCAACAAATTACGAAACACAACATCGTGGACACACTCGGTTGAACGACTCCAGCCGATTCCACCAAGGACTGATTGACAGAAATGGGGGCCCAGGGCAAAAGCTTCAGTTTCATGCCCCCCCCCCCCCACACACACACACACCAAGAAACTTTCATACCACACCCTACAAAAAAAGATGTTTAAGAACATGAAAATGATTATTTTGCGAAGATGGGAAATGAAAAGGAGTAGTTTGGCAATAGCGCATTATAATAATATATTTTAATTATATTATTTAATTTGCAATTCTTAATTTCATTCCTTTCTTTTTCGAGAAACTTCCCCTACAGTAGTTTTTTTTCTCTTTACTTCACCGATTTTCTCTCGGAGCATTTATTCATTTTTTTAAATTGTGTAGTAGACTGGAGTTTGTAAAAAAAAACTACAGAAGCTTGTCGTTTTGCTTAAAGCATCATGAAAAGATGCAATATTCTCAACATACAGAAACTATACTGTAGATTATCATGTAAAATAATTACATAGGTATAATCGTTGTAGATTGCTATACCAAAAATGTTGTGAATTGCCTTCTTTTCGTGTAACAAAACATTAAATATTTTGTCCCTTGTTTCAATCAAAATATTTATTTACTTTTTTTTTTTTTTTCCATTTTAAAGAATAATTTGGGAGACCCCTTTTTGTAGGGACCCGGCCGCTTGCCCCGAATGCCCTGCTGGAAATGAGTACCTGGATTCCCTGCACTCCCCACCCCCCAAAACTCAGTTGGCGTCATTTCAATTAAATTTTGTTCGAGATGCACTTTTAACTTGAAAAGAAGAAAAGAAAAGTGTAGAGTTCATTCCTTTTTCTCTTCGAAAATGAGCTCATTTTTCCCTCTGTTTTTATGAGAGGTTTCATCTTATAAAAGGAAGTTTTTCGAATAATTTTATTGATTTCGCATTTATCTTGTTATAATACACATTTCCTGCCCTTACCTTTGAATGGGGGGGGATAGGGTTCATCTTAAATTAATCCCCCGAAAAGCTCAAAATACCGATAACATTTTTCGCTAATACGCGAGGTAATTTAAATCAAGGGAAAATAAGTCGTAGAAGAGAAGTTTAAAACCTTCTTATTATTCTCTCGTGGAATAAGTGCGGGAGGCCTCATTTTGGCTCTGCGGAGAAAAAAAAAATTTTTTAATAAAAAAAAAAGTCCGATATTTTACACTAACCATGATAAAAATGCTATCTAATACATAAATTAATTTTTAAACATTTCAGTATTGGCTGTTTTAGGTGGCTGATTTTAACAATCTTAATTTATTTAATAAATGATCACAATGATCTCAATTCTCCAGTTTTTTTTAAACTTCTAAAGACACATTTTTCGAATGCCATGCAGCCTTGAAACTTAATTATTCTCTCTTCGACGAGGGTTCGTTGTTCCATTGACTCCTGCCCCCTCCACCCCAACACACACACACACTAGCTAACTATAAGAACTAACTATTTAGAGAGAGCGCGTAATGATGTCCAACATAAACGGGTGTTCTTCTACCGTAAACGAACGAAAATCAAAACCGCAACGGAAATAAATCGCTTTGAAAATAAGTGATTGTAGCATTTTCTATGAAAACATTTGTTTGACTCTGCATAATAAACATTCTTTTAATAACTCTGCTTAAAAAATCTGATTTGGACAACACATGACTTCCTTGCACATCTATTCAATCCAAAATAGTTTCGGCGCACTTCATCTAAACTTATTTTGTTTGAAAGAGATCAAATATTGCTGTAATACTAAGGTTGAGCGATTTCTAGCTCAATATTTCCGATATCGCCAAGCTGGGTTCCATTTCAAAGATTGGCTTCTGACACTTCAATGGGCGATATTTCGCCCAAAGCCGACAAGTTCGAGATAGTTTGCGAGATTTTGGGCAGAGCCAAAGGAGTCATTGACCACAGACTTTCAATGAATGGAATGCATCCATACACCTGAATGTATTTGAAATCATTTGGCTGACCCTGTCTGTCAATAAATGACCCAGCTTCCTTTATCCCAGTATCCTTTAAAACTGTATGATTGTACTGCATCATTATAGATTTAAAACAGGTCAGTATTCTGCAATTCGTGTAGAGATAGGATGGGAAACATGAAACCATTCGAAATTGTAGGTCTCAATTTGACAAACGTAATAACTTAATGAATTAACTATTAACAATAACTATTAACTTAACGTAGGGGGTCTCCTCTTACTTCACAAGTGGAGCACATTCTCCTATGTGTCAAAGGAAAGGGAAAAGAGATGGTTGATGATTGCGTTGATGACAACCGAGTGTCAGACACCCCCTCCGAGGTAGGGAGGCGACGGAAGGAGGGGGTGCGCCTTTTATTTTTAGAACCCCAACTTTAGCCCTGGGTCCCCGTAGTTTGAACCAGGGTTGGCAAAAACCCGGGTTTTTGTACAAAAACCCAACCCACCCGGGTTTTTGTGGGTTTTTCTGGGTTTTTGTTACTTTTTGTATGTTTATACAATGTATCTGTTTACATATGCATGAGCATTAATTAATTGAATTTTTTCATATAAAAATCATTACTAAGAACAATAATGCAAATATGTGACAAACAAAACTGCAAATCTAAAAATTATTCTTTTATGTTATTTATTTTTGGTCATACATTTACTTAATGCCATTCAAATAGATGAATCCATTCCATAATGAATTTTTCTTATTACTATGGCATCAGTCTACTCAAAAATGTTTTATTTTGGGTTTATGTTGACATCTTTCATTATTAATAAAATTACTTTGCTTTGATATTTGATAAACAATATTTTTTGCTTCTAGCCAGTCATTACTACCATAAAAATATTTTTTTCATGTGGTTATATTTATTGACAACATCATTTGGTAGTTTGTTTCGTTTTGAAATTTTCTTGAATCATCCAATCACAGACAATTACTGAGGCTGACCAATGGAAAGAATCTCAGACACTTCTTTTTCAGTCTCTGCATTCTGTTCCATCTAGCTCTGCTTTCATTGAGAGAATTTTCTCTAGATTTGGATTCATATGGTCTAAGCTGCGGAACAGACTAGGCTCAGAGCAGTGTGAAAAATTATTAAAGATTTACAAATATTACCACAAAAATCAAAGTGAATGCGATTTTGATTGGTAAACTGTAAAAAAGATCAATTATAATTAATTTGAAATATATTTTTCATTCTACATTTTTAGTTTGTTGTCATTTAACTTTAATTGGGATTATTATTAGACATTAAACACACATGTCATATTTTGCATAGTTTTTTACTAGAATATTATCAACAGTTTATTTTCATTATAATGTGGTAGCAAAACTTATTTATAATAATCGCTGCATATTTGCTATAAAAAAATTAAATAAGCAAAAGAATAATAAAAACAGTATAGTAGCAAAAAGTAGTCTGTGTTTTCAAACTGAAAATTTCAGGGTTTTTTCTTTATATTACTTAAAGGGAAAATATTATTAGTTTATATATATATATATATACTAGCTGACCCGGCAAACGTTGTTTTGCCATATAAATTATTCCTAGGATTATTTTAGTAGAAAGAAATGACTAACTTATTGTAAGTTTGTGAGGATGTGGTATATGAGTGGAAGAGGCATGGAGCGCTGTGAACGATGCTGGAATATAAAAATAACACAATACCAAACATATATTTTTAATTCATTGTAATTTATTCTTTAAATTTATATATATCGCTAACTACAATAATTTTACTAAAAAATAATATCAATCCCTTAACGCAATAGAGTATACAATATTTTTTGTTATCCCATCTTTAGATAACACAAACAAACTGGATGCGCACTGTATGGTTTGCCCACTCGAGAGCATGCCACGTATGACTGTCCGTGTGAAAAACATGGTGTGCTCAAATCTAATCCACAAACAGACATAGTTTGACCTTGAGACTTATTGATAGTCATTCCATAAAAAATTTTGCCGCCCCCCCAAAAAAAAGGATGAAAATCTAAAACACTTTCAGATTTTAAATACGCACTATAGTGCTGTATATTAAAATCGTATCATAATTTATGCGTCATCCCTATTTTTCGTCCTTATTCCATTAAGTTGGAAAGTGTTATCATTATTCATGACTGTGCTGTATTTTTCTTCCTTATTTTATAAAACCCATCTTTGGAATCGAAATCTATCTCAAAATCGCCTACTAAAACTATTTTACAATCTTCGCCAAGTATATCACAACTATACTTCACCGTTTTATATATTGTTTCCTACTTTAACGCCTCGACTCTCGCCAAGGAGGCGATGATTAAACATATGCAGTTACCATGACGATTTTTTTGCATTTATGTAGAAATCGTAATTTAGAAATAAAATGGTGATTTGGAACAACATGTAAGTACAGCATGCCGTTAAATTTTTTTTTTATTTTGGATTACCAATTAATGTAGTTTTAATAATTAAATGTCTTCAAATTCCTTAACTGGCGCGTTTATCGCTAGTTTGTTTACTTTAGTTATCTCCTAGTTCTTTTGGGTGCGTTGAAACGGTACTTACGTATTATTCCGGCGGTCACTTCCGCCAAACTACTTTTTCGTAGATTTTAAATACGTTGCCAATCGTATTCCAAACCCTCAACAATTTCATGTGCCCGGCATTTATCTTGGTGAAAAATTGCTTGTCTTGGTGGACCGCCGGAATAATACGTAAGTACCGTTGAAACTTGTGCATAATTCCCAGAGACCCCTGACTGCAAAGAGCTCGCCAAAGTGCGGGGATTTTTTAGGTTGGCGAGAGTGGGGGCGTTAAAATAGGAATCAACTCTTTCTTGTACCATAAAACACATCTTTGGAATCGAAATCTATCTTAAAATCGCCTACTGAAACTGTTTTAAAATCTTCGCCAGGCATATTCTTCCTGTACCGCAACTATACCGCAAAGACATTTTAAATGCTGTTTGGAATGGGCATAATAATCCATGAGTGTACCGTGTTTTCCTTTCTTGTTCCACAGAGCACTTCTTCGGAATAGAAATCTATATTAAAATCGCCCAATAAAACTCTTTTACAATATACGCCAGGCGTTTTCTAACGATACGCGAAATATATTTATAATAAATTGTCACGTTTTGGCACCACATTTAGCGATCCATTATCAAAAATTGCAAACCTTGTGCGACTTTCAACATTTTATTAACGCCCCCCCCCCTCTCCACATTATCTGGCAAACACATTTGAAAAGTGACTCGACTCGACACGCTAATGTCTACACAGAAATCCTGATTGAAATGAATAGCACTCTGGGGCTAAACATTTTGGGGTGGACCGCCCTTATGACTTAGGGGTATGAGACATAGTTAAAAACCTATTCTATGACCTAACGAAGATACATAGAAAATTTCATTAAAATTGGTCGAGTGGTTTCGGAGGAGTTAGGTGACTAACACTGTGACAGGAGAATTTTATATATCTTCTTATAAATAAAAATGAAATTCTGTTTGTTTGTTTGTTTGTTTGTTTATTTGTTTGTTTGTTTGTTTGTTTGTTTGTGGATTTGAGTTGTATACAAATCCACAAAAATGGACATATCAGCCTGAAATTTTGCACAGATATGTAAAATAATATAGAATAAATCATAGTCCACTTTAAAACTTTGAAAGTCCACCCGTTCCCGGAATTTAAGAGATTTTTTATGTTCTCCACGCAAAAAGCTTTCCGTAATTGTAACCCCTGTAGTGAAAAAAGTTTGAAATAAGGATCGTGGTTGCCATGTCTGGCGATTTTGCCGAATAAGATGTTTTAAATTCTCAAAGTAAAAATAAAAGAATAATAATGATTTTTTTTTTTTTTGTTAGTTTATATTCGTAAGGTTATTTTTTTTTTAAATTATAATATCGTGTGCATGGGAAATCGGAGCAGGAATGAAATGTTTTATACGCAAAACAATAAGAATTGAAGATTTCCGAGGCTAATAGGTAATTTTTTTTAGTTTGGCGAAAAAATAAAATGGCTCAAATGCCGTTTTTGAGAAAGTGAGTTCTAGCGATTTGCACAGATTTCGGTTCGGCGCAATTTATTGAGAACTTAAGGAAATAGATTTTTGAAAACAAGTGTAAAGGTTTTATTAGAATACAGCGTTAAATTTTAATGATCCGTGAAGAAATAATGCAGTTGTTAAGGGATTTCAAGCGATCTATCTCCAGAATTCTCGCCAAATGAGTACATTGATTTAAGTTGGGGGAATTCCGCCAAATTTCAGAAAATTGAAATCTTCTCATTTACTACATCGGAGTAACGATGAATAAAACACGTTATAGTTGATAATTTTAAAAATTTCGGCTGTATTAAGGGATTCCACTTTTGAAATAAAGGCTTGCTTTACTTTTTCGCGGTCGAACCATTTCCCATATTGATTGCTGCTAAGTCAATGCTTCGAATGATTTCCTGAAAAAACGCTTGCACAATGGCGTATGTTGGCACTTTGGCGAGGCTTAGATTTGAAACTGGATTTTATTTGAGACTGGGATATATAATGACACTGGTTATAGATAAAAATGAATGTTGGTATGTGTGTATGAGGTTGAAAAACTCTAGCACCGTTGCACCATGAAATTTGGTTCACCTAAGTCTTTTATCATTGAGAAGCTTTTTATGCTATCCGTTTTCCTCTAACTTGCCACTAGGTGGCGCAGCAGAACGTCGAATTCTATTCCGTTTAGCCGTTTACTATGCGAATATCGTCCAACCGATTTCGATGAAATTTGGTACACGCGGATATTAGAACACGGAGAATATTTTTCAGTATCCATTTTGCTGTAACTTGCCGCTAAATGGCGCTGCAACGCATCAACTTCTATACCGTTCGACCGACCGGCATAAAATTTCTTATACTTACACATTTCAGCACGAAGAATATATTCTAACTGTGTTCCTTTTGATGTTACTCACCACTAGATGTCACTGCAATGCATTATTATTTTAACTCGCCACTAGATGACGCTGCAGCAGGCCAAATTCTTGACCATTCAAACGGTCGATATGAAAATCAGTATACATAGCTATTTGAACAATGAGAATATTTTGGCGTTATCCATTTTGCTATAACTCGCCACTTGACGGCACTGTAGCAAATCATTACTTTAATTAACCACTAGATCGCGCTGCAGTGCATCACTTCTTGACTGTGCAACTGATCGCTATGAAAATAGGCATACATAGATATTTGAACACGGGGAAGAGTTTGGCGCTATCCATTTTCCTATATAATTTGCCACTAGATGTCGCGTCAACATATGAACTTCACAGGGCTGTCCAGCCGATCGTCCTGAAATTTCGTATTCATCGATATCTGAATGCGAAGAATATTTCCGCCGTATCCGTTTTGCTAAAACTCGCCACTAGATTGCGCTACGCCGCATGACCTTCTTCACCGTACAAACGATTGCCCTGAAATTCGGTATGCATGGTTATTGAACACAATATAAAGCGATATCCATTTTGCTATATCTCTTTATTACAATACATAGTAATCACCACAAATCGTAATATCAAAAAGTCCATTCATTCCCGTGCGAAGAACGGGTACTTCAGCTAGTTAGATATATAATTACATATTTCTTAATCAATAATGAATACAAGTAGTAATTGAAATAGGATTCATAATATTTTTTAATTCTTTCAAAGTAGAAAGAAAGCTTGTTTTCTGTGAAGGATCATGACTACCTCTGTCAAAAACACTGTTGTTATACTGTCTAGAAGTTTCAAAATTTTCAGTTAATGAAATTAATTTTAGAAAATAAATATTTTGAGGTAAACTTCATCTGATTAACATAAATATGACTTATTTTTATGTAATTTTGATAAGATAAACCACCTAGGTTTGGGGCTTAAAAGGTAAAGCGTATTTCTAAATACTATAGGTGGGATTTGCAGACTCAGAAATGATTTTAAACAAAAACCCAGGCGGGTTTTTGTTGGTGGACCCACCCAGAAAAATCCGTGTGGGTTTTTCTGGACCGGGTCCACTTTGCCAACCCTGGTTTGAAACCCATTCCAGAGGAGGGAAAATCGGCACCCCCACAGGTGTCGTTTAACGAAAAAAAAAAGTGTTAGATATATATTTATGTTACAGAAAAGAAAAGCTATAGAATAGGCTAACTCGATTTCAAAACACAAAGTTTAAAAGCTCGTGTTCGATGCGCGAGTCACGTCACTACGAAGTCAATACAAACGTAACAAAAAAAAAAGATGTGTGAGAGTCGACACACTATTAAAACTCATTTTAAAGTATTTAAAGATATTTGTAAGTCAACAGGAACGTCATATAGAGAAATGACCCACAGTGGCAGAACGGTCCACTCGGTCTAGGAGAAAATTCAGTTTTTTTTTTTTTTTTTAATCTCGCTTGGGGGAGTGTATTCCTTACCTGGTTTGAAATGAGTGCTCCTGCAACGTCGCCCTCTCGAGGATCCACGGGGAGAGGTTGCCTCCTTTGCCTTGGATGACGGTCCGGTCCTGCGGAAAGAAGAAAAGAAATGGTTTCTTCAACGGTGTCGCCAGTCGCAGGGTTACTTTAACAACATTGCGTCTTCCGAACTGAGACTATCCTCTTTGTTTTCTCTTGATGAGAGCTAGGCAATGAATGATAATGAGCTCCGATTCATGGATCATAAAAAAAGAAAATGAATCCTCTTCAGCTTATAGGTTGTTTTTATTAAACAGTGAACGAGTCTTTGTTCAAAAGCGTCTAGAGGAGCCACCCCTCTGCAGGAGTCCGGTCCTACTAGGATGGACGCACGTTTAGAATGTCTCATCCTTCCGTCCTAAAACAGACGTCTGAAAATTCCCACGTGCTCCTCCTTTTGGGGGGGAAGGGGTGTTCACGACAGGATTAGAAAGGGAGCGGAAAGCCGTCTGTTTCAAGCAATCGACTCCTCATAGAACGTGCCATCGTGATGTCAGCCGATTCAGCGAAGTATGGGGTACCGACTTTTCAACGGAATGGACACAATGAATATTTTTCTTCTTTTTTTTTTTTTACAATTTTAATGGAACGGTACTTCCAAGTACCGTCGGTAGATGAAGAGGTTCAATCCCCTTCTATGTATTCCTAATCTATAGAATTCAATTTCTAAACGAGGATTCAACATTCGTAGTACAGTCGTCCTCTCAGCATCCCGTCATCGTGATCGCTCGAGACGATGACCGGGGGGGGGGCCTTCACTCCAGTTTTATTTTCCAATGAAAAGATGACGGAAAAAAACTCATTCAACGGTGTGTTGTGGGAAGCCTTCGTTCAATGTCTCGTCTTTTAGGGAGTCTGTTTGAAATACTGAAAAAATCTTGAATCCCGGTATAAAATGTTCATTCGCATTGTGAGTAAAGACGTAAAGCCAAAAAGGATTTATTTCTGTGGCGCTTCCTCTCTGGGCCCAGCAGGGCATTCCGGGTTTCAATAATAATAATAATAAGTTTCAATAATAAGTGAAGTATTCAGAATCAATGAAATATTTAAAGTAAAGGTATGAATTCATTTTGAAGGGGTGTAGGGGGTATCCAGATAGCTCCGTCAAAATGGATGAAAATGGCTGTTCTTGTGATTTTTTTTATCCAGTTTCCCATTTAGGATAGACCTATTTCTATTTCAAAAAATCAAGTCCTCTTTTAACTCTATCCGCTCATTTTTTTCAAGTCAATAGGGATAAAATTGAATTTTCGAATGAATTTTTAATGAGAGTTTCCCAAGTGTGGGAACATTGGCCTGTAAAAGGCTAAAATGGAGGACCGCATGACGTCAATACTTTTTGTTTAAGGGTGATCGTGTGACTACTAACACACATTTTTTAGCACTGGGGTGCCATTCCAATCAATCGGGTTTTTGAGCATTCGTATTCACATAAAACACACTTCCGGGTCCACGACACACCCCCACCCCCCTTTTTTTTTCTCCCCGAACGCCTCTAGTCTACCCACTCGCTTCCAGATTTTCCCAGCGCCTGCAGTCTTTCGAAGGAAAAACGTGTTTTACAGGCATTCGACACTCGTGGGGTGGAGACTGTACGTTAGGGTGCTCACACGAAATCGGTTTTCCATTTCAATGGGGGGGTTACCCCCCAAAAAAAACGATTGTTTCTGGAAGGTAGAATGAGACTGGTAATGTTTCCGATCCTTTTTCGTAGTGTTAGCATGTACCTCATGGAGTTCAAAGTTTGGAAGAACCGCGATTTCTTGCAAAAAAAAAAATGCAGTTTTTCCCCCACAAAATGAATAGGAATGGACCCAAAAACAAAATGTCGGTCTTATTTCATGAACAAAGTAACATAAAAAAATTAAGGATTCTTACTTCATTCAGTTTTATTTTAGTTACTTTTTATTAAATTAGCTAATTGATTTTAATTAATTAATTTTTTAATGTATTTAAACTTCGGTGGATGAATAAAACGCATTTTATGAACGATTGAAATCTGGACAAGATCTATAAATATACACAGGGAGAGTGTGAACGAATAGTAGGAATTGAAAAAAATGTATTGCATTAAAGAACCACACACCCCATTTTTAAGCACTTGAGTGCTATTTTAAAATCAATCAGGTTTTTTAGCATCGACATCATTTGTCTACACGATTTGTGACGGCGAAGCACTTTTCAAACGTGTCGAAACGGAGCATAGCGCGGCTGGGGGGGGGGGGATAAAATGTTCAAAGTCACCCAAGTTTGTCATTTTTGATGATGGATCGCCCAGTCTGGCGTCCAAAAAGGAGTCCCCAAAATTAAACCAAGCTTGGCGATGATTTGTAAGCATGACCTGTCGCGGTGAAGATCTTCTCAAACGTGCTTTGCCAGATAACGCGGAGGGGGGGGGGCACAAAATGTTGAGAGTCGCGGAAGGTTTGCAATTTTTCATAATGGACCCCGAAGTGTGCTGCCAAAAAATAACTTCAAAACCGAACCAAGCTTGGCGATATCTTCCGAATTGGGCTAGAAACTGGCAACCGCGACTGTTTATTATTAAAAAAGGAGAAGTATGGTTAGAATAGGCCTGGCAAAGACTGTAAAATAGTTTGGGTAGGTGATTTCAATATAATATTTCAGTTCTGCAGAAGTGTTTTATGCAACAAAAAAGACAAAGGCGGCACACTGATGGATTAGGATGCCCATTCCAAACGCTATTTATACAGGCGAAGTGTCGTTAGAATAGGCTTGGCAACGATTGAGAAAGCGGTTTTATTACGGATTTTGATTCCAAAGATGTGTTTTATGGAACGAGGAAGACCAATACGCCACACTCCTGAATCGTGATACACCTTCCAACTGAATGGAATAAGAATCGAAATTAGGGAGAACGCATAGAGGATTATACGCTTTTAATATAGAGAGCTTCAGTGCGTATTTGAAATGGGAACGTGTTTCCTATTTTAATTTACTTTTAGAATAGTGCCCTCTCTTCGATGTCTACCCCAGCAGTTATCGAGTGAGGTGTTGCGCCCTCTCGATGCAGCAACGGCGTTATCCCACTTTCTAAGCGATGTGTCACTTCCTAAAAGGTTTAACTTCGTGCGTTTGGTTTTTGGCTACTTGAAAAAAAAAAAATTTTGGATACAAGTTCTACACTCTGTAAGAGTGTAGAACTGTACTGCTTGAAAACATCAACGTTGGGGGGGGGGGGGGAGAATGACGACGCGTTTACTTTCTGCGACCCAAAACATGCAGCGAAAACGGGAATTTTACTTTCGTAACAAACTAGAGTTGTAATGAACAGTGATTTGACCGAATAGCCGAATACCGAATATTCGGCTCGTAGTTTAGGCCGAATATTACATTTTTAAAAATTTCATTTTAACTGTAAATAAAATATTGCTTTTCAATTATGTAATTAAATACTAAATAAAGATTAATTAAAATTCATTTTATATTATTGGTAGGTAATTAAAAACAAACAACAGTATATTATCTGTAAAGCTAAAAATATATGGGTCGTCATGAAATATCTTTTACAAAGTTAAACACTCATAACAGCATAATTATATTTTGAGATATTCATAATTTAATAAATAGGCTATGGTAAGTGTCAATAATCTAATTATACATAATCGCATCCTGTTTTAGGTTTTACAGACTCTTGAGCAAAACATATTGAGCAGCTTTTCAAAATTATGTTTGTAATTAAGGAATTTCCTTCTACCCCTACCCAATAAAGAAATCAAGTCAATTAGTGTCAATAAGTAGACAAATCTGCATTTCTGTAATTTTATTATTGCATTAGATTATGTCTCATTCAGCTTAACATTCAGTGAATTAGGATATTTTATTATATGAGATTAAATCATTGAAGTATAACTATAAGCAGTATTATTTGTAAATGCATAAAAAAATATATTTTTCTCTTTTTTCTGAAATTATCCAGCTGAATATGTGCAATATTCGGTCACAAGTATTCGGCCTACCAAATATTCGGCTTAGCGAATATTCGGCCAAACAACCGAATAGGCCGAATACCGAATAGTGGCCGAATATTCGTTACATCACTAGAACAAACCCTAAAAAATCTAGGGTCCGCTTTTCCGCCCGGGCCCATTCGAGCCGTTCGTTCCCGAATATTTAAACGGAAATAGTACCCTCCGTGCACATGCAACGGAGACACGATGTCGTTGCATTCCGCTCGAAACTTTCTAATGACGTAAGTGATTAAAAGCGGACCATTAGAGGAGAAGGACATTTTTTTCTTTTTCCTCTCCATCGGAGCCCGAAAATAATTTAAGAGAGGGTGTTTCATAAATTCATGGTTGCTTTTCTATACTTCCGATATATCGGGGGGTCCTCTTCAGCCGTCCACCCCCCCCCTTTCGACAGAACTGCTTAATTATCGAATGCCTTGAAAAATGGGGGCTCCCAGCATCGATTCTTTTTTCAATAAATTCATTTTGTTGTGCGGTTCATCGTTCACAAAACATTAGGCCCCAGTGGATTCTGGTCAGCGGACAGCAGAGGGGGGGTTCGTGAGTGCCACCCCCCCCTCTCCGGGAATGCCGCAGTTTAGTATATTGAATGACGTCCTTCATTGTTTATGCAATTAGATCCTAAATGAGATTCCTTACCTCGATTTTCTGCGGCATGTCTCGAGCAAACAACGGAGCGCGGGTCACCGTCTCCCGATATTTTCGACGTCCGATGAATGAGAAACGAAATGATCCACATGCGAAGGGAGGTCATTTTGCATCGTTCGTCGGAGCCCGATGCTTGCGACCCATGGGCAGGGCCTTCCTCCCACGATGATGTTTGCAACCCATTTTTGCTGAACCCATGTTCTACCCATTCACTGAAAAATGGGTTTGCAACCCATTCGCTTTTATGAATGTACAGGAGAGGAGGGTATGATGGAATACCATTTACATTTCTAACTAAAACTTTGCAAGTTCTAGAATAAAATCCCCCAATCGTCATGAGTACATACAATAACTAATTGTAATGAAATATCACTTGTAAATAAAAATACTGCTTGTTTTGTTGTTATGGATAAAATTATTTTTTAAAACGAGTTGCCAAGGCCCCCTAGACTCGCGGGAGGCTTTCGTATGAGGCATTCGGCCCCTCATGAGGCTTATTTGTAAAAAAGGCATCCTTTCAACAGATAAAACCCAAAGGTTGGATCCGACAGAATGTTACCGAGATACACATTACTTGGTTCCTTGGCACACAAAATTTTAAACTTCGCACTATTTTTAATTACGTAGAACCTACGGAGCCCCTTGGGTATTGGCCACGCAAGGCGAGTTTTCATGATTGGGCGATTACACATACTCATAAACGATAATGACTCCTCATGTAAGGTGACCACCGGGAAAACAGTTATCCATATATTCATATACATAATCCTTTGCAGATTGGCTTAAACATTGCAATTGCTAAGAAGCTTCGTGAACTTTTTTGGATATGTTTGATTGGAAACACGTTTTAAAGTTTTATATGTTGTTAAGATGGTGTACTAACTACATTCTAAAAAATTTTCATCTAGACTTATCTCAGAAGCTGAGAAAAAAAAATGAATTAGTTATACATTATCATACTCGTAATTCTAATAATAACCATAAGATATAAGAAATGTATCAAAAACACTTACCGTAAAACAAAAAAGCATCTTAGCATAACCTATTCCATTTAATAATACTTGGCAAAATAACATATTTCGAATATCTAATGAAACTTTATTCCCTCAAACCACTTTGTTTTTTACTTTTCTATGCAATAACCAATTTAATTGCAGACGATTTTATTCACCCATCCTAATATGCAGAAGATGTGTCTTACTGAAAATTCAGATTCCGAAAATCACGGAATAAAAAAACTACTTAATGCTTTAATATGTAACGGCTCACGATTTCTTATCCAGATATTAATTAGCACACGATTTTAAATTCTCATGTCTCGGCTGAGCTAATGGATATGTATTCGTAAAACTCCTTTTTCTGCACTTACCATGTTTATTCAGATAAATTTTTATATCCATGGTTAACGAACGCAAAATAAATAAATAAATAAAAGTTATTTCTAGTCAATCTGAAGTCACAGTCTTTTAATGACTAAGTTTTGGGAGCAATTTCAAACATTTGACATCAAAATGATGTTTTCACGAATTTGATCGACATCTTATGTTCTTTGATATTTTTTTCTAAAATAAAAATAAATACCTATCTGTGTAATCCAATTAATCAAAATTAAAAAAAAAAACAAATTGACAGTTATTTCGTTCGTGACGTGTTTTTTGACATCAAAGTGACGTAGATTTCGCTTGTAAATATCACCGTGTTTACTACACAGTCAGGTATCGGGAAGCTTTCCGCGTGGAAAACATAAAACATGTCTTAAATTTAGGGAACGGGTGGACTTTCAAAGTTTTAAAGTAGACTATCATTTATTCTGTATTATTTTATACATCTGTGCAAAATTTCAGGCTGATGGGTCCATTTTTGTGTATTTGTATGTGGTCTAAACAACCCACAAACAGAGGCTGCATTCGTAAACGACAAACTCGTTGCACGGGTTTTTGTAAGAAAACTGGAATGCGTGTGTTGAGTGCTGTCAGTGGTTATCAGTTTCTTTTGCCTTTATAAACAACTTCAGTTTATTGACTTTCGTCGCCTAGGAGACGTGTTTGTTTATAATTCGCGAATACGTTAACTTTGCTGAGGAGAGTTTTTAGCACATACTCCATATAAAATCAACAGGATTTTTAAAAGAAAGAATGGCCATCCTTGGAGTGCACGGATTAAAATTTAGAAATTTCGACTTCATTCTTTCAAAAGTATTTAGCAAGAGAAATTCAAATTTCGCAAGTAACGGTTTAAATCCACTTCAATCTCGACACTAAAACATGCATTTTTGAATTGACTTAAATGAAAAATACAAGAAAATGATTACCTTTGAAAAAGTATGTACCTTCGTAGCAGTTTCTAACGTATGCCTCAATTTCCTCCTTGAAAAACTAATATTTGCAGCTTCAGCAAACGTAAAATATTTTTCATAACATCATACTATTCCATAACAACGGACGCCATTTCTAAACAAAAACAACGCGCAGAAAGTAAAACTCAACGAACCTAATTCGTTCTCAGTTTACTTAGTTTGAAACTAATTACACCCAGTTTTGTATACGAACGCTCTAGTTTTTAAACTGAAAGCACCCAGTTTTGTATACGAACGCTCTAGTTTTTAAACTGAAAGCACTCAGTTTCCTTTACGAACACCTTATATAGAAACTCGTTGCACGAGTGCAACTCATTTGACGTTTACGAATGCGGCCAATATTTCATTTTTATTTATAAGTATGTACAAAAAACTCATCGACCAAAATAACAACAGAAGCGAATTGCAAGAAAATACATCTCCTACGCGACGAAACTAAATAATCTGTAGTTGTTTGTAAAGTCAAAAGAAACTGATAGCACTAAACAAACGCACTCCAGTTTTCTAACGAAAACTCGTACAACGAGTTTGTCGTTTACAAATATAGCCAGAGCCTTGTATAGCGGGAGAATTCTCTCAATACTGTTTCAACACGCGAACACTAAAGTCGCGAACATGTCTTGTTAACCTATCGAAATTTTTATAATGCAATTCTTCGTCGGAATTTAAACCGAAGCGAACATTTTAGACCACCTAAACAGATTCAGGTACTATTCCTTTGTAAATGCTAAATAATGTAGACTAGATAGACCAGTCAATGAACACTTAAGCACCATTCTTTTTTAAAATCCTATTCTGTGTATTTAATACTGCTTTTGTTATTGATCCGAATAAACATATTTATTTTTATATGTTACTCATGTAAAGAAATCTGATGTAGACAACACATGACGTCCTTGCACTTCTATTAAATGAAAAATGTTATCGAAACACTTCATTTTGACTTATTTTGTTTTGAAAGAGATAAAACACTGCAGCAATACTAAAGTTTAGCGATTTCTAGCCCAATATTTTCGATATTGCCAAGCTGGATTCCATTTGAATGATTTGTTTTCGACACTTCATTGGGCGATATTTCCAAAAAACCAACAAGCTTGCGATAGTTTGCGAGATTTTGGGGATAGCCAAAGGAGTCATTGACCACAGGCTTTCAATCAATGGAATGTATCCATACACCTTCATGTATTTAAAGTCATTTGGCTGACCCTGTCAATGAATGAGCCAGTCGATTTCAATCCAAAAAGAGATGCACAGTGAGATGTTACAACAGTTCTAAACACAAAAATTCAACATTCTACGGTTAAAAGTTTTAGAGTTATGCGAAATACGAAATTACTTTTAGCACCCAATTGGGCAATATTTCGGCAAAACTCACCAAGATCGATGGCCCATTTTTGCTAGATTTCGGTCATAGACCCAGCAATGACTGACTACAGACGTAATACATTTAAGATGTCCATAGACATTAATGTATTGAAACTCATTTGGTTGGTACTGTCAATAAACTCTCCAGTAAATTGGAACCCAAAACCGAGATGCACAACTAGACTAATTTTTTCTCGAAAACTTCGGGTAAAAATAATTTCTTTGAAAAAAAAAATCGAAAACAAGCAGTAAACAATTTTAAGCATTCATAGAACAAACTGTTTTTGAAAGTTTTCTATCCGATGGTGTATCGACCGCTTTCTTGAGGATATTATTTCCGCTGCTATTGCTGAATATCCGTGAAAATCGATAAAATATTGAAGGAAATATTTCTAGGCCGAATTTTGATGAAATCGCTTTGAGGTGCGTCACTTCATGTTTAGCGCTCCCTCGATACTCAATTAGTCGTTTGTCCGTAATACCGTCGACAGACAGACAGACATAGTCTTTTATAATAAGTAGAGGAAACGAGGAAAAGAGTATTTGTGAAGCGAATATTGGAGGCTGAAGACCTCTTTCCTTTCTGCATATACCCAACAGCTCTTTGGAAGAGCTCACGCATTTCATTTCTACGTTCCTCACCTTGGTAGCAGGATGTGATATTTACTCCAGTGAAGGGACACAAGGATTCATCTTAAAATCGATATTCGAAGTTCTTTTCGATATCCAATAAACTGTTACGTGCTGCAAAAAACAACTTACGCTTTTTACGGGCCAATGTTCCCAGTTGGGAACATCTAATTAAAAATTCATTCGAAAATTAAATTTTTATCTATATTGGCGTGAAAAGATGAGCAGATGTAGTTAAAAGACAACTTGATTTTTTTTAAATGGAAGTTGCATTTCTATCATTACTGGAAAAAAAAAATCACTAAAATAGCCATTTTCATCCATGTTGACAGAGCGATCTGGATACACCCTCCCACTCCCCCTTCAAAGTGAAGCCATATCTTTACTTCAATTTAAAAATAAATCTTTTATGGATTCTTAATACTTCGCTTATTATTTGAACTGCTCATCAGTCTGTTCCGTTTTATGAAATCAATGTAAAAGTAAAGTCGGAAATGACCCCTACTTCCAAATAGGAACACAGTGAAAATTTTACACACTATCTTTTCCCCATTTAAATGACTTATATCTTTAAACGAACGCCTTAGAAGACAAAATAGGCAAAAAGCACTCATTTAAAAAAGGCCTGGATCACAGTTCGATCTGTAAAAGTTCAAATATCACGTGAACGAGCAATGGGTGTTCCGCCACTCGTTAAAAGTACATTTACATCATCAGGTGTATAAAACAAATAAATATTTTGATTTCATTTTCAAGAGCAGAGAAAAACGCCAGTCAGTGAAGACGCGTTCATTCAGGGATGTATCGTCATTTTATAACCATTTATTAAACGCCCACTTAATCAGCGGCGCACGCAGGATTTTAAATTAGGGAGGGGCTGGGGGCTACAAATACCGATGAACTCGATTGTAGTAATAACTCTCTTATAACGTCCAAATATTTTGTACCCCTCGCCCATAGAACACGAGCCCACTATCCACGTAACTCGTTATGGAGCCATAAATACTGAAGTGTTTCAATGACGTTGCAACAGCGTTTAACGATACTTCATCTGCTCCAACTGTAACTATTTATTTAAAAACGAACGCCTTTTTTTTATAAAAAAATATTTTAGAAATAATTTTAAGACAATTTTAAGAAATAAATATATTTTATTGGATAAATGACAGTATTTTCAATTTTTAAAGCTTTTCAGATCTAACTCTCCAGCTTTAGAGGATGCACCTATGCACTTCATTCAAAATTAACGTATGCTACCCTGCACAAATCAATCCAAATCATGAATTACATGTTCATACTAATGACTATGTCATTTTATCTCTCACCCAATTTATTGAAAAGGGTCCCAAAAGTGCGACATAATTTTACATCTATTTAAATACTATTCATTCACAATAGCTTTAACCCTATTGTGACACTCTTTCATAAGCTGTAGAATAGGCATCCCATGCATTTTTTTATCAATAGGTTACCATCCTATAAATTTCAACATAGGGTTACCAGGCGAAATACATGAAAGAGGAGAGATAAAATGACAGTCCATTCATATCGTTTTAATAGGGCCATCCTGAAACTAAAAAATGAGGGTTGGTTCAGGGGGGTCTCCCCCTGACGAAGCTCGAACAACCGAGTTATATATATATATATCTATATGTGTGTGTGTGCGCGCGTGTAATACCCTTACTATTTTTCCAAAACCTTCCAATAATCTTACTATTTTTCAAAGAATATCAGCAGTTTCAGACACATTGACAAAAGGATTATTTGTCAAGAGAAGGATATGTGACGAAAGGGAACTCCTGAAGTGTCCCATAGCTTCATGTCATTACCCTTACTATTGGACATGGGCTTCTATTGCATTGAAGGAAGTCACTATAGTCCATCCATAGACTGTCAAACATTACAAAACTTCTTTTTAAAACATATACAAAATGTTCATTCACTGGTTTATCCATCAGTAGCACTAACGAGCACACGGGGTGTTTCCCAATTCATGGGGCACGCTTTAAGAGTTGGTTAAACACATAATGAAGCATCTCTTCTACAGCAGGTTGAGGTCGGAAATAAAAAGTGCTATGGGGTTTCAGCAAGATGGGGCTCCCCCCACTTCCGCTAATAATGGGCGGAATCACCTAGACGTTCCATGTTTTTCCGTCTGCACTTTTTTCATGGCCCATCCCTCAGTGAAAAGTATAAGTTAAAATACAGCGACAGAGGGGGGGGAGATCGGTGAGAGAAAGAAATGTTCCATTCCAATTTGTTAAAAAACACTCCAATAACCGAAATAATTCTGAGGACGAATTATTTAATACTTCTGATTTCCAAAATAAAAAAAAAGCCCCCGGATCCATTGGTGTAGAACTATTTCCCGAAAAAAGGAACCTACGACTGAATGAATCCCGAGACCTCTTACTCCCCCCTCCCCCCCCCCCGCGCGCGCCCTCGAAATGGCGGGGGGAGAGTAGGGCAGGGAATAAAGGGGTTGAGGAGCACGACTTTTTCCTCCGAAAGTTCTTATGCAGATTTCTAGCTCGACATATTTTGCCCATTATCTGGCAGCAAGCGCCCTTTCTTTTTCTTTGCTTCCGAAAAAAGTGTGACGGGGAAGTGACGAAAGAAAGAAAGAAAGAAAGAGATCCCGCCATTTGCATGGGTTGATTTCTTTTGTTTTAAACCGAGATGAAATGTTTAGTCATAGATAGATCGGGAGGAGGGGGGGGGATCCCCCCTGCCCTTATGGGGTGGGGGGTGGAGAGAGAATTGCATTCGAATGACAGAAAACACAACAGTTTAATCTGTTGAGAAGTATTGGGGCTGATGATGCCCCAGGGAAATCCAACCACCAGGGGTTGGGTGTTTTTTTTCCCTCCCTTTATTTCCCTCTCGAAATAAGCACGAGCGCCTACTTAAGATTGCTCTTTTAAGATATCTTGCCACTTTTGAGTTTTTTAAAGATTCCAATGGCGATTGAGACTCGAAAAAAGGGTCTCTTGCCAAGCTGTCGTATGCATCATTACAAACGATGTACCTATAACAGTCAGGAAAATACCTTATTTACTTATATGACGCGCTAAGTATGCGGTACGAAAATCGACGTTATTTCCAGGCAACCACTAGATGTCAATAGGAGTGCCATAATGACGCATGTGCAAAAATCCAAATCGACAGTTCAGTAACGTCAACACCTCCTACCTACAGAAAGCCACGTCACCACTAGGCCTTCAAGTAGTGACGTCATCACAGTTTTACTTTCATAAAGTAAAACTATTTAAATTTTCGGGTGAATGCTACAAATATTAGGAAATATCTTAAGTTATAGATAAAAAATGAAATACCTTTTATACAAAACAATTCATTATGATCTATTTCCTTATTACATTACATAATTGAGTTACAGTTAAAAACTTGCCCTATGCCGTAAAATTAAATTTTCTTTCTCAAACTATTAAAATATTCCTATTGATGGGTCCATTCACCCGAAATTTTTAATAGCTTTATTTTGTGAAAATAAAAACTTTTAAATGTAGGCCTCATGATGACGTCCAAGCTTGATGACGTAGGAGTTGTGAGGCTTTCCATATCTAGGAGGTGTTGGTGACGTACCATGGAGTAAGCCTACGTCGTTCAGTCGCTCTATTACAAAATAACAACAGTCATGGATACACAAAAATGCAAGATCTTTTGGGACTTTTTCGCAGCTTTAAAATATCGAATGGACAAGACTGGGCACATGCATCGCCCATCTGAAAAATGTAACCTTGCATTGGGTTACAGCACATTTTAGCCATCTGCTGTTTCAACATGACCGCCCCCCCCCAAATGTGTATAGCAACCTTGGCCTCAATTGAATGACGAATACTGTTGAAACCGACGAGCTATAAGAGGATAAGAAGTCGTTGGTTAAAACAAAGAAACATGATTTTCATTGAAATGAGTCCAGATATAGAGAGTCAACATTGCACTGAGTATGAAGAACAGTGAGGTATGGGACGGCGGCTTCGGAATTTTCTTCTGAAAGTGGGACGGGACATTTCGGTGGATCCTCAGGTGGACCGTTAGTACAGGGTGTCCCCCCAACAACATCCTGATTTCAAAGTTAAAAATCTCGAAAACACAGATCACTAGAAGGGTTCAGTAAACGGTATGTTTATTATGCAGGCTGTATAAAAATTCTGTACAGAAGTTCAAAGTAGTAGTTATACAAACCACTAAGAGATGGCGCTGTCATCGCAGTTCTTCGTGATGCAATGGCCTCCCTACTCTCCCGACCCGACCCCTCGTGATTACTTTCTGTACAGCACATTGATTTGAAGTGCTTTTTCTTACATTTTTCCAGTGGCAGCCATTACGAATAACTAAATAAATTTAAAAAAATTAAATTTAGACAAGTGATATCAAGCACCCCACGCTTTTTCTAACATTACAGTTTTTTTTGGGTTTTTTTTCAATCAGTTTACTCTTATTTTAAAATTGTGGGACATCATACTACTGCCGAACGAAATTAGTAGATTTAAAGATTATTATTATTTTTTTACTTTAGTTCATATTTCTTTAAAAGTGTGTTGCTTTTTTTTTTTTTTTTGAGTGTTTCTTTTGTCCTGTCAAAAATCGATAAAAGTTTCTAATCCGAATTTTGGGAAAAAAATTGCTTCGAAGTGTATCCTTTCGTGTCTAGAACTTCCTGTCTACCAAAAGAACTGTCCTGTCTACGTGTAGCCGTTTGACACCGACAGACAAACAGACAGACTGGCAGATATTTTCTATAATAAGTAAAGAAACGTACGTAAGTCATCCGGTAACAATCTTTTAAATCTATCAAAACAACACAATACACTTCAGTTCCATCTGTTTTGTGAGACGAAGGGCTTTGTCTGAGGAAGACTGGAAAAATTTTCGGTCGAAAGGATCGTATCTTCTTATAAGAGAACATTTTATGCGTGTTTTTTCACAAAGTTTATATTTATTTGAACAATACACATGTATTTTTTAAGCTTCACCCTGATGAATGGGTCATCACCGACACCTACTTTTTTTCCCCATGCACGGGATCATTGTGGAGAAACTTAATCGTACTGTAAAAGCAAATTCGATTCTGAAAGTACGTCATTCGTTTAGAGGGGAGGGGGGAAAGAACTCACAGTGTTGGATAGGGGGGGGGTGTAGACAGGAAATGTTTTCGGTCGAGGATATGCAATATAGTTGCGTTTTCAATAAACGAAATTTCCCAAGGGCGAAAAAAAAAAAAAAAAAACCTCAACAGTCGCTAACGAAAGTGAAAATTTCGCGCGGATATGTCCCTGCCCCCTGGGCCATTCCATATGAACATAGGCATGATCATTTTTTTTTTTTTTAATTTATAAATTGTGTGAGAAATTATTCTAAATTGTATCTGCGGTGACAACAGTTTATTTTGGTTGAACATTACCGTTTAACACAGTGACAACACTTCAAAGTCAGACATCGGAAGCTTTCGGTTGTAGTTTGTAGCATGAGTTACCCTACACATAATGTTTTAATTCAATAACCAATTTTAAAATTCTATCCCATATAAAACTAAATGATGTTTTGTGATGAGAAAGGTACATACAAACTAACCATAGTAGAATTTTGGCAGAAATACCCCTTTGATTTTTCTGCCCATACTTCAATGTCTTATTTTTTAGCTAGCACGAGTTACCAAGCCATTTTAATTACTATTTCAAAAATAAATTAATTATAAGATTTTAAACGATTTATTGAAAAGAAGAAAACAATTTGTAACCAACATGGATTATGTTGAAAGAAAATATAGTTTTGTTTTTTTTTTGTTTTTACTATAACGCCGTATTTGAATATGTGATTTTTAAAAAAAAAATGTAGCATGCGTTACCGTGGAATTCCCCCCGCGTGTGTTTTCAATACGCCGTGAATTAATTTTTATAGAGCTACAAGCATAATCAAGCTGATTGAAAAGGAAATACTTTGCGTGTTTTATATAAAACTCGTCCCGCCCCACCCCCCCTCTCTGTTGGAACAAATCAGTTTTTTTCTCTTGGCTAATTATTTACATTATATGCAAATGGATATAGCCTTTACTAAGCAATGGATATCGTAGATGGACACAGTTTTTTTTTGGGGGGAGGCGCCTGAGATGATAGGATTTTAAGTTTAAAAGGGAGATTTTAAAAATGCGTCTCACCCAATGTTAACTACAATCTATTTTTCAAATTTTGGAGTTTTACTCTAATTTTTTTACACTTTAAAATATATAAGCCTAGAATAGAGTATGCAAACATAAAAAGACAGCAAGTGTTCCGAAAAATGACTAATTAAAACGTTTAACTATCAGATCTGTAGGTTACAGATTTTAGACATTGCTGATCTTTTGGTTACTGATTTTGAACATTGAATGTGTGAGATATGTGCATTTAAAAAATGCTAGGGGCTAAAAATGCGTTCAATAGGTTCTATATAATTGCATTTTGTTAATCAAATGTATAATATTTTCTTTTTTTTTTAAGAACTCTTATCCCTTTTGATAAGTTAGTTTTCACGAGTCAAAAATAAACAAAAATATTACAATCAAAGCTACCTCTTTAATTTCAGTTATACATATTATATGCATTTAAAGAAATGTTTTTGGTCTCACGTTGGCTCAATATTAGAAGTATCGAACTTGCAGGTTTTGTTAACCAACTAAGATATAAATTCACAGAATAAAAAATAAACAGAAACAAATTTATTGCTATTTAAAAGCAACATGTAAGGGTCGGCTACGAATCGGCATTCCATTACTTATTTATTAATTTTGGGTCGCCCATTAAAGTAGTCTTAGTAATTAGGTGTTTTAGAATTCCTTAAGAGACGCGTTTATCCCTCATTTGTTCATTTTAGTTTTCATCTAGCTCTTTTAGGAGCGTTGAAACTTGTGCATAACTCCTAGAGATCCATGATTGCAAAGCTCACCAAAGTGCGGCGATTTTTTAGATTGGCGATAATGGGCGGCGTTTAAATAAGAATCTACTTTTTCTTGTTCCATAAAATCCATCTTTGGAATCGAAATCATCTTAAAATCGCCTACTGAAACTGTTTACACAATTTCCGCCAAGCCTATTGCAACTATACTTCACCCTTTTAAATACTGTTTGAAATGGGCATTTTAATCCATGAGGTTGCCGCGTTTGTCTTTCTTGTTCCATAAAACAAATCTTTGGAATAGAAATCTATATTAAAATAGCTTACTAGCACTATTTCACTATCTTCGTTAGGCATATTTTAACTTTTCCTAGTTTCTAACCGAATTCGGAAGATATCGCCAAACTCGGTTTTGAAGTTATTTTTTTTAGCAGCAAACTGGCCGATCCGTTATCAAAAATGGCAAACCTTGTGTGACTTTCAAGATTTTAATCTTCCCTCCCCCACACCTCCGCGTTATCTGGCAAACACATTTGAAAAGTTCCTCACCGTGACAATTCATGTCTACCAAACCTGCTTGCAAATCATGTCCAGAAAGTCGCGTAGACAAAGATGTGAGACTGAACGAAAAAGCACCCTACTGCTAAAAAACGAAACAAAAAAAAATCCTTTAAAATTTTTGGGGTTTACTTCTATCTTCTCTACTTATTATAAAAGAAGATGTCTGTGTGTGGCTCTGTGTGTGGGTCTGTGGGTCTGTGTGTCGGCGGCGTTACGGACAAACGGCTACACCTAGAAACACCAAATTTGGCACTCGGGAAGATCTAAACATGAAGTTGTGCACCTCGAAGCGATTTTTTCGAAACTCGACCTAGAATTTTTTTTATTTTATGTTTTATGCGATTTTTGGCATTTTTTCTCACCTAATTAGTTCAGTAGAGGATTTATAAGATATCTTTATATTGGATACATGGATATTTAAGTTGGCACCGCTTGAGTATTTTTCACCATGGTGAGATAAAATGTTTTGCGGGGCTAAATACGCCAATCTTACAAAACTATGCATAAATTAAATTTGTATGGAGAGCTTCCTTAATAGCAACTATTATGGGAAATGAATAATGTTTATGGTAATGCGTAAATTGCTAAAGAATCGCCATAGAATATAAAGGTCCCATTTGTGCCAAATAATATAAGCTGTTTCGTTAAATTGAGCATTAAAGAGGGAGAAGCGAAGATAGATAGTATTAATATGCGTAATAGGTAGTATTGGTAGATTTGTAAGGATGATATGAATAAATCCCAATATACAACGTTAATAAATATTTCATGAAATTAAAAGTGTTCTGTTTATCCTTTTTCAAGGGTTGTTTTACAACCAACTGAACGATAAGTAATTCTAATTTGCGTTGATATATCCCGCAGTAATTTCGACAGAGGAGATTACTTGAACTTTTTAAAAATGAAATTCGCAGCTATTTTAAAATAAATATAGTTGTCCATTTCATGTAGTGTCTGAGGTATTTAATGCTACAACTTGAACCTCAAAACAGTATGATATAGAAATAACACATTTTGAAAGTCAGGAGTTCTCTGCAAACCGCTAAGCTTTTCACTTTTCTGATCGCGAATGACACTGATGTAGTTTTTTGAGTCATGATATTGCAATGATGCCAAGTTAGTACTCATGACGCAAACTTTAATTATAAGTCAAATAATTTCGCTTTTATTTTAGATTTCACATCACTTGAGTTAAGTGGAATTACACATGTAAGGAACATTTTCGTTTCCTACCGTGCGAAGAACGGGCACGCAGCTAGTTTTTTCTAAATAAAAATTATATTTTATTCACAAACTTATTAAAGTAAATTATGAGTGTTTCGATCGATACGCAATTTGAATTCGTCAAATAATTTTCTTAAGTACATTTTCTGAGGAGATAAAAAAAAAAAACATTCATCTCTACTTATTATAAAAGAAGGTGTCTGTGTGTGTGTGTGTGTGTGTGTGTGTGTGTGTGTGTGTGTGTGTGTGTGTCGGCAGCGTTACGGACAAACGGCTACACCTAGAAACACCAAATTTGGTACTCGGGAAGATGTAAATATGTAGTTGTGCACCTCGAAGCGATTTTTTCAAAATTCGACCTAGAATTTTTTTTATTTTATGTTTTATGCGATTTTTGGCATTTTTTCTCACCTAATTCGTAATAACGGCGGAAATTACGCTCGCAGCAAAACGGCATTTGTATCATCGGATAGAGGAGGAAATTTTCTTTTAAAAACAGTTTGTTCTGAATACGTAACATGATTTACCGAAGGAATAGGATTTAGGAATTTTTTTACTAAGCATCTGCTTCGCGATTGTTTTTCGTAAAATAATTTTAAAACTGTCGCATCTTGAATTCTATCCGTCATAACTTTTAGATATTTTGACAAATCGTGAAACATTCTTTTCTCCCTCTTTTAAAATAAAAACGAAAAAATTATGTAAATTAGATGATTTTTTACGAATTTTAATGCAGCCTAATGTTTAGAATTTAATAGCATCAACGCGATCTTACGCCATTCATTGCATTGCGATCACGGCACGAGAATTTATGTTCGGTTGTTGCCACAGAAAGGATTAGAAAAAAGGATTTTTTCAACCAATCGAGTTTTTAAATGGGATATCAGAATTTCAATTCGCAAGTGAGGATCTATGACGTCAAATGCTTTAAGATACGTAAAAATTACTCCATAATTTTAACTCATTTATTCCAGCTCTATTTTCAACACAGGGAGACGATATTTTGATTAAAATTTACTGTAGAAATAAACTAAGAAATTCACGATTATTATTATTAGAAGTGGTATTTTAATCCGGTACTTATTTAAAAATTGAAATGTTTTCACGGCGCTGAAAATGTTCATTTTAAAAGTTACAAAGTTCGTTTCAAAGCGCGATATATTAAATTTTTTCTATTTACTATTTTTATTTTTGGCATTTAATTTAGCGCAGGCGTTGCCTAACATACGCATGCAGGTTGCGAGTATAATTTTATTTTAACGTTGAATTACGTTCCTCCATAAAGGTTACATAACGCAAAGTTTTAATGATACCGTTTGAAAACAATTATGCGAAATATCGAAATTAACTCCCTCAACCTACCGGGGTATCCTTTACGGCAGTCAAACAGTGACGTCATAAATAAAAAAATGCGTGAAATTTGTAAACTCTGCAACTCTAACGCCCTGTCACAATTAAAGTGGGAATAAGTAGCTCCTCGAGATTACACAGTTTGTTGTTTTTCAGGAGACAGGACTATGGAGGATATAAAAGATATCGATATATTAGATACATGGATAGTTAAAATGGCACCCCTTGGATATTTTCTCCCCACAGTAAGATGAAATGGTTTTGCGGCGCTAAATACGCCCATCTTATAAAACTATGTATAAATTAAATATATATGGAGAGTTTCCTTAATGGCAATCATTATGTGAAATGATTATTATTTATGCTAATGCGTAAATTGCAAAGAATCGCCACAGAATCAAAAGATCCCATTGAGGCCAAATAATCTAAGCTATGGGAGCCTTGAAGAGGGAGAAGCGAGTATAGATAGAATTAATGCACGTAATAGGTAGTATTATTAGATTTGTAAAGATAATATGAATAAATCGCAATGTACCACGTTAATAAATATTTCATGAAATTAAAAGTGTCCTGTTTCAACGGTTGTCTTCCAACCAACTAAACGAAAAGTAATTCTAATTTGCGTTAATATATCCCGCAGTCATTTCAACAGAGGAGATTACTTGAACTTTTTTAAAAATGAAATTCTGTTTTGTCACATGCAGATATGATTTTAGTAGTAAAATATTCCCTTCTTCCCGTATGA
Organism: Cheiracanthium punctorium; assembly: GCA_038373885.1. NCBI lineage: Eukaryota > Metazoa > Arthropoda > Arachnida > Araneae > Cheiracanthiidae > Cheiracanthium > Cheiracanthium punctorium. Next base: position 800,799 of record JAWZYV010011044.1, read on the forward strand.
AGAAAGGGTGCGCAGCTATTTTAAAAACATCTCTTGAAAATAGCATAAATGAATTCAGAAGACCTCAAAACGTGTCAATACACCAAAATCTCGAAGTCGAATTTTTTCATGATTACAATACTTTCCTTATATGGTACATGTTCGGAAAGAAATAAATGGTGCTCCATTTCATGTAGTGTCTTAGGTATTTAATGCTACAACTTGAGCCTAAAAAAGAGTATGATGTAGAAATAAGACATTTTGAAAGCCAGGAGTTCTCTGCAAACCATTAAGCTTTCCACTTTTTTGATAGTGAATGACACTGACGTAGTTTTTTGAGTCATTATACTGCAATGATCAGGTTAGTACTCATGACACAAACTTTACATTAAGAGTCAAATAATTTTGCTCTTTTTTTTTTTTTTTAATTCCACATCACGAATAATTTCGAATTACACATGTAAGGAAAATTTTCGTTTCCTACCGTGCGAAGAACGGGCACGCAGCTAGTAATAGAATAAAACACTTACAGACATTGAACGTCTATTTATAAAGTAATTTAGGAGGTTTAACGAATTGTTATGAATGTTACTTTTTAAATAAACACGTCCGAAAATTAGTAATGATCGAAGCTGCCGCCCTTTTCTTTCGACCGTACACATACGTTTGACAGGATCATCCACGATATTAATCATTATTCCGACTCAATACACTCTATTTCACGAAAAAAAGGGTTGAATGGGAGAAATAAGGTTGCAATGCATGACTTTCTTAAATTTTAGGACACTGGCAACTCTGTGACAATGAATTAAACGTTGAAGAAATCGATGTTTCGATCTTTACGCGGTTTGGACATCGTGGCTCAATCATTTATAAACGCCTATTTAGAGCAGAGAAGAGGCAGGAAAAGCTTTAAACCATTATTTTAAAGACCGATAAATGAGTTTAAATACTTGCATATTATTTCTTTAAGCTTCCAAATAGCGTTGTTTCGATCGTTACTTTTCGACAAACAGAACCGGAAAAAACTCATTGTGATTTTTTTGTTACGGTTATTCAATATTTTAAGCGTGCCGCTGTCCAATGTTGCCCGAAATAGTAAACAAATCAACATTTTATTGTATTCATTCAATATTTTGATTATGAAACTTCTATAAACGTGTTAGAATTTTTTTTTCTTGGTGTTGCAGAGCATCCATAAGAGTAAGACATGTCCAAAATGAACCCTTTGTAGCTAAAATGTTTTCATTTAAGGATATTTAAGACAAACTTTTGCAATACAGGATAGACCCGTTCTTGTTTCTGAACAGAATTGAAAATTCAGTGAGAAAAATAATTTCAGTGACGAGATCTAATTTTTTTTTCTGGTATAACTTTAAGTTAGGATGGATGTCTCGTACAATTTTGCATGCAACAATGATGTGTTTTTCATAATTATGTATGAAAATAAAGAAAATAGTCAGCGCTCCTTTAAAAATTTGAAAATCCACTCGTTCGCCCATTTTCAAACGATGTTTTTTCTATTTTCAGCTCTATTTTATATCCGGGAGTGCAAAAAGGGAATCCGTTACCTGACAAAACGAGTGGTCGCAAGTGGCATTCACGTTCATTGGGCTGCTTTGAAGGGAAAATTGCGATTGCAATTCATTTAAAATAGCCAGTTTCCCAGATTAACCAGTTTAAATTTTCATAAATAAAATGATTACCTCCGCATGAAACACTGACCTAAAAGATGTTCCCAGCGAAACGAAATCTTTCGAATGGGAAACATTTTCGCGCCTTTCTAGAAGAAAATGCCATTGCGATTTGGGTCTACAGTAAAAATGGAGTATGAAATTATTTATTCTAAGTGGACAAAGATTCAATAGATAGAGAGCGTAGAACTATTTTTATGGAACGCTCTTCCTAGCACCCGTCGTCATGGCCTCCACACCCCGGGCTTTATCTTCTGGTCATGAAATACTCATAAATTATTTGCGAAAAGAACAAAACCGCGAATTGTTTACACAACAGACGAGGGGAAAGCGCCGAAAAGTCAAGAAATAGACGCTTCGATTCGAATGCGATCGAAAAACGATGATTTCGCACTCAAAAATGAACGGTGGGGAAAAAAAAAAAAAAAAGAGGGGGTGTTGGGAGTGTATTCCCACCTTGACAGTGCGTTCGATTTCTAGTACTCGTCGATTTCGAGTCTCGCATTTCGCATTTATTTCAGTTGGGGATGGAGGGGGGGGGGGAGGAATTTATTCTCGAAAAAAATGGCAACGGAAGCCAATCCAATTCATCGAGGTCTCTTTCTTTTTTCTTTTTTTAATTCCCGGAGCTACCGGAGAGGGCGCCCTCGCACACGGAGGAAATCCCTTTCATAATGGCGCTGATTTTCGATTCGGAATGCGCGGCCGTTATCGGTAAACAGTAACGTTCCGCAAAAATAAGAATTTACTCAAACAAACGCTGTCGATAAAAACAAGCGTCTTCTTTTGTCTTTCACGCTCCAAGGGCCGCGAGATCGACTTTCCGAACACACTCCGCGCGCTCGTGTCACCTACTGCCCGTAAACTCGGCCCAAGAATGAAGAAGTGCACACGGGGAGTTGCGGTTATGGTTTTACGAGACGACGGGGAGGCGTGGGGGGTGAGTCATTAGTCTTCGTATCGTCGAAGGGGGCCACTGGTGCGGAAGGTGGATGCGACGGTATCCGTTACCTGGATGAGGTCGTCCCTCGCAAAAAAAAACAATTGAGAGAGCGCGGGGGAAAAAAAACGGACTCGATATTTGTTTTGAATGATTCCATAATTTGTAAACTAAAAGCGGAATGAGCCAGTTCCTCTTGAACTGGGAATCTTAAAATGGCAATGAACGGATATTTCTTTTTCCTTTTTTCCCTTCAAGTTCTGAGAAATTAATGTATAAAAGTATTTTTTTTAATTTCACGTTACAGCGTCCAAGCGTCAAGAAAGAATGGAGCAGCGAGTCCAATTTATAGAAAAACCATTCCCTTCCGTGTCCCAAAAGAACATGAATAATGGAGAGCATTATGAATGGGAAGCCCAAGATGTTGATGTATTTATTCCAACCCAATTCTGAACCCTTTCATCTACGGAATGGAGAATGGCTAAGCCTATCCCCTCGAATGTATTTGTTTTGTCTTGTTAGAGTGACGCAATGAAGGATATAAACATACATTCGTGAAATAAAAAAAAAGAACAGGAGGTGAAAAGGAATAAGCATCCGTTTTTACGTTGGTTTTCAAAACAGATAACGAGTCTTTTTCAAAAGAGTAGGTCTAGAGGAGCCACCCCTCTGCAGGAGTCCGGTCCTACTAGGATGGACGCACTTTTAGAATGTCTCATCCTTCCGTCCTAAAACAGACGTCTGAAAATGCCCTCGTGCTCCTCCTTTTGGGGGGAAGGGGTGTTCACGACAGGATTAGAAAGGGAGCGGAAAGCCGTCTGTTTAAAACAATCTACTTTTAATAGAACGTGTCATCGTCCTGTCAGCCGATTCAACCAAGTAGTGGGTAGTGATTTTTCAAAGGAATGGTGACAATGAATATATATATATATATATGAGACGTCAGATATTTCAGTAAAGTTCCAGAGTTAAGGCTGGTAAAACGGTTTATTAAACATTATCTTTAAGTTAAAATATAGAAGAGTGAGAATAGGAGAGAGGAGGGGAGACGGGTACAAAAATCAGCGTGGACTCATTAAGCAGTTCCAGTGGCAGAAGTCTCTCGATTTTCCATGTGCGGGTGTATTTACGCTCACCCCACCACGTGGTTTGCGAAGACATAACTCCGCCTCTCTCTTATCTCTGATCGAACCACACACATTTACCAACAGGACCCGCATCCGGGGCTACAAAGGCGTGGGGACACGTGTACACTCTAAATAACTCAGAATCGACGGCCTGATGTCTGACAAATAACAAAATAAATAAAACATAGCTCCAGAGCGCGCGTGGCAAGTATGACAGAAAAGCAAAACTTACAGTGAAAGTACCGCTTGAACAATACCCAAACTAGTAAAACCCAAATTACCTTTTTATACAATACATATATATTTACAATTTTAAATGAACGGTACTTCTAAGTACCGCCGGTAGATAAAGGGTTCATTTTTTTACTTTATAACTATTTCACACTCCTGTTTTATAGGCGCAAACTTGACGAGAGTGGACGACTGAAACGCAAACGAGCGTTCTTGCTCCTCCGAGTCAAAATGCATACTAAGAGCATTGCAAACTAAGCGAATGCATTCTAAGAGCATCAAAATGCATACCGTCGCAAGCGATGCGTCCCAGTGCTCATTCGGTGTAACGCGTTCTTGGATCTTTTGGCTATCGAGGGGTGTCACTGAATATTGGAGGGGGATGACGGATGCGCAGCTGCTACGTCCAACTGCACCTCCTGATTTTGCCACCGTCCGTTTTCGGAATGGCCTCCCACTATGGAAGCCCATTCAAAGACGCGTGGGCGTCCCAATCCGTTTTCGATTTTTGAAAAAAGTTCAAATGGAAGAATCGAACAGGATCATTCTAGATCTGCGCATGCATGAATAAGCTTAGGATTTGAAAAACCGTGAAAAAAATTCTGAGATGGTTCCAGTAAGGCTTTCTTTTCTTTTCTTTTTTTTTTTTTTTTCGGGGGGGGGGGGGAACAGCACGGAAAGCAAACTTCCATTCAAACAAACTCTGCTGAGTATAAACTAGGTCATCCATGTTAGTTTTGACCTTCCGAGTCTAAAAATCATGTAGGGCAATGGCGCTATTTTAAGGACGGCGACGCACCGTCTCGGTCACTCAAAGGGTTCAAGTCTGCAGTAGAGCACCCTTCCGTGTAGAGAGTCGGAAGGATGGGACTTTCCATCATCGAAAATGAACCACCGGTGGGCAGAAGCAAAAAGAAAAAATCTGATGTGTCCAACACATGACTTCCTTGCACGTCCATTAGATCAAAAATATTTTCGACGCACTTCCTCTAAACTTATTTGTTTGAAAGAGATAAAATATCAATAATAGTAAGGTTTAGCGATTTCTAGACAAATATTTCGATATCGCCAAGCTGAGTTCAATTTGAAAGATTTCCTTCTGACACTTTATTGGGCGATATTTCACCAAAAGCCGACAAACTTGAGATAGTCTGCGAGATTTTGGGGATAGCCAAAGTAGTCATTGACCACAGACTTTCAATGAATTGAATGCATCCATACACCTCAATGTATTTAAAGTCATTTGGCTCACCCTGTAAATAAATTCTCAGTCGATTGCTGTCAAAAAAGATATGGAAAACAGTTAGATATTACAATTGTTCTAAATACAAAAGTTAAAAAATCTACGGGCTAAAGTTTTAAGAGTTATATAAAATACGAAATAATTTTTGGCGCCAAATTTGGCGATATTTCGGCGAAACTCGTTAATGTCGACGACATTTGGCGAAATTTTAAGCATGAACCAAACATTGACAGATTATCGCCAAATTTGGCGACATTTCGCCAAAACTCGCCAAGAACGATGACAAATGGCGATACTTTGGGCATGGACCCAATGACTGACTATCGCCAAATTTGGCGATATTTCGCCAAAACTCGCCAAGGTCGAGGACAGACGGCGGGATTTTGGGCATGTACCAGACAATGACTGTCTACAGTTGTATTATATTGAAGATGTCCATAGACATTAAAGTACTAAAATTCTTTTCGGTGGTCCTGTCAATAAACTCTCCAGTAGATTGGAACCAAAAATCGAGATGCACAACTAGATGTTACAACATTCTTACATATGAAATTTCATAATAGTTTTTGAGATTTGAGAGTTAAATATGCACACACGTACACCAAAAGTCACCAAGCTTGGCGGCTTTTGGCATAGTTCTTGAGGGAGGCACGTGACCGTGGTCGGACCATCACCTAACTTATGTGGTAGGACGGTATTGTGCTTGAAATGGATAAATGCCCCTAAAATTGCCATTGACCGTAATGTATTGGAAATCTTTTGAGTGTTGCTGTAGCAGAACTATAAATGATAAAGACACTTTTTTTAATGGAGAAATTCATTTTCTAACTCTTTACAGCATACATCCCTTCTGAGTCGTTTGAAATAGCCCAATACCTCTAAAAAACGCTTTCATGAATTTCGGCCCATAGAGCGTAATGTATTTCGAATCTTTTGGGCGGTCCTGTACATAAACTATTCATTCGATTGCCACCAAAAGGGGAGGTGCACAACTAGATCATAGAACAATCCTAAATATCAAATCTCAACATTCTACGACCCATAGTTTTTGAGATATGCGAGTCACATACATACATACGTACGTACGTACGTACAGACGGCATGGAAAAACTGGCCACAGTAGACTCGCCGCTGGTCAAAATGAGTTGCAGACGCGTTAATAGGATCTTGCATGCTAGCCTACGATGAGATGCATCGAAAAAAAATTTTAAATTAAAATTTGAGGTAGTCAAAATCGGTTTTTTTGTCGAAATTTGCCCCCCAAAATTTTTCGGGATCACATTACTTCCTTATACTACGTACAAGGAAGTAAAAAGTGCAACAGTGGGTTCTTAGCTCCGAAAACGTCGGTCCATTTCTTACTTGGACCCTCAGACCGGTGAATGGGAGTCTGTCAGACGAATCCGAAATTTCGATGAAAATCCATTCACGAGAAGGGGATTCCGACGCATCCGTTTGTTCAACAGGGACCTACTTCATTATTTTATCGTATCACGATGAAAATCCCGCGACGAGGCACATCGATGGACACAAAAAGAGAGAACCAGCCTCCTCCGAAAAGACTGTGGGTCGGAGTTGTTTTTCCAGAGACAAGAGTGCTCCGAAGGAAAAACCCGCTTGACAGGCATTTCGGCACAAAAACAGAATACGGCTCGTGTGGTTTCGGCTTGTCTCTCAGCGCTCTCGCTAAAGGTACACGTCGCAAGATAGGGACACTTCGTGGCTAGGGACCTTATTCAAAAGCAGGAGGGGTTAGCCCAAGAGGGGATAGCAAGATATCCTTCCCCCTCCCTTCACCAAAAATAAGTTTCAAATTATGGATCGTAAGCTATAAGTCCTGCAGAAATATCGTTCATGGATTCACGATTTATTTCATAATAACCACCCCCACCGCTCACGGGCGACGTAAACTAGGGGGGCCGAGAAACACGCCCCCCCCCTCCAATGTTTCGTCTTGGGAGGACGTAGGGAAATCCAATAACAAACATAATAAAAAGTGTTATTTTTCATGTGTTTTTTACCCATTTGTTACCAACAGAATTCCTTTGAGCTCAACACTCACTGTTTCGAGATTTGCAATGGCGTAGTGTCGAATGTAAGAATGCACCCAATATTCCATGGGTATTCGGTTAGGCCGAATACTTTAATATTCGGCAACGGAATAGTAAACAAATTTCAATGTTCAACAATGGGTCAACAAAAACATATTTTTTACACCAGGAATGGAAGTTATAATAGAGTACAAAATTATTTCAATTTGAATTTCATTCGAAACCTTAGTGACTTCTGAGCCTTTTGACCCCCATTCCATCCAATAAAACCGACTAGAACCGAAGATACACGTAAAAGAGTTTTGTAAAAGTTTTCTATTGGAACGCATTTAAACTGCATTTTCTCAAATCGTATTTTTATGAACGATCCGTAAGATAAGAAAATTTCTAGGATTCCTAGCTTCACTAAACTTTGTATAATGATAACCGGGTATCGGCATCTATAGAATCAATTAATATAAAAGAGAGAAAAACACTTTTGAAATTTTTAGCAAAAATATAAAGGGAAAATAGGATTTTTTTCAAATTTCAATTTAAAATACAATTTTAAAATACTTCGTTTAAAAATTTTTCTTCTATATGAATTCATTCTATAGATATTGATACCAGTTATAACCCTACAAAATTTCGTGAAGATGCGATAGAAATTTTGCAATCGGATAGTTCATGAAAACGCAGTTTAAAGTGACCTTATTAGTGACCTTCCATAAGTGACCTTATAGTTTAAAGTGGCCCAATAGAAAGCTTTTATGAAACGCTTTTATGTGCATCTCCGTTTCTCGTTGGATTCATTGCATGAAATTGGGTTCAAAATGCTAAGAAGTGACTAAGGTTACCAATGTAATTAAAATTGAAAAATCGATTTTTTGAATACTTAATCCTCCTATCCCTAGTAGCACAACTAGTTCAAAAAACACGTTAGAAGCACAGTTAGAAACACGTTTTTCGACGTTAAAAGACGTGCTTTAAAAGCCTTTTGGACTCATTGTGCTACCAGGGATGACCCCTCAAAGCCCACCATTTTGGGACACCCTGTATAATTGGAAACACTTGGATATGTTAACACAAGTTTTACACCGCATGAAATATTGTGTAAAAAACTCATTCAATGAATCATTGCAATCAAAGTTTAATAACGGTTTCATAAGTTTAACAAATTTGGTGTTTGGCCGAGCATTCGGTTCGAAGGGTGACCGAATATTCGGTATTCGTCCTTCAGCAAAATAGGGTATTCGGTGCATCCCTAGCCGAATGCCGCACCCATCGAATGCTGTAGCACCCTCCGATCGTAAGCAATCACAGGAGGTGGAGGGGGGGGGGACAAAATTTTGAATGTAACATCGTTGAGCAGTTTAAGTAGTCATAATAGCAGTTCGATGATAATGCTATTGTTCCGATTTAATAAGTCAATGTTTACCTTCATGGGTTCGCATCCAATGTCCGAACTCAAAAACTACTGGGGATACTTTCTATCCGTAGAATTTAATTGTTAACTTAAAATTCGGCAAAGCAAATTACATTTTCTTAAATACCATCGTTTCATTGATAATAAAGGGTTTTCCATTAAGAGTAATACAATTAAAAAAAAAAAAAAAAGAATTATTCAGCGAGACACAATTTTTTTTATTCATTTATTTATTTATTTATTTATTGAAAGCTTACGTGATGTCATTCAGTATGAAAAATAATTTCGTTCATGTGAACATCACGACTTCTCTGTAGACCGCATTCCGTCGACCCCCTTTTCCATCCCTCTTTCACATACATGGGGTGTTATTTCACGAATAACCCATTCGATGTCGGTTTTGAATGGGTCCATTGTGATTGGATGATCGGCAAAAACTTGCGACTTAACCTATCCCCAAAGAAAGAAATCGCAAGAACTGAATGATGTCGTCCATGAATTCTTCTCGAAGTTCTCCGAGTATTCACGTAGGAACGCTGATTTGGACGAAACCATTTCAAAACTTTGTTCGAGCGTGTCTTTTTCCACGATTCAATGGCCAAGCATACTCAACACAAACGACGCAAGAAATCTCGAAAAAGAATACGCAGCGTCTTCATTCTAACCCTTTAAAATGGTATCATCCCTGTTGGAAAACCCTTTAAAAGACACACACAAAAAAACTAGGAGCTGAAAAGAAAAATAAATGGCTCCCGAAAAGGTTGAACTGGGTGATGATTGTAAAATTCTCCATGATCCGATGTTGATTCGAAACGGCGGCATGTAATGTTGGAGGGCAAAAACGTTTCCTGTTGTGGAAAATAGTTTCAAATTAGGCAATATCTGAATTTTCTTGATTTTTTTGCGGGGGGAGGGGGGGTATGACGGCCGCTCCCCTTGATCCTAGCAATTGTCGCTTTTGTAGGTTCGGTCCCAAATACCAGTAGCGTAGCCAGGACAACTCAAAAACTGGGATGCAATATAACCTACAAGAATCTATATGAAATATCTTTTTTTTGGGGGGGAATGGGCACCCCTTATTTTGCATAATACTGTTTGCATAATTCTTAAAAAACTCATACATCGGGTTTTAAATCTTTCCAGTTGAAAAAATAGACATTAGAAAAAAATGTAAAATAAAATAAGTTTTGCTTAGGTCCGTATCGTATCTGAACCTCCAATTTCTCGAGGGAACTTTCACGAATGAGATTTTTTTTTTTCATATGCTATGCTGACTCAATGGGGGTGGGGGGGGTGGCTGCATCCCCAGCAGCCCCTAGTGTCGTGAGTTTTCCGGGTACCTTCTTTCGGGCAGTGGGCGCAAGTTCTAGACAGAGTGCGGGAAAATTCAATTGTCTTTGACCCAGAAATCCAACCTTGTGAGAAAAAGAATAAACTTTCGATAACCGTTCACAACGTGTGCTTACAGTGTTCAGAATAACTGCTCGCATGTTGAGGTCATGTACCGTTCTCGAAATAAGCCTTAACCGTCTCGTCACCGAATTATGAAAAATCAGAGAAAAAAAATCTGTCTAGCATTGAATGCCTCTGAAATACTATTACAAATCATGCAAAAATATTTTTTTCTAATGTCGATTCATATTAGATTTTTCTAATATTCATTTCTGCATTTTCGAAGCATTTTGTTACGCTAAAATTAATTTAAAAGGATGCACCTATTAGGTAAAGGTTGAGGAATAAGAAAAAAACTATACTTACCTTAAAAAGAAAAAACCGTAAAAAAAGCGTCAATATTTTCTTAATTTTTCTCCTGAAACAATGAAGCGAAAACTGTAAAAAAGGATCTAAATGGACTCGTACTGCAATCTAGGCACGATGGATGCATCTAGTGAAGAGCCCCCTATACTTTCTACATGAATGAATGATATTGATATCACTGAAAGAAAAAAATACTCAATTCAATTGTTTTCTCTCTCAATATTGCTATTGGAAGTAGGAGCCTCCTATGAGGTTCAGGGTGACGAGAGGGTTAAAATAAATTTTGTTGACATTTTACAAACTGTACCAGAATCCATTTCAAACGACGGAGTCGATATTTCGATCCAAATGTCCGTCCTATCTCGAGTCGTCCTTTCTCCTGTACGATTTTAAACGAGTTTCAGTCGTATCGAAAATTCGATGTGAAAAAATGTTCATCCAAAACAATATTCTACGCATAGGTTGGGAAAGCAGAATTTAACTATGCGGTGGGGCTTAACTATGCTAATGGATAAATAAATAAAACAGTATCGATCCTGGAGGTGCCTAATGATGCAAGGTTTAAAAGGAGTGCAAACTTCCAAATTTTAAAAGAGAAGTTTTAGACACATAAATTAATATACGAAGCCGAGTTGGGCCTCCTTCCCTAAAATGTTAGTTGAGCTCAACGCTCGACCTAAAGGATCGACTCAAATAGTGAGTGGAAAGTCCAACCCACTCGGCTCGGATCAATTAGTTTTAGTTTTCTGTTCATCAAGCACTCATTGAATGGAACTGAAATAGTCGAATCTACAACTGAAACGGATAGTTGTTCGTTGGAGGTTCAACTGACTCATCTCAATGAGTTGAACGGGAAACCATCACTAACGTAGCTGAGCTGCTTCGTTAGACTTTCCACTCAAAACTAACATAGTTTGATGGTAGTTTTCAAATAACAACTCATAACTACTGGGACCGAGAAATGAAGAACGTTTTAAAACTTTTTTTCATATTAAAGTCATCAAAACTGAATGAAGTTGCAATAATAATTAGGTTAAAAAATTATTTCTTAATAATCGAATTGCGTCCATTTTGATTATTTTACGTTGAGTCCTAATAAGCCAGAATTCTCGAAACAGTCCTTTTAAAGACAAATAATAATAGAACAGAAACGAATACTTTGACACTGCTTTTTAATTGAATATCTCGCGACTATTATACTGTTTTCTATGAGCACATGCAGTGTTGGTAAGCTCTATGGGACGAACATAAGCAAATATGTTTCATGGAAATGGGTTGTCACACGTTGCAGAGGTAAGTTGTCACTCTAAGACTACCTACCCCGAGTAATAGACCGAGGTACCGAAAATATTTTTATCGAAACAAAGGCAGGACTATTACAGTAAGTAGGCTCAATAAAGTCCATTTTAAATTTGCTGAGTCATAATTTATGCATGATAATACATTTTTATACTCATAAGAAAAAAAAATGTATTGAATATCATGAAATGGGGTACTTTTCATTTGAATTTTCTATCCCCTATTCATGCATTTAAATCCTCGATTGTGTTCATTGTAAGAGAATGCAACTTGGAACAACACGCGAAGCCATGAACTATATATATGTTTCATTCAATTGGATAGGCCTACCCATAGGCGCACCCACGGAGGGGGCTATGGGGCCTGAAGCCCCCCCTAAAAGTTAGAAGTGAAAAGCTTTAAAAATATGAAAATTGTCGCTAATGAATTAATTTTTTTTTTAGTTTCTTTTTTTAATTGTCTTCAAATTATTTCTAACCAAAAAAGACATTTATTTTAAAAAGTTTTTAAATAAATGCTTACTTACAGTTAGTTGAAACACTGTTACACGCGGTTACAACGTCGCTCAAAAGATCAGATAATTATTTATGACTTTATAATGAGTTACATTGCTCGTGTTCTTTGGGACAGTCAAGTGGTACCGAATATTTTGACGTTATAAGAGAGTTGTAACTAACCGAGGTCACTATGACCGAGTTCAGCAGTATTTGTATATAGCCCAGCCCCCCCTAAACTAAAATCCTGGGTGCGCCACTGGGCCTACCTAATAATGGACCCATCATTCGCCACTGTTATACGAGGTGGTCAGAATCGAAACACCCCTATTGTTGAGCTCTACAGGCATCGTACCACTCAGTGTAAAGGGTCCAAAATGGTTGAACGAACTATTCAAGACACGTTGATAATGGCTTATGCGAAAACAAAGTAGTTCTAGAAACACCGATAGAGGGCACTGCAGAACAGAAAATACGCTGAAAAGACAACATAAACGCGTGAGTTATGGAATTTTTCCTTTTTAATTTTTATGGCCAATATGAAAACAATCATTCAAAAAAGGGGAGAAACTTCGATTTCGCACTGTAAGCAGACGCATTTGCATAAACCCACGGTTTACGGTTTATTCAAAGTGGCACCTGTTGGTGGAACAGGGAGGTGTAGAGACCCACGCACATTCATTGGTAAAGAGCTTTTTGATTATTTTGCCCAGTAGGCGGATCAGGTTGTCTCATCCCGAGTTTGAATAAAAAAAACAACGATTTTTTTCAGTAGGAAAAAATGTTTACTGGTTTTTCATGCGGACGCGAATATAAGACAACATACGACTCATTTATAGGCTACGAATATTGTTTGAATAGAAGTGTTATGAGTAGAGTTATTTGTAAGCATGCGAAAAGCCCTTTGCTTCTCGCCGTCAAAGCCACCCTTCATGATGCCTATATATTTTGCGCGTGGTTGTTTTGTTTTCCTTTCACTAAAATTCAACTTTCAAACTTGGTTTAGATAGGAGGGTATACCCCTCGCAAGCGAGCGTATTAAAGTGGGACGAGGAGTCCCGTGCCCCCTCCGATAATGGGAAGCGATTATTCATAAACATCTATTTTAAAACAATTACATGAATTCGAGTCACCATAAGGCTTAAAATACCGGACCTCCCGAAATGGAAACTTATTTCCGCTACTGTCCTCGCAGGTACTCCATTGCCCATGACTGACGGACAGGCAAATCGAAATCATAAGCATACTTCAATTTTGTTAAACAATTCTTTCATACTGACGTTCATCCAGAAGAGCAAGAATCTTTCAAATGATTCTTGACCACACCGTGTTCGAATTTGACAGCTTTACTGGGAGGTCGGAAAGTGTCGAACGTGTTAAAGCTGCCGATATCGCGTGTACTCACAGATATAGGAATCTCCAGATCGAGAATACGAGAGAAAACGGGTTGCCTCCAAACGGTAGCCATGATAGTGACACGAACGCGAGTAGAATGGTATTGTAACTTAAATTATAATGGTATTTTCAATTATTTCAGAGCACTCTGTATTTTAAAAAGGACTCGTATCGAACTATTTGCCCTCGAACTTATTTTTCTAAAGTAATACAATGAATGTTCTATTTCACATCGACGGCAGCCATGATAGTGGCAAAAATGGGGTGCGTTTTCGGCAACAAAAAGAGCACGATTAGGAAGATAGGATGAGCAATCTAAGAATTCCTAAATCTAAGCGCGTACTACACTGCTCTCTAAAAAAAGCTCGTGCTCGCCTGAACGACTTCTCTAAAATTCTTGGATTCGCAAACTCATCCACTCGTTTTCCTGCAAAAATTGGAACAGGTGCGATGAGGGGTCCTAGTTTCTCTCGAATTTAAGAAGGACTTTTGCTTATCCAGTTTCGTTGCCTAAGGGATCCGTTTGTTTACCAAGACGTCGTCCAAGGAACTGTAAACAAAACGAGTCAGAAAATAAATATTCCAAGTACAACCACACGCTGTTGTGGCGCCTCCCAATATTATATATACTCCTTGTGCAGGACGGGCATCCCCCCCCATTCTTATTGATATTGCTGACGCCAAGGGTGTTCGGCACCTAACAGAAAGATCGAATCGACTCTGGCTTTCTCGGTTTCGAGGCATTTTATAGGAGACTTCCATCAACATTTATGAGTGGTATGCACCCACTCAAAAAAAGATTCCAGAGTGTCAGTTTTTTCCTAGAAACCGTCCAAGCCAATATCTGTGTTTAATCTACGCAGTCAGAGCCTGATTAGGACCAACAGGGGCCCCGGGCATAGATGAATTTGGGGGCCCCCCCATCTATGAAATCTGTTTTATTTTTCATAAAATTTTTATATAAAAAGAATATTTCAGAACAACATTTGATATTGGGGGCCCTTTCGAGCCGGGGGGCCCTGGGCAAAGTCCCGATTTGCCCATGCGATAATAAGGCTCTGCTGTAGGACACTGCGTAACGCAGTGTTCTACAGCAATGATGTAGAATTCAGCAGGATCGTGCGACCCGATATCGAGACAACACGCCCCAAAAGCGCAGATGATCCAGGTAGGCACAAAATGTCACTTTCATCAGATTAGGAGCATCTTCGAGCGTTCGTAAACCCTCCAGTAGCGTCACTCGTGCAAATAGTTTGAGCTTTAAGCAGTCTTAAATTCTCAGTTTCAAACCTAAGCAGGTCGATCATCGTTCTTAAAGTGAATTGAGTGCATTCAGTGGAAAAACTCAATCATCCGAGACAGCCGGCCAGTCGAATACGTTTTCTATTAGTCTAAGAGCCAGTGACCGCCAGACCTTCGTCCTAGTATAAAAGCTGAAACTTTCTCGGCGCATACCCCCCCAACAAAGGTAGGAACCATCGGCCACTCTAAAGTTTGGAGGATCGTGGCTTTGGCAGGTAACACGTGGCAAAGGTGTATAAAATTTTCGTCCTTTCATAAGCTTCAATTTTTTATAAGCTCTTCTTCGCAGTACTTGAAATCACTGGATCCCTTGCCAGACACTTTTTCATCGTGGCAAACACCCGCCAGACAACCTCAAAGTCGTGGAAAACGGTTGTGTTCGTAAACTCCCGCGACGAAGTACGTCAAGCTGTCACAAAGTGCCAAGCCCATTTTAGACTGCTCCTTCTGAACTTTCTGACGATGCTGCGGCGCGCTCGTCATAGAATGACGTCTTCCATGACTTTGAGGTTTGTCTGGCGGGGGTTTGCCACGATGGAAAAGTGTCTGGCAAGGGATCCAGTGATTTCTAGTACTGCGTAGAAGAACCTATAAAAAAATGAAGCTTTATGAAAGGGCGAAAATATTCTGGCATTTTATACCCCTTTGCCACCTGTCACCTGCCAAAGCCACGGTCCTCCAAACTTGAGAGTGGCCGATGGTTCCTAGCTCTGTTGGGGGGTATGCGCAGAGAAAGTTTCAGCTTTTATACTAGGACGAAGGTCTGGCGGCCGCGGGCTCTTGCTCTATATAGTTTGTTTGCAATTCCTCCGAAGGCCTTTCCGGTAAACGAACGCATCACCCAGGGAAAGAAAATGAACAGAGTCGTTCTTAAACACGAAAGAAAATTGCACCACCGATCACAAGTGGATGCGTTTAGGAACGCAATGTATGTTTTGCTCTGTTTTGTCATCCATTCTCGATGTGTCTGCAAAAATTGGATGTTTAAACGGAGATTTGGGAAACGGGCGAAGAAAAAGACCGATGACATGGTGTTGACCTAGACATACAATCAGAATTGGAAGCGTTTTAAAAAGTGGGCGTCCCTTCAAGCAGTCTCGATTTTGAGTGACGCTTTCCATTCTGGGGGTCCGAGTCGGGCGAATTCATTGTCCTGTCCCGAGTACCTTTATGAAGATGTCTCGCCCATCGACCCTCCTCGTTTTAAATGCGTGCGCAAAACTTTACTGTTGTGGAGGGCCCATCGAGAGAGAGAGAGAGACAGGGAACATGTGTCACCCCGTGCGTGCCGCTATCGATGATCGCGCGCGTACGTATTGGATTTTGGACCCCTCCAGCAAAGCGCTGCGACGTTTTCGTCCCCGTTGAATAATAAGCGCATTACGCTCTTAAATCACCCTATTAATTACCTCCCGCGAAACTTTCATCATTGTGGCATATGAACTCCATTTCATCTGGCGGAGGAGAAGAGCGGTTCACCCCCCCCCCGCCCCCTCTCCCTGTCCTCTGTGGTGGAGTGGTGGTGGTGGTGGTGGTGGTATCGGTCGTTTCCCATCCGAGCACGGAGATAATGAACGTTTTCTTGAAAAATCACGGAACGCCGTGAAAAATGGTCCGGCCGTGCCTCTGGGTTTCCGTGATCACCTCTCGCAGGACGATTAATAGACCCGTCTCAGGCTCATCCCCTTTCTCGGTCACTTTATCGGACAAAGTTCTACAGCACGCAGAACAGATTCTCCTCCCCCCCCTACCCGCTTCTACACGTCTCGCCCCCTCCACCCCGTTTTAATTTATAAACGCGGGTAAATGCATTGGCTTCCGTTATAGCACACGGGGCGAAGTAGTTAATAACTTGACGGGGCGCGAAAGCACAAGTTTACGTGTTAAGGCGCCATTAGTCGAGGGCCCTGTCGCCACCTTAGTAGTATAATAAAGGGGGACGCTGGAACTCCCCCCCCTCCCCTCCGCCGACGTCGCTTGTGCGCGGGACCCCCTTAATTGAAAACCGTTTTCAATTATAGGTAGCATCGGCACCGGCTCCCACGTTCACACACACACACGACGCTGTTTTGCGAACGGGGGGCGCCCCGGCGTTTATTAACAACTTCTGCCTCTTGCTTTTAAATGCCGGGGGAAGATAAATTTTGAACCCGGATAATAAAAAAAAAAAGGAGCTTGTGCAGGTAGGTAGGTAGGTAGGTGCGGAAGGGGTAGTGTGCGAGAGAATAACTGCCTACCGACTGCTGCCACTTCGCAACAAGAAAAAAAAACCACGAAAGATTCCGATAATTCTCTCTCCTCCTTCTTGTTCTTCGGAGGTTTTCTATTTAAATCGCGTCACAAGGGGAAAGTAAACACGGAAAACTGTGCTTTTCAGGGTCGGAATGAAAAATGGAAAATGCCTCCCCCACCTTCCTTTAAAAAATAAAAAAAAAGTGAGTGGGTTTTTTTTTTCTGTCTCTTTTCCATACAGGGTCTTGGAATGGAAAGGAGGGAGGCCATGCAAAAGCAGTATTCCAAAGACGAGTCCTAGATCTATCGTGTTGTTTATGGATCTATTACACAAACACACGCTCGGTTCCTAAAACTTATCAGTGTTATACTGACAGCGCGGTCAAAGACGCGCAGAAACGGGCAGACGGACTTGACCGACACCTCCTAGACAGAGAAGGCCTGAGAACAGAAGCTTTCACGTCATCACTCGGTCATCTAACAGGACGTCCTCCCAGTTTTACTTTCCCAAAGTAAAACTATTTACAATTTCGGGTGAAAGATACACATTTTAGAAAATACCTTAAGTTGAAGATCAAAATTAAAATACCTTTCCGATAAAAAATAATTTATGAGGATCGATTTCTATATCCTATTATAGAATGACTGATGGTTAAAATTTCCTCTTTGTAGTAAAATTAAATTTTCTGTCTTCAATCATTCCAATGTTTTAGGCTGGAGTCCATTCACCACACACTTTGAAGAGTTTTACTTTGTGAAAATAAATGTGGGACGACGTCATTGGAGGGGACCTAGGGATGACGTAAAAGTGTCTGTTCTCACACACTGTATGGGTAGGAAGTGTCGGCTCGACACCAAACAGTTCGCTACTTGTTTTCTCGTGTTATGGGTAGAACAACAGTTGAAGGATCAGGGACTGATTTCCGACAGGGAATTCGGGGCAAGCGCCCTCGCCCCCAGCAGAAAGGCTCCCCCAAATTATGTTTAAGTTTAAAAATTTGCACATTTTGGTTCTAGAGGCAGAGAAACTAACTTTGCGAGACGTAGTACTCATACTAACGAATTGGTTACTATTTCATAGCGCTTGCAATTCTATCAGCAACTTTCTCTAGCTAAACGGTAGAGTCTCGGGTAACCCTTCAGCGCAAACTCATCATGCAGGCGTGGCTTATGTAGTGACGTAAGCGGATCGCGAGGAAACCATAGAGTTGCTTTCCAATCGGAACAGATCCAGCCAATAGCCCCTTGAGTGAAATGAAGTGAAGTGGAGCTCCATACCGCTCTCAATAAATTCTCTGATATAAGTATTAGGAAAATAAATAGAAAAATCTGGAGAGACTTCACTCGACAGTCCGAGCACTTACGATTAAGATCATGACCCAGAATTTAAATAAATTTTAGTCGATGAATCATTCAGCAAAAAGAAATAGTTTTTATCAATGGGAGCTCAATCGAATGGACCGTTTAAACGCTAGCGCACTTTCAAGAATTTCCTCCCATATTGTAAAAGAAATCTGGGTCGTAGCCCTGTAGAAAAACTATAAGTCCTATACACACCCCAATCCATACCGGTCTTGCGACGGTGGTTTATAACCTATAGACCCAATGGGAGCTCTATAGGTCCCGTCTCTCTCTCTCTCTCTCACACACACACACACACACACACATTCACAAGCATATACAGGGTTGTCCAAATTAAACTTCCCCAACTCAGAGGCCTGTGCAGGATGTTGTATGAGTCATAATGTAATGAAATTTTGAAAACAGACACTTCAGATTTCGCGCTCGCGATTTATTAAAAAAAAATATTAGTACAAGACGTTGCCGATAGGTGGCGCTGTAACACTATTCATTTGCCTATTGCAATAACGTGATTTGCAGAAATAAAGCTTCCGAGCCACGTATCCAAAAGAGAGCCCTACAAAAGTGAAAGACAGGCGCTGCACAGGCAGTTGTTTCCAGCTCGCGGATGCACAATGGCGGCTTTGAAAGACAAAGCTCCGTGAGTGGAACTTTTCTACCAGAATGACGAGAACTCCTGCGCTGGGATAAGAGCATTCCGTCGGCTCAAGAACTTACGCCGAGGACCCTTGACACCCCGCGCTTTACGAGACAGGATGAAGTTCGAAAGAACCGGACAGCTGGTTATTTTACCAGGTAGAGGACATGTGGATTCTGCACGCGTTCAAGACGTTGCTTTGGCGGTCGTGGACGCCGCTAGCCAATCGCCACAGGGTGTTTTCTCAGTGTGCCAACTGTTTCTCGTGGTGTTGAACATCTGTGGAACGTCTTGTTGATCTGAAGCGCCACCTATCGGCAACTTCTTGTACTAATAATTTCTGTTTAATAAATCACGAGCGCGTGATCTGAAGTGTCTGTTTTCAAAATTTCATCCCATGATGACCCATACAACATCCTGCACAGGCCTCTGAGTAGGGGAAATTTCATTTGGACAACCCTGTACATACGTCTCGTAAAAATAGCATCCATGAATTCGGAAGACCTCCAAACGTGTCCGTACACCCAAATCTCGAAGTCTAATTTTTTTCATGATGACACTACTTTTCTTACAGGGTACAAGTTCAGAAAGTAAAAATACTGTGGAATATGTTACTTGAAAAATATGGAACGAAATGAATGATTGTAAATCTATATAAATAAAATTAGACTTGTCTGTACATTTCTTGGAATTCAAAAATTTTGCGATTTCTATCAGTTTCAAGCACCCGGGAATCCGATGCGACCCTCAAAAAAAAGTTTGTCTGCCTGTCATTCTGTCGTTCTGTCATTCTGTCCGTGACGCTTTTTCTGTTTAAGCATCACGTAAAAACGGCTGAAGCGAATGATGTGAAATTGGGTGTCATGATAGGTGGTCACTCAACTTAAAACATAGGCGTCGAATTTTTAAAAATTTTCATTAGATTTTCAGATTTTGCGAAAATCATTTCAAACTGCGTAAATTTGTGTTCGCACATCACGTAATAACTGCAAAGGTGAAAAAATGATATTGGGTGTCATGATAGGTGGTCACTCACCTTAAACTATAAGCATCTAATTTTAAAAAATCGATCCGATTTCGAGATTTTACGAAAATCGTTTAAAACTGAGTGAATCTTTGTTCCCGCATTACGTAATAACGACAAAAGCGAATGATATGAAATTGGGTCACAGGATAGAGGGTTGCTCAACATAAACTATAGGTATCCAATTTTTTAAACATTTTCATTAGATTTTGAGATTTTGTGAAAATTCTCTCAAAATACGTTTCTATTTCTTCAAATATCACGTAATAACAACTCATACGAATGATACGAAATTGAGTGATAGGATAGGTAGTTGCTAATCTTAATTTATAGGCGTTGAAACTATTTTGATTGCATTTGGAGATTTTGCGAAAATCGTTTTAAAATGCTGAAATTTTGTTCCAGCATCACGAAATAAAGACTGCAGGGAATGAAACGAAATGGGGTGACAGGATAGGTTGTCACTCCACTTCAATTCTAGGCTTCCAATTTTTCAAAGATGTTGATTAGATTTTGAGATTTTGCGAAAATTATTTCTATATTCGTCAATATTCGTTCGCGCATCCCATAATGACGACTCAAGCGAATGAAATGATATTACTTAGTGACTCTCTTAACCTGTAATATTTTAACAATACATGAAAATTATAACTTCACTTTCTTTACTTTGGCAACCTACTCCATCCATTCTGTGTACTCCTACCATCTGACGAAAGTTCTTGCTTTTTGGAAATTTGCATTCACTAACCCGTCAAGGACGGGTACTTCAGCTAGTTAAATAATATCCGTGAAATATTATTATCCTACATGATATTATTGCCTACCTTATTAGGTTGTTCAAATGAAAAGGTACAAAACATCGTAACAGTTAACATTTTGCCTATGCCGCTATGGGGAAACGCAGCGAGGCATCTAGGGACGCCATTGGACTCTTTGACGTAGATAGGAGCATGCAGGGGGCCAGCAAGAGAGAACAGAAGCTCTTACAAAAAGCACCCTCCTACGTTCAAGGGACGTGGTAGTGCGTCTGAGGACACGATGGCGTTCATGTTGCAAAATTCGACGATTGAGTGGCAGCGGGACGTCATCCGATTTCTGATAGCGGAAGGTGTTAAACCGGCCACTATTCATCGCCGGAGGGTGACCGCATACAGGAAAGACTGTGAGAAACTGGAGTGTCCGTTTTCGCCAAGGAACTGCTCGATCATCCGCCCTACAGTCCGGGCAGGTCGCCCTGCGATTTCCATGTGCTGGGTCCCCTGAAAAGAACATCCGAAAGGGAAGCGCTTCCACTCGGACGCTGCGAAGGACACAGTCTCGTCAGGGTCTCGGGAATTCTGGGAGCGAGGAATCCTTCGGCTCGTAACGTCAATGGGAGGGTTGTGCACAGGCCCATGGTGAATACTTAAATACCGTGTTTACTCGCGTAATAGTCTCATCCCCGTTTTGAAGCACACACAAAAAAATAGCTTTAGAGTTACAATATTATGTAAATTTTCCCTAGACTGTCGCACCTAGTCTTTCAACATGAAAAATGGGCAAAAAAAGCTCGACTATTACGCGAGTCAATTCGGTAATTGTGCACATTATTTTTTTTAAATGAATTAGGAAATGAGTCATAAATGTTACGCGTTCTATTTCTGCCTTTCCAGAAAGGGCTTCTGTTCATGGGCCCTAGCTCTAAACTGTTCTAAAGCGCAGAGTGACCCACCTATGAATATCATCATTTTGCTGTACTAAAAGTTTTAGTTATTAAATGCCTGTTAGTTCAATGAATGACTGAAACTATTAACAATTGATTAATGACTAAGAGAGGTGAGAAACATTCCTAAACCAATAATCTGCCAGTTAACAAGAAATTACATAAAATTATTAGTTTAACATAAATTTGAAAAGTTTAACATAAATTTTAATGAAAATAATAAAATGTAAAAGTCATTTTACGTGAAATGCACTCGTTTTACCTTTTTAAATAGAACGGCTCTTTCAAAGTAAAATCATTTGTTTTGACAAACTGACTTGGTTAAATAAAAGAGATTATTTAAAAAATAAATAACTATAATATAATAACTATAAGTAATTCAATCTTGAATAGGACACAACCATACGATTGCAAAGTTACCTACGGCGTAAAAATCGCGAAATGTAAATTTTGAACGTTTTTTTGATAATGCTTTTGTATTTAGGTATTTCAATTAGGGGTTTCCCCCCCCCTTCATGTTGTGAAAGCTGTCGATTCAAATAACCCTGGTACAGACACTATCTTTTCTTTTTATCTCTTGTTTTTAATTTCATAAAAATTTGGGGAGTGAGGGGGCAGATGAAACGGACCGTTTCAAAACTCTGATTTCATTAAATGATTCCCCCCCCCAACTGCCGTAAATAGGCATCGATTGCTGTGAAATTTATGTATGTTATTTGTACGTACTGTATCATGCGTCCCATTTAAAATGGCGTATGTAGCATTTATAAATCTGGTACTTACGTATTATCCCGGCGGTTCGCCAAGACGAGCGATTTTTGGTCAAAATAAATGCCGGACACATGAAATTATGAATGGTTTGGAATACGATGGGCAACACTTTGCCTGCACATTGGACGAAAAAATAGTTTGGCGGGAATGACCGCCGGGATAATACGTAAGTACCATAAATCCTTTACAGGAGCACCCATAAGAATTCGAATACGGACAGTTATACGGACACAGCGTATTTTATGGATATTCGGCTGTTTCAAACCAAACAAAATTAACATAGGTTATTCAGGATTACGAAAGAATGCTCTCCGTAGAAAACAGCCTTGGTAAAATGGATAGCTCTCCTTCTGGAGCCCTCTAAAGAATTCCAATACAATACTGTCTATGAAAGTTCAGAGACAACTCATCCATTTCAAGCACAGCTATACAAATCTTTGTGGCAGCTTATACTTCATTTTTACTCTGGAAATTTATTGACAGGGTCTCACAAATAATAATTTAATTTTTTTTTACAGTGTCTCATAAATAACATTAAAAAGGGTGTACTGTGTTTTTTGAGTTTATACCCGAAATCTCGCCAGATTGGGCGCATGAATATTGCTGTGTAATAAAGTGTTTCATAATCGATAGGATTAGCGTGATTTTTTTCTTCTAATAAACGTTTCTGAGATTGTTTTAAAAGCTTAAATTTATAAAGAAGAGTGATTGCAGTACTTACAAGCAACTGAAGTTTGGCCATGGTTAAGTCGCTAAGATTTAGATTTTTAAAAACGTGAACCCTGTTCCTCAATTGTTTGCTTGAATGAATGTTACTCTACATTAAACTACGAAAAATACATTCTAAAAAGTATTGAAGACAAAATATTTTCACAAAACTTTTTTATCGCATTTTTTACTATTGCAGTTTTTAGAATTTATTCATTTACTAGCAGCGAAACCCGGCGTTGCTCGGGTTAAAATACACCGCATGTTGAATGGTATAAAAGATATTTAAGGATCCATTTTTAACGTAGATAATATAGATTTCTATCTTACATATCGAGAGACTTATTCGACCATGAAACATGCGGTGTATAGAAAGTATTCCTGCTGATATGGCAACAGACGATAAACATTAAATTTTAATATTTTATTGGAGTTAAAAACTGTTGTTTAAGTTACTTTGTTAGTGTTTGTCTAAAGTATTTGAATTCGAAGCTTATTGAGTATAAAAAACGAAAGATAATGTTTAATACTAATGAATACACTGAAATGGTGTTACTTTACGGAGAATTTCATCGGAATAAGCGAGAGGCTGCGAAGCAGTATGCTATAAAATTTCCGAATGACAATCACCCATCGCAATGGATCTTCACTCGACCTGACATTTCTAGAAATTTCTGGAACATTCCCTATCGATTTTAACAGTTGCACACAATTTGGAACTTTCTAGATCATTCCAGAAATTTTTAGAACTTTCTAAAACATTCCATACCGATTTTAGCAGTTGCAGACATTTTGTATCTTTCTAGATCATTCAAGAAATTTTTCGAACTTTCTAGAACATTCTGGATTGTTTTTAACAGTTGCAGAAATTTTAGAACTTTCTAGATCATTCCAGAAATTTTTAGAGCTTTCTATATCATTCTGGATCGATTTTAACAGTTGCATACATTTTGGAACTTTCTAGATCATTCCAGAAGTTTTTAGAACGTTCTAGAACATTCTGGATTGTTTTTAACAGTTGCAGAAATTTTAGAACTTTCTAGATCATTCCAGAAATTTTTAGAGCTTTCTATATCATTCTGGATCGATTTTAACAGTTGCATACATTTTGGAACTTTCTAGATCATTCCAGAAGTTTTTAGAACGTTTTAGATCATTCTAAATCGATTTGAACGGTTGCACACGTTTTGGAACTTTCTAGAACTTTCTGGAAATTTTTAGAACCTTCTAGAACCTTCTATATTGACTGTAACAGTTGCACACATTTTGGAGTTTTCTAGGTCATTCCAGGAATTTTTAGAACTTTTCAGAAGTTCTCATGAGTTAGAAAAGGACAGATATATATATATTTTCACATTTTCGCAACCCACAACCATCCACCACGACCCAACTCCCTTACTTTCACCGTGGGGCCAAGGGGTATTTACCACCCCAACGGGAAGTTAATTCGAGTGGGTGGTGATAGAGAAAACCCTGTCTTTACAAACGAACATTAGCATTATATATCTTATAAATAAAAATGAAATTCTGTTTGTTTGTTTGTTTATTTGTTTGTTTGTTTGTTTGTTTGTTTGTTTGTGGATTTGATTCGTATACAAATCCACAAAAATGGACCTATCGGCCTGAAATTTAGCACAGATATGTAAAATAATATAGAATAAATCACAGTCCACTTTAAAACTTTGAAAGTCCACCCGTTCCCGGAATTTAAGAGATTTTTTATGCTCTTCACGCAAAAATCTTTCCGTAATTGTAACCCCTGTAGTGAAAAAAGTGTGAAATAAGGATCGTGATTGCCATGTGTGGCGATTTTGCCGAATAAAATGTCGTTCGTATACAAATCCACAAAAATGGACCTATCGGCCTGAAATTTAGCACAGATATGTAAAATAATATAGAATAAATCGTAGTCCACTTTAAAACTTTGAAAGTCCACACGTTCCCGGAATTTAAGAGATTTTTTTATGCTCTTCACGGAAAAAGCTTTCCGTAATTGTAACCCCTGTAGTGAAAAAAGTGTGAAATAAGGATCGTGGTTGCCATGTGTGGCGATTTTGCCGAATAAAATGTTTTAAATTCTCAAAGTAAAAATAAAAGAATAATAATGATTTTTTTTTTTGTTAGTTTATATTCGTAAGGTTATTTTTTTTAAATTATAATATCGTGTGCATGGGAAATCAGAGCAGGAATGTAATGCTTTACACGCAAAACAATAAGAATTGAAGATTTCCGAGGCTAATGTGTAAATTTTTTTAGTTTGGCAAAAAAATAAAATGGCTGAAATATGGATTTTGAGTAAGTGAGTTCTAGCGGTTGGCACAGTTTTCGGCTTTGCGCAATTTATTGACAGCTTAAGGAAATAGATTTTTGAAAACAAGTGCAAAGGTTTTATTAGAATACAGCGTTAAATTTTAATGATCCGTGAAGAAATAATGCAGTTATTAAGGGATTTCAAGCGATCTAACTTCAGAATTCTCGCCAATTGAGTACATTGATTTAAGTTGGGGGAATTCCACCAAATTTCAGAAAATTTAAATCTTCTCATTTAGTACATCGGAGTAACGATGAATAAAACACATTATAGTTGATAATTTAAAAAAAAATCGGCTGTATGAAGGAATTCCAATTTTCAAATAAATGCGTGCTACTCTTTAGCGGCCGAACCATTTCCCATATTGATTGCTGCTAAGTCAATGCTTCGAATGATTCCCTGAAAATACTCTTGCAAAATGGCGTATGTTGGCACTTTGGCGAGGCTTAGATTTGAAACTGGATTTTATTTGAGACTGGTATATATAATAACACTGGTGCCGATAAAAATGAATGTTGGTATGTGTTTATGAGGTTGAAAAACTCCAGCACCGTTGCACGATGAAATTTGGTTCACCTAAGTCTTTTATGATGGAGAAGGTTTTTATGCTATTCCTTAACTTGCCACTTGGTGCCGCAGCACAACGTTGAATTCTATTCCGTTTAGCCGTTTGCTATGCGAATATCGTCCAACCGATTTCGATGAAATTTGGTACACGCGAATATTGGAACACGGAGAATATTTTTCACTATCCATTTTGCTGTAACTTGCCGCTAAATGGCGCTGCAAAGCATCAACTTCTATACCGTTCGACCGATCGGCATAAAAATTTTTATACTTACACATTTGAGCACGAAGAATATATTCTAACTGCGTTCCTTTTGATGTTACTCACCACTAGATGACACTGCAATGCATTTTTATTTTAACTCGCCACTAGATGACGCTGCAGCAGGCCAAATTCTTGACCATTCAAACGGTCGCTATGAAAATCAGTATACATAGCTATTTGAACAATGAGAATATTTTGGCGTTATCCATTTTGCTATAACTCGCCACATGACGGCGCTGTAGCAAATCATTACTTTAATTAACTACTAGATGGCCCTGCAGTGTATCACTTTTTGACTGTGCAAATGATCGTTATGAAAATTGGTATGCATAGTTAGTTGAACACGGTCGCTATGAAAATCAGTATACATAGCTATTTGAACAATGAGAATATTTTGGCGTTATCCATTTTGCTATAACTCGCCACTTGACGGCGCTGTAGCAAATCATTACTTTATTGAACCACTAGATGGCCCTGCAGTGTATCACTTCTGGACTGTGCAAATAATCGCTATGAAAATAGGTATACATAGATATTTGAACACGGGGAGGAGTTTGGCGCTATCCATTTTCCTATAACTTGCCACTAGATGTCGCGTCAACACATGAACTTCAGGACTGTCCAGCCGATAGTCCTGAAGATTCGTATACATCGATATCTGAATGCGAAAAATATTTTCGACGTATCCATTTTGCTAAAACTCGCCACTAGATTGCGCTACGCCGCATGGCCTTCTGCACCGTACAAACGATTGCCTTGCAATTCGGAATGCATGATTATTGGACACAATATAACGCGATATTCACTTTGCTATATCTGTTTATTACAATGAATAGTAATCACCACAAATCGTAATATCAAAAAGTCCATTCATTCCCGTGCGAAGAACGGGTACTTCAGCTAGTATATATATATATATATATATATATATATATATATATATATATTATGTTTATTTTTATGTTATTTCTCTGCATATAATTTTAGTCCGGATGTACTTCCGGATATTTTTAATATCCGGCCTATTGGCCGGATGGGCTGAATGCAGTATGCTCGCCGGATATCTGTTGCATCCCTAGTGAGAAGGACAGCATTTGTGAAAAGCTTCTGCACTAAGCGGACTGTTATAAGCCCGTTATATTGTCTGATTGTGCTTGGGAATTTTGTACAGCAGATGGTTCGACGAAGTTCTAGAAGCCATAAAGTTCATATTCCATCCTGACAAGTGGACTCTTTACTAGAACCTTCTAACATCTACTGGATTTCAGAATGACGAACCCAGGAAACAAGCAGTTTTCTGCAACAGTAGATAATTAAAGGCACTGATTCATCTCATTTTTGGAATAACTCTGCAGGGATCGATGCAGACGAAATTCTGGTCCCTTTTACGGCCCCCTCACAAAATTGCATTCGAATAGAAACAAACTTTCATTAGCATTTTCCCCTACATTTTAATTTGTTTTGTGAAACATTTTAAGAAAAGAAAGTGACTTGTACAAAACTTGGTATGAAAATTCACAAAAATAAATGCTGAATTTCACAAAATTAGGTATTGAAATTCACAAAAATAAACAGTTTTCACAAAAAAAAAAGAAAATGGGGCCCCGGGAAAAAAGTCTTCCTAGATCGATCCTCTGCTATGTGAGCTTTGTTTAAAAGTATGAATCAAAAGGAAAGTTTATAAACCCAATATAATTTAGAATTCATATACTCACGGGTCGATGCAGGCGAAAATTTTGGGTCCGTTTTGTGACCCCTTCCCAAAATGACAATCGATTAAAACTTCATTGGCCTTTTACCCTACATTTTAATCTGTTTTATCCATTTTTTTAACAAAAAAAATCCAATTTTATTAAAAATGGGTGTGAAAATTCACAAAAATAAGTATTGAAATTCACAAAAATAAGCATTGAAATTCACAAAAATAAGCATTGAAATTCACAAAAATAAGCATTGAAATTCACAAAAATAAGTATTGAAATTCACAAAAATAAGTATTAAAATTCACAAAAATAAGTATTGAAATTCACAAAAATAAGTATTGAAATTCACAAAAATAAGCATTGAAATTCACAAAAATAAGCAATTTTTACAAAAATGGGACCTTGGAAAAAATTTCTGCATCGACCCCTGATACAATATGGAAAAAATAATCCCTTATTCAAGAACAAAAATAAGAGAATTCACTCATGATAATGAATTCTAGTCGTCAACAGACCGTAGATGGTTTGTATTTTTACCACGGCCTTAAAAAGCGTTAAAATTTTTAGTATATGAATAAATTTTTTTTTCCAATGACCGGCCACTGCCTCGGGAGGCTTTGTCCACAACGGGCCGGAATTTTTGGCCACTTTATTATGGGGGCACCCAGTAGGTGGACCAACGTTGCCCCCTATGAAGGGACGGACAAACGACAACCACTCCCAGTCGGGGATCGAACCCCGACCGCCGGGAGTTAAACGCGAAACCGTAGTACGGTGCTTTACCCACCATTCAATCCGGTCGGCTGTATTAAAAAATATTAGAATGTTCAATTCTAAAAGTGAATAATATTTATTAAATACCCTTGCACTGTATCATCCTTTTTACTTAAAAACCTTGAATTCCACCTAAGATAAACTGTTCCAATTCACCTGTTTCAAATCTCCTCGGTACTAGGGAAGTTGAAACAAAACGACTTACTTGTCACGTTCAAGTCAATCTTTTGCCAAAGAATTCACTTATACTTTCTTTGGAACAGTTATGTGAAAGGGTAAGAAAATGAGCTATCCATTGACACTAAACTCGTAGAATTTTCATTGATAGAATTTCGTATGCGAAGCAAAATGTCAAAATGGTTTCAACTCCCCTTGGTTTCCCCTAAATAATTGCACAACTCCGAGTATTTAAATAAATGGGTGTTTTTTTTTTTTTTTTTTTTTTAACGAACGGAAGTGCCGTAGTTTACTCACTCTATCAATAAAATCGGCAAATCTTGGAACGTTTTCGTAATACAGCAACTCTTTTGAAAGAATTTAAAAAATTAGCACAAAAAGCATTGAAAATGCACTCTTTATATCTGAAACCTTCACAGCTTAGTTTTGTATCAAGATTCTAAAAGAGTTGAATTGTAATCCCATTAGAGAGGGTTCCCTAGCAACACAACTAGTTCAAAAAGCGTTTCAATTACGTTGGAAACACGTTTTTTGACGTTAAAAAAGTCAAAACTCGTCTTCTGTACTAATTGTGCCACTAGGGTTATAGCCAGCATTAACCAAGACTGTAAATTTACAGCAGTAGAATGTATTAGCATTTCGAATGAATGCTGTTTATAGTGCCTGAAAAACGCTCAAAATCTCTTGGAAACGAGTAAAACCGTCATGGGTGACACCAAGCGCTATTAATCTTTCATTCTATATATTCTTAACGTAATTTCTTGTCTTACATTAGTTCTTGTTCTGAAAGATAAAGCTAAAATAATGCACTCGTATTAGCAGATTTTTAGTATACTTTTCTAGTAAGGGCCTTAGATTGCAACTAATTTGCAATTAGAATTTAGTTCTTTTTTATCAATCAAAACACTATATTTCTTATCAGGTTCGAATATTAAATTAAAAAATTTACGAGCCATGTTGTAATCGAATTAGCAGATTAAAACAACAAAAGGTTTTTGAATATTCAAACTGATTAATCGATTGATATGTTCGTCAATCGATTCATTAGTTTGATTATAGGATCCCAATATATTTATGTGAACTTTAAAATTGCAAACTGAAATATACATAAATTGAATTTATTAACATTTCAAACCTTTTTCTTTCAGTGCGATTTTGATTAATCTCATCAGATTATTGCTAAAGAAAACAACGTTTAAACATTAATTTACTGCTACTATTCAATTATTTTATTGGTTTGTCTCAGTACCTATTTGATCAGGAAAATTCCAATGTGGTTGAATATACAGAAAGCATTGTGCACATAATCTGTGAATCCAAGATATTTTAAAACTATGCACTCACTTGAAGATCCGTATACCAAGCACTGTTTTCTTTGAAATAATTATTAACTACTAGCTGATACCCGCGACTTCGTCCGCGTCGGCTTTAGAATCAGGTTGAGAGAGAAATGCTGCGTGTGTGAATAGAAAATATGTTTGCACAATAGTCACAAACGTGACTGTATTTATATATTATTTATTTTTACTTATTTTAAATGAAATATAGTACATGGTAGTATACCATGTACTTAAAATAGAGGGTATGCAGAGTTACTAAATTTAGAAATTTTTAAGCATTTGGCGAATACAGTTACGACACTATTTGCGAACTATTTGAGTGTTCTTGTAAAAGAAATATTTATGATATTTGCATGAATTTCAGTCTATGTTAATCAGGAATCGTGCAGCTTTCTATTAGTGGAAAAGTTTTAGAATCGGTCCTGTAATTACACACGATACTCACAGAGCGTAATACATTAGAATTATTTTGAGTGTTCCTATAAAAGAACTATTTATGCTACATGAAAGAATTTTAGGTTATAATTTTCAGAAATAGTGCATTTTTCTATCTGTGAAAAAAGTTTTAGAATCTGTTTAATAGTTGCAGAGATACAAATAGAGTATAACGTAATTCTTATGAGTGTCCCTGTAAAAGAACTACTTGTGATGCATGTATAAAGGTAGCCTATAATACTCAAGGCCCCACCAGTGACTGAAAGGTTCTGCTCTCGAAACTGGAAGGCGGGTGGTACCTAGTTCGAACCCGTTCGCACCTGTCGGCCTAGCCGTTTGGAGTTTTTCGAGGCTTTCTCAAAAACATGGCATAAATACGGGCTAGGATCCCTTAGAAAGTTCTCCCCACAGAGGACATTTCCCATATAGGCCTAGGACCCTAGTGCAGTCAAATCGCCCTTAATCCACAAACAAAAAATATATAATACTCAGGAATAGTGTAACTTTCAAAAAATGAGTAAGTTCTAGAATCGGTTCAGTAGCTGCAAAATGCCCACAGAGCTTAATGTATTAGAATTATTTTGAGCGTCTTTGTAAAAGAATTGTGTATGATATATGCATGAAAGGTTGTCTGTATATTAAACCAGGGTATAAGCTATCTTCATTCCAAATTTTACCCAAATCCGTTCAGCCATTTCTGTGTGATTCAGTCACAAACATCCAAACACACACATGTACACATTTATATACTTGGTACGATTTGGATATTTATGAACTTTAAGAAACACATTTGGACTTTTCTTTCTTATACTTTTTAATTGGGCGTAAAACTAACGTAATTTTCTCGCCATTTCGTGTTTTTCAAATGCATATGCGATTCTGCAAATAGAATTTCTGCTTTATTTCAAAAGCATAAATCATTCTGTGCTGGCGAAATTCGCCAAGCATGACCCACTAAAAGCGGTTTTTAATTAATAGCTTAAAAAGTAATTAAAATTTCAAAATTCTGAGCCTCAGGTGCGCAATACCGAAGTCATGGGCTTATTTGCTCACATTTTCAAAGATCTGCGTGCTGTAGATTTGTCGGGAGAACATTCAGTTTTATTATTATTGATAGATTTGGCATAAAACTGGCATAATTTCCGTGGTATTCCATGCTTTTCAAATACACTAGATTCTTCATTGAAATATTAGATTATCTGTTAGCTCAAAATATGAATCATTTTATACGAGCGAAACTCGTCAAGTATGGCAATGTAAAACGCTTTTTAATTAATAATTAAAGTAATTAAAAATCTAAATTTCTTACGTAGCCTATAACCAACTCCAGGGTCCTATCTATCACGAAATTCATCGTAATCGACTCAGCGGTTTAGGTGTGAAAGCGTAACAAACTCACTTTCGCATTTATAATATTAGTTAGGATACGTACACGTAAATCGCCCAATTACGAAAAATCGCCATGGATGGCCAATACGCAAGGTATTCCATAGGTTTTACACAATTAAAAATAGTGTGAAGTTGTTCCAAGGAACATGTAAGAACCAAGGAATGTGTAGCTGGGTGGCATTTTATCAGATCCAATTTTTGGGTTAGTCAATTGTACCTTTTCTTACGAATAAGCCTTATGAGGGGCCGAATGCCTCACACGAAAAGCGAGCGTGGCGTGTCTAGGAGCTTTGGTCCCTAGTTTTAATAATGAATGAACTTTCTAGGAAACTTCTTATGCTAGGAATAGTAGGGTCAAAGCTGTTCAAAGCTCAAAGCCTCGTGGCACCTACTGCTTTGTTAAAAGGAACAGACCCCGTTGAGCCGCCCGACCACCCAACTGATTTTTGGGCTCAACCCGCCCTCTGCGGACGTGGGGGCCAGACTGCGATGACCGCTCCACGTTATCGGCCGGCCTCCAAAGAAACGAGACGCACCGCAAAAGCAATCGGAAATCGTTGGCGAATGCGGATCTCTCGCAGTGGCGTGTTCTCTGTGTCACCTTTATTAACGACGCATGACTTCCGAGAGCGTGGAGTCCCCGCTTTCGAAATTTTAACAAAATCGAACGCGTGCTTCACTCACTCTCCCTGTCCCCCCCCCTTTCCCTCCGTGTTTATCTGTTTCCATCCTCCACAACGGGGGGAGTTGGGGGGGGGGCAGAAATCATTTGATTCCGCGAGCCAAGGAGAGTTTAGGCTGCACTATCGAGGAAAGTTCAGCCACTCGGATGGTCAGTGTGTGCATAGACATCTGGAGCGTTCTAAATACCCTCTAACCCCCCGATTGTTCCGTTTCACACGGAGTGGTATGCCAGATTCAATTGGCCATTTCGGGTGAGTTTGGGGGGGGAAGGGGGGTGCAGTATTAATGGCTTCGAGTGGAACATAAATTACGATCGGAGGTTCAACTCACCACTCTTGACGTCCCGTTTCCTACGGGAAACTTCCAAAAAGGCAGATACTCTCAAAACACGAATTTTCAAGAATCGGTGGAAAGGATCCACGGATTCCATTCCCCCAACATTCTTTTTGTGCTGCCTCGAGACATGTAAGGGGATATTCCTGGGCGCAGTGGGGCCAGGCGCCGCTACCTTTTAGGGAAGGCGGGGCAGATTGATAAAAATATCACTTCTCGAAATTAAGAAGTCCGCACTTCCAAATGCGAGATTTGAATATTCAAAATGTGTGGGCGCCGAATCCCAGGACTCTCAGAACCAGATGTGGGTCGAATGCGTCGCCACTGACCATCACACTGGCACATGGACGCCGGCAGCATAGAGCAAGGGGGGGGCATGTCCCCCACTGGATTTTTGCGTGCAGTGTTTTCCCATGCTGTTTTGCTCTGCCATGGTAACCATACGTTGAAGTAGCCTTTGCCCCCCCTCTGGGAAATATTCTGCCGGCGCCCATGCACTGGCACTGTGCAATGGACGTCTTTTATTCTTTTCCTGCTAGAAGTCCATTGCCCGTAGTGGAGGCCATGACAACGGGCGTTCGAAAAAACATGGGACGAAAATAGGTCTACACTCAATAGATTGGAGCTTCGTCCTCTAAAATAAATATCATATTCAATTTTTATTATACAGACCCAAATCGAATGTCATGCTCTTCTGGGAACGCGCGGAAACTTGACGCGTTCAAGCGATTCTGTTATGTGTAGCCCTTCTTATATCCATGCTTCGAGCAGGCGATTATTTTAATGAAGAAAACATTGAACTATGTTATCTGAAAAACACTTCTAAACGAACGGACTTCCCTTCAAAGCTCGGTGACCGTGACGTCCCATTGACGTCTTTTATTTTTTTGTGAATAGGCAAGATTCACGCCAATAGGACGTCATTCTCACTTGAAATGGCTCATTCTGTCACGCATATAGGATTCACTTTTTGGACTCTCGGAAATAAAAGGGAGCCGAAAAGAGTGAAAAATCGCTCTAAAATGAGGGAACGCGTGGATTTTCAGATTTTGAATGGAGCGCGGATTGCTTTCTATACTTTTTATACAGGATGGTGAAAAATGTCGATCCGACCGTACAAACGGTGTAGATGTTATCGCTTTTTTTCGTACTTAGCTTTTTAATCTGTTTGGAGTCATGGATACTATAGGATACTACCTTCAGGAACGGCCTACCTATTGGGTTTAAAGCCTGTTTTAGTTCCTGAAGTGTCCTACTGTCCTGCTGAACCCTAGCTCCAGGCTCAGGTCCAGCAAGCAGCGGTTTCCCTCATTTTTATTTTTATTTTTTTACAGCACAATTTTTGGATTACAATTGCTAAAATACATCACTGTTATACAATATAAAAGCAGTTAGTTTACAATGGTTTACAATTGCTCACAATATTGTTCTTAGTAACATTTGACCCTAGATACATATATTTAACACGTTCTTTTTTTTTTTCTTTTTTTACAATTTTGAAAGTTAAAAAAGGTAAATAAATATCTAAAAGTAAAAAATAGGCTTGAGAATGATAAACGTTTAAAATAATTTTGAAAAGTTTAAACATAAATAAATACAACGAATATTTATTTATGTTTAAATTTTTCAAAATTACTTTAAAAGTTTTTCATTCTCAAGCCTACTGTTTACTTTTAGATATTTATTTACTTTTTTTAACTTTCAAAATTGTAAAAAAAAAAAAAGGAAAAAAAAAAAAAGAACGTCAAGGAGGCAAAAGTTTTATATCTTGGATGAATGACCCAGAATGGTTACAGAGAGAGGCGGGGATCAGCGTAACTCTATTAATCAAGTGTGTTAACATGTTCTTCCCCTCTTATTCCGTTCATCCAGGCAGCCATTTTGGTGATAACTTCGTCACCGAAGTAACTCACTGTTGCCAAAGAACTAAACTGTGACAAAATTGTTACATGTCACATTACAACTCTCTCTCTCGTGCAAAAAGGTTTTTATAATAATTGTCGAATTATGAAACTCGTTACTACTTTTAATTAACAATTAAAAATGTGCTTTTTAAATTTAGTAAGGAAACTTTTTGCAGGCAACATTTTCATGGCCGCTTCTTCATTTTCAGTTCTTGAAAAGTTTCCTGGCCATAGATTCATTTTACTTCTCGAAATCCCTCAGCATGACCCCTTCCTAATATTTAAATATTTTGATGAAACTTATTTGAAATAAATTTTCTACAGTAATATAATTATAGATGCACTGAAGTTAGAAAAGTTTACTATGAGTTTCAAGAAAGATTCTAGTTGAGTCAGATTGAATCATTACGGATCAAAACGACGTGTGCTATAGATGATACTTGCATAAAGTGACCAGACGTCCTGCTTTTGGCTGGACAGTCCCGTTTTTTACCTATGTGTCCTGCTGTCCCCAGAGAATCCAAAAATGTCCCGCTTTTCCATTCTTGTTCCGCCAAAGTCCCGCTTTATGAAAAATAAATAAATGAATGTAAAATAAATTGGGAATACAATAACACGAAAATGATCGTTTTATTTGCAAAGTTTTCTGTTACTTGTATTTAACACTATTTTTTTATTGATGAAAATGATTAAGTATAATGACCCTTTGTTTTATATTATAAAACAAACTTCCACTTTAAAACGATCAGAAAAGGAAAGCTACTGGACCCAATGTCATCAAACTTAGTCATTGTGTAAAGGTGGTCAGGGGGATTTATTATCGGCGAAAAAAACAACACCAGGAGCAAGGACGTATTACGTATTTAATGGGGGGAGGCTGATCTCCCCCCCTTAAATAAGTCCTTGAGTTTGGTGTTGAATTTTTGAGCTTTTCTTCCGCCGATAATAAATCCCCCTGAGCAGGCGCGTAGCCAAGAAAATTTTTCGGGGAGGGATATGCGCCTGGAAATTTTTTCGGGGGGGGGGGAGGGGGATATGAACTTATACGTGTATAAATAGACGGAATTTCATCACTAATCCAAAAATTTCGGTGGGGGGATATATCCCGATTTCCCCCCCCCGGCTACGCCCCTGCCCCTGAGCACCTTTTCACCATTACCACATTTGGCCCAGTAGTTTTCCTTTTCTGATCGTTTTAAAGTGGAACTTTATAACGATTTTTTGGGGGGGAATTATAATCACCCTGTATATTAATACACACTTATAATCAATGGAGGGTGATTCTATAGTTAATGCTAGAAGGCAAACTATTTAGGAAAGTTATCCAAAAATTAACTGTAAAATTATTTTAAAACTATGCTTATATAATAGACCTCTTTTTTTTTCATATTTTTTCAACTGATTTTTCTAAAAGTAGAACATCAGGTATAATCATAAAAGTAGAACATCAGATTATGTGTAGAAAGAAATCTCTTTTTTGGGGAGGGGGAGGAACATGATTTTTACCTCTCCCGACTCTGGTTTAGAAATATCCCGATTTCGGGTTCAGAAATAAGGGTCATTTTATACGTGCATGATATAATGTAGAGAACACTATTGAATGCAGACACCCCAATTTGAAACACATTCTTATCTTTTGGTCTACTACACTTCGAGTCTGGAAGAATACACAGAGTGACAGCCATTAAAATTTCTGTATTTTATAGCTAGTCATAAACAGATGCTTTTGTGATGAAGATCACATATCTAATTTAATAATCCTTTATGTTGTGTTTCTTTAATGTAATCTATCCAAAATCTTGTAATCTTAATCCTTTCTGTTTTCATTTTTTTTTCTGCCATTTCGGCTTTTAAATCTGTTTATATTCGCTTCTCCCGTATGCATTATTCTTGATTGTTTATGACCTGGTGGCGTCGTTGTGCTAAGAATAGATTGCATTACGTCCGTTTGCAATCGCAACGAACAGTTTTGCTTCCCCCTCTTTGGCATCCTGCTGGCGTAAGTTATTTTCTGTTGGACTGCCTCGTCTTTAAAATGATTGGCTCGCGATTCCGTTATTTTAATTTTATTGGATTAAGTTTAGAGGTTGCTCTGGGATGGGCGTTATTAATCTCAGCTAAGTGTTTGTTCTCGCCCATGTGTCATTCTGTGCTGGCGTCATTTTTTATTCATTCCATCTAAATTTCACTATCCTTATAGAACATATTTTTATTTCGCTGAGCCACCACCAGCCGTTGTAATAAGTTTATGCTTCAGTAGTTTTTTTTTTTTTTCTTTCCAATGTCAAGAGAAAAAGACAAACTCTTACAGAATACAGAAAAGTGAATAACATACAATTCGAAAACAGTAAGAGAAAAAATGTCAATATCTCATCAGCAGATGCCTTGCACTCCAGTATCTCGTTACTTCGGAGTCCCCATGCAGAGCCGAGCATCCCAACAAATGGCCCCTGTCCATGATTTCGTCCTTCCCACAAAGTGGGCCATTCGGGCTCATGAAAATTCTAATACTATACAGGTGAGCAGCCGGACAGTCAACGCCCACTGCAAGTCTGAATTCTGCCACAGCTTTTTTGCGGGGTTTATCAGAAACACCCTGCTCCAAGTTGCTCTTGAACACATGCGAGAATCGAGCAATGCCTTCCAGTTTTGTCTCATTTGATTTTCTAAGGTTTGTGGAATGGAAGGACTTGTAAGCACATGGCTGCTGAACTATTTGAGTGCCCTTCTTAGCCAGCATATCGGCCTGTTCGTTGTCGCATATACCGCAATGTCCTGGTATCCGTTGGAGTATCATAGGTCGCCCTTCTTTTTTCAGACTCTCAAGAAGAGCCCGACAGTCTAGGACAGAGGTTCCCAAACTGGGTGCCACGAGCGTATGTCAGGGGTGCCATGGCGATCATCAAGAAAAGTGTTTTGGCGGAGTATAATGAAATAATTTCCTCTGAACCGGTATCCCCAAGAAAGTGAGCCAAGCCGATCACTCAGTGGGCTCCAACAAAAATATTTCAGTCAAGTTCAAGACTATCCTGTAGCCTCTCTTTTATAGGAACTCCCTGAAATGTTGGTATTGTCAAAATTCTATATCCCTTTCCCAAGAGAGTACTTTCTTGATAGTTAGCCCTATCAACAAACAAATAAAAAATAACGTAAAATGTATCCAAACTGCTACATTCTAACCTTCCTATTCCTATTGCTTTAAAGGAAATCTGCCCCGAAAGTTTTTATCCTGAGTAGGGTGCCGCGAAATGTTTTTAGCCTGACAAGGGTGCCGCGAAATGCTTTTATAGCCTGACAAGGATGCCGCAGTTAAAAAAAGTTTGGGTACCCCTGGTCTAGGATATTCTTTGAGATGGATATTTTCCCAGATCCTATAGCCTGAATGGCAGCCTTGGAATCTGACAGAATATCTTACCTTATTGTAAAGATGTCTGGGGACAAGCAGCTCCAGTGCCACATAAACAGCCGTAACTTCGCCATCAAAGGCGGTTTTTTGTTTTCCAACAGGCACATAAAAAGAAAAGAGGGAGTAAAATATTCCTGCCCCGACATTGGGTGAAAGTTCCGTCAAAGAACCATCAGTGCATGCTTCCATAGTTTCTTATAAATAAAATAGTTTTAAGTATTCTAATGTCTTTATCTTATACTGAAACTAAGTGTATCGAACCTGTATTTCTAACCGTAACAACGCAATTGAATAATGACACACTAGCCAATCCAATAACTTCGTTATAGCGTTTTTGACCCTTTCGTCGATACAAACACCGCACCACAGGTGCGATCATCGCATATACCTACAAACATTCTGAATGATTCATTCGATCAGCATAATCGTCTCGATCAACATTTTTCACTCTCTGGAGTCTGCGGATGGGAAAAGCAATTTTTATACCGAGGAAAGTGTATGCCTTCGGAGAATTTTCCAGTCTTTTCTCAGCTATGTCCCATTCTCCTGGCATTTTCCAAACTTTCATGATTTTCGTGAGCGGTGGACGCGCCGATTTTCAACACCATCGCCGTCTTACGTGATCTACCGCTCACATTAGAACAATTGAAAAAAAAACTGTTTGTGGCATCATCGAAATCAATTGACTCCTGAAAAACAACAGCCACTAAACCTCCCTTCTCTCCAAAAAAGAACGGCACACACACTCAAAAAAAGAAAGAAAAATTAATTAAACAAAAACTGAAAACGAAACGAAATGTAACAGAAAAAAAAAAAAAAAAAAAAAGTTTTTTTTAAAAAAAGAGTCTCGCAAATTAAAGCTGTCTCCACATCTTAAAACATCATCGCAAAATTTTCATTCACCGCGAAAACGCACGAAAAGGACTCATCGGAACGTTCAATTAATCGGCCCCCTGCACCCCCCCCCACTCCTCCGCATCCCCCCGCAAACATGGAAACCTTTAACAATGGCTGCCTTGTAGTAGCAGTAGTAGTAGCTGTGTTGCCACGCTTATCGGAACTAATTTTTCAAAATAAATCACCAATCGCAGTTTTGTGTGCCGCGGCAAGGCAACCAAAAGATAGCCTGGCGGCCCCCGGTTCTCTCTTCTTTTAAGAGAAAGGGGGGGGGGGGAGTTGCATCGCCAGATACGGACTAATTACGTTGCCATTGTTTCTGTCGCTCTGCCACGGTAGAGTGAGGGAGAGGGGGTGGGGGTCGTATTAACTCGTGCGCACCTCTTCCCTCCCCCCCCCTCTCCTTTGGTAATGAGCATCTGTGATAAATGTTCCAGGTTCCAGTAGTGTGTGGTGTGGTGTGGTGGTGCCGGTCTATAGCCATGAAGCGAAAGACAAGATAGTGAGTAAAAATAGAATTTTTTTTTTTTTAAAGGGGTGGGAGCGGAGGTAAGAGATTCGAATCACCCTCCTTCCTCCCTCCCCCTTTCCCCTCTAAACCAGCTTGCCGAAAACAAATAGCGTAATTGATAAAAACTTTCAACTTAGTTCATCAAGGGAAAAACGCCATTGGAAATTACGTATGTCATCTTCTCTTGCTCCCTTGGAGAAAGAAAGAAAAAAAAAAAGGGAGAACGCTGATAATGAAAGTTCTGCGCTCTGATCGAAACGCACCCCCCACCTCATCCCATCTTTCTCCTCTCCTCTCCTCCCTCCGCCACTTTTTTTTTTTTGGGGGGGGGGGTTCTTATCCGAATCCGCACCCTCCAGTGGCGTGTGTGTATGTGAGTACACGAGGCGTTCTTATCCAGGATATTGACTGGCTTTTGCAAATGTTCTGATGGAAAGTATCCGTTCATCGTTGACTTTCGGATACATAATTTTTTTTTTTTTCAATCATTTTATTTAGTTCTTTTCGGTCTCACCGGAATGATTTCTTTTTTTTTTCCACCGTTTTTAATGCGTTGTTGCTCCAGTGGCTCATTAACCTGTTGGCCTGGCACCGCTTTACCGGAATGACGGGGCCCCCGAAAATTAACAAACCAGCACAACATAGAAGAAAAAAAAAAAAAAACCATTTTGGTGCCCCCTTCCCCGACCCTCTCTAAAATAATTTAGAGGTTGCAGACCGTCATCGTATTTTTTTTCTGCTTCCCTCCCTGTTAAGCATCGGAGATTCATCTAACTCCTGCTTCCACTACTGTTGGCGGCGATGTTCCATTTTTAATCGAGTTCGTCTGCTCTCTGCTTTTCTTAAATGCCGATGGCATCCCGGTGAAAAATAGGCGGGAAAAAGCCTGTCTCAAGAATTTTTAATTTTTTTTTAACTCCTTTTCTCTGTCGGTGGCTGTTTCATTTTTTAACGGCTTGTTGGATGGCCGTTGTTGCTGTTCCTCATCTCCCAGCAGGGCCCGATTAGGACAGAAGTGAGAATGCCCCCCCCCCATATGTTGTCACTGTGTCTGACAACAACTGGACGTATTTTTCCCCCTGTTCGCATATAAATCTATGTCCTATTAAATGTATTAAATGAAATCTTACATAATAAAATGCCAGAGTCAACAAAGTTTGTAGCTGGCTGGCTATGTATGTGCGTAGGCTTGTGACCTCCGATCTTCTTATGCCTTTCGATGTCCCATAGCGCCTAGACGGGTGGTCGCCAATACATATGCCATTGCGTACCAGTGGCGGATCGAGCAGAACTGGCGCCCTCCATCGTATTTTTTGTCAAGTTTTCTTTGTCTCAGAGACGATTGGACGCCCCTCTGCAAGCAGTGCCCGGGGCAAGGGCCCCGGCTTGCCTACCCCTAGATCCGGCACTGTTGTGTACACATACCTATTTTTACATTTCACTTGTAGTGAAGTATTAAACATGCGTGTACAAGTGTGTTAGTTGTACATGTTTATATGCAGTTGTACACGCGTACAACTTTCCTACTATTAGTTCACACTCTCCCTATATATATATCTCGTTCCAATTTTCAATCGTTCATAAAATACTTTTTGATTCATTCACTCAAGTTCAAATACATTTTATCATAATACTTGTAGTGGATGGCACTCCATGTTAATACAGTTTTGGTCCCTATCGACATGGAGAATTTATCGACAGGACCGCCCGAAAGATTCCAAAAACGCGTTTTCAATAGTGGATTCGGGTTTTGACCGATATCGGGTCTTAACTGTAACACATACATCCATTTTATCGAAGTAAAATAGGATCTTTTACAGTCTGTCCATTATGCAATCCAAGCTGGAATTCTTAATCAAAAATGCTCTTGTCGGGACGTTTTAGAATCTAGATCCAGTTTGTAAATTTCAGACTGCATTGACGGGAAAAAAGGGGTTTTTACCCCAGACGCAACATTTCTAGATTTTAGTTTGTAAGATTTAATAATACAGTTTCTAGAAGATTTTTTCAGTTTAAGATTTTATGAAAAATTTTATGATAAAGTAAAGAAATTTTGAGTCTTCCAAAATCTAGAAATGTTGCATCTGCGGCAAAACCCCCATTTTTTTCTGTCAATGCAATCGGAAATCGACAAACTGGACCTAGATTCTAAAACGCCCCGACAAGTGCATTTTTGATGGAGGGTTCCAGCAGTGGGTCACATAATGGACAGACTGCACCTTCATTTTATTTCTCAATTGGGGCGATATCCCCTCCCCCACCTTATAATCCGTCCTTGTTTCGTGATGCTGCAGATATCGAGTCTAAAGTCAAACTCTTCCCGCACTCGTTTTAACGTGGGTAACCAATGCCATTGTGATCTTTTGGCGTCCATTTCGTCTTGGGCAAGAACACGCGACCTTTTATGTAACCCCATTAAAAATATATATATATGAAGTGACTCCACTCGACTTTCCGAACACTTACGATTAAGATCATGACCGAGCATTTCAATCCATTTGAATCGATGAATCATTCAAACCTATAGACCCAATGGAAGCTCCATCGAATGCGCCGTTGAAACGCTAGCGCTTCGAGAAGGTCTCCCCATACGCCATCCTGAAATAGAAATCTGGGTCGTAGCCCTGTACAAAAACTATAAGTCCTATACGCATCCCAATCCATGCCGGTCTTACGGTGGTGGTTGATAGCCTATATACCCAATGGGAACTCAGTAGAATGGGCCGTTTCAACGCGAGCGCACTTTCAAGAATTTCCTTCATAGGCCATCCTGTCAAAGAAATCTGGGTCGTAGCCCTGTAGAAAAACTATAAATCCTATACACACCCCAATCAATACCGGTCTTGGGACGGTGGTTTGTAACCTATAGACCCAATGGGAGCTCCATCGAATGCCTCGTTTAGGAGCTATCGTGCTCACTCACATACACACACACACGCACATACATACACACATCTCATAAAAATAGCATCCAGGAATTCAGAAGACCTCCAAACGAGTCCATACACACACCCCAATCTCGAAGTCGAATTTTTTCAGGAGGACACTACTTTCCTGACAGGGTATAGGTTCGGAAAATAAAAATCACCTGGAATGAGAGCGAGGGGGCCGCGGAGCGTAAGACGGAGGCAGAACCTCGATCCATCCAAGGACGAGGAATCCCGCTATTTGTGAAACAAAACTTTCCATAAGTCTCTCTTGGAGAAGACTTTAGTGGAGAAAGAAAAAGGATGCAAGTGTTGTCTTTCTTGGATAACAAACTGGGCTTCGACAAAATACGGCACACTCCTGAATAACTATATTAGGAAAGAAAATAGGGAATTATGAAACGCTTTTTATATATAGCAACTTCAGTGCCTGTTTAAAGTCGGAAAGTGTTTGTTTTGTTTAAATGGGCCGAATCGAATTGAGAACTCATTTCGTATGAGCAGAGCACCCTAACGTTCAGTCTCCTATCACAGAGGAGTGTCGAATGCCTGTAAAACCAGTTTTTCCTATGACAGACGATCGGCGCTGGGAAAACAGTGTTTCAGAATAGTCTGCTAGTTTCTGGGTGGGTCGTTCTTCAGTAGATGTAGAAAGTTCTAGTCAAGAGTCCACTGGTTAGGATGGAACACGAACTGGATGGCTTCTAGAACTTCGTCGAACCATCCGCTGTACAAAATTCACAAGCACTCACGGCCCATCACTCGTTTAGAACAGTCCACTCAGTACCAAAGGCTGTCATCTATA
Source organism: Cheiracanthium punctorium (assembly GCA_038373885.1). Lineage (NCBI taxonomy): Eukaryota > Metazoa > Arthropoda > Arachnida > Araneae > Cheiracanthiidae > Cheiracanthium > Cheiracanthium punctorium. Next base: position 844,581 of record JAWZYV010011044.1, read on the forward strand.
TAAATAAAATTAGACTTTTGTTTGTACATTTCTTGGAATTCAAAAATTTTACAATTTCTATCCGTTTCAAGCACCCGTGATTCCGATGCGACCCTCAAAAAAAGTTTGTCTGTCTGTCATTCTGTCATTCTGTCCGTGACGCTTTTTTTGTTTAAGCATCACGTAAAAACGACTGAAGCGAATGATATGAAATTTTGTGTCATGATAGGTGGTCACTCAACTTAAAACATAGGCGTCGAATTTTTTAAAAATCTTGATTAGATTTTCCGATTTTGCGAAAATCCTTTCAAACTGCGTAAATTTGTGCTCAAGCATCCCGCAAAAATGACTGAAGCGAATGATATGAAATTAGGTGTCATGATAGGTGGTCACTCAACTTAAACTATAAGCATCTAATTAAAAAAAATCGATCAGATTTCGAGATTTGGTGAAAATCGTTTAAAACTGAGTGAATCTTTGTTCCCGCATTACGTAATAACGACTCAAGCGAATGATATGAAATTGGGTCACACAATAGAGGGTTGCTCAACATAAACTATAGGAGTCCACTTTCTTAAACATTTTTATTAGATTTTGAGATTTTGTGAAAATTCTCTCAAAATGCGTTTCTATTTCTTCAAACATCACGTAATAACGACTCATACGAATGATACAAAATTGAGTGATAGGATAGGTAGTTGCTAATCTTAATTTATAGGCGTTGAATTTTTAAAATATTTTGATTCCATTTTGAGATTTTGCGAAAATCGTTTTAAAATGCTGAAAATTTGTTCCAGCATCACGAAATAAAGACTGCAGGGAATGAAACGAATTTGGTTGACAGGATAGGTTGTCACTCAACTTAAATTCTAGGCTTCCATTTTTTCAAAAATGTTGATTGAATTTTGAGATTTTGCGAAAATTATTTCAATATGCGTCAATATTCGTTCACGCATCACATAATTACGACTCATGCGAATGACATGATATTACTTAGTGACTCTCTAACCTGTAATATTTTAACAATACATAAAAATTATAACTTCGCTTTCTTTACTTTGATAACATACTCCATCCATTCTGTGTACTCATACAATGACGAAAGATCTTGCTTTCTTGGAAATTTGCATTCACTAACCCGTCGAGGACGGGTACTTCAGCTAGTCCTCACATAAAATGAAACACTTCCACAGATAAAAATTCAGTGGAAATAGACGAGTGATATCGTACACAATCCCTAAAGACACAGCCATGAAGAATGGACACACAGCACTTAAAAATGAGCTCCGAAAAGCAAGCGAAAACACCGCTTCCATAGCGCCCATACAATGCGTCACACAGCAAACTCACTCGACGAGAGAACCCCCGAACAATCGCGTTTTGATGACGTCATAGAAGAGAAATATTAGGCTATTACGCATGTTAATACAGAAAAACTAACTTTACAAGTCCCATAGGGAAAGTCGCGCCTATTGACCCAAATGTCGCCTCGCTTGGCGACTTTGGGCGAACGATCGCCCCATGGGCTGCCAAAATAAGTCCCCAAAAGGGAAGTGACCGAAGGCCTAGGACCCCTATTTCTCGAGATTTCTAGAAACTGCAATAGAAAATCAATGGGGAAACCGAAACCTCCGTATCTCCCGTTCTAGTGGGCGGATTTGGATGCAACGAAAAGCAAAATGGAACTATTGCACGCGTAGAATACGAATTTTGAACTATTTGAAACCCCAGAACTGCGGGTTGCCCCGAAAATTCGTAACAACAGCGTAAGCAAGTGGGTTTCCCCGTTAGGTAATACTAGAGGCTTTCGAAAAATAAGCTACGCTCGTGAGTGTGTGTTTAAAAATATTTTTATGAGAAGTGCGTTGCAATACAAGAAGACGTACTCTTTCTCTGTAGCAATCTCCCAGACTATCTAGACATTTGTCTGAACGTTGCACCCCCATCGTCCGATACCTTTACGACAGAAAAGGGCTCCTGGAGCCGCCCAAGGCGTGACCTTCGCAACGAAGGCCTGCTGGCTTCAGGAATACGTCATCCTCAGTAGGCCGATGGAGGTATAAAATGAAAATGTGTCCAATAAAATTAAAGTTCGGGTGGCTCGTCTTCCTTTTATCCAATGGATCCGTGCTTAAGAACATATCTTCAGAACAAAAGTTTAAATTATATATATATAAGAATTAAACATTGGAGCTGCCATCCCCATTTCTAAATGCATTTTGAGTATCCTATTGAATCTGTCATCCATCATAAATGAAGATAAATGCAAGAAATAATCCATTTTATAAACGGGTGATAAGCACCCACCATCATAATATTGCTAAATTGACGGCCGAATTTACGTCTCAATTCGGCCGTCTAAATTGCGTCACGCCCAAGGCCGGTGGTCGGAATCGGGTCCCATTTGGGAAACACCGAAATGTTCTTTGAGCTTGCCCGACACGAGAAAATCATCGGGCTCCAGACCGAGACTGTACGGTGGAGATTGCCACACCTCCCACCCGAAACTACGAACCCAATCCCGTGTGGGGGGTGCCTCGTGGGGTCTTGCAGGGTCGTGCCAAATGACAAAGCCACTGCTTCGTTTTTCACGTCTCTGTAGCATCTTTTATGATAAGTGGAGTAGTGTATCGGCGTGTGTGAATAACGGTTACACGCAGCTATGTCCAATGGGTTAAAGGTAAGTTCTAAATCCCATAAAATCTAAATTCGGCAGGATTTTTTTTTTATGAAATTTCATAAAAGTCCCGTTCATTTTATTTATTTTTTGTACTGCGAAAACAATAAATTTGTAAAAATCAAATATCTAAGGATACGCCTGAAGAGCACATACAAGTTTACTTCTAAATGATACCTATAAACATATCTTTTTTCAAATCACAATGAAAATGGTAGTACTTACTACTAAGGATGCTAAGATGAAACAATCATTTAATAATAGAGTAGAACGAAGATATATTCGTGGACAGTCGTTTTTTCTGCACGCAAAACAAAGGAAAAAATTAAAACTGTCATCGTGAATGTCATCTTGTCATCGTCTTATGGGATTACGATTACGGGCTGCTAGGGTACGACATTCCTCTAGGAAATTAAATCTTGATTATGATTATATTACGATCCCATGCGGATGTAAGACGTTACATTGTTTTATCTGTAAAACTCAATTTCTATATTTTGACTCAATGACTATGACACAAAAAAAGCAATCGACCCTCATCCATTACGATTACAAGTAGTCTGATCAGTAGTAGAGTCAACGCAATTTTTCTTTACAAAATTATTTTTTAGAAAATAAATACGCTTCCTTCTGCTCTATTAAAAATAACGACTCCATCTTTCAACATTTAAACTATGGGATCTTTTTAAGGCTAACAGCAACTGACTTAGAAATTTTATCGACTCCTATTTCTACATCCGATGGATATCAAACTCGTTTAATTATTTTTGTTATCCTTTTTTGTTACGATGACCCATTTTTGTCTCGGATGTCATTTATATTATTTTTAACTCTGAAATTTTAAAGCATTTCAAAGGTATCGGTACGGGTACTTGTTACTGGAGTACCGTTGCCTATTGACATCCATTTTTTACGAAGGCCAGTTCATCTGCAATCATTTCGTTACTGTCGGATGCGTGCTATTTTAGTTGCCAATGGAGATTTAAACCACAAAACATTCAAGCTTCCTGTTTAACTTCCTGTTAACATGGATCCCGCCCATGAAAACTACGCTGTATTTTTACTTTCCGAACATGTACCCTGTAAGGAAAGTATTGTCATCATGAAAAAATTTGACTTCGAGATTTTGGTGTATTGACACGTTTGGAGGTCTTCTGAATTCATTTATGCTATTTTTACAAGATGTATGTATATGTGTGTGTGTGTGTGTGTGTGTGTGAGTGAACACGATGGCTCCTGAACGGGGGATTCGATTGAGCTTAAATTCGGTATATAGGTTATAAACCACCGTCGCAAGACCGGTATGGATTGGGGTGTGTATAGGACTTAGTTTTTCGACAGGGCTACGACAAAGCTTTCTTTTACATTATAGCCTATGGGAGGAAATTCTTGAAAGTGCGCTAGCGTTTAAACGGTGCATTGGACTGAGCTCAAATTCGGTGTACATGTTATAAACCACCATCGTAAGACCGGTATTGATTTTCATGTGTATAGAACTTATAGTTTTTCGACAGGGCTACGACAAAGATTTCTTTTACAGGATGGCCTATGGGGGGGGAAATTCTTAAAGTTCCGATAGCGTTTAAACGGCACATTCGATTGAGCTTAAATTGGGCATACGTGTTATAAACTACCATCGTAAGACCGGTATTGATTTGGTTGTGTATAGCACTTACAGTTTTTCTACAGGGCTACGACCCAGATTTCTTTTACATTATGGCGTATGGGGAGACATTATTGAAAGTGCGCTCGCGTTTAAACAACGCATTCGAGGGAGCTTCCGTTTGGTATATAGGTTTGAATGATTCATTGATTCAAATTTATTTAAATGCTGGGTCATGATCTGAATCGTAAGTGTTCGGAAAGTCGAGTGGAGTCACTCCAGATTTTTAGATTGAAAGCGAAATTTAGCTAACCACTGTTTGCAGAAATGCTTGTATGATAAAAGACGAGTTTAATGCAATCTCACTCCCTCACTAGTCTTCCAGTCTTCACTCTATATATATACACACACACACAGAGGGTCGCAAAAAGGTGGTAACGGGCTTTACCTATTCGAAATAAGTGGGCAATGTGAATTGGAAAAAATGTTCAAAATAAAGTAGGAATAAAAGATTAAAAAAAAATTCCTCTCGCTCCTTTTCAAAAAGTAACACTTTTTGTTCGTCTGTCAGGAGAGGACAGCTCCATTCACTGAATGTGTCGTCGAGGTTTAGAGCGACACGCGTCCTTCGCGGAGTTTTCTCCCACAATTTAGATCCTCATCCGAAAGTGGGGGACTTCTGGATAGCGGCACCCCTCGGAAACGGCTACCGACCGCCGTGAGGACTTACGGAACCACGGATTGGACGTGCACGTACACCGCATGCACGTCGGTATCGAACCCGCAACCTTCCGGTTAAGAGTCCAGTGCCTTGACATGTTCGACTGAACGCTCAAGGCTGACACTGAACTACCACGGCCCTGAGTCACGCATTTTAAATTTGTGTACAACCACCGCACAAGACCAGTCAGTAAAATGTGACCCACGCACCCATGAGGTGATGTGCCAGTCTCCAGCCTTTCATCCAAAAACGTCTCCCAGAAATCCTACTATAATAGTGACGCTGATCCCCGACAAATAACTCGTCTGCATGGATCTTTCGAACGCGAAAAGTTTCCGCGCGTTTCCAGAAGAACGCGACATTCGATTGGAGTCTGTCATAAAAATTGAATACGAAATTATTTATTTTAGGTGGACGAAGATTCAATAGATTGAGCGTAGACCTGTTTTCGTCCAATGTTTTTTCCGAGCGCCCGTTGTCAGTGCCCCCACAACGGGCTCCGACTTCTACCTCCTCGAAAAAATAATTTTTGAAATCCGTCTACGCGGTAAAAAAGTATCTTTGTACATACGTAGAAAAAAAAAAAGAAAATACAGCGGAACCGTTTATACGATTTTCAAGGGACTGGGGTAAATAACGTACAAATGCGAAAAACGTTTCAACGAAATTCTCAAAAATAGGTACATTTTCGTCATAACCAACACTCAAAAATCGGATTTAAATTAAAATACTGCATCTTATAGGACTACGCATGAAAACAAAATACACCGATAGATACGGAATACTAACAGTTTTATTTTCTAAATTGAATGTACAGCTAGTACTTGGCATTCCTATTCATATCCCATGTACGAAAGATTGTGTCCTTTTCGGATGCGTGGCTGTTTGGGAAGGCACGGAAAAATGTTCATAGCACATAGTTAAAATGTCTGTATTAACATCCTGATTTAAATCGCCAGAAATTAAGTATCTTTCATAAAAGAATCTGCTGTCAAACCTTGTTGAATACTTGCATCCCGCATCTTTTTCTCTTTTTCAGTTCAAAAAAAAAAAAAAAAAATCTGGAGTGACTCCACTCGACTTTCCGAAGACTTACGATTCAGATCATGACCAGGCATTTCAATCCATTTGAATCGATGAATCATTCAAACCTATATACCCAACGGAAGCTCCATCGAATGCGCCGTTGAAACGCTGGCGCACTTTCAATCATTTTTCCCCATAGGCCATCCTGTCAAAGAAATCTGGGTCGTAGCCCTGTCGAAAAACTATAAGTCCTATACACATCCAAATCAATACGGGTCTTACGATGGTGGTTTATAAGATGTATACCCGATTGGAGTTCCATCGAATGGACCGTTTAAACGCGAGCGCACCTTTAAGAATTTCCCCTTATAGGCCATCCTGTGAAAGAAATATGGGTCGTATCCCTGTAGTTTTTCTACAGGGCCCCTTCGAGGCTCCAGGGCTTTTCTACGGCCCATTCGATTAAGCTCAAATCGGGTATACATCTTATAAACCACCATCGTAAGACCCGTATTGATTTGGATGTGTATAGGACTTCTAGTTTTTCTACGGGGCTACGACTAAGATTTCCAAGATTTACATAAGTCCTATACACATTAAAATCAATACCGGTCTTAGGATGGTGGTTTATAACATCTATACCCCATTGGAGCTCCATCGAACTTACCGTTTAAACGCGAACACACTTTCAAGACTTTCCTCCAATAGGCGATCCTGTCAAAGAAATCTGGGTCGTAGCCCTGTCGAAATACTCTAAGTCCCATAGACACCTAAATCCATACCGGTCTTGCGACGGTGGTTTATAACCTATAGACCGAATGGGAGCTCCATCGAAAACTCCGTGAAAGTTAAAAAAAAAACCTCATCAATGAAGTTTTCGATTTCAGGAAAACGTGTCATAAAAATGAAATGATTGAACGTTCTATTGCAATGGATTTCGCCAGGATCCTTCCGAAAAACGTATCAACGAGAAACGTATAAAGGGTGCTTCAAGGTACACGCGTCGAACCTGTAGTACCTCCTCCTGGAAGTCTGTTCAAAAGTCTTGGCTTCCCTCTCGACAAAGCTCGTCTCCTCGAAACCAGCGTGAATTTCCCTTATTTATAAGGAACTCAAAACTTAACATAATTGGTTCGAGAACATTTTCCTTCGGGAGAAGGAGGGGGGGGAGGGGAGCATTCAACACTGTCCTTAATGACCCATATTCAACGCGAGATAGAATGTCCAAATCCCATCTTTTAAAGGAGGGTTCTCAACCGGTAATGGATAGGATTTCAAAACTACTAGGCTCGCTCTCGAACGATGGAGAAAGAAGAAACAAAAAATTAAAAAAAATAAAAACGGGGGGAGGAAAAAACGGCAGTTCCCGTCCAAATCCCGAACTGATATATTTCAAATTAAAGTTAAACTACCCATAGATGTGAGGGGAAAAATACAGGTTACGGAACATCCGAAAGAAGAAGAAGAAAAAAAAAAGGAAAAACAGCTCCACTCAACTTTGAAAAAAAAAAAAAAAAATGGAGGACATCTCCTCTCTGCGGATGGAAGCCACTCAGCTGTAAGCTAAACAGGGGAGAAAAAGGGAGTACAAGGGTGTGAAATTTTATTTTATTTTTCGGCTTCCGTGCCCCCCCCCCCCTTCGCACTTCTTTTTTTGTGTGGGGGGGGGGGGAGACGGAGGTGTGTGGGAGGGGGGTGAACGTGTTTCATCACTCATGCAAAGTGAACAAAAAGACGAGGACTAGGAGAAGGTATCATCGCAATCGTTCCGCATTTGTTTAAGAAGTGTGCCTATCCAAGTCGGGGAACCCCCCACCCCCCTCCATTGCCCCCCTTTTTTATTATGATTTCCCCCTTTCCCTGATTTCTGAAGACGCAGCCACTGAATAGCACGGGGTAGGAAGGGGGGGGCGGTGGAATCGAGATTGTCTCTTTAATGTCATGGATCCCCTCCAGGGATTGTGCGTACGGATGGGAGATAGCGAGAGGGAGAGATGGACCAAACTTGGGACTGACTTCGAAAAGGGAAAAGCCCTGATAAGCGGACGAAGGATTTCGCGAATTTCCACACGTGCACCTATGGACTTTTTTTGCAGATTTTCTGAGTTCGAAGCTGAAATTCGTCTGCTGGCGGATTTTTAAATAGGCACGGTCAAAACTCCACTCTACGAAGTCAGCCATGACAGTCGCGTTACCTATTTTTTTCGATTCGGATGGGTTTCTTGAATCCAAGGACAGCCTGCATAACATTGGAATCGAATGTTTGAACGGTCGACCCCTCTCGAAAAGTGTGTCGTCTCCTCAATAACAGCCGATTATTGTTTCAATTGGAAGTCGTTTTAAAAAAGAAAAGTTCTCGTGTTTTATAAGTGTTGGGTGTCCCTTTTAGAATGGATTGTGAACCCGGGGGTCTCTATAAAGTGACCAGACGTCCTGCTTTGGGCGGGACAGTCCCGATTTTTACTTATAGGTCCTGCTGCCCCCACAGAACCGTAAAATGTCCCGCTTTCCCATTCCAGTCCCGCTTTATAAAAAATAAATTAAATAAATGTAAAATAAATGGGGAATCCATTCGCATGAAAGTAGTTGTGTTATTTAAAAAAGTTTTTTGTTACATGTATTGAACACCGTTTTTTGATGGATGAAAACGATCGTTCTATAATATGTATTAATGCATACCTATAATCCATGGAGGGTGATTCTATAGTTATTGTTAGAAAGCAAACTATTTTTGAAATGTATCCAAAAATGAACAATTCAATTATTTAAAACCTAAGTTTTTATAGAATAGGCCAATTTTATGGGTCTATTCGCTCTATTTATTTCGACACGTTTTTCTCGTAAAAGTAGAAAATCAAATTATGCGTAGAAAAAAAAAAAATCTTGGAGAGGGGAGTGGGGATGTTCGGGATTGATTTTGACCCCTCCAGTCTCTGCTGTTCAGAAGTGTCCCGATTTTCGTTTCAGAAAACAGGGTCACTTTAGGTATATATATGTTTGTGTATTTGAAATAGAGTTAATATTTTCTTTAGTTCTTTTGGGAAAAACCAAAAGAAAACAAATCTTAGAGTTCAATTTCACAGGATGATTGACTTTATTCAGCGATAAAGTTATAAATTCATAAGAATCGGGCTACGTTATAAAGATTAACACAGACGTTAAGTTCCTCATCGTACCTTAACGTCTATGTTAATTGTCGTGCTATTATTTGCTACTCTCTTTTTTCAGATAATTAATAACAAAAATTAAAAATCACTATTTTAATTTTTTTTTTCCAATTTCATCTTTTCGGAATGTCGTCCTAACTCGTGGGCAATGGGTTGAGTATTACGTCATTCAAAAGATGATAATAAAAAAAATTCAAAATCTTGTCGGCTAAGTAAAAATTTTTTTGGATGATTTAGCAAATGACTTTTCATATGCTTTTAGTATAGGCCAATCCTGTTTCGTTTTCCATTTCTTTATCTTTTTAAATGTTTATATCCATCTATAGGTTTTGACCCAAAAAATTTAAAAATCGGCCTGTTCGTGGCAGTACGGACGACCGCCAGTTTCTTTTGAAATGCATCGAGTATCCATTTTGTAATAAATTTTTCTTCTTATAAATCACTCGGAATGAATTATTTGTCTTTTTAACATTTAAACGAAAGGTTCACAACATTAGGATGTCGGTTCAAAACTTTGTTAAGCAAAAGAATAGGAGAGTTCTAAAATGATTACGTTACTGCGAACAGGGTATAAATAGTACCTCTCATGGGGTTTATTTTAAGTTTTCTGCGTTTGAAATAATATACAAGTATTAATGACTATGTCATTTTATCTCTCAACACCCTTTATTGAAAAATGTGTCCCAAAAAAGCGACATAAAAGCATGCCACATAATTTTACATGTATTTAAATACTATGAGTTCACAACAGCTTTCATCTAATGTGACACTCTTTCGTAAGCTGTAGAACAGGCTTCACATGTATTTTTTCATATATTTAAATATTGTTTGTTCACAACAGCTTTCATCTATGGTGACACTCTTTCGTAAGCTGTAGAATAGGCATCCCATGTATTTTTCTATCAATAGGTTACCATCCTCAAAATGTCAACATAGGGTTACCAGGCAAAATAGGCGAAAGATGAGCGATAAAATGACAATATCAATCATTTCAATCATGTCAATTAATATCATTTTAATAGGGCCATCCTGAAACTCAAAAAATGAGGGGGGTTCAAGGGGATCTCCCCCTGACGAGGCTCGAACAGCCGAGTTTTTTTATTAAAAAACTTTTATACGTCTTTTAAAGCATGATATTTATAATTATTTTTAGTATTGAATGATGAATAGTATCTTAAACAAAATCTCACAAATGGAAAAAGAATCCATCCATCAAAAGCTATTATTTGTTATGAACGACCCGTATTCTAGCTTTTTTTGAATCATTAGAATGTGTAGAAGAATGCGTGCAATAACCCCCCCCCCAAGATCGAAACAAGCCTGAAACCAAAATTCACGTTTAAAATTGCCCAAAGCATACGGATATGAATACAGGGAGACGGCATTCGCGTCTATCTTCAGCATTGGGCGACACGAAGTCACCGTGTTGGTCTAAGCAGGGCGGACCATTTTGTGGGTTCCTTTTTTAAATAACAGTCGAAAGAGGCACCCTTTCACGGAATTAAAAAAGTAAAGTAAAACAATTATTCGAACACAAAATATCAGCATTCTGCAGTTAAAAGTTGGACGGTCATGTCAAACGCGTCATGATTCTGGGTGCCCACTTGGGCGACGTGACTTCTGTTAAAATTGGAACGGTCACCCTAGAATAGCACAGTCCTGTTGCAATATCGTCTGGGCAACAGGGCGGATCGGTGACAGTTTCGTCTTCACTATCCGATACAGCTAGTAGCCGTCTCCTCGTATTCATATCTCCATGGCCCAAAGAGATATAAGAGGCTGTGCCGCACAGCCCGCTGTCGTCCAAAAAGGGGTCTCTCGATCGGTGGCACGCGAGGAACGTTTCGATCGTCCGCCCTCTTGCGGGTCGTTCGGCCGAGCGATGGCCACGGCTGCCCTTTTTTCGGCATGGGGTCCTCTATCCGACTGTTCTCGCATGCTTCCATTTTTCATCCGATGTCAGTGCTGCTCAAAAGAATCGTGACCCTTTTTGTTACGGGAAAGGACGGGCTCAAAAGTAAAGGATTCTCGTGAGCTCTGTCACCCGCCACTCTTTTGATAGAAATCCAATCGATTCTTCGTGACTGGCCACAGTCAGAACCTCCGAGTTGGGTGCTCCCAGAGCGGGAACACTGCGCTTGAAAGGGTTCAACGAGTTGTCATGGATAGAGTATCCTACATTTTTCTGCTTGTGGAAAATTAAAGACCCATAGAGTAGCAAACTCTTTATGCACTTTTTAATTCTTTTTATTAAAGTTTATCACGTAAAAATAGTGTGTTCATTTTTATCAAAACTTCCGTTGAGTCGCAGCGTGAGTGTGAAACATTTGTATGGACTTGTACGATATCTATTTAGATATAGAAAAATGGCGAGTCGTAAATGTCAGTGGCATTAAAAAATGTTCCATTTAAAACACGTTCCGAAAAATGTTGCAAAATAAGTTGAGTGCAGCGATGTCTTGCAACAGTGTTCAATAAGAGGTACGGAATTTTCGCAAATATAAAACAAGAATTTAGCGGGGGGGGGGGGGGGGGGAGCTAGAATTTTGAAATTTCGCTGAAATTCACATAAAACATTTTTTATGCATTTAAAATTTATATTGAATGCCAACTAAAAGCTACATGGCTGTCCTTTCCACATTTCACAGTTTTAAAGTAGTTCTTGCCCGTAAGGACAAAGCTATCTGTTTGCGCTATTAGGCTTCCAATATTCGGGAAAAGTTGTAAAAGAGCCTTTATAGGAGTTCACGATGTGTTCTTAACTTTGGGATCTTTATTCTTGTTTATGGATTGTGAACGGGTGACGAAAGTGGTTATCGATGAGCTCGTTGGATTCGAGAAGTTTATCGAAAGTTTTTTTCAGAAGGGGTGTTCGACATTGTGTTTAGATCCAAATCGCCGACTTATTAGCTCGAGAGTTGCTTTCAAGCCTTCTTATTTATTCTTCAAATGTTGAGCCCATGGGTCACTTGGATCGACTCATTCTTCATTCATTTCATTGCATTCGGGCACTGTTCAGATAGGAAGCTTATTTGAATCGAGTTAACTTTTGAAAGATTCTTTCACGTCATTTTCTTTTTTAAACAGAAGCTATATTTTGAACCAGGGGCATAACCAAGGCGGGGTCATAACCCCCCCCTCATGAGGAATTTTTTGCCATACAAAATGTATAATTCTTCACTCCCTTATCACAAACAGCTGTAGTCGTAACCCCCCCCCCATGAAAAATTTCAGGCTACGTCACTGTTTTGAACTATTCACAAAAATAAAAAATTTTCACATAAATACTATTAACCAATCGCTTATATTTCGCATCTATTCGCATTGATACGAAAATTTCGTTTAAATTCGCATCTGTTTCGAAAAAACGAGAATTCCGTACCTCTATTTATAAGATTTTGGGCTGAATGGAGAAAAATTTCCCTCAACATAGTCGAACGGTCGTAGATCTTCTGTACAAACTTTAACACATACCTATGTAAGAATTTTCTGTTTTTATCGGCAGATATCTGTTTTGAAGATGGGTGAAAATAATTTCCTAAACAGCTTTTGAAGAACAGGATGGAGCATGCGTTTTAGAGTATCGAGAAAGTCTTTACTTTAAAACCGATTTGCAATGATTGTCCCCGTTTAAACAGGACCGTCACAGATCGTCTCTTGTTAGGGGAATCAAAACGGATTCTTTCTACTCTTCTGCCAATCGATTCTTCGTGATGTACAGTGAAACCTCTCTGAGCGGCCACCCCACCGTACCGAGAATATTGGGCCGCTCTCAAGGGTTTTATTGACTATTATAAAATGACTAGCTGACCCGGCAAACGTTGTTTTGCCATATAAATTATTCCTAAGATTATTTTAGTAGAAAGAAATGATTAACTTATTTTAAGTTTGTGAGGATGTGGTATATGAGTGGAAGAGGCATGGAGCGCTGTGAATGATGCTGGAACATAAAAATAACACAATACCAAACATTTATATTTTTAATTCATTGTAATTTATTCTTTAAATTTATATATATCGCCAGAGGCGTAGCGACGGGGGGGGTTATGGGGGTCATAACCCCCCCCCCCCAATGAGGAATTTTTTGCCATACAAAATGTATATTCTTCACTCCCTTATCACACACATGTATGCATATATGTGAGTTGCAGTAGTCGTAACCCCCCGCATGAAAAATTTCTGGCTACGCCCCTGTATATCGCTAATTACAATATTTTTACTAAAAAATCTGGAGTGACTCCACTCGACTTTCCAAACACTTACGATTAAGATCATTACCAAGCATTTAAATAAATTTTAATTGATGAATAATTCAAACATATATACCAAATTGAAACTCAATCGAATGCACCGTTTAAACGCTTGCGCACTTTCAAGAATTTCTCCCCATATGCCATTATGCCATAATATAAAAGAAATTTTGTCGTAGCCCTGTAGAAAAAAACTTGGTGTGTAAAACTAAGACTTATACACACCAAAATCAATACCGGTCTTAAGATGGTGATTTATAACATATATACCCAATTTCAGATCAGTCGAAGCAACCGTTTGAACGCTAGCGCACTTTCAAGAATTTCACCCCATATGCCATTATGCCATAATATAAAAGAAATTTTTGTCGTAGCCCTGTATAAAAACTATAAATCTTATACACACCAAAATCAATACGGGTCTTGCGACGGTGGTTTATAACATATATACCCAATTTCAGCTCAATCGAAGGTACCGTTTAAACGCTAGCGCACTTTCAAGAATTTCTCCCCATAGGCCATAATGTAAGAGAAATCTCTGTCGTAGCCCTGTAGAAAAACTATAAGTCCTATACACAACAAAATCAATACCGGTCTTGCGACGGTGGTTTATGACATATATATCCAATTTGAGCTCAATCGAATGCTCCGTTCAGGAGCTATCGTGTTCACTCACATACACACAAACACACACACACACATACACATACATACATACGTAAAAATAGCATAAATGGATTCAGAAGCCCTCAAAACGTGTAAAAACACCAAAATCTCGAAGTCGAATTTTTTCATGATTACAATACTTTCCTTACAACATGGTACATGTTCGGAAAGTAAAAATAATATCAATCCCTTAACGCAATAGAGTATACAATATTTTTTGTTATCCTATCTTTAGATAACACAAACAAACTGGATGCCCACTGTATGGTTTGCCCACTCGAGAGCATGCCACGTATAACTGTCCGTGTGAAAAACATGGTGTGCTCAAATCTAATCCACAAACAGACATAGTTTGGCCTTGAGACTTATTGATAGTCATTCCATAAAAAATTTTGCCCCCCCCCCCAAAAAAAAAAGGATGAAAATCTGAAACACTTTCAGATTTTAAATACGCACTATAGTGCTATATATTAAAATCGTATCATAATTTATGCGTCGTCCCTATTTTTCGTCCTTATTCCATTAAGTTGGAAAGTGTTATCATTATTCATGACTGTGCTGTATTTTTCTTTCTTATTTCATAAAACCCATCTTTGGAATCGAAATCTATCTTAAAATCGCCTACTAAAACTATTTTGCAATCTTCGCCAAGTATATCACAACTATACTTCACCGTTTTATATATTGTTTCCTACTTTAACGCCTCGGCTCTCGCCAAGGAGGCGATGATTAAACATATGCAGTTACCATGACGATTTTTTTGCATTTATGTAGAAATCGTAATTTAGAATTAAAATGGCGATTTGGAAAAACATGTAAGTACAGCATGCCGTTACATTTTTATTTATTTTGGATTACCAATTAATGTAGTTTTAATAATTAAGTGTCTTAATTCCTTAACTTGCGCGTTTATCGCTAGTTTGTTTACTTTAGTTATCGTCTAGTTCTTTTGGGCGCGTTGAAACGGTACTTACGTATTATCCCGGCGGTCACTTCCGCCAAACTACTTTTCGTAGATTTTAAATACGTTGCAGCCGTATTCCAAACCATCAACAATTTCATGTGCCCGGCATTTATCTTGGTGAAAAAATTGCTTGTCTTGGCGGACCGCCTGGAAAATACGTATGTACCGTTGAAACTTGTGCATAACTCCCAGAGACCCATGACTGCAAAGCTCGCCAAAGTACGGGAATTTTTTAGGTTGCGAGAGTGGGGGCGCTAAAATAGGAATCAACTCTTTCTTGTACCATAAAACACATCTTTGGAATCGAAATCTATCTTAAAATCGCCACCTGAAACTGTTTAGAATTTCCTCCAGGCATGTTCTACCTGTAGGCATATTCCAGCTATACCGCAAAGACAATTTAAATACTGTTTGGAATGGACATCATAATCCATGAGTGTACCGTGTTTTCCTTTCTTGTTCCACAGAGCACGTCTTCGGAATAGAAATCTATATTAAAATCGCCTAATAAAACTCTTTACAATATACGCCAGGCGTTTTCTAACTATACGCGAAATATATTTATAATAAATTGTCGCGTTTTGGCACCACATTTAGCGATCCATTATCAAAAATTGCAAACCTTGTGCGACTTTCAACATTTTATTAACTTCCCCCCCCCCCCTCTCCACATTATCTGGCAAACACATTTGAAAAGTGATTCGACACGCTAATGTCTACACAGAAATCCTGATTGAAATTAATAGCACTCGGCGGCTAAACGTTTTGGGGTGGACCACCCTTATGATTTAGGGGTATGAGACATAGTTAAAAACCTATTCTATGACCTAACGAATATACATAGAAAATTTCATTAAAATGGGTCGAGTGGTTTCGGAGGAGTTAGGTGACTAACACTGGGACAGGAGAATTTTATATATTAGATTGCTATAATCTCTACTTATTATAAAAGAAGGTGTCTGTGTGTCTGTGTGTGTGTGTGTCTGTCGGCAGCGTTACGGACAAACGGCTACACCTAGAAACACCAAATTTGGTACTCGGGAAGATGTAAATATGTAGTTGTGCACCTCGAAGCGATTTTTTCAAAATTGGACCTAGAATTTTTTTTATTTTATGTTTTATGCGATTTTTGGCATTTTTTCTCACCTAATTCGTAATAACGGCGGAAATTACGCTCGCAGCAAAACGGCATTTGTATCATCGGATAGAGGAGGAAATTTTCTTTTAAAAACAGTTTGTTCTGAATAAGTAACATGATTTACCGATTTTTAGGAATTTTTTTACTAAGCCTCTGCTTCGCGATTGTTTTTCGTAAAATAATTTTAAAACTGTCGCATCTTGAATTCTATCCGTCATAACTTTTAGATATTTTGACAAATCGTGAAACATTCTTTTCTCCCTCTTTTAAAATAAAAACGAAAAAATTATGTAAATTAGATGATTTTTTACGAATTTTAATGCAGCCTAATGTTTAGAATTTAATAGCATCAACGCGATCTTACGCCATTCATTACACTGCGATCACGGCACGAGAATTTATGTTCGGTTGTTGCCACAGAAAGGATTAGAAAAAAGGATTTTTTCAACCAATCGAGTTTTTAAATGGGATATCAGAATTTCAATTCGCAAGTGAGGATCTATGACGTCAAATGCTTTAAGATACGTAAAAATTACTCCATAATTTTAACTCATTTATTCCAGCTCTATTTTCAACACAGGGAGACGTTATTTTGATTAAAATTTACTGTAGAAATAAACTAATAAATTCACGATTATTATTATTAGAAGTGGTATTTTAATCCGGTGCTTATTTAAAAATTGAAATGTTTTCACGGCGCTGAAAATGTTCATTTTAAAAGTTACAAAGTTCGTTTCAAAGCGCGATATATTAAATTTTTTCTATTTACTCTTTTTATTTTTGGCATTTAATTTAGCGCAGGCGTTGCCTAATATACGCATGCAGGTTGCGAGTATAATTTTATTTTAACGTTGAATTACGTTCCTCCATAAAGGTTAAATAACGCAAAGTTTTAATGATACCGTTTGAAAACAATTATGCGAAATATCGAAATTAACTCCCTCAACCAACCGGGGTATCCTTTACGGCAGTCAAACAG
Organism: Cheiracanthium punctorium; assembly: GCA_038373885.1. Lineage (NCBI taxonomy): Eukaryota > Metazoa > Arthropoda > Arachnida > Araneae > Cheiracanthiidae > Cheiracanthium > Cheiracanthium punctorium. The sequence continues at coordinate 861,751 of JAWZYV010011044.1, forward strand.
TGACGTCATAAATAAAAAAATGCGTGAAATTTGTAAACTCTGCAACTCTAACGCCCTGTCACAATTAAAGTGGGAATAAGTAGCTCCTCGAGATTACACAGTTTGATGTTTTTCAGGAGACAGGACTATGGAGGATATAAAAGATATCGATATATTAGATACATGGATAGTTAAAATGGCACCCCTTGGACAGGGCCGCCCCTTACGGTTGTGCAGGTTGTGCGTCGCACAAGGGAGCCTCGGTGCTAGGGGCGCCAAACGGAGGCAAGACAGACAAGAAATTTTGTATATGAAGCTAATATTGTTAAGGTGAGATTTTAGTGATTCTGTTTTCACATCACCAAAAGTGGGACTTTAAGTCCTATAAAGAATTATTTTTAGCAGGGCCGTAGCTAAAGGTTTGGCGGGACTCAGGGGCGACCCGACACGGTAAACGAGGTAAGCATAGTATCGGGCGCCATATTCGAAGGGATACCATTTCGAACTCAAAAACGGGAGAACTTGATCAAGAGAATAAAACGGGGCGCCATTTTTACTTTTGCAGGGGGTCGACACGTACCCTAGGGCCACCCTTGGCTACACAAGATCAGCTGGATCACAAAAGGTGTAGGCAGAGTTTCACTGTTTTATGTTTTATTTACTTTTTTTCAAAATAGCACATCTGTAAGAAGAATAGGTAGGATTTTGTAAAGTACAATAATTATGAGGGAATTAAAATTTATTATTGAAGTTGTTCAAGAAGAGTAGTGGAAGGAGGCGCAATTTGGAATGTTCTGCCAGGGGTGCAAAGTTTTTTCAAAAGTTTTTGCAAAGTTTTTTCATGGAACTTCCCAGTCTACCTACCTCAAATTATTGCAAAGCTGCTTTCATTACTGGATCACATTACTATAGTTTTACTAATAGTACTGGTCAAGGTTTATGTGATTTCATACAGACCTACCTTAATTCACTGAACATCAATATTTTAGATTGAAGGGGCCAAGCCTATGACAATGCAAATATGAAAGGAAAGCATAAAGGACTACAACAAAAACAAAGAAATAAATCCACGGGCTTTTTTTATTCCATGCGCTGCCCATACATTAAACCTGGTTGTTAATGATGCTGACAAAGTGACATTTGAAACAGTAAACTTTTTAAGCGTAATATAAGAACTGTATAATTATTTTTCAAGCTTTGTTAAACGATGGGCTATAATCAAAACATATGTTAGAAATTTAAATTTAAAGCCACTGTCCACAACTAGATGGGAAAGTAGAATAGAAGCAATTAAACCTCTTAACCCATTCGTGCCTGGATATTTTTGTGACTTTCTTCGATTTTTGCTAACACCAGCAAGTAATGGATAAATTTCTGATGTCAACTTTTTGAACAAGGGATGATTTCATTTAAAATCATGATGTATAAAAATTGAAATGTCAACATCCTATTTGGCCATATTAAAATATTTTGTGGAATTGAGGTTCAATACTATAGAATAAAGGCTAGGAGAAATAAATAACGTTTTCGACTGATAGCGAAAATGCCGTCCCAAAAAAGGGACGCTAGGTATAAATGGGTTAAGAATAATCTCAAAGAAATTTAACAAGCTCTTTTAGAGATAGCGGAAGATAACTCCTAAGACATCGAAAGTAGGGTACAAGCAGATAATTTAATAACGAAATTATTTTCATTTAAATTTATTTGTTCAATTAACATATGGTACGAAATTTTAAGCCATATTAATGTAATAAGCAAGATGATGCAAGCTCCCACATATTGCATTCAAACCGTCATACAAAGTCTTGATTCTATTTTACAGTATTTCAAAGAACAACGGAGTGATGAAATGTTTGAAATTTTCATATCGTCTTTAATGAAAATAGCAACTGACCTAAATGTTGAAAGCTCTTTTCCCGAAATTCGAAGAAGAAATAGGAAAAGAATGTTTGAATATGAAGCACCAGATGAAACTATTAACGATGGAAAAGAAAATTTTAAAGTGAATTTCTTTTTCACAATATTAGATACCGCAATTGCATCAATTACAGAAAGGTTCCTATTGATCAAAGAATACAATGACAATTTTAAACTCGTTCACAATATAAATAAGCTTAAAGAATTTGTAGATGAAGATTTATTAAATATTTGTCAGAGTTTGCGTCTGTGACGAAAAAAATTCTGAAAGCGATATTGATGTGAAAACCTTGTTTGAAGAACTGAAATTGCTTCAACGATATTAAAGACAATATGACTCCAACTTATGTACTTGATTATTTATATAAGCATGTTTTAACAGAAACCTTTCCAAATGTCACTGTGGTACTGAGAATTTATTTGACGCTACCAGAATCTGTAGCCTCAGGGGAAAGAATTTTTTCAAAATTAAAAATAATAAAAAACTATTTACGCTCAACTATGTCTGAAGAACGACTTACAGACTTATCAAAGAATTCGATGGAAACGAAATTTTGGATAAATTAGATATAAAAAACTTAATTAAGAATTTTGTTGCAATGAAAGCACGAAAAGCAAATATTTAGTTTTAACACCAGTTTTTTATGATATTAGTGAAAAATTTATTTAATTTAAATGTGCTTCTTTTTTAAGTACTTGATAATTTTAATGGATAGTTAACATGTTACACGTAATGCTACGAATATTTGTTTTTGTTTTCTATTTATTGATAGTATAAGCAAATGTTACTTACGTTATAGGCATATATATGGAAATTTTAGCTATATGAAAATTTAAAACAAATCTTAATTTTAGGAGACGGGGGGGGGGGGGAGCGCCAAAAAAGTAGTTGCACAAAGGCGCAATCCACCATAGGAGCGGCCCTGCCCTTGGATATTTTCTCCCCACAGTAAGATGAAATGGTTTGCGGCGCTAAATTCGCCCATCTTATAAAACTATGTATAAATTAAATATATATGGGGAGTTTCCTTAATGGCAACCATTATGTGAAATGATTATTTATACTAATGCGTAAATTGCAAAGAATCGCCACAGAATCAAAAGATTCCATTGAGGCCAAATAATCTAAGCTGTTTCTTTAAAAGGGAGCCTTGAAGAGGGAGAAGCGAATATAGATAGTATTAATGTACGTAATAGGTAGTATTATTAGATTTGTAAAGATAATATGAATAAATCGCAATGTACAACGTTAATAAATATTTCATGAAATTAAAAGTGTCCTGTTTCAACGGTTGTCTTACAACCAACTAAACGAAAAGTAATTCTAATTTGCGTTAATATATCCCGCAGTCATTTCAAGAGAGGAGATTACTTGAACTTTTTTAAAAATGAAATTCTGTTTTGTCACATGCAGATATGATTTTAGTAGTAAAATATTCCCTTCTTCCCGTATGAAGAGCCGGTGCGCAGCTATTTTAAAAACATCTCTTGAAAATAGCATAAATGAATTCAGAAGACCTCAAAACGTGTCAATACACCAAAATCTCGAAGTCGAATTTTTTCATGATTACAATACTTTTCTTATATGGTACATGTTCGGAAAGAGATAAATGGTGCTCCATTTCATGTAGTGTCTTAGGTATTTAATGCTACAACTTGAGCCTAAAAAACAGTATGATGTAGAAATAAGACCAGGTGCGTAGCCAGGAAATTTTTTCGGGGAGGGGATATGAGCCTGGAAATTTTTTCGAGGGGTATATGAACTTATATATGCATAAATAGACGGAATTTCATCACTAATCCAAAAATTTCGGGGGAGATATATCCCGATATCCCCCCCTCTGGCTACGCCCCTGAATAAGACATTTTGAAAGCCAGGAGTTCTCTGCAAACCATTAAGCTTTCCACTTTTTTGATAGTGAATGACACTGACGTAGTTTTTTGAGTCATTATACTGCAATGATCAGGTTAGTACTCATGACACAAACTTTACATTAAGAGTCAAATAATTTTGCTCTTTTTTTTTTTTAAATTCCACATCACGAATAATTTCGAATTACACATGTAAGGGAAATTTTCGTTTCCTACCGTGCGAAGAACGGGCACGCAGCTAGTGCGTAATATAAACAAGTCTGGCACCTATTCCTTATTTAAAATGAAATATAAAACTTGTCTAAAGAGAAAATAGTACTTTATTGAATCCTGCTTAATTGCAATAATTGGTTATAACAATTCTGCGTATTTTCTAGTTTATGTGAAAGGTTAACTCAAAGTAGTATAAATATCGGGGAATTCACAAAAATGAATCGGATGGATAGAGGGCTGCGAGGGATACGTAAGGCTCAGCCCTCCACGGTTATGGGCCTGCTGTACTGAAACGTGCAAGTGTGAATAATATGCATCAACATTACACAGGGATTTTCAGATGGTCAAAGACACAGTCTGCTCTCTTGGCTTGTAAAAAAAAAAAAAAAAAAACCTGTGTTTATCAGTTCTCACAGCCAGTTTCCACAGCCAGCTGTCGTCAAAAAAGGGTCTCTCGATCTGTGGCACGCGATGAACGTTTCGATCGTCCGCCCTCTTGCGGGTCGTTCCGTCGAGCGATGGCCACGGCTGCCTTTTTTTCAGCATGGGGCCCTCTATCCAGCTGTTCTGGCATTTTCCCATTTTTCAGCCGATGTCAGTGCTGTTCAAAAGAATCGTGACCCTTTTTGTTACGGGAAAGGACGTGCTCAAAAGTAAAGGATACTCGAGGAGCTAGGTCACTCCACTATTTTTATAGAAATCCAATCTTATTCTTCGTGACTGGCAACAGTCAAAACGTCAGAATCGGGTGTTCCCAGAGAGGGAACACTGCGCGTTAAAGTGTTAACAGATTCAATTCCAGTTATTCCTGGGACTTATATTCGACCCTAAACCCGACCTTGAGTTTTTCCACCCAAAATGACTGCATGGAGTGAGTAGAATTTCCCGAAAAATGAGATGGCCATTCAGAGGGGGTCGGGTGGCCGCTGATAGAGGTTATTTGAACATTAAGTCTATGAGCCAAAAAATCCGTGCCAAGAAAAATGGGTCGTTTAGAGGGGTGACCGCTATACAGGGGTGGCCGTTGTGTATCCTTCCGATGCTCGAATGGGTGCACTGCAAAAAGAATACAGATCTATCCCTCCTTGGTCACACTGGGAGAAGTCGTCCGTCGATGGTGACTTTTGGTTCGAGAGCTCCCGGAGATCGAACGTACAAAACTGGGCAGTTCTTTCCAGTGACAGTCGAATCCCGTTTGCGCGAAATCTGTTACAGCGAAAATCTAGTTATTGCGAAGACTTTCGTCACTCGTCAATCCAATGACATAGGAGTTATTTTACTAAAATGTCCGATACAGTCGACTCCGGTTAACCGGACCGCATCGGGATGAGCCCGTTTTGGTCCTATTAACCGGCTGGTCCTATTACAAGAACATTTATCAAAGTTACAGAACAAAAACATGCTATATTTTATATAGTAGTGCATTGAAATGTCATTATGACCTTTAGTATGCGACACGCATGTCTAAGAATAGGGATGGACGCGAGACCACTCGAGACGAGAATTGGCTCAAGTCTCGTCTCGTCTCGTCCTTTCATATCGAGGTCTCGTCTCGCACCGCATGGTCACGTCTCGCATCCCGTGGTCTCGTCTCGTACCCGGAGGTCTCGTCTCGTCAAAGTGCGAGACCGCGAGAAGTCTCGTCTCGTCTCGTGGTCTCGCGTCCATCCCTATCTAAGAACAATACAAACAAGAATGACAATGGACCACACATTTTATTCATTGGACAAACTCGCAGACAACTTTTTAAACAATCTACGCAACATTCAGCATACAAAAGTATAGTAAAAAGAAATGTTCTTTCCGCATTTAAGTCAACGTTGGTAGAACTTATCCAGCATCCTTTGGCGTATTCTCTTGACTGATTTCACTTTCGCGAAATCTCCACAGACGTCCAGCCTTCATTTCCTTCTGGCATAAAATAGCGGCGAAAAGCTTCAATGCATTGCTTTGCATCTTGTACCGTCGCTTGCTCCATCGCATTTGGGGTGTCATCATCCCTTTCGTGATCTTCCGATGCTGCCGTCTATTTTTCTGCAATTCGGCCTCGCCATCTTCATGTTCATCGAAGCATTGTAGCTCGTCTTCGATGGACAAAAATTCTTCGCCATTTTCGACCTATTGAAGTCCCTACTGTAGGGTCCGATTCAGCGGAATTTTAGTCCACAGAAGCGAAGAATAGTATGCTTACGAAAAAGGATTTGTATCGGTTCTGTGGGGATTGGGTCCAAGGAAGCGGCTGGTCCGATGAACCGGAATCGACTGTAGTACGAACGATTCTAACGAAGCCGGACTGAACCCCCAGACGTGCAGTGTTCGTGGAAGCGAGCCCATTACGAAAGAAACATCCGTGCGGATGGATGCCATTCTGGAGGATTTCCTTTCTGCAGATGTTAGTATTATCATAACCTCCGAACCTTCTGACGAATCATGAAGATATTACGCGTGGGATTCAAGAAAATAGAACAATCCCTTCTGGAATGTTCGGATGAGAAGCTCCGTCCCGCAGTGGTCTGGGCACTCCACTCCGTTCCCATAAGAACACGGAACAAATCGGAACGAATCAAATGACGGTTCGAAGCCCTGGTTTTTTAGCACTTGAGAGTGCTATTTCTTTCAATCACGGGTTTTTGTCTACGCGAGCGCGTCGAGTCAGTTTTCAATTTTTGTTGATTTTAGGGTTCTCTTTAGTTTTCAATCTATATGCTTGCATTTTGTGTGGTTTTAGTTGTGCGCCTCCCCTTTTGGTCTCAAACGAATGGATAGTTTATGTACAGGACCGCCCAAAAGATTCGAAATACATGACGTTCTATGGGACGAAATTCATCAAAGCATTTTTTAGAGGCATTGGGCTATTTCAAACGACTCAGAAGTGATATAGGCTGTTAAGAGTTACAAAATGAATTTCTCCATTAAAAGAAGTGTCCTTATCATTTATAGGTCTGCTACAGGAACACTCAAAAGATTTCCAATGCATTACGGTCAATGGCAATTTTAGGGGCATTTATTCATTTCAAACACAATACCGTCCTACCCTATAAGTTAGGTAAGGGTCCGACCACGGTCACGTGCCTCCCTCCAGAACTATGCCAAAAGTTGCCGAGCTTGGCGACTTTTCGTGTACGTGTGTGCCTATTTAACTCTCAAATCTCAAAAACTATTATGAAATTTCATATATAAGATTGTTGTAACATCTAGTTGTGCATCTCGATTTTGGGTTCCAATCTACTGGAGAGTTTCTTGACAGGACCACCGAAAAGAATTTCAGTCTATGGACATCTTCAATATAATACAACTGTAGTTGGTATAGTCATTGTTGGGTCCATGTCCAAAATCTCGCCGTCTGTCGTCGGCGAGTTTTTCCAAAATATCGCCCAATCGGGCGATAGTCATTGGGTCCATGCCCAAAATATCGCCATTTGTCATCGTTCTGGGCGAGTTTTGGCGATAGTCTGACGGTGGCGGTGGTTTCAGCTAGGTGGATAGACGCGCGATGAGACCCGCTTCGCCTGCCTATTATTTCCAAGGACATAACCACTGTGCCATGTCGAAGCACACTTCCTACTTGGAACCGATCTATGAAATCTTAGTGGTTTCGTGTGTGTGAGAGAGAGTAAAAGCACACTCAAGTGCGTCACTCAAATCTGGAAGAATTTAAGATTTTTTTTTCTCACTTTGTTTTTGTTTTTTTAATCCGAACAAGTTGTCGTAAGGTCCGTTTGTCATCCTCCTTCCAGTGTGTGTACCCTCCAAGAAGACAGATTCCCGTATTATGAATAATGGGAGGCTAGAATTCCAGCGATCCTACCCATCGAGGGAAAAACAAAAGGAACCCTTTCCATTACCCCCCGAAAAAAAAATGCACTCCCATTGTTTGGAATGAGAAATAGGCGCGATAAGGTCCTCTGAAACACTGCCTCCACTCCACTTAACTCGTTCAATACCAGAAAAGCAAAAAGGGCGGGAGAATAATGCTGCATTTAAAAGACGAGCATTGGCACACAGAAGTGTGTGTGTGTGTTTTTTTTTTCGTTCTGGTCACCGTGGGCTTTGAATTTGGAAACGATTTTCGGAGGAGGAGGGGAGGGGGAGGCGTGAGTGTATAGTTTGGAGGTGGGGGGAGGGGGTATTATCTTTGCGAGCCCCCCCCCTCCCCTTTGCATTGTACGGATGAAATGAAGCGCGTTTGCGCTCGCGCCAACAAATGAAACAATCCGGGCTAAGAATGCTTTTCGCGGAGGGAAGCTAAGAGGCGAAAGTTTATCTGCGAGGTGTGGAACGTTCACGCGCAATTTACGCGCAAAGTGTGTCACGCCGGACGGGCAAAGACAATAGGGGGACGGGGGGGGAGAATAAATCAATCGATCAGGGGGGGGTCGTCGTTTCTGCTCACCCAAATTTTATCTCCCGATTTTTGCGGGGGGGGGTTTCACTCTCCCCTTCCCCTCCCCCCTTTTCCTATTGTAAACACGAAGTTGTCATCCGCGGATAAAATTTTTCTTTTTCTTCTTCCGCCCCCCCCTACCCCCTCCACGCACCCAAAATGGCGACCGACGAGAGAGAGAAGAATGCGAAGATATAAATTAAAAGCTATTAGCCGATCCTCTCGCTTCGCCGATCGCGACTTTAGTTCATTAACCGTCGAATAAATGACTTCTAAATGATGTTGTGCCTCCTGCCCCCCCCCCCCCGAACCACCAGCACGAGCAGGAACTCGGGACGGGATTGGGTTGGGAGGGAGGGGGGGGGACGCGTTACGCAAAAATGCAAATCTCGCAAGCTCTCTTTTAAAAGAGAGGCCGGATATTTCGCAAAATTCCTGAGTACGTTTCACTTGTTTCGGTATTCGCACTGCCGCCCCGTCATTACTTTGCGCCCTCTGTTCGGTCCGAATGACGCGGCCGAGTGTTAGAATGCACTCTACACTCCCGGAAAGGGTTCCATGCGACACGATAGTCTCAGGGCCCGATTATGACAGACCGGGGTCTAGGACGGAAGTCTTAATGGAGGGGGGGGGGCGCACGTTATGTCACTCATGTGGACATTCAGACATTCAGTCATGTCTGACTGAATGTCTGAAACGTACTTTATGTATTTTTTCTGTGTTCGCGTATCAATAAATCTATGTCGTAATGAAATGTATCCAACGTGAAATAGACTACTCCTACTAATATTACAGATGTCAATGTTTGTATGTATGTTCGTGACTCTTTCACGCTGAAACGGTCAAACCGTTTGACGGATCTGGATGAAATATGGAATAAAGACAGTTAAAGTCCTGGATTAACAAACAGGCTACACACTGTTCCTATAATATACAAAAATACTATCTTTTATCCGAAAAAAAAAAGATAGTATTTTTGTTCGGATAGTATTTTGTCCGAAAAGCTTTTTTTTTTCTTTACAAAGCCGTCGACCGACGGCGCAACTTATAGAATACGCAGTTTTAAATAAATAAAATCGCCTGAATAAGTTTTTCCTTCTGACGTGGATTTATAAGCGGACTACGGGACAAGCACACCCATCCGAAAGACATGTTACACAAGCACACAAACAAAAAGTAAGGTTTTGAAACTTCATTCAGTTCGAATGATGCATTTTTCTGCGCCTTTTCCCCCCTTCTATTTCTTATGTATTACATCCAGAAAAAGAATGTTAGAAATATCCATTTCAATTTTGTTTCATCACGCTCGGGAATCCTGATACACTTTCCATCTTAATGGAATAAGGAAAGAAAATAGGGAAGACGCATGGATAGGATACGCTTTCAGTATATAGCACTTGAGTGCGTATTTAAAATCTGAAAGGGTTTTAGATTTTCTTGATTTTTTTTTCTCTTTCTGTTTTTTGATAACGGCCAATGTATCTAGAAGCTCTTCAGAATTAATATAGGATGGAAATAATTTGTACCTTTTTGTTGGTTTTTATCACTAAATCCAGGGCCTGATTACTGAAAAGACTCGGGAAGCTTCCCCTCAGAATTTGAAGGGGGCCCGAAAATGACTAAAACACTGCGATAAAAATTCAAAATTTTGTTTTTAAACGATCTTTTTAAGTTATTGTTAACATTTTTAATGAAGAGAAGTGGCGCTTTTCAGAAGTCTTTATACTTCATGTCGCAACATTTCTAAATTAATTGTTTGCGATGTCTTTGCCTGGGACATCTGCTGCAGTTGAGAGTTTTTTCTATTGTGGGGAATAATTTTGCCGGCAGAAAGGGGTAGACTTTTAATATGTAATGTTAAACATCTTCTCAATGTCAAAATTAATTTTCAACTTCAGTGTTGTGCTTTTTATAATGCCATCCAAAGAAACAAAGAATTCCTGAAAAAAGTCATGTCTAATGAAAAATAGGACTCAAATGACGTTTAATGTTCCAGTAAGGTCATGTTTTTAGTTATTTGTTCATGTTTAAAGTCATTTCAAAAATACTGTAAAATCTCGTTACAATGTACTAAAATATTATGAAGATGAATGAATAAAATATTTTTATGAAAGGAAAATTTCAGATTAATGAATAAAATGCTTTTATCAAAGGAAATAATTAGAAATAATTACATCGATGAATTTTTTTTTTTTTTACGAATAATATCTTTTTATGAAAGAAAATCATTAAAATTTTACTTTTCCAAAACAAAAAGGGGGGGGGAGTGGGAGTGGGGCTCGAAATGAGACTGAGCTTCCCCTCATTTCAGAGGTTAATCCGGCCCTGACTAAACCATCTTATTTTTGTAACCAGGGGCGGCCCGGCACTATAAGCAAGGTCATCATCACATCGGGGAGCCGGCTTCGAAGGGTGTCATTTCGAACTCAAAAACTAAGAACATAAAAGGGGCGTTTTTTTTTCACGTTAGCAGGGGGCGCCACTTACCCTAGGGCCGCCCCTGTTTGTAACCCTCTTAATTTTAAATTCCATTCAGAATCAGAGATTTCAGTACCGAGGAAGCCGGTGAGAAACAGGATTCTCTCCGAACAAGATCTATTAAGATGGCGAAACAACGGGTCGCCGAAGGCGGCTAGTAAATAATATATATAAGTATTTCAACTCATGTATCAGCCTTTAAAATAATTTTTTCAAAGCTTTTAAGCATTTTCATACGTTTTTGCGCATTTTCTCTGCTGTAAATATCCATATAAGATGTCCAAATCCCGTAATGATCGAAATACCGATGATCTTTAATGTTTAACTTATTGCCAGAGTTGCCAGTGTCCTAAAAATTTAAGGATGTCATTCATTACAATCCTACTTCTCCAATTCAACAGTTTTTATTCGTGAAATAGAGTCTATTTAGTTGAAATAATGATTAACATCATGGATGAGCATGTCAAACACATGCATACGGTCGAAACAAAATGTCGGCAGATTTGATCGTTACGAATTTTTGGACATGATTATTTAAAAAGTACGATTTTTAAGTAGTTAGAAGTTGACTTTATTAGAAATGGAGGTTTTTTCCTCAGAAAATGTACTTAAGAAAATTATTTAACGAATTCATAGCGTAACGATCGAAACAAATAATTTTTTTAAATAAATTTGTGAGCAAGACATACAGTGGTGTAGTCGAAGGGGGACGCGGGGGGACGCCGTCCCCCTACTTTTTCACTTCAGCCCATACGTCCCCCCGCTTTTTATTCTCAGGGGGGACGCTCATTTACAAGGTCTTTTTAAAAATTCTGTGAAGAAATTAAAATTTTCGTTTTGTTCGTTCGAGAGCAAGTATATCGGTATAAAAATCAAATGGAAACTTTTGACTGTTTGAATAGAATTTACAAATGGGATTGTAAGGGATTCTTAAACACTTCAGCAGTGAAAACATATCCATAAGAATAGAACAGATTATAATCTTCCCGAACGTACGCTTAGTAAAAAATGCCTTTCCGAATGGCCGAAAAAGTGACAAAAATCGGGGTAGCAAATAGTCACGTACCAATCCAAAAGAAAATTTGCCATTTTGACATTGGATTGTTATCTCACCATGGCACAGTGGTTATGTTACTGGAAATGATAGACGGGCGAAGTGTGAAGGTCCCGGGTTTGGGTCCCATTGTGCGCCCGTCGACCTAACCGTTCGGAGTTTTCCTTAGTTCTCACCGAAACTTTGCGTAAATACGGGTTATGACCCCTAAGAAAAACCCCCATGGAAGGCAACCCCCTTGTGTTGTTCTTCTGACGAGGATTTATAAGAGGGCTTCGAGCCAAGCACACAAATCCGATATACATGTTCGCAACAACAAATTAAGTAGCTTACACGGTTGATCAAAAAGACTTAGTTTAGATTATTAACAAGTAATCAATAATTTAACAATGAGTTCATTTTAATGAATTAATAAACAAATGATGGTTAAATTAGTTTTATGGGTTGTTTAAGGAATAATTACATTATTTAATGAATCCGATAAGTTTAGGTTAAATTTCGTCAAAAATGAGCGTCCCCCCACTTTTTTTCTTAGGACTACAACACTGAAGACATAATATAATTTTTATTTAGAATTCATAGAGGCAAACGCTAAAAATTTTAAAGTATTTTTAAAACTTAATGAAGGCAGTTTTTTTAAATAACGTGCATTCAGAAATATTATATATTTTTTAGGGTTTCATAATTTAAAACTTGTAATTTAGATGACCCTGTAATTTTTTTTTAAATAGCAATAATTTTGTTTCTGTTTATTTTTCAATCTATTAATTTATATCTTAAATGTTTAAAAGAAACTGCAAGTTCGATACTTCTAATAATAAGCTAACGCGAGACTAAAAACATTTGTTTAAAATGCATATGACACAAGTCATTGAAATTAAATAGGTCACTTTGCTTATAGTATTTTTGTTTAAATGTAACTCATTAAAATCAATTTATCAAAAGAAATAACAGACTTCTAAAAAAAACAGTATAAAAAGAAAATATTATACATTTTATTAACAAAATGCACTTATATAGAACCTATTTAATGTATTTACCCCTAGTATTTTTTAATGCACATATCTTAAAAATCCAACGTTCAAAATCAGTAACCAAAAGATCAGCGATGTCAAAAATGTGTAACCTACATATCTGATAAGTAAATGTTTTAATTAGTCATTTTCCAGAACACTTGCTGTCTTTTTATGTTTGTATGCTCTATTCTATTCTTACATACTATAATGGGTAAAAAAAAATTAGAGTAAAATTACAAAATTTGAAAAATGGATTATGGTTAACATTTGGTGACCCACCTTTTTAGAATCGCCCAAAAGTTATTACATAGTCTGAAACCCGTGGAAAAAGAAATTTTAAAAAGTTAAGATTTTTTTTTTCTTTTTTTCTCCAGCCTATGACTTCATCACCCTTCAGCTTGTTTCGTGGGGGACAAGAACGATATACCTTCACCGCCTTCTTGAATCGTCCGCACGTATTTTTCTTAGTTTCGACATTCAAGTGACTACAAATTAATTTTCTATTAGCAGTAGTACACTATCGATGAACCACTCTTTAAAATACCAAATTTAAAATTTTTCCCGAAAGGGGGGGCGATAGCACGAACTTTGGATAACTCGAAGTAAAGGGCGGGTTCCTTAGAATTCGCGTTATCGAGAACTGACTGCAATTGCGGCTGGCAGTGTATAACAAAATCATTTGCAAAAAGAGTACTGAAAAAGTGTTTTGTTTTTCCCGCATACAGATGTTTGAATTAGAAAAAAAAATCACAAATTTTCGAACATGCAATCATTTGGCTGCCGTGCATAAAATCTTCCAATGCAGTTCTACGTTGAAGTATCTTTTTTTCTTTCTTTTTCTTGCTTATGAAACTTTCGTAACTCGCGTAGGTTTTTTGTAGTGATGGGTCGCTTGAATTCATTCTAAAATCGTTTACTACTGGTTCGACTGTAATCAGTTAATCGAATGGCGAATGTTCGCTATTTTTATTATTCTATTCGTGGCAGGCCTGTAGCCGGACAATCCGGCTAGGAAGGGGGGAAAGGAAGTCAATTGCTTTTTTTCTTCTCCTCCCCCCACCCTAGAAGTGTTACGAAACAAACCGTTTGGATAAATTTATTGTTTTTACTAATTTAATTGCTTGCGTTAATAAAATCTGATTCTGACGGGTGGCCAAGTTAGTCTGTTTTAAGTTCAGCAAAGTTTATATCCGGAGTCCAATCATTTCGCATTTTTCGGGAGTCCGCGACACTGTAACGAGTCAACTTTATTGATATCCGTTTAAAAATAGCCGGTCTATGTTGCAATGTTTTACGTATGTATAAGGTGACCGTACGGGGCGTTTTGAACGGGACAGTCCCGTTTTTAGGAATCTTGTCCCGTTGTCCCCAAGCACAGCTTTGGGACACCGTCATGTCCCGTTTTTAGAAAATGTCCCCTGCAATGTCCCGTTTTTAGGAAGAGAGAAACCCACGGTAACGATTTCAATAAAGACCGCTAAAAATCTAAAATTATCCTACGGCAGTGTCTGTAAAAAGAAAACCTGACCTCCCCCCCTCGCCTATCGAGACGCAAAGAAAACGTCGGTGGAATGTATTGTTTTCGTGTTTCTTCTTTTAATGTTCTTTTGTCAACTATTTCCATTTATTTCTCTTTTTTTAAAGTCATGTTTCTCGTTTGCTTATTTCTCCCCACCCCCCTCCACCGATCGCCACTCTATTTTCCCTTATCACTCTGGTTTTCTAAGAATTTTTTTCCTTCCGAATGACCACTTCCTTTTTTCTGTGTGTCCTTTTGTTTACATTTCTCACTTTCGTACCTTCCTGCCTCGTGTCAGAGGGTGATTTTGAAGTTGAAGAAGGGCCTAGCCCTTATACCACCCGAAACGTGCGTCTTGCACTATATTTAATGGTATACGAGTGTTTTATCAAAGTTTTTTTTCCCTTTTATTTTGATATTAACATTCACACAAGCTTTTTTGCGCGTTTTCTTAACAACTAAAAAATACCCAGATCTGTCCATTCAGTCTCCCTACACTATTACCTTAAAAACAGTAGATGTCCCGCTTTGGAGGAAAAAATAAATGGTACCTTACGTATGTATGACTACCCTAAAGAATAAATAATGACTCCTAAGGAATGAAATGGGAGTCGTGCATCCGCATACGTTCTGTATCTGTAGAGACAGAAATAGGGAATTCACATCTTGAAAAACTGAGTATTGACTGTTTCCAATATGATTTTGTTTGACGTTTTTCTACAATGACGGACTCTACTCACGACTCTAGATTTGTACGGTTTGAATGCCATTTCATTTCTAAAAAATAAAGTGACTCTTCACTTGAACTTTAGATAACACTTATTATTCCCTTTTGGATGACAGGTACTTGAACTATTATTTGGAATAACTTGAAAAACAAACTGAACTTGTCGAAACTTTTTAACTTGCAGCTTTGTTTTGTAGTTCCTTTTCTAACGGTCATCTTCGTTGCAAATATTGACGATCGTCGCATCCTCAACTGATATCCCAGTTTTCACAGGCATCCATGCCCGAAGAGTAGAAATAGGATCTTTGAGAGAAGAGAATGGAGGAGTAGATTATTCGTAGTTCTAAAGATGACATCGTAACCGACATTTTTGAGAAGTTTAGAAATTTTTGTAGCATTAAGATGAAAAGAAAGGCAGTACTGTTGGTGAATCCAAAGAATGAACGGGTGTAGACGAAGCATTGAACTCGCAACATTTGGAAAGAGCTTTATCGATAATAGATGGGCTAAAGCCACGAGTGGGGATTTTAGGTAAATTAATTTTATTGTTAAAAGACGATGAGTGACAACAACTTTAGATAGCACGGAACGCATCAGTGTAAAAAGCAGAAAGATTTTGCTGATAAGAATGATTAGAAAGAGCACGAGGAAGTCAAGGCCCTGCTAAAACATTTTTGTGCCCGGGGCGCTTTTCAAATTTCTTAGCTCCTCTATAGCTGTCTTCACTTTTATGCCCCTCTATACATTTTTAAACTCCTTTCTTCGTGTGGGCCCAGGGCAAGTGCCCCGAGTACTCGTGGATTATCTGGACATGGAGTAGGTGTAGAGATAGAAAAGGGTGTGCAGAAGCAGAAGAACCGTTAAGATTCTTAGAAACAAGGATATCCGGGATTACTGGTATTAGCAAAAATCGAAGAAAGTCGCAGAAATATCTGGGCACAAATGATTTAAGATAAAATGAATTAGCACCAAACAGTAAATTAGAAGTATCGTAACTGGAATCCGAATGGGCCCAAGTATCGCCAACCTATCTGATCCACCACGAGAAACTATGGATCTCGAAAAGCTTCTCTTCAAAATAATGCATATATATAAGTATTGCATAAAAAAAAAAGGCGAGAGAGGATGACCCTTGGCAAGACCTCGGTTTGCCTACAGAACGATCCCTTAAAAACGAAAGCCCCTAGCTAAAGAGATAAAAGTCCTTCATCTTGGACTGAAGAATAATGAAATTCTCTTAAAGACTTCTCTAAACAATCATTCGCATCCTGGTCTGGAAATTGAGTATAAACAGAGATTTAACATCAAGGCCATTTTACATTGAGTAGGAGAAAGTTCAATTTCATTGACAAAGACATAAAAGTTTTTACCAGAATGAATATTACTAGCAGTCCAAGGTGAAAGCGTGTATGACAGGAAACGAGCAAGTTTGCAAGAAGCAGCATCCATTGTTATAGTCCGGGAGCCAGCTGCCATTTTGGGGTCATCATCGCAAAAAAATCCGAGATTTTTTACTTTGGTTCATTTTATATTGTAAGTAAAGAAAATGAACGTCAGTTGACAGAGTAGCGGTGGGTGTAGCCGCCTCGGCCACCCAAACATGTAAAATAATTAAAAAATAATAATTATAATAAAAAATTTGATACTTTGTACATGAGTTTATCACGTTGTATACAAATGAAAAAAAAAATAGTCATCTTACTTTATAGCGGTGTATTATACGTCAGCTGCCGATGATGATCTGCATTCGGCTGTATAGCGGTGGATCGTACGTCAACATGTAAAGAATACCCGTTGAGTAAAACAATAATAAAAAAGCTGAAATTGGGTGAAGTGACAGTTAACTTTATCAGGTTTATGAAAAAAATAGTCAGCCGAGTTTTTCATGGTGGAAAAGTTCTCAGCTGGCGATTGAAAGCTACAGCCTCTTGCTACACATACAGAAACGAGCACGATTGGCAACAGAAGGAATGACATACATAGCTTTTAGCTGGATCATCAGTCGAGAAACATTTCTGGTGCAGAGTTCTTGAAACGGATGAATGTAGGCGTTTACAACAACAGCTGACTCTTCCATTAAAATAGATGAAAATGACATTTAGAGTTCTTTTGACGGGGGTCTCTCTCCATGACGCGATTCGTCAATCAGCTTCATCCGGAGATTATCTCAAAAATCTCGTCGAGTTGGACGACATCACGTTGTTAAACTGGGTGCAAAAAATATGTTGAAAAATATCGGATAATCGATGCATCTGGCCTCTTTCTTGTTTTCCTTTTCCCAACGTGCGGTCCCTGGCCATGAGCCTTTTGCCACTCCAACAGCCCGAACCACTGGCCATTTTATGACGGGAGCACCCGATGGACGGCCAGAATAACCCCCTATGAAGGGACGGACAGTTTAACGCCCGAGCCGGAAATCGAACCCAGACCCAAGGCGCGATAGAATGGTTCTTAAGCCACTACACCACTCGGGCGGCTTTGTCTTCTTTCTTGTTGTTTTCTCGTTTCAGTTTAAGAAGATTCAATTGTCCCGATTCATAAAAACGGAGCACACTATACAGAGCAGTTAAAAAGAACGATTCTTTCATTCGAGCATGGCCCCAGCATGGCCAAGGGCGGCCCCACACGGTAGGTAAGCATCGCATCGAGGCTCCGTCTTCGAAGAGGCGCCCTTTCGAACTCAAAAGCCTGAAAAAAGTACAAAAGGAGGCGCCTTTTTTACGTCTGCAGGGGTGGGGCGCCACGTACCCTAGGGCCGCCCCTCCATGGTCAGGGGAGATCGCTGAGTAGAAAGGTACAAGGTACTACGACTCTTGATCTAACGGTCTCGAGAGGGGTGGGGGGATTTGCTCCAGATGGAACGTGAGTACGCGTTAGAACCCCTTAAAAAGACCTCGGTTTAAGGCACCCCCTCCTCCAAGCCCTCGTGTAAGTTTGTCTTAACACAATACAAATAAACTGAAGTACAGATGTAAATGAGTCGGAAAGTTGATGGATGCCAATGAGAGCGACGGTTTCATCGAATTTCCCTCCCCTCCCCTACCTATAAATGAAAATCGGTCCCTTCGAGTGAACTGCTACTGCCCGTGGACGTAAAGTAGTCACACATTGTCACTGATCAAAAACCTCTGACTCGCATTATAAACAAAAAAAATTTGGAGCGACTCCACTCAACTTTCCGAACACTTACGATTAAGATCATGACCCAGCATTTAAATAAATTTTAATCGATGAATCATTCAAATATGTAAACCAAATTGAAGCTCAATCGAATGCGCCGTTTAAACGCTAGGGCACTTTCAAGAATTTCTCCCCATACGCCATTGTCGTAGCCTTGTAGAAAAACTATATGTGCTATACACATACAAATCAATATCGGTCTTGCAACGGTAGTTTTTAACATATATACCCAATTGGATCTCAATCGAATGCCCCGTTTAGTCACTATCGTATTCACTCACATACACACACACATACAAACATCTCGTAAAAATAGCATAAATGTATTCAGAAGACCTCCAAACGTGTCAATACACCAAAATCTCGAAATCGAATTTTTTCATGATTACAAGTTTCGAAAGTAAAAATCGAAGCTCAGTGCAAAGCCCAAGCAAGCTCTAAACCAGTGTAGAACGCCCAGTGAATGAAATTGAAGTCCATGGCTCGACACCAGGAGCGTCGCTAGGTGATTTTGCGCCCCGGTCAGAACAGTCCAAATTGCGCTTCCCCCCCCCCCTCCCCTTCCCCATGAAGAACAACTTACTCATTCTACACCCCCGGAATCCTGTCCCGTTTCCCCCTACAGACAGTGGCGTAGCCAAGGGGGTGGGCATGATCGTGCTTAATGACTTTTAACGGCCCTGTACATATACACGGAACCTATTGAGCAGTCCAGAACAAAAAAGCAATGGCAGATCTTTCAAATGGGTCTGCTTACTAAATAGTGGAGTTTGACCTCTCCCCCCCCCCCCTCAGTAAAAAAAAAAAAAACCTGCTGTGGCTACTGACTCATTAAGTAAATTTCATAAATTAACATTTTAATACAACACGTTTCCATAATGTAAAAGTTGCACTCTAGCTACTTACGATGCTGTCCATTTGAAAGAAAAAGCTATATACGAAATTTAAATATTTTTTCTCGGTTATTCTTACTCGTGTGTAGTTTTCGGTTTTAGGTCAGGAAGGTATTGGACTACTCGATATCCGTGAATTCAACAGTTTGTGAGCGGCCCTGGGCGGTTGTCCAGTTTGCCACCCATTAAGCACGGCTCGGGGGGTGAGGGTTAGGGGTCCGATTCGCCCACCCCCCTGAAATGAGAGAGACACGGGAAAGATCTTATCTTTTTTTTAATTGATTTCTATAAGTCGAAGCGAATTTTTTGGAGCCCCCGCCCCCCGAAAGAGAATCCCGGCTACGCCACTGTCTACAGATGTGCTATTTTGAAAAACAAACATGAAATAGTAAATATTTAAACTTCTTGAGATCCAGCTGATTTTGCGTCCCCTCTTCTACTTGTGACCCTAGCTGGGGCCAGCTCTGCCACCCTCTACCTACGGCCCTGATCGGCACGCTGTCGTTCCTCCAAGGCAATTTTGCGCTATAAAATATTGAGTCAATGTTTTTGTAACTCATTTTATGCCAACGCTATTCGAGAAAGAAGACCGTCATTCCAGTCACTTTTTGAACAATGCTCTAGGATCGAATGACAGAGTGAGAACACCGGTGTCAAGAGCTTAAACTACCTAAGAATTTTGTAAATCAAATCTTAAAATATTAGGATACGAACATTTCGGACTCTTCCACACTGGCTTGGATGCAGTGCCGTCGCGCGGGGGGGGGGTGACACCAGAGCCCGACTATGACAGTCAGAGGCCCTAGGCCTAGCACTTTTGCGGGGCCCCCTTTGAGGTCATTTCTTGTGGGTCATACCACTTATAATAATTATAAGATACCACTGTTTCTTCGCAATTTCATGCATAAGGGGGGGGGGGAGGTGCTTTAGCTTCCAACTCTCTCCTGTACAAAAAGTTTTAACTTTAAGTTCACACATTTTTAACTTTTAATGTAGAAGTTATGCTTCAGAATGACACCACGTCCATGAATACTTCAGGGTGGGATTCTTGGGATCTTTACATGGCGTTTGTTTATTCCGGACAACGTTTAACAAACCCTTTTGCTCAGCGGCATGTATTTGTTAAGTGCATCTCTGGATCTTTTTATATGACTGTTGAAAATTTAGCATAACTCATTTCTTTTAGGAATTGAACGTAAGCTATTTTAATAATTTTGGGGCCTTCTAAAACTGGGGGGCCGTAGGCCTTGGCCTAGTTGGCCTGTGCAGTCGTCAGGGCCTGGGTGACACCAAAAAATGCTGGTTTTAAAATTCTCAATTTGAAACTAAAAAAGATCTGATTGGGTGATAAAAAAAACTTCCCTGATTAGCTAAATAGAATGAAAGACGCGTGTTCTGTGCACTTGTAAAAATAAAATGCTTTATTTCATCTCAACCTTTTTTTTTTTAACCTGTTGAAAATTTTCAACCTTTTCCTCATAAAACAAGAATAGAGCAGGTGGTTCTCAACTTACGTGTTGCCATTTCATCAGTATTTTGTTCCACTTTTAACCAGGGGTGTCACTAAGAGCACTTTCTCTTGCTGGGGGAAAGATGGCAGTAGATCTTGGACAAGGGGTGCGAATGAGGTGCTTGACTAAACCGTGGGGTGCAGTCAATATGATACACAGCCTTTGCTCGAATCAGGGTAGTCATGCAGAGCAATGTAGTGGTGGCTGTACATGACCGCGCCTTATGCAATATACCTGATATAGGTGGTGTGGAAAATTGCATAATAACCTGGTAATGTTTGATGAACTTTCTCACTATTACCAGAATGGTGATTTTTTTTTTTCTTTCAGAAATGAAGCATTATTTGTGTAGCGCACAAAGTAAAAATATTATGCCCCTCATGCTGTTAATGATTTTGCTTATTCTTATGCAGAACCAACTTTGACGGGCCTGTGTATGTTTAGGAGGGGGTTACACCGGATGTGCCCCCACCGGTGACACTGCTTCGAGACGCCAACTGCTAGCAACGCCTCTGTTTGGAGGTGGAAACATTTGAAACAATCGTAATAGTATATTATGTTACGAATTTTTATTTATGTGTGTTGTTTTACAAAGTAATATTATTGGCTACGTTGCATCCAATTTGCAAACAGTGACGGACACAGACATTTTCTTTTTCCCCCCCTATTTTTTGGAAAAAGCTTTTTAAACAAAATCTACAATAAAATTAAATGTTACTTTAAAGCAACATCTTTTTGGAGTGCAGGCACTAATTTACTAAAAAACTCCTTTGACCCCAACAAAATGTACTGGAAGGTAAAATGCTATCCTTAAGCACTTTTTTGTTGGGGGTGGGGGAGGGCATCGAACCCCTGGGTCCTCCGCTGGATCCACCACTGTTTGCAACCGAGCAATATAAAAGACTGTCAGCCTTTCCAAAACTAATGCATCTTAAAAACACGCAAACGGTGTTGCATATTTTTCGAAGCATGTGAAAGTTTGGTTTTATAACGAAGTGGTTTAGTTTTCTTTTGCAGGGAAAATGGCTATTAAGATCGTCTAAACACTGCAAAGCAGCAAAAGTATAAATTTTGTAACAGACCAGACAGTAATAAATTTAATGAAGTATTACTATAAACTCTTTAACAAAGCAGACATCATAAACATAAACTTACCACCACTTTTTTTTTTCCTTCCGGGGCAGATCTTTTTTTATTTTTCGTTTAGTTGAATTCTAGTTCCTTATAATTATTAACAGTTTTAATACGACTTCTTTATTTATGTTCAGAAATTCTTTTTCCGGTTAAGAATCGATTTTTCGCACTCTTAATTCAAACAATTCATTTTCTAAGAGATACTGGTTGCATTCGTAAACGACAAACTCGTTGCACGAGTTTTCGTAAGAAAACTGGAAAGCGTGTGTTGAGTGCTGTCAGTTGTTATCAGTTTCCTTTGACTTTACGAGCAACTCCAGTTTCTTTTGCTTCGTCGCCTAGGAGACGTGTTTGTTTATAATTCCCGAATGCGTTAATTTTGCTGAGGAGAGTTTTTAGTACATACTCAATATAAAATCAACAGGATTTTTTAAAAAAAGGATGGCCATAATTGAAGTGCACAAATCAAAATTTAGAAATTTCAACTTAAATTTCATTTTTTCAAAAGTATTTAGCAAGAGAAGTTCAAATTTCGCTAATAAAGGATTATATCAACTTCAATCTCAACACTAAAACATGCATTTTTGAATTTACTAAAATGAAACAAGAAAATGATTACCTTTGAAAAATTTTGTACCTTCGTAGCATTTTCTAACGTACGCATGAATTTCCTCCTCGAAAAAATAATATTTGCAACTTTAGAAAACGTAAAATACTTTTCACAACAACATACTTTTCCATAACAACGGACGCCATTTGAAAACAACGTGCAGCAAGTGTATCTTCTCAAAAACTGGCGAAACCTTAGCAGAGATCGGTTTATTTCGTTTGAAACTAATCGCACTCAGTTTTGTATACGAACGCTCTAGTTTAAAAACTGTATGCACTCAGTTTCCTTTACGAACGTCTTAGATGGAAACTCATTGCACGAGTGTAACTCGTTTGGCGTTTACGAATGCAGCCATTTTAATAGTCGAAAGAATTCAACGATTCAGTTCCAAATTTCTTTTCGTTTTCCTTTTTTATTCTGGCAGCAGTTAAATACATCGCCCGAATTATTTTCAGCAATAAAAAGTTAAACGAAAATTGGGTGCAAATTATTAGAAATCTAACAGTGGTCTTCCCTCATCTTTATGGGCCATTGGCGTCATAGACAGTGGCATACACAAAGGAGTGGGGATTGTGGGTTTCAAACCCTTTTCTTGTCCAAAACTTTTTAACATTAAATCCAAATATCTGTCCCATTCCATTCCCCATATCATAATCCATTTGTGCCCAGATACTTTTGCGACTTCTTCGATTTTTGCTAATACCAGAAATAATAGATAAATTTCTGATATCAATTTCTCGAACAAGGGATAATTTCTTTTAAAACCATTGTGGGTGCATTCCAAGGAGGTTCAACTAATGGAGAAGCCCATGTTCCCCGTTTTTGAAGCCAACAACCATGCCCACTCATCCCCCAAAGCATTGGATATCGTCTTTGTAAAACATGTAAATTTATATATTTGAAATTATACAATAAAAAACAAGTTAATACGTGTAAACAACCTCCCATAAACGTAAAATGGATAAACAAAATGGTTAGTAAATCAAATTATTTTTATTAATAATTTCCGGAACTCGTTTTTCAATGCATCTCTATGCGTTCTTCAATCTTTTGGTGGATAAAGGGGCGTGTCACAGGCTTCACTTTCCTAGCACTGCTTAGCGCAACATTGGCAACTCCATTAGTTAAACCTCCTAGGTGCATTCCTTGGAGGAATTAATAATATGGAGTGGGCACGAGCTAGTTCTCCTGTGGGAGAAAATGAAGTAACTGTAAGCGTAGCCTTGGGGGGCGTGGCTCGGTAAATCCTATGAGCTCCAAACGACTCTTTAACTCCGACCCATGGCCCCAAGGCTACGCGTAGGGTTACTTAATTTTTCTACCCATAGAAGAGCATAGCGGACGGAGGAAATACCGGTTACAGTTGTGGCTTCACTTTTCTCCTCTCATGCCCCGCTCCATATTACACTCTCCTCCAAGGTGCATTCAGACTGCCACGTTTGGGTAAATCTTGAGTAAATCCCGAATAAAGCATGAGCTACTCGGGGCGATTGACATCGTGAGCAGCTTTGGGTAGTTAATAGGGAAAAAACGTGGCAGTACGTATTTGCTAGACAGCGGAGCAAATGGAAGGCAAGGAAAACAACATCTAAAGGTCACTTTAAGCATTTGGGAAACATTCATGCTGGGTTTGCAATGAAAGCAATTTTCTTCTTTCTTCGCTTATAGTATGTGAGCAAGCCTAATTGTTTTGGTTCCATTCGCTTAGATGGAGAAAAAGAATAAGTGACAGAAAAATGAAATAAAAAATCCTGCACTTTTTTTAAGGGAGACGGATCCCAGATAACCATAGCTTTGAAAGCTCCCATTGACTTCCATGTTAAAAGCTGTTTTACATATTGTTTTCTCAATAACTCCAATTTAGATACTGTTTTTGTGTATGCGTAGGAAAAGTATCAGAAACTCAGATGACACGATCTTAAATGTATCAAAAATTGTTTGACATTTAATATTTCAATAAAATACGAAAATTGTCCACTAGATGGCAGCTCTTCGACAAACATAATTTACCGAATTATTAAATATTCTATATGTTTAGTGCATTTAAGAATGAGTCATCTGAATCTTTGGACGTTTTTTTACGTATACACAATAACAGAATCAAAATCGGAGCTTTAAGACAGAAAAAATTATGTAAACAGATTTTAACATGGGAGTCAATGGCATCGTCCTGAGCTATCCATCTCTCTTGAAACGATAACTTATTTGTCAAACTGAGACGGAAAATTTTCAAAGCGGTTTTGTCAGGCAACAATTTTTGAACCTCTGCGCTATCATAATACATCAATATCGCAATCACAAACTTAATGAGTTTAGATCAGCGATATCGACAAAATTCAGCAAATTCCCGGATTGCAATTTGTTGGGAGTCCCTCAACCTAGGAGTGGGAATTTGACAATTTTTCGGAACAATTTGTGTCGCTTGAAACGTTCACATTGTGTCAAAATTATGTCACGTGACCTTAATATAAGACGTCAGACGTTCATTTTAAAGTCATTGACTAGATTTCTGAACAAAGAATTAGAGACAAATCAAAGTGGAGTCCCCAATTCTAAAACAGAAAATGGGAAAATTTTATAAATTCAGTGCTCTTTTTAAATAAGCTTCTATTTATTCAACTAAAGCATTATAACATTCATAAAACATGAATGATTTTACATTTTGGGGACAAAGGTACTGTGACCATATATTTGAACGTAAAATTGAGGACATGTCCCCAATTCTGAAACAAAATTAGGGACTTTCATAATTAATGAAACAATTAACACTAATCTAATTTAAAAACAATGTAATAACTTAAAAATTGCCCTCACTTGCTTCTTTACTTTTCGAGGACAAACCACCGAAAAACAGAGAAATTGGGAACTATCCTTGAAAATTAGGGACATATGGTCACCTTACCTTCTTAGAAGTTGACCAGATTTTTGAATATGGAATCCGGGACATGTCTCCGATTTTTAAACAAAACTGGTGGGAAACTGGGGACATTTATAAGTAATGAAATAATTAACAGTAATTTAATTAAAAAACAATTCAATAATTAAAAATGGCTCCCAAATCCTGTTTAACATTTTGGGGGCAATTTCAAAAAGTCTTGAAATTGGGGACTGCCCCCGAAAAATGGGGACGTTTTATCTTAGACAAAGGAGAAAAAATGTCCTGAAATCGATGAAAAACACGTCCCCAATTTCTGTGTTTTTTTGCAATTTGTCCCCAAAATGTAAAAAAAGCAATTGGGGACATTTTTTAATTATTACATTGCTTTTTAATTAGACTACTGTTAACTATTTCATTAATTATAAAATGTCTCCAATTTTTTTTCAAACATTGGGGACATGTTCTCAATTTCGCGGTCAAAAATATGGTGACGTTAACATAGATATAGGAATCTCTAGATTGAGCATAACTAGAGAAAACTAGTGGCATGCGCATGCGCAGAATGGCAATAACTTAAATTATAATGGTATTTTCAATCATTTTAGAACGATCTATATTTTAAAAAGTACTCGTATGGAAATATTTACCCTGGAACTGCAACAAATGTTCTATTTTACATCGACAGCAGCCATGATAGTGGCAGAAATGGGGTGCGTTTTTCGCAATAAAATGCACACGATTAGGAACATTTGAGGAGCAATCTAGGTATTCCTAAATCTATGGACGTTAATAATAAACAACGGAGTAGGAGCAAAAGGTCATCTTGATTTCATGTGTGCTGTTTTGTCTTCCTGGAAAAAAAGTTCATTTTCCGAATTTACGCGCATATTATAATGACGGCACATTGATTTAACCTACTTCTCTAGTCGAAAAATTAAACGTACCCTTTCAGTGATTGGTTCATGGACTTAGATTGAATTGGTTACTTTATCCAAACAATATTTGTTTGTTTACGTTTTGTTGATCAACTGCAAGCGGTGAATTTATTGTATTTTTCTTGATTATTATGGCTTACAATTTCAAAAATGAGGAGGAGGTTAAAGAATATATGGATAAAATTGGTATCGAATATAGATTTTCTTGCTTTAAAGAAAAGAATGCCGAAGGTAAGGTTTTATTTCGGAGAAAAAAATAAGAACCTGACTCATGTGTCTACACCGTAACATAAAAAAGTAAAATGCGAATGAATGAAAAGAAGTTACTTATTCTTTAATACTTTGATTCACATGATTCACAATGTTTAAATCCTATTGTAACGCATGTTTTGTAAAATAAGTAAACAAAAGCTTTTTCCATATGCCTAAATGTATTAAATTTGTAAGACATCAAGATGGTTTATTATTAGACATTCTTCAAGCAGGGTTTTGGTAAAGTTGAGACAGTAAGTACATTTGTGATGTTCATACACAGTAAAGCTCCTTGTGAATTTTACACGCCATGTCTTCCTAAATTTTGTATACATTTTTTTAAAATCAGCAAAAACGTTCTAGATTGTCTTATATTCAGTCAGATTGCTTATTATTGTATATGTACATATGAAAAAGAAACATGACAAACTTCTGCAGCTGTCCAGACTTACAGGAAGTTTTTCTTTCAGTCTCCTGTGATGGCAGTGAAATTCGTCTTCTTTTTCTATTAATATGCCATTGTGTGTAGGTATTCGTTTGAACTGATCTCAAAAAGTTAACTAGTTTCTAATGTGACCTTCAAATTGCTAAGTTCTTACATAATACCCTGGTGGTCATTCCTGCCAAATTATTATCTTGCCAATTATAATCAGGAATAGCCCATACAGTTCTTGATGAATAGTTAAACTGAACTAGTTTGTTTGTGAACTACCTATCATAATGGGTGTAACAGCAGGGGCATAGCTACACTATTTGTCACCCGGGGGGCAAAACATGTGTCTGTCACTCCACCCACTGCATTTTCAAATGAGCCATCATGACAAAAAGTTACTAAAAAGTTAGTTTCATAATGAATTGATAAGCACAATAATCATACTTTGATAAATCCACATGAAAATCAGCATTTTCTTCAGGCTTTCACATACTTGGCTGCTTAGTTCCGTCTTGCTGTTTACCACATTGTCTGTAATGGCTTTTATTTTTTGGTCTTTAGTTTTACTGTTCAGCCACGATGACATTAGTCAGTGGCGCACACAAGGGGGGGTCCAGACCCCCCACCACCAGCTTTGATATATATATATATATTTTTTTTTTTTTTTCCCCTATATCTATAGTGAATAAAATAATTCCAAAAAAAAGGTAGCAATAGTTTCAGTTCTAATAAATAAAAAAAGAAATTTTTTTCTCGTTTTCCTCGACTTTCAAAAATGAACTGAAAGCGAACATAAAACACTCTAGTTCTCAGAACTGAACAACTATTACTTTCCTTCCTATTGTACTGTGTAGTGTATTCTTAGGGGACGAGTTTGGATGAATTCCATCGAGTGAAAACAAGCTCTCTCATCACTGATTTTTGACAATCTGGAACATCCCTAAAAGTTGGATCCCCCCAGCCAAAAATCCTGTGTGTGCCCCTGACAGTGATGACAATTGCTGAGCTTTTTCTTTTGTTTTTACTTGCTTACAATAGTTTCTACCTGAAGGTTTCATTAACGTTGTTGAAAAACTCAAATTAATAAATCAAAAAATTCATAGATGCATAATTATAAAAAAGCCACTGATTTTTCTATCGAAATACAAACCAAGAAAGGTACGTTAGTTTTTTGTGTACACTCGTACAATAACTAAAGACTGAACTTTTCATCCTTATTGAGAACATTACCTACCCTCGCCTTTTGCCATAGAAACTGTGAACATCCATCAGTCTAATAAAAAGAGAGCTTATAGTGTGTTTCCTGTTTTAATCCTTGACCTGTGGTTCCTCTCCGAGAATGGAACTGTCCATGGTCAAATGGTCGGACTCGTAAAGGGGCAAGCCATGGACAGGCATAGACAGAGCTAAGAATAACAGGTATAAATTAGCATGTAACATTGGGTGTCAGGGATCTGGGAATCTCCCCACCGGGAGAGCTGACAGGAAAGAGATTCGCAACTTCAAGCTCCTGGGGGGGGGGGTGTTTCTTATTGTAGAAAATAGTGCAGAGAACTTCTCCAGAAAGAAGTCTCCCTACAACAAATTTCTGCCTAGAACAAAATTTTTAATTGGAACGTAACTCTCGTAAATAATGTTACAGGGACTTTACAGACACAGTCCTGTTTGGATAAAATTGTGAAAAATGGACTCCTAATTTTGTGAATTTGAAATGAGTGTTCCATCAGGTTTTTCTAGCCAAGGTCCTGTTTTTATGAATTTGTGAAAAATTGACAATTTTACCAATAAATTTAGTATTAAATTAAAGTTCCATTTTGACATTTTATAGAAAGTCCTGTAAAAAAGGCCTATATATGTATAAACAAACACATACGGATTTTTATATATAAACCCATCAGATTTATTCACCATTACTGACTTATTTAAATAAAACATATAGATAAGAACCTCGATTATCCAATGTAGTTGGAACCGAACCTACATTGGATAATTGAAATTTCCAGATGATTGATATTTTTTCAATAATCATCTAGTTTAATAGGAAGGGCGATTCTGTCTTAAACTGTGTGACATTTGTACACTCTTTTTTTTTTTTTTTTCTAAGTTCTTTTACCTTAGCTCAGCATTAAAAATTAAGTATCAGTTAATATTATCTTATATTTTACATTTTTTATAAAACATTTACATGCATAACATCATTATTTTAAACATTTTATTATTAATATTATAAATTTTATAAAACTTGTCATCTGTGTGATAACTTAATTGAAATCTGTTACCAAATTTATTTATTTATTTGCCAGGAGAGGACAGTTTACTACTTCACTGCATGTGTTAAAGCTACATATACGTCCTTCCTGGAATTTCCCACCATTGAACATTTCCTCCAGGGGGGGACATTTGAAAGAAAACATTCTCCAGGAGGGTACATTTGAAAAGAAGAAGAAGAAAAAAAATGGAGGGAAGGCGTAAAATACTCCACTCACATAATATATTAGGTATATGCTGTTAGCAACATGTCTGGGAAGGGACTTACATTCAAACAAAAGTTGACCTCCGATTTCCTATGCACATATATTCTTGCCTATGTCGATTCTACGTCTATCCTCAAATTCGGCTTGCAGCGGAGCAGCACTTGTTCGTTCATTTCGAACGAACAAGTGTTAATTCAAGTCTTAATTTGAAACCTGATGCCAGTTTCAGAATGAGAAGTGGCATCAGGCATGTATATATCTATTTAAAAGGATGTTTGTAACTGGCTCCTTTGTCTAGTAAACAAAAGAATTTCTATTCTCAATACTTAAAATCGTTAGGTACTGTTGAATTTGTAAGGACAGAGAATAATTTTAACATTCCTCCAGCAGGGAATCAATAGTATCCCTGGCAGGGATCCATTAATATTTCTCTAGCCAGGGATATTACATTCTTCAGCCAGGGACAATCCCCAGCATCCCCCCCCCCCCCGTCAATTCACACCCTGGAAGGGGTTCTCCATCAGTTTTGCGATCTGGTAAATTTTAAGTGCGAGTGAGCAATTTTGGGAATCAAGTATTTTAAACGTAAGATATAAAATAAACATTGAATGTTGTAGCAGAGCATGTGATACAATGTAAACAATATGTGCCAAAATCAAAAGTAAACTTTAAAAAAGAAAACGATATAACGAAGATTTAAAGAACACTGTTTTCTTTAAATCATTAAGGGATATATTTTAGGGATTAGCAATATGGAGGAACAAAAAACATAATACTGCAGCAAGGCACTATCTGGATGACTTATGACTTTTAAAAAGAGACCCTGCACAGGACCAGGCACCGCCACCTGAGGTCTAGTATACCAGCCCCCAGACATAAAGACCCTACCCTAGTAGCACAATTAGTCCAAAAGACGTTTGAAACACGTTTTTTAACGTCAAAAAACGTGTTTCCAACATAATTTGAACGTAATTTGAATGTGTTGTGCTACTAGGGTAAGGAAAAAGCCCCATAGCAAATGCAGACATCAACATAGACTAATAGTCATGTTATGAAGCTCCCAGAGCTACCAAGACTTCTCAAATCTATATGCAGCAGGGTTGGCAAGTTTTTGATGGGATGGTTTTATCTGGTTTTAACACCATCCTTTTAATTGTCATGTGAAAAATCTCTTTTTGACATAGTTTTTAAAAATAGTACCAAAAAAACTAAAATGATGTCCTTATCCTTTGTGAATACAAAACTTTTCAGCTTATTTTGATATTTCCTCAAAAGATGAAAGGGAAAGTTAAAATCTGAAAGTGTTTCATGTCATTAAAAATAATAATACACTTGTTTTAGAAAGTGATTCTATCAACCTTTCAAGTATATTAGGCAAGTTGGAGTGTTTAGGCTGATTAATTTTTATTTTATTTTATTTATTATTATTTTTTTTTTTTTTTGCAAAAAATTCTAGAGCTGGGGAATCGAACCCAGGACTGCCGCTTAACGTGTGGATGCTCTACCACTGAGCTACTCTGGGACGATTCCCAGATGAAATTTCTCGCATTTGAACTGTTAGCAATATCATCTTCCTCTGCAAACCACAGACGGAACAGATGAGCCAATTAATTCACAACAACTCCATTTACGCTGGTGGGGTGGCTCTATACCTGAGGTTTATTTTATAATGTATTGGATGATGTTAAGTGGTGCAGTTGTAACCGGCATTAACCATTGTTGTTCATCTTTTGCAGGCTGTCATCTGTTGGGTGACTATTTGGAAGCCATAACAAAGGAATTCCAACCTGCTGCAAAAGTATTTCAAGAAAACTGTGACGAACGGAAATTTGCAAGAAGTTGCATTAAATATGGAAATTATTCTTATCTAGGAAAAGGTATAGGATACCAAGTATTGTAAATTCTTGAGTGTTTATAATTCATGAAGGATTCTACATAAGCCATGGTCACTAACATTTTTATTAAAAAAGAGATGTGCACGAAGCCAATGTAATGGTAATCTGTATAATTTGGAGTACTTGTACAGTTATTTCAGCCAATGACACCACAAAACAGCTTTCAACTTAGGTTAAGTAGTTTTGCATAAAGCGTTCTAAGTGCAAGTCATTTAAGTGTGTCCGATGATTGGGATAATTGGGAACGGACGTGGATGAAGATGATGATAAGGGGATCCTAACTAGACCCATTCACCTTCAATTTCTAAAAAAAGACAGTGAGAAGGAGGTCATTTAAACATCCATATACAAAACTTTTTAAACCACGGTAACTAATGTAGATACTATAGTTTATGCGTTTCACATGATGTTTTACTGTACATTTGCTTAATGCTTTATAAAAATAGATTGAAAGCTTTGAAAAATAATTTATGAAAATATATTAGTGTTATTTTGACATATTTTCAGTTTACATATTACTACTAATATTATATATTAAAATGTTTCAGTATGCTTATTTCTATGGAAAACATGATTTTCTTGAAATAGTAGATTAGCTTTTTATAGACTTGAAAAGGTGACACACAATGCTACCATCCAACAGAGATTTTGCTTGGATAAAAAAATAGGTTGGGGCACACTGTCAGTACATTTTTGCAAGTGAATAGCTAGATGTCTTCAAAACTTCTCAAAAATGAAGTTTATCGAAATCAGAACAACTATTTTTTACAAGTTTCTGATATGCGAAAATATTTTCAGCAGCCATCCAAAGAGACATCTGGAGTGGGCTTAAGAAAGAGAGCTGAACTGCGAGTATCTGAGTAAAATAAAAAAATTTTAATACATACAGTGGACCCATGTATGTTGGTTTTCTTCGAGAAAATACAAGCCCTTTGTATTTCAGGTGGATGCATTGGATCGGATTCTTCTTTGTGACTGAATTTAGAAAAAACCCAACAGATGTGGGAGGGAGGAATTGCACAATATTCATAAAATATTGGTTAACCATTTCATACATTTTTCATACAGAAAAATTAATTGAACATGGTAGAGTGAGGTAGTTAAAAAAAAAAAAAAAAGACTGGCAAGTGCCATGGACATGTCCTTTATTGCTGCAAAAGGGCTGTTACAAATGTCTGCTTGATGAAATTCTGTTTTCAAGTAGACAAGGGGGGCAATGATTTGCCCGTTGGGTGGTAAAACGATCATGTTGCCAGGGCTAACATTACAAATTCCCTGATTTTGGGGGTATTTTTACAAAATTCCGTGACTTTTCTAGATAGATAAAGTTTCCTGACCACTAGCCACCCTGTATAAAAACTTAAAACCTAAGTAATATTATTGACTAGTTTTTCCTGACATATGTATGTAACTCACTTATTTCAAAAACTATTAGTCATAAAACTATTAGTCATAAAATGTTGAAAGTTTGTACTTAGGATGTTGTAACATTTAATTGTGCACATACCTTTTTCATTCCAATCTACTGGATAATTTTTTACAGGGCCTCCTAAAAGAATTTCAATACATTGAGATGTTACAATAGTTTTACATCTCTGGACATCTTAAATAGAGTATGTCTGTAGTCTGTCATTGTTTGGGCCAAGGTCAAAATCTCAGCAACTGTCATCTACCTTGGTAAGTTTAGGCAAAATATCACGATTTGGCACCAAAAATACAGCACACTCCCTCTAATCCGCAGCCCTATAATCTGCCATACATTTTACATTTCAGACTCTGAAAGACGGATGAAACTTCCACTTTTGTCAAAATAAAAAGACCAGTAAAAGAGGTCCACTGAAATATTAGCTGATGTATATTAATAACTAGAATAATCATTTGTTGAAATTCTCTATTTGTACTGATACATGGAAAGGCATGGGATTTGATTTTCATTCAGTATACTTAGAGAAATATCTGTTATAGACAGAAACAAACTAGTATAATTAAATACTTTTAATAAACACACATAAATAAAGAAACTAGTGTCTCGAAGCACAAAGCAATACCTATTAATAAACTGCTAGACAAAATTGTCAAGCGCAATTTCGAATGTTATTCAATAACTAAAACATACAGCCTTTTAAATTAAAAAAAACATTTTATATTATTTTTCATATATTATTACAAAGTAACTATTACGACCCATTTGGTTTCAGTTGTGTCTAATTATATGTGTACTGCTGCCAATATTTTTTAGTAAAACACATTTTTTCCTGTTGTAACCCACTGACCTATAATCCGCACAGCCCTTAATCCCAACCTGTGCAGATTAGAGGGAGTGTCCTGTAATTGTGTATTTTGCATAATTCTTAAATTCTTAACTGTAGAAAGTTAAGATTTTGTATTTAAAACTATTGTAACATCTAATTGTGAATTTTTCTCATTTGATTGAAATCAGCTGGGGCATTTATTGACAGGGTCACCCAAAAGGCTTTAAATACATTACAATCTATGGATACATTCAATTCATTGAAAGTCTGCAGTCAATCACCCTTTTCTCTATGCCCAAACTCTCGCATCACTAGCATTTGTGTATATGCCAATAAAAATTTTCAGTTTTCAAAACTCAATGGAAGATGTTCTGTATACTCAAAACAGATGGCAGAACCCCATTCTTTTCTCTTACTGGTCACTATGTGGTCACCTTGTCTGGTTACAAGGTGACAGTCATAAGAGTAGGACATATCAATCTTAGTGACTATGCATTGGTGACCCAGTGATAGTCACAACGACTGCTCATGACTATCACTTGGGAGTCATTGTGCTATCAGGGTGCAAGTGAAACTCTAGAAGGTGATGATTTTACTAGTTTTGGCAGTATTCTGGCGAACTTACACTCTGAATTGGAGAATTGTAATTATGTATGTAAATGTTGACCTTTTTCATAATAATAGTAATTGACTTTAACAAGGCAAACTTCTTGTTCTTAAAATATTTATCCGAATGAAGATTTCCCAGCATCTTGTATGGCTAAGGTGACCCTACGTCCCGTTGTCCCCAAGCACAACTTTGGGACACCGTAATGTCCCGTTTTTAGAAAGAGAGCAACCCACGGTAACGTCAATAAAGGCTGCTCAAAATCTAAAATCATCCAACGGCAGTGTCTGTAGGGCAAAAAAAGCAAAAAAAAAAAAAAAAGACTTGTGTCGGATGGTGTTTTTGAAGTCGAAGAAGGGCCTACCCCTTGTACCACCCGAAATGTACGTCTTGCACTATTTTTTTTATAGTATATGTGTGTTTTAGGAAAGTTTTTTTTTCATTTTATTTTTATATTAACATTAACACAAGCTTTCTTGCGTGTTTTCTTAACCACTCAATCATACCCATACCTGTCCATTGAGTCTCCCTACACCATGACCTTAAGAACAGTCGATGTCCCGTTTTGAGGAAGATAATAAAAACACTCTTGCCAAAAAAGTAGTAGATGTCCCGTTTTGAAGGAAAAAATAAAGGGTCACGTTATGTACAGCAAATCCATTGAAGGAACCTTGAAAGAATCCATTCTATTGAGTGAAATCCTTTTTTACATAACATTCTTATTGACCGATGGTTCTCTATTTGTCTGACCACCCTCTTCCTGTGCTCGTTTCAGGTATCAAAGAGGACATTTCAGAATCCTACAAGTACTACAGAAAAGCCTGCGACCTCGACAGTCACGAAGGGTGCCTGTACGCGGGAGTCATGCTGACCAAAGAGAAGAAAATGGAGCACAATTTCGAACAGGGAATCAAAGACTTGGAGAAAGCTTGCTCGCTGGGCAATACCAAGGCGTGCTTTTTCGCGAGCGGCATCTACTTATCGGGCGAAGGAGGAATACCCCAGAATAAGACGAAAGCGGCCGAGTTGTCGTTGCATGCATGCAATGGCGGGAATATTTATGCTTGCATGAATCTCAGTCATATGTACAAATTAGGCGATGGTGTAGAGAAAGACGAGAAAAAGTCTTTGGAGTTTAAGGAACGTGCAAAAGAAATCAAAAGTGACGTTTCAAAAACGAGAGGCATAGGCCTACAACAGTACGCATAGGTTGTTAGAATGGATTGAAGTTTTTTCCCATTTTGCTAGAACTGCAGTCATTGAATTTATGTACAAATATGAAAATAAAAATATAGTTTTAATTATCTTGTCTAGAAACTTGTGAAAATTTTCGAGTCATTTATATTGTCAGAATCCTTGATCTTAATCTTATTACTTGGCTACCAATTTGAAAAGTTTACTTTCAAACTTTGTCAAATATGAATTGCTGTATTAATTATGTATATATATCCCAATCTCATAATCTACTTATTTAAAACTCTCCTTTCATAGTAAGTTCAAGAGCTTCATTGATAAGTTGCATAATGATAAGTCAATAACATATAAATGGACTCAATTTTATAGAATTTTTTAATATTGTACTGACTGCATTTGATACCCACATCAGTAAAAAAAAAAAAAATAAATAAAAAAGGTCTGTTTTTTCAAATTTTGTACAGTGCGATTGGATGTGGACAAAACTAATGGAGGCTATTGGTTTCAAGACCATCCAATATCAAAACTGTTAAAAATGGTTGACTTGAGGCCAAAATGTGTTGGGAAACATGATAAAAGCTGAGTCATCATCTGTCTTCCCACCCACACATTTATTAAGTACTATCTCTGCCTTTACTTGGCTGCGCCCATTCATATATTTATTGTAAAACATGTCAATAGAACTCTTTCTCCTTCTTTTATTATTTGTGACAAATAAAAAAAGGATAATTCACTTTTTTTTTTTTTTTTTTTTGTGAGAATTTCTTGAAATGATCACTCGTGTTAACATTAATTTGCACAATGTTGGAAACTAACCTGTTGAAGTCTATTTTCTTTTACAACATTTAAAAACATAACGTCATAAATAAAAAACCGCACGAAATTCCTAAACTCAGCAACAAACTTTACGTCCTTGGTGCCTTTTGATGAAATATTGCCCGATTGGGTGCCAAAAGTAAGTTTCTAAACCTGAGCCCTGCTTGAGGATATTTCTTTTATACGGCTCAACCTTAATATTATGGAAGTGTCATTTCTCAATTTCAAATGAATGAAGTGCATCAGAAATATGTATAATTTAATAGATGTCGACACTACATGACTGCCATGTACATGAGATATTTCCTTGTTAAAAAAAAAAAAAAAAAAAGATAAACATATATTATTAGTTTACAAATGTTAATTTAATAGACTCCTTGCGACTAGATTTTATCAATGTGTCCGTAATCAATAAACGAATTCAATAAAACAGATATCATTTGTTGCACTCTTTGAGAAAGACTTACACATGTAACATTTGAGCTTCAGACTACGCAAAGAGAAAATTCTAAATTAATGTATTTTGCTTTTTTCTTTTTTTAATATCATGAACACTATAAACAGTAGCAGTTTGAAATAAAATTCTATCTCTTTTAAAACATCAACTAGCTGAGTGCCCATTCTTCGCACTGTAGGAAACAAAAATATTCTTTAGTGTCGCAAATGAAAGAAAAGAAAAGCTTGACAGTTTACAGCGAAAACTCCTCACTTTCCAAATATCTTATTTCTAAATCATACTGTTTTTTAGGTTTAAGTTATAGCATTAATTCATTAGACATGACATGATGTGGAAAACCGTTTTACTTTATACTTATTTCGCTCATTTTACTCTCATTTACAACAGAGCCTATTAAAGTTAATTTGAGATGATGGGATTATTTCTAGGTAATCGGTATTTCAAACATTTTTCGGAGATATTTTGCTAATGGATGTATTTTTTGTGCAAGGGCTTGTTAAGTTGCTAGAATTCAGCCAAAAAAAAAGTATATCTAACAAGAATCTGCCACAAGCTGCGTTAGCATTTTAATATTATATATCGATACCTTAAAGGCATGTAATATAGATATTGTACATTTTAATAGTTTTACATTTTAATAGTTTAGGCATGCCAACCCTGATGAAGACTCGGATTTCGGACGAGACCTAACTCTATAAAAGATGTAGTCAATGCTTTGGACAGCGTCGATTCTTCTTCTTTTTTCATTGTGGAAGAAATGCGTAGCGATATGTCCATCCGAAAAGGTCTATCGATAATCGAAACACATTTTTCCTTCTTAACATCAGACATCAAAAAATTAAACTATCAAAATCTACTTCTGAGTGATGTAATGAGTCAAGTTGTAAAAGTACAGGAATGTGTTGGTAAGACTCCGAGTCATTAGGAGAAGAAATCAGCGAGAAACTGAGTTTTATTTTAAATAAAAATTCAGGATTTTTGGCAGTGAATAAAATAAATAATTTTATTAATGGTGATGGGGAGTGAATTACCGGAAAAAGTAGAACCATCCAAAGCAAAATATTATAAGTACTGTCCAATGACATTCATTGATGGTGAAAGAGCATTTTCAGCATATAAAATGATTTTAGATGATAAAAGACAAAGCCTTACTATTGAAAATTTATAAAAACACTTAGCTGTGTATTGCAACAAAAATTACTGAAAGCAGTTTTAATTCATATTTCATATCACTAAGATTGTGAATAAAAATTTCTCATTGTCTCTTTCAAGATGTTTTGAAGTTTCAAAGAGAAAAAAAATGTGTCATATATGCAAGTTAAATGATAGAAAATACTTTTACAAGTAAATATGTGTTTATTTTCTGTTAATACTTTTTTTAGTTATTTGGTGCTTATTTTTAGATTTTTTAGTGCATACTTTTAGATTTTAGTGCATATTTTTTTATTTTTTGATGCATATTTTATCACTTTTTACGTGCATATAATCTGTGGTCTAGTTATGAGCTACCAAAATTTCCCCCCCCCCCCCCCGTGTTAAAATATTTTTTCATACTTTAATTTATATCTTATTTAACACCGATATTAAGAAGCTAATTTTTATTCATACTATTATAACTAAATAGCCAAGATAAACTGATAAACACAGATAATCAGGAATGCAATGCATTAGTGTATATACTCTATTTCAAAATACAGCACTCACTTCTAGTAAGAAAACACCCAAATAATCAGATAATTTTTTGCCTTAGGTAGAAGTGTTGCTCAATAGAAGGTAAGTATTAAACATAAATGACTTTGTAAACTAAAAGAGTGGTACCATTAAGATTTCAAACATATAAATCTTGTGTTTGTAAAGCACTGCACTCATAACACTCAATACATTTAATCAAATGAATTTACAGGTAAACTTGCTGAAAATAAAATTTCACTCCTCACCAATACAATGACGGCCACACACGCATTTGTGGCATAGGTACTTTTAGTATTATAAAATGTGTATTGAACATTTTTCTTGAATTATATATCATGAAATTTTTAAAATTAAAAATGCAGATTAATTTTAATGCCAAAAAATAAGCTTTATTTTATATATATATACATGTATATAATAAAGATATAACATAACATTGAACATAAGTAAAACCAAAAATATTCAAAGTACTTTTGCCAAAGATTAAAAATATTTTAATATTTTATAATTTCTGTACATTATATTACATGCAGTGATAAAGTCAATAAAATATATGCAACGCAAAATTAATTATCAGCAGTGTATTGGTCTTTACAGGAATAATGCACGGTCACACCAGTTGGAAAATGTGCAAAGGCACTGCAAAAAAAAAAAAAGAGAGAAGGGAAATGAGATTTTAGTGCAATATTGTACAAAAGAAAATCATACATTTTCATTGAACACTACACAGAGTTCAAATTTATATATATCATAACTTAAGCATAAAAATAAAATGACTGAAACCCTGCTTTAACCCTTTTGTGTGCAGTGGGTAGACATTATCGCCACATAATTTTATATTTATGCTGTTCATTACAAAAATTGCGAAGCATTTTTTTTTTTAAATCTGACTTTAAACAAATCTGTGATTAATTTTTTTTAAATTAGATTATGATTTTTTTTTAATCAGATTTTTTTTTATACCCTGGTGTCAGCTTTAGGTGAAATTTCAAGAGTATAAAAAATATTATTTTAAAATTATTGTTTTCTTGGAAATGCTTAATGAAAATTTTTGGCATCGTAAGACCTATAAACTACCGATTATTACCAGACTGCAATATCTTATGTAAAAGCAAAACAATATTGAAAATTATTCCTTAAACTGTCAGGTTTCAGTGCATTTATCTTAGCACCAATATTATTATTGGTGTCATATAGCCCCTCACCATCTTTGTCTAAACACATCACT
Organism: Cheiracanthium punctorium; assembly: GCA_038373885.1. Lineage (NCBI taxonomy): Eukaryota > Metazoa > Arthropoda > Arachnida > Araneae > Cheiracanthiidae > Cheiracanthium > Cheiracanthium punctorium. The sequence goes on from JAWZYV010011044.1 coordinate 901,351, forward strand.
GATCCTTTTTATGGTGAAAAGCTGAAATTTCATGCATCACCTAATTTATGTATGGGGCACATTTTACTAATGCAATGGCGGAGGGAAAACATTGTTTTTGTAGAAATGGGAAGAACAACAACAATACATCATGGAACACTTGGTTTTATTATGAACAATGTATTTCCATGGAGAGGACTACATGCAAAACAAAGAAAACGGCGCTCGCCAGCCTTGAAAGGCAGAGGGGAGAAAATCTGAATGTTTTAGAAAGTAATAAATGATTCTATCGCAGAGTTGAATTATGCTGCAGACAACATATTTACCTTTGCATCAATGTAAAAAGTAAAATAAAGTGTACCAAAATAATAACACTTACTAACTTCTTACATGCTTTTAAAGCTAAGAGGGTGTAAAAAAATAAAACTAAATCGAAAGTGTAGGTCACTATTGGTAGATTTAATGCAATAAGCCCTTCTGGCATTTCAGCATTTGTTTTCGATTTGTACTTTTGATGTTTTAAGCATTCACAAGTCCGATTCTATTTTAGAGTCTTCAAAGCAGACAATTGTCAAGATATTTCAGCATGTAACAAGTGTTTTGGGATTCTAAAATGTAGCCTTTAAACTATAGAAACTTATTCTATTAAAACAATTAATTGGTGGGGGGGGGGTGTCCACGAGATATGCAAATGTATAAATAGAGAATTTTAAGAAGCACATACTTGGAAATGGATTGGTGTTTGAAAATGGACAAAAGCCATTTGTCACACTCATTACCGAAATCTAAGAAAATAGGTAAGAGGGGGGGGGGGGGTTTCTGCTTCTTATTCATTTATTGAGGTATTTAAATTCAGAAAATTGCATTGGTTTTAGATTTTATGCAAAAGGTTTTGATTTCGCGCATGTGAAAATAAATTCCATGCAGATTTTTACTGGGAAGAAAAGAATGCCTGCCACTTACAGTGCTGACGATGCATTCATTCTCTGATAGTTACATAAAAACAAAACTAACTGCAGTTTGTTCTGTTTGATGTTGTAATTAATTAATTATTTATTTTCCACAGAACATGAAAAAAAAAGTATGTCTAGGCAGCAGATCAGACAAAAATTGGGAAAACTTCCAGCAAAATTGGTACATTTGCAGCTAATAACACAAAATTGAGAATAGCCACAGTCTTGAACATTCCAGATTTTGGATCCTCTATTGTAATCAGTTTAAAATTAAATATTGGATAAACTTATCAGTTTAGTGTTTTATCGGATTTCAACTTTGATGTTATTGTGAAAGCGACTTCTTCGCCTGCATTAGGTATGCACAAAAGATGAGAAGCAAGAAGGAAAAAGATTTTTAACTTGCTTCAATGCTTTTTTGGAAACAATAAAAAAGATAACATTTTCTTTTTTTTTTTTTTTTTTTTTTTGTAGTTGCTCTCATCTGTGATTGTATATGTGTAATCAGGTAAATATATGTATTTAAAGAAGATAATAAAGTGTATTTTTTCATCCTACAAACACAGTTGAAAATTCGAGACAAGAACCCTGACACATATTATTTCGAGGTTAGCGTTTTAGTTGTTCTTTAGCTTGTAGTAACTGAATTTATAATATCGTTAGGGACGCGATATTATTTTTCATCCTCCTGTTGGCATATGAATTGTATCGAATTTTCAACTGTTTGAATTTACAATAACTGTGTTTTAATTTTCATTCTTTTAAAATATTGTTTTGTATCATTTTCTATTGTCTCAAATTTCACTTTGTGTCATATTTTCTGTTGTATAGTTTGTTTCCTCATCAAAAACATTGTGGGAGAGGGAAAAATAAAAGAAATTCATTCATTTAACTGAAGAGTACAAAGACAAAATTTGAAACCTTTTGCCAATTCTTTTTTGGCACACTCGACACATATCCAAGTCAGTCACTAAAAGTTTGTACGAATGACAATGTATTCTTCGAGCTTGGACCTAAAAACAGACAAGAGCATGTAAATATCTTATTTTACATTTAAAAGTTTATGCTAGAAATTAAGAAAGGAGGAATTTCAAAAAATGGTGGCAACAGAAATAATACTGTGGTAAAATTTCTCTAGTATATTATCATTATGATTTTCAAGGAAACTTCTCAGACAGAGGGGGAAGAAAAGTATATTTTTTTTATTATTTGTATGCAATATAATGGCGCAGAGCAGTGATCCATCTAAGATTTTTTTCAGAAGAGTAAAAATACTCCTTAACCCTTTTAGAAGGAGTATTTTCCTATCCACAGGAGTCATTAAAGCAACGAACAATTATGCTACATTTTCAAATGCATAATTAAATTGCATTTAACACATAATAATATATAATAACTGATTACACAATCTAGGTACACTGTTAGGTTAACTGCAAATTTCACTGTTTATATTATAAGTTAGTTATAATGCAGTTAAGTTAGTTATAAGCCAGGGTTTACACTAGGGAAAAAAATTGGGTGAGATTCTCCCACTCTGGCTCCAAAATTAAGTGGGATTTTTAAAAATCTGAGTGAGAACGAGAATTTTGTTTGTTTCCAAAAAAAATTTTTTTTTCACATTTTACAAGCAAAAATAATGTCATTACAAAAATACAATGTCTAAGATTAGAGCTCATTCTAGGTAGGAAAAATGGCTGGGTGCAAAGTTTTAAAAAAGGGCATCATTATTTTGAAAGAGCATTGTGTTTCTTAAAAAGAGCATTACATATCCTGATTATAAGCAGTTCTACTTCGGGAAAAAAACTATGAAGAATTCAGTAAAACAATGCTTTATTGATTTATAAATTAATAATAATTCATTAGTAATCTTTATTAATAAATTAATTACTAGTCTTTATTAAAAATTAGATAAAATTAATTAAGTTGATAAAGCTAAGTTATGTAAATGGTTAAATTACTTTTAAGTAACTTTGTTAATTACCTTATTAAAATAAATTATAAATAATTAATTAATAAGAATATTTCTTTTAAGATTTTTAAGGCTTCTTTTTATAGCAAAAATAATCCCCCAAACTTACCTAATAGACAAGAAAATGCTAAATTAAGTAAACCTTTTGCATAAGAAGATTTTAATAAGAGCTTTATTGGATCACCTTGTCAAGAATCATTATTTAAAGTTTAACTCAATTAAGAAACACTTCATAAAGTAAAGTTGTTCTAAACTTAAATTTTCATTAAAATTTTTTTTTTCAATTTTTAAGTTATCACACCTATAAAAATAATTCATTTAATTTTTAATCATTCACTTGTCTCTGTAAGAATTAATTGAATAGTCCAAACAATTTAAATATTATAGTTAATACTTGAAAATATTAATAACACTTCTGTTCAAAAGAACCCTATATAATGGTATAAATACCTATTCCAGTTATTCAATGTCTATTCCACTACAAATTCCACTTATTTCTTACTTTTTTAAATGGACAACAATAGCTAAAATTTTTTGCAGGATTATCATGCAGCCATAATAACTATTCTGTTGATATTAGCAATCAGCTGGTCACTTATTTAACTGGCAATATTGAAATAGCCCGAAAGGATATAAGAACATCGATTCTATCTTTCCCTCCCGTCTAGCTTAGAAAGAAAACCACAAAGTAAGAAAGGGGGGGAAAAATTATGTTTTGAAAGTAAATTTCTAACTTTTGAACAAATTAAGATGTCTTTTTAAAATTTAGACTCTGAATCAATTTTTGCATTTCAAAGTAATCCCCAAAATTAAAAAAAAAATCGGTCCATTAATAAAAAAAATATAGATGAATGAATTTTTACATAGTTGATTTCCATCCCCCTTCTCATCATGAACGGCTACTCTACTACCCCGACTGGGCCTCCCGAGCGCTTCCCGTCTTCCCAGAGAAGGAAAAAAGGCGTGGGAGTTCTATTACCATAAAAGTTGTGCAAATTCATCCCTTTTATTTATCATGTATCATTAGCACATTATGTGTGAGCAAACAAAAAACAGTTGAACAAATAAAAGGGCCAAAGAAACTTTTAGAGATTAAAAAAAACTTTGCGGCAAAAGAGTGTGTCTAGTTTTTCATCATCAGGGAGATAATGATTTTTTTTTTAAAGGGCATTGGGGCGTGGCACCCCACTGACCCCGCCTAGAATGAGCTCAACAGATTATAAATATCAAAATTAACAATCTAATACACAAATGATTTTGATAACAATACAATTTAATGATATCTTTGATTCTTTATCCCATTAAATATTTTGCTGCAACATCAAAATTGAACAACCCAGTATGTGGGCTTTTCCCGCGACTGTTATTTTTTTGAGTGGGATTTAATGTGGCATTGCAGTAATCGCGCAATCCCGCTGTCTAGTGCGAACCCTGTAAGCAGATTTCAGAGAGTTGACTGTAAGTAAAAATCATTTTCAAGGGGAAATTGCGCTGTAATCACCGATCATAAAACGGAATTTTATATGGGAAAAAAAGATGCATTACGAAATTCTTAAGACACATTCTAAATTTCTAAGGCATGAAATATGCATCTAGAGGTGTTTCGTGATCACTTGTGCAGAGAGCATGCAATTTCTTCCCTCAACAGTTTCGTCATTCTTAAAGTTCAGTTAAAAGTAAGTAAATTATTATATAACAAAAGTAGAAAGACATCCTCTTGAAACATTTTTTATAAATAACCAACTGAGAAAGTATATTGCATAAAAAAACAAAATTCATACACATTTAGTTTTTCCATAAAAATATTTTTATTCATTTATCAAAGCATTTCATTTACTTTTAAACTTTTGAGAAGAAAATCATATGATCTATTCTGCAAAATTTACATCGCTTGCAGGTTTTATTCTTATCCATTCCTTCATAGTTGACAAATGTTCACCAATGAAAAATACAATGAAGCTTACAGATATAAGTAAAATAATAATAATCAAATTTATAAAAAAAAAATCTTTTTCTAGACTTTTCACTTTCATAATACATTTAATGAATACAAAATATTACCAGGATGACGAAATTACAGTTACCCCTAGAATAGTTATGACATGCAAACAGACATTGAAAGAGGGAAAACAAACACATGATTACCTGCAAATGTTCTGAGTAGAGCAAAGACTTTGTTAGCTGCACTTCATACTTGCGAGTTTGTATAGTATGCAACACACACTCCAGGAAATTTTTAACAGCACTTACTGGTATGATAGAAGGTAATAAACTAAGTGCCTAAATACATTCAAAGAGAAATGAATATAATAACTGCATCAAAAATGAAACTACGACAAAATACATACAATATTTTCTTTTAAAAATAAGTCGCTTATTGTAAAGTAACAAAACATCCAGCTGGATTAAAAGTAACTTTCATTTACTTTATAATGTTTGACGAGAAACAGCAGCATTAAATTTACAAAAAACTTTAATTCTATGTTTGTCAGTTAAATATATTACTGACAGATTCAGATAAATGTTTGATTTAATAGCATAAAGACTTTTAAAACTAATACACTTTGTTTTAAATCAATGTGCCTGAAAATTAAAGTGCGGTTGTGTAAAAATGAAAACATAAATCTGTCTTAGAAGCTGATTTTCTTTTATGCAGTTATAACTATTTTATTTACATCAATCATTAGCTTTTTAAAAACTAAATGCAAGTAATTTCTGTTATGAAATATTTCGAACTTTGTGATAAAACACATATGATTATAACAGAATTTGGATTAAATAAATTAACAAGTAAAATTATAGTGGTAAAAATACCTTCTTCATGTAAACAGCAGTTGATCAGAACATACTTTCAATTAGAAAAGTTTGTCGAATAAAGAATATCTCGTCAAAATTTAGATAAGGCATTTTTTTACTAGGGGCTGTATAGATATTAAAGTAGAAAATTTAATTTTTATAGGATCCTCCATTTCCTATCACATATATATTTGGTTAATTAAAATAAATAAACAAATAATCTCGTGTCTCTCAGTGGAACAAGTTACTGAGATATTGCAAGTTAAAAATAGTAGCATTTATCACCCAATACAAAGGGAATGCCTCAAAAGTGAGAAAAATTAAATTGCTTTTATACTGCTGTTATTTTATGTAAGTGGTCATTCAACAGCTGCATTTGACTCCTGGAATTCCTATTTTAGCAAGAACTTTCCTGTAATGCATGTTTGGCAGTTTCCGGTGAAAGTTAACTATAACCCATAAAATTTTCTTCAGCATTTTTTATTATACTTTGAAATTCCTTCTCTGGAAGCAAGACATAATGAGTCGATGGCCCCTAAAAGACAAAATTATTCATTAATTCATAACATAGTACCTACTGGTTAAGGTTAATTTCCCAATTTTGAATGCATTTTCCAACGAGATCATTATTTAACTTTTAATAACTCATAGTTGGTTCCCTAAAATTTCTCAAGATTTTTTGTCCTACAAAAAAAAAAAAAAACACTATTTCATTAGACATGGGATTTCTTTTATTCACCTTCTGAAAGCAATATTCTCCCGAATATTAGCGATAGCATATGAGGGACTGTGATGTAGATCACATGTTTAATTATTTGCTTTATGTTTCTTAAATTTAATCTATTTAAAATCAAGCATACACTTATGTTTCTGTTCTCATTTTATTTCCTTCTTTTTCTTGCAAAATTCTTATTTCTCTCTGCCTAATAGCATTTTTTCCAGCAGTCTGGCGGGTGACACTTGAGCTAAAAATAGATTTTCTAACATTGGATTGTGATTTGTAACATGTTTCTCAACCCTTACTATTGGCACTGGCATACTTTATTTGGATGCCATGCACCGACTTTCAAATTTATCCAATCATTGCTTGATTACTTTAACTTCATTGGTCTAAATTTAGCATAACTCTGTAATGGGTACTTGTTAGTACTGCCAAGTGTATTGGTTCACCAAAGACAAGTTTTGTGTTGGTGAATTCTTTTTAAGTCCCTCCACCTCTATTCAACTGCTCTTGTAACAGATATTTATATCAGTGGCCATCACTAGACCATAATTATTATTTTTTTTTTAAGTATCTTAAGTCTTCATCATTTTTCGCAACTGAAGTGGTTAACTTAATAAACCTGTGGGTATTATTCAATCTCGGGTTGAATTTACAATGCTAGTTAATTAAGAACTTCAAATAGCCCAAGTAATTACTTTGTCATAGGGGGCCCTATAAAGACTCAATTTCATATTTTAATATGTGTACAGCACCTTCTAAAAAAATTACCCTATCTAAAAGCTATTCTAAATTTGACAAACTTTTCTATTTACGGTTCAAGAGATAATCATTACACTATCCATTTTTAACGACCCAGTATGTTTTTAATTAATAAATGAAATTAAATGCAAATTTTTAAATTTTAAAAAGTGATTGTTAGGGGGGGGGAATCTAAATTAATTTAAAATATATATACAACACATGAAAATAATTCATTTAATAACTTAGCTTGTGAGTATTAAAAATCTATCGTTGAGAAGTTTTATCAAGCTTCACACTATAACTTTAAAAAAATACTCAATAAAAAGCAGAAGTTCAAACTAGATCCAATTTTGAGCATCTGAAATTTGACTACCTATCTTTATGAGCTATATGCAATATGCACTCAAAAAAGATGAGCAAGCTGAAAAAGAACTCATTTTAATAGGAAAGAATTTCTGTACCTTAAAAGAATCTATCTTGTTCGAGTACTCTTTCAAGATGCTGAGAGCTCTTTCAATGTTGGGCTCGGGAGGAGGTATGTAACCAATTGCAGGAATGTCCATCCTTTGCTTCTCTGAAGATGGAAGGTAGAGTTTCAAAAGAATAAGATAAACCTAAAAGCATGGAATAGCGTCATCTATCAAACTGACACGATGCACTTCTTAAAAACAGAGAGAACGAGTCCATGAAATTGCACACTGACTTTTAAAATGGACATTTGGCTGATTTTGAACTATTATTGCATCAAAAAAGAAATACAGTGAAATCAGTTTAGCATGAAAATGCTTAACATGAATCGGCTAACACAAAATGACACAGCAGTCTGGACTGTAAACTATGCAATTTAACACATTTTTTTTCTTTTAACACAAAACAAAAATCGACTAACAGAAAAAAAAGTTCATTTTTAATCTTCAGTGGCATGTTTGCAACAAGTCACTAGAAAATATTTGTCGAATTGTTTAGGTTTTGGGAACCCGTTCCTCTTCCTTGGGTCATCCTAGAAGTATCTTCCACCCGGTTTCTCCCCCTCCTACTAAGTAATAGAATCCTTATCTTTCACCAAATATCGTTCATAATCCAAGATTCTATGTAGATTCCGACAACACATCTGACAGCGGCATCAACGATACAGTTCCCTACCCCTCTATTTCAAAAGTGCAGAAAATTATTAAAAGTATGGGCAGTTATTTAGATGGGCATTCAAATTAGAAAAATGAATAAAGCAATTGGCTTTCTTGAACCATTCGTAGGCAATAGGGTGCTAAAAATACATTTCAAAAAAGATAACGGATTCTTTCTCCCCAAAATAATATTTTTGTATGCTTGCTTTTCATCCTAATGAATGCAGCCTACTTGTAGTTTAACAGGAAGTCAAAATAAAATGTAAGAACATCAAAAATATTGTTGAGTTTTTTTAACGAATCTTTTAACAAGAAAATATATTTTGGTCTCCTCTGTTTCATGTTAAACATTTTTCACTGTAAATTATATTTATACATTTATATAATCTTTTTATTCCTAATAAATGCTTCTAAAAGTCCATTATATTTTACAGTAGAACCATTCAATTTCAGACTAGGTATATTGAAATGCTGTTTTGTCTCAATTTCTCTTCTGCTGCTACATCATTTACACAACTTACAATCAGTACTATCAAGAATGTGAATATTTCTTGCTGTTAATTAAAACTAAAGTTGCATGGATTAGAATAAAAATCATACTTACATCTTGATTTCCAGGTTTATCTTTGTTGTAATTTTTCTGACAGTACCTGCAAAAGGTGAGATTCACAAGTGTTAGTCTTTAGTTTTAACTGGCTCTAAACATTTCAATCATTTCTTTGCTTTATATTTTATAGTGCTATTCGGGAATCCAATGATCTCTCTATTTTATCAGCCCAGTTACATTATGAAACCATAGATCCCATTAAAGTGTTAGAAATTATATATTCTTTTTTTGGGGCACAGCAATAAGTCAAACTTGTCAGTCAAACTTGTTTGGCAGTGAGCACTTGTGACATGGGCAGGTTTTATTATTATAAAATTCTTATTATAAATATGAAGTTAATGGTTTTTTGAAGTTTAATTATTTGCTGGTAAGCAAAAAAATTACCTTTCTCATACCCAGTTTACATGCTTGTTTCAATTTTTTTTTTTTTAAAGTTTGCTAAATATTCTGATCTCCTACATCTAATTTTTATCTATTTTTTTCTCGCCCACTCTTTGGATTGTTTGCTTCAATTTAATAATGTGTAGGGCCGTTTTCTTTCTTTTTCTGCTGTAATTTGGATGCTGCTCTCTTGCCCTTTCTTGCATCATTTAATTTGGGTTTTCTTAAATATTGATTGAGACATCAATATTTAAGGTACTATATTACTTTGTAATTCATCACTATGTAATACATTACAAAAGCACATAAAAAGAGGAACAGAATTCTATGAAATCAATTACAATTTTTAGAAAATTAAACTTGAATAAATAAAAATTAATTTTTCTATAGCCCCAGTTCTAAAAAATTACCAATTTGTAAAATGTATCCCAAATATTAAATAGGCAATGAACTATATTTGAGCTTTTCAGCATGAATAGCCTCACAGATATATTTCAACATACTTGGTGAGAGAGTATACATAAATTTGAATGTAAACATTAATACAGTCATTGCTTTGTTTCATAATTTGCATATATGACCCATTAGAATGTGATCATTCCATCTGATATTTTCTTTTTAAGAGCCACTGAAAAGAGGTATATATGTATTCAGAGCTTCAAACAAGTAAAAAACAGAATTTTTAAGTTTCCAAGCAAGAACCTAAATATCAGACAAAGATCAAAATTTTGCAGTGCCAATTGCAAAATTTTTCAGCTTTTGACTTGCAAAATTTTGCAAATTCTTGTAGTTCACTTCTATAAATAGTTTCAAACAAAAAAATAGAAGGTCTGATATTATATTGCAAAAATGTTCTGAAAAATTGCGTGAGTAATGTACGCTATGATGATAATTAACTTAGCAAAAAAAAGTTTACATACGGTCATTTAAAGAAAACATAAAATTGACCATAAATAATTTTATACATTTACAATAATGGAAAAAAAGCATCCTATTAAAATAACTATATAGTTTAAAATTAACTACATCACATATAGAACAAAGAGGCTGAAAAAAAAAAGTTTTGAAACAATGAAACTTACATTTCTGCTTTTGAAAAGTTTTGAAGAATATGAGTATAAATAGTTAGAGCATCCTCATGCCTTCCTAGTTTTCCAAGAACAATGGCTCCTTCATCATATAACCCTAATTGGAAAAGAACTTCATTTGAGATTTCATCCAAACAAACAGGAATATTTAACAAAATAACTTTTGTTAATCCTACAATGTTTTTGTTTTGTTTTTTAAATAAGACTATGATAGCACCTGCAACAAGTGCTGCAGTCAGAAAGTTAGAATGTTTAACAGGAGTCTAACATTTTATTCCTGCAACTGAAGCTCAATTTCCTTTTTACAGCTTTGCATGATTGGCACAAAATCTAATACATAACTCTGAGTGATTTACAAAGATACTGAAAGTACAAGAGCTTTGGAGGTTAGAAAGTACACATATAAGAAAAATTACCTTTTATTTATTTAATAACATGATTTATAATAAAACTTATTTTCCACTTTTTGTTCATTTTGCTTCTTTTCATGTAACTTTATGAGGAGTGTGAAAAGTACATGAAAGTTTATACCTTATTTTAAACTCCTTTATTAATATTACAGGTGCTTGAAGAAACAACTATGGTATTGAACAATATAAAATCAAAATATAGGAATAATCAAATACAGAATAACTAGACTTTGGCAGTTTGGACAAAAAATGGAAGCACATCTCATTCCCAGTCACTAAGTGACACTTAAAAGTAATAAGTAAACTATTAAATGATACGAAATTCGGTTCATGCAGAACAATTGCTGCAGTTTCTTATTTTGTGTTTACAAGGTTTGAGAGTACCATACTTTTCTTGAGTTACTTTAGTACTGAGATTTACATACTGGGTGTTTCAAAATAGATGTTACAATTATTACCTTTTAAACCATAAGTGATAGAAACATACTTTCAATTAGAAAAGTTCGTCAAATTAAGAGTAGAATTCGGATATGGCAATATTTTTACTAGGGGCTGTATATTACAATACGAAATTAAATTTTTATACAGTCCCTCCTTTCCTATCCCTTATATTTAGAAAAATGTTGCTCTTTGTCTTAGACAAACTGTCTAGGACGAACTTTTCTAATTGAAAGTATGTTTCTATCACTTATGGTTTAAAAGATAATCACTAACATTTATTTTGAAAAACCCAGTATTTTCTGAGAGAGGGATGAGGTTTTCCCCCAAAAAACTTGGCAAAGTTTGAAGACCATTGGCTTAAGCAATAACAATTCACCAGAAAGTACCTTTATTCATCATATAGGTAGCAAATCGCTCCACTGTGTAATGCCTTGATTCTTCTAAGAAAACAAGCAATTTTCTTCTCAACTCTCCCAAATCTCCGGGTTCCTGGCCTGCAGGAGCTGGACGATGACCTAAAACCAAAACAGCTTATCGCATAAGTGGTCTCAGTTAGCCAATAAAAATCACAAAATTCAATCCTTCAGATGCATTCAAGAGAGAAGTATTTCATCACGAACATACCGTGTTTCATAATCACCTTCTTTTTAATCTTAAAGTCCATTCCATGGTAAAGTATGTGGGAAAAACACACAGTCAATAGCAACAAAAATCATATTTATATTTAAATTTTGATAGCATTTTTACTTTACCATATTTACCCACGTATAAGTCGAGAAATTTTGGGCCCCAAAAAAAAAGGCTTTAAAGTGGGGGGGATCGACTTATACGATGGTCCTTAATATATTTTTTTAATCAGACGTCAAAAATGTCTCTTTGAAAGACAATGGGTCTGTTCCCGCATTCCATAACACAGTGATGCCGATTTCAATACCAGGAAGAATGTAGCGATACAGAGATTGAAAACATTTATCAAGATGAGTCGATGATGACGAAGGAATTTTGTGAATTGTATGGCGAGTCCAATACTGAATCGGATCTTAAATCAGTTTAACTTTGTATATTACTACTTCACCCTATCAGTTGTGTCATTTATTACTATTAATTATCAGTTTAATTTTGTATGCTACTTTTGTATATTGTTATCTTTATTATTTCATATTTAGTGCTTTCTTTTTTTTCCTCCGATGATTTTGAATAAATGTATTTTAAAAGAAAATTTAATTTCTTGACTGGGAAATTAGGGGGGGGCGACTTATACGTGGGATTTTAAAAAATTTAAATTCCTTCATCGGGAAAGTGGGGGTTCGACTTGTACGCGTTATCGACGTATAGGCATGTAAATACAGTAGTTTTAGTTATTCATGGAGGTAAGAGAGAATTATATGCATGAAATATATTTTTAAAAATCGAATATTTGATAAAGGAAAAGTCAAATAAGTACATTCAATAATTTTTCAATTTTTTCCAAAATACAACTTTACTGTCATGTTTGCAGACATTTGTTTTAAAATGCATCTATTGGATGGATTAAATTAAAAAGGTCACAGAAGTTACGTGCAAGAAATATTCATACAGAATTCTTACTTTCTGGTAATGAATCTCTATATTCTGTCAGCAGAGAAAGAATTTTTTCACAATATTTGTTCACTAAAGTGTTGTGGAAAATACTGCTTTCATCCTGCCATTTATAGATGATAAATTCCTATTCAAATAAAACAATCCCATTTAAAATGACATTATTTACTTGCTTAGATACATAAAAAACAGTAAAAGTTTTTAAATATATACATTCTTTAAAAAAAAAGGAATATTAAATTTTTGATATGAAAACAATATAATGCGACTAAAATAAAATATTAGTATTTTTTGCCTACAAGTTTATATATGATATTCCTTTTCTAATAGTGCAACTACGGTAGAAAATCGATAATTCAGATGTCAAAAATCTGGAACACTGATCATTTGGATTCAATTCTGGTCGAAGTGATAAAGATAAGGAAACCCATTGCCAAAGCCTGCTGTGGTGAAAATAAATTAATTCCATTTTTCTCAACCTCTCATTCTGTTGCCTGTTTGTTGCCATCAGCACACACAAAAGGTTTCCTCATTAGACCCAACTGCAAAATGATAACCAAAAACCCTGGTGTAAACAAAGTGACAAACATATCCACCACCATCACAGGATTTGAACGATGCGGTGAAAAGGATGTCAGTGTGTGGCTGGCTGCTGACAGCACTGATGTTGGGCACTCGATTTTGAGCGACCGTGGTGTCTAAAGGGAATGCAGAAACAGTTGAATCAGATGGGGAAAGTGAAGATAAAATTGAAGTGACAGGACACACCTATTTGAGAGCTTTTAACCCTTTGAGGCACAACCCTTTCACAATGCTGAAAAAAGGGCAGCCGTTGCCATCGCTCGACTTAACTACCAGCAAGATGGTGGACGATCGAAACGTTCATCGCATGCCACAGATCTAGAGACCCTTTTTTTCACGACAGCTGCGTCAAAAAAGGGTCTCTAGATCTGTGGCACGTGATGAACGTTTCGATCGTTCGCCATCTTGCTGGTAGTTCAGTCGAACGATGGCAACGGCTGCCCTTTTTTCAGCATGGGGCCATTTATCCAGCTGTTCTCGTATTCTTCCATTTTTCAGTAGATGTCAGTGCTGTTAAAAATAATCGAGGCAATTTTTTTACAGTAAATGGCGTGCTAAAAAGTAAAGGATTCTCGTGGCGCTAGGTCACCCGCCACTATTTTTATAGAAATCCAATCTATTCTTCGTGACTGGCAACAGTCAAAACGTCAGAGTTGGGTGTTCCCAGAGCAGGAACACTGCGCGTTAAAGGGTTAAGGCAGCAGAGACTCTCATGCCATGGCTGAGAAACAGAAAAAGAGTATACCAAACCAGCTCATTCTTCTAAAGCAAATCAAAAACTTAATGGTTTCAGCAAGTTTTTAAAAAAAAAATCCATTTAAAAAAAAAAAAGATCCAAATTTTTGAAAATCCAGACATTTTGATAATCCAGGCAAGGAGTGGTCACAATTAATCCAAATTATTGACACTGTACTGTATTATAAAATGACTTATGTAAAACATTGTAATTACATTATAGCAGAGGTTCCCAAACTGGGTGCCACAAGCGTATGTCAGGGGTGCCGTGGAGATAATCAAGAAAAGTGTTTTGGTGGAGTATAATCCAATCATTTCCTCTGAACCGGTATCCCGCAAAAAAGAGTGAGCCAAGCCGATCACTATGTGGGCTGAAACAAAAATATTTCAGTCAAGTTCAAGACTGTCCTGTAGCCCCTCTTTTATAGGAACTCCCTGAAATGGGGGCATTTTCAAAATTCTATATCCCTTCCCCAAGAGGGTATTTTTTTTATAGTTAGCCCTATGAACAAACAAACAAAAAATAATGTAAAATGCATCCAAACTGCATCCTTCATTCTAACCTTCCTATACATATTGCGTTAAAGGAAATCTGCTGCGAAAGTTTTTAGCCTGAAAAGGGTGCCGCGAAATGCTTTTAGCCTGACAAGGGTGTCGTGAGGAAAAAAAGTTTGGGAACCCCTGCATTATAGCATTATTATAAATCTGTTCAGGAAACAGAACATACCATAGGGCATTCTGGAACACTTTCTATTCATAATGGCAATAACTTTATTCCCTTCACGCTGCTGTGGCAAGTAAAAGACTCTATTTTATGTCTAATGTGTAGTAAATGTATGCGCACTTGATTTTCTTTACACATTATCAGTGCTATTCATTTTAAGCCTAAAAAATGTGGGATGTTTGAGTTTCACTTTTAAAATTTAAGAATATATTTTTTAAATGTTTTATTCTTTTACATTCTGTGGAATATATTTTTAAATCTGGGGTTTTATGCTGATATCTTCTCTTCATTCCAAACCTGAAAAAATGTGTCAAAAAAGTAGGTTTGTTGCATTCTTCAAAATAAAGGGGACTATCATGTGAAAAAGAAATTTAACTGAAAATGAATCAATATCTGGGTTAAAATACCTTCAAAAAGTTAGTAGTGGGTTGGTTGGTGAGTGAGGTTTATGGGTGCAAAATCCAGTCAGGATATGGAGCAGCCTATCCCGACAGGATTGTGCTCCAATAAACCTCACTCAACCAACCAACTGCAAAATCCAGTCAGGATATGCTGTGCCATGAAGATGCTGCCTATGGAAGCAAAAATGTTGAATTTATAAAGGATTATAAACACATTTTTTTAAGTTTCAGGGTTTATTTTTTCTTTTCTTTTAAATAAAAATAGCACTCTAGTGTTAATTAAAACCTGGAATTTCTACTGGTTGCTTTATTATTATTGTTATTGGTTATTTTAAGTATAGTTTTGAAATAACACATGGCTTGATATTAAAATTTTATACAAGGAATAGTATAAATATAAAACAGTCAGCTACTGATAACAAAGGCTACCGATGTCCAACCAAATGTGTCAACAGGTATACCTATTGTCTGATTGTGAAACTTCTTTGATATAATTTTTTTAAAATAAAACTAAAATACTAGAAACAACAACAAATTTTACTTATTTATTTATTTGATATCCGGAATTGTTTTTATGCACACAAACACTTACACACCTTTATTCTTCATTTTAGTATACTTTTTAAACTCTTAATAACAAAAGAATGGTATTGTGGAAAACAAATGCACCATGTAAAAGGAGAATTTGATGAATGTATATAGATTTATGTGTGTACATACAATTTACTTATTCTGAAATAGTAAACGGCAATATAACTTACTAAATAAGGTATTACTAAATCGGGTTCTGTTTCAGTTAAATAATTCAACACTTGAGCTCTATTTAAATTTTCTGTTTCAGTCAAATCATCTGTAAATATCTAGAAAAAGAAAACAAAAGTTGAACCATGCATATAGTAAGTACAGAGATTTTTTTCTCTGTGAAATTAATTGAGAATTTTTTTTTTTTTTTAATATGACACTGAAAACACATTAAAAGCATCCCATACCAAGCAGTCATCCTATTTATCACAATAAAATGGAAATGGAGGATAAGGTTCATAAAAAGAAAATGTGGTTTCTGTGAAAACAAGTACATGACTAGCAATATATTTTGAAATGCTAGATTACATCCTAAAGTTTACACCCTTTGATCACTTATTGCATACGCATGGAATGCTTTTTTTATTATTTAAGACTATCAAAGAATGGCTTGAACAGGGTTGTTACTCAAATCCTAAAATAAAATTCCCTGTTCTTTTTATGATCAAAAGGGAGAAAAACAAGAAATAAAAGCATATCACAATGTAGTATCATCCCTACTAATATTTTAAATAGTTGTACATCTTAACTAATATCACATGAATTATCAGCTTAACTAAATCAAAATTATTTCTGATATTGCCAGTAGTTAGGGCCTTAATAATGGCAAAATGCTTGATGAGCAAGTGCCTGCCCACTGGGAGAAAAAAAAAAAAAACATACAATTTAAATAAAGTAAACACTTTGAAATAACACTTTGACAAGTAAATCTAAAGATTTAATTATTTATTTATTTTTAATGCCAAAATATGTTAGTTAATGTTAGATATATTTCAGTAGATTGTTTCTCCATAATTTTCATTTTTTTTTTCCTTTGCAAAATCTTAATCTGCTCAGAAACATTTCTTTTATTCGCTTTTTGGTCTTGCAACTTTTGTTGATCATCTTTCTTTCTCTGCAAGGCATCATAGTACCTACTCCTAGCAGATTTTGCATAGTGAAGCAAGTTTCTGGACAAAGTAACATTTAACACTCCTTCATGTGATTTCACAGCATCATAAACAGTCCTCAATCCTATTAAGGAATCCTCTTTAAAATTTTCCAGAAAGCTATCTTTGTAGATGCTAAAGCCACTCTCAACACAAGCCTTACCATGCGACAATGTCATAACTAATTTTAAAACTGTCCAAACATCTGGAAATTTCTGGATGAATGGACGGATCCGTCCAATCTAGGTTAATGTCGATTTCATATACTTAGATACACTCATATTAAATAATAAAAAACAATTTTCTTTTAATAGAGATTTGTCTCCAAAGCAATTACCCAATAAAAAGCCAGAGAACACACAAGGAGGTGATAACTAGCGAGAAAGAGTGAAAACAAACATGCAACATGTGTCTAGATGTACCTACATACAAGCGGATGAGGAAGAACTAGAAGGGAAAATTCTACCAGGAAGAAATGCAAAAGGGAATATCGCCCTTTCTAAAAGAACATTCCATTGGGAGAATCAGTGACCCTATGATCAGATGCATAGGCATACCATTCATGCCAACCTATCGTTTTGATTGGCGTGACTGCGGCTCAGGTTCTGGTTTGCGATTTCACTTTTTCTGAAATATGAAATACAGGCATAATCTTTTACCCTCAAAAAATTTAAAATTTACATTAATTTAAAAAAAAATGAATTTTTTGTGGCAAATATATTTTTGCCTGTATTTTTCCGGTGTTCATGAAAATTCTTCACTTTCCCTGAGTTTTTTTTTTTTTTTTTTTTTTTTTTTTTACAGGATTTCTAAATTCTCTGAGTGTCGCGTAGCAACCCTGTTGAACACATCTAATGAAAGAGAAAATTCTTTCTGAATGGCCATTCTTCACACAGGAAGATTAGCTTTCTTTCTCTAAAAAGCACAGAAACTATTAGAAGAAACAAAAGGTTCTTCAATTCTAAATCACTACCTGTAGCATAACGATTTTCTTTAGCTAGTGTTATGATTATAAGAAGATTATCTTTCCTGAGGTTTAACACAGTGTAACACATCCAATAATAAAAGTATCATTTTAGTGGATATTAGACTACACATTATTCAGTTTATAAAACTCTGCAGTATTAGACTTAGCCTAGATGCTACAATTTGAGTGAAGCTATTCTACAGTTTCCCTAAAACAGTTTGAATATGGTTTGAGTGAAGAGATCAAAGAGGAATTCCAATTTTTTATTTTTTTTTTAAACTTTGGGCTGGATTGTAAATTGATGTCTTAATAAGGTTATGACCATAAGATCACAGTCTGTCAATTAGGAAGAAAATGTCAGCACGGGTTGGAGATAATTTCAGAAAAATAGTACTATGGAAAACAAATTTCTTCGGAACAACAAAGAAATGTTCAACACCTGAAGATAATATTACCACAACATATGCAACATGAGATAGATG
Organism: Cheiracanthium punctorium; assembly: GCA_038373885.1. Lineage (NCBI taxonomy): Eukaryota > Metazoa > Arthropoda > Arachnida > Araneae > Cheiracanthiidae > Cheiracanthium > Cheiracanthium punctorium. Next base: position 919,763 of record JAWZYV010011044.1, read on the forward strand.
AAGTGCATAATATACACTCAATTAGTTAAGAAAAATCAATCCAGAAACCTTCAGACCATCTTCTGGATGTTCCTTCAAAACCCATTTCGCAAATTCAAAAATAAGATCTAAATGTTCGGATCCTGTAAGAAAAATGAACATTCTGTAATGATTTTTAATTAATAATAACTAAAGCAGTCATTAATGACATCTTAAATGCAGGAAAAAAAGTTTAAATGTGCTAATTTTTACCCACAACAATCAATCTTTGACTTTTGTTTGTTCAGCAGTTGGGGATTTCTGAATGGCAAAAAAATTACTGACTGTATTGCCAGATTTGCATAACATAATAGTGTTCGATGACATTAATAAAATCAAATAATAATACAAATTTGAAGTCACGTGTTTTGGTGTTCAAAATAATATATTTGAAGTTAACATGGTTTCCTTTTATGATGACATGAATCAAACTTTAAGGTGAAAATAATAATAATAATAACATTGTAGGATGTAGATGCAAAACTCACACTTTCCACTTTCCAAGTTCTTAAAAAAATGCAAAAAACTGACGCTTATTAACAAATATATGACACAATGGCACAATTTGTTCTGTGTGATACATTGGTTGTCATAACAAATACTTGCATATAGTCCCCTAACATGTAATAATTCTGGTAAAGCTGGAATTTAAATTTAAATAATATGGAAATTGCACCAAACTTTTATATGAAATGTTAGTTATAAAACAAAATAGCTATGAATTCAAAAAATAAATATGTGAACATTAGTTTCCATTCTGTTACTTTGGAGGGTAATAACAACAAAAATCACCTTGCAAAAATTTTTATCAAAAAGGTTTCTAGGTTATTCTTTAAAAAAATCAACAGATGTAAAGAAAAAGCACTCCCATGATCCTTCTTGGTTGGTTAAATTCCAATCAGAACATTAAGCTTGTGAGGCTGAAATTTCTTGTTGGTGGGTGTCATGACGAGAACCCTTTCTACTCTTCCGTTTGTAAATTACAAAGACAATCTAAGAGAAATCAAACAAAAAATAAATGCTCACTTACCTAAATGTTGCAAATACTGAATAGTTCTTTCGTGCCCTTTTAAAGGGGAGTCTGCTTTTTTAGCTTGACGCATTAACAGCTCCAGAGCTAAAATATTTTTTAAAAGACTATTACTTTAATTTCAAAATATTAAACAACAATAAATACACAAGTAAAGCAAACAAAAGGGAATAAATACAAGATTAAGATCGAACCTAATGTTATAAATTATTTTTTTAACAGGATTCAAAATATTCTAAAATAATATTGGGTCGGACTAAAACTTCTTTTTGTTGTTGTTATTATAGTCTGAAAGAAATTAAAGTAGACAATTTTGGGATTTGAAAAAATATTTTGAAAATGCATCCTGATAATAGGCCAATGAGCTTTTGTTCTAAATTAACTTTAACAAAAGCATTTGATATTTACATGGGTCTTTTATGTTGAAGATGGACAGCAAGAATCAAAATATCATGTTTTTTTATTTCAAGAAACACAAAAGCAGTGTTGCATTTCTTTTTAAAAGGGAAATTTGATTTATCGAAACAGGGCACTTTCTGTTGGGCAATTTTTTTGACACCCTACCTGATTATTTCTGTGTGCAGCTAGTGTTCTTTTAAAAAGGCACTTTCCTTACCTATTTCTCCCGCATTGTACATTATGCATAGAACTGTTTAACAAATAATTTAGTACAAAATATATCATATTAAATTTTGGGAGAAAAAAATGATTAGAGGAGCATAACAGCATGCAAAATGGTAGTTTGCAGCTGGACTTCCATTGAGCAGGTGTTACACATATTAGATTTTAAATTTATCGCAGGTGAAATGCATGCAACCTTTTGCATATCCTATGGTCTCTTTTCATCCTTCTAACTACCTGTAGGATCTCATTCCCCCTCCCCCCCCCCAATTATCACCCATTTAAAATATTCATAGTACATCTTTCTGCTTTAAATCTCTGCCATAGATAGTATGGGCTTTCTGATAATGATGGCCTATTCCATGCAATTCAGAAGAATAGGTAGTCAAGCTTTGCACACATCCCTCACTGAAAAAAATCCCCCCTTGGCTTACTCCTCATTAAATAACTCTAATCGTAACTATTTATTCTCTCTAAAAGGAGAGGGGACATTATGATTGGATAAGCAAATGCTTGAAAAAGTGGCAAAACTTTTCTTTCTATAAAGGGAAAGTTGCAAAATGAATGTAACTGCACAAAAGAGTACAACTGAAACAAATAATGTAATGAGTCAGGATAGGATGAAGATGTTGTGGCAAGTCAGAGATGGTTTGTGAAGTTTTGTAATGGAGATTTCCCATTTGAAAGGGGGCACTTCTCTTTTATAGACAAAAGGAAGTTGAAAGCGATGAAATCAAAAAGCAGAGTTTTATTTTTAAATAAAAAAAAGGAGTACAATGTTCATGATACTTAATACAGTATACTCTTGATCAGGGGCGTAGCCAGAAATTTTTCATGGGGGGGGGGGTTACGACTACTACAACTCATATCTATGTATACGCGTGTGTGACAATGTAGTGAAGAATATACATTTTGTATGGCAAAAAATTCCTCATGGGGGGGGTATGACTCCCCTAACACCCCCCTTTGGCTATGCCCCTGCTCTCGATTATCCAGTTTGCGGATTATCCATGCTCATTCCGGACTCACAAAAAAATTAAAGAAAAACATTTTCACTCTTATCATACATATAAAATCAATGTCGATCTCCATTAGAATCTTGTCCAGTTTAGTGAATAGCATTCAAGTCCAGTCAAAGCGAGTCATTTAGGAGTACCTGCAGTAAAACAGTTCCCGCACAGTGGTAACCCTACCTCTTGAACATGCAAAAGAATTCGAAGGTTTTGAAAATCTGGATGTTTTCAAAGTGATGCCTATGTAAGCCTGGCTTTCAGTATTTGATAAATGACATCATTACTGACTGTGTTGTTCAATCTAATAGTGATGATAGTACTGATGCAGAAGATGTACTCAATAAGGGAGATACAATTTCTCATTCTGCTGCTCTACAGCCTGTAAACTTATCCCTAACTTTTATCCATGCAATCCTTCCTATTGATGAGCCCGGATAATCGGGAGTGCACTGTATATACAAATCAAGTGTTGAAAATCATTAATACTTGAACACAATTAACTTTCTTGGGTTTAAATATATATATATATATATATATATATATATATAGGATGGGGAGAGCTAAACTCAATTACCTTTCCTGTGCATGCCTTTCTTGTTGTACAGTATTATCAATTCATTATACTTCTGATGCATTTTCAAAGCTCTCTCCGACTCATCAATGTGGCAGTAATTATCTTTTACTCTTAACAATGAAGCCACTAAAGCATCATTTGTCTGAAATAATATTACACTCATATACATCATCGATATATAACATAGAAAAAATTTCATGAAATCCTAAACATATAACTGAGAAAATACTGTTTGTAAATAAAAAAGAGTTGGTACAAAAACACTCTTTAAAATCAGTGCAAATTTTGAAACAACTTTTGCACTAAATTTAAAGCAAGGATCATTTTGATAAGTGCAGTGTTTGCTTAAATAGATCATTAAAATTTTTATTTTAGTAAATAACGGAATTTTCACCCCTCTCATATTAACACTTCACAGATGAAAATTTTCTGACTTTAAGCATATCCAAGATTTTTCATGCAGCTGACAAGTGCAAAATAGTTAAGGCATGAAAATGAATTTTTCTGACATTTAAGGAAGAACTGACAGTCTTTAATCTTCATTTAAGAAAAATTCAAATCATACACCCTGTACTATGCTATTTTCAAATCTTAATATGGGTATGCATTAACATATTTAAATAGCTTTTTTTTTTTTTTTTAAACTTTAAGTGGAATATAACGTTTTTTAACTTAAAGTTTGTTTGAAGGAAAAATGACTTTTGAAAACTTTCAGATATTTTATTGCTCCCACTGGTGTACTGTTCTTGCTGCTAAAAGTATACTTTCATTAAAAGATTAACTATTAAAAAATCAAATTTATGAAATAAATCATGTTTCCTAAATATAAACATACTAAAAACAAAAATGTTCCTCATTACTATCAACTCACCTGAAGGTAACATTTGAGGAGAGTTGTATCAATTATCTGAAGAAGCTGCTTCTTGGAGCGAATTTTTGTTTTGCCAGCTTCCATTATGGCAGTCATGGAAGGAATATTGCTCGTAGCATCTGCCTTTAAACGATGGCGAACCTACCCATAAAAAAGAAATAAATACCTTCAGGAAGGAAAGGCTGTTTTCTCATGATCCTTTGGCACAGGTTTCATTTGTACCTCTATTTTTAGATTTAAAAACTGTCACGCCACAGATGACAGTTTTTAAATCACCAGAAAAAATGTTTTAATTCAATCTTAGGCAGGGTGACTGTAGCAAAAGATATATACTGATAGGCAATAATCCCTTCACTTTATTCATTACAGATATATAGAGGCACAGTTAGATTATCACATGACTCATTCAGTCAAAATACATACCTGATCGTGTATAGTATATTAAAAATTGTATGGCAATTTAAACATACAGTATCTCTTGGCAATTTTTGCAATTTTGGTGACTTTAAAACATGAACCATTCCTCTCATCTTTGTGGTTGATGATAAATCAGTGCTCATGATGTTTCTTTTGCTTCAATGGCAATAATTAGCTTAATTGCCATCGTGAAAAATTTAAACCCTGCCAAGGGGTGACAAATACTAAGAGTTAAACCTGCAAAATATATTTGACTATGGAATGACACATGTAAATGGTTTGTCACATGACTCATTAAATTATAACAATTTCATAACATAAAATGAAATTGTTTATTACAATTACAGTAAAACCTCGATACAACGATACAAAAGGGACACAATATAATTATCGTTCTAGAGGGCTGTATCGTTATATCGAGGTGATATTTTATTGTATATAAATTCTGCAGGGCCACAAAATTTTATCGTTATGCAGGGATTTATCGTTGTATCGAGTATCGTTATAGCGATGTTTTACTGTATTTCAAATTCCCATGCTTTAAACTAAACACAAACTTAAATGGCACTTATTGATGTCAAGCAAAAATATAGGATCATAAATGCTTATCATCCAGTGGTGTAATAGTTAGCACATTGTGCTGCCATGCGACAAGTCCGGGGTTCGATTCTCGGGCTGTGCAAAGTTCACTCAGCCTTTCATCCCTACATTGGGTTGGAAAATCAGGACCAGGCTTGCTTGGGAGTTAAAACACTGGGGGCTTCACGTCAGGCTGACCACCTGGCCAAGGCATATGCTCATTCACACCCCAATAGCCTATGGTCGTGAAGGCATGGTTGGACAGCACAGACCTTGGCCCCACAGTGGGCTGTTTAGCCAATGTTTAACTGGAACAAATTTTAATGCTTATTATGGAACAATCTGTGAACCAAATTCAATTCTTAATAATACTGGAAAAAATTTAAAAACAAAATAAAACGAAAATGCCAGTAATCAAAAATAAAAATAATAATGTAAGCACAAAAGTAAAATACAAAGACAAAATAAGATGTAATTCAACAGCTTATAAACATAATATTCATTATAATATTAACAATAAATATAATTTTTAAATATTGTATAATTTGTTTCATGGATTGTTTCAGCAGATGAGAGAATCTTTAATCTTTTGAAACTCTTATTGTTTTAACAAGTGTTTGAACACTTATTTAAATTAATAAAACAAATGCTCTGGTTAAAAAAAATTGCAATATGACTAGAATTAATACAATTTTACCTCAACTAAATAATCAGTCAAAGCTAGAAGTCCATTTTCAAGTTCAGTGCCTTGCAAATTTGGCAATGTATCTGGATAATCCAAACTGCTACGAAATTCTTCGGGGAGTAAATTAGGAAACAAACCAATCACATGAGAAGGATCTGAAACAGTGAAAATCAAATTGGATGTTAACCCTTTTTATACAGTTGAACCTGTCTATCCCGAAAACATCTATAACTCGAGATTTCTGAAATTCCCTACATTTATAATCTAAACTGAATATATTTTTCATGTTTATCTCAAAAAAAAAAAAAAATTTCAAAACATCTGTATCTCGAATTTCGGGTAATATAAATGATAAAAATCAATGCCCAAAGACCATCTTCCTTCAACAACAGAAGTTGCTTACTGATGCATCTAACAAAAGAAGCAGAGAAGACTAGAACTCTTACCAACTTTTCTTTCTTAAATCTTCAGAAAATGTTGGCCACAAGGAATTTGTAGCTCTTATTGATCTCAGAAAGTTAATAGAAACAAGAAGTTAGATGTCAAAAGTTACTGAATGACTATTTTTACCCTTAAATGTATGTATCTATGCTTAAACAGGGTGAGTAGTCAAATTTCAATTGAAAAATCAAGCACTTTTAAGCACTTTATAAGCACACTTTTAAGAAAAATCAAGCACGTCATCATCAAATTTTTTAAGCAACAGATCAGTAGCGAAGCCAGGAATATTTGCAGGGGGTGGCTGAGAACTTAAAACTTAGAATGCAGTATAGCTTATAAAAATCAATAATATATATAAAGATATATTCTTTCTTTTTGAGGGGGGGGGTGCCCCCCCCCATTTTGGCCTAAAAAAGTTTGCATATAAAAATGAGTAAGAAAAGGAAGAAAATTTTTTAAAATCCTAAACCGAGTTTAAAATCTTTGAAGTTGGAAAAACACACTACAGAAAAAATAAATAAATTGGCTTGGGTCTTCATTTGAACCTCAAATTCCTGAAATCAAGAGGAACTTTCAAATACACTATCATAGGAATCTGAAAAAGCTTTTGAAATTATTCACGAATACGTAATTTTCTCCAAATCCTATGTTCACTCATTTCGGGGATTGCTGCAGCCCCATCAGCAACACTCTCGCTACACCCCTGCAACAGATGAAAACAATTTAAGCTTACTTCAGGGATGCTACAGCTAAAACCCCAGTTTGTCTCAGCATCGTCTCAATCAAAATCCCTTTTTGTCTCAATTAAAATTTCTTTTTGTCTCAGTATGTCTCAACTGAAATTCGTTTTTTTCTTTCAAGTCTGTCTCTCTCAACTAATTTCATTTATTTTATCTCTCTCTACTTATCTCTAAAAGAAAATTTTTTAATCTGTTTCCCCCTTCAGCTTCTCCAAGCTCTTTTGCAATGGCCTGAATTTTTTGGGTGGCCACCTCATTTTTTAGTGGAACAAGCCTGAAATCATAATAATTGCAACTGCATTTTACACATGCTTGGTTTCAATGAAATTATCATTAAGATGCCAAATTTAAAAAGTCTTGCGTAAAATCGTAAAAATCGGTGGAAATGTAAAAAAACGGGAGTTTCACGTAAAATTGTAAAAATCGGTGAAAAAGTGCAAATTTCAAAATTACTAATATAATTTACGGAAGAAACGCCGAATCCACGATCTCTCCCCCCCCCCCCTACCACTGAAAAAAAAAGCATCGACCTGGGATATATTTCGTGAGCGGGGGGAGAATAAATGGTGAAAATATCTCCTTTTATCCCCCTTCCCATATAATGTTTTTAAGTATTTACCGCTATTTTACGAAGCTTACGATTTCCATTTTCGAATTAATCAGTGTCCGATTTCATATAAAACATATCAATTTTTATATTCACAAAGGCGAATTTCTAGAAATAAATAAATAACTTGTAAAAAACTTCTTGCATTCGCTAAAAGTTCGGAAGCGAGCCGATGAGAAGGCTCCAGTCAAATGTAAACATTTTTTTTTTTCCCCGTGGACGGCCAGCTGTTGATTATGTAGTGAGCGTGCTTCAGCAAATTGTTTGTTTTAAGCTTTGTATGTTTCTATTCATTTATTACTTTTGATATTTATAACATAGGGATTTATTTTAAAAGCACTCAGCGTTTCCCGAGCTTGCCAGTTACTCATAGTTGATTTTTTATCGTAATAATATCATAAGGCAGTGTTTATTCGGTAGAGTGCTCCTTCACAAGACGCAAAGCCACATGGCGAAAAAACATAAATAACTTATAGATAAACTTTTTTTTTTCTTTGGGGGAGGAGTAGAATGATTAAACTTGCATCAGGTGCAACAGACTAGTTTTGGTTGATATTCAGTATTTTAAGAACAACTAGGCCCGGACTGGCTCTTATGGCTGCAAGTGTGAGTCAGCATTACTATTGTCATGATCAACAGGGAACCACCTGCACCTGCTTTTAGGCACGCTCTTCCGGTTTCAAGAAGAATAAGCGATGGGATGGGAGGGAAAAAGTTGTTCTCGTTATCGGCGTAGTGTTTATAAAGGTTTCTGCCGGAAGCTGAGAAAAAAATAAGCACTTCCTTGCAAATTCAAGCACCTTAAGGGAATTTATGTAAAAAATAAGCACTTTCAAGAGTGCTTGAAAACAATTTTTAAAATCAAGCACCTTTTAAGCACTTTTCAAGGCGCTACGCACCCTGTTAAAAATGTTCTTACAAATGTATGTACAGTGGTTCAAGAAAGATCTTTATCATTCTAATGATAATAACACTAATAAACACTAAACACTAATAAAGAAACAAATGAACCTAATAATGAATAAGAATATAAACATGTGAAATGAAGTTTGCTGCAAAAGAATGACAATATCAGAGTTCTTACTTGTGTCAATTGCTTGAGGTAGATGGAGCTAGTTGCTTGCCTGTAGTCTTAAAAGAAAATGGCAAATGTGCAGGAGAAAGCACAGTGTGTATTGTGGTTAGCCAAAACAAAAGTTGTATGTTATTCCACCAACTAGGAAAATCTGCAGCCAAATGTTTTATTTAAAACTTTTATGTCTAATGTCCCTTTTTTGGGATGGCATTTTCGCTATCAGTTGAAAATGTTAGTCATTTTTCCTAGCCCTTTTCTACGAGTATTGAACCTCAACTCCATAAAATATTTTAACATGACCCAGTAGGATGTTGACATTTCAATTTTTAGACATACTGATATTAAAAGAAATTATCCATTGTTCAAGAATTTGATATTAGAAACTGATCTATTATTGTTGGTATTAGCGAAATTCGAAGAAAGTTGCAAAAGTATCTGGGCACAAATGGGTTAAGCAAGATGATGCTCCACCCCTTAAGGCATGTTCTGTACACGAATTACTTAATAAGAGCATTTCCTGAATAATGGATTGGTCATGGAGGACTCAAAACCTTAGCCTTTGTGATCACTAGACATAATTACACAGGATTTTTTTTTAATGGGGTTATGTTAAAGACATGGATTTACAAACACATGTTTCTGATACATGTTTTAAACAAAAGAGCCCACTGTTCCACCATAAATGTTAAAAAACACAGAAAAATTGAGTACATACTGGACATTCTTTCGAGCTACGAATGGAGCTCAAGTTACAGCTAAATTGAAAGTACGGTAAAAAAAAAAACTCTTGGATTTCTTCATTCTTTTGCAGCAAACTCCATTTCATTTCACCTATTAGTATTTCTGCTTTTACAGTTTAGAATAATAAAGATCTTTCTCACTCACACTGTATAGTTATCAGTGATCATACCATTGTACTTTTTTTTCTTACAAGTGATAAATCATTTTTTAATTGATTTAAAACTTCTGTTACTCAAAACTTCTTTGTCTCATATCTTTTTTTCCCTTTTCCATAAAATTCAGGATAGACAGGTTTGTCAGTTGAAGATAGAAATGAATAAGTTCAGATTTTTTTGTCTGGTAATAACAGATAAGTCCTTTTACAAAATGTATAGCTCCTCAATTAAATCTGACTATTTGTTGAAAAATGAATTTGAGAAAATTCAGTGTGAATTGCCTGTACATGTAGCTGTTAGCTTTTCAATTTTGATTTCTTTAATAATGGATTTATCCTGCTACTAAATTTATATGCTTGAGTGACACTTGAATAGTATTCCCAATCTATTAAAGTAAATTAATTCAGCAAAGCAGATCAGGAACTTCCTAAATAGTCACAGATTTTTGTGATTATCTGCACGTACAGTTGCCTCTCAAAAGGGTAAATGCAGTAAAACACTAAACTCAAACCATACTTATTAGCAGGTATTATAACTAAGTTTTTTGTTGTTGTTGTTTGTTTGTTTTAAGACTCATGGAAATCAAAACTAGGAAGCTTTTAAATCTAGCGGAAAAGCAAGTGCTAAATAAGTCAAAAATTGCAACATATTTCTGGTTTTAATGGGCAGGGTTTCTACAGATTTCACAGCTTTTGCTTCCCTGACTTTTCCTGACATCTATCACGCTCTTCCCTGACTTTATCTAGCGTGCTTTCCCGAATTTTGAGTTCCTAATTTTCACATTACATCATATAGTTAATAATTTTTTTATATTTTGACCTTTTTTTTAGAAATAATAATAGTAATAAAATTAATATATACAATAATCTTATTTGACATCACTGGATACTAACAAAAACCATAATAATTTAGATATTTTTGATAATAATTTAGGATAAAACTAAGCCTATTTCAACTGAACAAGATAGGCTCTTAAAATTATTTATAAGGTTGAATGAGAAAATGAAAATAAAACAATTTCTAGACTTAGGTTCAAACAGCAAATATTTTCTTGATTTGACCACAAAATTCAATTTGTCTTGCATTTCACTGACCTTTCTACAATTTCTGCTAATTTCCCTGACTTTTTTTCCCAAATCCCTGACTTTCCAGGTCTGTAGAAACCCTGTTGGGTCATGTCTTAAAACTTCTACAATAAAAGGCAATTCTGTCTTTGCAACGTTTCAAAAATAGAACTGTCCTACTTGGGATAGACGAATTTATTGCAACATACTTTTATAGATATACTTTAGATACATGAGATTAAATAATTTAAATAAATACATACATACCTGTTTCTAATTTTAAAAACAAGTCCATAGCTTCTTTGAAATTTTGCTTACAAAACAAGTAAAATGCATTGAGATTTTCTATACGTTGGATGAGCTGATTCTTCTCCATGTCTGAATCATTAACCATTTTCTGAAAAAGACATATCATATAAACAAACAAATATACAAACAATAAATAGAACACTTAAATTGATTGACCTGAAAGTGATATTGAGCTGACTACAGTAGAACTCGATTTCAGATTCACAGGGACTCTACCGATTCTGGACTACGGAAATTTCCAATTTACAGAAATCCTATAATTTGAGTTATAAAAAAATCCCAGTAGTCAGGTAAAGTTGTCAAAAGAATGAACTGAAAAGTATAAATGCTTCATATAAAAGTATGAAGAATTATATACATACTGAAATATTTATTTCTTAAAACCTATTTAATGAAGCCTGTTGTTTAAATATGGGTTTGTGTTGCATAATATTTTCACAAATTTTATAAACGCTTCTTGTAATACTGCTTCAAATTAGGGAGATGGGTGTTTAGTTTTAAATTTGGTGACTCCATCTATTTTCATTTTAAGATATAAGAATAACTGTGTTTCTTTTAGATTTAAAAGAAAATCCTGCACATAAAATTTTTTTGAGGCAATGAGAGTATATCAAGGGAAACTCTAATCAAAGAATGTGTGTGGCAGACATTAAAAAAGAAAGAAAGATTTCAGTTTACAAAATATTTTAAGATATTAGTCTATCTGACTGCATATCAGAAGAAAGTAAACAACATACTGCCATTCGAAGTGCCAAATCAAACTGCTTCTGAGCTAAAAATTGAGATATCTGTTCAGGAAAGTTCACAGCATGAAGAAGCCACACATCGGAAGTAGAGGCAACGAAAACCCAGCCTCTGGAAAAGATAAAAACTGTATCCATTATTTTATTAGTTATGATATTGCAGCAACATGACTTTCAATATTTCTTCACCAGAAACACTTTCAATAAGTCGAATACTAAAGACAATGGATGGTATCGTTTTACATTATTATTTTATTATCATTTCTAGCATATTTAATGTGCAAAATTGTTCAAAACTAGAATTTTGGTAGGAACAATTACTCTGAAAATATGATAGATATGGTTTGGCTCTCAGTTATTTATTTATTTATTTTATAAATATATAGGAAAATGACCCTCACATAAACTCTGGTGTTAAAACAGAAGACATACAGGAAATGTGTTTGAAAAACTACTGATCCATCCTTCACACATATATTAATGGAAAAACAGGTCACAAAAATAACTATATCCTACAGTGATCTTAAAGGTTCCTATAAGACTGTCTTTCTGACAAAATCAGTCTCAATAATAGCAAAGAGTGCATTTTGAAGGGGGAAGAAATGCATTTTGTGATCTGCTTTTCCATTAATATATTAGTAAAGAATAGGTAATTTTTGTTATTATAAATTAATTCTCTGTATTTCTTTGTCTTTTACTCATTTTAAGAACACATTTAATGTATTTGTGCTAATACAACAAATATTTCACAATAGCTGACCTTTTTTTTTCTGTTTGTTTGCTCATGGAAAAACAGAAAAATGATGCACTTTGAAAATTTATTAAATATATATAAATGCAAACTAAATTATTAGATAATAAAAATGCATTATAACAAACAGAATACTTCAGAATGCTTATAAATAAAATGAATACCAATTTTAAGTTTAACAATCATCCAGATTTTGATCCCACTGACAAAAAGACTGTATCTACAATTAGCAGTACTACAAAAATTATTAAAGAAAAAATAACTGAATAATAATGCATTTTTGTGAATAATAATGGAGATGTAATGATTTGTTCGTGAAATGGCAATGGCAGAAGGGACGGACTTGAATAACAATAGGACAGATTTCTGTTTAATGAAGGATCTGTTACAGAGAAGTTATACAAAACAAACCAACACAAAATTAAATGTGTAGGATTTAATTTTGGCTTTTCATCCTTAAATGTTGCAAATATAACATAAATTATCAGAATATTTATGACATTATGGCTATTTACAATGGCGGATGAAGAAAAAAATTCTGGAGGGGAACAAAATATTTTTGTCTCCGTTCCCTCATAGAATCATTTGAATTTACACAATAAGTCAATCTTCTATAGTGCTAACTTAGCTCTTCTTGAGAGGAGGGGGGGGGTGTTCCCCTATCCCCCCCCACTCTGGATCCGCCAATGGCTATTTATTGTACTCTGCTATTGAAAACTGCATTTAGTTCTTTTACAGACATACATGAAAGAATCACAATACACTGTTGTCTATAGACAGTCATTGCTTAAAGTGCATGTTAGAAATGTTAACTTACCTCAAAAGAGAAAAATGAGAGCATATTATTAAGTTTATAAAGATCAAACTCTCCAATGAAAATGGTAAACAGGGTATTAACAAACCATTTTTTGAAATACATAAATGAGTTATTAGGCAAGTTGAAGTGTTTAGGCTGATAATTTTATTTTTTACCAACTATGCGAAAAATTCCAGAGCTGGGAATCGAACCCAGGACTGCCGCATAACGTGCGGGTGCTCTACCACTGAGCTACTCTGGGACGATTTCCAGATGAAATGTCTCGCATTAGAATCGTTTGCATTTATCATCTTCCTCTGCAAACCACAGATGGAATAGATGAAACATTTAATTCACGACAACCGCGGCGTAACGGAGGCGGCGAAAGACATTCTCTCGATTCAAACCCTACAGGAAAACATTTTAAGAAAACAGTGAAAGAATAATAGTTCAACACGGACACTTCCTGGATGCTAACCCGATATCCAGACGGAACAACGGTTTAAGAACACGGGTATGTAACACCACAAAGAAACAAACACTGGCTGCAAAGGGTTTAAGATCGAAATAAAAGAATAACAAATGGACACTCCGTGGATTCTAACCCAACCTCAAGACGGAGCAACGGTTTAACACGGGGATGGAACATTACAAAGAAACGGACCCTGGCTGCAATCATTCCCAAACAATAGATAGAGCCTGCAGTTTAAAAACACGGATACAGATAAATAATTCGAAACCTACCAGCAGACGAAATCAACGCTTAACAATACTGTGATAGAAAAACACTAAAAAAAAATTTACACTACCTGCATTCGAACCCAACAATCAGAGGAAAACATCAGTTAAAGAACAGAGTTAAAGTATAATACTAGACTATGGACATTCTTCCCATTCAAACCTAAACTCCCGACGGAACAATGGTATAAGAAAACAGTTAAAGAATAATACTACAACATGGACACTTCCTGGATTCTAAATAATTATCATGAATTACTGGTGATTCTTACTGGAGATTTCAATGTTAAATTTCGCTACCAAGAATCTCAGTCGTCAGTTGATTTTTAAAAAGAAAAATTGGATCAAACTATGAATACTTCAATCAACAACGCGTTTGGGTACAACAATAGATGCTGTATTTTCAAGAAAGTTAGCAATTTAGAGAGTAAAATTTATGTTTCATAGTTAACACAAACCTACAATTTCATACATAAAATATTATGATGACATTCAAATTCCTATTTCCAATGAATAATATGAATATAACATTTATATAATCTTTGTAAAGTACATGAATAATAAATATAATTAAATTATAATATGATATTTATTTTAAGTTAAAGTTTAATAATTTCAGTGATATTTATCGTAAACGTCAAAGAAGTTTTACTTCAATCGCACGTAAAGATTACACGCACACACTTTTTTTTTTTTTTTTAAGGACTCACAAAGGTATTCTTGTAGAATAGACACTATGATTGAATAAAATATTTTTACAATGTTATTTCATTTGTTTAAATTATTTAATGATTTATAGTGGTGCATTTACAAAAGCTTTGAGAAATGGAACTTATTAAAATTAATGCACGAACTTGGAGGAACTTATCTTTTATGTTAAAATCACGATGTTAAAACTTCATGCTTCTTGAAGTAAAAAAAAAACATTTAAAAATCTTAAACTTGCTAATTTCAATACACCAGATATAGAATAGTTTACAGAAACATGTTTCCAAAATACTAATTAATAGCAATTATGATGATGATAGTGATAATAAATGATCAATTATTCAATTAAAAATATAGTATTAAAGGGGGACGGGGGGGGACACTACTAAACATTTTCGTTTATAAATAAATATTTTTTTTTTTTTAAAGAATAAAAATGGTGCAAATATGCTACTTAAATACTATGGAAAAATTGAAATAAAAATAAGTCATTAAAAGCAGTGCTTACTTTTTGCTGGTGACAATCATCTTTGCCTTCTGTAAGTCTATACTCTGGACGTGAATACGAGGTTCGATTGGCCTAACTTCCACAGATGAGGGAAGAACTGCCAGTAGATAGGGTGAATCATAAGCTGTAATGGATTTAGAATTTCATTGCCATTTTTAAAGTAAAAACAGGTTCCTTTTTTTTTAATAGTAAAGTTTAATATTTTGAATTTGTTTTAAAACAGAACAGATTTTCTTGAAAGCTTTAGCAATTAATTTTTTTTTTTTAAACAGCACCATTATTTAATATGGGTATGGGTCATTTTTCTAGAGTACAAAAATTAGATTTTTAAATTCTGATAAACTTTGTGACATTGACAAACTATATATTGAAAGTGTATACACAGATTTTCAAAGAATACTTGAGCAATCACTTGAAATGCTTTCCAGATTTAGTCAAATAAATAAATAAGCAGTCAAAGTATTTGAATGAGCATTCAGGACTTTAAATCGTTTGGAATTAATGCTGCAGATGCACGTTACAGTTGGACTGTCCTCAGAGTCGAACACTGCACCTGTCATTACAGCTATCTAAGAAACGATTGACAGATAGTTGCATCATAGTTTTGAAACAAAATGTATACCATGAGATGACATTACTAATTCTTGTTCCTTTTAAAAGAGTAGTCTCATACATTAGTATTTCTCCCTCAGAGGTTAGATTGAGGTCGTTCAAAAGCCCTTGAAACTTAGGAATTTTTGGCATGTAGCAAATGTAATTAAAAACACCTATTGAAGAGCTCTTTAAACTCATTTTGAAGTGGTTGCTTTTATCCTTTCACTTGGAATGGGATTTTACGAGAGATAGACCAGCAATGGTTTCGGTTTTGGTTCCCAAAGGAAAGAACCAACCCTATTGAGTTTACGGTCATTTAGCAAGAGTTTTATTCTTTCTAGTAGAGAATTTTAATTAATTTTTTTACTATGATTGAAAATAAAATATCTTTTATCCTACTAATATTATAAATGTGAAAGTTTGGATGTTTGTTACTCAATCACCCCAAAATGGCTAAATGGATTTAGATAAAATTTATTATGAAGATAGTTTTAACCCTGAAATAACACATAGGCCACCTCTCATGCATACAGCATAAATAGTTCTTTTACAGGGACACTCAATTCAAATACATATGCTCTATGGGCATCTCTGTAACGACCAAACTGATTCTAAAACTTTTTTCACTGACAGAAAGTTGCACTACTCTTGCATATTATAGGCTACCTCTCATGGGTATATCACAAATAGCTTTTTTTTTTTACAGGGAGACTCAAGAATTATGCTCAACGGGCATCTATGTAACCACTGAATCGATTCTGGAGATTTTTTCAGTGATAGAGAACTACAGTATGACGGAGTATTATAGGTATCTGCCCCAAAAAGGTTAAATAAAGGATGCTTTAATACATAGGAATTGATGCACAGATATTATTTAGATTAAAAAATGTTAATCTTAAGGTTACAATGACACAGATTTTGGATTTATTAAGAGTGTTAAAACTAAGAAAAGAAGAGTGTTACTACTAGCAAAATAATTGAACGGATCCAATGCACTTCTGAAAACAACAAAGTTTTCAATTCTAAAAAACAATGGATGATTTTATCGACTTTACATCTTAGTGGCCAAAATACTATTTAAAAATATATATATAATAAGATCTACAGGAAATATCTCCCTAAAAGTAACTTGGGTGGAGGACTTTTTAAGGGGTTCTAAAGCATATTCACATTACAACTAGAGAAAACTGCAAAACTCCAGGCTGTTAGATTGATAACCACATTCGGCCATCTCTCAATGTTCAGCGTCATCAGTCAGCGGAAGACACGTAATGTTTCCTTTCTGCAATTAAGTGATTTATACATAAGGTGACCACACGTCCCGTTTTTTGGTGGCTTGTCCCCAAGCACAGCTTAGGGACACCGTAATGTCCCGTTTTTAGAAAGAGAGCAATCCTCGGTAATAAACGCTGATAAAAATCTAAAATCATCCAACAGCAGTGTCTGTAGAAAAAAAAAAAAAAAAAAACTAACCTCCACCCTCCCCTCTTGAGACGCAAAGAAAACGATTGGGGGGTATATTGTTTTTGTGTTTGTTCTTTTAATGTTCTTTTCTTGTCAACTATTTCAATTTATTTCTTTTTTTTAAAGTCATGTTCCTCTTTTGCTTTTTCACCCTCCCGATCTCCACTTTATTTTCCCTTTTCACTCTGATTTTCTAAGAATAATTTTCCTTCCGAATGACTATTTCCTTTTTTTCTGTGTGTCCTTTTGTTTACATTTCTTTTCTACCTTCCTGCCTTGTGTCGGAGGGTGTGTTTGAAGTCGAAGAAGGGCCTACCCCTTGTACCACCTGAAATGTATGTCTTGCACTATTTTTTATAGCATAGGTGTGTTTTAGCAAAGTTTTTTTTTTTTAATTTAACATTAACATAAGCTTTCTTGCGCGTTTTCTTAACAACTAAAAGATACCCGGACCCAAAATTCAGTCTCCCTCCACTATTACCTTAAAAACAGTAGATATCCTGTTTTGGGGAAGAAAATAAACACGCTATTGCCAAAAAAGTAGTAGATGTCCCGTTTTGAAGGAAAAAATAAATGGTCACGTTATTCATACAGGATGATGAAAATAGGCAATGAATAAAATGTGCACACACTCAACGCTAGTGGAACTTCGGACCACTTGATCGAATATTTCATGGTTGGAACCCCATCCGAATCAATCAAAATGGTCTGCTCGTCACTTCCTACTGCCAGCTGATCATTGGGAAGGAGTGTCACGAGAGGTTCTTTCTGTTTGCCTCCCGTCGGGAAAAGGTCTTTTGGGTCCCCACTGATCTGTAAAAGAAACAAATCAGTTGCTTTCACAACAGCTTACTTCAGAGACTTTTTAAGAACAAAATATCCTTAAAACATAAGATATATCTTCAAGATAAAATTTAGCTTATTTTATAGTTAAAACATCAACTCCCCCTCTAATGTCATGTTTTGACCCTAATATAAACAAAATTATTAGGCAAGTTGGAGTGTTTAGGCTGATTCATTTTATTTTTTACTAACTAGGCGAAAAATTCCAGAGCTGGGGATTGAACCCAGGACTGCCGCTTAATGTGCGGGTGCTCTACTACTGAGCTACTCAGATGGAATTTCTCGCATTAGAACCGTTGGCATTTATCATCTTCCTCTGGAAATCACAGATGGAACAGATGAAACAATTAATTCGAGACAACTCCGTTACGCCGCGGAAGACGGGTTAACGGAGAATTAATTGTTTGATCTGTTCCATCTGTGGTTTGCAGAGGAAGATAATAAATGCCAACGGTTCTAATGCGAGACATTTCATCTGGGAATCGTCCCAGAGTAGCTCAGTGGTAGAGCACCCGCATGTTAAGCGGCAGTCCTGGGTTCAATCCCCAGCTCTGGAATTTTTCGCCTAGTTGGTAAAAAATAAAATGAAGCAGCCTAAACACTCCAACTTGCCTAATATACTTGAAAGGTTGATAAAATCTCTTTCTAAAATATGTAAACAAAATTAGTTAAATGTTCTTATGCCTGTATTTGTTTGCATACTTCAAGACCCTACATTGTCAGACATGCACTGTCAGTGTGATGATCAAAAAATAAAATATATGAGGCCGTAAGGATATAAAACTTTTAATTTTAATATAGCAAACTTTAAAATTAAGTAGCTGCATACTCGCTCAGCATGGTAGGAAACAAATATTTTTCTTGTGCATTTCGTTAGAACAGATTCTGGTGATGTGGGATCTCCAAAAAATGCAAAATTACATGACTCGTCACAAAGTTTGTGTCAAAAGTGCAAACCTGAAATGATTACAATACGAATGATGCAAAAACTATGCCAGTGTCATCTGCATTCAAAAAAGAAAGAACCTCGCAGTTTACAGACAAAACTCTTCACTTTCAATGCTTTATTTCTACATCAGATAGCATTATTTTGAGGCTCGTTAAAGCATTAATACCTCAGAAATAACATTACATGTGATGTGGACAGTTTTATTTTATCAAAGTGTTGTAAAGTGTGAACAAAGCATTGGCACAGTCATGCTAAAGACGACCATATTGAAATTTTATCCAATAAAAAAAAATCTTAAAATATTCTTAATACCTCAGATATTTAAAAAAAAAAAAAAACCCTAAATGAAACATTTGCTTAACTTATTGAGTAGATTTTGATGCCAAAAATGCACCCTGTTACTATGAGTGACGATAATGGCGCTTTTGTAAAAGTAAATGTTTTTGACATAACTTCTGCAAAAGAGCTATTGCCTTTAACTGAACTCCTAATGCAATATCTAACTTATTACATAAAACTGACCTTGATTTCACTTGTTCTTGGCACTTAAAATAAATAAATAATTTCACATTCTATTTTTAACACAATAGTAACAGAATCCATTGTTGCCCCTTAAGTTGTCAAATTCAACATTTAAATGAAAATGGAAATCATTTCTAGAGTTTTGTTCAATCAAAATACATCTCGTAAAATTGAAATACATAAATATGAAAAAGATAGAACTTTAACAGAAGTTATCTGTAGGGGAGCCTTCTAAGCACATTGGATTTTTGAAATATAATAAAATACTAGACATGTTCTTTTATTGTAATAACGATACATTTTTATTAAGAAATAAAGTGGTACAGTTATAAATACTACACAAATAACAGTTTTGCTCTAGCGTTAATACATATGTTTACTAGCTATAACAAAATTGTTTGCAAACCTTTATAAGAGAATATTCTGATTCTGAACCAATGCATAAAGACTCTCCACACCACACAATGGTCTTCGGAATGTTTCTCAGGGTTATATCAGGCTACAAAATAAATAAATAAATAAATGCACATATTAAAGAAACTCAGGAAATAAAAGATAAATAGGAATTAAAAATAAGTATTAAACTTCTAAAATCTTTGAGTAAAAGTCACAAAATACTATTTGTTTTAATTTCATTACTAGTCAACATGCATATCAGACAGTATTAAACGGTAACCTTATTTCTGAAAAGCAACATACAGCCCTCTGTTAAGGGTCACATGCTATGGATTTTGACTACAATCACTGCTAGTTTTAAAAAGATTATACGATTAATGAATAGTAAAATCATCTCAAGGCAATCATGTACTTTCTATGCGAGTTGCATTAAAGGAATAAATAAATAAAAATTGGGAAATCATCCAACATTTATCACTCACTAATATGATTTTAAGTTATTTTCACCTAAGATACAACATAAAAGTCAAGCACATTTAATGGCTAAAACTAATTTTAAAGTTTTGTAAAAACAACACACATAAGATACTTAGAGAAAGGATTATTTCGATCCTCACTAAGCATGAACCTCTGGAGGATATCTCGAGTCAGTGTGCTTTTTCACAATTGACCCAAAACAACCATATTGCCAAGTATCTTTTTACAAAGCTTTTAATTCATTCAACCTTTTGACACCAGTTTTTTGTTAGGTGTTCCTGTCCTATTTCAAGGTTCTTTCAATATATATTCAGACTAGCTGAAGTACCCGTTCTTTGCACGGAATGGATACTGTTAAACCAACTAATGCAAATGGGAAATAAGTAAATAAATATTCAATATACTTTGGTTATAGATTTAATCGCCTACAAAAACTGTTTCACAATAATCGTTAAACATATTCTAACTATACTTGATTTTTTTAAATACTGTTTGGAATGTGCATCTTAATCCGAGGGTGTGGCATATTTGTCTTTCTTGTTCCACAAAATACTTCTTCAAATTTGAAATCTATATTAAAATAGTCTACTAAACTGTTTTAAAATCCTTGCCAGGCATATTCTAACTATACTTTACCTTTTCTTACACGAATATAGACACCAATATTCTAATTAAATAGACAGTAGGGTTATGGAATTTCTCGACAAATACGGAACATATCGATAAGTTGAGTCCAGTTTTAGAAAAAATCAGGGTTGCTACTCATTGAATAAAATGAAATTCTTCGACTTTTTCAGTTGTCATTCTTAAAAATTCCTCTTTTACTAAAATGATGCTAAAAGACTGAACCTGAGTTAGCAGCTACAAAACATGGAGATTGGCCATTATAGAATCCGCATAAGAATCTCAGACCTGATTAGAGATATGGGGGAGGGGTGTGGATATTATGACTATTTACTTGTTGACAGGGCGTAGCCAAAAATTTTTCATGGGGGGGGGGGGGGTTACAACTACAGCAACTCGCACGTATGGATACATGTGTGTGATAAGGGAGTGAAGAACATACATTTTGTACGGCAAAAAGTTCCTATGGGGGTGGGGGGGTATGACCCCCCCACTTGGCTACGCCCCTGCTTCTTGAGTTTGAACCAAAAAGGCTCAAAACCAATTACTACTTCTAATCAATATTTGTGAGTTTTCTGGTTCAATCTCTTATATTCAATTGTGGATGCTGCTGTCGTGTCCATAAGTAAGTGAAAGCTAGATGGAGCCAAAGCGTTGAAAATGAGGGCTGCCAGGTCTGGAGCGCAGGGACTCGGGGAGGATGTCATGTGGTGACTCGCCGAGCTGAAAAAGAGAGGCAATAATGACTTGGCAGTCATAAATAGTCAGGTGTTGAGTATCTGTGAGTCAGGTGTTGAGTATCTGGGCAATTTCTGGGTAAGGTGTAGTATCTTGAGTTGTCATCTGGAGATATTTTCATGCCTCTAAAATGTCCTGTATGGAGTCTTGCTGTCTACAGATGACAATTTTTTAGAGCAGTTAAGATCTGGGATAGGCGGCTTTCTAAAAGGCTTATCAAAAATTGTACGTTTGGCAAACACATTCGCATCTTCAGAGTTGACAGTAAGAGGGTTATTTTAATCCATTCACTGAGTTTAATCGAGTGAAAATTGTGAGAAATATTTAATATTTTAAAAGTCTTCCATTATTACAATGTCAAATACGCTTGGCAATTTTTATATATAAAACAAAATACAGAAGGTAACTGGATAATAAATATAGTTTGCTACACAACAAAATATAATAATTCCGCCAATTTGTTTGACAACGCAACCCATAAAAACATTCCAATGTATATACATATTTTTTTGAGCAATTTTTTAATATTGCAGGAACTTTTTCAGTTCTAATTTTTAGTACTTGGTAGGAATTAGTCTGAATGATAATTTTCTTCATAAGGCAGAAAGAGAAAGAATGTCTTTTCCAAGCCAAGGTTGGAGATACTCGTGACCTAGTGGGTCGGACGCCAGACAAATTGTTTTGCTAGAGATTGCACTAATGGCTCTTTGTGGTATAAGCAGAGGGTAGAAAATCAATCTCCAAGGGACACTCACGTTCAAAGAGTCGAGCCTAAATTTTCCAAGGTAAAGCATCGAGCATACAAGTCGACAAGAATGGTTTCGGAATTGCAAATAGACTCGTGATTGACACCTCAGTGGTGTAAAGCAAGTCGAGTTTGAGACCTTTTGTAGGAAGACTCTATTTTTTTCTTATGTAGTCGAGAGTTTTTGCTGAATTTAATGTAGTATGTGAACCGATTATGTTACGACACACTTAAATGCAAAATGAAAGCTGTGCTAAACCATAGATCCATTCCTGTTCGTCTGACATCATGACAATGTTTTAAATTTGGAGTTTATAAAAATAATGTAGCAACAGATAATTTAATAGTGCTTCATTTCTTTTAAATACCTAGTAAAAAATGCAACATCTTTTGTTTCGACACTATAGTCTATATATTTAGCAAATATTCATACAGTACAAGAATAAATATACAAATGGATAGACAGAGGCAGAATTATGAAGTGGAAATATCATAGCGCAAGCTGCATCTAAAAAATTGCAAATATAACGAATACTTTTCTTTTCTTTTTTTTTTCTTTTTTAGGAAAGCTTTCAATTTAATGTATAAGATTAAAAATGTATGAAAAAAATAATTCAATTTTCAACAAAACAATACTTACACTGAATTCCAAAAATTTTGAATCTTTTGGCTTCCAATAATATAACTACAAATAAAAGTATATTTCGTAAATATTTTTGAGTAAGTAATAAAAAAATTTTAAACATTCATAATATATTAAAGTATGATTGTCAAAAGAAAGATTATAATTAAAATGAAGAAATGCCCCCTTCCCCAGCTATAGATAACGAGACTCATGAGTAGAGGAGGAGAAAAACAAAATTCTAATAATAAATTGATATTTAATAAAAGCTGTACTCATTAAAAGTTTGTTAATGCCAACAGTATCCTATTTTACATGAGGCAATTGACAGCCACAAAATGTGAAATGTTTCGATAGTTAAAAACATAATATAGCATAGATTACTAGAACTTTTGACTGAAAACAATGTCGTGCAAATAAAATATAAATTGCTAATTACTTTGAAAGTTCAAAAGGTTCTGACTTTATAAGGAGAAATACATAAACTCAACTCTTCTATAAATATCCTTCATATCTATCTTTCTCAAAAAAATAAATAAATAAATAAATAAATAAAGGAAATCAAACAAGTGTAATATAAGATTTTCAATTAAATGTCATAGAAAGCAGTTTAAAATTTAATTTCAACTAGCACTCGTTTGACTGTTTTTATTACAATCTGGTAAAGCATAACTAATATTTTAAATGTTACAAAAAATAGGGATGACTAATAGAAATAAATATGATTTTATTCACGTCTAAATTTGTAGTGTAGAAAGACCAAATCAGCAATTTTAATTTGCATTTAATATGCATTTTTACTTTAGACTTTTATCCAACTGTTTGGGGAAATTCAAATTGAATTCAATATGAAACTAACAAAATGAAATATACAGTTCAATAAGAGAAAATTAATTTGCTTTCAATTAGGATTGGACACAAGGTTCTTTTTGGGGGGGAAAAAAAAAATTGCCTACTGTAAATAATTTTCAACACATAATTCGGACATTTGTACTTTTTGATGTTCATTGAAATGAAAAAAAGGATGATACACAGAAAACACTACTTCTTGTTGTCCATTTTAAAATTAAAATAATCGAAAAAGCATCAAATAATGTTGTTAAAACTTATTTGAAACAAAAGCTTATTTACCTGTAGCCAATATGTGTTTTCCAAATTTTTTCAAAGCCAAAAATTTGTTTGCTTACTTTAATTTCCTTCTGACAACAAAAAAGCAAGCAAACTTTTGACCTGACCCAATAGTAAAATTTGTGTGCATATGAAATGATAAAGAACATTTAACAAGTAGTTTTGCAAAATATTAAAACAGCTTACTTGCAATTTTTTCTTTACAGCAACACATAATCGAAAAGATAATTTGATTTCACCAGTGAGAGACTTGTGTTTCTGAAACAGACAAACAAATATTAATAATCCCGTTTTCTATTTTAATAGTTGCTGTTACGTTTCTCTAATTTTTAAAAAACACATTTTATTAAAAACTAAGAAAATGAAATTAGTAAAAAAACCATGTCTGTACTTTTCTTTTCAAGATTGCAGTATTGTCTTCTAGGAGACAGCCAATTAATGGTACTAAAAAAGGCCTCCCCTCCATAAGTGAAAAGGCATATATTTAAGTAGTAGTTCAGAACAGACTGTGTTAGTGTGCCGATTCTTTTCTTATTTATAATTTTTTTTTAATTGTCATGTGATGTACTTTTATTTTTAATAAGTATTTTGTGAGAAATGAAGTTTTAACTTTATGGCCATTTGACCCCGTGTCCTTATGGAAAATTTTACAAGCAAAACTAGCTTTAAAAAAGTTTTAAGCGAAAAAAAGAAATAATAACAACTCAGAGAAGAAAACCTAGAATAGATTGCAACTCTTCATGAGCAGATGCAGAGGCTTTGCATTAATGTAAGCCAAAATAGGAATGAAAAAAATGGCACAAAAATTATTTTAATAAAGAAAGAAAAACAAGCAGAGGCAGCCTGACACACAGTAAAGAAGCTAAGCATCCTATTGGGACACCATTTTGAACTCAAAAACTGAGAAAACCTTGATCTAGAGCATAAAAGTGGAGCGCCCTTTTTACGTTTACAGGAGGGAGGGGAAGGGCCCATAACCCAGGGCCGCTCCTGAAAACAAGAAAAGAAAGTTATGACATAATAAAAAATATATTTTTAAACATCTCTTTTTATGCTAACTAATGTTCATCAGCCCAAACTACTAAACATTTTTTTTATAAATAATTAATTAATATCATACAGACTATGCAATATTTCATATAAAATAAGCAAAAAAAAAAAAAATTATATTGCAGGTTCGGCCTTGCTAAGTAGCATGAAACATGTTTAGGAACAGAGTTGTTAAGATTTTGTTGAACCCAAAAAAAACCGGGTGCGTTTTTGCTTTAAAAAAATATCCAACTGGATTTGAAAAACTCAAGTGGTTCTCAATCCAAAACAACATAAAAATACCATCTTTACATTGCACATCTAATGATTTCTTAATATCAATACATTAGCTGTAAAGTTTATAAACAACAACAAACCCTCCCCCCAAACACACACACACACACCTGGCCCGAGGGAAAAAAAATTCATAACTTTTTCAAGAAAAATTTTTTATAATAAAGATTTTTTTAAATGGATAACGAAACATTAGTTTAAAAGTTCTAATTCAGCACTAGTACAGCACTTTTACTTCATTGTTAATAATAATGTTGTTAATAATCAATTTATCTAAAAGTAAACCATGAATTTGATTATTATTATTGATTTATACAGGGTGCCCCAAAAAGATGATAACGGGCTTTACTTCTTTATCCATTACACATAAGTGAGAAATGTAAATTGAAAAAATGTTCAAAATGAGGTCAGAAATAAGTCTCCATTAAGAAAAAAATTCCTCTCATTCATTTAAGAGAAGTGACACTTTTTTAATTTGTATACAACCCCCCCCCCATACAAAAACATTCCCAATGAGTAAAATGTGCCTCATACACTCACGAGGTGATGTACTCAATTTCAGCCTTTCATCGTACAATGTCTCAGAGATATGTTTAAAGACAGATGACCATGGACTAAACATGATTTTGAATGGGAAAGTTTATTGCTAAAGTGAAAAAAAAAAAAGCTTTTCTTTCATAATTTATGCACGACCCCTGAAATGTGATCACCAAACGTGATTTTTTCTCTTCGAGCGCTAATTGAAAATTGGTTTAAGTCAGTGTTATATTTATCTTGGCCTATCTCTGTCACTTTTTAGGATATGAATCTCAAATTTTGAAAATGACCTCATCAGTGCATTCTAAATCGTATACTAATTTAAAAAGTGTCACTTTTTAATAAATTGAGAAGATGAATTTTTGCTTTATGGAGTCTATTTCCAACCTTATTTTGAACATTTTTTTAAATTTATACTCTGCACTTATCTCTAAAAATAAATAAATAAATAAATAAAGCCTATTACCACCTTTTTAGGACAATCTGTATATTTTTTGCATCTATCATTGATTATTGTAAATAATTATTATTAATTTAAATATTTTTTGTCAATGAATGATCATTGCAATCAATTATCTGCTGCAAGTTGTATCTCTCTATTCTAAAAAAAAGTAAAGGCTGCTGTCGCCGCCGCTGGCGCTGTCAATAGCTTGTGTACCTATCTCCTCCTAAACCGTGGGGATTTGAGTTTCGACTAAGGTGCCCACAGATTCGAAAAATTCCGAGGAACCTGCTAAGCTGACTTAAATTTCAAAAATCGAATTATTTTAGAAGATATTAATAAAAAACTGAAAAAATAAACAGAATGGTTGCCAGATTTGGCATAAAATCATTCATTCCTTTGCAACAAAGCGTTTCCAAGTATCTAGAATCGTGTGAAATTTACAAAGTTAACACAAAAAACCTAATAACTTCTTCACCGTTTGCACGATCCGCTTGAAAATTTTCATGATCATGTATAAAAATATAGAAAACAATCTGCGCTTCTTTAAAAATCTGAAAATCCACCCGTTCCCTCCTTTTTAAGCGATTTTTCGCTATTATCAGAACCATTTTATTTCCAAGAGTCAAAAAAGTAAATCATTTGCATGACAAAATTACCCTTTTCAAGTGAATATGACGTCATACAATTGGGATTCAAATTCGTTTAAAAAAGCTTTTCCAGATTACACAGTTTATTATCCTTTTTTTTTTTCATAAATAAATCGTTTGCATGGACATGAGAATAGCTGTGTACACAAAACGAAATCTTTCGATTGCGAAAAGATTCCGCGAGTTTCCAGAACAGAATGAAATTTAATTTGAGTATCTCTCTATTCTAAAAAAAACTAAAGGCCGCTGGCGCTGCCAAAGCTTGTTGGCCTATCTCCTCCTAAACCGTGGGGATTTGAGTTTCGACTAAGGTGTCCACAGATTCGAAAAATTCCGAGGAACCTGATGAGCTGACTTAAATTTCGAAAATCGAATTATTTTAGAAGATATTAATAAAAAACTGAAAAAATAAACAGAATGGTTGCCAGATTTGACATAAAATCATTCATTCCTTTGCAACAAAGCTTTTCCAAATATGTAGTATCACGTGAAATTGTCAAACATGAAGTAGAAATACACCCATTTTACGCCAAAATAAAAACTACATGAAATAAGTAACTCAAAATGTGTTACACAAAGTTGACAATTTTCAAATAGTAAGTTCGCTTAGACAACAGGAGTTTAGAATGAGCGATTATCCGTTTCTCCAAAACAGAATAACTAATATCTTGAAAATGAAAAATAATTAAAATGCAGATTATTTTAAAGCCGGTTTGGTCTTGCTGGATTATTTGCTACCAGCAGAAATATTTGGCGGCGTTCACTATGCCATTATAGCAGTTACAGTACAATTTGGATATTTGCTAGCGCGATGAGATGGTATAATTCGTGGTGCTAAGTACACCCATCTGCAAACGATTATGTAAATGAAAATATGGATAACGGTTTTCCAGTAACCTTAAATGAAGAGTCATTATAGGTTGTGAGCATGTGTCAATCGCCCAATAATGAAAAGTCGCCATGGGTGGCAAGCTATCCTATCTGTTCCGTAGCTTTACATGTATGCAAGCCGCCAAATAATGAAAAATCGCCATGGGTGGCAAATTCGCAAGGTGTCCAATAGGTTTTACATTATTAAAAATACAGCTGAAACAGATGTTCTGATTTTATTATGCTTTAGCTCCTAATTAATATAACTTTTGAATGGCAACATTCAATATCATTGTGTTTCTGAGGAGTGCAAATAATTTTTCCAGCGATTATAAGCGGAGTCTGCACTCCAGGTGGAGTATAGCTCAGGACCCGTACAACACAGATTCCCATAGCAAAATATCTTCCGTGTTATGAGGGGGAGGGGGTCTACTGTAGTGTGAAGTTTAAATTTTTATGTACTTTTAAGCCTTATTAGGGGCCGAATGCCTCATACAAAAAGCGAGCGTAGCGAGTCTGGGGGCCTAGTTTAGTAAAAAAGAAATTTTTTTCAAGCATTCTGAACCCCCATCCCTTCCCTTAAAAAACCCAGATAAAATGCTGAAAACCTTAGTAAACTCAAAAGGTTGTGTTTTTCTGAAAAAACTTGGGCATTTAACAACCCTGCTTAGAAAAGTTTGCCAAAGTTAATGTGTGTCCCATCATTTTCCTTTTCACATTGAGCAATCTTTAAACTTGGCTCTCTAGCAGTATTGGCTTGCCAATATTGCAAAGTTGTACTCGCTGCTTTTTGAATCGTGCTTAGTGCGGTGTATGTATGAAATGTCCTTTTTATATTTGTACTAAATGAACTGTTTGTCACCTGAATTGAGTTTTTGATGGACATTCAAATTCACACCCACAAGCCTGCTAGCTTCTTCACATTTATTATTTCATAAAGTATATGTACCAAGGAAAGTGCTTCTAAATTAAATTTCAGAGAGAAACTGGCATAACAAGCTAGAGCAACCCCCAGACAAGACACTCAAAAGACATTTTAAATTAGAAATATTTGTTACAAATTAAAGATGATTTGTATAATACCTGGACATTAATAGTAAAATAATGTGCTCCTTTAGTTTTTGGCAGAGTAGTAATTGTAGACAAGTTGAATTGGCTTAAATCAAATGCAGCAACTGTACCATCTAATGAAGTAGAACAAATTGAATTTATCGCAAAAGATTACACACTCTATGAAAGAAAAAAATAATAATGTGCATTGTCAGATAGAAATAATGTGAATGCATTAATAGAAATAATGCATACAAATTTTGAAATTTTTGATATTTTATGGTAAACATATAAGTTTTTAAGAGTTGTACTAAGCCTTAACATAAATTAATCAAAATTTGTATAATATCATGGGACTAAGATAATGCACGGGCATAGCTATAGCTTTCACATGGGAGGAGTCCAGATATGAGGGGTCTAGTCTTACTGTAAAATTTGATTGACAGTAAATTTTACTATCAATACAGTATTGGCCTGAATATAGCAAGACTATGAAACTTTTCATCAGGATAATTAGAAATATCCTATATTTTGGCCTTGAACTTAGCACGAGTCAGGTTTTTTCACGGGCAATGATCAGTCAAAAAAAAAAACCATGTTATTTCGTGCCAATACGATAGCTTATAATATTTTCAGTTACACTTCAAATTCTTTATAGTAAGTTTCCCCCCCCCCCCCCGCAAAATTAGCATTTCTGTGTAGACTGGGGGGGGGGCTTACAATTTGATATGCATCAAGTTCAATGTCTATCGAATTGTAAGCCAAGTTTCAATTCTAAACTAAATACCAAATTGTAAGCTAATAGGTCAGATTTTGGGGGGCTGTAGCCCCCTCAGGCTCCCCCTGGATACACTCCTCATCACATTGCATGATATTTTGAACAAACCACAGTGTTATTAATGCTGCACTCAGGTGATTTTTTGTGCTGAATACACTGTTTTATGTTTGCCATGCCCATTTTTTTAGATCAGATGGAGTTCATCATCGAATAACATAAAGTCCTTTATTTCCCCTAATGATACAGCAAACAAGTACAGCTATTGCTAATACGTCGTTGCGAAGAAAAAAATCCCACATGGGTCGAGGTCCATAAACCTTATTCTCTCCTGGAGCTTTAACTTAGCAGGTCAGAGAATTATCGGCAGAAATCAGCATTTTTGTTTACTTTGCAGATCAGCAGGTTTCTGCTTTTTTATTCCGATCTGTGAATCCCATCGTTTGTTTATGTATTTTTGGTGGTAAAAATTAGATAACTATTAATC
This sequence comes from Cheiracanthium punctorium, assembly GCA_038373885.1. Lineage (NCBI taxonomy): Eukaryota > Metazoa > Arthropoda > Arachnida > Araneae > Cheiracanthiidae > Cheiracanthium > Cheiracanthium punctorium. The sequence continues at coordinate 950,183 of JAWZYV010011044.1, forward strand.
TCCAGCATCTTAATTTCAATCTTTTTCCATCTCCCTTCAGAATTAATATTTTTCTGTTGGCATTTCTCTATTTAAAATGTCAATGCTGTAAGAGTAAAAGGCTCTCATTTCAATTTTAAATTAGTTTTTCTATGAAACCTGTAAAGAATTTTAATAAAAAGGTGAAGTTTGCATATGCTTTACAAGGTTTATACCAAAAGGTATAAAGTATTCATTTAAAAAGTTCATTTATTAATAAAAGAAATGTTTAAGAAAACAAGCAAGAAATAAGGGAACTAAGTATGTTCATACTTTTTCCTTTACCTTTTAGCTTTAGTTGGTATAATTCTTGCATTACTGCATAAGATCGTGAAATAGTAAGATTTTCAAAAGTGGAATGTTGGCAAGTATGCATAAACTGTGTCAGCTTTACTTGTAAACAAAAAGAAAGAATGTAAAAGGTTTTGCAATTAAATTTATTCATTTTCAAAATAATTATTTCAAATTAAAATTTTGTCTTTTAGGTTTAAGTTCTAACATCATGCTTTTAGAACAAGTCACATGATGTAAATAAGCATTTTATTTTCACTAACAGTTTGCAGAGCAGGAACATTTTGCGTAAAACCGTAATTAAATCGGTCCAAAATTTTACTGAATCACTGAAAAACACACATCTAAACTGTGCCTTTAAAAAAGATGTAGATATGATTTATCTTATTCATATCATCATGCAAAAATTCAAAATTTCTTCATTTAACGCTGATGTGGTTGCAAGGAAAGACAGCATTGTCACTCTCAGGTCTCTGAGAGTAAAAGCCAAGTGTGAAAGTGAAATTAACATTAAAGTATGTAACTTTCTTTCTATTGGACAGATTTAGAATTTCAATAGTAAACCAATGCTTGACTACATTGGTTCTTTTCTTCTTGTGTGTGTATATATACACAGGGTGTTCCATGATGATTAGGACAAACTTTAACGCTTTCGCAGGCGGTCCCTAGACGTTCTAGCCACCTACTTAGTACATGACTACTGGTGTACATGACAAATTTCAGAAGCATTAGTCAATTTTCCTATGTCTATTTACCAGATAATATTAAAATTTGCACAAAACAATATTAGGAGGTAAAGTGTCATGCCTATTTATAAAAATGTGATAGATATTTTACAGAAAAATTATCCATGCTTCAATGCTTCATTAAATTGACATCAGAAAGTTAACTATGACTCCAAGCATCTGTATAAACGAGAAAATACAATAAAAGTTCTTGCGCTGGAAAGGGTTAAAGGGAGGTTGGGCACATCATAAGAAATCATAATAACGTATCAATTTGGGGTTTAAAATGCCGTGTTCCCTTGCCTGTTAATAATCACATTGAAAAAAGAGTTGACGTGTTTGTGAAATTTCTTAACCAAGTTTCATGGACAATGGACTTGTCTCCAAAAATTGTATAAATGAAATGAAATTATTTAAACTACTCATTATAATTAGGTGTTTCCAGCTAAAGATACATTAGTTTTTAACAAACAATGGTCTGTAAGTTCACTATTATTTGAGCATTTATTCCAAAGTGATTATTACAAGCTAGATGAAGATGACGTTTCCGACCTTATATTGCTATGTGATTCTGAATCCAAATTATGTTCCCCTATCCCACCTTATAGTTTATCCCAATCATCATAGGGCACCCTGTATATATACATTATGTTCAAGATGATAAAAATCAGGGGTCAATCCATGAACTTTTTCAAGAACCTCATTTTTGTAAAAACTATATTTTTGTGAATTGTCATACCAATTTTATGTCACTTTTTTTGTTAAAAATAATTGACAAAACAAATTAAAAAGTAGGGTAAAATGCCAATGAAAAGGGATGTTTGATTCAATTGTATTTTTGAGAAGGAGCTGTATTATTTCTGAAAGGGCCATTTTAATTAACTGTAATTTTATGAAGGGGCTGTAAAATGGACCCAACTTTCATCTGGATCGATCCTTGAAAGTAAGCTGTAGTTAAAAACAAGCAAAAATAGAGCTGAACTTGTTTTGCTTAAAAGAAGATAAACTTATGCACATGGTAGTATTGTACTTATGTTAATATGCATAATGTTACAAAAGAACATCCTTAAAAGAGTGAGGATCCAATATATTTTTTTCAACACTTATAAATTTTTGTGATATTTCATTTTAAAAATTACTAATTATAACATGCAAAATGATATTATAAATGTAGTGAAATTGAATTCTGTAATTCAAGTTTAAAGTTTATGGATCCCCATAACTTACCAGAAAGACAGATAAGCATTTGGAATTCTGGAACAACTTGCAGCTGAAGAAAAAAAAGGAAAAAGAAAAAAAAATGACAATCAAATAAACAAGTTAAAATCTACATTTTAGTGAGTTTTGTTAATAATAAATAAATTATTTTTACTTGTTTTGTTAATAAATTTCTAATAACTTCATTAATAATTAATTTTGTTAAGTTTTGTTTAATTACTATACAGCAAGCTTTATTTTTTTGATTACAGAAACATGAAATAATTATAACATGTGACAGGGTAGATACAGAAGTTCAGAAAAAAAGTTCCCCAATTTCCATAACAATCTTTGTCAAATTTCACGGATAATTTGCGTACAATATTTTTCTATGTATGCATCACCCTTGCGTAACAAGCTAAGCTTACCCAAAATGAGGGAGGGGGGGAGAAATACAAAATTGCACAATATTCATAAAATATTGGTTCATAATTTCATAAATTCAAACACAAAATTGAGTTGAACAAGGGCATGTAAAGTGGAGAAGAAAAACAAGATTATCAAGTGTCACAAACCTATTTTTTCTGTGAAAGTATTTCCGTGAATATCCTCTACAAGAGCTTCCAATGAATTCTGCTTCCAAGGAAAAAATGGCATCCCTTCCTGGCTTCGATTCACCTGTTTGGCCATAAAATGGTTATGCTGGTAAGGCAAAAAATAGGTTCCCTGATTTTTGGGTATTTTTATAAAATTCCCTGATCTTTCCATACCATAAAGAACCCCGATTTGTCTCTGATATGCCTGATTTGTAGTCACACTGTGAAAGCAATAAGGGTACAAAAGCATGGTACAATTTTATACCATGACAAAAAAAAAATGATATTTAAAAGTGATTTAAAAATAGAACCAATTCCAAAATACTTAATACAAATAAATAGTCACCTGCAGAATGGTTTTCTTTGAAAAAGACTTATTGGATCTGAGGAATTTCACTTCATATTGAACAGAGCCTGTAAATCAGAGCATTCAAAAGATTACTTCATCCAAAACATGTTTATTATATTGTCACAAAACTGTTTAAGATACAGTGACATCAACTAATATATTTGCAGCCATTGCTAAGTGAAAAACAGATAACAATTAGATGTATTCTTGCTGTGGCCTATGGGCTAAAGATGGCGGTAAGTGAAATTAGTTTAGGAGTCACTGAGGAAATAGGGGAATCATCAGTAGTATGACACGGTTCTGAAGCACTCTTTAAATTAATGTGGACATATTTTTTATTCGCAAATGAAGATCATTTTACACTCAATGCATACTTTGAATTGATTTAACAAGGGGAATGACCAGACAAGAAGTAATGTATTTCGGTACTTATGTATTATCCCAGAGGTCATTCCTGCCAAATTATTTTTTCAGAAAATGTGCCAACAAACTGCTGCGAATCATATTTGGACCATCGATAATCTCACGTGTCTGGCATTTATCTTGGCGAAAAATCGCTTATCTTGGCGGACAGTCAGCATAATACGTAACTACCTGGATTTCTTTCAATAAACAAGTTATCTAATAACATAATAATATTTGCATGTAATATTTGCTTTTTATTGCATTCCCATACATCCCAGCACACAACGTGCATTTTTAATACAAAAAACTGGAGTGACTCCAATTGACTTTCCAAATGCTTGATCTTTACCAAGCGTTTAAATAAAGTTTATTCGACTCAATCAGATGTAGCATTCAGACACTATTGCATTTCAAATAACTTGAGTACGTAGACCACAATGTATAAGAATACTATTTTGAAGCCCTGTAAAAAACTGTAATCCCTATATACCCCAAAATGTATGCAGTATGTAAGACAGTGATCTATAATATGTGTACCTAATTTGAACTCAGTCAAATGCACCTTGACTAATACATCAGAAAATAAGAGTAATTACTTATAATTTGACATTAACATCTTTCTTCAATCTTTTTATTGTCTTATAAACAGCCATAACTAGTCTTTTAGACAGAAATATCACATCTCAACATGATACATTCTATTTCAGGTATAATCAAGGTTCTGTCCCATTGTTTGATGTAACAGAAAAAAGCAAATTTGTTAAGGGATTAAGCAGTAAGAATAAAGTTTTCCTATTCTCTAACGTACCTGGTTTTGGTCCGGGTTTAGAAGATGGAACTAATTGATAAAGGAGCAGAGTTCCAGACTTAGTTCCAACAAGGAGATAATCATCTGTAAAAAAAAGAAGCCAAAATAATTAAAAAGTGAGTAATATGCATAACCTTGTGTTTCACAAAGTAGCATTTTAAAATTATTTTAGTTTAACTCTTTGGATCCCGTAATAGTTGAAATCATCCAAGTGCCTTCGTTCCCGTAATAGCCGAGTGTAGCTGACGAGGTATTCACTCCCAACTTACAGGTGTGTCCGGTTAACAAGCGTGAAGAATGAGGCGGGGCGATTTTTGATGAATTGGGTTTAATCGCTGGGGGAATTTCCGGTCAAGCAGGAGAAAAGCTTAAAGTTACTTTAAAATTGTGTCATTGCCCAGTGTGCAATGTGTTGTCAAAAGCAGTTACAATAGACCTTTTTCTGGTTGTCACAATAGGATTTCTCTCTTCCCGAGTGCTTACTGCAGAAGGGAGGTTCTAAATTATCAAAAATCAGTGATAAAAGAGCTCACTTTCATTAGATGGGGGAAGGTATTTTCGGCTATTTCCCTGAGAATCAACAACTATAAGATTATCTTGGAGCTGGGAACTAAAGAGTTAACTCTCTGAGCATTTTTGGAAAAAGGCAAATAAAGTTGTTTTCATGATAAAATTTTCATGCAGCTTTAAAATTATAAAAAAAATAAAATAAAATTGATAGAATGATTTGTAATTATTAAAAAATAAGCTCCTAAGTTATTTACTAGCGTTAATCAGGAGTCAATACACACGATAATTGGGTCTGTTTTTCGGCCCCTTCACAAAATTACAATCGATTAAAATGGCCCTTAATGGCATTTTTTCTTACATTTTAATCTGTTTTATCAATTAATTTATCAAAAAAAATTAATGTTTTTAAAAATTAGTATAAAAATTCATAACAATATGTGCTGAAATTCACAAAAAATAAGCATTAAAACTTACAAAAATAAGCAATTTTCACAAAATTGAGAGCCTGAAAAAAATTCCTGGATCGACCTCTGTTAATATCAAAACATATTTCATAGCACACGAGTGATATAAATAATTTAAATTATGGATGCATTGCAATGAAAACTGAAATGAAGCTGACAGGATTTTACGTCACAAACATTTGGAGGGTTAAAAAAAAGTTAGGCCTATTGCAGTGTAAATCCTATCTTGTTTATGTTGTTTACCATTCAAGAACTTGACATTAGATTGGCAATACAGCATGGGTTATTCATTTTTGGAGCAATGAGGAATTTGCACATGTGGGGAAAATGGTCAATTGTGATTTTTACTAACAGATTGGTTATCAAACTGTTAGAAAACATTAATTTAAAAGCATATATAGATCTAAATAATTATAATTTTAAAATAATCGAAAAGGGTTGAAAAATCATGTGACCTCAAAACGGTACGCGATTGGTCTGACGTCACTATGCACCATCGTTTCAATGTTTACATTTTTCCAGCGTGAGAATTTGCGTAAAGCGTTGCACACAATTCTTATAATATCGTTTTAAAATAATTTAATTTGTCTAATTTAGTGCTGTTAAGTTTCCCGTTGTTGTTTATTTATCCCTTTACTTAAAAATTATATTCTATCGTTGTTTTTATTGTTAGTTTTATTTATTTCATTCCTGTTTTGTTTACCATGGCTTTATTACCCGGTTTTGTAAAAGGACAATCCGACAACCTGCCTAAAATCGATTCATTTACAGTGTTTTCCTTTTTGGATAACAATCCCAGTTTTATTGGAGCAGAAATTCGAGGATTTAAAGCTCAGAGGTATGTATACATTTGTTTTGATTTATAGTATATAGATTGTAGAACGCTGATGTGCGTTGTTCTTTACACTAACCTTAAAATTAGGTATTGTCTATGCATATTAAATTAATCACGTAGTCACAGTTTAATAAACAGCTTTTCTTATTTTTCATTCATATTATATGTTTAATTTTGTAGAACTAATTTTGAGTGTAACATTGCAAGCAAGGGTGCCAGTGGGATCATTTGTAGTGGGGTGCACCCAATGTTTTTACTGTCCTAAATTAACAAAAGTTACTGATATTTTCACGTTAATTATATTTTTTCAAACTCCAGGGGGTGCACTTGCACCCCCTTTCTGGCGCCCATGACTGCAAGTAATGTCTGTTATAAGATATTGAGTATATTTAATTGTGTATTAAAAACACTGCCAAAATTACGATTTTTTTTAGTGTTTTGTATTTATATAATGCATTGTGTATTTTAAACTGTAAAGGAATCAAAACAAATATTGACCATGCATAACAGTTAAACTTTTACTGATGCTATAAGAAATATATTTACAGACACTCCCTCTAATCTCCAAATCCTTATAATCCACCATGCATTTCAGGTGTAAATGAATAACTTTAATGATGATTTAAATTATTGAATGAGTATTTCTACATATTAATTTAAATGAATATTTCTACATGGACTGAAATACTGATACCAGAATAAGACTATCTCTGTAATGTTATCAGCTAATTTATAACTATTTGTTGAAAATTCAGGAGTATTTAATATTGGTACAACCCATCCCAAAATGATTTTGAAACAGTCATACAGAATAAACCAAAGAAAAAATATTCCTTGTCAAAGGGTTTTTAATTAGCAAGAATTACATTAATTTTATTTCGAAACAGTCTTTTATTTGCCTGAGCCCAAACACAATCGTGAATGATAAAGCCTGAGTGAGTCTCATCTCTAATACATATCTGTTAACCTTAAAAGTGTGTGAATGACACTGTACATGATTTTTATATTATTAATTGAACTGGTTTTTTACGTAAATTTTAACATTTTACCTTAATGCCACCATACAGTAATTTTAAATTCAACATTATGCTGATGCATTCGATAAATTACAGATTATATAACATGCATTATAATTATAATCTTTGGGCATTATTATGAACTCTTATATCACATTCCAATCTGCTGATTATATATAAATTATAATTGTTTTAATATAGAATATGTAATATAAACAAGTCTGACACATATTCCTCATTGTTCTTTATATTGCATATTTCTTTCTGCTGTGAACATATTTTTCAGACTATCATTCAAAATACTACTTTATCTGAAGTATTTGCTATATTCAAAATTGCTTAATCTGAAAAAGATATGATGAAATTATGACAACAGCTTATCCATTTAATGAACACAGAACAAAATTAAAGATACAAATAACAACATTTTATTCAGAACATAAAATTTAATGCAAATAACCCTTTTACAATGACTATTCAAGTGAATAAAATATGATATGTAAACACGGATACTCTATGCTTTACAGAAATTCTAAGGTTCCTGGTTAGGAACTTAGTCAAAACATCCATATTCCTAATAGAAAATATAGGATTCTTAAAATATAGTTGAGTTTTACACTAATACTAGTAAATGTAACTGACAATATTTTAATTTTTGTTATTTTATATTAGTTGGACCTCTATGCAACGAAGTTGCTAAATCCTGGAAAAAAGTTCGCTATATGGAAAATTTGTTAAATGGAGATTTACCTTTTAAATGTTTTAAACTGTATACAAATGATTTTAGACTTATAAATACTAAATATTATTGAAAAAGGTAGTTATTCACCCCTTTTTAAAAATAAATAATAACAATTTGCTTTTTTTTTTAACTTATCAAAAAGTTGAAAGTCACTGATAAAAGTGAAATTTAGTAAAAGAACAAACTAAGTTTGAAACATTCAGAAAAAAAACTGTGAAAATAAGTTAAACTCCAAGAAAAACGTCATTAAATAGAGAACGAATTTTGCTATTTAGAAGTTTTTTTGCAAAGAAATTCGCAAAATGCTCTTGGTTTCCAGGAAAATTTTGAAAAATAGAGGCTCGTTAAATAGAGGTCCAACCGCACTCCTGAGGGTTTCTAAAGTTATAATTTTTTACAGGTGGGTGTAAACACGCTATAGCATTCCTGATGTGGTTACATCGACGGAGTGAAGAACCTGCAGTCACATCAGTTGCAAGTTATTGGAAGAAGTCGAGACTTTCCTGTGTAGGGAATTCAATAAAATTCATTAAAGGCAAAGACCTGGTGAAGAAGAATTTGCAGCCTTTAAAACCAGGACATGGCTCATTTCTCACAAAAGTTATTAATGAGAGTGATGTTTTAGGGAGACAGGACACTGTACTTACTAAATATTATAAAGCGGATGACAAGTTTATTAGCCTGTCAACGTATCATACATTTTTGAATTTTTTTGGAGAAAAGATTGGGACAACTGCCGGTGAATTTTTAACTTATGCGTCATCTAAAATGACTGAATCCTTGTGCATTGAAGCCATGAAAGAGACCGTTCAGCAGTCAGAAAGCAGTGTGTGGCATCAGCTGAGGTATGCTAGAATTACAGCATCCAAAGCTCACGAGGCTGCCCACTGCCACACCATAGATGGCTCACTAGTTGAACATATCTTGGGTGCAACTGCATTCAAAGACTCTGCAGCTATGGCAAGAGGCCAAAATCTGGAAAGGGTTGTCCGGAAAGAAATTGAAAAACAAAAAAATATAAAAATAAAATTATGTGGCTTTGCTACTCATCCAGATCATCCAATCATGGGAGCTTCATCAGATGGAGTTAGTGAAAATTATGTAGTTTCGATAAAATGCCCTAGTTCAGAGAAAGCTATAACACATTACATAAAAGATGGCAAAATAGCTAACAAATGTAATGCACAGATACAACTGCAAATGTTTTTTTTTTTTTTTTTAAAGTCAGGGCTTGTTTTGTGTTGCTGCAACTGATTTTGAGATTTCGCATAAGATATCTATTTTGGATATAGATTTTGATGGAAATCTTTGCAAAGAACTAATTAAAAAGTGCACCAGTTTTTGGAAAGCAGCAGTTTTCCCAGTACTGAAAAACACTTTTGATTAATTTTTTTTTAAATTTTTCATTTACTATTTTTCTGTGTTGTTCTGTATGTTTATTATTTTTCTCTGCATAGCATTTTTCTATACATAGGTTTTTTTCTGTAAATAGTATTTTTCTGTAATATGTAATTAATTCATTTTTGTATTGTTGCATATTAAAATATGATTTTTTTAAAAATTTTGTAAGGTAAACACAATAGGGCTTCTGTAGTTTATCATTTCTAGTTCTGAAAATTTTAATACATTCTTAGCATTAAATTGATATAATAACATTTATTTCACTCGCAAATAAAGTTGTGGCAAGTTTGTTTATTCTTTTGTAACATCTGAAATATTGGGGGGGGGGGGGGGGAAACTATGTATTAAAAAAAATTTAAATGCTTTCTTTAATAAAGTTATTAACCAGATATTTTCCAGAAAATAAAGGTATGCTACATTATGTATGTGCTCACACTTGTAAATTATTTTTAAACTGAATTTCTCTACCAAATCAACACTGATTAAATTTATAATTTGTAAACTTATTTTTGTATTAAATGGTCTTGCATGTTAATAACCCCACATGCAATGATAATTAAGTAATCCAAATAGGGAAGTAAATGATTATCAATGCATGCATGGGGACCAAGCATTTTAAAATCTATTAATCTTCCGATAACTCGCTCAACATGAATGCGTAAGGATGCTATTTGTTTAGATAACTTCACGTCCGCCTTAGAGCTGACTGATGATGATGAAACTGAGGGTGGTCGGACTAATTTACAGCCTTTTTGCTGTAAAAAAGATGACACATGTTTGAAACCCCTGTCTGCCATTATTGAGGTTCCAGGAACTATTTTCTCTAAATAACCACTGTCTTCAATCATCATCAGATCAGAAGTTCGTCCACCATAGCTCTCTGAAATAAAATTAACCAACCCATCAGGAGTACAAGAAATTAAATATTTGAGTGTATTACAATTATAATAATTTGACCATGTGAGAGATTGATGAACTGGATTACTAGGTTTTTCGATTTCAATCTCTAAACAATCAACAATGGAAATAACATTGAAATATCTTGCACGGAAGGGGATAGGCAAATGTTTACGGATATCGTCAGCTTTTGGCCAAACAATAAGGTCTTGCATCAACTGTGCAAGCAATGGAACAGATTGCAAAAATATTCGGCTTACTGTGCTGATTGATAGTCTGAAGTCCACTGCCAAAATCGAAAACTGGTTGTCTAACCTTAATTTTTTCAGCACAATATAAACATCACGTGTATGTACTGGCATCTCTTCTGTTATCATCTTTATGAGAAAATAACTTCTCACAGGTAAACCTAGAAAAAGTCTAGGATTTTTTTCTATGGCCATAAAAGTGCCTTTCCTCATATGTTCTTTGTACTTTTCAAGATGAATTTCTTCATCTGAACTAAAATTGTCCGAGCTGTCACTTAGACATTGGAAATCACTTGCACAATCAGAAGACTCAGCCTCAGCCTCTCCAATCACAAATGTCTCATGAACATTTGATTGTGTATGAGCAAAATCATTCGCCATTGGTTTTGGCACATACATTTTTAATGGCGAACAGGCCACAGAAGTGTTTGGAATCTGTGTTTGTGCCCTTACTTCTATACGGTTTATTAATATTGACTTGTATAGCCTTATCTTTTAAGTTCTCTTCATCAACAGTTGAAGTTGAGGGTTCTTCATTAAGAACTGGAGATAAAGAAATTGAGGGTTCGAGTATGGCAGCTGCTGAAAGAGCTTCTTGCACAAGAGCTGTTTTCTTTCTTTTCAAGGCAACTTTTCGCTCAGTCTGGGGTGTTGGTGCATTTGTCTGGCACTCAAAACGATGTGGTACTACACCAGGTTTTAATTGTAACCTTTGGACATTGTTTGTCAAGCGCCACTGCCAATAGTTTTCCATATCCTTCTCCAACTGAAAGATAAAGAAACACAATACAGTTCCTTCAAGGTAAAAATATGAAATAAATTTAATTTTTATTGCTTAGTACATACTCTCTTATTAAAAACAATTCAAAATATATGTCCACCAATGCCAAGAGGCAAAAGTAGTATCACTAGTAGCCTCATCGACATAAAAAAGTCACCAGTTAAGTAATCATTTTCTTTAATCATTATAGTTGCCACAACACCGTATATTTCTGTGTAAAAGCCGAGAATTTTTGGAACGTTTTTGAAAGCTAAACTACAGGGGTTGGCTTGGCTTATATACGGATCTGCTTATGGAGCATAATGCAATACACCCATAAATTCCATTCACCTGGTATAAGCAACAAATAGCCAACTTACTTTTTTGGATGTTTTGAATAAAGCCTCTCTATATAAGAAGAAAAAAACTTACACAAATTCTTCAAAGTCGGCGTCTGAATCTGAGTCTCCAAAGAGTTCATGAAATTCGCTTTCAATCATTGGGATGTTTGGCATCAGTTCTGATGCTTTCTATAAAAGAATTCACGTCTTTTTCATACACCAAATCTTCTTAGCTTTCGAATATTTTACTAGTTTGGCGATATTTTTGTCTTTGTGATGACACGGTTAAACGTCAAAGGACGTTTCTTTTTAAATCTTTCTATATGCATGTTTAGAATTCTGGGTAAATTTTTGAAGAAAACACTCACTCTCGACTTACATTTGGAAATATACGGTAGTATCATTCTCACAAGGCAGGGGTATAGCCAAGGGGGGTGGGGGTCATAACCCCCCCCCCTGAGAATTTTTTTGCCATACAAAACATCTATTCTTCACTACATTATCACACTCACGTATACATGAGTTGTAGTAGTCGTACCCCCCCCCCCCATGAAAACTTTCTGGCTACACCCCTGTCACAAGGTAATTAATAAAATGAAAAATAAAAAAACATGTGCTATCTAATGTATTATATAGTACATTTAATTTTTAGAGTATGATTAAAAGAAAATTAGAATGCTTAATCAATGACCCATTGCAACATTGAAAAGAAAAGAAAGTTGACAAAAACACAAACCAGATTTTCAAATTAGTCACTTGGGGTAAGGCACAAATATTCAAAAACTTCAAAATAGTATGAAAATGATGTTTTCCATTCAAACCAGTTGCCCAAATAGCCTTCTCTTTAAATTATCAGCAAAAGTCGCAGGTGGCAGATAAGAATTTTTTATCCCCGCCCCCTTTACAATTAAACAATATAACTTTTTGAATTTGATAATGAAATCTTTAAAATTACAAAGTTATCAGGGGTGCCCTTAGGTAAGTGTCACGCCCTCCCTGCAAATGTAAAAAAGACACCTCTTTTACGCTCCTAGATCTTTTCCGATTTTGAGTTTGAACGCCCCCCCCTCTGCCCCCCGATGCAATGCTTACCATCTTTGGCTCCCCTGAAAGTTGTCTTGCTAACTTGGCATTTTGATGCTGTCAGTAGGCATTCTACTTATCATAAGGCAGACTGACAACCCAGAAAATTTGGCAAAAATTTGAATGGATACTTTAAAAAATTGCTATTAATAGAAGGATACATTAGAAAAATTGAATACGGTATTTTCTTTTAAGGCTGTTCTTCGAAAAAAAAAGAACTCTGTTTTTAGTCTTGGTACACAAATACAAATAAACTAATAGCACCATGGTCTCTAAAAAATTCCAGATGGTTCTTCATAAGCTGTTTTACACACTGCGATAAGCGAAAACGCTGTAGCTTTTGTGAAATTTTCAGAAAAAATTCTTAAACATGGATTGGAGCTGCAAGATTTTTTGAAGAGTGACACGCTTTGCGAAAATTTCCGATTTTTAAGAATTTTTTCTAAAAGTTTTGAAACGGATACAGATTGGCCTGTCTTCACAGCATGTAATGAGACAGTTTCAAAATGTTGAAGTGCCTGGCATAATTAGTTTATTTGTAATTATGTACCAAAATCACATGATTTTTTCGAATAACACCGTTAAAATAGAAATTTTCTTTAAACTGCATAAAACTGATTTTAAATTTATAAACAGTAAATATTAATGAAAATAAGTAGTTATTCACATTTCTTAAAAATCGATAATAATAATTTAGGTTTTTTAATTAATTATTTTTAGTTACTTATCAAAAAGAAATTTGCAAGGAGAGAGAAAAAAAAAAGAAACTAAATGTCCAAAATTACAAAGTATTTTTGGTTTTCAGTAAAAGAATTTTATGAAAAAATTAATTAATTTAATGCCATCCCATTTATTATAATAAGTAAATTAAGAATACAGTATCCTTATGTGATAATATCAGACATAATTGAAAAGTCTGTTAATTTAGTCTGGTTTTTAATAGCTATTTTACTACTCTCAGTGATTTGAGACACCTGGTGTAACCTTTCCAAGGTCACTGATAAAAATGGAATGTAGTATGAAGCGTTCAGAAATATTTAACAGTTACAGCGGGGGGGGGGGGGGGGAGAATTAATAATAATAAATTGCAAGAAAAACTATGTTATATAGAGAATAAATTTACCTATCAGGAGTGTTTTTCAATAAGAAATTAGCAAAATGTTCTTAGGTTTTGAGGAAAAATTTGCAAAATAGAGGTTTGAGAGTATATATCCAGGGATCAATCCAGGAATTTTTTTCCAGGCTCCCATTTTAGTGATAACTGCTTATTCTTGTGAATTTCAGTACTTAATTTTGTGAATTGCAACACTTATTTGTGATATTTTATACCGATTAAAAAAAAAAAAAATTGTCAAAAGAATTGGTAGAAAGAATTGAAATGTAGGGTAAAATGCCAATGAAGGTTCATTTCATTGATCAATAGGCTGTCTTTTTTTGAAGGGGGCTGTTTCAATTTAATGTGATTTTGTAAAGGGGCTGCAAAACAATCTCAATTTTCATCTGCATCGACCCCTGATATTACAAGAATGTTTCTGGTGGGGCATACATATATGTAAACAATGTTCACAACTAGTGTTACAATAGTGTATTTTTTCAATTGGAAAATACTCTTAAAATAACCTTAATACATTGCAGAAATATATTGATACAGATGAATAAATCATACAACCATGAATATATGTTGCAGAAATAAATGGGTATGGATGTGTGGTGTTATGTTAAATGTCAGTCATTGGGGTAACTGCGTAGGGGGTAAGCCCACCCTAGAAAGATTTTAGCCTACTCTAGAAAAATTATATTTTCTATTGCAAGACTGGGAGATGGATCCCTTAGAAATATCCTCCAAAAGCCAATCTAGTCACACCAATGATATTAGTAGACATGTGTGAGGGGCTTGTAACCCATCTACCACAAAAAGTATTTCTAAAAATTCTACTTCATACATAAATACAGCTAAAAAACACTTCCTGAAATGCCAAAGTTTAATTTGTGAAGGTTTAAGTATTTTAAATTCATTCCAATTGCATAGACATATGCCTTTATAAGCTTTTAATTAAATTCACTCATGGTGTTCGTTATTTTTGTGGAAACTCTGCCATAGCCTTTTAAACTATTCCCCAAGAACGTAAATCATTAACATAATATAATTTAATTTTAATTACATTATAATTACATAATTTTCAAAATGCAGCAAACAGAATAAAAATTTCAGTGAAAGTGTCAGTATTTATTCATAAATTGATATTGATTTTGGCTAGTAAAAATATTAAAACTAATCTTGTAAACATTAATTTCATAGTTTAAATCGTTATTATGAGCTATGCATAATGGAACAAATTTATATATTTTTGTTGTGGCACTATTTTGAAGCCACACAGTAGTTTCAATAAAAGTTATGTTTCATATATTAACAGAAAGAAATAACTTACCGAAAAGTGATTTTCACAACACCAGTGAGTTGTCTTCGTCAACAATGCTGGATTCTGTTTCTCATCCCGTTTCATGGCTGTTGTCCATTACTTTCTTTTTACTTTATCTTTTGGAACAGAAAAGAAAAGCTTTCCAGGAGTGTTCACTGTCGTGCTTGTGCAGCAAGGCACTAAACAATACTTAAAAGGTGCTTTAGCAGCTTCTGACATCATAAAATTTAAAAAGAACTTTCGAAATCAAACTGAAACTACGCTGTGAGTTGGAACACGAATGTAAACAAACGTACGATGGTGCACTGTGACGTCATATGTATCCGCGTAGGAAAAGCAGCATTTTTGAGACAAAGTAAATAGTGCGCGTTGGAAAACGAATTACATTAGCTTTTACAGCTTTAAAATTTAAAAAAAAATAGTCTTTCGATCATATTTTTTCATTTTCTATATCATTAATGTAAAACTGAAAAGCGTGCAAATTCCTCATTTTCTGTTAAGAGGGAACCACTGCTAACATATACCAAATCAGCAACCTTGTACTGATTTTTAATGTTTACATTATGCGATTCATTGACAAGGTACCTAAAGTAATTAATTTTTTGTACAACTTACAGCTATATGCAGCGCTTGCTGTCCCCAACATTTTAGGCTGACAAAAAAAAAAAAATCAGTGCTGGTTCCCACATAATTCAAAAATACCATTTTTTGTTGTATGCACATAACTGCTATTTACAACATATTAACATGATAACCTCAACAAGAATTTTACTAATGTTCACAGAAAATCCAATTTAATTCTCATTTTTGAAACTGCTAGCATGTATATGGTTACTTTGTGTTATTGTTATTCATGTCTTTTTTTTTTTTTCATAGAAGATATTATTAGATATGATTTCAAAATAATCTCTTCTAAATAATATTTTAATGGCTGAACAAACTCCGATTATATACAGCGTCTTTCTGACAGGGCTGTTTTGTCAGAGTTATTGCCCGCAATTAATCCTTAAAAACAATGCATGAATAATCGTTAATTTGCTTGATTATATGTTATGTTAATAACTAACGTATGTCAATGAAAATTTTAATAAATTAATTTTTTGCCCGCGGACTATCTAATGGGGATGAGTAGGCGCGAAATCACGGTATTTAGATTGTACAAAATAGTACTGCATTAATAAATATTTGCATTCAATGTTAAAATTCCCGAGGATTGCGCCAAATTCATCAATAAACCGAAAATGAAAATAAACCTCGATATGTAAACAGTGCCGGATTTTCCATATAGTCCTTATACCACTCTAGAGCTTAAAACGATGAATAATGCGTTGATGCAAATAGATGTCAATAACACCTTTTCATTTTTCTAAAGGCAGCATATTACTGCACAGATAGGAATCGAATAGACAAGTATAGGTAAAATCTTATCGTAGGACCAAACAAAATTTATAAAATATAGTTACCATATCCAGACAAAAACTTTAGATCTTATCATGAAGTTATTTTTACGTACCATAAGCTGAAATTGTTTCAATAGACAGTCCTGGAGGCAATTTTTGGACGATTGGTATGACTTCGTATGCTTCATGCATTTTTTCTTCAAATTTTCAAAATCAATCAAAAACAAATTAAACTACCAAGAAGTTAGTAAAACTTGATATCAAATGATTCATACTCCCTTGTTTTGAAACTGAAAATAGGAAAGCACACATGCGTAATTGCCATCACTCCATAAAACAGTAATGGTAAATAACAGGACCATAGAGTAAGATTTGTGTTCCGTAATTTTCACGGACTGAAACAGCTGTAGAAAGGGAAAATTTGTCTTTTGTTTTAATTTTTTTTTACCTAAGTCACCAGTTTATCGTTTACGAACAGAGTGATTGCCTTTGTCTTGTCGTTCTTCCGGACCGAATCCGACGGCAAACAAATCCTTCTTGTAAAAAAGATTTGTTCCGTTAGATCTTTCATTCACCTGATTCCGAATCTGGATTCGTTCCAAAATCGGTCTTTTCCCTATCTGATTCAGAGTTCGGATTCGGGCCGAATCGGGACTTTTCTTCATGTGATTTCGAATCCGGACTTGTTCCGAAGTCGGCTCTTGTTTGCAACTTGGAATTCGAGGAAATTGCGACATGCCTGTCATGGAAGGGCTTTT
The DNA here is from genome assembly GCA_038373885.1 of Cheiracanthium punctorium. Lineage (NCBI taxonomy): Eukaryota > Metazoa > Arthropoda > Arachnida > Araneae > Cheiracanthiidae > Cheiracanthium > Cheiracanthium punctorium. The sequence goes on from JAWZYV010011044.1 coordinate 967,447, forward strand.
GTTTTTAATATGGTATCTAAATATTCAATTCAGAAAAATTTGCGGGTTGCTTCCAGTGATGTACTCCTGAGAAAAAAAGTGGGGGGACGCTCGTTTTTGACTAATTAAACTTAAATACGGGTAATTAGTTAAATGTCAGTATTGCTAATTATAATTAATCAAATCGTTAATTTTAATTACTTATGAATTAATAGTTAGTTTTTGGAGTAATTAATTACATTTTTATGGTAAAAGCAATGTAACTTTTGATCAACAGTCCCTCAAGGAAAACAATTTTTCAATTACCACTGTCAACAAACCAAATGTCAAAATAACTGGATTATTACTTTTTTTTTATTTGTACTGAACCCCTTGCTACCTAAGTTCCCCCTCCCCCCAAACCATTTGGGGAAGGCACTCTTTGACGAAGAGTGCCTTTCACAAGACGACAATTCTATGTCTAAGCATATGCTTACATTATTTAGCATTTACAAAGAAAGTAAGTCCAAGTGGTCCAAAAAGGTCGTTTTGGTTGCCCTTTGCAAGCAGAATTACCAAATGAAAATTTTATTACAGTAAAAAGAAGTTGGAGCGTCCCCTTTGTAAGCAAAAAAGTGAGGGAACGCATAAGCTCAAATAAAAAAGTTAGGGGACGGCATCCCTCCGCGACTACACCACCGGTTGCTTCTTGGTCATGAGAAGTCAGAAAAAGAAGAGAGGAAGAAAGCAAGGCCATGGCCATGGGCACCGGCAGCATAGGGCGAGGGGGGCACTTGCCCATCCCTAGATTTTTGTGTGCAGTGTTTTTTCTTGCGTTTTTGTTCTTTCCAACATGATAACCATACGTTGAAGTAGTCTTTGCCGCCCCCTGGGAAATATTCTGTCAGCGCCCATGGCCGTGGCCAGAGAGTGGTCCAATGGATCCGGACCCACCCCCGAAATTATCACATTAAATATATATATTTATATGTGTGTGAGAGTATGTTTATATATAATATGATGATATTCAATAAGTCAGACACCCCCGAAATTATTTTCTAAGTACGGCCCTGAAAGAGAGCTTACATATCCTAGGATAGGTGTCCCAGGCAGGCAAAGTCTGACTAAGACAAGGGTAGACGTAGCAGCTGCCCTGAGCCAAAAGTGAAAGGGGGCTCGAAAATCAAGAAATTACACTATTTTCTATGGTAGAAATGTGTAAATATGTTTATATGAGCATTGAAAGGGGCCCTATGAGAGATGTTTGCCAAATCCTCGTGACGGTTTAGACGGGCTCTGGTTCCAGAGGTGTAATTCCCTTTGAGTGGAGGAGAGAATATACCTAAGCACAGGGAATAAAAGTAAGTTTAACAATAGGAGAAAGAATTGACTCCTGGATAGCATGAGTAAAATAGAGAAAGTGAGAATGACAATAAGATATAGAAGTTTGCTACTCAGTTTCAAACAAAAGGATAACTTGTTGTTGTGAACATGTAGTTCAGATTTGTGTGCTTGGCTCGAGTCCCACTTACAAATCCTCGCCAGAAGGACAACACAAAGGGGGTGCCCTCCATGGGGGGGTCTTTCAAAGGGGTCCTAACCCATGAATACAATTACTTTTGGAGAGAACCACGGTAAACTCCGAACAGTTAGGTCGACACACAATGGGACACGAAACTGCGACCTTGAAACTTCGCCTGTCTACCATTTCCCATGATATACCCACTCTACCAGGGTGAGGCCAAAAGGATAACTTTGGTGTACACAAGTTTGGTTATCAGCCAAGGTAGTGAATTGTGTCGTTCAGTAGAAAAAAGAATTTTTTTTATTTTTAGGGTCGCGAAATAATTATTTTATTTTTAAATTATTTACATGCGTATAAAAGTATTATTTGAGGGGGGGGGAAATTGTTTGTGATTTTTTTTCCAGGACTTTAATTTTCAGCTTGGGTTTACGAATCGTAGTCTTTTTTTTTCTGTGCACAAACTTAAAATGTCTATCACCTGTACACAGTTATATAGTAAGAGGGAGGGGATAGTTGAGTACATTGAATTGAAACCTGTATGCAAATTTATTTTATTTTGTTAAAAAGAAGTGAAGAGGATACTGACATAACTGGAGAGGGCAAGCCCTCCTTGTAACACTTTTAGTTTCCCTAATACAAAATATATTTTATTGCAATGATATAAGAGTTCTTAGGAGAATGTACATAGAAACATCGAAAATCCCATGAAATTAGGGTCGAAATTGGGAGCAAGCAAATGGGTGATGTGCCCCAGGTGCCATAGCTGTTGTAGGGGGAAGGACAAAAGTCATTTTCAGTTCTATAGGAGAGGACGATTTAAAAAAAAAAAAAAAAAAATCTAGACAATTTAAAGTTTCTTCAATCCACTTTTGCGATTTTGTGCCCATACCAGAGACTTAAGGTTTTATTTATGTTTTTAAAACTGAAATGTGCAGTCAGACATTGATTTCGAGTTTCCTGGGAATAATTTGTCTATATTCAACCTGAAAAAGCTTTCAGCTTAGAACAGGACCCTATTTAAGGGAAGTTTCATGATATTTTGAAAATGAAAAGTCAAATTTCCATGGCAGGGGCTACTTCATAACATAAGCGATTAGTTTTTGTTTCAGCTTGTTTGGCTTTTGAGAGTTATTTAACACTTTCTTCTAGGCATTATAATTATTGTAAAAGAATCTAGAATATTAGTCATTAACAAATAATAACTTTTAATGAATGTCTTTGCTTTTCAGTCTGAGTTTTTGTGTAAAATATTATTAATCATTAAATACTAAAAATAATAAAAATGATCGTACCTAAGGTTTAGAAAGTTTTAAATAAATAGTTAAAATCATCAAAAGCCAATTAATAAATATTTGCATTAATTTCGAATGCAAGAAACTTAAATAAAATGTTTGTTTTAAATAAATATTTGCATTATTTCGAATGCAAGAAACTTAAAATTAATCCTGCCAGGTAGTATGAATAATTTTGTGTAAAAAACACATAAAATGATACTTATGAAATGGTACAATCATTTCAATCGAAAAATCTTTGGTCTTCGTCAGCCGCCACACTTAAGTCCCACGAAACAGTTCCCAATGTTTCATGAGACCAGTATTTGGAGTGTTTGTTTCCATTATTTAGAGTGTTTTTTCCTATCGGGTAATATTTAAACAATGTTTGCAAAAACGTAATAATTTTATTATGCTAATATTCTTTTTATTAACAAAGTTTTGAAACAAAATGCAATATCATCTTCTTCTAAACCTTTCATTTAAACATTAAAAAGATAACTCATCTAAAGTGGTTAATACAAAGAAACAGTAATTATAAAAGCAGAGCCTGATTATGACCAACAGGGGCCCCGGGCAATGATGTATTTGGGGGGCCCCCCATCTATGAAATTTGTTTTATTTTTCATACGATTTTGCTATAAAAAAATATTTCAGAACACCATTTGATATTGGGGGGCCCTGGGCAAAGTCCCGATTTGCGCATGCGATAATAAGGATCTGTATAAAAGGGATACTCAAAGCATTTCAATAAGAGCTTGCAGGCGTACCATATAACACCTTCTGACGTATAACATGCATCAGCAAATTTAAGATATGTCAAGAAATTTATCTTATATTTCATGCTATGCATTTTATATTCAATGTATAACACGGACATGAAAAACTGCAGTCATTTTTTGAAGTTGAAAGTGCATGCTATATACCGAGATAAACGGTAAGTACCGCCAGTAGACGAATTTTAGCCTTAGAGAAGAACTCAGTCTATGGATTTTTTGCATGCTTATTGGAAGATGATGCTAGGAGATTAATCAAGATGTGAAATCTGCTCTTGTCTGCCATGAAGTTAGAGGCAGGTCAGCAGGTTGTAAGAAAAGAACGACATGCTGTTAGAGCAGTAACAGTCTAGGAGCACACGGATACAGAAATACAGAGCTTAGTTAAGGAAATACTAGAACTGTCTAAGAGCGAAGATCAGACAGAATCTGTCAAACGAAAGTGAAATGATAGAAGTGTGGTGTTGAAAATCTCATGACCAGCAACAGTTCTCTCAAAGCAAGGCGGTAAACTAGGAAGTGCCCATTTCGCAGGGTGGATGTCAAGTACAGAGCCACCGTTTACATATATTTACTGGTCCAGTGTGATCAATTGTATCCACTTAGGCTGCCAGATACTCAAAAGCCCCATCTAAAAGTTTTGCAGATTTCTTCAGTGGACTGTTTGTTCAAGGATATGTTAATGGCTCTCATGCCACATGGTATTTGATACAGAAGCTAATGTGACCATCATAGCAGATTTTTCTAAGAAATTAAATTTAAAGACTATCTGGACTCTGAAAATAAACACTCAAAAAACTGGTGTTAAAAATAAAATAAATAAAAACTTTGTGAAAAAAATACACATAAAAGGTTACTTCAAGGCATAACGATCGTTTCGACTGAAAATTCATCGGACTCTGCCTTCACTGACCCTCCAGACTATGACAAGTGACAAGATCAAAGTGGGCAGAAAAGGCAAGAGTCGATCCCATTTAGGAATGCCAGATACGATCCTGTAGTATATCGTTGTTGTCAAACCAATATCTGCTACGTGCACTTCTTGGAAATTTCAATATTTTGACAATGGCTAATTTACTAACCAAATTTTCGTATAAAATGCCTGCTATGTGACTCTAAGCATTATATGGTGAACTGTGGTTGCTTAAAAAAAGATTGTTGCATGCATCAGCCAGAATATTGCAATAATAACTGCTAATAAAGACTGGTAATGGTAAATAAACTTTTTGCACATAGTAGATATTAGTTTGACAACAATGATATGCCACTAATATTAAGAACTCTCATTCTTGGACTGGGCTTTTAAAATAGTATAAATTTAGCTTGGACTTTAGAAATAATGAGCTTTGATCAGACTCCGAAGAAATAGTGCTTTCAACACTGAAAATGAAGCCGTTCTACCTGTTGTACAAATAATGGCCCAGACTGACACTCTACCACTAAGAACTGAATCAACAGTTCCTGAAGCAGTTGGTGCTAACAGTGCAAGAAAGCAATATATTCCGATTTGGACTGATCGAATACCCAGACAATAAACAGTGATTCCGTCAGAGGAGTACTTGTGGGTACAACAACTCTTCGACAGCTGGTGATGTGTGGAGGACTTGTCAAAGAGTATCACCCCAGTCAGAGTAGCCAACATAACTAACAAGTCAAAAGTGATAAAAGAAAAGTGAAGTGTTGGTAACATTCACACTTGTTACCTGCATTAATAAGCACAACAGTTCAATTATTTGAGTGTCTGGCGAAGGCAAAATTCATTTTCTATGCATAAAATAATTCAAATTTTCATTTTGTTGTATCAAATGTAAGATAGGGAGTTTTTGGATGTCCACATTGCTTAAGTGAGGGAATTCTCGAGAATTATTGGCTCTATCGCTTAGCTGAGTTCAGTTTTGGAGACTAATTCTTGGCACCAAGTTTAGCGATATTTTACCAAAATGTTGCCAAGCTTGGCGACATTTGACAGGATTTTACTAATGGGGATTGTAATGTTTGCTCCCCTGCATTAGTATTACACAATAGCCTAGTATTACTCAATTGCATTTCTATTATGCAATCAAAGTTTGTGATCGATCGGGATTTTTGTGGAGGTGGAATCAGGTGGAATGTTCCAGCAAAATCAACAGAAGGAATAAAAAGAGCAGGGTCACCCCAGAGTTTAGAAGAGTGAGCCCTATCACACCTTTTTGATCTTCAACTCAGACAACACTTTCACTTGACTGTTTTCCACAACAGTTGGGTGAAAGGCCTTGTGTGATAGGTATGTTTGACAGCCACAACTTTTCCCAGCCAAATCGGGAAAAATTGGGCATTTTGTTCAACTCACTCAACTTTTGCGACAGACCAATCACAGTTAAGCAAAAGGAGAGGCTGCAGTGACATCGCAGATTCACTCACTCCCTTTTCCAGTTAAACCAGTTAAGTGAAACAGTTGAGCAAGTTGAAGGGAATATTTTTTGAATTGAATGCAAGGAGAAGGCATGACATGCGCATAAGGCTCTGTGTTCTGTGCTCGTGTAAGTGATCTGTGACTTGTTTTTGAATTCTTCATTCTGGAATCCTGAGGAACTGCTGATTTTTCCTCCAGTGTTTGCACTGAATTTTAGCCTGTGGAAGAACTTCGTAGTAAGTAAAATACAGCATCTGAGAAAGCTTCTGTGTTAAGCTGCCTGTTATAAACGAAGTGACTGCTTATTAATTCCTGTGAATTGTGTATAGCAGATAGTGCTTTTGTTCATCAAAGTTCTGGAATCAATAAATGGGTGTTTCCTCCTGGCAAGTGGACTGTTTATTAGAACTTTCTACACACTGGACTTATAAGCTACAAACCCAGAAAGTAAGCAGTTAATCTGCAACAATATATATATAAAGGAGATGGATAGCTTTGGACGCTTCCATTGACTCTCATGTTAAAATCTGTTTTACATTATTTTTTCTTACCTATAACTCCAATTTTGGTTCTGTTTTTGTCAGGGCCATAACCAAGATGATATGATAGGTAGAGCTTTGAATCTAGATTGGGGCCTACTCTATACAAGTATTTAGTCCCCCCAAACTTATATATCCCCCTAAACAAACATACTTATATTTAGTTTAGATCCCCCCAAACTAAATATGAGTACTAGGAATATTAGTAGTTGGGGGAGGCGTCCAATTTGTACATCTTTTCCGAGAGTATTTGCTTCATAAAATACCGTGTTTTAAAAATACTAGCCGACAATGCGGCCAGCTTCGCCGCCTCATACCTTACTGTTCTATAGACTCGGTGCAGTGTTGGCCAAATTATTGGACTCATTTCAACCAAAATCATGTTCCTTTGTTTTAACACTATTTGTCAGTTAATTTATTTAGGTTAGGGTTACTACAAAAAATTTTGGGTATCATGATAAAAGCGGATGGACGCCATGGAGGCAAAGCCCAGATGTATGAAAAGCAAGATGTATGAAAGATGTGCAAGATGTATGAAAAGACATAATGGATGGCATTTCCATTCATAGAATTGTTATAAAAATACTGTATTGGGTGATAATGTGTTGTACACATTCCTACAGAAATACTTCTTAATTGCAGCAGCAGCGGGGTTCGTGTGCAAAAGTAAGCAACCTGGTGTTTCATAGTATGGTTGCATTATCTAATATGTATCCTTGTTTACAAAAGTATAAAAGAAACAGGAAATGGCTGAAAGAGGCTTCAGCCCACAGCAAGGCATTTTTTTTTTCTTTTTTTTAATGTGTGATAAATGCGCTGTGAAAAGATCTGTAATCTAGCTAAGCTGTAACGTGAATGAATAGGCTTGCTTCACTTGACATCACTGAACTGTTCATTTGGATTTTTGCAAGTGCGTGTTACTGTTATTACGCTAATGTTTACATCGAGCTGTTGCCGTTCCTAGCATAGAAATAGTCTCGATTTTGGTACCACATACGTTAGCTTATTATATAAGTAGATTTACCATTCATTCCATCAAAAATTTTTTTTACTGAGATTCACAGGCAATTGAAGTGACTGCTTATTAGAAACAGGTGATAAGCGTGGTAGCTGTTTTAAATTTTTACCTCCCCTTCCCCTTGGAATCCTTGCCCTGGTATAAAATAAAACTGTAAGGAATATAAAGGAGCGGCAGTTTTGTGTTGTGGCCCCACTTTTAAATTCCACTAAACTTTGGTGTTTATCAGCCAATTTACAAAAATCTTAGTGGGGAGACTGCAAGGTAGGGCTCAGTCCCCATAGCATGCCCCCCTCCCCCCTCTGATTACGTCCTTGGTTTTTGTGCATATGTAGACACAAAAATAAAGTATCAAAGATTCAGATGATACAATCTTAAGTGTATCAAATTAGTGTTCAAATTTAATATTTCAATAAAATATGAAATTTGTCCACTAGATGGCAGCTCTTTGCCAAACATATTTGACTAAAATATTAAATATTCTGTATGGTTGATACATTTAAGAATGCGTCATTTGAATCTTATGTATGGTATCATATCCTCAGAAACCTGCAGAAAATAAAAATTACTTGACATAGGTGCACAAAAGTAGTGGATACAGTAGTTTTTTTGGGGGGGGATGCCAAGACGAAAAAGCTTATTCAACCTAAAGAGAATGAGTAATAAAGCAAAATATTATCTTAAAGCAGTATTTTCTCTTTTTCTTTTAATGATGTCCTCTAAAAAAACCAAATTTTACCTCTACCACACCCATCTTGATTACCTATATCCTATTTAGAGCATTTTTTTTAACCCTAGATGCACCGGGATACACCAAAAACCTCCCAGCATTTTAAGCCAATAGCATGATCATTATTCACACGCGTATTTCCATGAAAACATGCCACATGTTTTCTTGGGAGTACAATTTAACTGTCAACATGCTGCCCCACTGAAATGTCAATTATTTTGGGGGGAACTGTAGTTAAGTGCCTTAAGCTTTTAAAAATGTCATATAATTTTGTGTTTAAAAACAGTACTATTTAATGATTTTTCTAAGAATATTCAACAACCATCCATGAGCAAGCATAGATTGGTGTGTTGCAATAAGTGTTTGAGCTTGAACATTTTCCCAAATTATTTTATACCTTTTAATCCATCTTTGAATAAAAAGGTTAATTTAAAAACCCATTTTTTTAAGTCTCATATTTATTTGAAATGCAGTTATCATTAAATTTAGGAGTAAATTGCCATTTTAGAATTTTGCTAAAGCTCATGCTAAATAGGGATGGCGATACGGAAATCCTGATTCAGTAATACAGAGGATACAGCATCATTAGACATCTACCAGATCCGATATCCATTTACCGGATCTGGAAAGTACTAAAAAAGGAAAAGTCTATAAATGAAAATGAAGGAGTTCGAGGGCAATACTTTTTCATGATTATATTCATGACTATTCCTTGACAATAAAACCAATATGTGTCAAAGATGAAAGTGCTTTTTCAGCCGCTGGCTATATTTGTAACTCTAAAAAGTTGATTGGCAGATGACATGATTAACACTGGTTGTTTCCTGCGATCCTTTTCTAAAACACAAACTTGATTTTTTATAATCAATCTATCCAAAATTATTATTAAAAGAAAGTGTATTGAAAAATACTTGATACTGCTATAAGTGGGCCATTTGTTAAACAGATCTATGATAACTCTCACATTATAATAAGACTGCATAGCGTGATGAAATTGCATAATTATTGGGAACTACTTGATTAAGTGAGATTTAGGTAACATAAACTTACATAATGTAATCAAAGTTAACAAGATAATTTTCATGGGTGTTATTTGTGAACTCTATTAAAACTGAAACAATTATACTAAATATTATATTTATATATATATTTATAATTGAATGTACATAGATTATTATATAGTATATTATAATGCAAATACTATTTTATGGATATCCATTGTTTTGCTTTGATTACAAATAAATTTTTGCAATTATATCTGATAATATGACTATTATTATAAATAATATAATATATAATAATCTAATCTAGTCTTATATTTTACAAACTTCATGATACACTCCCCTAAACATCTTTCATACAGTTCATTTTGGAATGAAAGAGAAATCATTTTGATGTGATCCATCTGACTGACCCGATGGATCCGGATTGGGCCCGATCTGACTGGATTGAAATGGATACCGGATTGCAATCTCTAGTGCTCAAGGATGTGCTACATGCACATCTTTTTTTTCTGCAAAAATGCTACAGATGTCTGCTTGACGAGATTTTGTTTTAAAGCAAACAATGACATCCATGTCTCGCTACGATTCACCTTGACAATGCGACAGCTTTATCACGGTCACATTGTCGAGGTAAAAATGACACGTTCTGTAACATTTCACTGATTTTTTCTAGATGGATAAGAGTCCCCTGACTGTTCTCTGATCTGTAGCCACCCTATAGACACACACAGAACATAAACAAAGATAAAAAAAGAACATTTATGTATATTTCAAAAGGTCCTTTCTTTATCAGCAGTGAGGTTTAGCCGATTCACATCTATAGGGTTTCTGCAGATTTCACAGCTTTTGATTCCCTGACATCTATCATGCTCTTCCCTGACTTTTTATCTAGCATGCTTTCCTTAATTTTGCGTTTCTATTTTTAATATTACATCCTTTAATTAATAACTTTTTATATATTTTCCCCCTTTTTTACAAATAATAATAATATTAAAATCAATATGCACAAAAATATTATTAGAAATCACTGGATTCTAACAAAAACCCTGTTTGATAATCATTTAGGATAAAATTAAGAATATTTCAACTGAACAAGACATGTTAATAAAGGACACATTTTAAAATTATTGATAAGGTTCAATAAGAAAATGAAAATAAATAAATTCTACAATTAGGTTCAAACGGGAAGTATTTTCTCGATTTTGCCGCAAAATTCAAATAGTCTTGCATTTCCCTGACCTTTCTTCAATTTCTTCAAATTTCCCTGACTTTTTCCCAAATCACTGACTTTCCAGGTCTGTAGAAACCCTGTTATAGCGCAGGAAAGTAAAAACTGAATTACATTCAAGTTGAATACCTAGCAGTTAACAGAGAAAGGATTTTTCTAAACATAAAATAGAGTTTTTAGTGAAGGGTCTGATCCATTTTAGTTCACTTCTATCACCCGGCTTTTTAACATAGACTGCTCCTCCATCCGTCCAACCGACACAATCAGCTGAAGCTTTTAAACTTTGCGTCCGTAATACATTCCTTTTTCACCAGTGCCGTTCGAATCCTCCGATAGGTTGCTTTGGGAACCGTGAGAGTCCCAACCGTTTGGGATGACGTACGTTGAGCGTCATTTTTCCTCACTTCATCCGGTATGTTGTGCACGCTGAGTGAGGCTAGGATGGTGTCCATTTCTTGCTTCAGGCACAGCGCCACACTCTTTTTAAGCTCGGATGATTCACTTTTCAGTGTCGCACAAGGAGAGAGGATGACGTCGTCAGGAAGGAGATTATACAAATGTTTGACCAAGAGATAAACTTCTTTTTCATTTCTAAAACAGACAAAAAAAAAAATCATTAAAGTCACAAGGAATACAAATGATCATCCATATCTGTACAACAACACAGTGGTGTCCTATCCAAGGGGGAATGCCATCCCCCTACTTTTTACCCATAGGAGCCCCTGCATTCCCCCCATTTTTTATTTCCTGGAAGGATACTCTTCCTGCACTCATCTCCCCTCGTAACCCTCTATAATTGTCTATCGAGGATTGCAGATCGTTAAAATTTGCAACATTGACCAAGCCACAAAGCCATTGCTCCAAACTCGCATATATTAACAGGGTTTCTACAGATTTCACAGCTTTTGCTTCCCTGACATCTATCACGCTCTTCCCTGATTTTATTGAGCGTGCTTTCCCGAATTTTGCATTTCTATACATTTTTAGAAAGTGAACATATCAACCTTTCAAGTATATTAGGTAAGTTGGGGTGTATAGGCTGATTATTTCTGACTGGCTGATGACTCCAACTTACCTAATATACTTGAAAGGTTGATATGTTCACTTTCTAAAAATGTATATAACTTCCGCGGCGTAATGGAGTTGTCGCGAATTAATTGTTTCATCTGTTCCATCTGTGGTTTGCAGAGGAAGATGATAAATGCCAACGGTTCAAAAGCGAGAAATTTCATCTGGGAATCGTCCCAGAGTAGCTCAGTGCTAGAGCACCCGCACGTTAAGCGGTAGTCCTGGGTTCGAGCCCCAGCTCTGGAATTTTTCGCATAGTTGGTAAAATAATCAGCCTATACACTCCAACTTACCTAATATAATTTGCATTTCTATTTTTAACATTACACCCTTTAATTAATATTTTTTAAATATATTTTGCCCCTTTTTTTTTTACAAATAATATATACAAAAATCTTATTGGACATCACTGGATTCTAACAAAAACCCTGTTTGATAATCATTTAGGGTAAAATGAAGCCTATTTCAACTGCACAAGATAGGCTCATAAAGGACACATTTTAAAATTATTTATACAGTTGAATGAGGAAATGAAAATAAAAACAATTTCTATACTTAGGTTCAAACAGCCAATATTTCCTTGATTTTACCACGAAATAAAATTTTTCTTGCATTTCCCTGACTTTTTTCCCAAATCCTTGAGTTTCCAGGACTGTAGAAACCCTGATTAAGGAATAATGTACTGCTTAAAAACGACATTTACCTAACGAAAGCTTCTACTTCGGCAGCATTCCCTCCTGACTTCAGGAAGACGAGATGCACTCCGCAGAGGGGAGACGTGCTGTTGAACACGACACACTTTCTGGAGGCACCCACTAACACGTTGAAGCATTCAGGATTGTCTTTTGTCAGGCATTCCTCTACTCTATCAACATCCGAGTGCAAGGAAGTTATGCTGAGAGTCACTCTTTGCTGCAGAACTCGAGTGAACAGCATATCGTCTGAAAAGAGAATTGGGTTCATGAACCTATTTTTCATTTATTTTAAAGCAGGAAGTCAACACTTGAAAATCATACAGTTATTTTTCCTTTTGCCCTCTTAGAAGAGGATAAAAGCTTTCTCATAAGTTCTACCTGACAAAATTGCTAATTAGTAAAATAGACTAATTTATAAAGATATAGTTGAATTATACGATGCTAATGAAACAACTGGCATGGTTTGCGGCAGTTGTTTATGAAGCGAGTGTCATATTTTGTGGCATCCATATAAATTATTCATACACAGAATTATGTCAACACATGGAAAAAAGCTTTATAAATATTTTTTAACGGAGCACAACTCTGCTCCAGAGAAAGTATGGTTTTTTTTTCTACTAAAAGCACTATGCTTGGTGCATTTTTTATTTTGGAGATGCCCAAATACAACACCAAATTATGTCATAAAGATAATTTAATGTATTTACAAATGAAACAACTCAGTTTTAATTTATTAATAAACCAGTTCAAGCTCATTCTATAATTATTTACACTCTTTCTTTTTTTTTTTAGAAGGATACCTTGAAGTAATGTAGGTGTCTGCTCATCTTCCACATTTTAAAATCTATTCCATAAAAATACAGTCTGATTTTCTGACTGATTCTAAATGCATTTCAAACTAAGCTAAGTGTGTGAATTTAATTATGACATTCCATGAAGTCTTGTTATCTCCCTGACAAAGAAAATAATTGTTCTCATATCGTTGTATGATTATATTGCATTCATTTTCTCTCTTTGTAGTGTTTTTAGAAAATGTGTCAAATGGTGTGAAAACAATTGCAGTGCTTGCAAGGGAAAAGTACTGAAAGTACTTTTCTAAGGTTCAAAATTACATTAGTGTTAATTGCACCCATTCCTCACAAAATGTTAAATATGTAGACCAGTAACATACTAAACAGACTTCTTTTAGGAAAGAGGGGCGATATAGACATTGTATTAAGAATTTAAAATGATTCCCCCCTTATGCATGATAAGGACAAACACGAATGTATATAATTTTCTAAGTTGATAATTATTGTTTCTGATGATGTAATTAAAATTTATTCATTTTATTTAAAAATTCTTACACAATATTTCATAAATGATATGTCATTTAAAAATCATATCCAATCAAATCTGAATTTTGAAAGATAGTTATTGATTCATTTGATATGTGCAGTAGCAGGGGACAATGTATTTTTATTCTCATCCTCTTGCTTTGCCCCCCCCCCCTACCCCCCACCCAACCAAAAAAAATCTGATGTGTCCAACACATGACTTCCTTGCACGTCCATTAGATCAAAAATATTTTCGACGCACTTCCTCTAAATTTATTTGTTTGAAAGAGATAAAATATCAATAATAGTAAGGTTTACCGATTTCTAGCCAAATATTTCGATATCGCCAAGCTGAGTTCAATTTGAAAGATTTCCTTCTGACACTTTATTTGGCAATATTTCACCAAAAGCTGACAAACTTGAGATAGTCAGCGAGATTTTGGGGATAGCCAAAGTAGTCATTGACCCCAGACTTTCAATGAATTGAATGCATCTATACACCTCAATGTATTTAAAGTCATTTGGCTCACCCTGTAAATAAATTCTCAGTCGATTGCTGTCAAAAAAGATATTGAAAACAGTTAGATATTACAATAGTTCTAAATACAAAGTTAAAAAATCTATTGGTTAAAGTTTTAGAGTTATACAAAATAGGAAATAATTTTTGGCGCCAAATTTGGCGATATTTCGGCGAAACTCGTCAATGTCGACGACATTTGGCGAGATTTTAAGCATAAACCAAACAATGCAGATTATCGCCAAATTTGGCGATATTTCGCCAAAACTCGCCAAGAACGATGACAAATGGCGATACTTTGGGCATGGACCAAATGACTGACTATCGCCAAATTTGGCGATATTTCGCCAAAACTCGCCAAGGTCGAGGACAGACGGCGAGATTTTGGGTATGTACCAAACAATGACTGTCTACAGTTGTATTATAATGAAGATGTCCATAGACATTAAGGTACTGAAATTCTTTTCGGTGGTCCTGTAAATAAACTCTCCAGTAGATTGGAACCAAAAATCGAGATGCACAACTAGATGTTACAACATTCTTATATATGAAATTTCATAATAGTTTTTGAGATTTGAGAGTTAAATATGCACACACGTACACCAAAAGTCGCCAAGCTTGGCGACTTTTGGCATAGTTCTTGAGGGAGGCACGTGACCGTGGTCGGACCATTACCTAACTTATGTGGTAGGACGGTATTATGCTTGAAATGGATGAATGCCCCTAAAATTGCTATTGACCGTAATGTATTGGAAATCTTTTGAGTGTTCCTGTAGCAGAACTATAAATGATAAAGACAGTTTTTTTAATGGAGAAATTCATTTTCTAACTCTTTACAGCATATATCACTTCTGAGTCGTTTGAAATAGCCCAATACCTCTAAAAAACGCTTTGATGAATTTCGGCCCATAGAGCGTAATGTATTTCGAATCTTTTGGGCGGTCCTGTAGATAAACTATTCAGTCGAATGGAACCGAAAAAGGGGAGTGCAGTGTGCACAACTAGATGTTACAACTATCCAAAATATGAAGTTTCGACATTCTACGCCTAATAGCTTTTGAGTTAGGCGAGTTTAATGAATTTCGGCCCATAGAGCGTAATGTATTTCGAATCTTTTGGGCGGTCCTGTACATAAACTATCCATTCGATTGCCACCAAAAGGGGAGGTGCACAACTAGATCATAGAACAATCCTAAATATCAAATCTCAACATTCTACGACCAATAGTTTTTGAGATATGCGAGTTACATACATACGTACGTACGTACGTATGTACATACGTGCCTACGTACAGACGGCATGGAAAAACTGGCCACAGTAGACTCGCCACTGGTCAAAATGAGTTGCAGATGCGTTAATATGATCGTGCATGCTAGCCTACGATGAGATGCATCGAAAAAAGCTTTTAAATTAAATTTAGAGGTAGTCAAAATCGGTTTTTATGTCGAAATTTGGCCCCCAAAATTTTTCGGGATCACATTACTTCCTTATACTACGTACAAGGAAGTAAAAATTCAGACAGTTATTCACATTTACTTTCAAATAAAAATAAAATTACCTGAACTGTCTTTTTTTAATAAAACGTGAGTCTGCCCTACTCTTGTCTTAATGCATATTTGGTTCTGACTGAGAACATTATTGCCATTTGCTGCAAACACATCGTTATCAAATTCTGATGGGGTCCCATTGCACCAGCTCAAAATGAAAAATATATCCTCGCTGATAGGAACAACAGAACAGTCAAGACTCAGGACTATGGAAAATTTTGCTTTTGAATCAATCTGCTTGCCATATTCTCCAGAGAAAAAAGAATCTGCTGAACTGTTGACAAACAGTTTTTGAATACACACAACTTGCTGGCCCTTCCACAAAACTTTGAGGTTTGGATTGCATATACTTCTGTAAATAAAAAATGAAAACAACATGAGAGAAAACTTACTTATTTTCTCAATTCATAATAAGAAAATAAATAAATAAAAGTTTTACAAACTGAAAATGACACATCAAGAGCACTCTTATTTTCAACTCATCCAAAAGCCTCTCCAATTTATGCGATTTCTATTGGGGGGGGGGGGGGCTCAAGCAAGTTGTAAAATTTCTTTGTAACTTTATAATGGATCATTTCAAGCTTTTTGAAGTTCTAAAGCGTAACATTTTTATACCTATATTTTTCTCCAGTCATATAATGCGCCAGACATGCATTCGAAGTACCAGTCTTTCAGATGTGATGTATATACATATTAATCTGAATTAGCACTATCTCGCTGAGTTACAATGTTAATAAATGACAACTCAGAATGTTCTGAAAGCAGCCATGGAAATTGTAAAACAGCCTTTAAAATACACATCCAATAAGCTATTGATAGTTAGAAATAAATTGATCCCATTAGGATATTTCATAACACAAACTTGAATAATATTACCTTTCTTAACTATCGATACAATGAAAAATCTCATTATTACAAAAGAGTTGAAAGTCCCCATCCAAAAATCAAGTAAAACAATGCTAAATGATATCCATATAACAAAATGATTTTTTTAAAATCCCAATACAACGAGTATTTGCGTGGGCAAAAATGTCCTTTCATGGTTCATTCGAGTGATAACAAGCATGCAGTTAGGAGACATTTAGTTCATCACAAAACAATGTGCTGAACTCTCCACCTTCTTTGCAAGCATTCACAAAATTATTGACTCTTATCAGTGGGGGATACAGAAATTTTTTGGGGGACTCATTTTTGAAAAAAGCTCATTGGGCTTAAACAAAATGTACAAGAAAGCAAATTGTAACTCTATAGAAATATACAATTTTTTGAGTGCGGATAATTTATAAAATATCTCAACAAAACAAAGTGCACAGTGAAGGAAAATGTTACCCTTTAGCAATGTCCTTTTTCCTTTTCCTTTCTTTCTTTTTTTTTGGGGGGGGGGGGTGTCTCCTGGACCTGCCATTGCTCTCATGTACAACAGCAAACTTTGTCCAGTCTAAACGCTTAATGTTTCCCAAAGAGCTAAGTATTTTTTTTTCCAGGTTTGAGAAAATTATTTTTCTGGCTGATTTCACTGGATTGCAGTCAATCTAATTTTATTGAGGTTTGCTGTAATGAGAACTCACTCTATATTATGAATTACCCAATATTTATACTAATTTGTGTTAACCTGTCACATAAACTAGGAAATAAGTAGAACTGGATCCACCCAGCCATTTGATTAATGAGGATTCCAGGATAGTTGGATTCTGAAATTGCAACTCAGCTAGACCTTTTTCCTAGACAAACATACAGTATTAACAAGACTGTCAACCTGTAACAAACAATTAGAGGAGTACCTGTATTCATTTTGGACAGCATTTTGCTTTTTGTTGAAGCTGTTCAATAGGAGTAAAGATCACTTAAACAGTTATAACTGCTCACTCGTGGTGGCTCATGACCCATTTCAGTGTGTAAGGTATGAAATTTTATTTTCAAAGCTTGAAAGGGTAAGGCACATGCCCAGCATTTGTAAACAATATAAAAATTTTTGAATGACAAGCTACGAGAAGTACATTCATTCCTTCTTTCCTTGATTGCATTACCAAAATTAATTTACATACAGTGGCATCAGCTGAAGTGACCATCTTGGTAAAGAGACCCACTGCCTAGGGTGAACATTTTGGTACAACTTCAATTTACAAACACCACACTTTACAGCCTTTGCAAGGTGACCACTTTTATTCTTAAATTTTGAAAATCCTAAGTTTTGTTCTTTTTCGAGGGTGGTGACATTAGACAGGTTCCCCTGTGAAAAATGAATAAATTTACTAAAAAAATTGGGGTTGGGACAAAATTTTTCAGTAACTTTTTTGTTGAAGTCCAGACTTTTTAGAATAACATCCATGTGAGCAGAGAGAATAGCAAGAGAACTTTGCAAAAATCTTTGGCTGATAGTGTCTAAAGTGTTTTTATTGACCAAGAGTAAAGAAGTTTGCAATTAATTGTCAACAGACTTCAATGTCATTAAATATATTTACAATTCGGCAAATACATTAATCCATAACAATTCCTACTCAAAAAATATTTTCATTATTTTTGACAAACCTAAAACCTTAAAAAATAGAAAAGAAATTCTGGTACTTACAATTCTCGGTGGTTATTCCCTCCAAATTATTTTTTTGTCAAATGTGCTGGACAACTACTGCCAATCGTATTCCAAACAATCAATAATTTCATGTATCTGGCATTTATCCTGGCAAAAAATTGCTCGTCGTGAGATTGCCACACTAATACATAAGTATTGAAATTTCTTGTTTTAAACGAAGTTAACAAAAAAAAAAGGGGGGGGGGTTAACCTGTAGGTTTTCCATGCAATGAGCACTATACCTTTTCTACCATGCCTAAATGTACGTCTAGAATTATTTTACAAATAATCAAACATTAATAATAACTAGTCCATTTTACATATAATTAACATATTTAATTTTTATTTTGACGGATTAAAAATTTCTTAAAACTTAAAGAATTACTGATTTAAAACATTTTCCTTTTTTTAGACTAAAATTGGATGCAGTTTCTAAAACTCAAAAGAAAAAAAACTGAGACAGGAAATGCAGAGCAAATTAACTTTTTTTGCAGAGTAACTTTGCACAATGCAGAATAGTTGGCAGCTCTGTATTAATGATAACTAACTAAATAAATACTATTGTTTAAAGAAAAAAATAACTTTAGCTACTAAAAAAGACTGGTGTTAAAGACAACTAAAAAAATTTTATACATAAGTGTCAAGGGGTACGAAAGGTCCTCTTATGCAAATTATAGTTTAAAACATCATTGGTTCAATTCCAGATTTTTTACCATTTTTCACTAAAGTCTCTAATATTTTCAGAAACTGCCGATTTCCTTAAATTTCAATGTTCATTTTACAAATGCAGAATTTAAATAACAACACAAACGCGATATCTGAACTAACCTTTCACCATCATTTATGAAACATAAGCTGACAATCCCGTGATTATTCATGACTCTTTGTTTTTCACTGAGAAGTTTTACGCATGGCTTGGATTCAAAAGGAATATTCTCTACTTTATTTTCGTCCCTGAGCAGAATTAAATCAACCAAGGATTCTTGAAAAGTCTGCAAGAAGAAAAAAAAAAATCTGATATGGACACCACGCAACTTCCTTATACATCTATTAATTTACATGAATTATTGATGCTTAACATCTATTAATTTACATGAATTATTGTTGCATTTCATTCAAATTTATTTCATTTGAAATTGCGATACGATAATTCAATAATATTAAAGTCTTTTCAAACAGAGACTCCTCGTTATATCACTCCTTGATACAACATGCATTTGGATATATCAAACTTTTTCTATGTCTCCCAATATTTTTCAAGCAGAAAATGAAAAGTGTGAATACACAAGTGTATTTGTAAATAAAATGAATAAGAGATGAAATTTCTTTACTGTTTAAGTTACTTTTGTTTACATTTCCGGTATTTAACATAGTTAATTTTAATTTTTTTATGTATATAATGTTAATAAAAGTCAACTTTTTCCCCATATCTTTCCACCCCCAGAAATATCGCATATTTCTCTTGTCTCCTGACAAGCGTGATATAACGAGAGACTGCTGTACCACCAAGCTGGGTTCAGTTTTAGAAACTTATTTTTGACACCAAATTTGGAAATATTTCACTCAAATATAAGATGGTGAGATTTTAAGCATAGCCAACAATGACTGGCCATAGACCTTAATGTATTGAAAGTATTTTGGTTGACCCAGTCAATACATTTTTCACGTACTTCATTCAAAGTTATTTTATTTGAAACTGAAATATGAAACTTCAAAAGTATTCAGGTTTGAAAATTTCTCAGCAAAATATAAGCGCTATCACCATGCTGTATTCAGTTTTAAAAACTTATTTTGGTACCCAATTTGGCAACATTTTGCCAAAACTCACCCGATTGGGTGACAGCTGGAGAGATTTCGGGCATGGCCAAAATAATGACTGTGTACAGACTTCCGTGACTATAATGTACTGCAGCTGTCCATGGACTTTAATGTATTGAAAGTCTTTCAATGAACTTGTATATAAACTCAAACAACTGTAATCCACTCAATAAAAACATTTCAAAAAGGGAGATGCTCATCTAGATGTTAAGACAGTCCTAAATATAAAATTTCAGCATTCTACGTCTAGTAATTTTTGAACTATGCAAGTTACATACAAACAAGGAAAAAACTAGTGAAAATGGACTCGCAGTTCTTTGAAATAGATTGTGTATGCATACATACGTACATACATACATGTAATAATAAAATAAACTTTTCTAATTTAACCTAATTTAATTTAATGTTATTTGAAAAAGCCTTCTTTAATCTCAGTTCCTCTTACTGTAAAGTTTGTTTCTCGGCCATACAAGTATTACGCTCGGAGACGATTTTTGAAGTTCCATAAGGAGTAAAATTGTTGATTGAGCAGTATTTGCAGTTTTCTGCGGTTTCATTGCTGCGTGCTTTTGGAACTCCTATGTAAGCAAATATTTCTCCGGGCTTGATTGACAATCGAGTTAACTCATTACGTTTGAGAGTAACACCTTCTTGATCGTGCTGCGCCCTGCCAGCAGGTGTAGTAACTAGGGGAGCATTTAAGCAAGAGCACAGAAATTTCAGGAGCTTAGAGCCTTAGCTTTTAGACTGCAATGTAAGAAGATAGCCACAGAACTAATAAGGTCGCCAGCCTGACTCCTGCCCTCTGTCCGAACTTTGAAATAAACTATTCAACCTAGAAGCCTGGTGTGGTGTAGATCATTTCAACAAGGGATAGTGTAAGGCCATTCCTTATATACATACAAGTGTGTGTTGAAACGTCCTATAAAACTAATGAAAGTCAATTTAGAGATGATCAAAATGGATTTTTCCATCAAAATCTGAATACAGAAATGTACTAGTTTCTTTTACTTTGTACAAGGTATAGAAAAGAATTAATCTAAAGAATGTAGTAGCTAATTTAGGGATTTTGAAACTGTAGAGGAATAGTCACTAACATTGCAAATTAACCACCACAAAAAAGGAATTCACATCCCCAACAAACCAAATAAAAATATTTTCAATAGAATCAGAACAGATAAAGACAAAATGAACCATGAAGAAGCAGGAGGCATTTATAAAATCAATTTATATGAAGAATCTAATAGCTCCGGATGTTGCATAGGTGTTATAAAAATAAACAATAAAGGTAAAAAGAAAGAACATTTTAATGTTTGGAAACATAGTACAGCCTTATCAAGACTTGCCAAATCCACTTCCTTCACCACCAACTTCAATAATATCAAGAAATCTACACACCAAAAGGCAACTTTTCCGTGCTTTTACAAATTAAAAATCTAAAGTTGATTTTTTTGTTCCACCCTAATGCGCACATCGGCAAAAGTTGGTAGGCACAGCTCAAGCAAATTAAAGGAGATACAGTGAAACATCTGAAGATGGTCATGTACGTGACTGAAAGTACTAATTTTGTAGATCAAGGTATTCTTTTATGAGTTAAATAATGTTTTAGAACTTTTAATCGAGTTCATTTTCACATTTTAAATTTTAAATGTTAGAATATAAACTGAAGGAATACTAAATCATAAAATTAGTTTAAATATTTAGAGGAAATTTAATGCTCACAACTTTTAAATTTAAATTCTCTTAACTTTTAAATCTCTCAACAAACACCGTACTTTTACATAACTTGTAAATTTTACATTTTGTCATATTTAAATGGTGACTGGAATTGAATTTATTAGTGGAAATATAAGAAAATTTAAAAGGTTAAATAATTTCTGATATGTAAGTATTTCATTAAAATATAGTTTAAAATCGGATTAAAGAGAAAGTGGAAAAATCTTGCTTTAAATTCATACACAATTAAAAGTTAACATTCAACTGAAATAAAATACATAATTAGTTGAAGAAAAAACTTATTTAAGAACTTTATTACTAAAACAATTTTAAGCTTATCCTTAAAAAAAGTAATAACTAGTTGAAATAATATTTTGCACGTAAAAATGAATGACAAAAGTTCATTCTTTCTATTATTGTTCCTCGGTTATTCTTAAATTAACAAATGTTGCAATTCTTCATCTACCTTTTGGTATGTATTACAGGATTTTCTTCCATAGTTCTGAAAATAAAATGGCTACTGCACTGATTTGATAACATAAAATTTCATAGGATTATCATGATGTTTGTATAAAAGAAAAAAGAAAATTGAACTTCTATTTTAACAAAGAGCATGAAGAAAAAAAAATTTGGGGAGTCCCCAAAAGGTAAAATTTCTGACAAAAAAAAAAAAAAAAAAAAAAAAAAAAAAAAAGGCTCCAATTACAAAATTCTAGATTTTCGGGGAAGGCCTAGGAATCCATATTCCCAAAAGGTGCAAACTGCATCTTCAGAAGCTAGATTGTCCATGGGCACCCATAGAAATTTTTTTAAGGGGGGGGGGGCAAATTTGGCACTTGTAACAATTTGAGTTCCAATTTCGCTTTGTAATGCATGTTTGTTTACATCATAACACAATAGGCTAAATCTGCAGCACTTGCCAGCAAAGGGCACTTGCCCCCCCTTATGAGGGCTCATGAGATTGTCCAAGAAGCTCACAAAAATATTTACAGAACCATTACATACAGTGAAATTACACAAGAGTTTTTTTCATAGAATATACACA
Source organism: Cheiracanthium punctorium (assembly GCA_038373885.1). NCBI lineage: Eukaryota > Metazoa > Arthropoda > Arachnida > Araneae > Cheiracanthiidae > Cheiracanthium > Cheiracanthium punctorium. The sequence continues at coordinate 990,179 of JAWZYV010011044.1, forward strand.
AGAGTTTTTTCATAAAATACAAACAAAAGTTTCAATTCCATGATATTTTCTACTTTTATCGTTCAAAAGAAATAATCATAGACATAAAGCAACATTATTGACACACTAAGATTAACTTAATAGTCCAGTAAATGTATAGTATGAACCTAAATTTTGAACTTTATAAAATTTTAGGTTTCTTTCAATTTACATACCAAGTAACTCTGTAACATTTCAATGTACAGTAAAAGTTCTGTAACAAATCTTGTATAGAATTTAATTACCCACAAAATCCATTTATATTTGTTAAAGGTAAGCAGTCAGCAGTCTGGCAAATTACATAAACACTACAAATAAATTTTAAACTTACATTTACACAGAATATTTACAAAAAAAAAAAAAAAAGTATTGATTCTTGATATTTGCCTCGCAGGATGTCGTGGCCATAACATGTATATGTTTTTAATGACCATTGCAAACATAGATGTAAATTTATAAAAAATGAAAAAGTGGCATTTTTCGTGTTTTGTTAAATTGTTTTCAGTGTTTTACTAATAACCTTAAAACTGTGGTTTCAAGTGAAAACTTCGCAGTTAAATAGTAAAAAATTCTGCATTGAAGGAGTACTTAAAAATTCATTTTGATCCAGTAGCATGGTCGAAATGGATGGTCAGAAAATGGAATATTTTTTTTTTCCTTGTTATCCAAGAAAATCCGACAGAGGAGCTCTTAAGTGCCAGTAACTTCAACTGATACAGTGAAAAGAGCTGATCTGAAAATGAAATCTCATAAAGCTGCACAGCATTGACTAGCGCATTCAATGAGTATTTTGGGTAACGGAGTAAGCAGAAATGTGAAAATTTCCACAAATCCAGTGCCCCACTTGAGTGAATCCAGACAGGGATTATTCACTTAAATTAAAGCAGTGGTTTGTTTTGCATCTTCTGTTCACAAAATGAAGGATGCAACGGATAGCCGGTAAACATACTGCATCTGTCCAATAGGTCGGATAATTAGCAGTAACATCTGGCCTAAACTATATACTTAGAACTAGCATTAATAAACATAATAAATGAATAAATTCTAAAAACTACAATAATAAGAAATGAGAAAAAACAAAGTTTTGTGAAAATATTCAGTTTTCAGTACTTCTTAGAATGTACTTTTTATCATGTATAGAAAATAGGAGGAGGGGGGGGGGATCAAGTACTTCTATTCTTTTTTAATACTGGAAGAAATTACTGTACAAAGACACTGTTTTTCAATGTTTGTATGAATTTGGTTGCCTATTTTTCCACCATAAATTAACCCTGCTTATGAGGATAGTGTACTAGCTGTAGTACTGCTGGCTGGTGAGAAAATGTTTTTCCCCCCCTAGTTTTGATAAAGTAAGGAAATGTGTTACATCCATTTTCTAACAGTTGAATGGAGATGTCTTAATTCAACTTTCAAGTACTGATTTTGTAGGACATTTATCTAACTCTTGAAGGAAAATAACTGATTGTTATTTGTATCAGTTTTAATTGCAGCAAAGCTGGTACTCATTTCATGGAAACAATTCCATAAGGATTTCTGACTTTTTAATTAAATGATTTGGAACTAATGAGAAAATTTAAAGTAATAACTGAATGATCTAAGAAAACGAGTGAAAATAAAACAGAAAAAGAAGAAAACGTACTGCTGCCGGATAAACATATCTGGTTGAAAAATTGGCTTGATATTCGGTATTCGGCTAAATTGATATCCGTTGCATCACTACACAAAATGTGGAACTTTAATAATGGTAAAAAAAAAAAAAAGTCACAAGTGAAAATCTGAAAAATGTCTGACATTTTCTAGTTTGATTGTTTTTTCCCCTCACTAAATATAATTTTATTGCGTGAGGTTGAAAACTTGGTTTTAGATTACCCAAAGCATACTGGACAACATTTAAAAACTAAAACCTTATACACCATTTACAGCAAGATGAGATTTCCCTAAATATTTGACTAAAACAGATGAAAAACAAAATACAAAGGGTTTTTATCGACTTACAATAATCCCTTTTATTCAATAAGGAAAGGGGAGGGTATTTTCTTACATTCGTTTGCTTCAGGCTTTCTGTGTTCACTCTCATTTCATTAAGTTTATTTAAGGCATCCACAGTGGCAGTAGACTTTCGAGATATCTCCTGTTCTACATTTCTGACGGCTGATTTCACAAGCTAAATAAAAGACAAAATCTCACATTCATAATTCTGAAATTACAATTGCATTGATACACTTTAAGAAGTGGTGTCATCACATGTCATGTGACTATTTCTGAGTTTATTGAAACCTTCCTTTTACAACTTCGTAATCAATGTAAATGCAAAAATGAAAATCCCAAAAGAGCTTTGGACCAGCTACATAGACCCATCAGACAATTTGACTCTGTCAGTCTTATTTTAAATGTGCAAAATCTAGGTGCAATATCCTGTTGTGAGATCTGTGCTCGTTTATCCTACTAATATTATAAATGTCAATGTTTGTATGTATGTTTATTACTTTTTCCCACTAAAACGGTTTGACGGGTTAAGATGAAGTTTGGAATAATGACAGTTAAAGTCCTGGATTAACATATAGGCTACTTTTTACGCACGCACACACACACACACACACACACACAAAAAAAACATTTCCCATAATATACAAAAAAACTATCTTTTATCCAAAAAATAAAGAGAATACAATTCAGTTTTTATTTTACAGGGCAGTGGACAGATGGCGCAAACTTAAAGAATACACAGTTTTTAATAAATAAATTCGTTTTATCGTCTGCTATCCCTGGATAAAGAATACACCTGAATAAGTTTTTCCTTCTGACGTGGATTTATAAGCGACCTTCGGGCCAAGCACACAAATCCAAAATACATGTTACACAAGCAAACAAATTAAAAATAAGTTTTGGAAACTTTTATTCAGTTCGAATTGTGCATTTTTCTGCGCATCTTTTTCGCATTCTATTTCCATTGTATTACATCCAGAAAAAGGATGTTAGAAATATCCATTTTAATTTTGTCTAATCACACTCATGAATAATGATGCACTTTCCAACTTAATGGAATAAGGAAAGAAAATAGGCAAGAGGCATGGTTTATGATGCACTTTTAATATATAGCACTTTGATGCGTATTTAAAATCTGAAAATGTTTCAGATTTTCTTACTTTTTTCCCCTTTCCTAGAAGCTCTTCAAAATTAATATAGGACGAAAATAATTTGTACCTTTTTGTAGGTTTTTATCACTAAACCATCTAAGTTTTGTAACCAGGGGCAGCCCGATACGGTCAGCAAGGTAAGCATTGCATCGGAGCTCCGGCTTCGAAGGGGCATCATTTCGCAACTCAAAAACTAAGTAGAGCATAAAAGGGGGATCTTTTTTTTACGTTAGCAGGGGGTACCACATGATTTACAAAGTTGTAGAACATCATCGATTTAGTACACCTTGTGGAGAATAATGCAAAGAAAAGAACGGTTAAAACGCACATTTGTTCTTTCATGATTTCTTACACTATGACACCAAGTCGGTATGAACGGTAGAAGAAATGATTGTGTTTCGGGCAAGACACGACACTAAGATGCTCACAAAACATTTCCAAAGCAGTACCTCGTCAAGGAATTCGGGAACTAAATAATTGGGTATGACAGTTTCGAAGAGTAACCTTAATGTTCACCTGATTTGGCTCCACTGGACTTTTTCTGTAGGGATACCTGAAACAGCAGGTGTATGCAACCCCTCCACAAGTATTTCAGGAACTTAAACGATGCGTTATGGGCACTTGTGCCAAAGTATCAAGCTCTATGCTCCAACCTGTGCAACATGACATTGAAATGAGGATCTGAATGTGCGCTGCATCTCTCTGTGCTCTACGACCCCCCCCACCCCACCCTCACCCCCTTTGACATGTTTGTAGATATACTTTCACACAAACTTTAAATTACTGCATTTATACTGAAATTGAAAAGATTATTATAAATTGCTAGAAACTAAAACATCACGTATGCACACAATTAAAAAAATATTCATTTTGGAATATTGCATAAGTGTGTGAGGGAGAGACAGAGGGTGGCAGTGGCATAAGAATTAGAGATGTAACGAATAGTGATTTGGCCGAATAGCCGAATACCGAATATTCAGCCAATAGCTCAGGCCAAATACCGAATATTCGGCGGCCAAATAGTACATTTTTAAAAATTTCATTTAACTGTAAATAAATATTGCTTTTCCTTTTGTAATTAATGCTAATAAGATTAATAAAATTTATTTATGTTATTTGTAGGTACTTAAAAACAAACAACAGTATATCATCTGTAAAACTAAACAATATTGGAAATATTATGATAAAATATCTTTTAGAAAGTTAAACACTAATAACAGCATAATTATATTTCGAGGTATTCATAATTTAATAAATAGGCTATGGTAAATGTTATTAATCTGGTAACTATACATAATCATATCATATTTAAGTTTTACAGACAATGAGCAAAACATTTAGCAGCTTTTCAAAATTATGTTTCTAATTAAGGATCTGGAAAAATTCCTTCTACCCCTACCCAATAAAGAAATTAAAAAATCAAGTCAAATAGTGTCAATAAGTAGAAAAGTCTGAATTTCTGTAATACTATTATAGCATTAGATTATGTTTCATTTACCTTAAAATTCAATGAATTAGGATATTTTATTATATGAGATTAAATCATTGAAGTATAAATAAGCAGTATTATTTGTAAATGCATTTAAAAAATATTTTTCTCTCTTTTTTCTGAAATTATTCAAACGAATATGTAGCAATATTCGGCCGAACACCTGTTCAGTATTCGGCCTACCGAATATTCAGCCAACTGAATATTCAGCAAAACAGCTGAATACCGAATAGTGGCCAAATAATCACTAATAAGAATAGGCACTAGGGAACCCTGACATTCAATTTAGTACTCGGCCCCTAACGGGTAGCGGCGGCTCAGGGAAAAATGGTAAAAAAGTGCTCACATTGTTCTTCCCTATTATTTTCTACTTCCTCACACTTTAACAAAAGAAATTGGAAGAAATAGAAATTCTTCATGCCTCACTCAACCCACAAGAGGCGAGATTAGGTTAACAGTTAAACTGCTGTTGTGAATAGGTCCGTAAGTGGATCATCAGAAACGCTCGAAAAATGAAGTCAGCTGAAGCTGGAATGTGAGTGCTGCATCGCTGCTTGTTGCTCTCTAGATAAATATATCATTTGAAGAATATGAATATAAATTTAAATAAGTGCACAGAATTGGCTAAAGCAATTGAAGACACAAGTCCACGTGGTACTTTTTACTTTTAGCAAGTTTGCTTAGTTTTAAATTTATCCTTTCTGCAGAGTTTAAAGTGTGATTACATTTTTTCAAATAGGATAATATTACGTATACCGGAAAAAAATGTCGTTGCTTTACATAAAATTCAAACAAATGAATTTTCATCAATTACTGAATTAACAAACAAGCTGTGCCTAAGCACAGGACTCATAATTTCAAAGCAAGAATTCTATAGATATATATATATATTTTTTTTCCCTCTCAGAGAAAAATGGCCACCCTCCCCCTTTTTTCACATCTACCCTCCTTGGAGTATTCTATTCGAAATGTTCTGAAAGTTTTTTAGGTATTTGTGAGCATTGTATTTTAAGGCAAGAATTTTATGGATATCTCTTTTTCTTCTTTGAGATCACACAGGATATCTGAAAAGAATGTTTTGGTTCCCTATCAACCATGAGTTACAAATTTTGGAAAATGCTCTGTTTTTTAGCGCCTATGTTATAAAACTCACGTACCTGGCAAATTTCGTATTATAAGCTTCTGTAGTTTTGGCTAGGCAAAATATTCACATACGAAAAAACGACAATACTTTCCAGTACAACTAATAAAAAGTCCTTTTCTTTAAAAGAGAAGTCTTAAATGTTCATAACAGGAAATGAGAAATTTCTTTAAATACCTGAACTTTTTTTTGTAGGCCAGTTAACGTCACTTTCAGGCATTCATCAGGTATTGCTGAGTGAGACATAACATTCTAAAATAATAATAATCATAATTATTATATTTATAATGAATCACTATAATGAATACGTGGTTTATTAATGAATAGGACTTGTTTTGTTTCTAATGATTTATCAATACAAACCTGATTTTCAAAATTATTTTCTTATATTAAGATTTTGATTGCTATTCAAAAAATATTTATGTTTAACCCTTTAACGTGTGGTGTCCTCGCCGTGAGGACACCCAAATCTGACGTTTTGACTGTTGCCAGTCAAGAAGAATAGATTTGATTTCTATAAAAACAGTTGCGGGTGACATAGCTCCACGAGAATCCTTTACTTTTTAGCACGTCATTTCCCGTAAAAAAGATTGTCACGATTATTTTTAACAGTACTGACATCTGCTGAAAAATGGAAGAACGTGAGAACAGCTGGAAAGATTGCCCAATGCTGAAAAAAGGGCAGCCGTTGCCATTGCTCGACTTAACTACCAGCAAGATGGCGGACGATCGAAACGTTCATCACGTGCCTTTTTTGACGACAGCTGGCTGTGCCGGCACAGCCAGCTGTCGTCAAAAAAGGGTCTCTCGATCTGTGGCACGCGATGAACGTTTCGATCGTCTGCCATCTTACTGGTAGTTAAGTCGAGCAATGACAACGGCTGCCCTTTTTTCAGCATGGGGAAAGGGTTGCGCCTCAAAGGGTTAAACCTTTTTTGGTTCAAAATTATTGTGTTGTGTTGTAGTGAAAGAATCTTCCTGGTTGAGAAGAAATACCGTCATTTCTTGCCGATGATCTGCATGAGATTTTATGAGCCTAGGAAAAAAAATTACGTCATACCCTCTGCAGAGCCAGATTATCCAGAGATAACACGTAGCAGACTCTAATGATGCTTCTTGTAAGCAGTATGCTAAACGCACATCAAAATCAGCATAAAATAGGGCTCAAGGCAATATCTATAAGAAATAACTTACAAAATAGAAATATTTAGCTGAAAAAATGGACCGTGGGATTCAAAATAGATATTATAGCGATTATCCATTCAATTGTAAGTGATCGAAACATACTTTCAATTAGAAAAGTTGGTTCAATTTCGAGTAGCCTTTACACATGGCAACAATTTTTACACAAGGCTGTTTACACATTGAAATACAAAATTCAATTTTTATAGGGTCACCCTTTTCCAATCACTCATTTTTAGGAAAATTTTGCTTTGGTTTGGAAAGGGAAATAAAAATAATCCCGCGTGTGAGTCAAATAAGGAATAAGATACTTAAACTTGTCAACATATGCCACTTCACCTACTCAGTTGCCATGCTTTTTGAGGTTAAAAAATCTTTATTTTAGGGGGCCCACTATAAGTTAATAAAAGTAAAAGAAGGATCTCTGTTGGAAAATCACAACTAAACACGTTCCAACTCATGAAATGAATAGGCTTCGTTTTACCTGAACGGATGGGTACTACATTATGACGTCATTGATAATGAATGGATGACTCCTAAACAACTCAATTATGTCATGCTTCCAGAGAAGGAATTTTTTAATCTGATAGAGAAAATATTGTTAGTTAGAGTTCACTTTCAGTAGAAACTGCCCAATATTCATTATATGTGGAACCCATATTCATTATATCTCCATAATCTTGGGAGTCATATTTTGCTGCTTTATACAAGCGTTAATTGTGACTATGTTTGCAAAGAAACCTGTAATAGACTTGGAAGGAACATTTATGCAGTCATCCAATGAGTGTTTCATTTCAGTTTTTCAATACTACATAGTATGACTGCACTACTCAACGGGTCCTTAGTAAGGTACCTTTAAATTCTTGTGGTGCACAAGCTCAAAGAGGGCCTTACTGCCCTCTTTGAGCCAGTCATCATCAGTGAGGGCATCCGGTTATCCAGCCTTACTGGATAACCGGATGCCCTCTTGGACATGCCAAGGGAGCCCTAATGCATTCTGATAATTGTTGAAGATATGTCAATTATATCTCATAAACAAATGTTTTTTATGAGTTGGCCGGATTGTATGGTGGGTAAAGCACTATACTACGGTTTCGGATTCAACTCCCGGCGGTCGGGGTTCGATCCCTGGCGGTCGGGTTCGATCCCCGACTGGGCGTGGTTGTCGTTTGTCCGTCCCTTCATAGGGGGCAGCATTGGTCCACCTACTAGGTGCCCCCATCATAATAAAGTGGCCAACCATTCCGGTCCGTTGTGGCCAAAGCCTTCCAAAGCAGCAGGCGGCCATTGGGGGGGAAAAAATGTTTTTTACTGAAATCCATCTTACGATAAAAACTGATTCCCTGCACACAACAGAAATGTGTATGGGGGGGGGGTGTCTTTTCAACAAAACTAATAAACAGCATCACACATTATCCAAAATTATTTTGAGAATCGTCCAAATATGCTCAGTCACTTTTAAGCCAGCTCCAATGCATTTGAGAAGCAGGTACGAGGCATTCCCAAAGGATACTTACAATAGGCACAAAGGATGACATGTCATACAGGACACAACCACTCTGCCACGACTCCAGATCGGTCGGTTTCAGCAAGAGAACTTGCCTGGATCCTTTCCCCATTATCTCTCCAGTGAGGGCAGCCTCAATGTCAGTCCAATATTTCAAAACCTGGTGAAAAGTTTGAATGTTGTAGTTTTGAAATATAAAAAAACATAACCAGATTCCATTTTTTTTTAAACTATTCAGTGAGCATAAAAATATTAAGTAAAATTTGCAAACATTCATTTTCAAAAGTAGAATAGAAGGGGTCCATTTTATTTCATGTAAAATCATAACTACAATTTGAGATTTTATGTAAAAAAAAAAAAAAGAGAGAGAGAGAGAGAGATCCTGGGGTACTTATAGTCAACCCTTGTTAAATCACTCATTAAAATTTATCTTAAAACTATGAATACATTTACTTTTAAGAAAAGTACATGAAATAAGTAACTTTTCATCAAAGTAATCTGCAGTTATTCAAAGGAAAGCAAATAAAATGGGATTCAACTGTATTAGTAATTTTACAATGTTATATTTTATTTCTTTTTTTGCATGTGTGTACCTTCTGTAGTTTTGCAAATATAACCCCACAGTTGGGATATTTCTTCATAATTATCCTGTATTGTATATCTTTTCAACAATTACAGCTTTAAAAAAACTGAATGAAAGCAAATTGTATTTGAAATATTTCTGAAAAAAGAAAAGCTTTCTTACATTTTTACTATATGATAGAAAGCACAAAAATTATTTTAGGGATCCCCCCCCCCCAAAAAAAAGGAATAAAAAAAATAAGGTATAGCTTGGCTATTTGCCACTCACAGTGATTGGCAGTTTCAAGAATAAGAACATATAAAAACTGCTTAAATGGCAAACCATTATCAATTATAGCTATGCCTAAGTTGGCGAAGAATGAAAAAGTTGCCATAGGTGGCAAGGCAAATATCTAAGATGTTCCAAAAATAGTAATTTGCCCTGTACCAGTTTAGGGGTGCAGAAAATGTTTAGGGCACACTATTTCCCCAGAACACAATTTGTTTAATCCGAAATTTCCCCAAAACCGAAGCATATTTTCATTCTAGTTTAAACGACTATCTATCACTACCTTCTTTTAATAACAACTGCATCGCTACAAAAATAAGTTTTTCTTTAGTTAAATAGTTAGCTTTTTTATATTTCTTTAAATATACTCAGGGAAAAAAATTTCTGCAGCGCTTCAGAATTCCCCCCTGAACCTCATTCATGTTCGGACATATTCTGCACCCCTGCCAGGCTTCGATCTAGGAATTTTTTCCAGGGTCCCATTTTTGTGAATTTTAATCAGGGGCGGATCCAGAAATTACTCGAGGAGGGGGCGATTTTGTACCTGAAACAGGGGGTACAATGTGCAAAATCATTTTATAATTAAGTAATATAATTAATTATACCAATTAATGTAATTAATTTTATTATTGATAAAATCTGTATATGAGCTATGATGTAAAAGGACAGGCCTAACCATGGCACAGTGGTTATGTCACTGAAAATGGTAGATGGACGAAGTGTGAAGGTCCCGGGTTCAGGTCCCATTACGCGGCCATCGATCTAACGGCCTGGAGTTTTGGTAGGTTTACTCCTGTAATGTGAATACGTGTTAGAACCCTTTAGAAAGTCCTCCTACAGAGGCCCCCCCACCCCACCTTTGGCAGATTGCCCTAGTGAAACGTTGCCATAATCACACACACTAAAAAGGACAAGGAGTAGTACCCACCAAGGCTACTTAATTTTCATTATACTTTCATAGTATATTTAACAGATTATAACAGAGTTCTGCACTTCGCCAAGGAGGGGGCGATCACCCCCACTGCCCTCCACTTGGATCCGTGCTTGATTTTAATATCTATTTTTGTGACAGTCACTTTTTTTCTAGAAGTAATTTACACAACAAATTAAAATATAAAGTGAAATGCCACTGAAAAGTTGTTTAAACTGATCCTATTTTTGTGAAGGGCCATAAAATGGACCCAATTTTCGTGTGCATCCATCCCTGCCTGTAATTTTATTACCTCACACTTGTTCCTCACAGTAATAAAATATACTGTTCTGTTTTCAAAAGTGACAAGAATAGTAGCATCCTTCAAAAACATACTGCTAAGTTCAACCTTCATTCTCACAACATTTAGCAGTGGCGAAGTTAATTTGCAGCAATACTTTAAAACAGCATCCGCAAATATTAGGCACTCGTCTTGCGTACATATCACACATGCAGTATCTTCCCATTCTAAATCCTTCAAGTTTGACGATTGTGATTTGAAAGACGGAGCAGCTTTTAACACATAAACAGCTTTTAAAATGTTTTCATAACTTCCAGGGAAAAATGCATGTAAAGGTATAGTCTCCCATTCGTTCACTAGTTTGATCTTTTCTGAAATACAGCCAGCGATTTTAAAGCGTGGATGAGCAGAGGCGTGGCTTCCTATTACTAAAAGAAATAGAAACTGTTGCGAGCAAGTACTTTTTAAAGGTTTAAAACATTTAAATTGAAGAACTGTATACTTTTCAAAACCATACGAGATCGATTGGAGATTAAAGCTAATATTCTTAGTATGAGGTACTGAATGCAGATGAAGAGTATCATTTGAACGAAAGGCGTATGTTGGGCCATCAGAAACAAACAAGTTATTGGAATCACAAATAACTGTTTCCTTCGACGATATTAATCGATATAACTTTTTGGGGAACTCTGAACTATAAATAAAGATACTGTATCTATTATCTATTTCAAATACAAATATCATAAGCGATTTTAACCCTGTCACATGATTATTAACAACATCTAATCGAATGTCGTTTCCGTACAGACTTTTCACTGGTATCTTAATTTTGAAACACTCCAGAAATTTTTCATCCTCAGATTTTGGGTACTTTTTATAGGTGTACGCAATAAGATACGTGTCCAACGCTAGAAATAATTTATTGTTGTAAACACAAATTTTATTCAGCATCATTCACACATAACACAGGGAACGTCTAGCAAATTGCCCGCTCGCTCGTCTTCGTTTTCGTTTGTTTATGCACCTAGTCCGATTGATCCGCTTATAGATCCTCGTCGAATAGAGTGTTGTGAGGGAGTGAGATATCTTTGGTGAGATTCTCACTCTGCGTTCTCAGGGGATAAAAAGGAATCAAACCTATGATCCTAAGTAAACATAATAACATTTGAAGCCATTCTCGGAATCAAGTTTGTATGTAAAACACATGCTAAAATCACGTCTATTTGAAGCGAAAGGAGCTGAGCAAGTGTTTACCGCATCGCATGTGTGTGTGTGTGTGATCGAGCGAGAAAGAAATTTTTCTGTTGTGTTGACATTTTAAATCTTATTTAAACTAGTGTTTTACATCCTAAACCTCTCAGTAAAATAGTTTGAGAATAAGCAATGTGCGAAATTCAGACAAAGTTTATAACGAAACAGTTGGAGTAAGTATTAGCCAAGCAAATCAAGTGATGTATTTTTTTAAAGAAAATAATTTGTCATTATAAGTGAATACTAGGTACTAGTAGAGTTAGAGCAGCTTCGATATCATCCTGTTTCGGTGCAGTTATGAATGGGTGACAATTTAATCTCGCCATTTATTATTTTAATATACAAATAGTATAGGTACAGCTTTTTGATATCATCTCTTCCCTGGATGTCCAGGAGTTGGGAAATGTACTTAAATTTTTTCAGGTACTTTTCTGTTAAATGGACCCACCCAAATTTGGCGATGTTTTTTGTCGTCAAATAACTAATTTTTTTGGCGATTTTTTTTTTCGCCAAGTAGCTCTGATATATATATATATATTTGTCGCCAACCAATGCCTGTAAAACACGAAATGGGAGTAATTTTTTTAGCAGAGGGGTAGGCTTAATTGGTGAGGTTTTTTTTGTCGCCAACGTCTAACCTTGGCGACTTTTTTCTTGCCAAACATAACATAAACATGCATTGTTATATAACAAAAAATAAACCCTAAACTAAAATACACTTATACAAACACCTTATTAAAACGCCTGTACACATATATCAAGTGCAATATGAAAACGAAATTACTCCGATGAAACAAACTGAACATAAAAAAAACACTAGCTCTGGGCTATGCATATGTTAAAAATATTCTTCTTAAGATGCAAAGTACTAAAATATATTTCTGCAGCAAAATTTATCTTAAAATGTTAAAAACACAGTTTTAAATTAATAGAAAAACACTAGAATAAACCAACTACCTCCTCCCCCACGAGATTCAATGCAGTTCTAATATCTTCAAAACACACAAAATTTACAGTAGTCATATCAGAATAAAATCAATACTGTATGTGAATTCTGCAAATCGGTGTAAGCAAACCTAAAAATTATAATAAAATGATCCATTTTTCTTAAAACCTGAAAAATCTCCATTTTTTCATCCCAATTCATTATTGCAGCAATTCACATAAGATTAAAATATCACAACATATGTTAAGTTAACCTTTATATAAATACACGACCATAGAATACAACACTATAAATTCTCGACTGTAAACCAATACACAATAAAGCAACCAATAAACATTTAAATAAACAAAAGCACATAACGAAAATTTTCCATTTAATTCCTTATTTAATGTCCTTGAGGCTCGAGTGACATTTATTTATGAACAACGTACCTTTTTCACAGAATAAATCCATCAAAGAGCATCCAAATAAAACCCATTGATTACAAAACTTTAAATTTTTGTATTTTTTTTTCCCCTTGAAATAAAGGGTAAAATCGTACAAGCCAGTGTGCACCCCATGGAAACATGGCAACAATCACTGGAGCTTGGCAACCGCCAAGCTCCAGCGACTGTCGCCAACCATTTTGCATGATCAGCAAACTCAAAGTATTTTTAACACATTAAAATTGCACATGTATTCCACTAACAAAAAAATTAAAATTTCACATATATTCCACTAACAAAAACATTAAAACAATATATATAAATATATATATACACACCATCCATATTTAAAAAATGTCAGCAAAATCAGTAACAGGCAATTTAAAATGAGCAAATAGTCGACCGTTTTTTAACTAAAAAAATTACAGTGGATTAAGCTACCTACTTGTACAGCTAATGTAAACTGGGCAAACACTGTCCCGTTTTCAACTCAAAAAAACATTCGTGGCTTAAACAACCTAGTTGTACACTCCATATAAAGTCAGTATGGTTAGAATACCACATAAATAGCACTTACGACAACATAAAAACATCCAATATCAATTTAAAATTCACATTAAAAACCTTAAACATTGCAAAGATTCGTTTAAAAAAAGCTCTTACCTTTATTTATTTTTTTAATTAACTGCTCAGAAATGTCCCTAGCACCCACCAGCTTATAACATAACACCTCTTTTATTTACTTTTATATCGACACTGCATTTCTAACAAACGCAAACACCGGCCCATAATGTAAAACCAACATCCTTCCTATTATTTAGCTTTATATTCACACCCTATTTCTAACAAACACACCCACACTTTCTTTTCATACAATAACATAACACATTTCATTCCTTTCCATCCATAACATGAAACAATTTCAAATTCCCAAACTGATGATGTACACATTTTTTTAGGGTTGCCAGTCAAAAATACACTGGCAGTTAACTTCACTCCAGCGGTGCATCGCCCACCCTGGCACCAGATTGTTCACCAATGAAGCGTAAACAAAGCACCGGATACGGAATATAGTCCAAATAAAGCATAACGATTGCAGGGGTGCTAATTTTGCTCCGGCCTGCTCAATGGGAGTTATTCGGTTAGCGGGTGTCGGCTATTTTTGGCGACTTTTTTTTCTCGCCAACACCCGCTACTTGGCGCTTTTTTTTTTGTCGCCAAATTTTTCACGTATGAAACACCATTTTAGAATACGATAAAATAATACAACATGTTGAGCACTGTCAGGAAATACAAATTACTTTAACACATTAAAATTCCACAGATATTCCACTTAAAAAAAAACAATAAAACAAAATACACCATCCATACTTAACACTAAAAATTGTCAGCAAATTCAGTAACAGGCAATTAAAAATGAGCAAACAGTAAACCACTTTTAACTAAAAAAATTTCAGAATATTAAGCAATCTAGTTCTACAGCTATGTAAACTATGCAACCAGTGGACCGTTTTTAACTAAAAAAACCTCAGTGGATTCAGCAACCTAGTTGTACAGCTATGTAAACTATGCAACCAGTGGACCGTTTTTAACTAAAAAAACCTCATTGGATTCAGAAACCTAGTTGTACAGCTATGTAAACTCGGCAACCAGTGGTCAGTTTTTAACTAAAAAAACCTCAGTGGATTCACCAACCTAGTTGTACAGCTATGTAAACTAGGCAACCAGTGGTCCGTTTTTAACTAAAAAAACCTCAGTGGATTCAGCAACCTAGTTGTACAGCTATGTAAACTGGGCAAACACTGGCCCGTTTTCAACTCAAAACAACATCGGTGCATTAAATAACCTAGTTATACACCTCATATAAAGTCACTATATGAAAACATAACAACATCAAATATCCATTTACAATTCACATTGAAAACCTTAAGCAATTGCAAAAATTCTTTAAAAAAAAAACACTTACCTTTATTTTAAGAAACTCTTCAAAAATATCCATAACACATCAGCTAATAACATAACACCAAAACACTTCCTTTAATTTAACATTATAATCACGCCCTCCTTCAAATAAACACACACTTCCTTTTTAAACAACAACATAATATTCACTACACTTCAAATAACACAACACATTTCATGAACCCACCGAGCGTTTTTTCATCAAAATACAGCATCATCCAACACCTCAACTCAATCTACACAGGTTACAACAGACATCTGACTCTAACGCTAAAGTAAACAAACTTTCGACCAAACTCCAAGTTTGGCGACTCATCACTGCTTGGCGACGACACCCGGTAACCGAAGAATCCCCTCAATTGCATAGTACTTGCTCCTGTTTGTGCTGAAACATGCATTTTTCTTTCTTTTGCTTTAATGCTGCCCCGAAACCTCTTTTTTAAGAACTACTTTGCTCTCATTGACAGCTGCATAAATAACCAGCTCCACAGTTCTCGGCAGCTGTCATTTCACTAGGCGATTCTCCACCCTTTATCTGTCTTAAAGCAACTTACAGAAGATCAGAGGAGCGATGACAGAAAAAGTGGCACAAGTCACAGTACAAAATAAGCCTTTACAAACGGAATGGTCAGCAACCCATTACAGAATCACACACTGAAGACTGTCGTAAAGTTCTGAAGATTATCCGGTTCAGACAAACAATAAAAATGCAGGTGCTCTTTTCTTTTCAATTTCCAATGTTAATAAAGCTTATACGGGAAAACACAGAGAAGTCTTTAAATAAATACCATCTTGAATTCTTCACTTAACGTTGTTTGATTAGATTATATTTGAAGCTGAACCCATGAATGCAGTCTAATTCCTGTCAGAAAATTTGAGATTTTGCATACATTTTAAAATTTAATGTGAACCAATACGTAAGAATTTTTTTGAGTTGATTGTAATGATTTTTCATTTTATCCTGATTTTAGAAGTTTTGTGTGCTTAGTTTATGTGGATGCGTGTACTGTTTAGTTTAAGTTCATTTTATTACTTCCTTGTACGTAGTATAAGGAAGTAATGTGATCCCGAAAAATTTTGGGGGCCAAATTTCGACATAAAAACCGATTTTGACTACCTCTAAATTGAATTTTAAAAATTTTTTCGATGCATCTCATCGTAGGCTAGCATGCACGATCATATTAACGCGTCTGCAACTCATTTTGACCAGTGGCGAGTCTACTGTGGCCAGTTTTTCCATGCCGTCTGTACGTACGTACGTACGTGTGTACGTACGTACGTATGTACGTACGTATGTATGTAACTCGCATATCTCAAAAACTATTGGTCGTAGAATGTTGAGATTTGATATTTAGGATTGTTCTATGATCTAGTTGTGCACCTCCCCTTTTGGTGGCAATCGAATGGATAGTTTATGTACAGGACCGCCCAAAAGATTCGAAATACATTACGCTCTATGAGCCGAAATTCATTAAACTCGCCTAACTCAAAAGCTATTAGGCGTAGAATGTCGAAACTTCATATTTTGGATAGTTGTAACATCTAGTTGTGCACCTACCCTTTTGGTTCCATTCGACTGGATAGTTTATCTACAGGACTGCCCAAAACATTCGAAATACATTACACTCAATGGGCCGAAATTCATTAAACTCGCATATCTCAAAAACTGTTAGGCGTTGAATGTTGAAACTTTATATTTAGGATTTTTGTAACATCTAGTTGTGCACCTCCCCTTTCGGTTCCATTCGACTGAATAGTTTATCTACAGGACCGCCCAAAAGATTCGAAATACATTACGCTCTATGGGCCGAAATTCATCAAAGCGTTTTTTAGAGGTATTGGGCTATTTCAAACGACTCAGAAGTGATATATGCTGTAAAGAGTTAGAAAATGAATTTCTCTATTAAAAAAAGTGTCTTTCTCATGTATAGTTCTGCTACAGGAACACTCAAAAGATTTCCAATACATTACGGTCAATAGCAATTTTAGGGGCATTCATCCATTTCAAGCACAATACCGTCCTACCACATAAGTTAGGTAATGGTCCGACCACGGTCACGTGCCTCCCTCAAGAACTATGCCAAAAGTCGCCAAGCTTGGCGACTTTTGGTGTACGTGTGTGCATATTTAACTCTCAAGTCTCAAAAACTATTATGAAATTTCATATATAAGAATGTTGTAACATCTAGTTGTGCCTCTCGATTTTTGGTTCCAATCTACTGGAGAGTTTATTTACAGGACCACCGAAAAGAATTTCAGTACCTTAATGTCTATGGACATCTTCATTATAATACAACTGTAGACAGTCATTGTTTGGTACATGCCCAAAATCTCGCCGTCTGTCCTCGACCTTGGCGAGTTTTGGCGAAATATCGCCAAATTTGGCGATAGTCAGTCATTTCGTCCATGCCCAAAGTATCGCCATTTGTCATCGTTCTTGGCGAGTTTTGGCGAAATATCGCCAAATTTGGCGATAATCTGTCATTGTTTGGTTCATGCTTAAAATCTCGCCAAATTTCGTCGACATTGACGAGTTTCGCCGAAATATCGCCAAATTTGGCGCCAAAAATTATTTCGTATTTTGTATAACACTAAAACTTTAACCCGTAGATATTTGAACTTTTTTATTTAGAACTATTGTAATATCTAACTGTTTTCCATATCTTTTTTGACAGCAATCGACTGAGAATTTATTTACAGGGTGAGCCAAATGACTTTTAATACATTGAGGTGTATGGATGCATTCAATTCATTGAAAGTCTGTGGTCAATGACTACTTTGGCTATCCCCAAAATCTCGCAGACTATGTCAAGTTTGTCGGCTTTTGGTGAAATATCGCCAAATAAAGTGTCAGAAGGAAATATTTCAAATTGAACTCAGCTTGGCGATATCGAAATATTTGTCTAGAAATCGCTAAACCTTACTATTATTGATATTTTATCTCTTTCAAACAAATAAGTTTAGAGGAAGTGCGTCGAAAATATTTTTGATCTAATGGACGTGCAAGGAAGTCATGTGTTGGACACATCAGATTTTTTTTAAATGAATTTGAAAGATGTGTACAAATGTTTTAATAAGGTGTTTAGATATGTGTATTGTAGCTTTAGGTTTATTTTTTCTTTTGTAACTACGTAAGTTTATGTTTGGCGAAAAAAAAAAGTGTCAAGGTTAGACGTTGGCGACAAAAAAATGTTGCCAATTAAACATGTCCCCACTAATGGAATTATTCGCTTTGTGTAGTTACGGCAAAGCAATGCATAGGCTATCTGCCTTAGATGAGTGTTGCCTTTGTTGGAGGACTAAGGTGTGTCTTTATCACCTTGACCATGGTGGGGCCATTTAAAATTTTGTCCCCTTCCACTCCTCCTTCTTTAGCATTACTATACAGTATGCACATAATATTTTTTCATTTGTTTACCTGCAAATCAAAACTGTACATAATTATTCGACCTTTTACGTGTTGTTTAACCATGTAAAAGAACGAATAATCTAATTATCCATGAAGATGATTTTGGAGTGCATGAATATATTTACTTTCGTTTAAATTAACTATATACTTTTCTCAAAATAATTAAATTTAATTACTAGTTATTGCTCTTAATTATCCATAATCATTACTAATAATTAAGAGTTACTGTTAAGCAGTTATATTATTGGAAATGAATTGCTCCGAAACAGCAGTTTTCCTGTGCCCTAAAATGCTCCAAAACTGTTTACAGAAGTTAGCACCCCCTGTGATTGTCTCACACATCTTTTGCAAAAGTGTAGATTTTATTAAATGAAAAAATTTGGTATTTTAAAATACAAATCCCACTACACTTTTGAATTTTCAAAGCATGAAGAAAGAGTAAAATCATTGAGACAGCTTAAATATACTTATTTATACTAGCCAAGTAAGGTTGAAGGAATAAATTTTATGCTTTATCACAGATTTTTACAATTTTATGATAAACTCCAAAAGCATAAATAAACATATTTATTTATGCTTTTTAATGAATTTTGAAGTTCTTTTTGTTATGTTCTATATATATATCACAAGTTGGGAGATTTTTCTCCACCCAGAGATTTCACTCAACTGATATTTCAAAAAATTTTTCCAGCTATGCTGTTCCGGATGATGTACTCAATTGGGATGGCAGCGCATCCTCTAAAGAATTCAATATGTACATTAATTCCCTCCTTAAAGGTATGTATGATGTTCAGTTTTATCCAGTTATATATAATTGGGTTTTTGTGTGTGTGTGTTAATTTTGATTTAAGTCAGCTATTAGGAACTCATTTCAAATTTGACATATGTGTAAAGAAAGTTTTTGAACTAAAACTTCTTTAGGCGCAACTAGGGAGTAACTCAGATTTTTTTTCTGACGGAAGTAACACTCAGTAAAGGAAGTGACGTATATGTCATATACTCCACGCTGACCCTGAAAAAGAAGAACCTCTGAAAAACCTACTTTTTCACCCACTCTGCTGCTTTCGCTGACTTCATCCTGTAACAGTACGCGGAACCTGTTAGGGAAAGAAACGGCGAGAAAAACAGTCAAGTGCGGTATCTTTGAGACATCAATCTTTATTTTATATATCAATAAGCATTGTAAAGGTACATCCAACACAATATTTTACATGTAATCCCAACCTCACAGGAGGTTCTTGATAATCCTTATTTTTAGATGAATAATATACATGGTTTTGGAAAAGCACAAAGAAATGGACCCTGGCTTGGGATTGATCCCAAACAATAGACAGAACCTGCAGTTTAAAAACACGGATACAGAATAATAATTCGAAACCTACCAGCAGACGAAATCAATGCTTAAGAACACTGTGATAGAAAAATCACAAAAAAAAGAAAATTTACACTACCTGCATTGGAACCCAACAAACAGAGGAAAATATAAGTTAAAGAACAGTTAAAGTATAATACTAGACTATGGACATTCCCCCCCATTCAAACCCAACCTCCAGACGGAACAATGGTATAAGAAAACAGTTAAAGAATAATACTACAACATGGGCACTTCCTGGATTCTAAGTAATTATCATGAATGACTGATAATTCTTACTGGAGATTTTAATGTTAATTTTTGCTCTCAAGAATGTCAGCCGTTAGTTGATTTTTTAAAAGAAAAATTGGATCTAACTATGAATACTTCTTGACTTCAATCAACAATGCGTTTAGGTACAATGATAGATGCTGTATTTTCAATAAAGTTAGCAAATTTAGAGAGTAAAATTTATGTTTCACGTTATAGTTACCACAAACCTATAATTTCATACATAAAAATTTATGATGACATTCAAGTAGAGATGTAACGAATAGTGATTGCCGAATACCGAATATTCGGCCAACAGCTCAGGCCGAATACCGAATATTCGGCGGCCGAATATTACATTTTTTAACATTTCATTTTAACTGTAAATAAAATATTGCTTTTCAATTTTGTAATTAAATACTAAATAAAGATTAATTAAAATTCATTTTATATTATTTGTAGGTACTTAAAAACAAACAACAGATATTATCTGTAAAACTAAAAAAATAACTCTGCTGTTCGAGCCTCGTCAGGGGGAGACCCCCCTGAACCCCCCTAAATTTTTAGATTCATTATTGCCATATTAAGACGATATTAATTGACTATGCCATTTGTTTATTGAGGGATACAGAATTCAGCAGGATAAGACATTGCACAATTAAAAAAAAAAAAAATCTGGAGTGACTCCACTCGACTTTCCGAACACTTACGATTAAGATCATTTACGAGCGATTAGGATTAGGAGCTATCGTGTTCACTCACTCACTCACTCACACACATACATACATCTCGTAAAAATAGTATAAATGAATTCAGAAGACCTCAAAACGTGTAAATGCACCAAAATCTCAAAGTCGAATTTTTTCATGATTACAATACTTTCCTTCCATGGTACATGTTCGGAAAGTAATAAACAATTCAATACTCAACAATTTTCTTAAGCTGTTGAAATTTTTATGATTGTAACCTATATATAGAAAGACACATGTGAAGCATAGTCTACAGCTTATGAAATATTGTAACAATAGATTAAAGCTGTTGTGAACTAATAGTATTTAAATATATGTAAAATTATGTCGCATTTTCGGGACATATTTTTCGGAAAATTTTCAATAAAGGGGGTGAGAGAAAAAATGACATAGTCATTAATATTGGTCATGATAAAATATCTTCACTCATGAGATTACTATGCTATGGTAAATGTCATTAATCTGGTAAGTATACATAATCACATCATGACTCTGAGCAAAACATATTTAGCAGCTTTTCAAAATTATTTTTGTAATTAAGCATCTGAAAAAAATCCTTCTACCCCTACCCAATAAAGAAATTAAAAAATCAATTCAAGTAGTGTCAATAAATAGAAAAGTCTGTATTTCTGTAATATTATTATTGCATTAGATTATGTTTCATTCAGCTTAAAATTCAATGTATTAGGATTTTTTTAATATGAGATTAACTCATTGAAGTATAACTAAGTAGTATTATTTGTAAATGCATTAAAAAAAATATTTTTCTCTCTTTCTTCTGAAATTATTCAGCCGAATATGAAGCAATATTCGGCCGAATACCTGTTCAATATTCGGCCTACCGAATATTCGGCTTACCGAATATTCAGCAAAACAGCCGAATACCGAATATTCGTTACATTGCTACATTCAAGTACCTATTTCCAATGAATAACAATTATATAATCTTTGTAAAGTACATGAATCATAAATATAATTAAGTTATAATATGATATTTATTTTAAGTTTAATCATTTCAGTGATATGTGTTGTAAACGTCAAAGAAGTTTTATTTCAATCGTGCTTAAAGATTACACGCACACACTTTTTTTTTTTTTTTTTGGTTGCCCAAGCTCTTTGTTAAATATATCATGACAAAGGCATAGATTCTGAAGCTGTTTTTAAAACACTTGCTTTAACCATATCGAGATGGGAGATGGGTGGTTGATTTCTGAAACAATATAGAAGATACTCTAAAAAGATAAGCTTGGCTTGCATGTTGATTAAGCAATGCGTTCCCCCCCCCCTCTCCTTTTTAACCAACTTTAAAAAGGAGGAAGTTATCAAATAAGAATTATTTTGCTGCCAGAAGACTGCTTTTTGCATTTGAATATTGTAAAATGCACGTACAATTACATTAGCCACTGCATGGGATAGTCTTCTGGTGTCAAGATTTTTGTGAGAACTTGAAACAGCTTTAGTATTGCCAACCCGCCATTTTTGGCGCCATTTGTTTTTCACCAAACCAGTGCCAAGTATCTTGTTTTGTAAAAGGTTTACCTTTCAGACTCGTGATGTGCAACTCCCGAGTTACAGAATAGTGGCCATCTTGTTTCTAGACACAAGAACATATTACATATTTATCGACAGTTACTACGATATTATTATCCAAGAGCACGTAAAAGTAAATGCATATCATTTTAAATAGCTTCTTAACTTTTTTTTATATTTTATCAATTTTAAAATGATCACTTTCCCCCCCCCCCCCCCTACAGAAACCTTTTTCTAGCAACAATACGAACAAAAAAAAATATCAGCAATCCCTAGTCAACAGATAACTCCCTAAACCTTATAATTAAAATTCTCCAAACTGATATCCCTTATCACCTCCAAAAAGTCATTGCACAAATAAATTTTACTATCGTAAAAGGCATATTCAAAAAACTTTACTACTTAAATTCTCAACACAACTCCGGGCTTGAAAAGGATGGCCATCTTGTTTCTAATCACAAAATCATTTGCAACAACATATTTAAACATAATTCCACATATACTCATACATGAAATACCTATTTGCAACTCCTCGCTTACCTTTTAACTTCTCAATGCAAGTCCCGATTACAAAATGGCGAGCATCTTGTTTCTAAACACATCATCGACAATAACAACATATTTAAACGTACTTCCATTTGTACTCCTACATAAAATATTTGTTTGTATTCTTGGCTTTCCGAAACTTTTTAATTTCCTGAAGGACTGTTTACTGGAGCTTTCCGTATGCATACTGGAGTTCTAAGCTATGAACCCAAAAACTAAGCGGAGTTTTCCGCAAGAATATCATTATATTATTTTTCTAATATTATTGTATTGGAAAAGTTGTTTAAAATTGATATTATTCAGACTTTTTTATGCTAAATTTTTTATAAGAAAATAAAAACAAATTTCTTTCAAATTATGGTTATTTCTGATTTCATATGCAATCTTTTCAAATTATGGTTATAGCTGATTTCATATGCTATCTTTTCCTTTTTGTGAATAATCATATTTTATTTTGTTGCATTGCATAAAGTCTGTCACAGTAATAAAAATTACTTCATATTTTAGAGATAAATGCAATTATTTTGCCAAAATCTACCTTGTTATTTTGAAGTATTGCTGCTTTCGCATCAGAGATTTCATATGTGCAATCTTTTCTCATCCTTTTTATAAATAATCATATTTTTATTCGCTGCACTATAACTTATATCAACAATAAAATTGCTACATATTTTCGATAAATACGAGTATTTTGCCAAAATATTCCTCATTAACTTTTTAGGTGAGTTTTTATTTTCAACAGTTTTGAAATTTTGTTGTATTACCAGCTCCTACTATAAATCAGTATATATTAGATTAGTTCATTTTAAGCACAAATACTTCATAAGACCCTGCTTTCCCCCCCTCCCTCAACATTTTAAAATCTCCCCTTTTTTCTCCCTTGACACTTTGGGATATTCTACTGTTTTTTCATTTTCTAAGGTTGGCAGTTCTGTCATTGGTTTTAAGATACATACAGTAAGTTTTGCAATTCTTTTCATTTATACTTTAAAGAACTTTATTTATGTAGTATGTGTATAGATATTTATTATTTGTGAAAATAAATGTTATTTGTGCATACAAAAATCCTTTAATATTCTTTGAACAACACTTGTTTTGAACACTTGTATTGCAAAGTATTTACGTATTCAGTATTCAAAACTTAGTATTTAGTTTTTAATATGTTTCTGTTTGCTGTATGTGCCCAAAACAGCTTAAATATTCAATATGCAATTTCTCGCAAGTTCAAAGGCCTGAAAACTTGTATTTCCCCTGAGCCCAATATTGGGATGATCAACCCTGGTTCATCCATTTCATTGTTTCTTTAGAATCTGTCCCTGACTATAAAAAAGAGGAATTTGACTTCTTGGTGTTTGGAGAACTGTTTCGAACATCTCTGCAGGAAATTGTGGAAGCCAAAAATGAAAATACTGTAAGTATGATATAGTTACTGTGCACCTAAATTATAAAGTCATTGACTAATGGAATGACTTAGCTTGGCATTAGGAGCTTGTAAATTGAGTGAGTTTAAGAATTAACCTTTATAGGCATGAGAATTTTCTGTGTTTTTGTTTAAATTCTCCAGAACAAAGAAGTCTGCTGTTATTAAAAATTTCTGTTCTGTATGCTCCAGTATCCCAATTTTGATTTTCCCCCCATCCGTCAGGAGAATATTGTTTTTCCTTTGGTATTTTCTGTATTTAAATCTCCAATGCCGTAAGAATAAAAATGGATGTTTACTTCAAATTTATTTAATTAATTTTTTTCATGACAACTGGTTTAAAGAAAGCATGGAAGAAGGCAGGTTTGGATATGAATGGAACTTATGCTAAATAAATTAATGTAAGAGTATAAACACACTGTTTTGACGAGGGGGAAAAAATTATGAAAGCAATCAAGGACTTAGTATGTTCCATGCTTGTTTTTCTGTTAATTGCTTTTCAGATTGTACCACAGTACTTTCTTTTTATATGTTACATAACTGCTCCCCCTCCCCCAAAGCATTGGGCAGGTGGTTGAACTATTTCCTGTTACTTATACTTTTCTTGATTACAGTGCCTTAATACCGGCAGGGCAACTGCCCAGGGCCCACAGATTTTAGGGGCCTAAAAATCTCACATTTTACATTTTTATAATTTTACAATGAAATTAAAAAGAAGAAAAATATTTCAAACGTTATTATTTCAAAAGATTTTTTAATTATAAAACATGAACAATGAAAATAATTCAAATTTACATTTCTTTCTCTCTCTATAAATTAATTTACTTATTCGAAATGCTCTATAGTCGATATAGCATGCCAGCATGTAAGTGAATAACCAACCACATTTTGTAAACAGTATTTTTAATGTAAAAAAATAGCAAATTTTTGAATTATTTAGGTGAATGAGTTGTTATTTAAAAAATATTTTTAAAAATTACTGTTTACAAAAAGTTGTATTCCGTTCATGTTGAAAACTGTGATATAGCATTTCCATGTAACGTTTCACTATCTGTTTCATTGACATTATGTAACTGTATTCATTTATTTCAGATTACTTAAAACAAAATTTGTGTTTGGAAGGGGAGGGGGGAGATATTTAAAACTTTTCAGAAGAATCAAGCAATCATAATCTTTTTTTTTTTTTTTGAAGGGAGAAGTTATCGCGTGGGGCCCAATTTTTTTCTTCTGCCCATGGCCCACGGTTGTCTTGATCGGGCTCTGCTTGATTACAATCTGTATAATAAGGTCTTTCAGATTTTTACTGTTTAAGGCATAAAATGTTTTTGACCTAGATTTTAATGAGTTGCTTTAAATAAACCTTCCACGTTTATCTTTGTAATGGATATTTATTTTACATAAACCAGAGTTCCATTCAGGAAATTCTTGCAAGGTCCCATTTTTATAAAAACAGAATTCTGACTTTTAATATCTATTTTTGTGAATTTTCGAATCTATTTTTGTAAAAGTCCCTTTTTTGTTAAAATAATTTACAAAATTAATGAAGGTACTTGTGTACCATTTTAATTTTAATTTATTGTCATTTTATGAAGGGTCCATTTTGACTGATTTAACTTCTTGCAGGAGCTGCAAAACAGACCCAAATTTTATCAGCATTGATTACACAAAACACATGCTATTAACGCATGCCTTTATAATAATTTTATATAAGAGTACCCAGTTTAGTTTGTCTTCTATTCATTTCAGGAACAAGTAATTGAAGTGGAATACTTTGTGAAGTTTCCAGCTCCCTCCCCAGAGAACAGTCTAATTCATGATGATTGGGTCAGTGGTGTCAATACAACAGACAAATGGTAATTCATTTGAAGAAATATCTAAAAATATTGACTGCCCTTTTTTTTTCTTTTGATCTTTAGAGAATCTGGAAACAAAAGGATATTTGCTGCTAAACGATAGCATAAGAGCAGATGCAGTTATTAGATATAGTATGGATGCATAATTATTGAACATTTTCCAGCACAGGTTTTATGTGCTATTACTATGTTGTAAATCTGTAATTAAAGTATTTCACTCAATAATTGTTGTCAATCTTTAGTGTAAAATAGGGGAATTCTTTTTTATACCATGCCATATCCCATTGAAATAGCTATACATGCTATGAGCATGATGCTAAACTGACCTTGTTTTTTATAGTTTTATTAAATTCCAGGATTTGCAGTAGACTTGCGGGATTGTGTGATTGTTGCAATACCACACTAAATCCCACTTTAAAAAATGACACTTTTGGGATTTTCCCGCATGCTGAGTTGTTAGATTTTGATGAAGCAGCTAACATATTGAATGGGGTAAAGAATCAAAGATATCATTAAATTGTATTGTTAACAAATTTATTTGTATATTATATTGCTAATTCTGATAATCTTAGTTGCACTCTATTTTTGTAATGATATTAATTTTGCTTGTAAAATGTGAAAAAGTAAATAAATGAATAAAAATAATTTTTTGAAAATAAACAAAATTCTCAAATTCTCACCCAAATTTTAAAAAATCCCACTTCATTTTGAAGCTTAAGTGGGAGAATCTCACCCAATTTTTTTCCTAGTGTGAACTCTGAATACCGTGAAATTTTTATGATTTTCTGAGTTGGCAGAACTTGAAGGTTATTCCTAAAAATAAAGAAAATGTTTTAGGAAGGGAAAAAATTGTTTATCATGAGTCCACTGAGTACTGGTTAGTATGATTTGCCATCTTGGGATAGAAATCCCAGACAACGATTAACAATTTCTATAAATTTTGTGAAGTTCACTAATTGAATCGGTGGGTGCAGATACCACCTCAGTCACAAAAAGGAAATTTTTCAGGAGAGAGAAAAACTCCATAACTCCTCCAAATTTTCAAATATTTAAACTTTTTTTTTTCCCTCTAAAAAACATGCATTTATGTTTCTGTCATGCAAATATTACCTCATTTTGACATCCATTAGGCTCAGAAAAATTTTAAATTGAATTCGGGCTTATGCTGTTTCTTTACTCAATTGGGTTTTTAGTCAGCTGAAAACTTGGAAAAAGGTAATCATTCAAATCAAATCGCCATTTATTGTCTAACCCTGTTTATGGTATACAAAAGTCAAGAACATGAATTTAGGAGAAAAAAAGTGCTTTTCTTGCAGAAAATCTAACATTGAAGCTGGAATAACTATTTTTTAGAAAACCACCCCTAGGGCAGGTCAGGTGGCCAATAATAGTGTTAAAATAGATCATTCTCGACCACTGATTCATGGTCGTGTGTTGACCCTTGATCATTATCGCCCATCTTTCGAAAAAGTATCTACGAAACTACTCAACAGACTAACATCGTTCTTGCCCTCAACACGCATCTTGCCTTTCTAAGCTTATTTTCATCGAAAACGATTTTTCGGATTTTTGTGACTGAAGTGGTTTCTCCACTCACCGAGTGGTTTCAATTGTTTTGATTATGGATTTTAACACTGTGTGATATTGAGAATTATTTGATTTTCTGTGTTATTGTTGAAGATTTGTGATTTTTTTTTAGGATTTTATCGGGTTGTTATGACAGCACCATTCACATCTGGAATGTCAGCGGGGAGCATAAGCTGACCATCCCCGGGCACACTGCGCCAGTCAAATCAGTGGCTTGGCTTAAAACTGGCAAGTAATCTTTATTTGTAACTATACTCCTCTGTTGACCGGCTGGTTTGCCATCTTAATGAGTTTTTTTCATGTTGCCTGCACATTAGATGCCGTCACAATGTTCGACCATCTCCGAGATTGGCAAATTTTTCCTAAGACAGGGCCAGATCATGAACATATTTATTTTCCAAAGTGTTTTACAAATACATTTGCACATGTGTTCAACTTTTCAGATTACCGTTACAGAATGTAATCAAGTAAACTCTCTAAGCCTACATTACGATTCTTGCCAGATATAAGAGATATGAACTTGCTGGGGTCAGTTTTCGCAACTTATTTTATCCATTTTGGCATTCGTTCACCAGTTGGTTGGTTGGTTGGTTTAGGCTGAATGGCACAAAAAAGATGTGCTGCACCAGACAACGGATTAAAATAAAGGTACTCTATCAACTAAAAAGTAAAAATTTTGAAAAAGGTATAAGTTGAAAGAATTCTTGTGTGAAAAGGTTAAAAGTCATAAAGAATTGTTATAAAAGAGGCTAAAAGTAACGATAACATTATCTGGATGGGGTTTCCTATCCAGTTTTCAATCAATTCATATCACTAAAGGAAGATTAGTATCTTGAAGCAACTGAAAGAGATACCTCCCTCTCCTTTTTATAGTGAAATCAACTAGCGATAGAATTGCGGTCCATGACTTCTGTTTTTGTGGTACACCCTACCAAAAAAGTATTCAAGTGGAGGTCAATTTTCTTATATCGGTTTCATTATAATACAGTATAGAACCTGTTATCTGGAATGGTTGGGACCGGGTGTATTCTGGATAACTGAATTTTCTGGATAATTGGTTGGGGATTAACATGACATCTACTGATATGATTGTTAGCATAAATGTTACTCTCTATTTTTGATTAGAATTAAACATTAATTGTTAATATACTTGAAAAATAATATAAAAAAAGCTTAATATGATCAAGATAAATAATACTTATTTAGAAAGGAAGTTGTAAATATATGATAACTTCTTGAAAACTGTCACACTCTAAAAAAATAAATAAAATACCTTACCAGATTGCTTACTTTATAAATTCTAGCTGTAGTACTCAAAATTTAAAAAAATGCAAAACCATAAGAAATATTTTTAAAACTCATTTTTTGCTTTTCTTTTGGAAAAAATAGGAATTTAATCAATTGAAAAATGATTCCGGATAACTGGTTTCTGGATAAGAGGTTCCATACTGTAATTTGTTCCTTACAAAAAGTAGATTATATAGTCTATATAGCAACTTCTAATATTTACTTGAAGCTGCTTGCTTTTTTGTTTTAATTAATGAATCCATCGCTCACAAAATTAATATAACAAATTTCTTTCGTGCTCTAATTTTTTTTGAGTGGGTGTATTTTGTAATCGTTTATCAGACATGTGTTAATTTTGTAGGCATGGTTGCATGGATCTAATACTTTTACTGCTACTTCATTTGTGGATCCATAGTTTATAAAAGCACGTAGATAAGCGTTACACAGAAGTGTTATTGTGTACTGGTATAATGGATGGGTACCAGACTTAGGGGGCTTCTATACGTAAAGAACAAGTAGTCCAAAATCAGTTTCAAAAAATGAAGCAGTGAATAAAATAGAAAAAAACACTCAAAATACTAGTGTTAAAATATGAAAAGAAAAATAAAACTTTGTGTAAAAAACACACATAAAATGATACTTATAGGATGGGACGTCCTTTCAAGGGAAAAATTTTCTGTCTTCATCCGCTGTCACACTTAGTCTCACGGAACAGTGGGAACTGAGTAAAATAGTTCCACAGAAGAGAAATCATTCAGTGTCCCTTATTTGGTAACCCAGAAAAAGGAAGAAAACATAGTTGCCAACATACCAAGCCATGCTTAAATGACAGTTTGAAGAATGTGCAAATTGGTGACTTTTAACACAGAGCAAGGAACCGAGCATCCAATAGGTAGCCGAAAATGCCCCATTGAAAAAGGGTACTTAACTGCTTCTATTCCCGCAATTTCGTTCACATTCATGGTGTAGAGATTTGTAAAGCCAGTTTAACCTATTCGCTGCCATTGTTTCAAAGCTGCAATCGTTAAGTTTCTTTTGACACTCAGCATTGTATCCGAGTCTATATCCTTGAATGCTCTCTGAACACAAAGCTAAGCTCTGGTTATTCAAAACGAGTGCTTTGAAGTAATGCTGGATTGCAGATGGGAATCGACACCATTGTCTTTGAAACAATGGGAGTGAGCAGATTAACCAAGGGAATTAAGCTTAAGCTCAAGGGAGTTAATGCCCTTTCCCCATCTTCTGCATATATGCAACTTTTTGAACTTGGATTATAACAATTTTCTCTTCTTGCAAACAAATGAGTTAGAAATTAGGAAACATCCTGTTTAAATGTTCAAAAAAGCATACATGATAGAGAAAAAATACTTTCTTTGGGCTTCTATAGATTATAGTGAAATACATTTAACACGAAAACGCTTAACAAGAAAAATGGGTTTACACGAAATGATATAGCAGTCTGGACTGTATTCTATGCAATTCATAACTAATTTTTTAACACATAAGAATATTTCGGTCCCCTCTGTTTCGTGTTAAACATTTTTCACTGTATTTTAAAAGCTATTCTAATTTCAGTTTTTTTAGGAACGATATTTTCTCTTAAAATAAATTACTTTTCAAAAATAGCTCAGTATGTGCATTTTTTAAGAGGGTCTTCCATTGTTAATCAAGAAACACCAGCCCACACTCCGGCAGTCAAGGAAAATGTGCTACACAAAAGGGAAGAAAAAGTTGCCATTTGGAAAAAAAGTAAAATAGAAGAAAACCAGATTGAGTACAGGACAGTGACAGTGGTTTATAACCTATATACCCAATTGGAGCTCCATCGAATGCCCCATTTAGGAGCTATCGTGTTCACTCACAAACACACATACATACATCTTGTAAAAATAGCATAAATGAATTCAGAAGACCTCAAAACGTGTCCATACATCAAAATCTCGTAGTCGAATTTTTTCATGATGACAATACTTTCCTTACAGGGTACATGTTTGGAAAGTAATAAATACAAAAAAGTGAATGCATGATGATTTGTCATTTTCTAGAGGATCCTGTGAGTTCATTTGTGAGCACATCCCACGATGAAACAGCGTTGCTGTGGCACTGGAATCAAGACACAAATGCCGTCGACTGTGTCAGCGTGTGCAAGGGTCATGCCCGTAGTGTCGACTGCGTAGCAGTCAGTCCAGCTACAAACAGAGTAAGTTGGATCCCACTTCAGCACCAGTAGGGTATTTTATCTATTTTTGGACAATTTCCATTACAATAATGAATAGGGATGCAACGAATATCAGGCAGTACATCCGGCCTAAAATTATATACTGAGAAATAACATAAATAAACATAATAAATTCTAAAAATTGCAATAATAATATAAAAAAAAGTTTTATAAAAATATTTCATTTTAAATACTTTTTAGAATATATTTTTTACCATGTATAGAAAACTGAAAAAAAATTAAGCATTTCTATCTTTTTTAAGATCGGTAAATTTGTCGTGCAAAAATGCTAACTGTTTTGCTGTCTTTGTTAGAATTCCGTTACCTATTTTCCCTCTATAAATTGACCTTGCTTATAAGAAAAGTCTACTTGCTGTAATTCTGGGAGTGGGTGGAAAAAGTTTCCACCACCACCAATCTTGATAAAGTAGGGAAATTTGTTACTTTGATATTCCAACAGTTGAATGGAGATGTTTTTCTTTCAATGGGTAACTGATTTTGTAAGATATTTATTTAACTCTTGAAGGAGAGCTCATTCAGTGACATTTTTAAGTGTATCAACTTAGATTGCAATAGAATGGCTATTCATTTCATGGAAACAATGCCAAACAGATTTCTGGTTTTTTATTTAAATGATTTGAAATTAATGAGAAAGTATATATAATAAGGCTGAATAGTCTAAGAAAACGAGTGAAAATAAAACTGAATAAAAAAAGAAAACATACTGCTGCCTGATTACCGGATGTCCAGCTGGAAGTTTGGCCTGATATTTGGTATCTGGTATCCAGCCAAATGGACATCCGTTGTATCACTAGTAATTAATAAGCCCGTACTTTTCAGGTCAATGATCCATTATGATTGACAGTCAACTCTAGATATAGTGAACTTCCGGCAATAGTGAACGCAAGCCATTAGTCCCGATTCACATACATTAGAAATGTACATAGTATTTTTTCAGTTATAGTGAACTTTGAAAATTCCAGTATCAGCAGAGATGATGTTGTTGGATGCCTATCCCCACAAAGGTGTCTCTTTTCTGTTAGAGTAGAGAGAAAGAGATTATCAATCGCCTGTTCCAAAATACATGTGATTTGCCCGTGGCTAAGCTAACATACCGAGGGGGGAAAAGAAGCTATAGCACACAAGAGAAGGGGAAGTTTTTATTGTGATTACGGCTGCAGAAAAATGTCGTTGAAATGCAAAGTCTTTTCATTAGAAGACAAAATGAGCATTATAGAGGATATTGAATGTGTTCTTTCACAAGCAAATGTGCATTAAAATTATGAATGTTCAGAAGGTTATGAAATATATTTTTTAAAAAGGAATGTACATTGTTTTCATAAATGCAATTAATTATGTTTTACTTACTTAATAAATATTTTCTACAATCATAAATGCAATTATATTTGATTTACTTAATATTCAGTATGGGCATAAAATACCTTTTTTTTTTTTTAAGTTTTTCCGTTCACCATGGGGACACTTCAGTTTTAGTGCACAAAATTTGGTGTTCCCCATAAGTTCACTATAAACGGAGTTACTGTATTTTCTTCAGATAGATAGGTGAAGCCCTTTACTTTGTTAGAAATTCCAGCCTACTTTGAGAGGTCACTAAAATGATCATCTTGTGTTAAAAATTCACCAATCCACACTCAACATTTTGTTTTTTCTAGAGAAACATCTGTTGCAGGCGCGTAGGCAAGAATTTTTTTCAGGGGGTGATCTGAAACGTTATTCTGTATCAATAATAAAATTTCGACACAACAAATAAAATCTAGAACTCATGATTACTATACAGAAATTTGTCATGGATATACCAAAAAATAACTATTATAACCAATTTTGTTTTGTTTATGTCTAATTACAACATGCTTATCATTGGCAATACATTTCAATAAAGTATACTCAGTAAAAAATTTTTATTTGGGTATACCTTATTCCCCCGTAAACGATATATATTTCGGTTACACACATAACCATCATCAGTCGTTTCTGGATCTCACACTAATGGCGGCTTCCTCTTGTATCTCTTCTCTCTTCGTCCGGAATTTTCGATGAATGACGTCATCCCATGATCGGTCGATTATATGATTGTAGTATTATGACGTCATTCATCGAAAATTCCGGACGAAGAGAGAAGAGATACAAGAGGAAGCCGCCATTAGTGTGAGATCCAGAAACGACTGATGATGGTTATGTGTGTAACCGAAATATATATCGTTTACGGGGGAATAAGGTATTCCCAAATAAAAAATTTTAACTGATTAATCCGCCGTATTAAATAATGTTTTATATGTTTTTAGTATACTCAGTATTTGAGTGTTAGCAAAGAAATAATCTATTATAAATTTTAGACTGTACTTCCCTTGGTCCTATTGTGTGAGGATTATAATATTTTTTATTTCAGTTGTCAGGAGGATATTCTTTATTTCAGCTTTTCATTTTTCAACTTTATTAGGAATTATGTTTCAGTAAGTTTTACTCTCATTATATATATATATATATTTTACCTGATGATTCAAAATAGATGTTGCAGCAATTATCTCTTAAACTGTGAGTGATCAAAACATACTTTTAATAAGAAAATTCAAAAAGAGCAGCTTTCAGATATGGCAATTTTACCAGGGACTGCTTATAAAATAAATACACATTTAAACAGTGAAATGAACGGGTTTAGATTATCTGAATTGATTGATACTGCTTCATGAAATTATCGATCAATTATTCTTTTAGGGGCCATCCACTAAATACATCACACTTCCAAAGGAATGTTTCAAAGTGTAATAGAGAATGACCGAGAAAATGGTGTTTGTCAACTTGCCCTAGGAATACCAAACATAAATTGCAAGAAAAATTCTAGCTTAAATAATATTTCTAGAAGGCAAATGTAGTTGTAAAATGACCACTAATATAAATTAATGTCAGGTGAAAAGTAATTAGATTTTTTTTTTTTTTTTTTCCACATTTGAGGCATCCCACTAGAATTTGGCAACAGATGCTAAAATTTTCAACTTGCCAATATCTCTGAAACTATTCCATTTTGAGACATGGGATTTTTTATGTAATTTTTTAGACACAGAATAATATTTTTTCCAAGTGATAGGAAAAGGGGGGGATTAAATTTTATATTTTAATATGAATACCTGTAAAAAAAAAAAAAAAAAAAAAAAAAAATTCCATTGAAATCTTTTCTTCATTTGACTCACTTTTCTAATTAGAAATATGTTTCGTTCACCCACTGTTTAAAAAATAATTGCCATAACACCTATTTTGGATCACCCACAGTATTTTAAAATGTGTTTTTGTTTAGAATGTTTACTTTTTTTCCCTCTAAATATTATTTTTTTCTGGTTTTCATTTCTTTAGTTTGCTACAGGATCTTATGACCAGATGCTGAAAATATGGTCTGCAGGTAATCTAATACAATTGAGTACTTTTTCTACGTACTGTGGTTTTTTTTTTTTTTTTTTTAATGTATAATTCTAGTTGAAATGCCCATTCTTCATACAGGAGGAAATCTGGCATCTTTGTAACACTTGTTATCGAAAAAAGCTCTTGCGCTAAATGATGCAAATGCATCAAAATAGCTAACCTCAACTTAAAAAATTCCCTTTTCATTGGAGAACTTTGTAGTAATTTGCTTCTTAAGAATTGCTTTAGCTTAGATCTTTATGCATGTATCAGAATTCATAATAGGGAAAAAAAAATGCTTCAAGTAATCAAGGATCAGGGGTGCTCACTTGACTAGAGATTTTCACAATATGTACATGTAAAAAGCAATCTCTGGCAGTAAAATAATTCTTATTTAATATCAATGAAAAGTACTCTGTTACATTGAATCTTAGTCCACTTAAAATAAGTATTTCCATATTCTTTTTTAAAGTTATAGTTACTGTTTTATTCAGGGTGTGTTTGGTTTGAAATCATAATGATTTAAATCAAGTTTTTTTTTTTTTTTTTTTTTTTTTTTTTTTAAACACTGGCTGAAATTATGTTATTGACGCCTACTTTTTTTTTTACTAATTTTTAATGTTTCCTGTATAATAGAATTTGCTTGATTGTTTTTTTTTTTTAACAATGCAAAATCTTCTAAGATACATAAGTGTTTTATTCAGTTGATTATTTTTAATACTTTTTGTTTCCAAAAGAAAGTGATTAAAACACCCAGTTTTACAGAAGTTTACATAAATTTGTTAGAATATGTAGCTGTATGTAAAATGCAATTTTCAATAACTTTATTAATTTTGTATATTCACATTCTTGTGTATTTCAGACAAATTCATATTTTAAGTTAATTTCTTATCTCTTTAATATCTTCTTTTGAAATTAGAAATCAAATAAGTTGTCAAAGAAGTAAAAAATGAAAAGAAAATGAATTTCCTATCTCAGTTTTATTGAAATGGACTACTTTATTCAACATACCATAATGGAAACATTTTGACATTTTAAATCTCAAGCACATTTTCTATATGCTTCATTTATGTAGTTTCTTATTTGTAAATATTCTAAATAGTTACATTCAAAAACTAAAACAAAAAGTTGTGGTTCTGCAATATCGAAAGTACTATTGCATTGCCACAAAACTTGAATACTACTGGCCGAACTGATACATGTTAGAGATGAGATGGTCTCAGCTTGGGCCAGAACTAGGCTTCTGTTTTGTATTCCACTCATGTTTAGACTCTGGTTCATAAAAAAATTTTCATTTATATCTTTTGAATAAATTTAGAAAATGATGCATCATTTTCGGATGAATTAGTGTATTTATTTTCTGAAATATAGTAGAACAAGAGAACTTAGTAGGTACTGAACCGCTTCAGATACTTAAATGGTTTATTGCTTAATTAGTCCTGAGATCGAACTTGTGTCTATATTAAACACGATATCATTTTTATTAGCAAAACTTGTGATATTCTAGCAAAAAAGTAATTGCCCTTCATTACTGAATTAGCTTTAATTTTAGGCTTGGGTTCCGAGTTAATATCTTCCTTGCTTGGATGAATTAAGATTACAATTCACCAACCTAAAGACATCCCATAATTTCGAGTATAATTTTTCATTTTTAGCTAGGAAAGAAGCATTTAATTGCATATTAAATATTACTTTTCCGTGGTGAAAATAAATTATTTCAACATAATTTATTTTTACTGTACACCAAAGCGTATAGTTTATACATTCTAGCTTATTGTTTGCATGATATATACAGAATATAAAAAAATATATGTTAAATAAATAAATAAATAATCAAAATATAACGCAGCATGTAGCCCGGTCAAATTAGACCAAAAAATAGGAGTGAATTTACAAAAATTCACACCCAGCTGAAAATGGGTGGGATTGTTCAAAACACCATCCTAAATGAAATCTAAAAAGTCCTCATGGATCCGATACCTGGAAAAATATTTACTCTGGGTCAAAGGTCAAATCGAATAAAATATTGTTTTGACTACCTCTCAATTTACTTTTTAGAATTTTTGCGATGCATCTCATCGTACACTAGCATGCACGTTCCTATAAGTGCATATACAACCCATTTTGACCAGCGGCGAGTCTATTTTGGCCAGTTTTTCCATGCCGTCTGTACGTACGTATGTATGTAACTCTCATTTCTCAAAAACTATTGGTCGTAGAATCTTAAAACTTTATATTTAGGACTGTTGTAACATCTATTTGCACACCTTCCCTTTTGGTCCCAATCGACTGGATAGTTTATCTACAGAACCGCCCAAAAGATTCTAAATGCATTACGCTCTATGGGCAGAAATTCATTAAAGCGTATTTTAGAGGTATTAGGCTATTTCAAACGACTCAGAAGTGATATAGGTTGTTAAGAGCTACAAAATGAATTTCTCCATCGAAAATAGTGTCTTTATCATTTATAGTTCTGCTACAGGCACACTCAAAAGATTTCCAACGCATTACGGTCAATGGCAATTTTAGGGACATTCATCCGTTTCAAGCACAATACCATCCTGCCGGTTAGGCAATCATCCAACCACGGTCACGTGCTTCTCTCAAAAATTTTACCGATTGGATGTACGTGTGTATGTATTTAACTCTCCTATCTCAAAAACTATTAGTATTAGAATGTTGAAATTTCATATATAAGATTGTTGTGACATCTAGTTCTGCATCTCGATTTTGGGTTCCAATCTATCGTAGAGTTTATTGACTGGACCACTCAAAAGAATTTCAATACATTAATGTCTACGGACATGCCACCATGATTGTATGGGGGATAAAGCACCGTACTACGGTTTCGGGTTCGACTCCCATCAGTCGGGGTTCGATCCCTGACTGGGCGTGGCTGTCATTGTGCCCGTCCCTTCATAGGGGGCAATGTTGTTCCACCTATAGGTGCCCCATAATAAAGTGACCGACAACTCCAGGCTTAGGCCACTGCTTCCAAAGCGGTGGCCTGCCATTTGAAAAAAAAAATGTCTACGGACATCTTCAATATATTACATCTGTAGTCAGTTACTATGGGTCCATGCCCGAATTCTCGCCATTTGTCATCGACTTTTAATTATAGAATGTTGAAATTTTGTATTTAGAAATATTGTAACATCTAACTGTGCATCTCTTTTTTGATTGCAATAGACTGGGTAATTTATTTACAGGATCGATCTTTTATTATTCAATAGTTTCAAATTAAACTGAAGCACAACAGATCCCTGGAATAGGCCTACCGGGGAAACCACATTAAAACAAACGCGCTAAGTACACTACCTCAAAGGTGGTGTGGAAACGTGCGCATATTATGATGATTACAACTCTTCCAACTTTTTGAATCGTTATATCTCAGATAGGGTGGCTCTTAGGAAAAAAAGTATTGAGACATTATTTATAGATAATTATCTGATCTACAGTTTTTGTCTGAACTAATTTTAGGATAAAACTTACCGTTTTGCTGAAAATCATGAAAAACCCATTTTTGTGACCTTTGACAACAAGTCCATTTTTTTCCAGGTATCGGATTGATGAGGACTTTTTAGATTTCATTTAGAATGGTGTTATGAACAATCCTACCCACTTTCAGCTGGGTGTGAATTTTTGTAACCTCGGATGTCTAAATTGACCGGACTAATGTATTATAAAATTTCAAATATATTTCGTAAATGAATTTCCAATTTTTCCAAAAGTGGAAATCCCTGGATTGGAGGAACCTGTTTTGCCTCTCCGAAATTCCCCCTCCCCCTTTCGTTTTATTATTGTTATTTATTTTTTGATTCTTCCTATTGCTACACACATATACATACATTCATTTTTATTTATACCTGTAAACTTTTATGATGTTCTAAAAATTTTGATACAGATTTATTCTGAAAATGATGAGAGATGTTCATGCATATTTCTTCTTAACAGACAGTGAATTTGAAAGTGCCACTGGAGATGATGACAAGAAGCGATTCAAGTCCGATAATATGAAATCTAAACAGCGCATAAAAGTAAGCGTTTACATGTTCTATGAACTGTGCTTATTATCCGCATAGTTCAGGGTGGCTACAGATCGGAGAACTTCACCTATCTGAAATAATCAGGGAACTTGTCGTTTTTGCCCTGAGAATGTAACTTTTTCACCAAACGGGCGAATTGTAGTCAGAAGTGGACCTCTCATTGTTTGTTTGAAATCAGTCTCTCCCAGTGGACATTTGCAGCAACCCTTTTGCAGAAAAAAAGGCATGCCCATACCACCTGTCTGTCTTGCTTTTTCTTCACCATTTTGCTCAACCATGTTCGACTCAATTTTGTTTGTAAAAATGTGCAAAATTGTTAACCAATATTTTATGAATAGTGTGCAAGTTTTTTTTAAACCTTTTGGGTAAACACATTAAGCAAGAGCAATACATGGAAGTATATTGTACCTGTATAATTAGTTGTACAAATTAGTTGACAGTGAAAGAAATCAGGTAGCTTTTTCCTCCAATTTCTGTAGCCACCCTGTTGTGACACTCAGTTTATAGTCCAGCTATAAAGTAGCCAACCATGTCAGTTAACACAGCCCCCACCCCTGCTCTGCATTCAGAGAGCCATGCCAGGAGGAATGTTGGGTATGGAACCGCATTGTCTTGTGGAAGAGAATAGGTTAACTGCAAAGTGTTTCCTTATCAGTGCACCTGGCATGATTGTTTTTCTTCTTTTTATTGGTATTTCTGTTACTGAATGAAAATCTAAATATTTTCCTTAGACGATTGAAAATCCACATGGAGACATTTTCAGCAGTGTGGATTTCTCCTTGTGATTGTGCTCAATATTTTTTTTTTTTCTTTATTTTCCAGACTCCCCTAATGACCTTGAGTGGACATACAGACGGCGTGAGTGGAGTCCAGTGGATAGACACCCATAAAATCTGCACCTGCAGTTTAGATTGCACTCTCAAGATATGGGATGTTGAACTGGCAGGTCTGGATAACCAACTGGTAAGGTGAAAAAGTGATGTGATCTTGGTTTCAATTTGTCTGTCCATACATGCTCTAACTTCTGTCTGCAAAATATACTGCACCTATTTCAAAAGGATTTGTAGTTCTTTGGCAAAAGGATTCCACCGAATTACGGTCAGGTTACTAAAATATTACTTTTTGAGCATCGAGCTTTTAATGCTAGTGTATTCGCTTAAAAAAGAATTATAAACCAATGCCTTTTTTAACTACTTCAAAAAGAAGAAGGTTATCACTTCATCTGATTTTTTTTTTTCTTTTAAATATGTGTTAATGACAATTTTTTACCACTTAGAGCAGTTTCAACAATATTTTTTATTAGAAAGAAGGTGCCTTACGGGTGGTCCCATATTAATTTGGTCAAATTCTGTTGGTAGGATCAATATCAAAATAACCGAATGACATAAACAATACTCAATAAATCTCTATGGCATTGTGATCTTGTGTTGATGTAACCTTGTTATGGTGAAGTAATTTGAAGTCAATTTTCTCTCTCTCTCTTTTTTTTTTTCTTTTTTTTTTTTTTTTTTTTCTTTTAAATATTTGTTCTAGAACTTTCCTGTACCCTCCTCCCTCCCTAGGGGATTGTTGCGATCACTTGATATATAATTCTTTTTTAAAATAAAGGGTCATTTATACTTGGAAAATGCATAATTGTTGCACATTCTTCTAAAAATAAACAGAGTTTTGCTACATTCAGAATTTGTGTGGAAAATCCATTAAAAAGATTTTTAAGATCAGCAAAAGCTTAGGCAGCTGCATTTTACAATACCTTATACACTGTAAAAATTTGGGAAAATTCAAGGATCAACCATTTAAAAGGCATGCTAATAAGCTTTTAAATTACTAGACTGATTGAGCCCAGTTACAAAAAGTATGTCCTATTTCCATTAGAAGTGGTTAAAATGAGGAAAGGATGTAGGGTGGAGTTGGCACCCGATTAATGTTTGTTTTGATTTTTAATGGCATGAAAGAGCTTGAAGGCTATTTTAAACGGTTCAAAAAAGGGCAAACAAGTGACAGCACATTTTCAAAATAACATAGCTGCAGCCTAGTAAAACTTTGCTTAAAATGTAAAAGAAAGCAGAATGGAGCATCTTGCTGTGCAAACTTGGCTATGGAAACTCCCTAACATGATAATGTAATCCAGTTATAGTGCTGACAAACAAGTTGTTTCTTTTCATTTTTCACTATCATAAGAATAAAATGTAGACATAAGAAACAAACGCAGATCTTTGAAATAACTGCTTGTTAGTAAAATCTTTTATTATGCTAAATGTAATTGTTTTTTATTTTTATAATCTGAAATACTAGGGCTTGCACAAAACCCCTCTTCTCTCTCTAAAAACCTTTTCATGCCTTTTCTTTCAAGTCCCTTTTCATGCAAATGGTTTCTACCTTTTCCACCATGGATTCTAGCCAATCCAAAGTCATGGCACTTTCTTTATTTTGCCAACGAGCAGAGTTACATTTTTCTATTATTTTCCAGGCTAGTGAATTCTGCTATTTGTGTATTGTTCTTTGGCAGGGAAAATTCCTGTAACAAGAAGGATGGAAAATGATTGAAATGCATATGCTTCAGCATCCTTCTTGTGAGTGAATATGTCCCCTTAAGCATTTCTTTATTTAAGCCTTCAATACCATCAGAGTAAAAATGGACCCCTATTTATTTATTTTTTATTTTTTTGCTTATTTTTTTTTTCAGCCAAATTCTTTGCCAAGTTGGCACCCTGCATGAGCATTTAATAACCAAACAAAATCAATGCAGAAGAGTGACACAATCAGCAGTAGAATTTTGAGACATGTCTTTTGTTTAATTTTACAGAATCCATCCAATTATGGAATAAATGATTAATTTAAAATCTCCCATCTCTGGAATAGGGATGCTTATTTACAGTAAAGAAAAAATGACTGTGTGCAGTTATCTGTTGATCAAAAAAAGAAATACATATTTTTGTTGTAAGAACGGCTGTTTGCTTCTTTATATATATATTATATATTTTACTAAAGAACTGTTATGCTACAGAAATCGGATGAATGTGCCTCCCCATTTTATGTAAGGCTGTAAAACCTTTATTCATCATTCACTGTACTTTTAAAGAAATTGTTTTTTTAAGTTCATATTTAAAACTTCATATTCTAGATCATAGTGCGTGTAAAAACATTCATTACAAATGCTGCAGCTTGTGTATTTCATTGTAGTTCTCTCTCTCGATACAGTCAAACCTGTCTATCCCAAAAACCTCTATCTCGAAATTTCCTACATTTATAATCTAAATTGAATGTATTTCCATGTTTATCTTGGAAAAATTTCCTTCAAACCCTTTGTATCTCGAAAATTGGACAGTGTCCATTACAAAAAGGGATGCCTAAAGATCAATGGATGTTCAAAGTTGTATATTGATGGATGCACCTAAAAAGGCAACAAAAGAAGCAGAAAATTCTGAGTTTTTCTTAAATCTCGGGAGAATGTGTGATGCGAGGGAATTGTCTAATATTAACAAAAACTGTTAGCAATGTCAAAAGTCATTAAATTACCATTGTTAAAAGTGCGTATATATGTTTAAAATATGTTACGGGTGCATGGTTAATTAATTTGGTATCATACCATTGTATTTTTCTGTAAGAGAAGTGATTAAAATCTTTATAGCTCAAATCCTAATTATCTCAATTCTTTTTTTTTTTTTTTTTTCTTATACCTTGAGATGCTAGATGGACTGGTTTCACTGTATAGCATTAAAAACTGTTGTGTGCACTGAACTCTGCAAGCTTATGTCTCTGTTATACTGTGTCTGCATAAATAGTGTTTTCATTTTAGCATGGCTCAAAGGCATTCCTTGGAATTTCCTACTCACCTTTATCGAGGCTGATAATTTCTGGTTCATCAGACAGACACGTTCGTTTATGGGACCCAAGAGCCAAAGGTAAAGTGACCAGACCTCCTGCTTGTGATGGGACAGTCCTGTTTTTTTACCTAATGTCCTGTTTTTTTTACCTGTTTATGTCCTGCTGTTCCCACAGAACCCTAAAATGTCCTGCTTTTCCATTCCTGTCACACCAAAGTCCTTCTTTATGAAAAAATAAATAAATAAATGTTAAATATATTGGGAATAAATTAGCATGAAAATGATTGTGTTATTTACAAAGCTTTTTGTTACTTGTATTGAGCACTTTTTTTTTTTTTAAATGAAAGTGATTGTTTTATAATATATACTAGCTGCGTGCCCGTTCTTCGCACGGTAGGAAACGAAAATGTTCCTTACATGTGTAATTCGAAATTATTCGTGATGTGGAATTTAAAAAAAAAAGAGCAAAATTATTTGACTCTTAATGTAAAGTTTGTGTCATGAGTACTAACCTGATCATTGCAGTATAATGACTCAAAAAAATACGTCAGTGTCATTCACTATCAAAAAAGTGGAAAGCTTAATGGTTTGCAGAGAACTCCTGGCTTTCAAAGTGTCTTATTTCTACATAATACTGTTTTTTAGGCTCAAGTTGTAGCATTAAATACCTAAGACACTACATGAAATGGAGCACCATTTATTTCTTTCCGAACATGTACCATATAAGGAAAGTATTGTAATCATGAAAAAATTCGACTTCAAGATTTTGGTGTATTGACACGTTTTGAGGTCTTTCGAATTCATTCATGCT
Source organism: Cheiracanthium punctorium (assembly GCA_038373885.1). NCBI lineage: Eukaryota > Metazoa > Arthropoda > Arachnida > Araneae > Cheiracanthiidae > Cheiracanthium > Cheiracanthium punctorium. The sequence continues at coordinate 1,033,613 of JAWZYV010011044.1, forward strand.
ATTTTCAAGAGATGTTTTTAAAATAGCTGTGCACCCGCTCTTCATACGGGAAGAAGGGAATATTTTACTACTAAAATCATATCTGCATGTGACAAAACAGAATTTCATTTTTTTAAAAGTTCAAGTAATCTCCTCTGTTGAAATGACTGCGAGATATATTAACGCAAATTAGAATTACTTTTCATTTAGTTGGTTGTAAGACAACCGTTGAAAAAGGATAAACACTTTTAATTTCATGAAATATTTATTAACGTGGTACATTGCGATTTATTCATATTATCCTGACAAATCTAATAATACTACCTATTACGTATATTAATACTATCTATACTCGCTTCTCCCTCTTCAAGGCTCCCTTAAAAGAAACAGCTTAAATTATTTGGCCTCAATGGGATCTTGTGATTCTGTGGCGATTCTTTGCAATTTACGCATTAGCATAAATAATAATCATTTCACATAATGGTTGCCATTAAGGAAACTCTCCATATATATTTAATTTATACATAGTTTTATAAGATTGGCGTATTTAGCGCCGCAAACCATTTCATCTTACTGTGGGGAGAAAATATTCAAGGGGTGCCATTTTAAATATCCATGTATCTAATATAGCGATATCTTTTATATCCTCCATAGTCCTGTCTCCTGAAAAACATCAAACTGTGTAATCTCGAGGAACTACTTATTCTCATTTTAATTGTGACAGGGCGTTAGAGTTGCAGAGTTTACAAATTTCACGCTTTTTTTTAAATTTATGACGTCACTGTTTGACTGCCGTAAAGGATTCTCCGGTAGATTGAGGGAGTTAATTTCGATATTTCGCATAATTGTTTTCAAACGGTATCATTAAAACTTTGCGTTGGACCTTTATGGAGGAACGTAATTCAATGTTAAAATAAAACTATACTCGCAACCTGCATGCATATGTTAGGCAACGCCTACGCTAAATTAAATGCCAAAAATAAAAATAGTAAATAGAAAAATTTTAATATATCGTGCTTTGAAAAGAACTTTGTAACTTTTAAAATGAACATTTTCAGTGCCGTGAAAACATTTCAATTTTTAAATAAGCACCGGATTAAAATACCACTTCTAATAATAATAATCGCGAATTTTTTAGTTTATTTCTACAGTAAATTTTAATCAAAATATCGTCTCCCTGTGTTGAAAACAGAGCTGGAATAAATGAGTTAAAATTATGGCGTAATTTTTACGTATCTTAAAGCATTTGACGTCATAGATCCTCACTTGCGAATTGAAATTCTGATATCCCATTTAAAAACTCGATTGGTTGAAAAAACCCTTTTTTTTAATCCTTTCTGTGGCAACAACCGAACATAAATTCTCGTGCCGTGATCGCAATGTAATGAATGGCGTAAGATCGCGTTGATGCTATTAAATTCTAAACATTAGGCTGCATTAAAATTCGTAAAAAATCATCTAATTTACATAATTTTTTCGTTTTTATTTTAAAAGAGGGAGAAAAGAATGTTTCACGATTTGTCAAAATATCTAAAAGTTATGACGGATAGAATTCAAGATGCGACAGTTTTAAAATTATTTTACGAAAAAAAATCGCGAAGCAGATGTTTAGTAAAAAAATTCCTAAAAATCGGTAAATCATGTTACGTATTCAGATCAAACTGTCTTTAAAAGAAAATTTCCTCCTCTATCCGATGATACAAATGCCGTTTTGCTGCGAGCATAATTTCTGTCGTTATTACGAATTAGGTGAGAAAAAATGCCAAAAATCGCATAAAACATAAAATAAAAAAAAATCTAGATCGAATTTTGAAAAAATCGCTTCGAGGTGCACAACTACATATTTACATCTTCCCGAGTACCAAATTTGGTGTTTCTAGGTGTAGCCGTTTGTCCGTAACGCTGCCGACAGACACACAGACACCTTCTTTTATAATAAGTAGAGATTAATACGTACCCATAAAACCAATGGATGGTGATTCTATAGTTAATCTTAGAAAGCAAACTATTTTGGAAAGTTATGCAAAAATGAACTATAAAATTATTTTAAAACTAAGTTTATGTAATAGCAATATTTTATTTGTATAGTTTCTGTATTTTTTCAACTCATATTTCTCATGAAGAAGTAGAAAATCGGATTATATGTAGTGGGGGTGTTTGGGATTGAATTTTACTCCTCCCGACTTTGTGGTCTAGAAATGTCCTGATTTTCAGTTCAGAAAAAATGGTCACTTTAGCCAGAGGTAAAGTATTATTGACCACATGGCTTCCTTAATCCTCTATTAAATTGTATGCATTTTGGATACACTTTATTCAAACTTACTTCATAGGGTATTAGGCTACTTCAATAATATTGAGGTTTGGCAGTTGCTTGCGAAATATAAGATATTGCTGAGCAGTGTTCAGTTTTGAAAACTTGTTTTTTTGGGGTGACAAATCGGGCAATATTACACCAAAATTCTCTAAGCTCGGCTACAGATAGCATGATTTAGAGCATGTGGTACAAACAATGATTGAATATAGACTTTGAATGTATTGAAGACTTCCATAGACCTTAATGTCTTTTGGTCGACCCTTTGAATGCACTACCCAGTCAATTCTATTCAAAATGTGAGATGTACAACGAGGCATTAGAACAGTCCTGAATATAAAATTTCAACATTCTACTGTAATCGTTTTTGAGTGATGCAATACGTACACACAAAATCACCACAAAGATGGTCAGAATAAATTCAGGGTTGGTCAAAACAGATTGTACATGCATAAAGTGCATTAAGATGTTACCCAGAAACTCATCCAAGTAATTTAGGAATCAATTTTTCTGTCAGAATCTTAATATCTAATTTTTTCTCAATCAAAATAGATTCATTACTTTGTTCAAGGAAATAATAAAACAGCCCTTCTGAAGGACGACCCATAAAGTAGACACGGCATGGACAAATCAGAATTCGCAGTGATTTAATGGATTTGTTTGTTAAAGGCACTTGACCTATGAAGGGCAGTTTCAAACACACATGCATCATCTTGTATTTATAGTGATTGTGTGCCAATCTAATAATGGGTGTAAATTATTTTTGGCTCAGTGACGTTCTGATCTTATTAAACTCTCCTCACAGTGAAAACGGAACAGACTATGACAAAGAAAAATGGGATTTTTTTCTTTTTTAGCAAGCTATACTTAATGTGAAGATTTATTCAGTTTTAAAATCAAAAACTGTGTGCAAGGCTCAGGATGTTTTCTCCCCTTTGTGGATAGGCTTGGCTGGACTAAAGGTTCTGACCCTCAAAGTGATTGACTAAAATCATCCATATACAAATTTCTTTTTAAATTTGAATAAATGATTAATGTTACATTTATTTCATAAATGTCACTTTTCTATCCAATGACATATGTAGAGTTCCAAAAAGTTCTGTCTTATTTTACACTATTTTAATAATCAATCCGCAATTTTCACAGATGCTTTCTAAAAAATTCCTTCCTATTTTTCATTCCCTATCCCTTTAATAAAAAATGCACTTAGAATAAAGGCAGCCAGGAAATAATATAGATAATCTCTCTCGTACAGTTTTCTTCATACCAATGCCTTTTCCCCCAAAATTTGTGGATTTACAATGATAAATATTCTTGCTTCTTAATGAAAGCATTCAATTTATGGGAAAGTTTTGTGTATTAGAGCTGGAACTGAAGAAAACAAATTTTGTGCTTCATAAATGCTGAAGGAACAAAGAATGTAGAACAATAATAGGCAATTTAATGTTCCATTTGCAAGTTTTTTTTTTTTTTTTTTTTTTTTTTTCATAAGCGTTGAATGTTTTTCCCACTGCTTTGGCAGCTAATATACTTCTAAAGTGCTGCGTGCTTTGAAAAAAAAAAAAAAAAAAAAAAAAAGGCAACAAGCCCATTCATTAGATGACCCCTCCCTTCAAACGGATTGTGTGTTGTGGGATTAAGGCCAATTATCTGCTCAAGGGATCTAGGCCTATGGGTGGGGTGCCCTCCGTGGGGGTCTTTCTAAGGGGTCCTAACCCATATTTATGCCAAAACTGATTGCAATGTTTTTCTCTCATTATAACAGGAGACATTATATTTCCAAGTTAGCATTAATTGTCAGGTAAATTAAGTGCTATTTTATTTGTACTAAAAAAACTTTTCACCTGTGTAATTTGTTTTTCCTTAACATAAATTAAAAGTAAGTACAATGACCACCGCTTAATTGGATCAGCTGCTTTATTGAATCAAATCACAGAAAATAGAAAGGAATCACTCTTTTTAAAGCTGCCGCATTTTCAAATCGGCTGCTTTATTGTATCAAAAATTTATGAAACAAACATGTTCCAAATAAGCAATGGCCACTGTATTTAATCAAATCTATGAGATTTTAATGTTGATTTTGTTTCTTAAACCAAGCTCAAAATGTTACCGATTTATCTTAATTTCAAGATGGGTGAGTTTTTGTTTAACCAATTTTTAAAAAAAGGAGAAAGTTCCCCGTTCATGAAAATATTATTATTATTATTTATTTTTTTATTCTTTGGGAAGAGGTTACCTGGGGAGTGGTGTTGTATTTATTGGGTCAAGTTCCGAGGATAGGGTCCGTAGCAAAATAACAGAACTCTTCAATTCTTACAAGCACATAGTCAATTCTCAGGCAACTCTCTTAGGATATCAAAATATTTAAGTTACTTTTTAAAAAATGAAAAAATGAGGACTTGAGATGTTTTGATTATAATTCTTGCTTTTTTAAAGTATTTTTTCAATAATGAAAATGATTTATTTTTCTTTCAGAGGGGACTGTAGTGAAAGCTTCCTTTTCATCTCACAATTTGTGGGTAACGTCAGTGAATTGGTCTCCAGTAGATGAACATCAATTCATTTCAGGATCCATGGACTTCCTCGTTAAATTATGGGATACTAGAAGGTAGAGTTCTATCTTTCTCATTTCAAATCTACAGTCTCGTGGATGGACTTGGTTAATTGATTGACCCTAGTAGTATATGACAGTTGAATAACTGAAACACAAAACTTTGTTCTCCATTAATAAAATGCAAATCAAAACCCCTAAAAAACAAAAGCAACTCTGCATACTTTATTTTTGAACTGTTGCTGAAGTGGTAGAAAACAGGACTCTGTCCCTAAATGTCTCAAGTAGAGTTGTCAGGTCTTGCATATCCCCCCCCCCCCCTTTTTTTTTTAAGGAATTCTACTTTTTATGTTTTCTCTTTCTCATAAGAGCAATTCTTTGGTTTTTTAAGCATTAAAATAACCATCCAGTAAAAAAATAATTAAAAAGAAATTTTTTTTTTCCTTTAAATGCTTTATAATGCAAATGTTTTATGGTATTTTTCATTAACATGGCATCACTCATAGCAAAATGTAAATGTTAGTTCTAATTATGCTGAAATTAAAATACTATTTTATGTTTATTCACACATAAGAATTAAATATTGTAAACTGTACACACACTGTTAGCATGGCATAAGTACCCTGTAAAAAAAGTGCCTATTTTGTTTCGAAATCACCGGGGTATCAAGTGGTAGTTTAACCCATAAAATCACACAAATGCTACACATCAGGACAAGGACAGCAGTCTGGTTTAAACCTTTTCTACACTTTTCTTTTAATAGGCACCCTAATTTCAACTATGCAGATTTCATGCAATGAAATTATCTTATAGTATTGTTATAAGCAATCAGAGATGGGTGCCAGGAAATAAAAATGCATACAAGATATCCTCTGTGAGAAACACATCAACTATTCATTGTGTTATACCCGCAAATAAAACTGTATCGGAATTTATCTAAGTAGTCAATACATTTAGCATGATTTCTTTCTTTAATTCACAACTCTGAATGGAGATGGTGAAAAAGTTCTTCCCCTCCCCAAATAACATGGACCATGTCACACGTCAAGTTTCTAAAAGACTGGACACATTTTGTGGGTCATAGAAACATTTTATACAGCAAAATCTAAATAGGCAAACAATTATGATTGATAAGATAAGTTCTGGCTTATTTCTTAAAGCTTGTTAGAGATATTATGTTGGAGCCCAGGCAAATTTAAGCTTTGCTAAAAGCTATTAAGCTATCTTTGGTTTCCCCAGAGACAGAAATGATGTGTAATACAGTCGAGAGCCAAAAATCTGCCGACCTAAAATCCGCAAACGTCCGAAATCCGCACACCTTCTCTGATGTAAATAATGAAATTAGAAGTCATCCACCAGTGATGAAATTGTTTAAAAGTGTCTTGAATTCAAATAAATATGATTTTGATGATGAAAACTTGGGTAATAATAATAATAAAATCCATTTGATAAAAGTTTAAAGTTAGGAGAAGAGTAGCTTAAATTTTTAGAACAGCAAAGTTCTGTAACAAAACAAGAATTAATGATAATATACAATTTGCAAAAATAAGTAAAGAAAAGAAAGAAAGAAAAGGAAAAGAAAAAAACTGAAAGCAGAAAGCAGAAAAAAAATATTTTAAAACAAATCACCGTAGAATATGCTTTCAAAATTAGAAAAAGGAAATTTTGAAACCATTTGCTTTGCTAGTCTTCTTGTAATATTTTTTTTTTTCTCCTATGCTTTTGTATTTAATGTGAAAATATAAGTGAAATACTTTTGACTGTTTTTATTTCATTGTAATTGTATTCTACCTTTTTAAAATCAGAAATGTAATGATTTATCTTTCATGGCCCGAAATCCGCAAAATCCTAAAATCCGCACAAGCCATGGTCCCAAGCTGTGCGGATTTCTGGCTCTCTACTGTATAATCTCACAACTCTCAAAGCAACAAGCCACTGTTCCGAAATACCTGGCAACCCGTTTTTAATTTTTTAACTAATCAAAATGCTCATTTCTTACAAAACGATGCGACATCTTTTAAAACCTATTTACAAGAAGTATATTCAATGAATCCGAAATCGCTTGTCTCACCTCTCATTTAGTAGTAGACTCAGAAAAATAATGATTGAAATTTTTATACCATGATGGTCTAACATAGGTTCTGTGGACTACAATCTGGCCTGCCTACTGCTGTTTGGAATGTTGTTTGTTTATTGGCACAGGTAAAAATAAATAAAAGAAGTAGAAAAATAAATTCTTTAGAAACAAGGAGGAACCACTTTTACAAATACAATAATGGAATGCATCCTCATCATTAAAAAAAAAAAAAAATCTCTCAAGCCACTCTCATACTTCCAATAATAATAAATATAAATAAAAGTACACCACATTAGCCTGCAAGTTCCATTAAAAATTTTCAGGAGTTCTTTTATACAAAAAGTTTGGACAACCCTGTATGATCAGGCATGAGGATGAAACATGCTTTTGGAAAAGTGCTTTTATTTTATCATCCATAAAATGTTCTCTTTCTCTTGCAGCACGAAGGCCCCTCTGTTTGACATATCTGGACACGAAGACAAAGTATTCTGCGTGGACTGGTCTGAGAAGAGTTTGATCGTCAGTGGGGGTGCCGACAATCACATGAAACTCTACAAATTCAAGGTTTGTAAGGGCAGCCATCATTTTCCTAAATTGGATCCCACTTCAAAAAATTGCATAAAATCCCTCATGGTCGAAATTTTCATTTTATAATAATAAAATTTGGCTAAAAAGATAGAGCTAAGCAGATTTTTTTTTTTAAATTAGTTATTTAAGAACCAAAAACTCTTTTAAAAACAGTTGAGTGATAAAGGTGTTGTACCTAAAAGATTTCTAAGTTTAACAATCAAAGAAAATGGGTAGTAATTGATATTTTTATTTTTGGGGCACACACACACACAAAAGCTGGGTTTTACATAGTTTTTATAAGCAATTGACTTATTTTCTATCATAAAGAATGCTTACTTTTCATCCAATTCAATGTTATTTTTTGATAAAATCAACAAGATCTGCATTTATTTTTTGGGAAGAGCTCACTTTTAAACTGTCTGTAAAGAAATATGTTCATAGCTGATTAAGTATAAATAAATGAATGGAAATTTTCACTTTTGACTACAGTTGCTCCAGAAAAAATGTTTGACTAACAATTTTACATATTCTGAAAATATTTTTACACATCTGTTGATCATAAGCATTAACATCAAATAGAACACACATTATTATTTCTTTTCAAATAATATGTAAAAATTATTTATATTATTCTTTCTTTAGTATGTAATAATGTGTTTAAACGTTATTACCAATTTAAGTGTTTTATTTTAAAAGTCAGTCATTTTTCTAAAAGTTTTGGTGAGAATTAGACTGGCATGAATATAAATTGCTTAGAAGTTATTGGTACCCGCCAACTCAAATGGCTTTTCCAGGAAACTCCTATGTTTTGGCCTTTTCTTCTGATCTCCCAGTTTCCTTCAAAAACCTTAAAGAAATCCTTAAATTTATTATGATTTGAGAAATTTTCTGTTTACCACGAATGCAGCAGGGAAATTTCTGGAATTTCAGATCTTTTCAAACAAAGGAGGAAAATGGTACTAAAAGTTATGCTCGGGCATTCCAATGTCAATGTTTTACCACCCTTCTTATGAATGACCATTTTTTCTTGAGCATTTCTTCATTTAATTCTCCAAGTTTGGATTTTGCCAAGCCATTGGCATGTGCAAGGGAAGTGTAATTGACAGTCTGATTCAGACCTCTGACATTCTTCCCTAAAGAATTGACAATTTCGTTAAATTCCATATCCATGTGGGAATACATTGCATATATGCTTGATTTATTGCTCACACAGTGGATTTTAATCAAAATAGAAATGATTTTGGGGACTAAACTTGAGCGACTCTACATTCTCTTTCTTTCTTTTCAATGTTTTTTTGCTATTCTTCACTGAATTAAAAGCATAATTTGAAGAAGAAAAAATTAAGTTTCACACTTTATTATAAATTTAGGTATTTTTATTTATGCTCTCCAAAAATGTAAAAAAAAAGTATTTCATGCATAACTGCCAACTCTTCCATATTTCCAGTCCTATTTTTATCCCATTTCTTCCGATATTCCAAAAGTTTTAATCTTTCTTTTCCATAAAATTTCCTTCAATATTATGCTTGGGTGCCTAATTTATCGACTTTTTTTTTTTTTCATACTCAGCAAAAGTGGCCAATCCAGATGGATATTACAAAGTCTTTTTTTTTTTTTTTTCCAAATCAAAGAATATCTTCTGTATTGGCCTAAAATTTTTTGATAAAAACTCTAAAATTGTCACTTATTTTAATTTGGTAAGAATGATCCTATTTTTGGGTTAAGAGGTGCCACTTTCGATAAAAAGTTACTTTTAAGCTTCAAAATATAAGATAAATATCCTATAAAGGACAGAGATGCCTCTTCTGTGGCATGTAAATGGGATGTAAATTTAGTATAAATGCAGCTCTTTGCTCATTTGGCCTGTGATGCAAAACCTATTACGTGAAGTAGCTTCTGGTAAAACTTCAATTGTCGTTACTTTTTGTATAATGTTGCCCACATACAATGTAAATGCACTGTCAATGTCCCTTCAGACATGTCAATTTTTAATAAGCATTGGCATTCAATATTTCGGAATTTTTGTAATTTTTTTCATGCCTGTGCCTTGTAGAAATTCAAGAGACTGATCTTTTGAATAAGTAAAATATCACAAACACTTTCCAGTTTTAGAAACTGGGTGTTATGTATAAATGAATAATAGCTGTAGCATTTTGTTGTGCAGAAACTGCAAAAATTTTATATAGTTTCAAGATGCCCAATACTAAGTTAAGCTACTTCTATAATTTGTAAAAAAGAAAAAAAAATTAAAAGTTAATTGCAAAAACTTTTACCTGTGCTCTACAAAATAACAAATTCAGATCAAAATATCTCCATTCATTTGAAATATTTTCCCCAGTTTTTAAAACTGGAGAGTGCTTGTGATATTTTACTTATTCAAAAGATCAGTCTCTTTAATTTTTACAAGGCACAGGCATGAAAAGCCTTAATAATTGCAAAAATTTCTGAAATATTGAATGCCAATGCGTATTTAAAAAAAGACGTGTCTGAAAGGACATTGACAGTGCATTAACATTGAGGTCTCTAATACATTGTTGCATACTATGTCAAAGTCCCCGATCTTAATTTCAAATAGTTTACGTGAAACTATTGTGTTTCGCATTTCTACATAATTATACTGGAGCAACGACACTTCAATCTTTCAATGTTTCCTATCTCTTTTCATTTCCTCTGAATAACTTGCTTGCATTTAGGAGAAAATGAGTGTGGCCTTTTTATGATATTTTGTTTGTAAAATATTTTGACATCAATTCTTTCTTTAAAATTTCTTTTTTTTTTTTTTCTTACAGGAAAAAGCTGGCACTGATAGCATGGAAAGCTGAACTACACACACTTTACACTAATACATTGTAAATTAAAATGTAAATATACTTTTTTAATGTAATAAAAGAATGCTGTGCTGTTTAATCTGATTTAAAATTGCTGATTTAAATTCTGATTTCTGATTTAAAATCTGATTTAATATTTTCCATCCAGTTGTGAATTTGACCTTTTTTAATATCTGAAGCATCAGGTCTTTGGACTTTCTCATACTTTATCAAACATTCAAAATCACATTTTTCTGTCTACATTTTCATCTGATTATAAATTGAAATACCACCAAAAATCTAATAAAAATATTGCACACTGCAGACCATACTGTTAAATGAAGCAAGCAAAATAATAAACACAGTGATAATATTGGGTCATCCAAAAAGTAATTGTGTTTTTTACATGAAATTCACACAAGTAAATTTTTAATCATGAAACCATTCTTCATGTTCTAATTCGACCGTAGCTGAGTCACTCTCATGCTTGTAGTCAGAAGAGCAGAGAACAGATTCTCACTCCTGGTACATTTCACCTGTCTAAGAAAACCTTCAAATACTCTATGACAATTTCAAAATCCTAAGCAGTTGTTAATTCATGTATACAGACCAAGGACATTTTGGAGTCACGGTTCATTTGGACCACTGACTCAATATTCTAATTTCTACCCCTGATAATCTCAGTTCAAAAAATTTCACGACTACAAGCAGTATTTTCCCTGTAAATAATATTTATTTCTTTTAACGATCACGAGCAAAATAAATGAAAGGCGAAAAATACATATATAGTTTTTTAATTTGCAGAAAACCGCTTAAAATCACACAAAAAAGAATCCATAATGTCTCCAGAGATTATCGTAGGAAATTGGTAAAAATTTATATTTAGGGTCATTTGAAGGTATTCTTTTTGTTTAATAAAGTCAAAATAGAGTCTTGCCATGGAGAAAAACAAAGTGGATGCATAATTAAATAGGAAGACGGGCCCCTTGTGCAAAATATATAGTCAATTAAAGTATACGTTATTTGCAAACGAATGGTATACATAACTTTGCTGTACGGCAAATGATGGCCGAATAAAGAGCAACTCGGCGGGGTTAGTTTTTCCCAGCTGTACATAAAATTTGAATTGTTTCTGTATTCTTTAAAATATTCTTATTTGCTGTATTCGTTTTAGTTTTGTTACTATAGCGCTTCGAAACCCAAAAGGGAATTCTGAATAACCCTCTATATTGAGTTCAGTATTGTGCTGCGGAATCATTTTTGTATTTCTGCAGTTTGTCGCAGAAAGCATCACAAAATTCTATAAGGGTTTTGTGGAACACAATACCCTTATAGAAATAAAGTCATTGGTAAAAAGTGCACACAAAATTAACTATATTTTAATTAATTTTGGAAATGTTTATGAATGAATGGGTCGTCCTTTCTTTGGAGCAGTGTGTTGTTTTTTATCAATTAATTTTGAATTTTGCAGGAATCATTTCTTTATATAGATAAATGATACAGAAAGGAACCAACTGAGAGGTTCCTGCATAAAATAACTTCAACAGCTAAAATAAGAGCCACCCTAATGTGTGCAGGGTGTTCCCAAAACACTGACCAAGACTTTTATTCCTCTATTGATCACTCGCCGCTTTCAGCAACCTGCTGGTTCACCATCAGGCTGCTTTGCAACCGGCCTGTGCAATCTATGGGCTGCTTTACATGCTACGTTGAGGCAAGCCGGCCAGCATTCGCTGACATGTGCAAAATCGCATTAAATACTTTACGCAGGGGCCGCTTTGCGGCCAAGAATTCCCTCCTCCAACTTCATCATTAGCCATAGCAATGCGAAGCAATGTCACGTGACACATTAGAAAAGTTGAAATGTGGCTGGTTCTTCAAATGGCAAAAATCGCTGTTCTCAATTTTACAGGTCTTACTAATTCATTTTTTAACTAACCAAAAAAATTATGCTAGACATTTGATTTTTTTTTTTATTAAAAGCTAAATGGTTTGTACATAACCGTACATATTTTTTTATTAACCCACTTATGCCTAGTGTCCCTTTTTTGGGATGACATTTTCGCCATGAATGAAAAACGTTATTTATTTTTCCTAGCCTTTATTCACGAGTCTATTGAACCTCGGCTCCACACAATGTTTTAACAGAACCACATTTCAATTTTTATACATAATGATTTAAAAAGAGATCATCCCTTGTTCAAGAAGTTGACATCGGAAATTTATCTCCTATTGCTGGTATTAGCAAAAATCGAAGAAAGTCGCAAAAATATCTACGCTCAAATAGGTTAAGAATAAACCATAGCTCGACTGATCGAAGCGTTGAGTGACATAACTTTTAAAATATGTTCAAGAAGTGTCTCCCAATTTAATATTTTTTAAAACATGGTAGATGCAGCTAATTCAAAAATAATGGTCTAGTTCGAAAGAAAACTTTTCTCTCTCTGATCATGTACAAGTGCTTCACGTTTGGCAGTTTTCTTTTTTCCCCATAAAAGGTGATTGTTCAAAAGTTGCACAGAATGGATTTACACTATTGGAAATCGTAATCTGCATAAGATGTAAAATCAACTCAATTTTATGAATTTCAATACCTTAGTAAATAAGGTGAGTAAGACCTCTCATTAAATAAGATATGGGTAATGAGCATGAAGAATGGCTTTTGTACATTCCTTTAGATGAATCCGTTCCAAATGGTGTGCTTTTTAATTCACTATTTACGAAATCGCTGATCTCAAAAGATACCCCCTCACAAGAAAATAATCTTTTTGTGAAGCATTTATTTTCAAAAGTTACATATGCAAAAATCTATTTATTTTATTTTTAAGTTTAATTTTATCTTAAAAATAATAAAATGTTACTTTAAAATTTCTTAGAGAAGAAAAAATATATATTATAAATACAGAGTGTCTCAAAAAAGTGGTAACTGCCTTTAATTCTTTATCTATGAGAGATACGCGGGCAGCGTCCATAGAAAAAATTTTCAACGTAAGATCGGAAATAAGACTCCATTAAGAAAAAATTCTTTTCATTTTTTTGCAAAAAGTGACACTTTTTCAATTTGTATACGACCCCCCTACAAAAATATTCCCAATGAGTAAAATGGGCCCCATACACTCGTGAGGAGATGTACCCAATTGGAGCCTTTCATCATAAAGTGCCGCAGAGATATGTTTAAAGAAAGAGGGTCGGGGACCCTACATGATTTTGAATGTAAACATTTATTGCTAGAGTAGAAAAGATTTTCATTCAAAAATTTCTGTATTACCCCTGAAAAGCGATCCTTCGATGCGATTTTTTTTTTTTTTTTTTTTTTTTTTTTCCCCCTTCCAGAGCCATTGAAATGCAGTTTAAGTCAGTGTTATATTTATGTTCCTATCTCCGACACTTTTTAAGGTATCATTCTCAAGTTCTGTGTGTCACCTCACAAGTGTGTGGGGCTTATTTTACTTATTGGGAACTGTTTTATATAGGAGTCAAGTGCAGCTTTTTGAAAATGAACAAGAGGAATTTTTTCTTAAAGGAGTCTCATTTCCAACCTTATTTTGAACGTTTTTTTCACTGCCCACTTGTCTCTAATAGATAAAAGAATGAAAGCCCCTTACCACCTTTTTGGAACACCCTGTATCTTATATAGTAAAATCTGAAAGTAAACATAGTATATAGCAGACTGGCTGGCTATGTAGGTTTATGACCTCTGATTCTTCTTAAGCATGCCTTTCAATCGCATTTCATAGAAACGAGTGGTCACAGACCTACAAAATTTTGTATACAGCTTCACTAGAACAGGTCCTAACTCACATCAAAGCGATTAGAAAATTTTCTTTTGAAAACTGTTTGTTCTGAATATGCAACATAATTTGCAGATTTTAAAAAAATTTTAAACTAAAGATACTTTTTGACGAAAGTTTTCATAAAATAATTTTAAAACTGTTGCATCTTTAATTCTATTTGCCATAACCTTTTGATAGTCTGACAAATTATGGAACATTCATTTCGCCTTCTTTTAAAAGAAAAACAAGGGGAATATAAATTAGGAGATTTATTTTTTGAAAATTTTTAAGTAGAGAAGGATTTTGAATACAGCACCTTCTGCTTAAACATTTTGGTTGACATTAAGCTTGCGATTTTTGTCGTCATGGCATTACATTGATAAATAGCTGCCTCTTGGGAAAAAAAAAAACACTATTTTCAAACAAGACTCCAGTTTTCACATGTGAAATCTACATTGTTTTGATGTAACAAGTTTAACCACTTTCAAAACTCATAATTCTGAACACTTATATTTTCAATTACCTGAGGAGTAGCCATTGATTAAAATTTAAGGGTATGATTTACAAATTTTAATGATTGCTTTTTCAATCTATTAGAAGGTTTTTTTTTTAGCACTAGAGAGTTATTACTACAGGAGTGTTATTAAAATCAATTTTTTGTGGACATGATTCCATTGCATTTTTTTTTTTTTTTTTTTTTTTTAGAAATGTGCTTACCTTTACTTATTAATTTGGGAGGGAGAATCTAATATTGAAAATTGCCAGGGTTTTCAATTTTTGATAATTTATTATCTCTTTTGACACCAAAGTTATATCTTCAAAACTGAACTAACTTTGGCAATTCTTCCGAATTTGACTAGAAACTGGCAAGCGTGACAGTTTATAATCAAGAAGCATAGTTAGAATACGCCTGGTGAAGATTGTAAAATAGTGTTAGTAAGCGATTTTATTATAGATTTCAGCAGTGTTTTGTCAAACAGAGAAAATAAATACGTTACACTCATGGATTACAATACTTTTCACAACAGTATTTATGAAAGTGAAGCATAGTTAGACTATGTTTGGCGAAGATTGTTAAACAGTTTTAGGCATTTTTTAAGCGATGAATTTTAAGCCCATAAATTTCAGTTTGGAGGAATTGTTTTATGGAACAAGAAAGACAAACATGTCAAACTCATGATTGTAATGTACATTCCAAACAGTATTTATTAATGTGGAAGTATAGTTTGAATATGATTTGTGGAGATTGTAAAACTGTTTTAGTAGGCAATTTTAATATAGACTTCGATCTCAAAGAAGTGTTTCATGGAACAAGGAAGAAAAATACAGCATACTCATTAGAAGACAAAATGTGACATTCTTTTAGAACTTAAACCAGAAAGACACAATTTATGCTGCAGAAGCACTTTGAAATTGAATAGATTTGTTTGCAAAATACTGTTTAAGTTCTCTTTGATCTAAAAGAACTTTGACATACTTTTTATGCTATCTTTTGCAGTTTCACTATATACCACCTCAAGTAAGTATCTGTAAGGCAAGGCTTATGCCACAAGTCAAAGAATATTTTGAAATTACATAAAGATGGAATTAATTTCACTTACATGAGCAAGAAAAGCATTTGATTCCTTCCATATGAAGAACGGGTACACAGCTAGTATATTTATAAAACTTGCTTTTAAATAATGGAAGATTTTTGAAAATTGACATTTTTTTTTGTAAAATAATAAAAGAAAGCTATTTCTCTTCTTTCAATTGGTGACATTTATATAGTTGAATGAATGATTGTGTAGATGGATAGCAGAATATATAATACAATTGAAATTTGTTTTCAGAATATTGTAGTAATACTGATTAAATATTTTGGTAATTTTAAATTTAAGAATTATTTTTATCTATTTACCTATCATTACTACATTTTAATTATATTGATAAAATAAAATTCTAGGTAATAACAAAAATAAATAGGTAAAAGTAAAAAAGCAAGTTGATTTTTGTTGTTGTTGTTTCAAAGTGCCCTATAGAAATGTTCTATAAAAATGAGTAAATGTCCCATTTTGAGATATAAACTTCAGTTCCGTATTATGCTGTAGATTGAGACCAAAGAAGTGAAGAGAACAAATTAACAAGTGAGCATTTTCAGCAGATTCATTCCTTATTTACAAGTAGAATAAATATATATATTTTTTTTTTCATTCAAGTCTCCATTTCTTCCTCTGAATCCGTAGAGAAACTGTTTTCGTCCACCTCTTCTTCCTCATTCTCCTTGTCACTGTCGTCTGGAAAACAGGCGTCCAGTTCACTCAGCAGTTCATTCACGTGCCCCATGCACGCATCCTCTTCATCGAGCTGCAATTTAGTATTCACCTGCCAAAAAAAAAAAAAAGAGGAACAATAATAATAACAACATGTGCTTGTTACATTCAAGACACTATCTCTGCATGACTGCCTTTTGGCATGTGCTTAAACAAATCTGTAGTCAATAGCCTAAATTAAAATTTTTTAGGGTTGATTCATAGATTGCTAATTAACCTTTTATGCCTCAAATTAATTTATTTTACAACAAATAAGTTTGAAACTTTTTTATGTACTTTTAAATGCATCAAAACATACTAAATAATGTTTTGATGATTTGCAAACACCTCACATTAAATCACATACTAAATTTCTGAAAATGAAAGAGCTCGCTTGACATTTATTACAAATTTAGGTCCTATCAAGCCATTTTACGGATGAGACTTTAAATCCCATCTGAGCATAAAGAGTTAAGATACATCATTAAGCAAAATTTCAGCCAATTCACGATGGAGAAGTGAGCAAAAACTCAATTACAAAATTTGGGACGAATATACAATGCAAATTAAATAAGAGTGTTTTTAATCCGAAGGAGGGAATAAGTAACAAAGCTTAGTTCAAAAATGTAAGTAGTAATACACTGGAAGTTCTTATTCCATCAAGGGTTCACTGGAAAAAGTGCAAATTATCAGATTCCTAAATGAAAATAACCCAAGCATAAGTCACTCAACAAGAAAGACTTTCCAAAATCTTAACAAACTTAAATGCTGACTTTTAATCATCCAATCTAACAAAACACAGGCAAAGTCTGTAAAATTAATCTTTCTTTCTTAATGTCCACATTTTCAATTAACTTTTCTGTTTGAAGTAAACATTTCAGATTATTTTCTATTGCGCTCAATTCAAAATTTCCTTGACAAAACAACTAAATGAGATAAAAAGCTTTAGCCAAGTGTTAAAAGGCCAATATACCTACTACAGAGTAGCCAACCTGGCAAAGGCAAAAATTAGGATTACCTTATAAATCATGTCTTCTATATTGTGTATCTTAAGGTGGGGAGTGGGGAAGCTGTTCCATACCTGCAACTTGTATAGTTTAGCAATACAATGTACAGATTTTGGACGTTTACTCAATTTTACAGTCTGATTATATGATTTTTCAAAGAAAACCCAGTGATATAAATTCTCCTTCATAAATCCTGCACTTATTTTTGTGCAAAAAATGCTGTTTTAAGTTTGCCATGGTTATTTTCTTTTTTCTAAGATTGAGAGGCGTCGATGGATCATCCACTCGCAAAACGTATTGTCCAGTGCTCTGCCAAACGTAAAGTACTATTGACACAGGCACCTGTACCTATGGGCAGGGAAGGCCCATGCCCACCTCCAGCTTCCAGAAAAAAATATATTAGCATAATAATCTATGACTGGTTTAATATAAAAGTGATCTAACACTAAAAAAGAGGATCTCTGACTTGATGCCCCCCCCCCCTCCCACACCTACAAACTACCTTATGGCCACCCATGATGACTGCTAACTCACTGTACCAAACAAAATACAATATGGCTTTTGAGTCCATAAACCTTTCTCTCCATCCATCTTGATAATTTATATTTTTCCTTTAACATTCCTTTATTTAAAAAATGCTGTTAGAATAAAAATGAACTCCTATTTGAAATTAATTTATTATATTATAATTAAAAAAAAAATAAACTAGTAAAGGAAAACTTTATTAAAAAGGGCAGGTTCGGATAAAGTTGAAGCAAAGAATATTGGTCAGTGAAAAAACTGTTTATGAAAGCAAACAAACTGAACTTACCCTCTTTTCACTTTTGTTTATTTATTTATTTATTTGAACATACACTACATAACTTTTTTTAAGTTGCTTTTTAGTATAATACCCATAAAAGAAATCTTTAGGAAAGAAAAATAAACTGAATATGTTAATGTTTTTTCCTTGACATTTTAGCTATAGTAGATACATTTATGTGTATTACAGCATAAGGCCGTGATAGTGTAAGATTTTCAAAAATTGAAATGTGGGTAGTCAATGCGGTTCCAAGCAACAAAAGTAAAGCACCAGTTCACCTCTTTTGCTTTTCTGAAGTAGAAGCGAGCATTCTTCTTGTTCTCCTCTCCGCCCTGTATATAGTTGAGCCAGCCAAACAAATACCACACTTCGACCACTTCGTCATCATCTCCCAGCAGACTCTCCAACACCCTGGAAGCTTCCTAAAAGAACCCATATCTCAAGGTCAAAAAATCTGACAGTTCCTATGCTTTTATACAGGGTGTCCTGAAAACACTCATCATAGGCATATGCATTAAAACACTGTTTATACGTCTTTCAAGAGACCGGCATAAAACAGCATACAAGTGAAATATCAATAAACGAACTACTTCGATTATCATAGGCTTAATGCTAAAGTAATTAAAAAACTTTGTAAAAAACACACATAAGATGTTATAGGTAAGAAGATACGCACGTTTCGGTCAAAAATTGTTTTGACCTTCATCAGTCCAAGCCCTTTGTCACAAAGAACACATGTAATTCAATGTCAGTTACGTCACTGTCAGTCATCTGAAGATTATCAATGTTATCAGAGCTCACAAATTCTAAATTATCTTTTTTTTTTTTTTTTTTTTTTTTTTTCCCAAGTGGGAACTGCTTATTTAGGTTTTACTTTGTGGTTACACTGCAGTTTTCTGAATTGCAGCTGGCAAGGCAAATTTCATTGTTTACATTGAACAGACAGTGCAGATTTTAGAGCCTTGCGGATTTTGGATTGGTGGATTTTGGATCTTCTGTACTATATTTCGTATACTACATATCTTTAGTATCAATGTAATTATTCTGCTATTTATGTTCATGCAGATACTGAATTTAAAAAAATCTTTCATAGTCGCCTGATGTGCTAATTGTCTTTTGAGTAATAATAACATTATATAGGGTTTTCCAATAGGGCTGATACCATTTTAAATGGTTAGAACAGCAACACTGCATATTCTTTTTTGAGATTTTTTGTGTCATTGTGTTTAGCATGTTATGCCATTGAATCATGAAAAGATACGCGCTTGAACAACGTTTTAAAATTATTAAATTGTTTTATAAAAATCAGCGTTCATATGTGAATACTGAGAGAAATTTGAGAATTCATGGACGACATTATTCAGTTCTTGTGATTTCTTTCTTTGGGGATGTGTTATCAGGGTGTCTACCAGGTTTCATAAACTGAATTTCATGACTTTTTCATTATTTTAATGACCTTTACGCACAAATTTCATGACCTTAATTTACTGTAAAAATTATTATTGCATATGTCATTGTAATGTAGAATTTCATATAATTAACAAATTCATATACTAATGCTACACAGCTTGGCAGCGTGAATGCTTTGTTTATCTCCTTGGAAAGCTCAAATCTGGCATCCCCATACGATAAACCCATGAACGATTTGGGTTTTTCTCGAGTTACTCAAAGGTGGCAGTCTGAACACACCCCAAAACAAAAGAAAAACAAACTACGACAAGTTCTGTTTTGTTCACAATCATCCCGCTCTCGGTTATGACAAAGACTTACAAATTTCCGGTGATGTCAAGACCATTTCAAGCATACATTTGATATCAAATAACCTGGAAAGGGATTTTTTTTTTTTCAAACAGAAAAATTCATGACTGAAAGGCAAAATTCTTGACTTTTTCATGACTTTCGTGACCATTTTCTGAAATCATGACTTTTTCATGACTTTCATGATATTCATGACTGGTAGACGCCCTGGTTATGTCACAAGTTAATGCAAATAATCCATGAGCCATTAAAACCAACATTGAACATGTTATTGGTGAAATAACACCCAATTTATGTGAAAGAGTGATGGAAAATCGGGTCGACAGAATGCAGTATGTACAGAGAAGTCGTGGTGCTCGTGTGAGCGATAATATTTTTCATACTTAATAGCATGATGTACGCTTTCAAATAAAAATTTTTAAAAATTGTGTCATACTGAATAATTTATGTTTTTTTTTTTAATTATTATTGTATCACTCTTAATGGAAAACCCTTTAATTTGATTTAACTTCATGAAATGTTTTTCACTTGTGTTTTGAGAAACAAAATAATTTCTATGGTTTTCAATTGAGTCTATTGCATGTTTAAAGTAATGTGGAGGAACTTCTTCACATTTTGCTGTATCATTGTTTAAGTCAGCACCAGATCAGTAAGCGATATCAGACGTGCCAAGTTTCCAAACTTAAAAAGCCTGAGATTTTTTTATGCATATATCTTTTCAACATAAAATGCAGGCATAATCAATACTTTTCTTGACTATCACGTGTGTCTATATAAACTTAGTTACTATGTGTCTATCTATTACTTGAGTTGTATAATGTAAATTCAGTTTGAAAAATCAGCAAAAAGAAATATCCAAAAATATAAAACAACAATCGAAATACATATGATATAACTATTCATATATGAAATTTATGTGGTACACTAAAATTTGAAATATCTAATTTTTTAACAAAAAAAATTTTACTAATTTCATACAGCATTTATATTTCTAGCTTATTCCTGCATAAATAATGAGCAATCATTTAATGTAATATGATTTTTTATAACTTCAAACACATTATTTCAAATTAAATGTCCTCATGTTGTTGAGCTTGATCAACATGAAAGAAACAAGAATTGCAAGCTTGATGAATAAAATTGGGGAAAGTTGTAATTTCTGAATAAACTCTTAAAAACCCTGAGAAAATGAAGAAAAATCCTGAGGCCTAAAATAGGTTAAAAAAGCCAGATTCAGACCGAAATCCTGAGACTTGGCACGTCTGCGGCATCCAACCTAAATGAGCTTTTAAAAACTGAGACAAAAATTTTTCTAATTTTAGGAAGGTGAAAAAACAATGACAACTGATATTGTGCATCTTAAACAAAGCTTTTTTTGCATTGAAATTACCAGGAAAGAAATAGGACTTCATGAAAATGGCGTATAAATGAGAAATGTATAAAGAGTGCTTTACAGATCAAAAATTACAAAATTATGTAAAAAAAGGCACAGAATTTTTTGGTATCAATTAAAATTTTATAGAAATTATATCTAAACTAGCTGTGTACCCGTTTGTTTGTATGGAAGGAATAATAATGTTTTATTTATGTAAGTGAAATTAATTCTATTTTAATGAAATTTCAAAATATGAGCAATTCATTAAAAACCTTAAAAATTACCATTAAAAACTGAATATATTTTGGCTAAGAACATGGCCATTATCAGGTTTTTCTGTCAACATCTTGTTCTTCACCATAACAAATAATTTTTGTGGAGAGCATGGCAAATATCATCAATGGATGAGTGCATAATGGCAGCATCTGTTGATATTTCATGAGATTCTTCAAAAAGTGTTGCTTAAAGTGCTCAATACTTGTGTTGCTCGAAAAGTGAAACATATTTTCTTGAGTTTAACACGAAACTGAAGGGACCAAAATATATTTTTTGTGTTAAAAGAATCGTTATAAATTGCATAGTTACTGTCCAGAATGCTGTATCATTTCGTGTTAAGCATTTTTTCATGTTAGGCATTTTTGTGTTAAACGTATTTCACTGTGATTAATTCTGCAGTAAGTATGTTTTTCAAATACATCTGAAGTAAAAATGTGCTAAATTTTTAAGCATTTTTCATGAATATTCTGATTTTACTTTCACCTTTATTCTGTTTTGTTATTGTTTTTTAAGATTTAAAAATTATGCACTTTGTGCCACGTACCATAGAAGCCAATTTCATGTGGCAATACCTTTAATCTGAAGTATTCGTTCTTTTTTTTTTTTTTTTTTTTTTTTTCATGAATTCAGGGCTGTTTTAAGATACCAAATAATTCTTTTGAAAAAAAAAAATATTTGTAGTGAAGGGTTAAATTTTTCCTATAATTAAAATTGTTAAAAATTTCAAAATGTGGTCATAATTACTCATTTTGACACTTTATGGATTTTCCTTAGTCAAACACAATGTGTGTGCGTAAATTAAGATGATAACTCATGAATAAAAGACAAAATATATTGCCTCATCTACTCATGAATTATCATACAAATAATTTTAAACTTAGAATTTGCCTGAAGAAGTATTGTAAAACATAAAAAAAAAATTAAAAAATACTTATCCAGAAAACGATTCTTATACAAAAATTCTACTATAGAAACATAATACTAAAAAGTGAAAGATTATCTTACTTCTTAATGAAAACAACATTGCCTGAATACAGCTTTAAAATGTACAGCCTTTCGCTAGATAAAAGTAGGTGCCCCAAAATGTCTTAGCAACACACACATGCAGACACTATTTATTTTTTTTTTAACAAAATACCCAGGGTTCCCCCCGACCTCCCCTTCTTTCAGCCCTTTCTATTCATATTTTTAAAAGAAATTGAGCTTTTAAGATGGAATGTTTTATCTATACCAGGACAGTTTTAACTGAATTTTTTTCCTTGTTGATGGAAAATCAGTTTCCAGCCTAAACATCCTAAAAACTTCCGCATCCATGAATAAAAGGGACTTACATCATACATCTGGACTTCCATTAACAGCTTACATGTCTTAATCCGACTGTCATACACAGGAACGGGGTTCTGCAAGAGAGAAGACAATCCATCATGTGCCACATCACAAAGTACTAGAAATGTACACAAATGTTATAGTTCAAGTCTTTTGATAATACAGAATGTACCAGATTTGAAATGTGTCATTTCTTGACCTTTTAGCAACCTTTTGTAAACATATCTTGACTTGAATCAGGATTGATCCTGCCGAATTCTATAAATCAGGGATGTGACATAATAGCATTATTGGAGACTGGAAAGAAATCCTTACGAATAAAACTAAGGCTGCTACTTTTTAAAAAAGCTATGTGTAAAAAAGAAAAGGTTAAAGGAAGTGGTTTCCTCGCCCTGGAGAATATACGAAGTTCAGGGTATGTGTATTTGAATAGACGAAACTACCTCATACTACCTTTTAATCAGTATTGGTTAAAGCTGATTAAAAGTAGGCACTTTGCCCTAAACAAGGCATTTATGCTAATATGCTTAAGCCCTGTAACAGTCCCCCCCCCCCTTCCCAATGGGCAGACACTGTTACTCATCAAGCATTTTGCCACTCAAGGCATGATAGAGTGATTCTTAAGTTACTGCACCACCTGGGATGCCCATAGCAGAAAATGAAAAACATATATTGCAGATTTTTTTATAGTCTGAGGATTATAACTGGAAAAAAAAAAAAAAAAAAAAAAAAAAAAGAATTTTTTTCCTGAAACATGAGGTTCAAAAAATAATAGCGAAAGCAAATTTTATTTTCAATTTTCATTTCCTGATTGACCCTAGAAACTATTTTAACAGAAGAATCAGAACTTTCAGTGTAAAGTTTCAGACAAAAGCTTGTTTGAGTATAGACAAGATTTGGCATCGACTTCAAAGCTTGAAGATCTTGACACCCTTCGATTTGAGTATCCGTATTTTTAAAATGGATTGCTGAAGAAGAAGGTAGATCTGAAGGGATCCTATAGGAAGTGAAGGCTTTATAGAAAAAAATCTGTTAGTGATTTAAAAAAAAAAAAAAAAAAAAACGTGTATTTAATAAGTTGCTTATAAACAGTTTCAATTTCAGTATCAGAAGCTTGGTCAATCAGAAAGTGAGTAAAATGGGATTAAGATGTACAGATGGCAGTGACAAACAAACTGGAACGAACTGGTTTATAAGACAATGGTTTATCCATATGAATGGCCCAACTTAATGGACAATAAGGCCCAATCTCTTTCCTGACATGAAAAAATTTTAATACATTTTCTGACTGCTGGACAACCTGGTTTATGTAATCCTCAGACAGCAGATGAACTGGAAATTGGCATGACTCGAAAGATAGAAGGAGTTATTCCTAGCATGTTAAAGGTACACATGAGCTGAGCCTTGCCTCCTAAAGAGAGATGGACATTTTGTACACTTATTATAAATGTTAAGTTCAGTATTTTGTCCTACAGGATGGCTTTTAACCATTAAAAAAAAAATCAAGGTCTGTTGTTTTGTGAATAATAAATACATACCCTACTAACAGTTTTGCTCGGGTTGCCACCGGCCACGTAGCCAGCCGATGATGGCCCGAGGAAAATTGCTAGTAGGGTAGGCTGTCAGTACAGGAACTTTTAGGACACCCTGTATTATCCACACATATTTGACAAAGAAATAAATTGACTTAAAACATTTCGAGCAGCTTTGTTTTTGTTATGTTCATCCATTTGTATTGTTTAAAATATTTGGAATTGACAATTTTTCCATTTTTAAAAGAACATTTGATTTGAACTCTTTTTATTTCCTTGTACAAAGTAAAGGAAGTATTGCGATTGCTGAGATTTTGACCCTTCTTACATTTACTTTCATAAGTGACTGTGTGATGTCTCAATATAGGTATGTATGTACACAGTGAGCTCGCATCACTTGCAAGCGATGAGTTGGACACAGTTGAAATTTTATATTTAGGACAGTTACAGTATCTATTGTGCACCTGCCTGTTTCACTGCAATCAACTGAATAGCTTGTTGACAGGGCCACCCAAAGTTTAGGATCAGCTTCAATACATTCTAGGGTCGATCACTTTTGGGGACTACCCAAAATCTCGCCTACTGTTGTCAATAATGTTGACTCTAGATTAATTTGGCAGGGCGCAGCGCCCGGCGGCCTTTTTGTTATCTTATTAGCGCCCGGCGGCCCTTTTGTCGTCTTTTTAGCGCCGGGCGGCCCTATTTCTCTTCTTTCTGCGCCCTCCTGCTTTTATATTTTTATTATTATTAGTCAACAGTCAACAACCAGCACTTTTTATTTCCTACTTACCATTTGCGGTCCATCACGATAATATGTGAATTAAAACGGTTACGATTGAGAACAATAATCCCATCATAAAAATAGGTTCGATTGAAAACGACCCTTTCGCAAAAACCGTCTATGAAATCCGATCTTTCCCACAAATGTAATTTATTAAAATGCTTTTTTCAAATATTCTACTCTTTCAGATCGAAATACTGCTATTGCCCTTTTCTTTGTTTTCATTTGCGCGAGCCGAACAGCAACAGCCGACTAACTCAAAAAGGCCCCTCTTGTATGTTTTGTTTTTGCTGACTCAAGCAAGAAGAAGCCGGATCGGCATTTCACTTAGGAGTTGGGGGAAGAAAATACGGCTGGGAAATTCAAAATTTTCTCAAGTTATCTAAAAATTTCTGATTCCATCTGTCAATCCTCAAGTATCGGTGGCTACGTTTGATAAATATGTAGTTGCGAATTATCAAACAATCATTATACCAGAGTTCGTCGCCAGCTGTATATAATTATCGCTATTCTCGATGTCTTTAATAGTTTTGCAACACTAGCAAGTCCCCCCGCCCCTAAACGATTTGCTCTTTTTATTCGGCTTTTTTAGTACATATTATTCGTAATGTATAACAGTTATTTACTAATCATATTTAATTACAGATGATACAGAAAGAATGCCTTAGCAAAACGACGTTTTGCGATTCGAAAATTCCGCGGGATTTGCTTGTTTGTTATGGCAAGCCTAGACAAGGGATATCTTTTAAGGGGGTTGCCATTGTTGGATGACTTTTTAAGGAGTTCTAATGTGTATTGACGCGTTCATCTGTATGAAACCGACCAAAACTCCAAACCGACAGTCGCGCGGGCGGGGCCCGCCGAACGTGGGAACTTCAACACTTCAGCCGTGTACCATGTTCAGTGGCTTTATCTACTCAAATCCATCTGAAAATCGAGGGATTTGCGACGTTTTGCGAATACAGCAATTGAAACATATTATGCTTTTGCCAAAATCAGAGCATAATAACGATCTTTTGCTTTAGCAATGTAGCGCTAGGGTTATTGGCGCCCGGTGCGGTCCTTCAGTTTGCCGCCCCATTCTTTCTAAGTTTCAGCATTCTGCCCCCCATTTCGGTCCTTTAGTTTTCCACTTTATTATTTCTAAATGTCCTGCCGGCCACCATGTTTTTTTTTTTTTTTTTTTTTGCCGCCGGGGCGGATCCCCCCATCTTATTACGCCACAGTTTTAATTACATAAAAGTGGAGTAAATGCATAATTTAGTAAATCAGACTATTGACAAGATTTGGTATTCTAAATATTCATATTATACACCTTCTGATTTTAAAATTCTCAACATTTTAATGAATGAAGAAAGGGGAAAAAAAATAATAATAAAAGCAAAAGAAAGCTAGTTCTGGGAAAGGATGACTTCAGAAAACAAATTGTGTCATAAGTTAACAGCTAGGTTATTCATAAAACAAACTGTCATCAATTTATGCTTATTTTCAGTTGAAAAAAAGAAAAAGAATTCTGGAAGGTTTATTAATAGATAATTTGTTTAAGTACTTTTGGCACCAGGATGTTGATTATTTTAATTATATTAAGCTGATTAAAAACATTTGATAGTTAAAATAAATATTGATTAGTACTTTTTTTATTTTAAAAAGATTAAAGCAAGGTTTAAGAAAGAAAATTTAGTGTTTTTAAAGAGACCTTTTTAAGTATGTTACAAGAAATTAAAAATAAAGCTTTATGAAAAATAAATGATTGAAAATATTTTAAACTTTATTTCATACCTTTGGACAATTCTGTGAGTTAAAAAAAAACATTAATTTTATACCTGCTAAAAAACTTACATGTAGTAATTATTTTTATTTATTTTAAAGAAATAGTACTTTTTTAAAAAATTACATTCACTTTTCATGAATGAGAAAGCATTAAATTAGAAGTGAAAGAGGAATAACAAATATATTTCAGTGATTTGATTTGATATGGTGTTGTACATTCCAACCATAGGATGTATTACAAAATTTGCATGACTATGTCATTTTTTCCAGCAATCTTCTGTATTCTGAATTAAATATCCCCAATTTCTGTAGTTATCAATTGATGGATGAGTTAAATTGTTTGATGCAATTTTAATAATGTCTAATAGTAATAAGGGTAACTTAGAAAATCTTTACTTGGTACTCATTCAATAATTATTGCAAACAAAAGAATTTAAATAAAATTCTGATTTATATAATTACATTTTATACATCCTGCATTGCAGAAATCTTATTTTTATTACATGCTAAATGCACCTACCCTAATCCACTTACATTGACAGTCCTTTTCTGTTTAAAAGTTTGCACCAATATAGGTGAAATATCATATGAATGAGATCCAGTAATTGTGTCCAGTACTGATAGTGTGATAAAATGGAGGAACAAAAAATTAACAGTCCCTCTGCCTTCCCCTACTGCCTAACAAATCATGTCTGGCTAAAAATTTCTGAAATCTTCTTCAATAAATGTACTATTCTTATAAATAATAAACATGTATGTCACGTAATTTTGAGAAAAAAAAATTAAGCAGAAAATTCAACATTATTTATATTAAAACTTCTTTATGCTAGAAGTTTTTTTTTAAATCAAAACTTCTAGTTAAGTAGATTTAATTCACATATGTATGTCATGTTTAGACCAAAATATTATCAACAAATTATTTTTCCTATTTCACTTACACTTACTTCTACTGGATATTTTCTCCAAAAGAAGGGGGGGGGGGAACTAAGACAAATTGGAAAAAATCTTACTATGCATTGTAAGTCGGAACACATATTACAACTCATGTTAAAGTTCAGGGGAAACCAGTTTCTATATGTTATCTACCTGTACATTCTCGTGGAACCCCAAAGTGCCCTTTTTGAGAACAGGGTGCCCCTTTTGAAAATTTCCCCCCCGGCGGCCCTTTTTTTCTAGAGTCAACACTATGTCAAGATTGGTAAGTTTTGGCAAAAGAATGCCGAATTGGGCACTAAAAATAAATTTCCAAAATTGAAAGCAGGTGAGTGATGTCTCTTATATTAGACAAGAAACCATCAAACCTTAATATTATTGAAGAATCCTATTTCCATTTCAAATGAAAAAATTAGTTCAAGGAACTTATGTGGTGTCCACATTAGGTTTCCCCGCCCCCAACCCCTTTTTAATCACCTAAAGTTGGCCTCAAAAACCCAAAAATTTTCAGGTATATACAGTGAAACCACACTGAGCGGCCACACCACCGTACCGAGAATATTGGGCTGTTCTGAAAGGTTTTATTGACTGCTATTAGATAACTGCTTATAATGCGCAATATAAGCAAGTCTGACACATAAAGTAATTAAAAAACTTTGTAAAAAACACACATAAGAAGTAAAAGGACAGAGGATACGCACGTTTCGTTCAAAAATTGTTTTGAACTTCTTCAGTCCAAGCCCTTCGTCGTAAAGAACACAGGGAACTCTGTGTTCCCTGTGTTCTTTACGACGAAGGGTTTGAACTGAAGAAGTTCAAAACAATTTTTGAACGAAATGTGCGTGAGTTCCCTGTGTTCTTTACGACGAAGGGCTTGGACTGAAGAAGTTCAAAACAATTTTTGAACGAAACGTGCGTATCCTCTTTCCTTTTACTTCTTATGTGCGTTTTTTACAAAGTTTTTTAATTACTTTATCGTTTAACACCAGTATTTTGAGTGTTTTTTCACAAGTCTGACACATATTCCTTATGTATAATGAAAATTAAAACTTAGCTAAAGAGGTACTAGTACTTTATTGAATGCTTTTCTACATTTTTTGAAAAAAAGATACAATGTGTGCCTGTTTTAAGTTTTTACTTTTCTCTGAAGCACCCATATTTTCGAGTTCGTTTTTTACTTTAAAAAGCAGATCCCATCCGTTTAAAACCACGAAATTTGAAGTCTTCGCATTCTTTCAAAATCAAATCCTTTTCTTGAATGACTTAGTTGATTTGCAGTTAAATAATTCAGCTCACTTTGTTTCCTATTTGCATCTCAGATCACTGACCCACTCATAAAATGAAACTGGCGTGAACATGGACGTGAATGGCATTTTTGCTCAATGGACTTCGGAAGTGATTCCTGTGCCTTATATTAAACCATGAACCTGACCTTGATTTTTTCCACTCAAAATTAAAGCATGGAGTGAGTAGAATTTCCCAAAAAATGAAAATGGGCGATCCCACTCGGTGGCTGTTTAGAGGGGGTTAGGTGGCTGCTGATAGAGGTTATTTTAACATTGGGTCTATGATCCAAAAAATCCGTACCATGGAAAATTGGCCGTTTAGACGGGTGGCCGCTCGGAGAGGTTTCACTGTATATACAGGGTGTCCAGTGCTATCGGTGCCCAATGACAATACTACACATACTTCCAGTTGCAAAAATGCTTTTAAATAGTATAATCTTTTCTAGCAGAAACAATCAACATCAATAAATCAGTTCCTATAAAAATTATGAAATTCAAATTTTTATACAGTCTAGTGGTCCTATCCGTTTCATTTAGAAAATTTTTCCTTATACAATTTCATGCAAAAAAGATCGCCCTTTTATGGCCCCAATTCACCCAGTCATGAAGCAGCTAGCATTTTGACTTAAGTCACTTTTCCCATTATGGTAAAACCATTAAGGGACCCTATAAATATTGAAATTTTAAATCATAGGTTTTAATTTCATTTTCTGGCAGGTGTGGAATAGATGTGGAGAGAGAAGCAATACTCATTTTTAAGTAGAGGGTTATAGTCAGGCTCTATAAATATCTATACGGCACCTTTTGATTTAAATGATGGATCAAACCCGTGTATATTCATTTTTCTCAGATTCATTTTGTATACAACCCCTATTTTGCAGCTCGAAAAGTTCTCTAACTTCAAGCAACTCGGTGAATTTTAGTCGTAGAAGGCTGAATTTTTTTTAATTATTATTATTATGCATGAAATTGTATAGTATAAAGAAAAATTTTTCTAAATATAACTGATAGGACCTGGGGACCGTGTCAAAATTTAAACTTCATAATTTTTATAGGTTTTGATTTATTGACTGTTTTTGATATCATAGATTATACAATTTAAAGCATTTTTGCAACTGGAACTACGTGTTCCTAACCATTGGTTCAGGAAATAGCCATTGGGCACTGTTAGCACTCTGGAGACATTTATACATATATATAGATATATTTTTGAAAACTCAAACAAAACACTGCATTTTTCCGCATACCTTTGCTGCACTTTCATTTCCTTCTCCTGCTTCCACTTCTAAAGCTGGCAACCACAACGAAATACTCTTCTGCATGGACTCCTTGGCTTCCTGTACACACAAGAGGAAAAAGATATTACAAGGTAAATTGGGAAGGAAAAAAAAATACTCCCAATTCAGGCTTTTTTTTAATGCCATCAAAATCTGAGCACAAAACATATTTCCATTCTACAATTATCCAATTCTCAATGTTTCAGTCTGGTCAATCAGTCATTTTAAGAGAAATAGGACAGATGTGTACTTGCATTAGTCATCAGCTTATGAAAAACAGATTTTTGACAATTAAAGATGATGAGAACTGATAAACACAGGTTGTTTTTACAAGCCAAGAGAGCAAGCACACTGTGTCTTTGACCATCTGAAAATCCCTGTGTTATGTTTATACATATTATTCACACTTGCACCACAGTTTAGAAAACAGGTTTCAGTACAGCAGGCCCATAACCGTGGGGGGTGGGGAGGCTGATCCTTACATAGCCCTTTTTCCATCCGATTCATTTTTGTGAATTCCCCGATATTTATACTACTTTGAGTTAACCTTTCACATAAACTAGGAAGTAAGCAGAACTGTTATAACCGATTATTAAGATTAATTAGGATTCAAAAGTTTAAAAAAAATTAATCCCAAAAACTTTATTATAAAATTATTTATAATTAAAAAGGAGATTTTTTAAAAACTGCTTTAACCTCAGCTGGCTCATCTGAAAATGAGCAGGACGTCTCTGGGAGTGTGTTGGTGAAAACTTTTAGAAAGATTTTGTTTTACAGGGAAAAGCCTCTCTTATATCAACGCTTCATGCAAAGGAAGTCATTTTATTTGTGAAAATAAATTAAACAGGGTAATACCAAAAAAGCTATTTCAAACCAACAGGAATTACAATACCTACGTTTGATACTCAATTGGTTAACTATTTTTACTCTCGGGTGGAGCTGAAAATTATGAAAAATTGCTTAAAAATTAGGGAACGGGTGAATTTTAAGATTTTTAAAGTGGTGCAGATTTTTTGTTTTCTGTATATTTTTATATAATTATAGAAATTTTCAAAATGATAGCACCACCAGTGTAGATTCGATTACATTTTTTATTCATTCGATACGTTTTTTCGATTTAACTTTTTAACCGCTTTTTGGAGTAATGGTGGAAAAAGTTTCATCTTGGAGTGGTATGAGCCCAAAACTGCTCTAGGGTTTCAGTGATCCGTTAACTATACACAGTTAACTCTGGATAGAGTGAAACATCGGCTATAATGAATGCAAACCATCAGTCCCAATTCACATACAGTATGTCTCTGTTCACCATGGGAGCACTTCGGCTTTAGTGAACTTCGGATAGAGTGGATGAAATTAGAGGGTCTCCAGAGGTTCACTATAACCAGAGTTGACTTCACTTTATTAGGATACTTTTGATGACTTTTTCAAAAGTGACAGCCCCCTGAGCAAACTTTCTGCAATCAACATTCAGTTACTAAAAAATATTCTGAGGGGGAAAACTTGCTGTCCTTGAAAAATTTAGTAATTGCATCCCATTTCTATTTTATTATTCACATTGATATTAACATTTGTTTTAAAATCAAGACGCTGACAAATAACTTGACTTATAAGGTCTTTCATTAACAAATCACTTGTGCAGGAACTGTTTTAATACATGTACTGATATTAAAACAGCTTTTAGCAATATTTTTTATTGCCATGTATAGGAGGTAAGGAAATTCCTTTCATTTTGTTTTGTTTTGAATTTAAAAAATTATATATTTTTTCTGACACATTGCATATTTAGGCATATTCTCATTTGGGATTCTGTTATTTCTAATGAATTTTGATTTTGTTCAGAGTGAAGGGTCTTATACCATGAACCCGCAACAAGTAAGAGGTCGGAGTTACCTGCATCTGATCTTTGACGATCTGGTAGGAAGCGAGGCACTGGTGAGCTTCAGGATTGGAAGGGTCCCACCGAACAGCGGACGCTAAGGCAGCAGTGCATTTCTCCTCTGCATTTTCCTCAAAGCTGAAAAACATTTAAAGAACCCTAAATGACTCGTCTTGTGATAATCCATCAAAGAATGGTTTTGTAATGTTCAGGCACAAAAAGAATGCCACGGAAAAATAACTTTTTTCTGCACAAAGTTCACTTTTACTTATATTAAAAAATATGTTAATATCATCATGGGGGAAGAGGTGTTTTGATTTCATTATAATTCTCAGATATTTTTGATGTGCTTAAAAAAAAAAAAAAAAAAAAAAAAGCTGATTTCTTAGCCTTGGAAATTTAATCAGCAGCAGTAAAAAAAAAAAAAAAAAAAATCTGAATATTCTCAGCCTTTTTTAGGGCCAAAAATAGAAACATGGATAGTTATTTCATGTATTAAAAACATGAACAACTGCATCCTTTTGAGGCTTTGAAAATATTATAACAGGCAAAGGTTGAAAAGCATAGCAGATATTGGTTTGACAATGACAATATCTCATTTATAATAATTATTTTGATTTATTTATTTTAAGTAATATTCACTTTCCATGAATAAGCAAGCGAGCCATTAGAAGTGAAAGAGGAAGAGCTATTCAATTTTCTTCGGCATTATGAATTCAATTTCAATAATTAGCCATGAATGGATATGTTAAATTGTTTGTTGCACTTCTAAATAAACTCTAATAAAGGTTTCTGTTCAGTAACTTTGAAAATCTTTGCTCATTCAATAATTACTGCAGACAAAAGAATTTAAATAAAATTTTGATATATTTTATGAATTTTGATCAGGGTGTCCAATGGAGTGCAGAAAAAAAAAAATTCATAACCACAAGGGAATTTTCATGACACAATATGACATACCGCCATTTTGTTGTTTTATTGCATTTTTTTGCATTTAGTAATATTATAATTATATATATAATTATAACATTAATTGCTCTTAATAGTCTCATTTAATTGTTTTACAAAACTTAACTTTATACATATTTAAAACTCATATCTATAGTACCAGATTAAGGTAATTTACTTTCATTCTAAATAACCCAGTGAAAAGCATTGTAGCTTTCATGTATTAGTAATAAAGAGTTAGAAAAAAACATTCGCTTTCTTTCCCCTCAGATCCGAAACAAAGAAGGTAAAGCAAATCTCAATGAGATCTTTCAATTGTTCTTTCTCATAGTTTTAAATTTTAACTCACTGAGAATCTAACACGTTAAGAGGAAGGAGTAAGTACTGTGGCTTGAATTCTAGACTGTTCTCAAAATGCCGATGTCCAGTCAAGTTTTCATCATTTCCTACTCAAAAGGGAAACAGTTGAACATGAATTTTACTCTGAATGTGGCTTGAATTCTCATTTGAACAGAAAATTTCCTACTACAGATGACGGAGGAAGTAAAAAGGTGTTTCTCTGGTAATACCAATGAGAGAGTGTCCATAGCCAGACGCTCCGACTATCTTGTCCCGATGGGGGCCAATAACAGCAACAACAACCAATGAGAAAGGGTTAAGGGGAGAAATTTCGTTCTGAGAAAATTCATTCCTCGCCGAAAACAGTCAAAAGGGAATGAAATGGGACTATCCTAATGAGCAAGGAAAACCGGCGTGGCAATGAGATTGAATGACATTTTTTTTGTCCCCCTTCCCTACAATGGGACACTAGGTTGTAGGGAGAAAAAATCCTGACATTGTATCGAAATTTGGGACATTTTCATGACTTTCATGAACCATTGTTCAAAATCATGACATTTTCATGACATTTAGGATTTTCATGACCAGTAGACACCCTGTTGATATAATTTTTATGCATCCTGCATTGCAGGAATTTTATTTTATTGCATCCTAACAAATGTATCATAATCCACTTGAAAATTATTTTCCGTTCAAAAGTTTATACCACACGAAAATCCGTAGATGTAATATCGAATATGAATATGGCTCTAACGATTATGTAATAAGATTCAGGAACAAGAAGTAACAACACCCCCCCCCCCCTGCTACTGGCTAATAAATTATGACAGGCTTTAAAAATTACAGAAACCTTCAATAAATGTACTATGTATTCTTATAAACAAGAAACCTGTATGACATGCAACTTTCAGAGAAAAACACAAAAGTTATACCATAAAGCACAAAAATTATACCATAAATTAATCATTTTATTAGGCCAAATTTTATTGGCAACCTATTTTATTTAGGCCAAAATATTATCTACTAATCAATTTTTCTAGCTCTCTTACTTCTACAGGAAATTTCACTCAAAAGAGGAAAAGCACTGGCTTTTTTGACATTTTGGCCATCTACCTTCCCACTAAGATGATGAGTCGAAGCACGCTGTTTCGTATCCTAACAAAAGACCACCGTGTACAAGGGATGAAAAAGCACATTAAATCTATAGGGCAGTATGTCCTGATGTTGGGTAGGACCCTGTGCATACCCGAAAATGATCCCCTTTCTAGTGATGCTTTAAATCAGCAGTTCCCAAATTTTTTGTCCTGGGGCCCATCTTCCATTAGAATTTTTTTTTTTTTTTTTTCCACAACCCACTACTACATAACAATAACCAATATAGGCTATATAAAATACAGCACATGTTTTTCATATGCCTTTTGGAAAAATAACCACTGGTGGAACCTTATTTCAATATAGTAGTATAGATTGGAGGATCATAGTTTGGATTCTTTAACCCTTTAAGACGCTGTGATCCCGCTCTGGGAACACCAAACTCTGACGTTTTGACTGCTGCCAGTCATGAAGAATAGATTGGATTTCTATAAAAATAGTTATGGGTGACAGAGCTCCACGATAATCCTTTACTTTTTAGCATTTCCCTTCCCGTCAAAAAATGGTCACAATTATTTTTAACAGCACTGATATCTGCTGAAAAATGGAAGAATGCGAAGAACAGCTGGATAGATTGCCCAATGCTGAAAAAAGGGCAGCCGTTGCCATTGCTCGACTTAACGACCAGCAAGAGGGCGGACGATCGAAACGCTCATCGCGTGCCACAGATCTAGAGACCCTTTTTTTAGCGATAGCTGACTGTGCCGGGCACAGCCAGCTGCATCAAAAAAAGGGTCTCTAGATCTGTCGCAAACGATGAACGTTTCGATCGTCCGCCATCTTGCTGGTCGTTAAGTCGAGCAATGGCAACGACTGCCCTTTTTTCAGCATTGGGAAAAGGGTTGCACCTCAAAGGGTTAAAATAAACACCCTTTCTTTATATTGAAAACAAGTTTAACTTTTCCCGCGCTTTTCACAACCGATAGCTTGGGAACCACTGAGCTTTAAATTGTGGGGGATTTCCAGGAAGGGTATGCAGCTGTAAGGGTCATCCTTTTCCTGTGGATAATAACAACCCAGTATTTTATGAGTGCTTTTGACACAAGTGTGGTCAAGAGCAACTGATTTTGTTTGAGTTACATTTTTGCAGCGGCAGCGTACGATTCATAATTTCCAATAATTCAATTTTCCATTGGATGAACTGAGCAGGCATGTGATTCTTACCAACAATCCGACATGTATATTTCAGAAATAGAACAGAATGCATCTGACAAATTTCTTCGTAAAGTGGCCTTGTCCTGCTCCTATACAAAAAAATAATAAGACATTTACAACATTTCTTCATTTAAGTTGGGTGGTATAATATAAGTGATTTATATTTATTTTTAAAAATCATGATTTTCATCAAAAATGAATTCTTAAACGTTTTACAAATTACTCAAATTGTTCGTAATACACAAAAATAATTAATATAAGCAGTGTACTATATTTAAAAGTATTGAAATAGAGTAGTATAGTTAAGTGTGTGAGCTTGAATTTAACCCTTAAAAAAAATGACATGCATCACACAATTTCTACCATTAAATTTCTAACCACAAAGCAAATCAATTGCTTTTATCCTGAACAAAATAATACCCAAGTACTCATATATAGATAAATACTTAAAAATCAATTTTTGATAGAGAACTTTCAATAGAAAAACAGGCTATCATAATTTAAAAAAGAACATTTTTAACAATTTCATAAAATGTAAGGTCAATATAAATCATAAATTTCATGCCTGAATTTCAGACTATTTTTTTTATGTAAATATAAAATAATATACAGGAATTATATTATTATATATTATAATGTATTTTCAGGATCTAATCTTGCTTTTATTTGAGAAACCTTGATCAGAAATACAGTAAAATTACACACAAGCAGCAGGGTTTTTTTTTTTTTTTTTTTTTTTTTCTATAGTTTCAAAATTTAACTCTCAAAGAGTTAAAATAAAAAAGAAAGAAAAATTCTTTCTTTTTTTTAAATAGGAAATGAATAATCCTTTTATAAATATCTAAATATTTTTTACAAATAAAATTTTAGGACCTTCCTGTTTTTGCAGTGCCTAAAGTAGTATTAAAAAAAAAAAAAAAAAAAAAAAAAAACTGCACCAATTTTACAAAGGAAACAGGAATCCACTTGCTTTTTACCTATAAGGTTTACCATAAAGAAATCCTTATAGGTAAAAAGCAAGGATTTTTCTTACAATTATAAAATGAATTTTTTAAAAATATATTTTTGTTGGTAATATATTTGGGACTTGTGAATTACAGTGGCCACTATCTTGCTCGAAGAAATAAGCATTATGACAAAATTTAGGCTACGGCATTCTCGTCAAGCAAGTTCAAGTGCAGATAAAAGTCCAAGATGGTGTCCGAGATACTAAATTGCACTCTGCTTCTGTCCCATTACCACGCACGATACAATACAGGCTCTCGCCGAATGCAGTTCGCACAGATGATCCGACAGTCTGGCACCACAACCCATGTGCTTCCAAAAACAAAAATAATGAGGTTCTAAGCACATGTCAACAAAATAAGCACTTGCTAAGATCCTTAGAAAATATCAAAATGAAGCATTTAAAGAGTGCATGCACCATGCATTAGATGGTACCTACATATCGCATTCGGAGGCTTGGTCTCACTTCAGCCACAATGTATGTAGCCCTCATAGAACCTTTGTTCAATAGTGTCCGTTTCTTGAGCACAACTTTTTTAGATTATTTCAATTTATAACCATGCTGACAACACTGTGGATGAGATGAGTCCCATGTAACAAGAACACTCAACAAAAAGGGGTGTTCAAATGGAAAATTAATAAAATATATAAGAAAATACATACATTATACTTATTAACAATATTCTATGTCCTCTATTTTTGTTTGTTTGTTGTTCCGTTTCAGTTTTTTTTATAAATTATTATTTTATATTTCTATATTTTTTAGTTCATTTTACAATTTTATTTAATTTTTTTTAAATTCTATCTTAGTAAGTATTTTTTTTTCACCCCTTTGTTATTATTTCCTTCTTCCGAATAGCAGCTGCCTCGATGCGCTTATTTCAGTTCCAGGCTTTCTGCTCGGGTGGAGGGTTGGACTTTTCTATAACCGAGAAATTTTTGTACCTGCCAAAAGGATCCTTTTGTCGATAGGTACCCTTTGACATGTTATGATTAAAGCAGACAATCTTACCTGGGAGGGTTCAACGTTCTCATCTTCTTCGAGTTCCCTCTCCAGCAGACGGATGCCCTTCTCGTAGTGAGCCACGGACTCCAGTCCCTCGCAGAGCTGTGCTATGGAAAAGTACTTGGAGTGACCGCTCTCGGGACACAGCTCGATGCACCGCTCCAGAAGCTGGCCCACAGTCAAGGGCATAACGACTCAAAGCAGTTGAGTTTGGGGCTCATTTTTTTTAAACCCTTTCAGGGTTTTCATTATGTGGAAAAAATGGGTGAGAATTTCTCAAAACTAAGTGAGATTTTTAAAACATGGGTATGAATTTCTCACTTTAGGTATGGTTTGGGTAAATACTCAGTATGTAAGGTGGCTCGAGTAAACATCCAAAATCAGGGTATTTAGGATTTTTAGTTATTTTTATTGCATGCAACTTGGGACTCCAAATCTGTAAGTCACTTCTGGTTGCATGCAATAAAAATAACCTAGTGCATCCATCGTGTCCCAATTTTGTTCTTGAAAATTCACTTTTCCACTCTGTGTTAAACTTACTACTAAAAAAATGGAAGCGTGCGACACTTTTTTTTTTTTTTTTGAATGAAACCGAATTTTAAGGTGTGCAAATTTCTCGCAGTCATGATTTTTTAATGCGAGAAAAAAGAAAAAAATGCTAGATTCTTGCGCTCTAGTGAAAACACTGTCTTTGAAACCTGTATCCCACTGTTCCGAGAAACAGGTAACTCTCTCCTTCCTACACATGATAAGCAGATTTTCTTTCTGTAAACACAAGGATCTCCTATGGGTGCATTTAGAATGGTCACTCAATCAGGGGTTATTCCATGACCCTGAGTCGATTTTATACACAGGAAGGGGGGGGGAGGTGCACAGTAGCAGACCTAAACTCTGCACAGCTTGGTTCCAGACCTTGCATGGATTTGAGAGCTTTGCAGATTTTAGAACATAATAAAAAAACTATTATATTCCCCCATCCTCACCCAGATGGAAAGAAAAACAGTAATAAAAAAACAAGGACAACAAATCGTTTCATTTATACTATAATCCTACGATAAAAATACAGCTATTCTGCAATAGTGTAGCCCAAATTTATTGTATTTATACTAATTGATTTTTCATACTTAATGATTCCATTCTAACCACCCAACTGATAGTGTAACAAAGGATACATCATGGGCTTCAGACCACTGGAACTTCTCTATGTAGACACCGGACAGCATCTCGAGGCCCTTCAAATGGTCGGGATCCATCTCGAGCACCTCTTTCAGTTTGGACTCTGCATCCTCATAACTGAAGCTGTCCACAGCAGCCTCTGCCTTTTAAAAAAGAGAACACACACTTACAATGGTGACAATCTTTAGCAAGAGACAAATATACCATGCTGCATTTTTTAAAAAAACATACAAGCTAGACCCTCGCTAAAGGGGGGGGGGGGGCTCTGCCTCTCTCCCATAACACCTGAAAATTCTATTAAAATTGCCAAAATTAGATACCTAGTTAGCAAACTGGCTATAAAAAACTTTAATGAAAACAATAATTGGCTTTCTGGTACCATTGGCAAAATTCCCGAACCCAGCTGGCAAAAGTAAGAAGTTGGCAATACAATAACAACTTTATTCAATAAAAAAAATAAAGTTGGAAAAAACAAATATTTGACTTGACAGTTTATCGACATCCCCCCCTCCCCTTCCCTCCTAAAAAAAAAAAAAAGACTTGGCAATGGCCTCGCATACAAGTGTCTAGTCTCTTTCAAAATTATCTTTAGTTCTTCTGTCTAATGTAGAAATTTTATGATTTTATCTAATATCAGCATGCAAAATGCAAAATATGGAAGGGGGAAGGGGAGCCATTGGACTAGATCTATGGCAGCTGGATGCTCAGTTTCAATGGAAACCTTTTCTTTCACTGTCGGTCAACATTTTCAGACATTGAGTCACTTCTGCATTTGAAGAATAAGAAGGGGAAAAGGTTTCTTCTTCTTTTAATTAAAAAATACAGTCATTTTCTTTGAAAATTTCCTTTTAATAGCGGGTGGAATGTTTCATAGGTACAATTATCAAAATTTAAAACAATCTTTTTGTAAATAATTTCTCTGTGAACTTTCAATATGAAACTTCCTGTAAAATTTTGACTTTTTGGGGATGCTTTAAAAATTCATTTTAAAAAACTAATTTATTTATGAGGATCCAGCATGGCCACGGTGGCAACCCATGGTCCAATATTTTAGTAAGTCCAGCTGGAAACAGCCAACAACAGAACAGAAAATTTTTCATCTTTATGACTACACAATTCAAAGTTTCTTTTTGTGTGTGTGTTTGCATAGGATGACAACATTAAGGGGAGCAGGGAGCAGACTTACTTATTTTTTAAATCAATCCTCCTTTCTGTTA
The DNA here is from genome assembly GCA_038373885.1 of Cheiracanthium punctorium. Lineage (NCBI taxonomy): Eukaryota > Metazoa > Arthropoda > Arachnida > Araneae > Cheiracanthiidae > Cheiracanthium > Cheiracanthium punctorium. The sequence goes on from JAWZYV010011044.1 coordinate 1,073,969, forward strand.
AACTTGCGAATCAGTCAACAGTGCTATCATAAAATGGCATTCAGTTTATCCATGACTCTTCTTTTGATCGACAGAGTTGGTAACGGAATGGAATTTCTTAAACCGTTTTTAATTCTTTTTAGGCAAGAGAAACTCCTTTCACATGCTGTGCTTGTAGCAGGGATTGTCAATATCAAACACAGGAGTTCGGGATATCAATGATTTAAATGAGTGATATTACTGATTCATGTTACATATGATAAATAAATTCTGCTCCACAGGCCATTATTCACTCGTGAAACCTGTTCCATTCATCCGCAAACTCAGTTGCACATAGCAAAACACAAATCAGAATCCATCCATTCAATTTTTAAGAAAAGGCAAAGAATGAATTTTGAAAATTTAACTATTTCAGATTTGTTTTCATCTGTCATAAACATGATACCAGAAATTTTTCAGTTATAATTAAATAATTGACTTTCATCAATATGTGCCACCCTATTTTTGAGAACTTTTATTGAATAATTAGATGCTTTTTTACTATTGTGAGCGTGTATGTGTGATTACGGCAACGCTACACTAGGGCGCGCTGCCTAGGAAGGAGGACTTTCTAAGGGGTTTTAATGCATATTCACATTACATTTGGAGAAAACCTACCAAAACTCCAGACCGTTCGATCGACAGCTGCGTGATGGGACGAACCCGGGACCTGCACGCTTCAGCCATCTACCATTTTCAGTAGCATAACCACTGTGCCATGGTGAGGCTTACTATTGTGAGCATTCATATCATGTCTGCAATAAGTTTACCCCTTCTGTACTAATATGTGAATATGAAGATTGCATGTAAAACCAGTTTTTTTTTTTTTTTTTTTTAGCACTATAACCATCATAACTATACTATGCTTTAGTTTGTTCTTACAATTTTACCAAGTTTTGCCAGCAGACAAGATTGCCTATCTATGTATCTGCTTCAGTGATGTACATAGACTTCCTTCAGGATAGGGGTTATTGACATAATATTTATATTAAAAATAAGGCATATATAGGGACTTAATTAAGAATTTTTGGGCAAGATCGGGTAAGGGGGGGAGGATCCCGCTGACTCTGCCTTGTGTGACGCCATTGTTCTGTTTCCAAACAGAATAAATAAAGAGAACAGAACAGCTGAGGTATTTACCAGAAATGAGAAGCGATCCTGTGAAAGAGAAAACGCTTCCCAGCAGCATTCTTTTTTTTTCACAAACATTGAAAGAAACATATGTACTTGGTATTGGAAAATATACTCACTTCTTCAATCAAAGATTCTAGTTTTTTTCTGCTGGAACCCGATTCACCCGCAGCTGTTGAAAAAAAAAAAAACACGAACATAAGAATGTAAAGATGAGACCTGAAAAAAAAAATCCACTTTATTTTGGTAAGTATTTACGATTTTGGATTGTCTGTCTGGCCATCCATGTTCAAACTGCCATAAATAGGCATTGATGACTACGAGATTTATATACTAGTATGGACTGTTGATGAAACTCTATGGGTCAGTTTTCTTTAAACAAAAGCCTCATAACGGACGCTATGAGCCACCACTGGTGATAATTCCCGCAACGTGCGGCCCTGTGCGGAGTGGCTATTAGACAGATGGTGCCATTAGCCCACAAGCTATTCGCCCATTTAGTGTTATTAAGTTAAACTCTCAAAGTAATGATGCATTTAAAACTGTATACATATTTAGACATGATAAAAGCAAATTTCTTCCAAAATATCAATTTTTTAAATTCTCATTAAAGCTTTTAAATGTTAGCTCTAAAATCAGTTTAAATTTTTGCCTTTATCTTGTTAAGAAGCATTTCAGAAGTGCCTGGTCGAAGACAAAGAAATGTTTTTGTAGTTTTCCTCAGAAAAACTTTATTTTTCTTTTCTTTTAAGAAAAGCATAATAAACAGAAAAATGAAACAACGATCCAAATAGCATGGCACGTCGACCGCATCTGTGCCGTCACCCAGATTGAAAGTGTGCCAAGTATACAGTGGCGGATGAATGCAAGTTTGTTGGGGGGGGGGGGGGCAGTTAGTTTGTCGGTAGGGGCAGTTAGTTAGAAGATTGACATATATGTCCATTTTGTGGAAGTAAAATAGGATCTTTTACATTAATTTCTTTTTCTTGGGGGAGGGAAGTGTCGCTCCCTCTGCGACAACCCTCTGCCCTCTGGTCCCCCCTTTAATCTGCCCTTGCAAGTATAGTGCTTATAACAGGAAAGTCTCAAAAATTTTTAACAAAACTATAATCCACTTTTTACTTTCCAAACATGTACCCTGTAAGGAAAGTATTGTTATCATGAAAAAATTCGACTTCGAGATTTGGGTGTATTGACATGTTTTGCAGTCTTCCAAATTCGTTTAAGCTATTTTTACGAGATGTAGGATGTATGTGTGTGTGTATGTGAGTGAACACGATAGCTAAACAGGGCATTCGATGGAGCTCCAATTGGGTATATACGTTATAAACCATCATCGCAAGACCGGTAGGGGAGAGGAGGGAGGATTGGGACATTTTTTCATAGATATTTTTTTATTCATTATCCTTTATTTATTTGTAGATGCAAATGATTAGATAATAAACTTACATGTTTTAGCTTATTTTTAAAAAATACGCAGCATTTAAACTTTGAATAATTTTATTACTTTTAACTAATTACAAATTACAAGAATTATGTCCCTTTCCTCCCTCATGGGTGGGAGGAGTGGGACATATTTGAAAAATTTTAAAAATCAGCGAATATCATAATGAGAAAGGTCAACACTAAACGAATAGCAAGACTGCTCTACTGGTCCCACCCACTAATGGAGGAGGCAGCAATTTCATGATAATATCATTTTTTCTATCACACTATGGTCATACTGTTGAGGAAAATTAAAACTCCCTTTCATTTCTTTCCTCAAAAATTTAACATTGTAGGTTTCAGTGTCATTGTCAATACTCTCCATCCTTGCAACGTAGTAAACAAACGATCGTTTCGTGAGGAATTTGACAAGCACAAAATCATTTTCCCCTATATTTGATTTCTCTTCCATCCAGTCAATCTCTTGTGCTATTACCATATCATCATGCACATGATAATCAAATATTTCACCATTGAAAGTGTCATGGAATGAAATTAATGACTCATTGCTATCACTGGATTCATCTTTGAACTGCATTTCTTTTTTCATTTTTAGTATTTTAAGATTTGAACATACAGGTTTTAGTTTGCGCTTTTTGTTTTCTAGTCTGGCAGATTCTGCTTCTTCAATTTCCTTCTTCTCAGGTGTATCTGTTAATATCTTTGTCCTTTTTTCTTTCCTTTATTTTTTGTGATTGAATGTCATATACAGTGAAACCTCTCCGCGTGGCCAACCCTATATAGCAGTCACCCATCTAAATGGCCAATTTTTCATTACACGCATTTTTCGGTTCATAGACCTAATGTTAAAATAACCTCTATCAGCGGCCACCTGACCCCCTCTGAACGGTCATCGAGTGGGATCCCCCCTTTTTTCGGGTCTACTCACTCCATGCTGTAATTTTGAGCAGAAAAAACTCAAGGTCAGGTGTAGGGTCGAATATAAGTCCCAGGAATAACTGCAATTGAATCTGTTATCCCTTTTGTATTCTCCCCACACCCTCAAGACGGGGAATCCCTTGGACAATCAGGTGTTGAAGTTGTCCTATGAATAAATGTTTGTCCCTTCCAGGCGCTCATTCCGACCGTGATGAGGAATTTAACGATTTTTGTAATGGCGAGCAAGCTAAACTTTCAACACGAGCGACTTTAGGGAAAATCGATGAAATTTTAGAAAATTCCGATGCGGTTACAAACTACCCGGTTAGAGATCTGCTTTTTAAAAAAAAGCAAAATATAAACTACAAAAAATGATTGTTTCAGAGAAAAGTAAAAACTTAAAACAGACACAAATTGTATCATCGTTTCAAAAAAATGTAAGAAAACACTAAACAAAGTACTATTTTCCCTTTAGATAATTTTTAAATTTCATTTTAAATAAGGAATAGGTGCCAGATTTGTTTATATTACGCATTATAGCAATTATCTTATAATAGAAAATAAAACCCTTGAAAGCGGCCACCCCCTCTGAGCAGCCAAATATTCTCGGTACGGTGGTATGGCCACTCTGAAAGGTTTCCTGTAAATTACATTGCTATTAAACAATTGTACGCTGTGTTTCTCACTTTAAAAATATAGTGCATGAAGCAGAGATTTTAATTTCAACACTGTGGCCTTGGTATTCAGCATTCCATTTATACAACGCATCATGGGCTAATAAATTTTCAAAAAATTTAATGTGAGAATATAATTTTTACCAAAGTCAATGACTGTTACAACAAAATCTAACAAAATGTTTGCTATGTTTAATTATAGAAGAAGGGAGGACTGGAACATATCCCAGTCCTCCCTCCTTCAGACTGTCCCACTCCTCCCTCTACATACTGCTTTTAAAAAATAACTTATCACATAAACCATTTTGGTTTTAGACTTAACTAAACTGCAGATAAACATACTTTATATATTTAAGAATTCTATGACATCCTATTCTGTTTGTTCTACAGAATGCTTGAGTACAGAAATAAAACTAAAAAAAGTTTTCAAACTAACTCTGGAGATGAGAAATTTAACTTTTTCCAAGTACGAGCTGAAAGTTGAAGCTGCATAAACTACAAATAGAAAACAACAACAAGCTATATGTATGCCATCTGTTAGTGAAACTGGAAATGAAATTAAGTTTTTTATTTTGTCACAATTTTAGATGTCCCACTGTCCCATTCCTCCCTCCTCTCCTCTATTGATTTTGGTGTGAATACGACTTATAGTTTTCCTACAGGGCTACGACAAAGATTTCTTTTACATTATGGCCTATGGGGGGAAATTCTTGAAAGTGCGCTAGCATTTAAACGGTACATTCGATTCAGCTCAAATTGGGTATATATGTTATAAACCACCATTATAAGACCTGTACTGATTTTGATGTGTATAGGACTTATAGTTTTTCTACAGGGCTAAGATTTCTTTTACACTATGGCCTATGGGGGGAAATTCTTGAAAGTGCGCTAGAGTTTAAACGATACATTCGATTGAGCTCAAATTGGGTAGATATGTTATAAAACACCATCATAATACGGGTATTGATTTTGGTGTGTATAGGACTTACAGTTTTTCTACAGGGCTACGACAAAGATTGCTTTTACATTATGGCATTTGCGGAGAAATTCTTGTAAGTACGCAAGCGTTTAAACGGTGCATTCGACGGAGCTTCAATTTGGTACATATGTTTGACTTATTCATCGATTAAAATTTATTTAAATGCTTGGTAATGATCTTAATCGTAAGTGTTCTGAAAGTCGAGTGGAGTCACTCCAGATTTTTTATTATTGATAGACAAAATTCTAGCTTGATAGGAAATATTATTAAGCTTTTTTTTTTCCGAAAGCGATAATGTGAAGAAAAAATATCAAGAAATAAAATATCGTGAAACTGTATTCGTACCTCGCGATTTCTTTCTGCGATTTTTCTTTGATTTTGTCATAATTTAAAAATACCAAACTCCTCTGCGGACAATGTAAACAAACAATCCACGAGGTTGCTGCGTTTTGTGTTGCCAGCTGATAAAGAAATTTTATCTCTTCTCTGGGACCATGGACAGTGTTGCCAACTCTGCCGAAGAAAACCTGGATAAAATAAAAGGGAAAAGTGGCTAGAAATGGCTAAAAATGATATCGAACTGAGCGAAAAATAAATTACTCATAATTCATTCCAACAAAGTAAAGGTCTGTTTTTGCCTCGATTTTGCGGAATGTTTGTTCTACAAAGCATGAATTGTGACGCGTGAAACTTGGGGTCTTTTCATCTCCAGAAGAAGAAAACCGCTGAATCAGCTGGTATAGGTACAACAATGTTGGCCGACTAATTTGATTGCATTGTTCATCAGTACGTGTTGTGCCAGAAAATAATTGCTTTAACAGATGAACCATTATATCTAGTAGATTTTGGTGGGGAATAAGTGGGAAAAGTCACAACAGCAGATACAGTGTATCTGTTAGCGTTATGAATGAACAATAAAAAAAGAACCTCCAAATTATCTGTTGACATAAGTTGTTTAAGGATAAGCACCAACTCCAGGGCCGATTTCCCCTTTCCAAAGGCTCTCCTTTCCAACATTCAAAATCCGAAAGGCCGATTTCCCCTTTCCAAAAGAAAATCTTGGGAAGAGTGGGTGAAGATAAGTAAGTGGCCGTCTGAAAAAATGGATTTGCCTTTTAGTTCCTATATCAGTTGCAACCTTTCCTGGTAATGCTCTAAATCGTTGGGAGCAACACACGAGGTGTAAAGGCGAAAACAGGACTTTACAGCAGATTGTCGACTTCATGCCTATGCGTTTTGAAACAGAAATTTTAGGAGTGGCTCAACACCACACTATATATAATGATATAATGCCACCGGACTGCTTTCTGACGTCATGGTGGTTGGGCCACTGTTCTGTTGGCAGATAGCTTATACATCATGAAAAAGACCAGTGGAATACTTAGATAGTTACTATTCAGATAGATTTAGTAGTTACTAAACGTAAACCTACCCTAGTAGCAATAACCCATCGGTCGATGAGAGGCGGTTTAATCCGAGAAGAAGGAGCAATGGCCGATCACGGCTTTTCATCCAAAAAAAGGGAAATTTCATCGGAAACTGGTACAAAATGTCCAGTACCGGTTATTTTAGTATGAGATTGGGACTTTCAGTGAAATTTTGACGAAGTGCTGTTCAGCTATTATTAATAATACTCAAATTATTAGATTGATACGAAATTAATTTCACTTTTTACCAATGTATGTAAGTAGCAACCAACATTCAAAATTAATAATTAGAAACAATATTGCAAATTGTATAGGAATTTTAGCGTGATTTTAACTTGCATATTTCTTGGATAACTTTTAAAAATTTACTGATTTCTCTTCTTGCTGTTTACATTAAGGAGGTTTCAAAAGAGTTGCTCATTTTAATGAAGTTTCCGTTATTCTTATAATGCAGCTGACGCTCAATAGATTTTCTTTTCCTTTTTTTTAAACACATTTTTTAAAATTATTTAAATATTATAAACGATTTTATATAATAAACACATACTTTTTTTTGTAAATATTTCTTTTCAAATTTAAATTTTGTGGGAAAAGGGGTAAGGGGGGATACTGGGGACGGGCATTCCCCGTCCCCCGTAGGTTGGGACGGGGGATCCCGTCCCAACCACAATATAAGAAATTTGAAGTAAATTATGCGATTAATTCAAGAATTGTTCAAAATTTCCCTTAGATTATGCAAAGGCACATCTAAATTACGCAAATATTTATAGCAATTTAGGTAAAATGTACACCACTGGGACACCTGCAAGGCCCAATGACTATAGAGCTGCAGTTTCGGATAAAAAGTTGTTTGTCGGTTTCCCATCGGCAAAATTGCTCGTCAAGATCATCTCTATGCATGAATAAAAATTCATCCATTGCAGAAAATCAAAAGTGCTCTTACCGATGTCTTAATTCGATGAGTCGGTGAGTTAACGATGAGTGGATGAACGCCCATGCAGAAAACGAGCACAGTGAAAAATGAGGGAAAAGTTAACGGGGAAGTTAGTAGGCCAATCACCAATCAGGGTGCTTGTTAAAGGCGTACGTTTGTTTAGTCGGTGATTTAGCAGCTTCTTTGGTCCCGTGATTTTAGCAGCTTGTTTTGGTCACGTGTTTAGTATCTCAGCCTCCAAATTCTATCTGAATCCACTTTGCTAAATTTAGTAACTAAACAATAGGTTTAGTAGTTACTAAATCTATCTGAATAAGGGCCTTAATGAAAATAAGAACAGCGGCCATCTATTAAATGTACTAACAAAAAGACACAGCAAATGCTCTCTATTATTTCGATTTTCTAAAAAAGTATTCGTTAAAACAAGAAATAAGTGTCGGTACTTACGCATTTTTTCGTCGGTTATTCTCGCTAACAACTTTTTTTGGCAAAGGATTGCAATGAACTACATTATAATAAATAATTTGACATATTCCACACGCACGCGAAATCGCTCTTTTTGGCTGACCGACCGAAGTACCCAAGTGCCTTTATGGCAGCATGAAGACCACCTCCACGCACACATCACCCGGCAATTGAAAGCCGTCAAATGGAGTACCTTTTGGCGAGCTGGATTGTGCCGCATTCCAGGCCCCCCTGCAGGCTACTACCCAGCGTTCTCGGGTTGTAAACCGGATCTCACCGCACACTTTCCCTACGCCTTCATACCAACAAACACCGGCTGCATATGTATAAATTTTCGTCCCTATTGTATAAACAAAAATTGTAATTTAAATGAGAGTTAGAAATCTTTATTCCTACAAAATGATTTGAATGCACCAAAACAGCATTGTAAATACAACTAAAATTCAAAGAAAGCATTTCCTGATCAATACAAACTCTGTAGAAGCAAGAATTCATGTTTGGCCTAATTCAGTAGTTTTGTAACATGATACACCTATAAGAATTTTGTGTAGAACAAAACACATTGAAATGTTTTCCGTTTTGATTAGAGCCATGAAGGTAGAGAACAAGAAAGTCAAATGCCATGCTCTAAAAATAGTTCAAGCATCCCAATGGGAAAAGCATTATTTGATGCTGTCATCTAGCGGTGAAAGTTGCAAACAACTTTCAAGAAAATCTGTTTTTCTGTAAATTACTCTAGTCGAAATATTAATTTTATTAATCAATTTTTTTTTTTTTCAAAATTAAAAATATTTTAACGCTTTTAAAAATTAATATAAATGATATTTAAAGTTCTGTATGCATATTTAAACAGTTTTTGTGGTAATCCTAGAGGTTTATGAAGCAACTGCATTTTTAACATTTATAAATAATTTTTTCTTTTAGTGCCTCATCACACCCTTATTTCTATAATTTCACTGCGCCTGATATATTATTTAAAGAAATGGTTATAAAATAAATGGGAAGTTTTATTTTCTTATATTTCATAATATTAGCACAAGTGACAAAATTATAATGCTGTTAATTAGTTTGTGACTAGAGTACTTTGAGAATACTTAAATTTTAACAATATCACAATTACTAGCTAAAACATATTAGTCTGTTTTTCCTATATTACTTTTAAAAATAAGGAACCATAAATTATGCTGCCATCTAGTGGTCATAATATAAACAAACATCTTTTATTTTAGTGAAATCAATTTTAAACAAATTGAATGTTATAAAAACTGATGGACCGACATTTCAATATAAGCATAAAATATTTGCATTTGTCAAATACAACTGTTGTACTGCTTACACATAAGTAAATGGCAGCGGAAGCTATTGATATTATGTGCATGCTGTAATTTTTGTATTAAGTATGGTGTATCATTTAATAAAAGTTATTTTATAAAAACTGGCAGTTCTTAATTGGTTGTTTAGTGTTCTGGTTCTAAAGAGAAACACATAGAAGGACTATTGTATCTATAAGAGGTGTATGATTTCTATTGACTATTAAAACATAGTGCAGAAATGCTGCAGCTTTCAGAATAAGTTTCTTGATTTTGTTGGCATGTTTAGTTCAATTTTATCAATTCCACATTTATTAAGTTATTCTAATAGGTAGAATTAAATTTTAAGAGTTGTGAATAAATTGTATAAGACTGACTTGTTGTGCAATATTCTAAAAAATATTGCAGTTTTTAGAATATATTTTTCCAATCTAGTTTTTGTTTTAATCGTAATGATCAGATTTTGATTTTAATTTTACAAGGAACAATGAGTTTCTTAAAATCATAATTTTTTGACATAAAATGTTTTTGTAATATGACGCGTATAATTTTATTAAGATAAGATCGGTTGTCAGTTTGAGTAGATTCTATTTCATTTTAATTTTGCATAAAAAATGTACAAATTCAAAAATGAATTAAATCACCAATTAAAGAATAAAAATGCAACTTCTGCCATAGCAATACTATGTTTAATACGAGAATAAACATGCAACAGCACTATCCATCGACTGAATCGGCATTAGGTCCGTTTTTTCAGAAGGAATCCCATTGCCGATGCAAGTCCTTCAATCTAAGTCCACGATTAGAGCGTTGACCTGTGTACTTACTAGTTTATCAATATTTAGTAAGCAATGAGCTTCTCAGCACTTGTTATGACTGTTAAGTTTCTCTGCCTTGTGAACTTTATTCCTGTTATTCCTTGCATATCTTCAATATGGTATGGGGTATTATGTTTGAGAGTCCTCACACTTTATTTGGGAATTCTTTGACTACTGGTATAAACCACCACAATTTCTCTGTCATTTTCCCCAAGAGAGATTTTTCACTAAATCCATGATAATGTTGTCGCGTCTCGGACTTGAAAAAGAGTCATTTTAATGTTGGTAAGCCCCTTACAGTAGATCATTAGTGAGAGCAACCTTTGAACAGTTAAATTTGAAAGGAAAACTTGGAAGCTTGATATACAAACTCTAGAAACATATAAGTATTCACTGACAAAAATTTGGTGGAAAAAAAAACAAAGAAAACAATGTATGCAAAGCAAAATTCTTGAGAAATTTCACAACCAGCTATAATTTCAAATTACCAAAAATAATGAACTGCTTGTTAGTCGGGAAAGAACAACACCACACTAGATAAGAGTCTCGACGTCATATTATTTTGGTCTCATCAGGGACGATCATCGATAAAGTGTAGAAGAGCTAAATGAAATTTGCCTGTAAGATGATGCTGTGAGTTGTAATCATTAATTTTTTGTTTTGTGAATGCGTGCGCTCGTACTATATTGAGGCAGGGGAATTGCTTATGCTTTGGGTCATCAGAGGGTGCCAGAGCACTAATCATTAAATCGGGGTGGAATAGTTTTCTTTGAGAAGCTGATGCAATTTCGCCGGTCTGCCACCACAGGTGTCATCTAACGCGAAATAACAAAAGTATTTTGAAAAAAAGAATTAATAACAGACACTTAGAAAAACTTTCTTGGTTAAAATTCTAAGTTTATGCATCTTTTTAAAATTCTAAGTTTATGCATCTTTTTAAAATGCTAAAAACTAAGCATTTGATTGCGAAATAAATTTTAGATTAAGTTTTGTGGATTAAAATTTTTATACAATTAAACAGAACGAAAATAATAATTTTTTTTTCCATAGACATGTTTATCTCAGAAAAAAAATTCAAATTCTGATTATACGAAATGTAGAATTTATATTCGATATGTAGAATTTATAATTTCATGATGCAAAAATTAAAAATAATAAAAATGATTTATTTGACATGAAATTAAATCTGTAAAATATATTTTGTAAATTAAGTTTAATTAATTTTTGAAAGTTAAACTTTATTTTTGTAACTTTTGCTTTTTTTCCCCCCTCCATTGTGAAAAGCAATTTTTTCAATCAAATTTAATTAACAAGGAGGAGGCACGGTTTCAGGGAAATGGATTTCAATGATCTTTGGCATAGTGGTAGTATATCATGTGAATATACTATGTGTAAAATACTGAGACGCAATCAGGGGTCGAAATTTGTGGTTGCCTGTGACAATCAGATTTTCAATGAGCTAATAAAACAAAAAAATCAGTTGCCTCTCGGGCAACCAAGAAAAGCAACTATTTCCCATTTAATTCCTTAAGCCTGAAAAAGCAGTTTCTTATTTCTATTTTCATTCTGAAGTTCTTTCTATTTCAATTTTTATTTTGCAATAATGGCAATTTTATGAATAAATGTTTAGCAACTTATTTTCATTGTAATGGCCTCATGTTCTTAAAAATTTTGTGTAGCAAAAATTTTAAGGGCAAGAAACTTCATTTTCGAGCAACCAAAATAATTTCAGTGATTGCCCAGTGGGCAACTGAAAAAAATCACAAGATTCTACCCATGGATGCAAAACTCAAATACAGTTGAGAAAAATTAATACTTATTTTCGAACCTCTTCACAATTTTTAAATGTAAGTTACATGCAAAAGAAGTTGAGCACCGTGGCATAATCGGTAAGGCTTTGGACTTCCATTCTAGCGTTGCGGGTTCGAACCTCATGCTGCACAAAAAAAAATTCTGCTCTTTTTTAAAAAAATACACCAATACTGGTGATTAATTCATTTTTTAGTAAAATAAATATTTATTTACTTTTTTATTTATTTATTTATTTTTACTACTTACTGGTAAAAAAAAAATATTTTTACTTTTTTATACATTTTCACAATTGATTATAGTTATGATTATTTGAATATAATATATAAACAATAATATACTTATGACTATTTTAATTCCCCCCCATCTGGTACATATTCATTACTGATGCTTTAGGCAGTGTGTCAACAGCCATGTTGTAGAATGTACAACGGGAATTGCAGACCAGAGTCCAGGTGTGTATTTTGTTGAAGGAAAACACTTTGAGCATGAAAGATAAATGAACTTAACATCAGGTAAGTGCAGTTTTGGAAAACGTGACCCTAAAACTGTTTCAGGGTCTCTACAGATTTCACAGCTTTTGCTTCCCTGACTTTTTATCTAGCGTGCTTTCCTGAATTTTGCGTTTCTATTTTTAATATTACATCCTTTAATTAATAACTTTTTATATATTTTCCCCCCTTTTTACAAATAATAATAAATCAATCAATATACACAAAAATATTACTTGGCATCACTGGATTCTAACAAAAACCCTGTTTGATAATGTTTAGGATATAATTAAGAATATTTCAACTGAAAAGATAGGTTAATAAAGGACACATTTTAAAATTATTTATAAGGTTCAATAAGAAAATGGAAAAATTTCTACAATTAGGTTCAAACAGAAGTATTTTCTTGATTTTGCCGCAAAATTCAAATATTCTTGCATTTCCCTGACCTTTCTTCAAATTTCCCTGACTTTTTCCCCAAATCCCTGACCAAAACTCATTTCCCCGAGATTCCCTGACTTTCCAGGTCTGTAGAAACCCTGGTTTTATGCCTTTCATTCTTCATTTCATGGACACTGATGTGCGCAAGGTATCTTTTCTATTAAAATGGATGGTGTTGAACAATTTTGTAATTGACTTTTTTGTATCACATACTATTTTTGAGGTAGGGACTCTAACTCAAAATTTAGCTACCACAAGGCACTGTCAACAAACTTTGTTGAGTAGTGCATGGCAACTTTACTGTACCTAGACCACACTTTTATGACTATAGCTCTTGCCCTAAACATAGGAGTGAGCAGGTAAACCCGGAGCTAAATCCTCGTATGTTTTACACAGGACTAATATATTTTCCAACAGTTTAATGTCATTTCAGCCGAGAGAAATGAGATGGCTTCCTTGCCTGATAACAGAACTACACGAGACAATTCTTTTCTCAGAAACTAATGGTTAGACAGACACTCATCCTTTGAGTGACTGATTATATGTGCTGACTGGATTTGCCAAATTCACAACAAGTGAAATTGAAACATATTCTAATTAAATGCAAAATTCTGAAATTATGAACAACAGTGGCATAACTCTTAAAAAGTAAAACTGTGAACAAGCTGGCCTGAGCCAAAGAGACTGACATTTGTCGCCGTAAACCCCTGTCAGTTCTCTATGTAGAAGGATACAATAAAATTTTGGACAAAGGATGAAATTTGTTAACGTCAAGTTCTTGATATTTAAATTTGTATGAAGGGATTTTCTTCTACAATAGGCTTCCTCTTAACTGGCCTCATTGGGATTGGAGGGGGGTGGGGGTGGGGTGAGACGATTAAGCAAAAATCCGGTTAAAGCAGACCATGAAAAAAAAAAAATTAATGGATGGAACTGTATTATAATAAATGCTTTTATTAGAAAAGTTTTACAAATATCAGTGTTTTCCAGTGCTTTTACTCTATCTGTATGTGATAGGATAGTTAAGCAAAAATCAGGTTAAAGCAGAAATTAAAATATATATATAATTAATGGATGGAACTGCATTATAATAAATGCTTTAATTTAATATATCAGTGTCAGTCATTGCAAAAATTTGTAAACTTTTGTAATTAGTTTACAAATTTTGACATTTGATTTTTTTTTTAACTTAAGTCAAATACAGCCAATTAAAGTGGAGATCCGGTAAAACAGGGGCCAGTTAAGAAAGAACCTTCTGTATTTTATTTGTTAATATGAAATACAGTCAACTCCGGATAGAGTGAACTTTCGGCTATAGCGAACGCAAACCATTCGTTCTGATTCACAACCATGACAACATTTCGGTTTTAGTGAACTTCGGATAGAGTGGACAAAATTGGATGGTCTCCAGAGTTTCACTATCATTGGAGTTTACTGTATTTGTAAAAGTCAAGTTCATTGCAACAAAATTTTACGATTGCACTGAAACATCCTGCGTGACAGAATTTATCCTCTGGTATTGTTCAGAAACCATTTTTATGACACATTGACAGGATGCTAAGTAAAACATAAGTTGGCAAAAAACTGTTTTATTGATACACATTTTAATTTATGCCCGCACGACTGTGATTCCCTCCACGGCGACATCTGTCCGCGAAGGGTACACCACTTTCAGCCTCCCTTCCTCGTCCACCACCCTCATCTGCTGCACGGTCAGCGTGTTGGGAGGCGCTTCAACGGTGCCAATCCCCAGCCTCAGGATGTCCACTATAAGGGTGTCCATGACCTTTTTGCACGTGTTCAGGTTGGAACCCGTCACCTCCAAAAGCATGTCAGTGGTTTCACTCGAGATCTGCAGGAAAAAAAAAAGAAATCATGCTAAATACATCCATCATAAAACACCTTCATCTTCCAATACAACTGCTGAGTTTGCCAGAGTATCATAGTAAAAGTTCGGTTTTTATTATTAATGTCATTTTGTTAGGCTCTTTAAAAGAACTTTAAATCTTGAACCTTTAAATAAAGAGTAAACTGTTATAACACTGTGCTCAAAATGGGTGAATGCCTCTCAGCTGCCATAGACTGCAATGTATTGGAATTCTTTGGAGTGCTCCTATATAAGAACTATAAATGCTACATACATAATTTTAGATGGCGAGTAGTGTTTTGTGACCCTTAATTGGCACATTCTCAGAGAACAAGAATGTTTTGAGAATATTCTCCAACCCATGAGATAACATTTGAGATTTTTCTTTTATTTTAAATCCTACAATAGTGGTGTTATGAAGTGGAAGTATAATAGGCATTAGAAATACAGCTTTATTTGGAAATTCATCTAATCATTTTTGGAATACAGTCAAGCGCCGAAAACCCGCCAACCTAAAATCCACAAATGTCCGAAATTTGCAGTCATCTGCCAGTGATTAAATTGTTGAAAAGTGTCTTGAATCCAGATAAATAGGATTCTGATGATGATGAAAACTTGGGCAATAATAATAATAATAAAATCGATTTGATACAAGTTTAAAGTTAGACAAATACCTTAAATTTTTAGAACAGTAAAGTTCTGTAACAAAACAAGAATGAATGATAATATACAATTTGCAAAAAGAAATAAAGATAATGAAAGTAAAAAAAATAATATTTTAAAACAAATCACTATAGAACATGTTTTGAAGCCATTTGTTTTGCTAGTCTTTGTGTAATTTTTTCCCTTATGCTTTTGTATTTAATGTAAAAATATAAGTGAAATACTTTTTGATTATCTTTTTATTTCATTTCATTTTCTAATATGTAGAGGAAATGAAATAAAAGAAAATATATTAATCATAAATTTTAATACATTTCTGATTTAAAAACAGAAATGTAATGATTTATCTTTGATTGACCGAAATTTGCAAAACCCTAAAATCCACATAAGCCTTGATACCAAGCTGTGCGGCTTTCAAGCTGTCCATTGTAAAAGTATTTTGGTTCACGCCATTAACATCGAAAATTAATTTGACCTAACACAGAGATGATTTTAATTCTATCTCAGTATTAATTCTCAGCAGGTTCTTTTCTCAATTTCATGGATGATTTATTTAAAACGGATTACAGTCTGATGCAACAACTATTTAGCATTGTACCTAAGCTTTTAGTAAAAACCGAGAAAAGTTTGAAGAAACGTCTGCCAACATCACATCCCTTATACTGATTTTAGTAAAAAATACAACAGTGAAACCAATTCATTATGTACCCAATAGTTTGAATCTCAAATTTAAGGTTGCCAGTGTAAATAGGGAAGGACAAATAAATGGACTCATGACATATGATCATTTAACTACTTATATAAGATGGAAGAAACTCTATCACAATACTGCTGTGCACGAGAAGGTTTTTTTAATGAAAATCTTATACTATAAAAATAGGAGTGCCGCATTATGCCGAATTGGACGAAAATTGCATTCAAAAGATTAAGCATGTCTGCAACAACAGAAACACATGTTAGTACTTGTGGCTCCTACACGCAAGAAGCTTATTGATTGAACGAAATGGAAAATCAGCATTGGTGAAGCATTCTATTAAGCTGCTGAAGCATTAAAATAAAAATTAATTCACTACAATCAAAAGTTATTTATAAAATGTTTCCAAATGTTGAAAATGAAGATTAGCTTCCTTTTCAACATTCTTAAGTAGAAAATGAAAAATAAAATTTATTTTTTCTTTTTGTGTTTCAGTTAAAACCCGTTTTTTAATTCATCTTAAAGTATTGTTTAAAACAGTTTCTTTTTTAAAGCCTCTAACACCCATGGTAGCATACATGCTACAACCCTCTAGGGAAGTCCAAACCGAAGCTCACGAACAACTTTTGATGTGGCTCATTTTATTAACTCGGGCATAAATTGTCTAAACAATTATTTGCTCTAAAAAATACAATACCACAATAAAATACAATACTTATTATTATTATTATTATATGCAGCTCTCCAAACAATTTTAAATACTTTATTGGCTCAACTCAGGTTAAAGGTTGGACACTACTGCTTTAAACGCCTTTTCTTTTCTTTATAGCAAAATGTTTTGAAATGTAGCACACAAGGACTGGACTGGTTCTTTATAAGATCATTTTAAACAGGAATGGGAATAGGAGGAAAGATCTTGTTTGCAGTTTACACAGTTCGGAGGGGAACTGTCCCAAGCAAATATACAATGGGCACGGATTCAGAAACCACAACAGGAGGTTTTGACAGTCTAACAGGGTATGAAAGATAACCGGCTTTCATGTGGGATGGAAGTTTGGGAGATTGAAAGGTTAAGATTATGTGCTTTGAGTCAAGTATTTGGTTTTTGCGATGGACTGTTATTCTGTGAACTGCACAAGCGTATTGAGATTTTAAATTTTCCATGATGCTTTTGAGATCCCTTGCTTAAATTTTGCAGAGATTTTAAAGAAATTGAGAAGAATCATTGTAATTCTTTGGGAAATTTTTATTTATATTAATTTTTTTAATTAAATTTCACAATTTGAATTAAAAAACACACAAATGCAGTGCATCCGTTTAAAGCTCGTAATATTCTGAAGAGAGTCATACTTTTATTTTTGAAATAGCTTAATTTTAGACTGAATTATTTGGATTTATGCAGAGGCAAATTACAATATTTTTCAACTTTAAGATGTGGTAACTCGGATATGACAACACATAAGCCTTTAATATTTTATGTGTGCATTTACTTTTGGTCACTTAATAACTGTTGAAAATTAAGGGAACACGTGAGGTAAAAAATTATTTTAAAATTGGATCACTTGGCATAGAATAACCCAATTGCTGAAATATCAAACTAATAACTACTTTTAGTGATTTTGAATTATTTCCTATTTCCTTTTGAGTTCAACATTTGAGATAAAATATGTTTTCTTTCAAGTCTCTGAAAACATCTGATCTTAGAAAGAAAATATTTATTAACTTATAAAAGAAATGATCTTTAACAAGACAGGGGGGTAATTTTTAAAATTTTATCTATTTATTATTTATTTTATTTTACAATGCAAACCATAAAGAAGTCACAAATTACTAATCAATACTTTTAAAAATGCATTTCATTAATTATATTTTATCCATTTTATTCACTTCTAAATTTATTTCTTAGCTCAACGGCAAAACTATTTGTCTGAAAAATATACCTCAAATAATGAAACAACTCAGCTTTGCAAGATAAGGGAACTATTTTACGCAAAGAAATTTTTTTAAAGGTAGATAAAAGGGCTTTCTACAAAATTTAAAAGCCTTCAGGAATCCTTGAACTGATTTTGAAATTTACAAGCTTCTTGTGTAAAAGGCTGTTTGCAACAAGGATCTTACTTTTTAAAACAGATGTGTCACCCCTTCTATACCTGAAAATGAATTCCAGACTGAGAAACAATGCGGTAGATATTCAATAAGCCTCACTTTGCTGCCATTTTATACTGATTATTGGAGGTGGGGGATTCCTGTTGATATTTTACAATGCTAAAACTATTGTACTTGCCTTGGTCCCCTCACTGTTGGTGATGGGAGGAAAAGATATGACCCTGTTGCTAGCGGTGTCAATGAGGCACGGGTAGAGTGGTTTGTCCTTCAAGAGGTATAAGTATCTGCAAAGATTAAAAGAAAATGCTCATTCTTTTTAAAGAAACACTTTAAAATACACAAGAAAGAAAAATCAAGCCAAACACTTTCCAAGACAAGATGCCAAACATAGCATCATCCAACTTTTAAGTAGCACCTCAAAAAAGCTATTCATGTCATTTTGTGAGATCCTGTAGAAGAACTTTAAGTGGCATTTCTATCCTTTAAATCATGTTTGTCTAAAGTGCAGTCCAAACGCAAATTATGAAAATATTTAAATTTACACATTTTTATTAAAAATAAATAAATGTTTGCAATATTTTTGATATATAATCAATTCGATGACATTTATTTTGAAATAAAAATTTAAATAAAAACATTTTAGTATGCCATGAGGATTTACATTTCGAATTATGCATGCATCCACATGTGCTGCATTCATTGAGAACTGGCCATCAAAAGTTTGCCAAATGGATCCGACCCGCTGGCTTTCCTCTCGCTGAATCCCGTTCTGCGCATGATCTTGGCGTATGGCCACGTGCCCAGTTCCTACGTCACGTACCGCACCACTGTAGACTTGCCCCAATCGCACATCTACTACAGCTCGGGGTGTTCCAGAAAATTCTCCAAGTCTATAAAAGGGCTCCCTGACCGGACCACGATCAGTAATCATTTCTGAGAGAGTTTCAGAGTAGACAGTTCAGGATCTCTCTACTTGAGATGGAATTGAATCTCTTCTACTGCGAATTCTGTTATGCTACTGTACAAGTAGATGCTTTCAGTTTCAGTATTCAGTTTTGATTTATAAAAATTACATATTCATTTGAAATTTCAAAGTGGATATATTTATTTTTACTATTTTGTTAAAATATTGTGTAAAACAATCTTATAGAAATTATTAATATTCTTTGAAGAGTTAAAATATTTGTATGCAGTATATTGCATTGTATTTTGATTTCCTAATTCTTGTATCAAATTCTTTTAAAAGGCATGGATATTTGCTTATAAAATTAAAATATATAATTTTTTTTTTTAGAAGGCCTCCATACCATTAAAAAAGCAACCTAAAAAAAGAAAAATTGAAGATGAAAAAAGAGTTTTTAATGAAAACTGGATGAAGAAATACTTTTTTCTTGAGGAGAATTATAAAGCACTTTGCTTAATTTGTAGGGACTTTGTGCCAGTTTTTAAAGACTACAATTTAAAACGACATTAGTCAAAAGTATGCCACAAAATACAATGTATATCTCGGCAGTTGCCATAAAGATAAAATCACAGAACTAAAAAAAAGGACTATTGTCTGAACAAAATTTTTTTTTAAAGACAGCTACTCATAATAATAGCATGGTAAAAGCAAGTTATGTGGTAGCAAAATTGTCGTAGCAAGCCCCAAGAATTGAGGAGTTGGGGAATGCAGTTGAAAGGTTTTTAAAAAGCAATTGTACTAATTTTAAATTTTATTCATGAGCCATGGACGAAAGCATTAGCCACGACACTTCTCATATGGCACAGTTGGCAATTTTTACAAGAGGAATTATGACCATTATAATATCATGGAAGAAATGCTTGCTTTAGTATCGTTAAAAGACACAGCCAAATCTGTAGATTCATTGGATGCATTAAAAACGACGATGAAAAGATTTTCCTTATCTAAAAAATTTATCAGCTATCATAACTTATGGAGTTCCTGCCATGGTTGGTAAAAAAGGGCAAAACGGGACAGCTGTTAAAATGGCTAATAATGAAGTCATCGCTGCTGGAAATATGATTTTGTTGGCATATCATTGTATTGTATATAGGGCAATTTATGCAAAAAAATGTTAAAAGTGGAAAGTGTATCAAGCATTGTTATAAAAACTATTAACTTTATAAAAGCAAAAGGACTTAATCATAGACAAGTTCAAGAGTTTCTTAAGGTAATGGGCACTAAATCTGCAGATGTTATTTACAGAAGTCAGATGGCTCAGTAAGAGGAAAATGCTCAAAGATTGTATGATTTGAGAACTGAAATAAAAATATTTATGGAAACAAAAGGGAAACTTGTGACTGAATTTGAAGACGAAGATTGGGTTTTAGATTTAGCTTTTTTAGTAGACTTAACAGAACATTTGAATGATTTAAATTTGAGACTTCAAGGAAAAAATCAGTTTATTAATAATATGTTCCAAACAATAACAGCATTTGAAAGAAAGTTAAAATTTTGGCACAATCAAATAAAAGATTTGACACATTTCAGTACTATGGCTGCACATAAACCCATGAGTTGCACAAAATAGGCTGCATTAATTTTTGATTTAATTCAAGAGTTTGAAAGCAGCTTTCAAGATTTTTGAAAAAATGAAGAACATTTCAACATATTTTCTCTAAAAATAAATAAATTACCTTTAAATTTTCACATGGAATGCATTGAACTGCAAAGTAACATTCAATTGAAGGAAATTTTTGGGAATGTTTTTTTACTGAGTTTTATACTGATTACCAACCCCGAGATAAGTATCCTAATTTTCGCAATCACGCTTTATTAATGTCTTCAGCTTTTGGCAGTACCTATATTTGTGAAGAATGAAGTATACAAAAAACAAAAATAGGACAAAGATCGCTGACAAACATCTTGAAAATGCATTAAGAATTGCAACCTCGTCTATTGAACCCGATAACGATTTGCTTGTTCAACAAAAGCAAATTCATCTATCTCATTAATTTGAATTTTTTCCATCTTTATGAAATCCAAACTAAATGAAACAAAACTTTTACAAATTTGAAATAAATATGTACATATACTTATCTAATTCAAAAATTTAAAAAAATTATAAAAAGAAGTTAATTTGTTTTAATAAAACTATGTAGAGGTAATTTTTAGTTCAATTTTTTGAAAAATATTGTATGTGTGGTCCAGCATTTTTTTTTTTTTTTTTTTTTTTTTTTTTTGTAATGTGGCCCTCAAATGGTCAAAGTTTAGACACACATGCTTTAAATGAATGCTTTCTTATGCACATGGGGTTGTCGTGTCCATAGATAATTCATATATGAGCTCTCCAAAGGTCCAGAGCCATGTAGAATATGAATGTTCAATACAACTTTGACTATTTGAAGGCAATTGCCCACATAAAGGTTTTCATGAGAGACACTGCACTTTTGCAAAGGTAGTTTAGGATCTAGTTCTGATGGCTTTTGGAGCTGGGAGTACATTTTGGCAGTTTCATCCCAGTTCTCAGCCTTGTTAAAGTACTTGTAAGATTTCTGCTCATGCTTGGTTCGCAGATCTGACACTTCAATTTGAGAAGTCTATCCTTGACTTTGCATCACTGAGAGTGACAGGAGGAAGTCATTCCGTATCAAGCTTCCTTTGCCAAAACATCACTGCCATTGATACTGGTATATGCTGGGTACTGTACATATACTTATTTTCATATCTCTGAGCCATTTTATAATGAGAAGCTGAAATTTTGTACATCCCCTCAGTAATGTATGGGGCCCATTTTACTCATTGGGAATTTTTTTGTACGGAAGGTCGTATAAAAAATTAAATTTTAGATTTAGTCTCCAGGAACTTTTAAACGATAACCTGAAATTCTGCACCTTATTTTATGTAATTTATCGTGTATGTCTATGACCCTATGTGAGGAATGGAAGCCTTTTTGGGCCTCCCTGTCAAAATGCATGCACATACTTGTGTATTCCGGAGTAGGTGTTCTTCTTCTTCTCTTTGCGGAGCATGTCTGCTTCATCGTTGAGTTGGGTGTAGAGCTCAGCAGCCGTCAGCTCCTTCTTCTTGTTCAGTGGCATTATCTGGAAAGCAACATCACATACATAATCCGTTCACACTTTTTTGGGTCAATTTATAATTAGGACATACAATTCTTAAATTTAAAAAAAAAACCTCAAAATTAACATGGCTGGTAACAGATTCGATATTAATTATTATACATTGATAATAAATCATTTAAGCATTATTTTGCACACATTCTCGCTTAAATTAGAGTCCTTTTAATCCATTTTAATCAATGCTTCCAAAATTATTAGAACACATTCTGCCATTTTAGATCTGAGGAATAATACATTATAATCTTCATCAGTTATTGTTCATACATCTTTCACAATTTCATGCAGATCTTTTAGGTCAATGGGACCGTAAAAATTCATAAAAACTTGTAAAAAAATCATAAGTATATTTAAGTATCATCAATCTGTAAAACATTAGGTACATTAACATAAAATAAAAATGTTTTGTTTTCTTTTAATGCTATGGCCATTCGAAATTTAAATAAAGGAATATATAAGTCATTCACAAAGATGGGGGGGGGGGGGGGAATTGAAATGAGAATGCTTAACCCAATGCAGACTTTTGCTCCGAAGATCTTCACAGAAATTCTCGAGTCCAGATTGAATTTTGCAGAGTACGGCTCATGGAATATAAAGAAACTTATCCATAGCGTACACAGATTTCCTTTAAGGAGCGGGTTATTGATATTATGTTAAAAGGTATAATCTGTATGGTAAAAATAAAAATAAATGAACTCTATGTTAAAAATTTCAGCAAGGGAAGGGGGGGGGATGTCACAACCCCCAAATTCTCTCCTCCTTGCATGCTTCAATGGAGCTCATGAACATTCATTCATGAGCAGTGGGAGATGTGTTAAGAGTTTTTGAGTTTTATTCATGCACAAGTAGGTTTCTACTCTTTTAGGAGAGCTGAAAGATCTTTCAGGAATTGCAGAAGCAGATCCCACACGTTTTAACACCTCATTCATAGGCTCTTTAATCGTAACTGACTCTGGCCGATATCCAATAACATCACCCACTTTTAAGTATTAGGAAAAAAAAATCCTTTAAATAGGCAGTGCAGTTTTGCCAGTGATTGACATCACAATCGAGCTGAAGTTAAAACTATAATAATGTTTTAACTGCAGAATAGAGAGGAGGCAAATCACATCATTTGCCCCCTTATCTCGTATACAGGGAGGGCGAAAAAGAAAACCTCGCCCCCTTCTTGTAGCCACATAGCTGGAAAGGGGGTCGCTCCCTATTAATTCGGTGAAGGATGAACAGGGTTTCTACAGATTTCATAGCTTTTACTTCCCTGACATCTATCACGCTCTTCCCCGACTTTATCTAGCCTGCTTTCCTGAATTTTGAACTTCTATTTTTAACATTACATCCTTCAATTAATAACTTTTTATATATTTTGTCCCCTTTTTTACAAATAATACTAATAATAAAATTAATATATACAAGAATCTTATTGGACATCCCTGGATTCAACAAGAACCCTGTTTGTTAATCATTTAGGATAAAGTTGAGCCTATTTCAACTGCACAAGATAGGCTCATAAAGAACACGTTTTAAGAAAGGATGGACAAAATGGCACCCAAGCCCATGCTGGAAATGGAACCAGGACCCACAATGTGGTAGAATAATTCTCAAGCCAGTACACAACCCGGGCAGTTTGACAAAATAATAGAACTCCGCAATTCTTAGGAGCACAAAACAAAGAATGCCTATGCAAATCAAGGTGTCTTGATATTTGAGATAAGATAATGTTAACAACAGAGATGCCACTCATAAAATAGCAAAAAAGAGGAAACTGCATGAATAAACAAAAATAGTAGTAAAAGAAGAAATCCCACACAAATAAGTGGAGCTTATTTTAGAAAAATGTAATGTATGGAGAAAAAACATTTAGTTCATTTTTTGTTTGCTTTCATAAATATTTTATTTCTCAATGACAAAATATTTTTTGTTTCAACTTTCACTTTTTCACATCATTTTAATTTATGTCTGAACCTGCTCTATTTTTTCTTTACTGGTTTCTTTGAAATGCATAATTTAAATTTGAAAAAGGAGCTAATTTTTATTCTTACAGCACTGGATATTTAAATAAAGGAATACTAATGAAAAAATACTTATTTTCAAGACAGATGGAAAAAGGTTGAAATTGAGAGATACTGGAAATTAATACTTAATGACTGCTGGGAAGAAAGGGGAAAAAATATAAACACCATGGAATTTTTAGAAAACTTCTGCTGATGATGCTGATTGATTGATTAATAAATAAATAAATAAATAAAATATAAAAAGCGGAAATCTGCCGATCGGCAGAAAAGTGGCATCCCTGTAACAAAGAACACTGAAAAAGAAACTGGGGGCTAAATGATGAGATCCATAAAACTTTGTATAACACACATAAAAAGGTACTTATCGCACTGGATGATCGTTTTGACCGAAAATATATTCAGCCTCCTCAACAATCAACAGACCGATGCAGCTGGTGATGAGTCACACGGTGTGTTGACTGCTGAAGAAGCCTGAATATTTTTTCGGCCAAAATAATCGTCCAGTGGAATAAATACCTTCTTATTATACAAAGTTTTATTCATCTCACGACAATGTTGTCATGCTACTTGTACATAAGGGCCGTGCCTAGAATGATAACATACCATTATCTCCTGGGGCAGTCTTGCATCATACAAAAGGTCACCCTGAATTTTGGAGAAGTCGTGAGTGGCAATAGTGGCTGTGGTCCTCTTCTCGCATACAGTGTCGTGCAACTTCGTCTGAAAAAGAGTCCCATCTCAAAATTAGGATTTTTATACAGTGTGTTGAAAAACATATAGAGTGCCAACAACAACAACAAAAGTTGGCATTTTAATTTACCACTTAAATAATGCACGGAAAAAAAAAACTATTGCATGTTTTATGAAAATGTGGGTGTGGGTAGTGATCATGCTATTGTTCAGAATTATCTCATATCATCCTATCATTCAGTATTTATCTCGTAACACTCTTTTCCCCTCCCCCCTTTTTGTCTGTGATTTTATTTTCTCTCCCTCCCCAACTATAGAGAAAGGTAAACTAGTCATGGAATGAGGAAGCGCAGAACAGAGAAAGAAAATATCTCCTGCCCCTTTTTCTCCACAGATGCAAGAATGTCATAGACCGGACACTCCGATGCTTTCGCTGTTACCAAAGTAATCAGGAGTCACGGGAAGGGTTAAAAGCTGCAAGAGGGTCCGAAAGATGGACATTGGAGAATTGACCCCTCTTCCTTTGAGAGGGGGGGGGGTTAAACTTCTGCACTTTTCCCATTTTCCGAAGCAAAAAAGTACCAAAGACTCCGTCTGCAGGACCCTCTGGCAGCTTTCACCTCCTCCCATGATTCTCGATTATTTTGGTAACAACAAAAGCATAAGCGTGTCTGGTCTATGTCCCTCTGCTCGTAGAAAAGAATTTTAAAAAAATTTGCAAAAATTACAGGAAAAGTGAAGATGAAATGATAATGTAAGGCTTTTACAACTTTTTAAGGTAAAAATAAGGCCTTTTTAAGGACACCTTATTATTCTTTTAATATGGACTTTTTAAGGCGTGTGGAAACCCTCAGTCATATTTAGAGCCTCTCTTTTTTACCCTGAATATGCCAGAAAACCTGCCGGCATTCTGAATTACGGGCAAGATCATTATTCACACCCACATTTTGAAGAAAACAGGCTGTAGATTTTTTTTAACCCTTTAACACGCAGTGATCTTGCTCTGGGAACACCCAACTTTGACGCATTGACTGTTGCCAGTCACGAAGAATAGATTGGATTTCTATGAAAATAGTTGCGGGTGACCGAGCTCCACGAGAATCCTTTACTTTTGAGCACGTCCTTTCCCGTAAAAAAATGGTCACGATTCTTTTTAACAGCACTGACATCTGCTGAAAAATAGAAGAAGGTGAGAACAGCCAGATAGATTGCCCATGCTGAAAGAAGGGCAGCCGTTGCCATCGCTCGACTGAACTACCAGCAAGAGGGCGGACGATCAAAACGTTCATCGCATGCCACAGATCGAGAGACCTTCTTTTTTGATGCAGCTGGCTGTGCTCGCGCACAGGCAGCTGTCATCAAACAAAGGGTCTCTCAATCTGTGGCACGCGATGAACGTTTCGATCATCCGCCATCTTGCTGGTAGTTAAGTCGAGCGATGGCAACAGCTGCCCTTTTTTCAGCATTGGGAAAGGGTTGTGCCTCAAAGGGTTAAAGGTCAATATTATTACTGCCCTATTGAAATGTCACTGTAGTGACAAAATCAATGTCCAAGAAAGGGAAACATGAGAAGGATTTGGCACAGCAATGAAACAATACCAAAGAAAGAGCACTTCTTACTTGTTGAGTGATGAATTTCTTGAGCAGGTCGGGATCACTCAGATTGACGTGCAGGACTTTGCAGCACACAATGTAAGGGCGGACATCGGCCACTTTGGAAGAGCAGACCACTTTGACCGCCTCCTCCTCCGAGTGGACGATCTTCAACTCGTCCAGAAGCTCCGCAACCTGAAGAACAGTTAGAAATGCTCACAAATGACAATAAGTACTCACTTTCAGGTCAAACTGAATATTCTCTTAAGGATTTAAAGAAGGGTTCACACTCATTTTTTAAAAATCAAAATTATATAAAATTTATTATTCTTATAATTATTTAAGTACTTCATTTTTGAAAACTTTATAAATACCAGTAGGGAATGGGAGGTCCCAAAGAAAAAAAAAAAAAGAAAAAGGTTAAGTTAAAACTTCTTTTACTACCTCGCATACATCTAGCATTCACATCTATATTATTTGATAAATTTAAGTTTTGAAAATTATTTCATCTTTTTAAATTTTATTTAGCAATGATATTCCAATAAATAAATAGGGTGCATCATTTATTGTGTAAATGCAATTTATACAACATATATTTTTACTGACAGTTAAAAAAAAAACACTAAGTACTTTATACCTAAGTAATGTCAACTACAGTCAAATCTCGTTATAAGGTCACCCGTGGGGACTGTAGAAAAGTGACCTTATAAGGGTGACCTTAAATGCGGTACAAGTAAACAGCCATCTATTTTATCTCAGATACATGTTTTTTGCAAGTAATATTATACATAAATATATATTAGGAAAAGCAGAATATTATATATTGCCATTGGATTAATATGTTTTATTAAATTGTTGAAGCACAATTTGGCATTTAAAATATTTATTTATGTAGGATTGCCTTTTCTTCGATGTTCTTACTACTACCTTTTCAAGATCACTAACAGTATTTAAATGTTCCTTTGAGGCTTCAGATTGTGTAAAAAACACCTAACAGTGTTCAATGAAAATGCAGTGAGAAAATACGTCAAAAAAACTTGGAACTTATTCCAGAGATGGGTGTGATACATGCTCTGCATCAGACATGTTTTTCCTTTCTAAACAGTAGATGGGGCAAGGTGCAATCCTCTTTTTAAAGAAATGAGTGGCTTATTCAATAGTCAACGTGGGGAGGGGGGGAGTTAAGCCCTTTTGTAATCTTGCACAAACGGTCCCTTTCCTTATCAACAAAATGAAGAAAGGCTAGATCGCTTATCTCTCACAGAAAGACAGCTTTGTCAATTTTCAGAAATACTTCCCACTGTGATAAAAGTGACTATAAAGCAGGTATAGCTAGGATGGCATGACCCTATATACGATATTAAACTACACAGAATTTTTATTCTGTCAGGAAGGGACTTTTCAAAATTGACCCTATACAGTGTGGGTGTGCACCCCCTATAAACAAGGGTTTCGACTGTAGCAAAGCACATCTAAAAGTTGGCCCCATTCGCCCAAACAAATAAAAAATTAAAATCAGAAACACGTTCATATTTTAAATATGCACTCAATGCTCTATATTAAAGGCATTTCATAATCCATGCATCGTCCCTATTTTTCGTCCTTATTCCATTAAGTTGGAAAGCTTGCTCCATAAAAAACATCTTTGGAGAATCAAAATCTATAATAAAATCGCTTACTAAAACCATTTTACAATCTTTGCCATGCATATTCTAACTGTATTTTTCTTTTGCCATAAATTGTTGCATTTGCCAGTTTTTGGCCCAATTTGGAAGATATCGCCAAGCTCGGTTTTGTTTTGAAGACTAATTTTTTGGCACTAAGCTCGACAATAGGTCATCCAAAAATAGGATTGATATTTCAAAAATTTGTGAATTCCATAACAATTTCAAAGAAAAAAATAATGTCATCCTTTCAATACAATTTGTTTTGTGAGCGTGTAAGTGATCATCTTGACAGAGCGGAAGTCCTATGTAAACACACCACAATCAAGAAAGAAAGAAGAAAAAAACCACATTTGACCACCACAGTGCCCTGCTGTGACAAATCGTGAGACAAGTCATGTCGACGCTAAAAAACCCGATTGCTTTTAATAGCACTACAGTGCCAACTGTCTCACATGTCATTCAAAAGTACCTGCAATCTCACAATAGCCCATGATATCAGAATACATGTACATGAACACATGTCATGCAAATATATAGTGTGATTGCAGTAGAGTGATTTTAAAAGTGCTTCTAGGCAACGAGCCACTAGCCCTATAAAAGTAAAACCCATGAAACTATCTGCCAGAGCTCAGAATTCTCTGTGAATGTGCATCGCTATTATCTAGCTACAATAGATCTTCAAAGGAGACGCTACTCACCTCTGCACCAGCTCTAAGGTCCCTTTTAAATGCCTAACTACTTTATGACTTATTTAGGAAGAACCGGGATTTAAAGAGGAAATCAGAAATACTTGGCTGGTACAATGTTAAGTTTATGGGGGCTTTAGCCTCCCCCAAAAGAGATTGCTAAAGGGTAACGTTCTGCTTCATTATGCACTTAGAGTATGTAAAGTGATCTTTTTGAATCCCTTAGCCCCTCCCAAAAGTTTTTACGTTGGTTTAGACTAAAATTTTGCTTTATTTTACAGTTTGTTTGGGTGAAATAAGCTTTTTTTTTTCAAAATTTAGCCGTTCCCAAAACAGGCTTTATGGATCGGCCACTGTTGAGGAACGCGATTGTGATTTCCAACATTTTTTCCACCTCCCCAGCTTGGGTAATCCTTACTTTAATAAAATTCTTTTAACATTCCAAAGTCAATAAAAATGACAGTGATAACGGTGAACAGTCTGATCTTGGATAAACTCCTTAAAAAGAAAAAAAATCAGTTCCCTCCAGGGTCGGAAAATCAATTGCCCGACATGCCCCAGCGGCATGTAAAATTTCCTGCCAGACACCCGATCGGGCATATTAAAAAAAAAATAGACGTAAGAGTGTCATAAATTGCTTAAAAAAGCAGAATTATCGATATATTAAATGTCATTGATTTTTTCAAACTTTGGTATATATGGAAACATAAATTTCTGTTTTTACTTCTGCGATTTTATCAAATTTCCCAACAGCCATTTCAATACCTCTCCACTGTAGTGTCAATAGAATACAGAATCCCAACAATAGTTATTTTACGGAGCCATAAAACGTACTAATATTTTTCGATCCTGTCAATTTTTGGAGATTTTTCTGCCCCCTGTTCCCTTCCCGTAAGATCATGGAGGGTGCCCCGGTCCGATGCCAGAGTGGCCGTCACGGACTCACCTCCTCGGCAGCCCCCTTCTTGCCCTGCTTCCCCTTCTGCTTCTTGACCTTGCCGCCCTGCTTGTTGTTGCCGTCGGCTGCTGTCGCCGTCTTGGGGCAGTGGTTCCGCACGTAGTCCATGACTTGCTTCACGTGGCACTGCTCCACCAGCTTGAGCAGCCGCTTGTCGCTCAGCTTGTTCCCTTTCAGGTTGAGCTCCCTGAGCTTGGTGCAGGCGCCCAGCTCCCCCGGGATCGAGGCGAGGCTGTTCTCCGAGAGGTCGAGCACCCTGAGGCTGCCGCCCAGGGCGCTGATCCCGGGCGAGATTTCGGCGATCGCGTTATTGTGGGCGATCAGGTCCGTGAAGTGGATGAGCCCCGGGTCGCACACGCTGGGCGGCAGGGCGCCGAACCGGTTGTGCGCGATGTTGAGGGTGACGAGCTTCGACATGCCGCTGACCGACGGCAGCGAGGTCAGTCGGTTGGAGCTGACGTTCAGCGACTGCAGCTCGCTCAGTTCTGACAGCTCCGGTGGCAGCTCCTCGATCGCGTTGTGGGAGACGTCGAAGAATTTCAGCTTCGTCAGCTTAGAAATCTCGGGAGGAAGAGAGCTCAACTGATTGTAGCATAGAACGATCCTCGTCAAGTTCGACAGCTCTGCGACGTCCGGAGGCAGGTCCTTCAAGGGGGTCTTGCTGATCTCTAGAAAATTTAAATGCTTTATCTGGAAAATGGCAGGATCTAAACCTTCTTTGTCTATTCTCGCGGAATACATCGGTCCCGACAGAATTAACTCGCATCTTTTATCCGACTGGGCTTGTTGAACGGCTATCCAACTCTCAGGCATTTTAGGAATAGGAAAACGTAACTTTTGAAAATGTACTTTAAATTATGTCCACGATGCGCTTATCAAAACTAATACATACGAACCATACGGCGGCAATGTTTACATCTCACTGTTGCCAGAAGATGAAAACAAAATCGTTCTGTAAAGTCTACTGCTGCTTCTTCAGAGTTACAGTGGCTGACGTCAGGGTTTAGGGCTGGTTCTACTTTCATTGAGCGTGTTCAGAACGGTTTTGGGTATTTAATAGGAAAAAAATGGGGCGAATAAACAAAGCTCACGTGATCTATCTCCCCAACTTCCCAAGGAAAATCCTTGGGGAGTTGGGAAAAACTCGAGCTACTCAAGTTGGCAATCTGAACGCTTTGTTCATCTCCCCGAAAAGCTCAAATCGGGCATCGTAAACGGCTTGGGTTTTTCCCGAGGAACTCGAGTTACTCAAAAGTGGCAGTCTAAACGCGGCCATACGGTGCCTTCAGACTGCCACTTTTGGGGAAATCTCGAGTAAAACACGAACTGCTCGAGTTTTACTCGGGGAGATTGACGTCTTGAGCGGTTTCGGTTGTCGTGATCTATCTCTCCAAGGAAAACCATTGGGAAGTTGGGAAATACTCCAGCTACTCAGCTTGGCAACCTGAACGCTTTGTATATCTCCTGGAAAAGCTCAAATCGGGCATCGTGAGCGGCTTGGGTTTTTCCCCGAGTAACTCGAGTTACTTAAAAGTGGCAGTCTGAACGCACCCATAGCTAACGCCAACATTTGACTACTTGAATGCACAGATATGAGTGAGTAAAATAAAATCTCAAAAATTGCCTTGGTTTTTATGTGCTTTTACAGAAGCAATAATATTATAAAAGTACCCCCATATGCAAGCTCTTTATAATGATCATTATTCCTAATGATTATCATTATATTCCATCATGATCATTAAACGGTATGCAAGCTCACAGAACGGCAATCATTTTCTTTAACGTACCCGGAAAAACTGCTGAATTTATAATGACTGGTTCAGACCACTCATTATCCGTAGGGCAGCGACTATTTTCACCACCGTTTTTCCCCCTTTACTGGAGTTCCCCCCTTCGTTGCCACAGCAACCAGGCGGAAACTGGGTTATGTTTTTAGTACGGTTCCCATTCTATGGAGTTGATCTCGGTGGTGAAAATAAGACAATCGCCAAGAGCTATGCAGCATTTTATTGGATATTTCGGATTTGTTTGCAGAAATTAGCCAATAAAAACATTCACCACCAAGTTGATCAGTTTAATACGTTCATTAAAATGAATAAGTCTCTTATTTTCACCACCGTTTCATTTGTTTATATTTGGACGATACGTATAATGATCCTGCGTTTAGTAAGTAATGTTTAAAAATGAATTATGTTATTTAGGAGATCTTGTTTCTATAATTTTACATCGTTGTCTTTATTTACTCTTAATTTATTTCAAATTTTATTCTTTCAATATTATATATTTCTTTTTTTTTAATGTTGCAGTCGCAATTATCTAAAGAGATGCAATAGAAGTAGATTAATTATTAACTTCGCAATTGAAAAAAGTATGCTTAATTCTTTATTCTGCAGATTTATGTCTTTTATTTTATCACTTATTTTTATGGCTTATAGTCCTTTTTTTATTTTATTTTATTTTTATATATTTTTTTTTTTTGCTTAAAGTGGCTAAAGTTTGACATTACTTAAATTGTATTGTAACAAATAATTATATAATCTCTTGTAATCAAATTCTTTACTTGAGAAAGATGTGGAATTGCAATATTATGCTAATTTGAAAAAGTTGTTTAAAAATATATATTTCAATGTTGTGTATACATTTAAAGTAGTTAAGTAATCACACAAGCAAAGCATGACAAATTCAGTTAAATAACAATAAGGTATATAAAACACATGAAATAATTTGTGTTTTACACAGAGTTATTTAATTTGCTACACTGATTTTATAGATAAAATAAAATGTTTCCCATTTGGAAATTATATATAGAGAGAGAGATAGATAGATACAATAATATTGTGAGATCCTCCTGACATTTCATGTATTTTTAGTTAGACTAATGGAGATTCTGATTTTTCTTTTTAAGGGGTCTAGTGATTAACGTAAAAATGAATTTATAAGGTTTGGAATATTAATTAAACCACTTAGTGCTTAATGAAAAACACTCAAAAAACTGGTGTTAAAAGATAATATAAATAAAAACTATAAAAACATACGTAAAAAATGTACTTAGCACTTGGTAATCACCAAGTAACTTATAAGTACTACCTTTTTTAACATGTGTTTTTAAACAAAGTATTTATTTATATTACTTTGTGCTTGCATTCAAAAGGAAGAAAACAAAATTAGTTGTGTTTTTGCAGTAATTTAATGCTACAAACATTTGAAACTTTTCTGTTCTGTTTCATGCTCAAAATATGAGCAGAAGTTTGACAAGTTGTTTTGTTTGTGGAAGTAAAGACGTTAATATGATTACAATTATTCTTAAATGCTGTTGTTTTCTTATTGATTTAAATTATAACCACAAAATTTATCCCCCCACCCCATTGGCATAACTGGCCTGATTTTCTAGGGTGGGCTACAGCCCCTTTATATCTGTAAGCAGTTATATGTAAGTTAGTAAATTACTATTAATATTGTTTATTATACGTCCGCATTACAGGCACTAGCCGGGGTTGCAATTATGGTACAATTCGAGGCAGTGCCCCCCCCCCCCCCTTCTTTAAATTTTACCCACTCCAAATTTGCAAAATCGACAGAAGATAAATTTGAAAAATGAAATCTGAGTAAATCAATTTCAAAGTTGAGAGATTTTTTAAAAGAGTTCTTAAACCTGCTTCACACACTGCAGTATATGACAGTGTGTATTTCAACATAAACCAGTTTTAAACCTCAGTGATTATTGATGCGACATGATCGAAAAGATATTTTCTTACTTGCATTTAATTAAGATATTGTTAAAAATCTCAGCTTATATGGTTTTGTTGACCGGTTTGTCAACATACGCAAGCAAATGGTTTACATTGTGTCTGCAGTACATCATATTTGTGTAACAACACATTGGACAAACAAAATTTATTATAAATTAAGTATTGAATGTATAATACATTTTTAATTGTGAAAATCAAATTTAAATTTTGGAACGAAGGGAGTGTTTTCAGGAACGTATTAAAAAGAAGGAAAAAAATCACATTATCAAAAAAATAATAAATAAAATAAATAAGATTGAGGAAAAATAATGTGTGACAGTACTTAATGCAGTGGTAACTAAAAAGTAGTTCTGTTTTGTCAACAAAATTAAATATTAGGTATAAGGGAAAGTTCTGTCCATTTTTCGTATGTTAATATTTTGCCTAGTCAAAGCTATTCAATCTAATAATACAAGTTTTGGCATGTGAGTTTTTTAGCGTAAGTGCTAGATTGGAGAGCATTATCCAAAATTTGCAATATACAGGTGAGAGGGGACTGAAACGCTCTTTTGACATTTAATATATCTTCCGTAATCTCAAAGAAGAAAAAATATATCCTTTAAATTCTTCCTGTAAATTACAACTCTCACAAACACCTAAAAATCCATTTCAGAACATTTTGAATATAATCCTCAGAGGAGGGTATAAGTTGAAAAGGGTAAAGGGGGAGGGTGGCCATTTTTCTTGAAAGAAAAAAAAAATAGCTATAAAATTCTCGCTTTAAAATTTAACAAATATGAGTCTTAGGCTCAGTTTGTTTGTAATTCATTTCTTGTTTAAATTTATTTGTTTGAATTTTATGTAAAAAAAAGGACATTACTTTCCCATATACCTAATACTAGTAGTTATAAAATTATATGAAGACTGAAATTTCATTAAAAATAGATAGTGGTGGCAAAAAGTCCTGAACACACTCAATACTTTTACCTATTTTTTGTGGTTGACTGAATTTTTCATTAGGAAATTATCGTAATTTCTTAACTATTATTAATGATTCTAAATTGTTTGCAATACCTTTCAACAAGGCTGAAAAGTGTTTATGATTTAGGTTTTTCTGCCCATCCGTGGTCTAACTGCTGTAAAAACAAGGGGTGTTTACATGTTTTTAAAATGATGAGGTATTATAATTGATGTTTAAGATTTTAAAATATAGTATTAGGGATTTCATGGACAGTGATTTTGCTGGATATCGGATATCCAAAGCTCCTTTGGTTACCGGATATGGATATCCGATCGGATATCCAGCACTCAACACGTATTTAGTTATCAAGTATCAAGTGTTTTTCTATTTTTTTTATATATATAATGACATCAGAACAATAAATTGAAAAGTGGTTTTACACCTCATTGAAGTATTTTTTAATAATTGACTTATAATATACAAAAACTAAATCTTTTTACGTATATGTACATAAAAAATGTTACTTAAAATGTAAAAAGTTAAAATATTCTTTTTATGTGTGCACTACTGGCAGAAGCAGATAAATTTTAACCGTGACATATTTATTAATGTATCTATAATTGCAGATTATTTTCACAAAGAAATGCATACTTTTTTTTATTTATTTAAGAGTAAGATATCTATTTTGATAAGATACCTATGATAGATGAGTTAATTTTTTCCAAACATAGGCTTAATGCTTTTTTCTGTTTTAATAATGTAATATTGATTTTCATTACTTTATGTAGGTAGTGATAGCCATACACAATACTGTAGTAGTAACTAAAACAACTTTTTTAAACTAGTAAAATACCATGTTGCAACATGGCTGTCTGCACAAGCAGCCATGTTATAATTTTCATTAATAAATACTATTTCACAAGCACATTTTAAATGTACATATTTTAAGTAGACTTAACTTCAAAAATGAATTAAAACTTGCAGAAAAGCATAAATGAATTTAAATAACTAAATTTGTCAATTTTAAAAATATGCAAAAAATTTTAAAAATATGCAAAATAAAAATTAATTTTTAATCATTAGGTATTGGAGACTTCACTAAAGGAATGCTCGGTAAAAGATTGTCATTTAGAAAAAGGATGAAAATTGAAAATTTCTCCCTGCCTCTGTAAATAAATTTTGAAGATAGAATAATCGGAGTGTTTTGTTAATTATCGGATTTCTGGAGCAAATTAACAATATTAGAGAAACTCCATGGAGAAAGAGTGTAAAATTACATTATTACTGGGATTACCATGAGAGAAACTGCATATACTGAATGCACATATTTTTCAAATGATACTACACAGTGCTTATAATTAAACTTCCCGTATAAACAACAGTCTACAGCTGAAAAGGATGAGAAGATCAAATTTGCACATGGACACTACATGAAATGTGCTTAGTTTTTTTTTTAGCACTAGGGTGCTATTTCGCTCAATCACAGAATTTTGTCTATGCAATCATGTAGACAGGTTTTGTTGATATGAACTGTCATGGTGAAGATACTTTCAGATGTGTTTTCCAGATATCATGGAGGGGGGGGGGCATTAATAAAATGTTGAAAGTCGCACAAGGTTTGCAATTTTTGATTATTGATCACTGTTTGAGATACCAAAAAGCGACAATTTATCATATATTACGAGTATAGTTAGAAAATACCTGACGAAGATTGTGAAATAATTTTAGTAGGCGATTTTAATATAAATTTCAATTCTAAAGAAGTGTTTTATGGAACAAGGAAGGAAAACACAGTACATGCATAGATTGATTATACACTTTCCAAACAGTATTTAAAATGGTAGAGGATAGTTGGATTATGCTTGGGGAAGGTTGCAAAACAGGTTTAGTAGGTGATTTTAAGATATATTTCAGTTTGAAAGATGCATTTTATTTAACAAGAAAGGCGAACACAGCACACTCGCGGATTATGATGCCTATTCCAAACAGTATTTATTATGGTGAAGTATAGTTGGAATAAGCTTGGAAAAGATTGTAATACAGTTTTAGTAGGCAATTTTAGTGCAGATTTCGATTCCATAGATGTGTTTTATGGTACAAGAAAGAGTTGATTCCTACTTTAACACTCCCACTCTCGCCAACCTAAAAAATCGCCCCACTTTGGCAAGCTTTGCAGTCGTGGGTCTCTAGGAATTATGCACAAGTTTCGATGCTCCCAAAAAAACTAGATGAGAACCAGAGCCTGATTATGACCAACTAGGGCCCCAGGCATTGATGAATTTGGGGGCCCCCATCTATGAAATTTGTTTTATTTTTCATAAAATTTTGATATAAAGAATATTTCAGAACAACATTTGATATTGGGGCCTTTTTTGAGCCGGAGGCCCTGGGCAAAGTCCCGATTTGCCCATGTGATAATAAGGCTTTGATGAGAACTAAAGTGAACAAATTAGCGAAAAATGCACCAGTTAAGAAATTTGAAGACACTTAATCCTTAAAATTTCATTAATTGCCAACCCAAAAAAAATAAATAATTGAATGCTGTACTTACATATTGTTCCAAATCGCCATTTTAATTCTAAATTATGCCATATAAATTTAAAAAATCGTTATGTTAACTGCTTATGTTTAATTATTGCCATCTTGGGGAGAGTCAGGGCATTAAAGTAGGAATGAACCCATGAAAGACAAACACGGTACTTTCATGGATTATGATGCACATTCGAAACAATATTTAAAATGGTGAAGTATAGTTAGAATATACTTGGCAAAGATTCTAAAATAGTTTAGTAGGTGATTTTAAGATAGATTTTGATTCCAGAGATGTGCTTTATGGAACAAGGAAGAAAAATACAGCATACTCATGGATACACTTTCCAACTTAATGGAATAAGGAAGAAAAACAGGGATGATGCATAAATTATGATACTCTTTTAATATATAGCACTTCAGTGTGTATTTAAAATCTGAAAGTGTTTCAAATTTTCTTACTTTTTTTTTTTTTTTTTTTTTTTTTAAAGTTTAGTTCAGAAAATGTCCATTAAGCGGCACTTAGCAGCATGAAATCAGCTCTAAATATGAGCCTCACCTAAACTAGTTATAAATATGCTCAAAAACTACTGAACAAATGTTGAAATTGTGTGTTTATTTTGAATGACCGATTTCCAGTGTTAAATTTGCTGCTTTTTCATGTTTAATAGCAACTTGAACATTTTTAATTCAAGCATTTTAATAAAAATTCTCTAAGCACTTTTCATTTGTAGTCTATAAAACAAATTTGGTTACTATCTGTTCTCCCATTTTAGTGGTAGAAATATTTTTTAGAAAATATATCCCTCTGTTTTATGTATCACTTTATCAAGCATGTTCAAATATAATTTTCTATCCTGTCCCATGCATATTACAGAGATTCAGATTATACGAAAATATGATTTCTTCAAAACTGTTAATGACCGCTCAGATGATTTTCGGAACAACCTTCCTGTTATTAGCCCCGTACCTTTAGCCAGTCTTTTACCAGTGATGTAAATGTAGATGACTGCATCTCTTTCAATTCTCATTAATGAAACCATACCTCGCTCTCTTCTGCCATTCAAATGAAAGTCCATTCACTCATCTTCTCTCGCCCAGCCCCCGGTCAGCAAGAGAAAAAAAAAAAGTTTAAAGATGGGCCCATGCAAGGATTTTCCTTGACCTCTGGCCCTCATTCTCAGTATGGAAAGGCTCACACTAGTTAGCTTCCCCCAAAAAATCGTCATTCCCATCAAGTTACACAAGTAGTGGAACAGCTCATTAGTCTGGCTCCGAATTCATGTCTCCTGAGTCACGTGGTTTTGGAAGGTTCCATTGGGAAGATGCGGTAACAGAATTCATTCTTTAGAAGAGAAAATCCGAAGTAGGGTCCACCTAATTGGTGCCTTATCGTGGATGACGTGATAAAATCTCCTGCACAAATTTTTGTATACTAAAGTGGAAGGTTGAACCCTGATGATTGATAACCACAAGATTCTTCCCACTTGGCGAACAGGGTTTATCACCAAAGATGGTAACCTTTTACCTGGAATCTCCCTATCTTTCCTCTTCAGAAATGGAACCTTCCAAAGCCAGACCCCATGAAAACAGAGCCAAACTGTAGAACTTTACAACATGATCTTTTGCAATTTTTTTCAACTTTTCACATTAATGAATTTTTTAGTGTAGCTGGTTAAATCTTACCACCCATCGGTAAAAGGTTAAAATTTTTCTAGGGTGGGCTAAGCCCACCCTATCCCTCCCTCTGTTATGCCAATGCCCCCCCCCCTCGCTACTCTGTGATCTTTTTAAATTTTTATCATTAGTTGATTGATCTATCATTTTCAGATAGTCCTTTCAGAACATCCTAATTAAATTAACAAGAAGTGTGCCAGTTTCAAAAAACTTAATGGAGAAATTAAAATCTTTATAATCAGTTCTAAGATATGGATTTTTCTCTTGTGATTTAGGCTTTGTGCAAGTATTAGTTTATTTGATTAGTAGATGCCTGCAGTTTCTTTATTGAAATTTGCTCCCCAAAAAGAAAACCCTTTAGATATGTGCCAACAAAACAAACTAAAATGATTTGAAAAACCCTGAAAAGTCATTGAAGCTAAAATAAGTACTATTCATTTAAATTTTATTACACTCTGTGAAGATGTTGTAATTTTAATGCTTTATTTGTAATATATCTATGTAAGCAGGGGTCTGTTGAGGAGAAATTTGGGTCCATTAACGGTCCCTTCACAAAATATTTTATCATAAAAGCGAGCCCTTCACAATATTTTTCATTTTAAAAGTGGACCCCTCAAAAATTTCTTTCTATGAAAAGCAGATCTTCACAAATCTGTGTTTATCTCCAAAATTAATTTCTTGCAAACCGTAGTTATATTAATCTATACAAATAAAAAACATTAATATGTTTATAAAAAATCTGTAGATGTTTATATTGTACATGCATTTATGGACAGTTTTTAAATTCAAATTTGTAAAATTGAATATTTTTCACAAATTGATAAAAAGAGGACCCTATTTTAACAAAAACAGGACCCTAGCTAGAAAAACCTGATTTAATGTTTATTCCAAATTCACAAAATTATGAGTAAAATTTCCACAATTTTACAAAAACAGGAACCTGTCTAAAAAGTCTAGACAATTCCCTGGTAGCATACATCTGATATGAAGCCAGCAAATTGCACCTGAGAAACTTAGATGAAAAATGCTTTTGCTTACAGCTCAACAAATTTTGAGATAAGTACAGTAGAGCGCCGATTAATCGGAATGTCCATTTAACCAGATCGATCAAGGAGCATTTATTTTTTCTTTCCCGGTTTTCTAAAAAAAAAAAAAAAAATCCCACGAAAATTAGTTTTTATCGTTAGATTCTCTGAAGACTGTCGAAATCGCTGCTTTTGTCCCTCCCCTCCTCCACTCGCTTTCTTCCAGCTGGTTTCAGTGGGGGGGGGGTGGAAAGGCATAGGAAGAGGGGAAAGTGGATTTGGTGGTAAAGGACAATCGACCACTGTCGCATAATAACCTTTAACCTGTGGTTACGATCCGGGAATGAAATCATCTCCAAAGTCAAGTGCAAAGTTACTGTTCACTCTATTCTTCTAATAAGTCTTGTAGGTTAGGAGGAATTTTCAATCATGTCTGGAAAGCATAAAAGAATTGTGCTATCATTAAATCAAAAAATTGAAATTGTTAACAGACTGAAGAAAGGCAAAAACGGCAACAACATAGCACGTGAATATGGCATCAGAACATCAACTATATCGGATATTAAAAAAAAGAGCAATTAATTTTTAAACTTTGTTTCAACTTTAGACAAAGAAGAAGGCTGTGTGAAAAGAAAAACGATGAAAAAGTCGAATTTCAAAGATGTAGATAAAGCATTATACATTTGGTTCACACAAAAACGTTCATAAAGACAGCCCACTGTTGTGCGAAAAAGCCCTTCTTTTTAATGAAGGTCTAAATGGAAATGCGTCATTAACATGAGCTCTGGTTGGCTTAGGAATTTTAAAATGCGTCACGGAATATGCAGAGGAATTCATTTCAGAATTTAAAAATTTGATTGAATCCGAAAGTTATGACGAGGAATTCATTTATAGTGCTGATGAAAGTGGGCTCAACTGGCATTCTTTGCTGAGTAAAACATTAGTATCTGCGAACGAGAAATCTGCCCATGGAACTAAGGTAAGCAAAGAGAGAATTACAATGCTACTATGTGCTAATGTAACTGGAAATCATAGACTGCCATTGTTGGTAATTGGACACTCAAAAAAGACTCAAGCTTTCAAAAATGTGAAAACGCTGCCTGTTGTGTACACAAATCAGCATAAAGCCTGGATGAACTGCCAAATATTCATTGAATGGTATGAAAAAAAAACTTTATTCCTGAAGTAAAGGAACACCAAAAAGAAACTGGAAAATCAGCGAAAGTTCTATTAGTATTTAGTCTCCTCTTTTGATAATTTCTCACCAAAAAAATACATTTTAAAATGCTTTAAACTGTTTTTATGTTTTCCATTCTTATTATTCGGATTTGGTATACTATCAAATATTGCAATGAATTTACTAACACATTCTCTCTTTTCCAAATTCATAACCTGCATCCTTGTTTTCATCGAAAAACGCATTCTTTTTCTTAAGTCTGGAACCCTGCTCACTGTCATTATCAAATGATAACCATGAGAGCTCAGATGTGTCTCCTTCGACTTTCTGAAATTCACCTCTGCATTTTTAAATAAAATTTTCAAGTAACCCTAGAGGTCAGAGCCCTTCAAAAATTTTCTTCTTCTCTGACTGCAGAAATGTGCTGGTAGAATTCATTCGTCCCAAGCTCTGTTTCAAATTATTGCTACTACTTTTACTAACATTTCTACAATTAACAATAATAATTAATAATAATAATAATTAAAATATAAGGATTAATGTTTTATTAATCGATTAAAAATTACCAATGGTCTAGACATCATGTTTGTAGATACTGATGATTTTGGGCTTATTTGTCGTACTACCATATTAGATGAAAAATACAAATTTTTAGATTTTTAAAACAATTTATTTCAGAGTTAGAAATTTTGCATGGTATAGTAATCTTTAAAAGAGTAGGATTAGGCAATTTCTCGACAAAGATGGTTGTATTGTGGGATTACGCCAATTAACTACATGTGGGCTCTAGGCTGATGGGTGAAATGTCCTCCGTGGGCATCTTCCTAGGGGTCCTAACCTGTATTTACACTAAATTTCGGAGGAAACTACGGAAAACTCCGAACAGTTAGGTTCGCAGACATGACCTGGTTTTGAACCAGGTTGGTTTGTTAGGGATCCAAATTTAAATTTGGTTGGGGATCCCAATTCAAACAGCATAAAATTCAACTATTCAATCTGAAGAGTCCCATAAAGCACTCCTGCGGTTTCTTGAAGCAAGAGCATCCTGCATTCCAATTGCTGGGTCCCAACATGGCTGAATGGATAAGATACTTAACATGGTTGACGGCTGACGTGTAAAGCTCCCGCGTTCGGGCTTACTGCACAGTTGTCGGTCTAATGGTCTAGATTATAGAGGTTTGGCCATTTTTCTCCAGTTTTAAAGTGAATAAGCGTTAGAACTCTTTGAAAAGTCCTCAAACCAAGGCACACCCCCTTGTAGGCAGATGCCTCTCGAGTAGGCTTGCCATAGCATCGCATAACATGTATCTCCAATTTCCAGAGTGATATTTAAAGAAAATGCTCTTGTCCTGGCAAGAAAGTTTGGAATACAAAATTTTCAGGCTTCGGCTGGTTGGCTGGCAAAATTCAGAACATGGAAAATGACATATTTAACATTTTAGAAAATCTGTATATAATAATAACGAAAGCAATGTGAAAAATGAAGCAAATACACTTTTAGCAAATGAAGCAAATACATTTTTTGATTTTTTCAAAACTAAATTTTATTTTATTGTATTGTTTTTTGTTTTATTATTTTTATTTATTTTTTTTTTACTAATTCTGTTTAAGGATGATTTTACATGATTCCTTGAAACTCGTCAAACAGAGAGCCAACTGCATTTTGTATAATTTTTAGGTATAAATAGTTTATCGCCTATGTAGTTTGATTAATGTTATGTATTTTCTGATATTTCTTTAAATTGAATTTATTTACATTGTACAACCTAGTACTATCCTATTACTTAAGTTTAATGGAATTTAAGAAAAGAAACTGTCTGTATTGATTGTACATATATTTTATGTTGAAAATAAATGCATAAAAAAATGCAGG
Source organism: Cheiracanthium punctorium (assembly GCA_038373885.1). NCBI lineage: Eukaryota > Metazoa > Arthropoda > Arachnida > Araneae > Cheiracanthiidae > Cheiracanthium > Cheiracanthium punctorium. Next base: position 1,116,816 of record JAWZYV010011044.1, read on the forward strand.
TTTTTGACATTAAAAAGCAGATCTGAGGCATTTTGATTTTGGAAAGCTGGCATGTCTGCTCATTTTGTACCTCATTTTATATACTCCGATATTCAATCTTGGTCTCATCTTGCACCTCTACCCCTGGTCTGGCCTCATTCTCTGTAACCTTGTATCTTATACTAAGGTCGCGTTTTGCTCAATCTGTACTGTGATAATCATCTCTTCAGTGCGAAACATTAATATTGCACAAACAAAAAAAAATTAAATCTGTTCATTCATCAGAAACATAGAACAAAGCATTAAAGGTATCTCTATTTTTAAATTAGCAAAAAGGCTTTATTTAAAGTTTAATATCAGCTCATAATAGTCAGGTCCTTAGTTAAAAAAAACTCCCAATCAGAGCAATGTATTGTGATGTCACATGACTGTCTTTTTTAATTGAAAAGAGAGATTATAAATTGTGTGTTGAGCTTGCTGTTAAGATTTTCTGCTTTTGTAACTGAGTAATAAATGCTTTTCTCTTGTTTATATCAGAATGATTTATTCAAATATGACATTGCAGGCTCAAGCCTCAATGAAACTTTATCCACATAACTTGGTAAATAAAATATTTGTTTAATTTTAAACAATTTTTATTCCTTAACTGGCTTATTTGTTAATTTGTCATTATTCTTGATACTGAAGTCCTTTTCTTTCCCTAGGTCTTCTTGTTTCATCTTCGAGTTATGTCTTTAAATACAACATCCAGAGGAGGAAGATGAAACCAATGTAGTTTTAAAATTAAAGAATGTATCAGCTGTCCATGTGACATTTTTTTTTTTTTTTTTCTGGGTTTGCTGGTTTCATTTTGGAGCTCCATTTGTGAAAGCAACACCAGAAGGAGGAAGAAAAAACAGCTGGTTTTGTTTAGGGCTAGTAATATCATCAGCTTAAATACTTGCTAGTTCATTAAAAGCCCCAAAGGTCTCATCTTGTAACTCGGGGTCTTATCTTTTACCAAAAGATGTCATCTTGCACCCCAAGGTGTCATCTCGTACCCCAAGGTCTCATCTTGCATACCAACGTCTTATTTTTTTCACATCCCAAGATTTCTTACCACCAAAGTTTACTTCCAAAATATATATTTTCTCACGTGAGGACTTTCTGGTGAGCTCACATCACAAAAAAAGAAAATACATGTCTACCATGTACACCCTCCAAAAAAAGTATTCGAGTAAGAGATAAATTTCCTATTTTAGATTTGAGTATAATAATTGAGTTTTTGAAAATAGGCAACTTGACAAAAATATGGAAAGTCATATTTATACATAGCTCTTCAAATTCTATGAAAGTATTTTTAATATGTGAAGCAGTGTAAGAATTATCCTCACTCGAATCCTTGGTGCAGTTAGTTTATATCTTAGATTTGAGTGACATATACTAAGCAAAAAACTAAATAGAATATAATTAAAAGTTCCTTGAGCAATTATTTTGAAAGTAATTATTTTATCGTCATTTATACTAAAATCACCCAAATAATTGTCTTGTATATCTAAATCAAAAAACAACCAGATTAACAGTTCTAAGCAAAAACAATAACAGAACTGCATTTAGTAATTTGAGATGCATCCACTCAAAAAAGTACCCGAGAAAAAGCCAAATTTCCTATTTAAATTTTAACAGTAACTAATTAGTTTTTGTAAAAAATTATAAGAGAGAAATATGAGAAGTTATTATTATAAATGACATGATTCAGTTTTATAGAGAACGTAGTTTAAATATGAAACTGACCCAGGAAATGTGACTCAACGCTTAATAACTTTTTTGAAAGGAAATATACTTTAAAAAAGAAAGAGAGAATTCATTATTCTTTTAAAATCTGTAAGTTTCCAAGTTTGTTAAAAAAAAAAATAATACCTAATAAATTATAGGTAAAATACTTAAACTTAGCTTTTCATTTCTTTAAAGGACTTCATTATGTGAGAAAATTAACTTATCCATAATGTGCAATAAAACTTTGAAATTATGTGATGAATATCAATTGTCTTTTTACGTCTGGGTATACAATTTATTCCAGTCTAAATGTTTATGTGGACAAATTGTGGATGTATTTATGGACACCCAGAACTTGTCCATTTTTCCCCAGAGTATATCATACTGGATTTCATATATATAAGCTGCATAAATAATACTCATATATATAAACCCCATTCAGTACAAGCTTGTCCAGAACATGTCTGTACCAGATTTTTATATAATTGTCATGTGACTATTGATGATGCTTTAGATAAGGTTTGGGAAACCTTTGGAAATTTGCGGGCCAAATTTTAGGATGTTGTCGACATCGCTGGCCATATGATTGGATTTTGAATGCTTTATCTGGGGTTTTAATGTGTTCTGCGGACCGGATCAAGAGCCGGGGTGAGTCACATCCGGCCAACGGGCTGGATGTTGCCCATAATCCTTTTTAGATGAATATATAGAACCTTATTTGAGAAAAAACATTGAATTTTTTAAATATCCCCAATTTTGTTGCAGAAATGGGGACACCACTCTCATTTGTCCCCACTTCTAAGTTCAAGATAGGTCTGAAGGGGTCGAAGGCAAAAACGAGTGTCAAGGGGTACCTTTCCCGACTGGACCAAAGGTACTCTTTCAGTTGCTGACCCCCCCCACACACACACACACACACAAGGAGTGACTATAACATTTTTGTGCCCAGGAAGCTTTTCAAATTTTGTTCCCCCCCCCCCCCTATAGCTCACTCAAATTTTGTGTTTCTCTCTATCGATCTAAACTCAGTTTTTTTGCCTATGTGAGCCGAGAGCACGAGCCCCCAGTTCCCGTGCAATAATCAGGGCCTGCTCTCGACTTGTGTGCTACGCAGTGTGAGAACTGGTTTTGATCCCGTGAACTGCAGAGTAACTTAAGCCGTTATCCGACCGAGCCAAAAGTACTCCTTGCCTAAGGTGACCAGACTTAGCAGTTTTGTTGTCAAAATCGGGGACATGTCCCCGATTCTAAAACAAAACGGGGACATTTATAATTAATGCAATAATTAACAGTAATTTAATTTTAAAAAATGGAATAATTAAAAAATGTGCCCAATTCCTCTTTTACATTTTGGGGACAATTTAAAAAACGCCCTGAAAATGGGGACGTTTGGTCACCTTACAATTGCCTCGAGTGATAATAAAGAATTGGGGACAAGCAGGCGTATACACTGTTTACAATTCTGAAACAAAATTGGAGCCAAGCTTATAAAAAATTTTGAAATTGGAGACAGTTACCAAAAATTGGGGACGTTTCGTGACCTTTCGCAAAAACTGAGTGCACTAGGCAGACACTAAGATGGACCTAGGAGGACCATAACCTTGGTAGAAGAAAGGTATTGCCTACTGTCGACATCTGCCAATAATTGTAAAATAACAATATTTTTACATATTCAGTATCAGTTCACATTTATATAAGGTAAGGCGACCAGATTTTTGAACATAGAATCGGGAACATGTCCCCGATTTTGAAACAAAACTGGGGACATTTATAATTAATGAAATAATTAACAGTAATTGAATTTAAAGCAATGCAATAATTAAAAATTGTCCCCAATTCCTGATTTACATTTTGGGGACAACTTGTAAAACGTCCTAAAAATGGGGACGTTCGGTCACCTTAACTAAGGTGACCAGATTTTTGAACAGTTTTGTTGTCAGAATCGGGGACGTCCCCGATTCTGACAACAAAACTGGGGACATTTATAATTAATGCAATAATTAACAGTAATTTAATTTAAAAACAATACAATAATTAAAAAATGTCCCCAGTTCCTGTTTTACATTCTGGGGACAATTTGAAAAACGCACTTAAAATGGGGACGTTTGGTCAACATAAGATGACCAGATTTTTGTAGTCAGAAACGGGGACATGTCCCCGATTCTGACAACAAAACTGGGGACATTTATAATTAATGCAATAATTAACAGTAATTTAATTGAAAAACAATGCAATAATTAAAAATTGTCCCCAGTTCCATTTTTACATTCTGGGAACAATTTGAAAAACGCCCTGAAAATGGGGACGTTTGGTCACCTTACATAAGACCCCAATTTTACGGGACAGTCCCCAATTTTTGTGTTTTTATTTGCGATTTGTCCCCAAAATGTAAAAAAGCAATTGGGGACAATGTTTCATTATTTAATTACATTACTGTTAATTATTTCATTATTTATGAAATGCTCCCAATTTTGTATCAAATTTAAAACGTTTATCAGCATCGAGAACCCAAAGAATGTCACAAACGAAGTTAACACTGCGCACGCAACATGTCGACAACTGAAGGCTAGGCTTGGCAAGTGAAAGGTGACGAAACGTCCTCAATTTTCGGCGACAAATTTTTCAGTTTGTTCAGTCCCCAGTTTTAGGCATCTTCTCAGATTGTCCTCAAAATGTCCCCAATTTTCGAGGACAGTCCCCAATATCAGTGCTTTTTGCGATAAGTCCTCGAAAAGTAAAGAAGCAATTGAGGACAATTTTTAATTATTACATTGTTTTTTCATTAGATTAGTGTTAATTTTTTCGTTAGTTATAAAATGTTCCCAATTTTGTTTCAGGTAAAATTGAGGACATATCCCCAAATTTGAAATAAAATTAAAGACAATTTATAATAATCAATTAGGACAATTTTTAGTAATCTAATTAAAAAACAATGCAATAATTAAAATCTGTCCCCAATTACTCTTACATTTTGGTAAAGTGACCAGATTTTTGTAGTCAGGGGGCATTTATAATTAATGCAATATTTAACAGTAATTTAATTGAAAAACAATGCAATAATTAAAAAAATGTCCCCAGTTCCATTTTTACATTCTAGGGACAATTCGAAAAACGTCCTGAAAATGGGGACTGTCCCCGGAAAATGGGGTCGTTTTCGTTTGGTCACCTTAATTCTGGAGATAAATAATTGCAAAAATACACAGAAATTGGGCACTGGGGAAACAGAAATTGCGGAATACACAGAATTTGGGGTATTATGCTCACCTAGCTATTGCGGAAGAAATTTTCATTAAAATGGCTGTTTCTTGTAAGGTGACCATTTATTCAAACGTAGAATTGAGGACATATCCCCAATTCTGAATTAAAATTGAGGGCATTTTATAATTAATCAAATAATTAATATTAATCTAATTAAAAAACAATGTAATAATTAAAAATTGTCCCCAATTGCTTCTTTACTTTTCGAGGACATATAAAAAACACAGAAATTGGGGACTGTCCTCGAAAATATTTGGATGTATGGTAAGGTGACCAAACGTCCCCATTTTCCGGGGACAGTCCCCATTTTCAGGACGTTTTTCAAATTGTCCCCAGAATGTAAAAATGGAACTGGGGACATTATTTTAATTATTGCATTGTTTTTCAATTAAATTACTGTTAATTATTGCATTAATTATAAATATCCCCAGTTTTGTTGTCAGAATCGGGGACATGTCCCCGATTCTGACTACAAAAATCTGGTCACCTTAGTTTCCTCCCATATATTTTTAAAAACCAATCACCCCAATTGTTCAAAAATCTTGTCACCTTTATCTTTGGTGCGGCCGACCACGCATACAACATTTAGCCTTTATTTTGGTGTTCAGCGACTACTCAAGCTAATCAATTTTTGCTTAAAGGTAACCAAATTTTCAGGGGCAGTCCGCGATTCCAGTAATTATTCCAAAAATTTGTTCCCACGTCCCCAATTTTCGGGGACAATCCCAGTTTCAGAGGTTTTCTCGGTTTTCCCCCCAAAATGTAAAACAGAAATTAGGGAGAAAAGTTTAATTAAAATGATTGTTTCCACTTAAAAGTAAATTTCTTTCAAAACATCAATTTTTAAAATTTGCATTAAACCTTTTTCCCTAACTGTTAGTGTGAGTTTAAAATTTTATCAGTTTATCTTGTTTAGAAGCGTTTCAGCGTTGCTTGGTTTATGATAAAAAGATGTTTTATAGTTTTCCTCAGAATAATGGTAACATTTTTCTTTCTTCTACGAAAAATATTGCAAATAGAAAAATTAAACAACGTCGGTCCGGACAGCAACGGCCACCAGGATCAGATTTTTCATTCTCTTCTCAATTAACCCTTTCCCTTTATAAGGCAGTGATTAAATACTTACCACCCACGGTCTATTAAATACAGAAATCAATTGTCATTAGTGAATTTTCTGATTTTTGTTCAGTTATATTGGATGTATATTTTTTCCATACATCTAGATTCAAAATTATATTTCGCTTATGAACTTTTCTTTCATTCGCAATTGTAAAGAAAGCTCGAATAATTACTCGAAAATTAAGCATAAGAATCATCGCTTTTAATTATATATTTTTGCGTTTAATTCCGTGTACAAGCAGCAGGTAGTTTTCCGACTTTGATTTTTGTGTATAATTCATGTATTCTCCTGCTAAATTTCTATGTTTGTTTAATACTTGTTTCTCCAATTTTCACGTGGGATATTACCGTAGAGGGAAAATATAGGAAATAATCCTAAAAGATGGTCCAGAAAAATTCCAAGTAATTTCGACTCTCTGCACATACACTCGGCTTATAAAGGGTTATGCTTCAATTTATTCGATTGAAACATTATTAACATTCAAAAAATTATTGAAGGAAACAGCGACGTTGGAATTAACTGAAAAATTTCTGAAAATGAGTACTGCCCCCGAATATTGGGAACGTTTTATTACATATCTTTACCGAAGGTAAGGTGACCAGACTTTTCAACAGTTTTATTGTCAGAATCGGGGACGATGTCCCGATGTGACAATCCCGATTCTGACAACAAAACTGAGGACATTTATAATTAATGCAATAATTAACAAAGTTGTCCCCAATTCCTGTTTTACATTTTGGGGGCAATTTTAAAAACGTCCTGAAAATGGGGACGTTTGGTCACCTTACCTAAGGTGACCAGATTTTTGAACATAGAATCGGGACATGTCCCCGATTTTTAAACAAAACTGGGGACATTTATAATTAATCAAATAATTAACGGTAATTTAATTAAAAAACAATGCAATAATTAAAAATTGTCCCCAGTTCCATTTTTACATTCTTGGGACAATTTGAAAAACGTCCTGAAAATGGGGACTGTCCCCAGAAAATCCGGACGTTTGGTCACCTTAGCGTAAGGTGACTAAACGTCCCCAATTTTCAACAAAGTCTTCAATTTCCGAATTTTTTCAGTTTGTCCCCACGTCTCCAATTTTCGGGGACAGTCCCCAATTTCAGAGGTTTTTTAAGTTTATCCCCAAAATGTTAATAGCAATTGGGATCAAAACTAATTCAAATGGTTGTTTCCTCCCGTATTTTTAAAAATATCAATTATGCTTCCTTCATTTTATGAATGTTAATAATGTTTCAACTGAATAAACAGAATCTTAATTGAGAACATTGAATTTATAAAATGCTCCCAATTTTTATTTCAGAATTGGGGACTATCAGCTAAGGGGATATTTTTGAAGATAAAATTGAGGACATGTCCCCAATTTTGTTTCAAAATTGGGAACATTTTATAATTAATGAAATAAATGTTATCTAATTAAAAAACAATGTAATAGTTAAAAATTGTCCCCAATTGTCTTTTTTACATTTTGGGGACAAATCGCAAAAAAACACAGAAATTGGTGACTGTCCCTGAAATTTGGGGACGTCTGATAGGCATAAGTAACCAATAGGCTTATCTACGGGCCCGTTCGGGAATTCACCAGTCAGTTATGCACTGTTGCTACTGGTTGCGATCATTCTTCTGTTAAGTGACGTCACGGTTATCAACCGGTTTTGGTCATCCTCAGCACATTCGATTCCAAGCCAAGAAAACAAAAATAAACATTGGCAAGACTTTGCTCATAACCGGCTTCCAACGGTAGCAATTTCATTCGGATTGTGACAATCGTTGGTGCGTACTACGAGAAGGAACTGCTGCGTAAATTGAAGGAAATGCCGTGTAAACGCATAACTAAAATCTTACTCCAATGTTGAAGTACGCAGCACACTTCATTTTTGTGGGCAAAACGCTTCAAGCTAAGGCATTATCCTCTTGCATGACAATGCAAGACCTCAAAAGGCATGCACAACACAGGATTTGGCTCGCAGCTTTGGATGGGAGGTCTGGCAGCATCCACCGTACAATCCCGAACTGGCACCCCATGGAGTAAGCTTCCAGTTTTCGCAGCATTCCCTTCTCATAGTACGCACCAACGATTGTCACTATCCGAATGAAATTGCTACCGTTGGAAGCCGTGGAACTGAACTATAGTCTGATTAAGCTTCGGTCTTGTTTCTCAATGTTGCCATCCGTGGAGCAACAAGTGTAACTTACTTTTTGAATGCCCCTAGTAGAATTCCAAGATACCAGCATACTTACATGTACTATGATGGAGCTTAAAAGTGATGATAATCCTTGCAGCTTACAAAATCATTTTCTTATTATCAAGAATCAGACATGTTGCATATTAAAATGAACTAGCAAGTTTGCATTTAGAGACCGTAAGAAATATTACTAGCCTCTAAATGAAACCAGCTGTTTTCGTCTGCCTCCTCCTTGGTGTTCAGATAGAATTCCAAGATGAAACCAGCAGACCTAAACAAAAAAAAATAATAAATAAAAAAGAGAGAGAGAGAGAGAGAAATGTGGAAAGTTAAGAGTATTTTAAAACCACACTGGTTTTGTCTTTTTCCTGTTGGTGTTACGTTCAAAGTAGAACTCCAAGATACCAGCAGACCTAGTGCGGGGAAAAAATGGTGAAATCTAAAACATTTGTTAACTTTAAAACTTCATTACCAGGGGTCGAAAAAATTCGTAAAATATTAGGTGCCAGGAAAAGATTTTTAGGAGCCTCATATATGTTGAATAATACTGATTTAAAAAAAAGCTAGTTGCTAAGGGATATTTTTTGGTCATCTGTGCGACCTGGCGCCCGGGTTTTTTCGAACCCTGTTCATTACAATATTAAGCTTTAAACAGAGTCTTTGATACTTTAAAAAGAGATATGCTTTTACTCATAAGAAGTTAAGAAAAGATGTACCAAAACAGTTTTTTGTCACTGTTGAGTATGAAAATCGAGATGATCTATTTATATGATACATTTTCTCTTCCATCTTGTATCAATCAAAATATGTAGTTTTTCTTGAACATTGTTTCAAAACATCATTCTTAAGAAAAAGACAATTAAGAAATGTTATACATTAGAATAAGACAACAGGATTCCTTGTCGAATTGCAAGACCTTTTAAGCACAAATACACTGGAACAAAGATGTAAATAAAGAGGAGAGCTTATTAATTGATCTAATGTTGAAATTTGTCACACTGCAATACCTATACGAATTTGGTAGACATTTATCAGAAATGTAATGCAGTATCTAACATCTTATAAGACACATCAGTACACAGATACATTTCTGGCCTTAAAATTACTTTGATCTTTTGATTATGGCTCTCAACCCAGTGGCGTAGCCAAGGGGGGATAGGGGGTCACCCCCCCCAATGAGGAACTTTTTGCCATACAGAATGTATATTCTTAACTCCCTTATTGCACACATGCATGTGAGTTGCAGTAGTCGTAATCCCCCCCATGAAAAATTTCTGGCTATACCACTGCATAGAGCATAAATTTTAGCGAGTGTAAGTCCTACAATTTTTTACAGGGCTACAAAGAAGTATTCTTATACATTGTGGCCTATACACTTAAATCATTTCAAGTGCACTAGTGCCTAAACACTACATTTGATTGAACTTAATGAAATTTATTTAAACGCTTTTTAAATATCAAGTGTTCAGAAAGTCCAGTTGAGTCACTCCAGATATTTTAAAAATCTGACTAAATTATGCATTAAATGAAACTTATTTTTGTAAAAAGATTTAGTAACTTGAGTAAAAACTGTTCACTCATTACAATTAAACTTTTATGATACACACTATCTAATGAAATTTTTCTTGCATGTTCATAAACTTTCTTGTAATAGAAAATTTAATACTTTCCCTACAGAAGAATATGATTGAACAAAATATTCATTACTTTTATATGATTAATAATATACCATGTGTCGATTAATTTCTCTTTTTATAAAATATTACTAGTTAATGCTAGTAAGAAAAAAAAATATATTTGAAAACACCATAAAATGCGTTATGACTCAAATATATTTGTTTACTCTAAAAGTTTCTCTTATTCAGGGATGTGCCAGCTGAAAGTAAATTTTGGAGCAAGAAAAAAGACACTTTTGGAGCACAAGAATGTCAATCTTGAAATGTAAAATTTATTTTTTGACGGAAAGAGAAAAGTCATTAAAGAATGCCAATCTAAAAAAAAATTAAGGAGGGTCTTAAAAACTCTTAGCTAATAACAAAAATCCAGGCTTTTTTTTTTTTTTTTTTTTGGGGAAAGAGTCAGAAGCTTATGAAATAAATAAAAAATTCAGTCTTTTTATATACTGCTATACAAAATATCTATTTTAAATCAAAAATACAATATTTACTAAACTATATTAACCCATTTATGCCTAGCGTCCCTTTTTTGGGATGGCATTTTCGCTATCAATTGTAAATGTTATTTATTTTTCCTAGCCTTTATTCACGAGTATTGAATCTCAACACCACAAAATATTTTGACATGACCAAGTAGGATGTTGACATCTCAATTTTTATAGATAATGATTTTAAAAGAAATCATTCCTTGTTCAAGAAGTTGACATCAGAAATTTCTCTATTATTGTTGGCATTAGCAAAAATTGAAGAAAGTCGCAAAAATATCTGGGCACAAATGCGTTAACTACCACAGCGGCTTATAAAAAATTTGGTAACAAAAAATTGACAATTTATAGAAAATTAAATTTGAAACAGAGTCAATTTTTACTCTTAAGGCATTGGAGGTTTAAACAAAGGGATGCCAAAGAAAAAAAATATTCGTTTTTAATATCAGTATAGAAAGACTGAAATTAGAATGCTTAGAATGTGTGATGATTTTTGTGGAAAATCGGGAGATTTACAAATGTTTTCAACATATATGGAAAAATTAAAAATGTAGCAGTTTTGCTGAATTTGGAGCAAAAATATCCAAAAACGATCTTTTTGTAGCAGATTGGCACATCAGGATTGATTTGGCACAATTTGGAGCAGCTGGCACATCCCTGCTTATTTAGAAGTGTCAACTAAGAACTTATTTAGAAGAGTATATTTACTAAAGTTTACAAATAGTCAATAGTTGGAAAATGTTTAAAATTTATGAACTAAGTATAGTCCAGTTTTCTTCTGTATTACATGTATTTTAGGAAATTTTAACCTAAAATTAATAAGCAATATTTATTTATTACCGGATGAATACCTAAAGTATAATGAAGATGACTCAAAGAATTATAACAAGAAAAAAAATTGCAAATTTGGATGAGGTTAAAATAAATAAATTGACAACTTTCTAAAACAATTTATAGAGTGCATTTGTAGATTAAAACAACATTTAAGGCATAAACTATTCAAATTACACTTTTGAAAGACATACAGGGGCGTAGCCAAGGGGGGGGGGTTAGGGGGGTCAAACCCCCCCATGATGAATTTTTTGCCATACAAAATGTATATACTTCACTCCCTTATCACACACATGTATGCATATATGTGAGTTGCAGTAGTCGTAACCCCCCCCCCCCATGAAAAATTTCTGGCTACGCCCCTGAAGACATAAAATAAGTAATTGTAAATTAATTCAGTAAGAATTGCAATGAATAAGGCTATCCTATATATACTAAAGAATGAAATACAAACATTTACTAAAATAACAAAATTAGTATTTTTTTGGGGGGAGGGGATTTCAGGAAGTCAAATTTTAGTATTTAGGAAAAGCAAGTAATTTTTCAACAAAATCTACTCAATTTCCGAAACTCAAAAAATAAGTATTTCTTTTGCTTCATTTCGCATTAGTTATGTACGCAAAGCGAATGATTACTTCAGTGTTAACGCACATTTTTCTTCCAAAGAAAAGTAATTAAATTTATTTTTCATTACCCGCAAAGCGATTTTTAAAATCATCCATTCTTGGAATCAAGTGCCGCAGCCTACTACTATATGTTGGTCTGAATGACCAAAAACAAAGTTTAAGGATCTTAATACAAAAAAAATTCTACTTACCCTAAATAACTAACTTAAATTTCCAGTTTAATCAATAGCTGCTGTAGGAAAAAAAAATTTATGACAGAGATTGATGAGATAAAATCCAAATTTATTAAAGTCCATGCAAAAATATGCTACTCATTTATCAAAAAAGTCCCGTGCATTAGCAGGGAAAAAGTCACAAAAGTTTTACATTTAAAACCAGGTCTAGAAGACCTGAAAAATAGTTAAATTTCAATTAATCTAAACTAGCAGTCCCAATAAAAAGGATGGATGGCTGAGTTAGATTAATTTAGCCCTAACACTTAAATATTCATGTTAATTTTTATAAATTTTCCTATTAGAAAGGCATGGTGAAAAAAATTAATTTACATTCATTATTAAAAAGGGCAACTGTACCCAAAGAAAAATACCTCAACTGAGGTTTAGAATAGCCAAATTAAATAAATAAAATTCGCCATCTACACTTTCCAGCATAGACGAGAAGTGGCAAAGAATTCCTCAGAATTCTATCTTAAATACCATTCTCAAATGCAATTTGCATTTGGAAACTTGCAGATATTAAACGTGGCTCAATTCGATTGGATCGAGAGCACGTATACAAATGACATCAGAAGAAACCATGCCTACGCATTTGAATATTATGATTCAAAGAAAACTTCAGCGCTTTGGCTATAATACAGCCTTTTTACTTGCGAAGCAAGCTAACGCAACTGCATAGCAGAATTTAATTACTGGCAGTTGAACATGCCCAGGAAGAGGTTTACTCCACTCCATCCCTTTAGATTGTTTACATTTTAGTTGAGCAAGCGGCGTTTAGAAAAACATTTGTAAGTTGGATAGTGGGGAATGAAAGGGTTTTATTTAAAAGTTATTACATTTTTAAAGATAAGTTTTTTTACAGTTAAGCTTTTAATTTAAGACTTATTTAATAGTTAAGTTACAGGAAATATTTTTAAATAAAAGAACACTTTTGTTGAAGAAAGTTGCTCTTTAAGCACTGATTTTTGTAATTTACACTAACTAAAATTCGAGATATGCAGGTTCTGAAGGAAATTTTTTCGAGATAAGCATGGAAAATACATTGAATTTTGATTGCAAATGTAAGGAAATTTTAGAAATTTCAAGATATAGAGGTTTTTGAAATAAGCAGGCTTGACTGTATTTTAAAATAAGTGATATCTTAATTTTATTGAATTTAGGGGTTAGTGTTGTCCCCTTCCGACCTTACAACATGCATGCTCAATAATTTCATATTTCGCCTTTATTTAAATGAAAATGTGTTTATTGTGTCAACACTATCCAGAAGCGTCATAGGGAGCGTGCTATCCAGAAGCGTCAAAGCAAGTTTTGGACGAATTTTTAACAAGCGAAGATCATAGCAACCCTTCTCCCACACCAGAACGGGAAAATCCATTACATTTTCCATTATTTTCTTTCTTATCTCTGGTTTTGCATGTCCGCAATAATGGCTACTGCTTCTGTATTGGATGATTATATTAAATTCCAACCGCATAAGGCTGGAAAACCACTTAGAAGTTCCGCTAAGGTTATTGTCATGAAGGTTTTCTGCAAGTTACGTAAGTAGCATCCCGAAAAATCTGTAAACGATGTCATAGATATTGTTTCCTCTTATACTGGTGTTTCTCCTTCCAGTATATACAGGATGAAAGCTGAGTTGAAAGAGAAAGGGAAATTTTAAACTCCAGGGAAAAAATGCCCATGAAGAGTTGGGATGCTACGAGAATTAAAAATTACGATAAAGCGATGACATTCAGTGTTGGTGACATCGCTCCATCGTATACACCGATGAAATTTGGGCAAATTTTGGCTATACAAAAACAAACAAATGGGTCGATTCCACTGTTAAATCAGTGAAGCAGGCATTTTTGGCCGGACTCTCACAGCTCTCTACCTCCCTCCACACCACCACTACCTAAGGAAAAAAAATGGTATGGGCAATCTTTGGTTAGTTTCGGGTCAGATTTTAGGGTGTTAGTGAAGTCGCTGGCCATATAATTATGATTTATATGGGATTTTCAATGGTTTATACGCATTCTGATATGTTCTGCTGGACGGATCAAAAGCCTGCCCCCTCCCTCCGGGGGCCGGAGGTTACCCATAAGTGTTTTAAAGTTTAATTTATGATGCACGTAATATAGTTACCAGAACACTGCCTTTCACCTTAGTGGGCAAGGTCGACCATTCTCAATTCCTTTTAATTTTTCTTTTCTCAGCACAATATAGTGCTTTGAATGCCTTATTTGTCTCGAGAAGCATATTTTACTGGCACATCGATACCTGTTTCAATATTTGCCACATTCGGGAAAGAAAGGAAAAAGCATTACGAGTTTCATAATCCAGTCATAAATTAGAGGATTTTCTTACGTTCTTTGTTTTTCTTTCTTTCTTTTTTGACTGGATTTGCACTGCAATAGAAAACGCCGAAAAGAATAGGAATTGTTTAAACTATTTTATATTTAAAAAAGAATATGTGTGTTAATCCGTAAGCACACGCGTCTCAGTCACATTTTTGCTTTGAAAAAGGGGAGACATTTCTCAGAAGAATTCTGACCTCCTCATACCTTTCAGGGGAGGGTCAAGAAGGAGTGATTGAAGGAATGGCGTTCTTTTCTTATCAGCCCTAGAGAGTAAATACTCCCACATGTGCACGTACTAGAGCAACATTAGTACGAAGGATGGGCGATAGATTGCCAAATAGGGCAATTAGTCAAAGAGTAGAAGGGAGGAAGACCAGAAAGCATGCACAAATACTTGACAAACGGTGCAATAAGGCACTCGTATCTTTCCACGTACTGTCAGGTTAATTTGAACAGGAATATAGTAAGTTACACCTATGATTGAGGGGAGAGTATGCAGTATTTTAACAGTAATTATGCAGATGAAAAAATAACTAGGCAACACTGCTCTAGACTAGTGCCAGAACGGGATATCCTGTCACCTGTGGTATCAATTTTGTGTAGCTCTTCTTCAAATTTTCAGGACACCCCCCCCTCCTCCAACAGCTGCAAACTTGCTCTTGAGAGATTACTTTTTGGGGAGTGAAAAGAGGTATGACTGAACATTTTCTTATAGGAAATTTCCCTTAGTTGATATTTACTGAAGCTTAGAAAAAATTATTCATAGTTTAGAATTATAAAGTAGCACAGAATCTATTGATTGTTTGATGATGTTTACTGATAGTACTTAAGTTCTAAAGCACCCACAAAAATCTGAGCAACAAATAGTAGAATTTTACATTAGAAGTTATATGAACACTAAGCAAATATTAAAATTTTCGGAGGAAAATTAGTTTTCAAGCACCTATAAGGATAAAACCTAGACGGAATAAATTTAGTATTACAAGAATTTATTTTTAAACATTCACAATTTCTTCTTCAATCTATGTATGATTTTATTTCAAATTTATTTTGTAATAAGCAAGTAATAAACCCAAATCAAATAACTTCATAAATTATACTTTTTCTGAATGAAACTGTTCAATTAAACTTTTAACGTACAGTGTTCCCACTCTGGGAACACCAAACTCTGACATTTTGACTGTTGCCAGTCACGAAGAATAGATTTGATTTCTATAAAAACAGTCGCGGGTAACATAGCTCACGAGAATCCTTTACTTTTGAGCACGTCATTTCCCGCAAAAGAATTGTCACGATTATTTTAAACAGCACTGACATCTGAAAAATGGGAGTACAGCTGGATAGATTGTGCCCACACGATAAAAAAGGGTCTTTTTTGACGACAACCCTTTGAAAAACCCTTTTTTTACGACAAAAAAGGGTCTCTAGATCTGTGGTATGCGATGAATGTTTCAATCGTCTGCCATCTTGCTGGTAGTTAAGTCGAGCGATGGCAACCGCTGCCCTTTTTTCAGCATTGGGAAAAGGTTGCGCTTCAAAGGGTTAAAAAAAATTCAGATTTTTTCTTTTCTATTAAAGTAAGTACAAACTGTTCTTTGAAATATTCTGTGTGCTCTGTACCCATGTAATTTTTTTTATGTTTGTGCTTGCAGGGCCTTATTATCGCATGGGCAAATCGGGACTTTGCCCAGGGCCCCATTTTAAATATTGTACTGAAATATTCTTTTTTTTATTTCAAAATTTTATGAAAAATAAAATAAATTTCATAGAAGGGGGCCTCCCAAATTCATCAATGCCCGGGGCCCTTGTTGGTCATAATCAGGCCCTGCGTGCTTGCACCTACCTTGGAGCACCCACACAATCAGTGCCCCTGAAATAGAGCCTAAGCTAAAAATATACAATAAAAAAGAAACTGTTTTGATAGCTATTTTAATAAACTTTTTGAGAGTTTAAAATGTATCACCTCAGTTTGTATAAATTAAGAAATTCTTAAAACCAACACAAAAAATGTTTTAAAATTCTATTACTTAAAAAAAAAAAAGTTTGTTTTATATAAGAAATTAAGCAATGTGGGGGAAGGTGGAAATTGTACTACAGTTTTGAGTGTTAAAACTAATTTTTAAAACGAATATAGTGCAATTATATTTGTTTAAAATTAAACAAAACAAATCATAAGTAAAATTACACCAAGAATTAAATATTATTCTAAAAATCACCATATAAAGGACAAACATAACTCAGAAACATAAAAAGGAAATATTCTAATTGCACGAAAAAATACATAAAATATGAAATGTATACTAAAAAATAGAGATTAATACCAAACAGAACTGTACAGTTTTCCAGGGGCCAATGAAGCAAAGTTTTTAGGTCGAAATTGAAGATTACATTGAAAATTAAACAACAAAGAAATGTTAAACAAAAAAAAGTTACTATTTTAAATTCAATTTTTGCAACATAATTATTAAAACGAATCTATCTTAAAAGACCGCTAAGAATGAAAATTAATACATAACAAACAAACAAATATGCATCAAAATAAGGTAGCAAGTTTAAGTTGATGAAAATTGACATAAAACATCAAAATTTAAATAGTATAATAAGATTTAATACCAAGAATATACGATCCGGCGATTCATACAAATCAAAACACAGCCAGGGCCAGCTCCTGTTTCAGCGGGAAAAAACAACGTTAACGATACGAATACGCGCGGAATGGTTGGCGAAATAATATTCTTGGCGAAAACAGCTCAAGATCGACTTTGGCGATGCTTTCTTCCTTCTTCCTACTTCCGGTTGTATGGCCTTGAAACGGTGGTGAAAATAACCACTTCGGTGCTGTAATGCTAACGTTGCTAAATTCTGTCCTTACCGATTCTCTATGAATTATGCGTTAGCGTGCCATTCCGCGGTTTATTTGTTTTGTTTTGGATCTGAAACGGAACTTTATGCTTTAATCTGTGTTTCTGCTTGGTTACGATCCTTATGTTTCAAACTCTACAATTTTAATATGGATAATTTAGATAAAAGGATGCGTTTGGCTATCCAAAATATAGTTCGGAAATTGGAAGTAAGTATCTTATTGCCGTCTAAAAATCTTGATTTAAAACTGAGAACATTGAACTCTTTATATATCAGATTTCTTTATTTTATGAAAAGAAGTTCGAAATTTTTTTATTTTGTGCTTTTATGTATTGGAAACAGATCATATTAAATGATGTTTAGCAACTAAACTTATTTAAAAATTTGTGTTTGAAGTTAATGCGAAAACATCGTAAACTGTCTTGTAATATTAAAGTGGGCAAAATATTTCCTTTGTAGAAAGTATTTTCAAATAAGTGATAAGCTGAATTTTATTGGAACTATCCTCTACCTGCCCATAGTAAGTTATGTGTAAGCCTGTGTGTAAAAATATGATGTTACTGTACACCTAGTATTAAAAGCCATTAGACTTTTTTCACTCTCATATTGTATTTTCTTTACTGTGTAGAACTTGGAGTGCACGCTTCTCGGCAACAAAGAAGATGAATGGATCATGGAACTGTTATTTAAGCCAGGGTTCCACAGGTGTCACCTTATTGAATGGATGCTATCTAAGTAAAGTATACAAACATTTTACAACTCCTCTCAAAAATTAAATTTGTTTTAAGCCTGTTACTTTTTAATGACGATAGCTGACAGAGGACTTTTGAACAGATTTAAAAACAAATTAATAAGATACCTGCCGACTCTCCCATATTTCAACGGAGACTCATGTTTTTTTCTTTCTCTTGTTTTTATGTTTATGTGTCAATTTCTTTCAATTTTAATCCAAATTTTCTTTTTTTTTTCCCTTCTAAATTTATTGATAATTACTTCTGTAATAGGAAAATTTTTCCTATGAGCTTTAGTGATGTATTTAAAGGTTTCTTCATTTGAGATTTTCTTTCTCTGAGATTCAAAACTCAATAAATAAATGAAATCCTAAAATAACATTAAAGAAATTCTAGAATTGAGCTTAATGCCAATAATACAGGTTTTAACTGATAATATCAACATACAGTATATACATAAGGTGACCATACGTCCTGTTTTGAACGGGACAGTCCCGTTGTCCCCAAGCACAGTTTGGGGACACCTTAATGTCCCGTTTTTAGAAAGAGAGCAACCCACGGTAACGATTTCAATAAAGGCCGCTAAAAATCTAAAATCATCAAACGGCAGTGTCTGTAAAAAAAAAAAAAAACTGACTTCCCTCTCTCCCCTCTCGAGACGCAAAGAAAACTATGTATTGTCTTTGTGTTTGTTCTTTTAATGCTCTTTTTTTGTAAAATATTCTAATTTATTTAATTTTTATTTCTTTTTTTAATGTCATGTTCTCCTTTTGCTTATTCCCCCCCCTCCCCCAGTCACTGCTTTATTTTCCCTCTTCACTCTGGTTTTCTAAAAATTCTTTTGTTTCCGAATGAGAACTTTCTTTTTTCTGTGTGGTAAGCTGGTGGTGTGGTTGCTTTCATTTTTCTGTGTGTGTTTCAAGTAGGTTGTGTTAACAACCTACTTGTTTTGATAACCTTTCTATTATCTAATATGAGATAAGAATCATACACAGCTTTTTTATTTTATTTTATATATTTATTTATTTATTTTTTATGTATTTATTTATTTATTTTTGTTGTAATGTGATTTTACTAAAAACAGTTTTTAAAAGCTATATTTTATGCACACTGTTCAACAAGAAACAAACTCGTTCAAAGCTTATTTATAATTTATTTGAAGTGCATGATTATGTATAAAATTGCATGTTAGTTGCTGAATAATAGAGCTGTTTTGAATCTTCTCTTCAGGTTAGGCTATGACATCGGTAAAATTTCAGGGCCTCAAAACTCCGCTGAAGAAAGAATGAAAAGTAAGATTTACATGCAGCTTTTTTTCTTCATGTTGTTATTGATTCTTATTTTTGTTAGCCCATTATAAATTTTGAGATAAAAATGCAATAAAGTGACCTGAAAATACAGACTGGTATTTAAAAAATACTAAACACAACTATAAGTAGGTATCGATAACGTAAAAGTCGACGATAACGATAGTCTTTAATCACATCTTCCACTGAGATTATAATAAATATTTATTTGAAAAGAAAACTCAAGATTTTAAACCACTTTTACTGAAGTCATCATATTAGTTATTTCAAAAAGAAACTTAAAGTATACAATCATTTCTGCTGCAATCATATTCATTAAAAAAAAAAAAAATCATATTGTTTAAAATTTCTCCTGTGATCATCATAATTTACTAAATTATTCTATTCAAAAAACTGGGCGAAAAGTAGGGTACAGCTTTAGTATGGTCCCTTTGGCGCGATTTATTTTTGGCGACGTTCTTGGCGCGATAACGGCGCCAATATGGTAACCCCTCCGGCGGATGCTCTGGAGCGGAGGAGCTGGACATGGCAACCCTAGGTGCGTGACGTCATTCATCCGTGACGTCGCGGTTTCGCTCCAGCGAATAGGGAGCGTTTGTTCCTTTATTAAGCTTTGGAGACCCCTTTGCCAGTATTTCGCGCGGGAGCTTCGAGTTGTGGAACCGCCATTACGCTTTATGGTTTTATTTTAATGGCTTTATTTTAGATTAAATTTTATTATTTAATTATTACTGAAATTTAAAATGGATATTCAGGTTCATACTGACTGTTTATATACAGTTTTGTATGAATAAACATTCTTTTGATAGTACGTTTCAGGTTAATATTTTCGTTCCGATTGTTTATTTGTTAAGGGTAGAAGCAACAAATAATTACGTTATTAATATTTGATACAGTGAAATAATTTTAGATATTGAAACAATTTAGCGATTTTAATTAAGGTATGAGATAAGCATTGTTCATTATGATTTGAATTAGTTCTTTATTTTGCTTACGTAGTCTTTTGTCAGAATGCTGAAATGTATTTTAATTTTTTTGTCTTTTTTATTTGTTATTTTTGTGAGGTATTGCCTTTTGAATATTATTTGTTTGCATTGTTTAATTTAATCTACTCAAAAGAGAAAGGGGGGGGGGTTGAGGGGGGGCACAGCCCCCCTCACACTAAAAAAAAAGTTATTAAATTTTATTAAACCGAATCTATATGTACATGTAAGCTTGTTATCTGTTTAATTTTTTTTCATAAAAATATTTAAAAGCCATTAAAATAAATCATAGCAAAATTAACGGCGACGATCAACTATCTCGGAACCAGCGCCATCCGATCCGCCATATTGTTTACAATTGGCATTGGCAAGGCAAACTTGGGTTGGCGACAAGATTTTGTCGCCAAATCAAAAAATCACCAAAAAGGGACCATACTAAAGCTGTTCCAAAAGTAGTACATTTGGTGTCCCCGCACACACCTTTCGTAGGACGTGTCCTCTAAAGCCCTAAAAATGGGATGTCCTGGGCAGCAAGACGGCTGGCTATCCTAGTCAGAAGGTAAATTTTGTAATGCTGTTTACATAGTTTATTATTATAATTATTTGCATAAAGTAAATAAAAAACTTTGTAAAAAACACACATAAGATGTTAAAGGTAAGTAGATACATACGCTTCAACCAAAAATTGTTTTGGTCTTCCTCAGTCAAAGCCCTTCGTCACAAGGAGCACAGGAAACTGAAAAGAGATAAAATCTCTTTTCAGTTCCCTGTGCTCCTTGTGACAAAAGGCTTTGACTGAGGAAGACCAAAACAATTTTTGGTTGAAACATACGTATCTACTTACCTTTAACATCTTATGTGTGTTTTTTACAAAGTTTTTTATTTACTTTATCGTTCAACACCAGTATTTTCAGTGTTTTTTCCGTAAATATTTACATAGTTTGTAATTGGGACTTCAGCACTTCATTTTAATTTATATAAATTAAAAAATTTCAGAAACATTTTAGAGTTAGAACTTAGTTCAATCAACTGTGATGATTTCGTTTCAATAACAGTGCTAGCTTGTAATGAAAATAATTGGGAAGTTGGTGCTGCTTAAGAAAACTATTAATTCATTAATTTGTAAATGCCTGAAACATATTAAAAAAGTAGTGTGTGTTTCATGATAGCACACATTACTTTTTGTTTTGTTTTTAAGTGAAAATGAAAATACATTTTGATTAGTTGTAATGAGGAAATAAGATCGATAAATCACAAAAATTTAGTGGGGAAGTAAAGATATGTTATGTGTGATAAAACCCTGAATGGAGGTTTTGAAGTTTATTTTATTAATTTTTTTAAATGTGCATTTTGCTTTTTTTGAAATTGTACATTAATTTCAGAAAATTATTGCAAAAAAGTTTGATTAGAAGATCAGACAGTTTGAATTATTTATAATTGACAATATGAACCAGAGGGTAGCTGTACATGTTGTACCTGATTTTGCTTGATTTTAAAATACCCAATGTATTTAAATTCATTTTATCTAATGTAGATTTTCTGTGGGTTTTTTTTTTTTTTTGTTTGTTTATTTATTTATTTTTTTTTTGAAAAGTTTAAAAAACATTTACTTTTGGTACTCAGAATAATTTTTAATATTTAGATTTGCAGTCAGCAGTTTCTGGCTTGGGACTGTGTCAAGAGAGTAACTATGATGTTATCGGGGTAAGAAGTTTGTAGCTTACAACAGTTTTCTTGTCAGTTTCTGTTTTTTCCTTATGTGTATTGTGTTGCTATTCCGTTACTTTTTTTTTTTTAGGGAACAGCTACAGTGAAACGACAGTTAAATTTCTGGTGTACGTTAATTGATATTATTTGGTTGAAATACCAAATGATTCCGAATGCTTCATTAACTGCCTCTGATGAAGGTGTTGAATTATCACTAGAAAAGTAATTGCTTATGAGTCCTCTGTATTGCTTATTGTGTTACATGCAATCCTAATGTTTTCTAAGTATGATTATCTCTCATTTCTGGTTATTGTTAAAAAAGATACATTTGCACTTATCAAATGACGTGTGTTGATGTCCTTGTTTGTTTGTGCCTTATGCGGCAAGCTTAATTAGCAACATTTTTAGCATTCGAAAGAATTTAATAGTGAGTACAAGGTTCTGTTTCGAAATAATACTTAGTGACCCATTGGATTTTTGTGAAGGGGCCATTGTAATCAATTGTAATTTTGTGAAGGGGTTGTTTTAATCGATTGTATTTTTGTGAAGGGACCACAAAACAGACCCAATTTTTGTCTGCATCGACTCTTGACAGGCTATACAAAAGTCTTGATTTTTGATACAAGGTCAAGAATTTTTTTTTTTTTTTTTTTCCTTACTACCTATTTTAGTATTTAAAAAAAATAATAAATAAATAAAAGTCTTGCCACCATACACTGTCGCATCACCCCTCCCCCCTCATTAGGACAGTAATATTTTTTTCACTTTTAACTGATTTTTAAAACAATTTTATCATGAACTCTTGGAACAAAATTACTTCTCTTTAACCTTTTCATTAGATTTACTTGGGAAATGCCTCACACAATGAATAAAAACATGTTTACTTTAATTCCTCCCTCATCTGTAGTAGGGGGTTTTCTGTTCAAAGAAGAATCGCTCTTCCTAATGCAGAATAAATCAGGTTCAACTTGGGGCTCGAAAATTACATTGCCCGACATGCCCGGGGCATGTAAAAATTCAAATCGGGCATGCATTTTCTCACCCCTATATGCCTGATCGGACAGTAAATATAACCTACAGAGTAACAGACAAAATTAGCAAATATTCAGCTACTTATAGAAGTAAGGCTCTGTTTTTCTCCCTGTGCATCTTCTTGTGAGGGAGTATTCAGTGCAATGAATCGCATTAAAATATCAATTGCGATGCAGTGTGTCATCTGAAACGATGAATCATTTAATCCTTTGAGGTGCAACCCTTTCCCAATGCTGAAAAAAGGGCAGCCGTTGCCATCGCTCGACTTAACTACCAGCAAGATGGCGGACGATTGGAATATTCATCGCGTGCCACAGATCTAGAGACCCTTTTTTGACGGAAACTGGCTGTGCCCGACACAGCCAGCTGCCGTCAATAAACTTTGATCCTTCAGCAGTGATTGAACAGACTATTTAGTACAAAAAGAACAAGACATGTGGAAGGGGCATGCACTTGCCTGTAACTAAACTAAAAGTAATTTTTTTTTAATGATATGTGCATTATATTATAATTTTTGTATATTATATTACTGTATTTGCTAATATGCAATCAAAGATATTTGGGCATGTACAAGTATTAATCGTGCATGTATTTTTTTATTAACCTGCCCGAAAGAGCATGTAAAAATTTTAAGATTTTTTGAGCCCTGGTTCAACTATTTCAGCAGGGAATGACAGCAAATTTATAATGAAGAAATTTATCCCCATCTGCAGTATGACAGAGCTTCGTTGCAATGAGGGAGGTTGTTAGTAACAATTCAAAATTAGTTAATTTCAAAAGCAACAAAATGTTATACACTTTAAATTATTAATCATCTGTGCTAAACCTGTTAATTTGGTTACAGTTTCAATACCTTAATTAATTTTTAGTAAAACTACTAAATGTATGTATTAAAAGTAATCTATTCATAGTATTTATCTAATTGTAGTCATAATTAATTAAATTTCAAAATCAACAAAATATTGACGTATCATATAAGATCATAAAAATTTCCTTAAGGCTATTGATTTATTTATTTTTCTGTACTCCAGTAGACACCCTGATATAACTTTTTCAGTGTTTCAAGAGGCAGCAGAAGTATTTCTCATTCTGTGCCCATTATGGCTTCCTGGCGTGTAGTTTGCTGTAGCCCAGCATGTTGCACTAGAATGCGTCTTTGTAGTGATAGGAATAATTAGACTGACCTTTCTTTAAGCTGCAGTCTAAATGCATGAGATCTTTTTGGAAAGTATTATATAACTCATATGTTTGACATGATTTTTTTATTATTATTATTTTTCATTTCTGTCATTCAGATTTTAATGCAATATTTTCATTTAGAAATAAAAAGAAAAACATTGATGAAAAATTTGAGGAACAAACTTCTAAAATCACTAAAATTTGTGAGTCTGTGAATTTGAAGCATTCGTTCTGCAAAGAAATCAAGAATCTTGTTGCTCCAGATGTTGAATTAGAAATGAAAAATTTATCTCCTTCTAAATTAGAATCGTAAGATTTCAAATAAGTATTTCTATAGTTATTATTAATATTTTTATTTAAATATTTTCCTTTGACTTTTATATCAACGCATTTTATTTTAGGCTTAAGATTCCCAGCCTTGAGGAACTAAAAGGAAATGCTTTGAAAAGTTCTTTTAAACATAAAGGCCTTTTGGAAACATTATCAAAAGTACCTCACATTGACTTACCAAAAGTAAGTTCTATAAAAGAGTGCTTTAAAATTCTATTTTAAGAAATGTTGTCTGTATTAAGTGTACTGGAAAGTGACTTTTTTTTTTCTTTTAACATTAAATTCAAACAAATAAGCTTGTAGCAAATTATTAATGGCAATGCAGCTGTACCTAAACAACGGACTCACATTTTTTGTATATTAAAGCAGGGGTTCCTAAACTTTTAAGGTAACAAAACACTCACCAAATCCTTTATATTTTATTAAACCCCCACTAAATGATTACAAATCCAAGATGCTCCAATTTAAATTAGAACAAGAACTTTTATTAGAAATATTTTTAAAGTAAAACTGTTTTCACTGTTTTATTAATAATTGTTTTATAGTTCGATATTATGTCCGACAGTTGTAAGCGCATGGCTGGGGTAGCATCCAATGTCAACCTGAATTTGCTTTTTGTATATGTAAGCTGAAACATTGGTTTCCGCTTACAATATGTTGTGACAAAAGGGGGCAGAGTTAAGGTAGTTTTTTAGCTACTTCAGGGTATTCAATCCTTACTCCAACCCAAAACTGATTCAAAGACTGCAACACAGACTTAAGTGTATGTTTTAATATGGGTATCTTGGAAGATCTATGAATGCTTTGTAATCGTGGAAGGTTAACATCTCAGTTTGACTTCTGATGATAAATGGATTTTGTATCCATTTGTTATCAATATCACTATCTGGAAAATAATCTGACTAAGATTTCAGATTTACCAAGTGTCCAGTTATCATATTTCTCATTTCGTTTGGTAATTCCAGTCTACTTTCTTGTAGACTCTCAAAATGACATGACAGTTTTTAAGACTAGTTCTTGAAAAATAAAAAATTCAATGTATGTGTTTAGAGATGTAATAGTTCATTTTTCTTCAGAACTGCATTAGAAATTAAATCCTTTTCAGTAAGGTAATATTTATACTTACTAACAACAGTAGAAATGTGGCTAATAAAAAATAGTGTATTCCATTTCTTTCAGGTATTCAAAATGTAGGCATGGATTAGTTTTGAATTAACATTTTTTGAAAACCATTTTAAAATCCTTTTTGTTAGGTAAACTTATTTTTTCCATTTTTATAAAGTTTTAAATGCAAAACTCAAAAGTTAGATTCCAAAAATAGTGCAAATTGTTCATATAAATTGATTATTCCTCACACACACACACAAAACAAAAAAATGGAGATATATTTTTCATTCTATACAAAAACTTTATTTCAATTTTCTTTAAATAATGAAAGGAAAACATTTTCAGTTATTCACCAGATTTTACATTCAAATAAGAGAATATTTCTATCATTAAAAGCAGATAAAAAAAACACATTTAAATCCGTCAGTAGCACTTTCAGTGGCAGCCACCACCTTTTTCAGCTCTGGTCTCAATTCAAAATGCCTGGCTCTCTTCCTCAGTATGGCGTTGCATCCAGGATCTATCTGCGCATGCGTCATGTCATTTACAGCGCCATCTGTCGTTATAATCTGTAAAGCCTCCATGTTTAGGACATAATAATTATTTTTGTAATTGGAGAGTTTTTGGCTATTGTTAAAGTCGATTTCTATGGGGCGTTCCTGGGCTATTTTTGAGAGGGCAGTAGTGGTTTTATTGAATTTAATGTCATTGTGGTGTTCCTTTTTTCGGTCTTTGATTTTCCATTTAGTCATACCAATATAGCAGCCTGGTTTATTATAACTATTGTCTGTAAAGTTTATTTTATAAATACCGGCGGTTGCATCAGGAGTAATAGTGTCTTTATCACTGCGAATGCGTTTGAAGATATTTTGATTAGGTTTTATGGGTATTTTAATATTTTTCTTGGCAGCTTCATTTGTAATTTTTAGAGCGGCTCCCCTGCAGTAGGGAATGGTGTTGGTAAATTTTGGTCTCGGGTTTTGATAGTTGTTAATTTGTTCCAGCTTTCTGATTCTCTTTTTGAAAAGGTTTTTGACGATGGATTTTGGGTAACCTGCGTTTTTACATTGTGTTTTAATAAATTGGAGTTCTTCATTGAGGAGGTTTTCGTCTGAGCATACTGTAATTGCGCGATTGACATATAAGCGTATGGCGGCTATTTTGAATTTGTAGGGAGTTTTTGAATTAAAATGTACTATTTCATTATTATTGGTGGCTTTTCTGAAAAAGGTAGTATGGATATTATTCTTCTTATGTCGAGTGATTTTAACATCCAGGTAATTTATGGTGGCATTTTCTTCTATTTCCATAGTGAATTGAATGTTTTTGTCTATTAAATTCATTTCTCTGAGGATATTTTCAGTTTCATTTTTGTTAACTATTGCAAAGACATCGTCGACATAGCGAAACCATGTGTTTATGTGGTTCACTTTAACTAATTTTGCCCCCATAGCCCCAAGAATTTTTGCTAAATACAAAGACTATAAAACCCCTCCCTCTTTAAGACCCATAGTCAGTAAATGTGAAGGACCAACTTATGACCTTGAGAAATATCTAAAACCCATCCTTCAAGAGCTCCTGCCTCAAAATGACAATATTTGATCCTCAACTAAAGACTTTATTCAACGCCTTAAAGACATCACAATAAACTCCCAGGAATGTTTCGTTAGCTTTGACGTCACTAACCTTTACCCCTGTATAGATATTCAAGAAATGAATGCAATAATCAATAAACAAATTACCTCCAACATTGACAATAAATAGTGCACTTAATCTTATTCTTAACAACTCATACTTTCAATTTAATCATAATTTCTACAAACAAAAGAAAGGCGTGCCTATGGGGTCGCCGATCTCAGGTGTCATCGCAGATTGGAAAATGCGGCTAGTGGAGAGGGTCATATTCAATATGCCCCCCCCCCTGGCCATGCTCCTGCTTTGCGCATGTTGTTTGTTAAAGTAAGCAGTTGGTCCCACTGGGCCAGTTTGCTTCCCTGACTAATGACTGTTTTCTGTAACTTTTATTTGTATTTAATTATCTCAACAAAATAGTGAAAGCTTAATGGTGGTGTTCAAAAATATAGTGATTTTGGTACATAATTACAAATAAACTAATTATGCCAGGCACTTCAAAATTTTGAAACAGTCTCTTTACAAGCTGTACTACATACTGCAATAAACGATCAATCTGTATCAGTTTCAAAACTTTCAGAAAAAATTCTTAAAAATCGGAAATTTTCACCAAGCATGTCACTCTTCGAAAAATCTTGCAGCTCGGATCCATGTTTAAGAATTTTTTTCTGAAAATTTCGCAAATGCCACAGCATTTTCACATATTGAAGTGTGTAAAGCAGCTTATGAAGAACCATCTGAAATTTTTTGGAGACGATGGTGCTATTAGTTTATTTCAAATTGTGTACCAAGACTAAAAACAGAGTTCTTTTTTTTTGACATACACCCTTAAAACTGTACTTTTAAACCTAGAATTTTCGATTGCCTTTCACAACCATCTTAATGAATCTTTCTGTTCTTCGTTTTGCTGCTTCTGTAGATACCATTTAGCAGAGGGGCAGAACTAAAAATTACATACGAATCAGCAGAAAAAGACATAAGGATACTCATAAAGCCAAACAAAAATACAGGGTATCCCAAAAAGGATGGTAATACGCTTCAATTCTTCATCCGTTTGAGGTAAGTGGGAAATGTAAATTGAAAAAAAAAAAAAAAAAGTTCACAATAAGGTAGGAGAAAAGACTTTGTTAAGAAAAAATAATTCTTCATTGATTTTTAAAAAGTGACACTTTCTAAATTTGTGTATGGGACCGCCTTACAAAAAAAGATTAATGATGAGTAAAAGGTGCCCCATACACAAATGAGGTGGTGTACAAAATTTCACCCTTTCACTATAAAACGTCTCAATATCTTTAAAAATAGTATTTGATCTGGGTGTCTATACATAAATTTGAAAGTAAACATTTATTGCTAGCGGGCAAAAAATCATTTTCTTTCAAAATATCTATACAACTCCTGATGCGATCATCCAAAATAATTTTTTCCCTTCAAGAGCCATTGAACAGTTATTTAAATCAGCAAAAACAGGATGTCCGAAATTAAACGACCCTATTTTAAAGTTGTCTACAGACGAAGCTATTCTTGAAAAAGTTATGAAATTTTTTGTAGGACATAATGAAGGTATAGGAGTTTGTTTGAGCGAATAAAAAAAAAATTAATTCAAGTATTTGCCACCAGGGGTCGTTCCATGGCCTCTGCTGTCCTGAAACCTCAATCCATGCGACTTTTGGCTTTGGAGAAGTTTAAAACATTTGGTAAGTTGTGAAAATCCAAGAACTTTGCCTGATCTTAAAGACAGCATTCACAACATGTTGGCCATCATGTTGAGCATGTTTTGTTGTAACAATATTTGTAAACTATCATAAATGTATGCTAAATGTGTAATTCATTAAAAAAACGCCCTCTGATGGCTAATATTTGAAGTAATTTTTTTCATTCACTCAAACAAATTCCCATACTTTCATTAAGACCTACTCAAAATTTCATAACTTTATTAACAACAGTTTCGTCTGTAGACAGCTTTAAAAATAGGGTCGTTTAATTTCGAACATCCTGTGTTCATCATCTTATCTCTAACACTTTAACATTTAATTTTCATATTTTGTTCACATATAAACTTTAAATTATGAAGATTCAAACTAAATAAGC
Source organism: Cheiracanthium punctorium (assembly GCA_038373885.1). Classification (NCBI taxonomy): domain Eukaryota; kingdom Metazoa; phylum Arthropoda; class Arachnida; order Araneae; family Cheiracanthiidae; genus Cheiracanthium; species Cheiracanthium punctorium. Next base: position 1,146,256 of record JAWZYV010011044.1, read on the forward strand.
TTTTATATAGCAGTAATGTAAAGGAAAATAGTAGAAAGGTAGAAAAAAATATGAAGTACCCAGGAGCAGAATTATATCCACTCATCTGCAACATGACCTCAAACAGTTGCAAATGTTCTGCTGCCATTTTGTCCAAGCCTGGTAGACCATGGTAAAATCAATATAAAAATTGTGCAAAAAGTTAAAAGAGAAGGGCTCTTCTGGAGAACAATTCCTTGCGACGAAGGGCTTGGACTGATGAAGGTCAAAACAATTTTTGACCAAAACGTGCGTTTCTTCTTACCTATAACTTCTTATGTGTGTTTTATACAAAGTTTTTTATTTACTTTATAACTTTTTATTTCTTCTTTCTGTAAAGGATGAAATGTTCTGCTAAGACTGTGATTGTTCTGTGATGTATGTCACACTTTTAAGCACTTTCTGCTTCTGGGAAAGTGACTGACAACAGGAAAATTAATGACAGCTCTGTCTAGGTTAGTTTAAACAATATCAATTGATATAAATTTTTAAAATACACGAGATGTTCCAACAGTAAGTTTTGCCTTTTTTCTTTTTTTTTTTTTCACCGAGAAATTTTATTGCCAAAAAAACAAAATTGCACCATGCCATCATGAACTATACTTCTTGCACTGTTTTTCATAGTTGCCATCAACATTGAGACATTTGCCTGCAATCAGTTTTAAGAAACCACTGTGGTGAGACTCCCTGCAATGTATTAAAAGTCTCACTCTTGGGATGTCATTTCCAAAACCACAGTGGTTTTTTCAATCTGATTGCACGCTATGACAAATGTCTGAATGTCAATGTTGACTATGTTGAAAAATAGCACAAATTGTATATTTCATGATGGCACTGTGAAATTTTTTAATTATTGTTATTTTTTTCAATAAAGTTCCCATGTGGTAAAAGAAATCAGAACATCCTTCATAGAATAACTTGTAAATTATTGAAACAGACTATGCTAATCAAAGAAATAATAGAACATAACAACTGCAGAGGACACAATAAATAACATGACATACACATGTGTGAACAAGACAAAGGTTGGCTGAGATTAGTGAAGTGACCCAATCGAGAACAGAAGGATGCCTGATGATGGTTGTGAAAGGCAACATTAAAATTCTAGTATTATAATAGCGCAGATACTGTTTTAAGCTTTTACTAGTTGAACTGTTTGAAAATTGTATTTTCTTCATAAGCTGGATATTTAGTTTTGTAAGCTTTACCAACCATTACCTTGAATATAATTGTACAATGTGTCCTCTATTGCATAAAACAGAAGTGTTATTTAATTTTGTTTCAGTTTTTATCTATAGAAAGTAAAGTGTTATACTTCCAGTTATTGTTTCAGCTTGTACACTTAAAAAAATATAAATGCAATTCATACTTAAGAGTAATTCTGAAGTAATTTTCCTGTGCTTTAAGCATCTTAATACCATAAATTTATGTTTTTTTATGTATCTACATTTGATTTTTTTTTCCTCTGTATATTTTAGAATGACGATACTTCTGATGATGAACTAAATCAGTTAGAAGAACAACTAAATAATATTTCACAGGACTTTAAGAACTGCGAAAGTGAATTTAATGATGTTTATAATGATTTGAAATCCTATATACCACATGCAAAAACAGAAAACTTTACAGATGTTGGCCCTGCTTTTAAAAAACTGGAACAGCCTCTGGGAAATTTAATGGAGGTATTTACATATATGTGCGGGATTTTGCTTTGTTGCTATGTTTACAGTGGTATTTTTTTTATATTATTATTATTATTATTCTAGTGTAAATGTGAAAATTAATTTAAATTTTGCATTTTAGTTAAAAGAGTCCTTTGCCAAATTGGAGTGCTCAAATTCCAAGCTTTCTATTGTAAGTTCTGATTTGGATGACTTGCTAAATCAACAAGTATTGAATGGTAAGCATTTATGTTTAAAAATCAATTCTGTACTCTGCAATAACCTAACCTGATTGTGTGGAGAACATACAGAAATCAATTTTTTCCTCAAAATGAAACAATGGGCTATACACTTTGCTAAAAAAAACATTTTAGTAAATTCTACTCAATGCAAATTGAGTGGGATTTTCAAGTGCTCTATATCAAATTTCTAATACCCAATGAAACTTTGTTGAAAATTAAGATTCCATTGTCACAACATACATATATTTTATTACAAAGAAGTGTCACACATTTATATAGTTTCTAATTCACATTTATATAGTTTCATGTTAAACATATTCCAACTCAGCATCTTTAGAACATTCTGTTCTCTATGCAAGGAGACAACACGTACAATGCATCCATTCTCCTAAGTGACTCAAAGACTGACTATATTAAGGTGGTTACCATACAGTAAACCCAAATTTTTATGCTCTTAACAAATCACATTTTCTTTTTAATTGTCTTCAAAAAAGAGAAGGGTATCAATTTGTTGGAATCTTTTTTTTTTTTTTTTTTGTATGCATGTATGAATGTGTTCAGAATTGATGTTTTACCACATGAGCCAATTTTAATACTTCTTCTTTTTATTCAAAAGGGGGTATTTTATGTATGGTCCCATATTAATTTGGTCAAGTTCTGATGACATTTTCATTCAGAAAATTGGAAGAAAGGTGTTTTCAAGCCATTGCCTTAAGGGTTGCCAGTACCAGTTTTCGTAGTAGTACGTCAAAAGTTTCCAAGGTTGGTCACATTTGGCATTCAAAAATAAGTTCCCAACATTTAATCCAGCTGGCAGTATCTTCTATATTGGGCAAGAAACTGACAATTCTTACTATTTTACTGTGGAAATAATATTATCATTAGAGAATTGGAGAAAAGCATGTTGCATTGCCTAAAGGGTTGCTCATAGTTATATGTCAAAAGTCACCAAGATTGGCCACTTTTGGCCATCCTCTTAATTTATTTCCAAAAAATAAGTTCCCAAAACTGAATCCATTTTGGTGATGTCTACATTTGGCATGGAATTGCCAAAGCCTGCTGTTTAACAATAGGAGTAATTTTTTGTTGTGGTGAAGTAATTTATTTTTTATTTTTTTAATCATACTTGTTGATTTTCGACTGCACATGTAAGAGTGAAATAAATAGATTTTAAGTAAAATTAGTTTAATTTTTGCACTGAATAGTAAAAGGAAAATTTTAAAGTGCTTTTATGTGAAACTGCTTTGTCAAAAATTTGAAAATTATATTGAAATAGGATTATTATAGTTCTTAAAAGAAGAAGGCTACTGACCTGAAGCATCAAGAAATTTAATGTTTCTGTAAATATCAGGGAAATTAACTTAAAAACCTGTAACTGAACAGATGATGTTTTAAACTGGAATGTGTAAAAGAGAAGCTTTCGTACCCCTTGACATACATGACTTCTTTATACATGTATGCGTAAAGAACAAGAGATGCATACATAAAGAATTTTTAACTATCTTTAGCGCCAGTCTTTTTCAGTAGTTTATGTTTCTCTTTGTGGTATTTTGAGGCTTTTTTTTTAAACTTTAAAGTCTAGCATTGTTCTTTTAATACTTGCATTTTTCCCTCGTAATTTTGTTCTCAGTGATTATGTTTTACTTATAATGTTATTAATCATTTAATTATCATTAATATTGGGTTGCTAACTACTCTGCGTTTCATGAAAAAAATTTGCTTTCATGAAAACATTTCTCACCTTTGTTCAAGTTCTTTTGACTGTAAGAGAGTTTTATGTTTGTTATGCCTAGAGGAAAATTAAATCTGTTAATAATGCATAAGGTATGTTCTAGTTTTATTAATATTTAACTATTTGTAAAGTACAGGGTGGGCAGAAAGTCCTTGACACATTAGTAGTATGGCCACCTAGGTCTCCAGATTCAACTCCGCTTGATTTTTTCTTGTGGGGATATGTCATAGGACAAAGTCTTTGCTTAGAAAATGGCCAACATTACACAGCTCAAGACACAGATCATCAAAGTCATTGAGAATATTCCACAATCCATATTGACAAGAACGTGGAATGAGATCGAGTATTGCCTAGATGTGACACGAGCCACGAAAGGTGCCCAAATCGAAATTTGGTAACAAGAAACTTGTTCTGTAAGGGTAACTATTAAAAAGTTTTTCATATAAAATGTCATTCTATGGATTTTTGGTCCTGTGGCACCCTCTTTCAGCAGCAGTTCGAAATTTTCTGTTGAAAAAAAAAATTCAACATTCTCTTAGAGAAGTGACTGCAAACTGAACTCTTTTATGGCAATTTCTATTTTATATATTATTTTCTGAAATGTGTCAAGGACTTTTTCGCCCACCCTGTATAATTATTGACATGGGTTAAGGTTAAATTATAATTATAAGCATTATTTCATGTAAAGAGTTATACAGGCTTCACAAATGGCCCCTTTTTTCCCTTAGAGTCTCTTTTTCTGTTCAAGGTTCTTTAAAATCCCTTTTTTCCCTTTTCCACAGTGCTAGCGATGGATTCTAGCCATTCCAAAGTCATTTTATTACTAACTTTTCTTCTATTGGATGATGATACACTTTTACATGAGATGTTATGCTATTATCTTCTTGCTTATTTATATTATGAAATACTGCATTGTTTGAACTGTTTAAACATATTAAAGTAAAGCTTTTTGCCTTAATCACCTTGTCATGATAACTCAGAAGCCTCTTGTGTTAGTTTTGCTAGAGAAACCTCTTAATGAGACATGATTGTGATGTTTTAAAAGGCTACTGTAAATTATTTCTTAAATGCAGTTTTTTAAATATGTCAGTGAGTTTCATATTCCAAATTATCTTATGTAAAATATTTCAAAAATACTGTTTATATTTTATGTGCATATAGTTGTTATATCCGCCCCCTTTAAAAAAAAGTTCCCTTAGTCTCTTTTTTAGGGAATTTGGTCTTTTTTCCCCCCTTAAGATGTTTAAAAACTTGTTGTAGGCAATGCAGTGTGAAACCAAGCAAGTACCAATCACTTAGAACTCGGTGCTTCTTTAGGTTTTGTATGCAAGTCTTACAATGATTATTTTACTGGGGGCATGGAAGGAAAAGATAAAATTGATTAAAGAAGCAAATGTCAAAGAGCCCTTACCCCTTCCAAAAAAAGAAAAAAGCACTTGGAGCTAGTAAAGAAACTGAAAAATAATTGAAAAACAGCTAAAAGTTTCAAAAATTCTCAGATCTCTGCAAGCATGTAGTTCTTAAAAATCAATGGATAAAAATGATTTTTCTGCCTCTGAAGTGTCACGGGCACTGGATTATTACATCTTTTTCAAAAAAATGACAAAATTATCTTTTTTTTTTCTTTTTAACAGATTAATTACATAAAATTAGTTTCTATTGAAACTTCTATTTGAAAAATAAAATTTTTATACTGTGACTTTAAACCCTTTTTGTCCCAAATTAATTTACTGTATAAAAAAGGTTTTGAAGTTTTTATGTAGCATCAGAAATATCTCATATTTAGTAAACTTTTTATGTATTACAAATATCTCATAATAAATTAAAGTACATGAAATTAAAACCTTGTTAGTGATTTATTGCAGATTTATGTCCTATTAAGTAATTTTAATGGTGGGACTTTGGACATGAAGAGACATAAAGGATTAAAATTTAGTTTTTATGAACTGTTACGCCTCCTTCACAAAATTACTATTAATTAAAACAACCCTTCAATGGCATCTTACTGTATATTTTAATTTGTCTTGTAAATTATTTTAAGAAAAATAGTGACTTTTACAAATATCACCATGAAAATTCAAAAAATGGATATTGAAATTCACAAAAATAGGATCCTGGAAAAAATTCCTGGATTCCCCTCCCCCTGGTTAATATTAAAGAAACATTAAAATTACGATAAAACATTTCCTGGAACATTAAAATTGTATTACACAAGCAGATATTTTATGTGTATACAAAATATAACTGCTATGAATTAGTTGGTTTTTAGTTACACGACAGAAGTGTTTCTGTTCTATAAAATATAAATTTATAAGGTATATGCTTTTATCTGCATCAGCCTAAAATCAATTTCTTTTTTCTGTATAGGCTTTTTTTTTTAACAGAACAAGTCCCTTTTTCAGACAAAGCAGCTCCCTTTTGGTCCCTTTTATGATTAAAATAGCTCCCTTTTTACCTAGAATTGACCTTGAAATTCTGTTGTGAGTCCTGGTTATATCTTTTAAGGATTTTTACTCTATTAAATTGATCCATATAAAAGCAAAATGATATTTAAAATTATTGCAGCTATTCCTCAAATTGTTCCTCTAAGGTTGACTGCCCTGTTAATATTATATGTTTTTGTCAATGACGTCTCTCAGACTAGTAGATTCAAGTATTGGTAGATACTCAGTTACTAATTGGTCAGGAATTGTTGCATGGCCAGTCCAAAATCAAATACCAAGTCACTTGACTCTACTAGTCTAAGAGATGCCTTAGACTAGTAGAGCCCATAAATGCTCATGACAGTATGCCCAGATTAACAGAACTGATCCTTGACTGTCAGCTCTCCTTGTGCAGTTTAGAATGGGCTGTCCTTTTTAATACAAACCTTTTGCTTTACATTTTTGCCCACATGGTGTTACCAGAAATTACTCTCTGTCTTCCAGTTAACAATGCATTCACCCTGTCTCAGTTAAGATTTTAGATAAAATGCATGCACTGCTGCAAATATTTCAATAAAATCTCTTGTTCTTTTGTAGATCCAATGTATAAAGATATTTTAAAGTTAACAAAGGATGAGAGCTGATGGAAGAAGACTTGCCTGTTCAACCTGTATTATAGAATAAACTTTATTTTTGTAACAAACTTTTATGTAATCTTATAAATAAAAATGAAATTCTGTTTGTTTGTTTGTTTGTTTGTGGATTTGATTCGTATACAAATCCACAAAAATAGACCTATCGGCCTGAAATTTAGCACAGATATGTAAAATAATATAGAATAAATCATAGTCCACTTTAAAACTTTGAAACTCCACCCGTTCCCGGAATTTAAGAGATTTTTTATGCTCTTCACGCAAAAATCTTTCCGTAATTGTAACCCCTGTAGTGAAAAAAGTGTGAAATAAGGATCGTGGTTGCCATGTGTGGCGATTTTGCCGAATAAAATGTTTTAAATTCTCAAAGTAAAAATAAAAGAATAATAATGATTTTTTTTTTTTTTTGTTAGTTTATATTCGTAAGGTTATTTTTTTTAAATTATAATATCGTGTGCATGGGAAATCAGAGCAGGAATGTAATGCTTTACACGCAAAACAATAAGAATTGAAGATTTCCGAGGCTAATGTGTAAATTTTTTTAGTTTTGGCGAAAAAATAAAATGGCTGAAATATGGATTTTGAGTAAGTGAGTTCTAGCGGTTTGCACAGTTTTTGGCTTGGCGCAGTTTATTGAGAGCTTAAGGAAATAGATTTTTGAAAACAAGTGCAAAGGTTTTATTAGAATACAGCATTAAATTTTAATGATCCGTGAAGAAATAATGCAGTTATTAAGGGATTTCAAGCGATCTAACTTCAGAATTCTCGCCAATTGAGTACATTGATTTAAGTTGGGGGAATTCTGCCAAATTTCAGAAAATTGAAATCTTCTCATTTAGTACATCGGAGTAACGATGAATAAAACACATTATAGTTGATAATTTTTAAAAAAAATCGGCTGTATTAAGGAATTCCAATTTTCAAATAAATGCGTGCTACTCTTTGGCGGTCGAACCATTTCCCATATTGATTGCTGCTAAGTCAATGCTTCGAATGATTCCCTGAAAAAACTCTTGCAAAATGGCGTATGTTGGCACTTTGGCGAGGCTTAGATTTGAAACTGGATTTTATTTGAGACTGGTGTGACGAAGTTCACATATTTTTCGCGTCTTAAAATAATGTTCCTATGTTTCGTCTTTCTAAATCAAAATTACGTATTCCGTATTAATCTCTCTTCACTCTGTTTTTCGGCTCGATAAAATATTCTTTCCTTTTGCGCGACGCTATGTCTGGGATTTTTCGGGGTTTCCCTTCTAAATTAATTTCGCTTTAGCATATACTGTGTTAGTTCTTAGCGCCTCCCGGTCTCCGTCGGTGTTTTCTCACAGGGTTGTAGCCTTTCGTATTGGCATCCGCCAAATTCTGGCACTTCTGTATTGGCATTAATCATTTAAATCCGTTTGTTTCAAATTTTTATATTGTTTACGCCTACCGGACGGTGGTTGTCACGTGGGGCAGTGGCTTATGAGTGCTCATATTTTACTCGCCAACCTGTAGAGAGCTGGCAGTTTTGTAGGAAGATTTGAAAAGACTTCTCGATTGCTCTCCGTCAGAGGAGGTTGTGTTCATTTTTTTATGGAACTCCGGCATGCCGTGTGGCCGGAACAATTAGATATGTTCCTGGTGTTATTTTTATGAAGCAATGTACGGTGCGTAATTGAACTTGTTTCTTTAATAACTGTTTTGTGAAGATACCTACAATAAAGTGCAGCTTTTTGTGTATTCCAGTTGTCCGTCAGTTTTTCTCAAATACCTTTAGTACACTATACGTCATGTAAGCGGCCGAGGGAACGTTTCTCTTAATCGACCTCCGACAACTCCCTCATATAAACTTGGTGCGTCATGACCAGCTCGTTTCCACGAGTAGTTGTTTCCGGCACATCACCGGCTGTCGGAGTTTCCTTTTGCCCAAGTATGAATGTGCAAAAAAAAAAAAAAACTGTTCTTACTTAAGCAAAACAAATTTTCTGCGGACTCTCCCGTCTCCATGTCATCGGAATTTTGATTACCCAGCGGTGTGCGACCGAAAAGAATTTGCTCCGTTCTGATACCTGTGCCTCTAGCAGCGGTGTGTATCGATCGAAAGTCATACTTGTATGTTCTCGTTCTACATTTTCGTAGTGACCGTTCCGGTGTTACGATGCTCTTCTGGTTTCGCCTCGCGCTTCTGGTTTCGCCGCCCTGTGTTTTTCAGCTACCAGTGTTTGTTGTTCCTATGTTTCCTGTATTTCGCCGATACTTCTGAGTCAACTCTAGCGGAAACCGTGAGACGAGTGTGGTGTTCAGAATTATGTGTGTTTTTATAATGGATTCGGAACTTTTATGTGTGTCACAAGGATAAATGTTTTGATTTTCATTCATAAGAGGATAATTTTTGCGTTTTGTGTGTTTTATGTCATTTTTGTAGGTAAGTCATTTATTTTTATTATTGTAGAATGTCTAAAATTTCTGATTTTTCTGTTAATATTCCATCATTTGATGGTAATGCCGTAGAATTAAAACATTTCTTTGGTATATTGGAAGACTTAGCATCTTTAAACAAATGGTCAGAAGAAAAAACTATTTTGTATTTCAAGACTAAACTAATTGGTCCAGCATTACAGTTTTTTATTGAAAATGAGGTTGTAAATAAAGCGAGAGATTTTGATGTAATTAAATTAGAATTTGAAAAATATTTTTGTAATAATGAAATTCTAGCTCCAGTAACCGAGCTTAATAATTTGAAATTTGAAGATTTTAACTCTGTAACTGCTTTTGTTCATCGATTAAATGTTTTGGTTTCTAAGGTATATAAAATTAAAGATTCTCAAGCTCTTGATGATATTAAATATGTTAAATTGATGTCGGCTTTGCCATCTAACATTAGAGTTAAAATTTTGGAGGATAACATAACTGACTATTCTAAAGCTGTTGTGCGTGCCCAGCAATTACAAAATATTACACAATCTGAATCACTTGTTTTGGCTAATCAACAAAAAGCCCCAGTGTTTGCTATTTCTGAAAAAATTGAAGAATTAGCTTCAAAAATTAATGATTTGACTTTTAAAAATTCTACTTCTGGTTCTGCTGACACCAATCGTAATGCTTCTGCTTCTGCTTCTGAGCAACGGAATTTTTTCAGACAACGTAGACCTCATAATACACAGTTTAAAAACAGAAATACAGTTTTTCAAAATTATGACAGAAATAGAGGTCAAAGTAGTATTATCTGCCAATTGTGCTCCGGCAGACATCATTCTGCACGCCAGTGTAGAAAATTTAAAGTTTTGCACAATACTCCACAAAATAATAATGTTGGTCGTCGACCCAACTTCCGAAATTCAGGAAGAAATTTTTCTAATGACTGTAATTTAAACTAATTTCGAGGTGTGATTTGACTGGTGGGAACACATCTCGTTCTTTCATACATACACCAGACAATTTCCCAATTTTGTCTAAAAATTTACCAAAAGTGTCTAATGAGCGTAGAGTTCGTTCTTGTTCGACTCAGACTATTGTACCTGTTACCATTGCTGAATCTAAATATGTACAGACTGATAATTTTTTTGAAGATGAAAAACGAAATGAATATTTTATTGCAAATGTGAACAATGATTGTAATTTATTACCAATAATTGAAGTGATGGTGAATAAACAAAAACTTAAATTCTTGATTGATACTGGTAGTTCTATTTCTTTGCTTACAAGGGATGTTTTTAATGAAATTAAATCTAAAATCAATTACAAACACCTGGCTTCTTCAGTCACTATATCTACAATTAATTCAAAAATAAAATTCTCTGCTTGTATTAAATTAACCTTTAAAATTAAATCAATGTTTTTTCACCACTGCTTCTATATTGTTGACATTCCAGTTAATGAACATTTTGATGGTATTTTGGGTTTTCCTTTTTTAAGAGAAAACAATATTTCAATTGATATGAAAAATTCTTGTCTTATGGTTAATGATTTAAAGGTATATTTTCTAAATAATAAAGACTCTAGCAATATGCATGTGTGTGCAACTGATAATAATGAAAAAGGTCCTAATTCAATTAAAGTAAATGACAATTCTGTTTGTCTATGTCAAAAGGTCATTTTAGAGCCGGATGAGCATATTTATGCTCAGGTTTGTTGTGATAATAAGTCTAGCACTGAATATTTTCTTTTTTCACCAAATGATGCTGAAAATTACATTTCTTATGAGGCTTGTTATTTAAATGAACACTTTAATCAAAACAAAAATGGTAACAAGTGCTCTCAAAAATTTTCTATATTTATTCATAATGTATCTGAACAGAAAATTCATTTAAATAAGAATACCAAGATTGGTAATATTTATGATATTGATGAAGTTAAAGAAAGAGACCTAACCGATGATTCTGAGAATTTTCAAATGTGTAATTTAATACAGCCTTCATCAGAAGTGCTTAATAAAAGAAAACAGCAATTAACTTCATCTGATTTTGACTTAGCACATTTAGAATGTAATGAACAAAGTGAATTAAGTAGTTTATTACTAAGCAATTTTGCTGCTTTTTCAAAAGATATGTCTACTTTAGGACACACTGACAGAGTTATTCCTGTGTTGAACTTTACTAATGATTTTCCAATAAAAACATTGCCATTTCCAATTCCTCAGGCTCTTCAAAGTGAAGCTAAAGAGCAAATAGACCAATTACTGAATGCAGGTATAATTGAACGTAACTGTTCTGAATGGGCATGTCCTGTAATTTTAGTAAAGAAAAAGCCTGACTCTTCTGGCAAACAAAAGTATAGGTTAGCCCTTGATTTGCGTATGTTAAATTCTGTCATACAAGGTTCATCATATCCTTTACCTAAAATTCAGACAATTATTGCTAATCTATCAACATATAAATTTTTCACCAGTTTAGATTTACAACAGGCTTATCATCAAATAGATTTACCAAAAGATTTACAAGATAAATTAACTTTCACTTCTCAGTTTGGCTCATTTAAATATAAAAGAATGGTTTTCGGTTTGAAATCCGCTGCCTCAACTTTTCAGGCTCTTATGGATCTTTTACTAGACGAGGTTAACTCAGATGGAATTTTCGCATATCAGGATGATCTTATTATAGGATCACATTCTTTTGAAGACACTGTACATAAACTTGAAAAAGTTTTAAAAGTTTTATGTAAATATAATTTGACACTTGCTCCTACTAAATGTTCTTTTCATAAAACATCAACAAACTATTTGGGTTTTCATATTGAAAATCATTTTATCAAGCCTATTCAATGTAACATTGCAAAAGTTGTTTCTTTTCCAACTCCTACAACAAAAAAACAATTAAAACGCTTTATTGGTTTGGCAACTTTTTACAAACACTTAATTCCTGCATTTTCTGAGTTATCTCAACCTTTGATTCAATTAACTACTCCTAAAGCTAAATTTGTTTGGACTTCTACACATGAACAAAATTTTCAAAAGATGCAACAAATATTTTTCTCTGAACCTATGGTAAGACTTCCTGACTGGAATAAGACTTTTTATTTAAATACTGATGCTTCCAACATTTCTATAAGTGCTTGTCTTTTACAAATGTATGATAATAAACTACTTCCAGTTGCTTATTTTTCCAAATCGTTAAATAAAGCTGAGCAAAAGTATCCTGCTCTTAAGTTGGAACTAATGGCTATATATAAATCTGTTAATGCCTTTAAATATTATTTGTATAATAGACATTTTATAATTCTTTCTGATAGTGCTCCTTTGAAAAAATATAAAAAGACTACCAACCCAGCTGACATAATCACAAGGTGGTTACTTGAGTTGTCAGAATATTCATTTAGTTTTCAGCACATTGCTGGATCTAAAAATGTACTTGCTGACTATTTATCTAGGGACAACTTTGAAAATAATACTGAAACTCTTGACAGTAATCCTCAGTTAATTTATGATAAAGGTGTTATACCAATTGTTGATAATGTTCCTAAAAATAATGAATATGTGAACTTTTTAGTTACAAAAAATTCAAATAGTACTGATCCACTGTTGGAAATTTCAAATGAAACTTTTTTCAGAGAGCAAAATGCTGATCCTGAGTTGTCTGTCATTTATAATGAAATTTTAAGTAAGGGTTCCTCTGCAACTCATCCTGCCTTTTTTATTCATCCAGAAACTATGTTATTGATGTGTGAAAAGTATAATGTTCATAATCAAACTTATCATCATGTAATTGTTGTTCCACATTCGTTAAAAGCAAAAGCTTTAACAATTTCTCATCTGTCACATTATGGTTTAAAAAAGACTTACGAATTTCTAACAAGGAAGTATTTTTGGAAAGGTATTTATACTGATACTGTCAATTTTGTTGCCTCTTGTACTGTATGTTTACAGGTGAAACATCATCCTACTCGACCTGCTCCTTTACAACAAACATACACACCAACTTATCCAGGACATACTATTGCTATTGACCTTGTTGGTCCCTTCAGTAATGGTCGTACTGTTCTAACAATCACTGATCATTTCTCTCGCCATATGGAGCTTGTGCCTCTTACTTCTACGTCTGCTAATGTAATAGTCGAGGCTCTTTTTAAATATTTTACAACTTTTGGTCGTCCTGCAGTGATTTTGTCAGATTTAGGGCCACAGTTTGTTGCCTCAATTTATAATCATTTTCATGACAAACTTGGTATAAAAATTAATCATTCTTCGGCTGGTCATCCACAATGTAATTCGATTGCTGAACGCATAAATACTTCCATTAAATACTCTGTAAATTCTTTATTACTTGATGGCCACAACTTCGAACATGCAATTTTAATTCACAAATCTTTGTATAATGGTTCAACACATTCAACTACTGGTTTTACACCCAATTTATTACATTTTGGCAGAGAATTATCACTTATTTTTGACACATTTAACTTTGAGACAACTCCGCCAAATCTTAATGACATACACACTTATAAATTAATGCAAGAATTAGACTCTATTTATAAGAAAGCTTATCAAAACATTATTTCTTCACAAACGATTCGCTTTCAGAGACACTCACAACATGCTAGGCTCAGAGATTTAAATGTAAATGACATTGTTTATAAAAAGTCTTTGGATAAATTTAAACCTAAATTCACAGGTCCTTATGTGATCACTGAAAAACACTCACCTGTTTCTTTCTCTATTAGACGTTTGCAAGCTCCCCATCTCGAACCTCAGAGAGTACATATTGATAGATTAATTTTAGCTCCTCCACGTTCTGAATATCTTTCTTTACATAGTAATAATCACTACCATAATGGTGTTACAGATAATTTTAATCTACCTACAACTTCACATAATCAGTATAATTTAAGACCTAGAAAGTAGATGCATGTTTTCGTTTTAGTAATGGCGTGTTTGTGAAGGTACCCACAGACACTTCCTTGCTTTGTACACTGTTGTATAATATCTTGTTTGTATCTGGCTGGTCCAGTATTTTTAAAGATGTACACTTCAGTATACTGTATGATATGTATCTCTTTTTCATGAAACTTAGTTAATCAAGTTGTTGTTAATATTAAAAAAAAAGAGGAACAATAGTTTTCTTAGGTGAGCTTACAGTTGTCGGTAATCATTTCTTTTCTACACAATTTAATGGGTTTTTCTAACCTGCACCTTCTTTACACACACAAACATACATTTTTCTTTTGTGTTTACTATTTTTTTGCAAATATTGTTTATGTTCATGTTTCGTCTGTTTGAAAATTTCCTGATTTTGGTCACAAAAATCTTAATTTGTTTTGAAGCTCATGTATAAAAAAAAAAAATATTTATATATGTTTTGATATTTTTATTCATTGAAAGTTTTTATTATGTTTTTCACGAAGTAAATTGTGTTTCATATTAAAAAAATATATTAATAAATAAATAAACAAACTTTAAGAAAAAAGAGAGAGTTTGTTTTGAAAGTTGATAGCAATACCTGTACTGCAACTAAATTGCATTGGACACATTTCAGGTATTTGATTGCAATCATTTTGACTTGATTTATTTAAATTATGTCATGACTTTTATTAGAATCTTCTTTGACATTCATTTAATTAGAAGCTTCATCTTTGAACTTTATTTTAAAATTTAAACCTGATTAAGTGCACTAAGTATATTTGAGATTTGTTAATAATATTGAGAAACTTTCATTTCTTATTTTGCATGGACGTTGATAATGCAAAGGACTTCGAAAGTAAATTTTTTGCCAGTTCAAAGCTATCTGCAAAGTTATCTGCAATGTTTTCTGCAAAGTTGTTTTTATAAAGAGATCTCACATTTATGACGTCATATGTACATATATTATTTTGAATATTCAAGGTTATTTTTCTTTAGTTTCTGCACATGTGTAATTTTGATATGTAATGGATAATTGAATCGTTTTATATTCTTTTATTTGTAGCAGAATAGTGTTGATATTTTTGCAAATGGTATTTTGTGATGTATTTTATAATATGTTATGTTATTTGGTATTGTATTTTTGTGATGAGCCCTCATAAGCGCTGCATGTTAGGCTTTCTGTTTAATTCAAGGGTTAAAGTTCTTTGTTTAAAAAAAAAATTTTCTGGCGTCAAATTTTTTTTGTTGGGCTGTGGAGAGATATATGTGACGAAGTTCACATATTTTTCGCGTCTTAAAATAATGTTCCTATGTTTCGTCTTTCTAAATCAAAATTACGTATTCCGTATTAATCTCTCTTCACTCTGTTTTTCGGCTTGATAAAATATTCTTTCCTTTTCGCGACGCTATGTCTGGGATTTTTCGGGGTTTCCCTTCTAAATTAATTTCGCTTTAGCATATACTGTGTTAGTTCTTAGCGCCTCCCGGTCTCCGTCGGTGTTTTCTCACAGGGTTGTAGCCTTTCGTATTGGCATCCGCCAAATTCTGGCACTTCTGTATTGGCATTAATCATTTAAATCCGTTTGTTTCAAATTTTTATATTGTTTACGCCTACCGGACGGTGGTTGTCACGTGGGGCAGTGGCTTATGAGTGCTCATATTTTACTCGCCAACCTGTAGAGAGCTGGCAGTTTTGTAGGAAGATTTGAAAAGACTTCTCGATTGCTCTCCGTCAGAGGAGGTTGTGTTCATTTTTTTATGGAACTCCGGCATGCCGTGTGGCCGGAACAATTAGATATGTACCTGATGTTATTTTTTTATGAAGCAATGTGCGGTGCGTAATTGAACTTGTTTCTTTAATAACTGTTTTATGAAGATACCTACAATAAAGTGCAGCTTTTTTATGTATTCAAGTGTCCGTCAGTTGTTCTTAAATACCTTTAGTACACTATACGTCATGTAAGCGGCCGAGGGAACGTTTCTCTTAATCGACCTCCGACAACTCCCTCATAACTGGTATATATATATAATAACACTGGTTATAGATAAAAATGAATGTTGGTATGTGTTTATGAGGTTGAAAAACTCCAGCACCGTTGCACGATGAAATTTGGTTCACCTAAGTCTTTTATGATGGAGAAGGTTTTTATGCTATCCGTTTTCCTTAACTTGCCACTTGGTGCCGCAGCACAACGTGTAATTCTACTCCGTTTAGCCGTTTGCTATGCGAATATCGTCCAACCGATTTCGATGAAATTTGGTACACGCGAATATTAGAACACGGAGAATATTTTTCACTATCCATTTTGCTGTAACTTGACGCTAAATGGCACTGCAAAGCATCAACTTCTATACCGTTCGACCGATCGGCATAAAATTTTTTATACTTACACATTTGAGCACGAAGAATATATTCTAACTGCGTTCCTTTTGATGTTACTCACCACTAGATGACACTGCAATGCATTATTATTTTAACTCGCCACTAGATGACGCTGCAGCAGGCCAAATTCTTGACCATTCAAACGGTCGCTCTGAAAATCAGTATACATAGCTATTTGAACAATGAGAATATTTTGGCGTTATCCATTTTGCTATAACTCGCCACTTGACGGCGCTGTAGCAAATCATTACTTTATTGAACCACTAGATGGCCCTGCAGTGTATCACTTCTTGACTGTGCAAATAATCGCTATGAAAATAGGTATACATAGATATTTGAACACGGGGAAGAGTTTGGCGCTATCCATTTTCCTATAACTTGCCACTAGATGTCGCGTCAACACATGAACTTCAGGACTGTCCAGCCGATAGTCATGAAAATTCATATACATCGATATCTGAATGCGAAAAATATTTTCGCCGTATCCGTTTTGCTAAAACTCGCCACTAGATTGCGCTACGCCGCATGGCCTTCTGCACCGTACAAACGATTGCCTTGCAATTCGGTATGCATGATTATTGGACACAATATAACGCGATATCCACTTTGCTATATCTGTTTATTACAATGAATAGTAATCACCACAAATCGTAATATCAAAAAGTCCATTCATTCCCGTGCGAAGAACGGGTACTTCAGCTAGTTTAACAATAAAAATAACAGTTGTTTAAATAATAGTTGTAGTCCTTAGTTGTTTTATTTTTTAGTTACTTGCATTATCTTAAATTTTGTTTTAAAAAATAAGTTTTCTTTTTTTTTCCCCACCAAGTTTTCAAAATTACCATAAAGTATATTCAGGGTGAATACAGGTCAGGGAAAAGTCATTGAACTCAATCAATATGGAAAAATCTGTGAAGTTCGTAAAATTACCTAAAAATCGGGGAACTTGTCATTTTTGCCTTGACAACTTGACTGTTTTATCAAATAATAGGCAAATTGTAGCTAGGAGTGAATGCTGTTGTTTGTGCTTAAAAGCAAGATTTCACCAAGCAGACATTCTTAACAACCCTCTTGTGGACACTTGCACTTTGCCAGTCTTCTTTAATAATTAAAATATCCTTCCAGCACCTTGCTCACCAACATTCAACTAAATTTCGTTTTTAAATTGATTGTGAACCAATATTTTATTATTATGTTCTCTTTATTTTCATCTGTTGGGTAAGTATATTAAATAAGGGAGATTGATACATGGTAGAATATCATACGTACATACAGGGTGTCCCAAAAAGGTAGTAGCAAGCTTTCTTTATCTATTAGAGACAGGTAAGCGATGTAAATTGAAAGAATGTTCGAAATAAGGTAGGAAAGAAGATTACATTAAAGAAAATTTTCTCATATAACCCACATACAAAAACAGGGTTCATACACTCCTTAAAATTCATTTTACAAAATTTAGGGCCCATAAAACTCCTTAAATTCATGTGGGACTTCTTAGAAACTCCTTAATTTTGCATTTATAGTAACAACCGCGATTAATGAAGTGCGCAGCCCTCAACCTTCTGGATTTTGGTGAACATGACCCGGTGATGGAAAAAGAATTTATATTTCTTTAACTAATTTAGAGTTTGTTACTTACGGAAAACTGTGTAATAACAGAATAAAAATGGTGTGAATTTTAATTGTTGTTCTTTCATTTTAAGATATTTTTGGGATATGCCACCAAAAAAACTATATTTTTTCATATTCAGTTTGGATTAAAATTTTTGTTAAAACATACTTGTAATGCTCAATGATAGTTATGTATAAAGTCTCCTGCTAACTTAAGATTGCATTGGTGGACTCCTTAAAAATTTTTGGGGGTCCTTAAATACCCTTAAATTTCTTTTTGAAAAAATGAGTATGAACTCCGAAAAAAATTCCCAATTAGTAAAATGTGCTCTATATACTCCTTGGGTGCTGTTCAAAATTTTAGCCTTTCATTATAAAACGTCACAGAGACATGAAGATAAATGAGCTTCTTTTAAACCACTTCTCTGAATGGCGTTTGAGAAGGGGAAAAAAATCATGTCCGATGATCATGTTACAGGTATCTTGCAGAAATTTATGAAAGAAAATCATTTCTTGTATTCTAGCACTGAACATTCACATTCAAATTCATATATAGCCCCTATCATCTTTTTTTAAAGATATCTCTGAGACATTTAATAATGAAAGGCTGGAATTTTGTGCATCCCATCATTGGTGTATGAAGCCAATTTTACTAACTAGAATTTTTTTTTTTGTATGGTGGCTGTACATAGATTTAAGAAGCATTACTTTTTTAAAATTAGCGAGTGAAATTTTTCTTAATGTAGGCTTTTTTCCTACCTTATTTTGAAAATATTTTTCAATTTATATTGCCCACTTATCTCTAATAAATAAACAATTAACGTGTGTTACCACATTTTTGGAATACCCTGTATAATTAGTCATAAATATTTGACAAAGGTGGTCAAGTAGATCGGAGAAAAGTTAGGAAACTTTTTCTCCATTTCTTTAGCCACCCTGATATCAAACATGTGCATCTATGAAACATAGAGTCAGGGTTACTGCTTCAAGTCAGTCATAAAACAACTCATTCTGCCACTGATTGTATTCTCCCCATCAGTTGAGGAAAAATCTCTGGAAACTGCAGAGGGAAAAGAGTTTTTTTCCCTTCACACTGATGCTTCATGTGCATTTATTTCGCCAGCTCTGCACCTATCACAGTTCAATTTAAAATCTACTTCATTCATTTGTAGCGCCAAAATGTTTGTCCGTACTAGAACAATTAAGTATTAAGGAATCGTTTGACATTGCCCGGATTGAGAAACGACAGCCTCTCACTAATAGAATATTGATCCGAAATCTGTGCCAACTTGCATGCCAATTGTTTGTGCCAGAAGGTAATAATGTAATAAATAGTGACATTGTTGGGCTGGTATGCATATGTTTTATTTACATGCAGTAAAATGTGAACTTCCATTATGTAATCGTAGAACATTAGTTTTTGATCAGTAGTTTAACAGGCTTTGACTTAAATATTTCACTGCTGCAACTGAAATTAAAAGCTTTCATGTCACCCAATAGAGTAGAAAACTGAATGATATTTACTTCTATTTTTCTTTTGGGCAACTGAGTTGGATACTGCAAGTAAAATAAAGATCATCTTGATATTACAAGTTTAAAAGTTAGTTCTCTAATAATTGATGCGTAACAGGCAGGCTGATTTTATTATCACTAAAGAAAAAAAGTTGTTAATATTCCAAAAGAGTACGCAATAATATTCTACACTCTTTTTTTGTCAAAAGTGATTACTAATTGAACTCTACAAGAAGTCTGCCCATGTGCTATGCAGAGTTTCCTAAACTGGGTGCCCGCGGCACCCTAGGGTGCCCATGAGCATATGTCAGGGGTACCGTGGTGATAATCAAGAAAAGGGTTTTGATGGAGTATCAAATAATTTCCTCTGAACCGGTATCCCCAAGAAAGTGAGCCAAGCCAATCACTAAGTGGGCTCAAACAAAAATATTTCAGTCAAGTTCAAGACTGTCCTGTAGCCTCTCTTTTATAGGAACTCCCTGAAAGGGGGGTATTGTCAAAAATCTATATCCCTTTCCCAAGAGAGTACTTGTTGTTGTTGTTGTTGGAACATGTATTCGGATTTGTGTGCTTGTCACGAGGAACCGCTTATAAATCCACGTCAAAGAAAGGACAAACACAAGGGGGGGTCAAATGCCTTGGGGGAGGACTTTTCTGGGTATCTAGCGCGTATTCACGTTACATCTGGAGAAAACCGCCCAAAACTCCAGACCGCTAGACCGACGGCCCCGCGAGAGGACAGAACCCTGTTCCTCCACTTGAGCCATCTCCCAATGTCAGTGGCTTTAACCACTGTGCTACACATTGGTAAGAGAGTACTTTATTGATAGTTACCCCTACAAACAAACAAAAAATAACGTAAAATGCATCCAAACTTCTTCATTCTAACCTTCATATTCATATTGCTTTAAAGGAAATCTGCCGCGAAAATTTTTAGCCTGAAAAGGGTGCCACGAAATGCTTTTAGCCTGACAAGGGTGCCACGGGATAAAAAAGTTTGGGAACCCCTGTGCTATAGGATTGTATGGTTGATTCTGTAAACACCAGTCAAGATAAGTGTGAAATTGCTGTCTTATCCTTTTAGGTGAAAAAGCTTCCGAGGGATTTTTTGAGCCTTTGTTAGGGAAATTTCTTCTGTTCACGATGCAAGTATCGGGAGAAGCTGCAACTGAAGTAATTATGCCTTGTTCTCAAGATGAAGAAAATAAGGAAATTTCCTATGAAGAAAAGTAAAAATCACTAATTGAAAGAGAAAGTTTCATCAAAGGATAAAAACTAATAAATAAATCATGATTAAGTAGACTGAGTACATTTCTCAAAATACTAAATAATGTGAAATCTAAAGGAGACTGGGAAAGCTTTCGGCATACTTCTAAATCCAGTATGATACTGTATCCCTACAAGCTGCAGCTATTCATGGGCAACCCACTTCATTTGCAAGATTTTTGCCCCACATTATGAAAGGTAGTAAAAATCGGGAGAAGTTGCCAGCTGGGGCGCCACTGAGCAAAAAAGGAAAGCATTCACTATCCTTTTAGCAAAAATGAATCAATTAAAACATTAAATTGTAATCTGTTGTAATAATACAGAGTGTGTTGCAATTCCTTTCCCGGGTTTGGAATGCTTATAAACCTATATGTTTCCAATACAGCAACAAATTTGACTTTGTTGGATAAAGAAATGTTACAAGTTTTGTTTCATAAATGTTCAATATGTGAACCTCTCGTGCTGCAGCAGATATCAAGTCTAAAGTCGAATTTTTCCCTCCCCCACTCACTTTAACATGTCACGATCAATTGTAGCGAATGCGGTTGTGATCCTTTGGCATAAATCTTTTAAACAGGCGTGAAAGTTTTCAGTCTTTCAACATTGCAAAACAAAATTTGTAATGTTTCTTTCTCTGTGTTGCTGTATTGGTAATTCATTATTTTTTATAAGCCTTCCAAACCCGGGAGGGCATTCTGGCACACCTTGTATACATATATGCATGCAGGAAGCTCATTATTTGTGAAACAAAACTTGTAATGTTTCTTTCTCCAGTAAAGTCAACTTTGTTGCTGTATTGATATTTTATTTTTTACAAGCCTTCCGAACCTGAGAGGGAATTGTGACGCACCCTGCGTATTAATTAAAGATATTGTTTTACTTACTTTTCATATACTTTTTCTGGCAGTTTCTTTTGATTCAATTGTAACACTAAAAATTTTATTTGTTTAAAGAAAAACAAAATAGAGAAGAAATTATTTAAATTTCCCCTTTTATTGGTCCTACCTTCAGGTGTCTACTAGAGATGAGACGGGCTCAGCCCGAGCCCGAAAGCCCGACTCGGGCTCGGGATCTGCAATTCACGATTGCGTTCGGGCTCGGGCGGGCTCGGGCTCGTGAAAAATTTCTCCTTTGTTGAACATACTCCTTGAAACAGATTTAAAAATGTGATTCATGGGATAAATAGACGTACTTATTTTAAAAAATAGCGGCACGGGGAACTAGAAGGTGTGTGAAGCTCCAAAATTTATTGTATCCTATTAATGAAGTAGTTAAATTTATTTGTCTTTAGCTGAAATTTCGGGCTCGGGCTCCAAATTTAATAATATTGCTCGGGCTCGGATTAAAAGTCCTCGGGCTCGGGCTTCAAAAAATGAGCCCGAACTCATCTCTAGTGTCTACATGAAAATAAAATTCAAATTATTACATACCTCGTCTTTCTAAATTGTGAGATTTATTTTCAAGAATAATATGAAAATTGGGGATTTGTAAAAACAAGTCTAAAAAAGTGTTTTGTAAAAAAAGAAGAAAAAAGAGCATTGGTAAATACTTATAAGGTATTGAAAAAATAATTTAATGAAATGAAAACCAAAATTGTTTTAAGATATCAAAATTTTATTTCACTAGTAAAAAGGGGACTATTGACAAAGGTGGTTACAGATGAAAAACAGGCAATAATAATCTTTTGAACAATAGTTTCAGGAAAGATTGTAATTAAAATATCTAAGCAAACTGCAGTAATAAATATTTTCACCAACGATTCTCCTTGTAAAAAATATACTTCCAAAGTGGTTTAAATGTTAATTAAGAAAATCGATTTTCTAACCCCTACAAATGAAACATATTATTTAAGCATTTTCTACTTTTGTATAAAGTATTGCAGAGTGACAAATAGTACATAGATAGATCTGCCCTTTCATCAATGAATTCCTTGATTTTTATTTTATAATTATTTCTGTAAAAACAGCATTAAAATATATTTATTATAATTATTATTTTCCCCTAACATTTCAGATTTTTAAAAGCTAGCTTTTTACAAAACCATTAATCAATCAAACTAATTTTTAAATTTAATGAAATACCCTGAAATGAATGAACTAAAATTCACAGTTTAACCCTGTAAGGCACCTGGTAGCAAGCACTTTAATTATTCCTCTACGTCTAGAAAATACTAGTATAGACATCTCTCGGTTTTTAAGAGTATTTATACATAGATAGCAACGATATAATTCAGGCCGTTACGTGTAGATGTACTTAGTGTTCATGTTATTGCCAAAACTGATTGAACTTAAACAGTCATCTTTCAAATGAGGTTTTGTTTATTTTTGAAAATTAACAAAAAAAAAAAATAGTTAGCAAAAAGTTTCGACCCGAAAAAAATGACTGTGTGTTGAGTTCTTCCTATCAAGAAATGATTTGAATACTAAAATTTCAAAATAAACACCAAAAAAATGTAGTGAAGGTCCAGTGTCCCACATACAAAACTGAAATAAAAAAGTGATTTTCTAGTAAAATATTAGGTTATTATTTTGAAACTATTTTTCCCCCAATTAATAATCACTAAGATTATCAAATATATTTATTTTATAAACATAAACAAAATCCAGCCTTATAGGGTGAAAAAGCCTTTTTAGACAAAATAAAGGTAAATATTTGAACGGGTCGATTTTCAAAAGTGAAAAAAGGCTTTAATGCAAGTTTTAAGAATTGATGTTTCAGTTGAAATTCTTTTTTTTTTTTTTAAGATTTCTGTTTTTTAGATGTTAATACAATTTTAAATATTATCATTTTTTATATTATTAGTTTAAAAATGTAAACACAGATAACACAGCACTCACTACAAAACGGGCAATAGCTCGTGGGAGTTTTGAGTCTAGGCAAGATTTATTCCTGGATATTGTTTTATCCTACCACTAACAGATGGCAGCACCAATCGTGTATGAAAAAATTTCAACGTGTTGAATAATATCATTTTCTTTTGCAGCCTGTAGATGGCGCTAAGTGTGAATGTTAATCTTCTTGTCTGGGGATTTTTAACTCCTCCTCCACCTGTCGCTCATTTTATTCATTGGTCCGTTATTCCGAACCACTTGTTACTCCTCGGTTGCTGTTTTTCTGTTTGAACAATGTGAGCTATGGGATTGCTGGTGGTGGATTACTCGTGGTCACTTCCATGAAGCTTGTGTTTATCTTAAAAACTCGCGTGCCAATTCCGACGTCTCGACGTTTCTGTTGTGGATTTTGTTAATTCATGGAGCTGCGCTTTGATGAATGCAGAGGGAAAAGTTTAGAAAGGGTTTACGAGGTGTTTTACTGAAATTTTATTGAGACTGTGACCAAAGATGTGCGAGCAATTCTCTTTACAAATGGAATGATTGCCAGTGGAACGGGAAATGTTACTATCGCTTTTTTCACTCTTCGTTTCTCTTATTTTGATACTCACTCATCCCAAAGAAGTCTGTGGTCAGTCATCTGATATATGTGATTGGGTCGGAAGGTAAACAACTTTTTTTTTTTATGTGTTTTATGTTGATTTAGTATAAAGTTTTTAAAAATTTCTCTCTGCTCATAGATTCTTTCAATTAAATCCATTGCAAGGACGTACCCCCCTCCCTCCCCGAAATTTCAGTTTTTGTTAACAAAATAATAATGATGAAATCTTTTTGTGAAAAATTCCGCCTTTTCAGCGGTTTGGACCCCCCCCCCGAAATTTTTTTCTGGGTACGTACGTCCCTGATCCATCGGCGTTTATTATTTGGGGGGAAGGGGGCAAAATGTTTCCTATTGCAGAAAATATTTTCAAATAGGCAATATCTGAATTTTATTGAATTTTTGGGGGGGCGAGCGATTTCCCCCCCCCAAAAAAAGTAATGATGATGAATGAATGATGAGCCCCCAAAGTGCTTTAAAATGTTAAAATAACCTATTGTAAGTATACTGCTAATTTGATGAAAAATTTTTCAATTTCATGTTAGTAAAAGTGTGCACTGCAAATGAGGACGTATTTAGAGGGGGGGTTCAGACTACACCTCCCCCTTTCCCCGAAATTTTGATTTTTGTTACTAAAAGGATGAAATCTGTGAAAAATTCTGTATTTTTTACTGTTTGGACCCCCTGCGAAGTTTTTTTCTGGTTACGTCCCTGACTGGAAATATGATATTTTCGAAAGACCGACAACACCAGATATATCAACTTAAAATTCAGAATATTTCACCTAAAATTTCATATTTTCCAGCAATAAAATACCTTAAATTCACTAATGTAATTTTATTGGAGCCTAGAAGGGGGAGCACCTGTTTACACAAGTGGCAAAATAGATTCCTCGCGCAAATATTTCTCTCTCTCCAACAACAACAACAACAACAACAAAACTGTTGAATTGGTATTTACTGATGTGTCCTCACTTATCATTGTGTATGGATTTATTGTTGGATTTGTTATGCTTAGATTTAAAAATGCGTGCCATTTGGAACTGACATGTATTTGATCATTGATTGTTAGATAATTGAATAATTCAAAATAGCTCAGCCATTGTCAGATAAAGAAGCAGTGGCGCACCCAGGATTTTAGTTTAGGGGGGGCTGAGCTGAAAATACCGCTGAACTCGGTTATAGTGAATCGATAATGGTTACAACCCTCTTATAACGTCAAAATATTCTGTACCACTTGATTTCCCATATAACACAAGCCCAGAAGCAAAAACTCATTATAGAGTCATAAATAATTATCTGATCTTTTCAGTGATATTGTAACCGACATTAACAGTGTTTCATAAACTCTTTGTAAGTATTTATTTAAGAACTAACATCATTTTAGGTAAAAAATACTTTAGAAATAGTTTGAAGACAATAAATAATAATAATAGTAATAATTAATTAGTGGCAATTTTCATTTTTTTAAAGTTTTTCACTTCTAACTGTTCACCTTTAGGGGGGCTTGAGCCCCCATAGCCCCACCCCCGTGGGTGCGCCTATGTAAAGAAGTAAACTATCTGCAAACTCATAATAACCTCTTATAACAGACTATGTACTGCAGGGGCGTAGCCAAGGGGGGGGGGATATAGGGATATATCCCCCCCCCCCCGAAATTTTTGGATTAGTGATGAAATCCTGTCTATTTATGCACATATAAGTCCATATCACCCCCCCCCCGGAAATTTTTACAGGTGCATATCCCCCCCCCCCCCCGAAAAATTTTCCTAGCTACGCGCCTGATGTACTGTATATATTTATATATGTATGTACACACATATATATATACAACACGCTGTCACTGTATTGACTTAAATATTTCTTCAAGGTAACTATCAATTTTTAAAGAAAATCTCCTCAGAATTGCCACAAAAGTATCTGCAAGGCCTTCTAATGTATCTGTGCGTGGTGTGCACGCAATGCTAGTGAATTATTTGACTATGATCTCGATATAATAATTACTTGGAATGATATATCATTGAAAAACATTTATGCAGAGTTGACAAATGAGCCATCCTCAAACCATTAAGAATGACAGCAGTTAAATTGACTTTTCTCTTAACAGAATGCTTCAACGGTGTCATTCGAAAAAATCATGCAATTTTGGTACATAAGTACAGATAAACTAATTATATGCCAGGCACTTCAAAATTTTGAAGCTGTCTCATTACAAGCTGTACTACATACTGAAGTAAACGATAAACCTGTATGAATTTCAAAACTTTTAGAAAAAATTCTTAAAGGTCAGAAATTTTTCCAAATTGTGTCATTCTTCGAAAAATCTTGCAGCTCAGATCCATGTTTAAAAATTTAATTTTTTTCCTGAAAATTTCACTAAAGGCACAGCTTTTTCGCTTATTGCAGTGTGTAAAGCAGCTTATGAAGAACCATCTGGAAATTTTCGGAGACCATGGTGCTATTAGTTAATTTCAATTTGTGTACCAAGACTAAAAACAAGAGTTTTTTTTCTTCGACCTACACCCTTGAGCAGACCTCAATCTTTTTTTCGTCTTCACTCATTACAAATATTTTAAAGCAGTCAATTTTCTTTAGTAATAGTCTGATCTTTACAGTTGGATGCAGGCATAAAAGTACTTTGTGTTAATCTCTCCAAGTAATATTTAAGCACATAGAACTGAATCCCTAATTCATAAAAGTATTTGATATTGCTTTATTATACTATTGACAAATAGTAGTAGGGGGTTTGAAAGCTTTGGACACTGGACGACTAGACATGGAGAATGTACATCCCCCCCTCCCCCAATAAATAAATAATGAAGAATATTGTTTACTATTTCGAGTGTATTCAAAGAATCGGACTTTGCAAAACATCCCTGGTGCTTGCTCTAGGAAGAATAGTTTTTTAAAGGGGAAGGAGGAGAGTGTGATTAACCTTTTTTTTTTTTTTTTTTTTCTGGAAAATCTTTCTAGATGATTATATTTCTTTCAGTAGGTTTAATTTTTAAAACACAAATAAGAGCAAAACCTTTTACAAAATATAAATTAATATTTTGTGTAATTTAATTATTCTTAATTGATACACGTACCTGGCCTCAATTTATGCTGAGCAGTGACACAACGGAGAAAAATTTGGATGCTATTGAAAATATCTTATTTAAGATCCTTTTCCTGAAGAATCTGTTGGATTTTTTCCCGAAATTCCAATAGTTTTTTTTTTTTTTTTTTTTTCTACAAAAGGAATTTAAACTGTTTCTTAAACTTTTGCGGTTGCTGCACCTCCGTGTGATACTTTTCAGTGGGTGCTTGAACCCCCGCAGCACCCACTGGAAAAAAATCGCATAGATGATCACGTTGTCAGCACCTCTGATGCTATTTTTTTTTTTTTTTTTATCACAAGAAGAGAGCAACCAATGCCACTTCAAAAAAAAAAAATAATAATAATAAGAATAAGAATTCGAAAGATTCTTTGGACTTTTGGTTATTTTTTTTCCAGGAAGTACCGACGCGTGCTCCAGAGTGTAAATAAACTGCTGCCCGTCGTTATCAGCCGGGCCGGGCGCACTTTTATTTTTATAACAGTTTTTTGTTTAATCTCCGGCGATGACAAGCCCGATGCCCGAATAGTGTGCACTCTACTCTCTCCCCAACAATGGCAGGTTTGTTAACAGATAACGATGTGCAACCATTATTGCTAATAAACGAGAAAGGAAGAAGAGGCTTTGTGTGGGAGAGATGGATTTATATAGGGGTTCCGTTTCCGATTGTTACAAAAAAAAAAAAAAAAAAATGGCGTTGAGAGCACTTTCGTTTCAAAGTTCAGCTCTGATAACGAGAGTATTTGGTCCGATAATCCCTACATACCTACCGCTTCATCATTTTGAGTTTTACAATTTAAAGGAAAAGGCGTTTTAACACTTTCAGATCTGATTAAATTAATATCTCTTTGAATTAAATGTAATTTTCTTTTGGTAACGGATCGAATTTGTAATTTAAAAAATACCAATAATCCTGATTATTACATTTTCAAAAGAAATAGGGTTTTCTTTTTTATTTTTGTGGATCTTTTATTTTATTTTGCAGGATCTGAAATGGCTTAGCTTTTACAATTAGCAGCTAATTAATCAGTTAAAAAATGAATATTAATCAGTTTATAAACTAATGTTTTAATTAGATAATTGCTAGAATAGAATAATGCACGGGCGTAGTTATAGCTTTCTAATGGAGGATTCCAGCTAAGGAAGGAAGAGGGGGGGGAGGAGGTCCATTATTTACCATAAAATTTGATTGACAGTAAATTTCAATATAAATCACTGGTGAACATTTTCAATGGTACTGAAGAAATTTAAATTCCTTACTGTCAGTTGTGCTTGTTATTCACTGAATAATAAAATTTACAAAAATATTATTATTATTATTGTATAAAGTTTGCAAAATTTATATAAAATTTAAATCTTCTTTCACTGTATGCCCTATTTTAAGCGATGGATTTAAAGGTAAATATTTGGCTAGCGTTTTGGGGTAGGCTAGAAGGGTTGTCCTGACCCCCTGCCACCTCCTTTCACTCGTCCTTGGAATAATAGCAAAAACAGGATAAAAGATGAAAATGGGGAGGAAAGAGATATCTTAACTGAACAGAAAAATAAAAACATCCTTAACAACAGGTAAAATACACTGTAAGAACACACGCACTATTTCAATTTTTGTTTGTTTAATTATTTTACTTTCCCAACTTAACCGCACCACTGATATTCTTCCGTCATTGTAGAGGAATGCCACATAAACAACAACTACGTGCAAGGGGAACGTAGGCTTTGACGCGTGGCAGTGATTATTTGGGGGGAAATGGGGGGGACCTCTTGCCAAACCCCGGGTCTCGGGTATCAAAAAGCGTCTGTTTACAGACGCTATCTCCGGCATCTTCCTGTGTGCAAGAAGTGCTGTTTGCTAAACGCTGGGAAGAAGCTGGAATATTTCAAGCGTGAACTCACGTAAAAGCTGATTACACGAAAGCGAAACGGAATAAATGCGCTGATAGTCGGCCGTTTGTTCTCTAAACCCCCCCTGCAGTGAAACCTGCGTTCAAGTGATTGCAAAACAGCGATAAAAATTCAAAATTTTGTTTTTAATTGATCTTTTAAGTTATTCTAAAAAATTTTAATGAAGAGAAGTGGAAAGCCATTTTTAAGGTTTTTCAAGAAGTCTTAATATTTCATGTCACAACATGTCTAACTTGTTTCAGTTTGCGATGTCTTTGGGGAATATCTGCCTCAGTTGAGTGAGGTTTTTTCTATTATGGGGGGGAACATTTGGTCGGGACAAAGGGGTAGACTTTCAATATGTTTTGTGTCTTCTAACATAGTCTTAAACATCTTCCGAATGTCAAAATTAATTCTGAACTGTCATGTTGTAATTTTTATGATGTCATCAAATCAAACAAAGAATTCCTAAAGAAAGAAATGTCTAATGAAAACTACTACTCAATAAAGTTTAATGTTCCAGTAAGGTAATGTTTTGAGTTTACTTTTTAAATGTAATTTCAAAAATACTGCAAAATCTCATTACAATGAACTGAACTATCATGAAGATTAATGAGGAAAATTTCAGATTAATGAACAAAACATTTTTATCGAAGGAAGTCATAACAACTAATTAAATCAATGAAATTTCATTTTAACGAATAAAATATTTTTATCAAAGAAAATCATTGAAACTTTACTTTTTAAAAACAAAAAGGGGAGGAAGGCCGAAATGAGACTGAGCTTCCCCTCACTTCAGAGGTTAATCGAGCCCTGTCGCCAAGGCTTCCCCCCCTCCCTCAAAGATTACATATTCTAAAATTCCATTCACTCTAAATTGATCAGCAAGAGGGCCCGGGCCCCTATTCAATCTCTAGCCGAGGGGCCTAAAAAGGAGTCAGTCCGGTCCTGGAAAGATTAATAATGCTTTTTCACCCTGTGCACTATGGACTGAGAGTAGACATGTTTGTCTCGTGCAACTTCAACGCTGAAAAAAAACCATAACCAAGACAATTGCTCCCCAAAAATGGGCCCAGGATTGACCCATATTTTGGAAATATCGCGAAATTCCGTATGTTTAGCATTTTTTTTCCTGATAGTTTCTAAACTCTAGTAGGTTTTGTTCTGAATGTCAGTTCACAGAGCAAACTTGTAAAAAGACATAGGGTGCATGTCGAAAAAAAAAAAAAAAAAAAAAAAAAAAAAAAAAAAAAACTCTGCTTTTAGTCTTGGTACACAATTTGAAATAAACTAATAGCATCATGGTTAACGTGACCATTTATTTTTTCCTTCAAAACGGGACATCTACTGTTTTTAAGGTAATAGTGTAGGGAGACTGAATTTCAGGTCTGGGTATCTTTTAGTGGTTAAGAAAACGCGCAAAAAAAGATTGTGTTAATGTTAATTAAAAAAAAAAAAAAAAAAAAAAACCACCTTTGCTAAAACACGCATATGCTATAAAAAATAGTGCAAGACGTACATTTCGTGTGGTACAAGGGGTAGGCCCTTCCTCGACTTAAGCACCTTCCACACAAAGCAGGAAGGTAGGAAACTGAGAAATGTTAACAAAAGGACACACAGAAAAAAGGAAATTGTCTTAGAAAACCAGAGTGAAAAGGGAAAATAAAGTGGAGATCGAGGGGGGGGGGAGGAAGCAAAAGAGAAACATGACTTAAAAAAAAAAAGAAATAGAGATTAAATAAATTGAAATAGTTGGCAAAAAAAGAGCATTAAAAGAATAAACATCGTTACCGTGGGTTGCTCTCTTTCTAAAAACGGGACATTGCAGGGGGCATTTTCTAAAAACGGGACATTACGGTGTCCCGAAGCTGTGCTTGGGGACAACGGGACAAGCCCCCTAAAAACGGGACGTATGGTCACCTTAATCATGGTCTCCAAAAAATTCCGGATGGTTCTTCATAAGCTGCTTTACACACTGCAATAAGCGAAAAAGCTGTGGCTTTAGTGAAATTTTCAGAAAAAAATTCTTAAACATGGATCTGAGCTGTAAGATTTTTCGAAGAGTGACACGCTTTGCGAAAATTTCCGATTTTTAAGAATTTTTCCTAAAAGTTTTGAAACCGATACAGATTGATCGTTTATTTCAGTATGTAGTACAGCTTGTAAAGAGACAGTTTCAAAATTTTGAAGTGCCTGGCATAATGAGTTTATTTGTAATTATGTACCAAAATCACATGATTTTTTCGAACAGCACCGTTAACGGTGTTATTCGAAAAAATCATGTGATTTTGGTACATAATTACAAATAAACTCATTATGCCAGGCACTTCAACATTTTGAAACTGTCTCTTTACAAGCTGTATTACATACTACGACGACAGGCCAATCTGTATCAGTTTCAAAACTTTTAGAAAAAATTCTTAAAAATCGGAAATTTTCGCAAAGCGTGTTACTCTTCGAAAAATCTTGCAGCTCTGATCCATGTTTAAGAATTTTTTCTGAAAATTTTAGAAAAGACACAGCATTTGCGCTTATCCCAGTGTGTAAAACAGCCTCTGAAGAACCATCTGGAATTTTTTGGAGACCATGGTGCAATTAGTTTATTTCAATTTGTGTACCAAGACTAAAAACAGAGTTCTTTTTTTTCGAAGAACAGCCTTAAAAAATGTTCCGAGACTCTAGCTTAATTAATTTTTTTTTTTAAGAAGCTGTTTAAAAGTTGCATGATTTTCAAGTGAAACAGCGGGCGTATATCGAAGACTAGAAATCTGCCTCCACGGGATTGGTGCACAAATTGAACTAATTGCGCAAGAGCTCGAGAAAATTTAGGATGAATCTGACTGTAATACATGAGGAATGTACGTTTCATGAACTATAAAGGTGTTCGCTTTTGAAATCGTGAAACTTTTGAACAGCTTTTCAAAAAACAAAAAAACAAAAAAAAATTAATTGCGCTTGTAAACCGAAAAAATTTAGAATACCTCTTTGCAAGTTGTAATGTGAACTGTTACAGACAATGTACCTTATAGGAGTGACGAAACTCTCAGGGAAAAAAACAAATGCGAAACATACGGAATTTTGCAATATTTCCCCTCCAAACAGGTAACTCTTCTGCCCCATTTTGAACTTTCGATTTTTTTTTTCTGAAAGTCGCATGCGACACTACACCTTGACTATTTGTATGAGTCCATAGTGCATTGGATGAAGAATTATTACTCATTTTGCCGTGTGCTTAACATCTTTGGTACGTTTTTAAAGCTTCCTCAGGTAGAGCATCCTTAAGAAACAAATTCTTAAAAATCGAAAATTTTGCAGAAAATTTCACTTTTTGAAGGAAAAAAATCTGTGTAACTCCATGTTTAAAATTTTTTTAGTAAGTTTTGTAACTGATGCAGTTTTACCATGTAAGTGTATAGTACAGCTTGTAAGAGATCATTCTCTCCAAGAATTTCGAAGTGCTTGACGTAATTAATTTTTTTATTTATGTACTAAAATGAACACGATTTTTTCGGAATACGCCGTTACCTACGATACTGTAGGGAACTAAAAAAAATATATATATCGTCTGAGACCAGTGGTTCTCAACCTTTTTTACCTTGTGGACCAGTGGACCTCTTCTAAAAATCTGAAATATCAGGTGCAATAATTTATGTAGAGGTACCTGACAAGAATGAAATGTGTTGAAATTAAACTAATTATAAATTGTAAACCTTTTTACGTAAACGAGTTAAAAATTTCATTATTCAAAATTTTAAAACGTGTGGGAATTATGGCACAGGTGTCGTTCAGTGTAAGTGTTAATCGTCTTTTTGTAATTAATCAAACTGTAGTGTGAAGGTCCGGCTTTCTGGCCTACCGCGCTGCTGTCGATCTAACGGTTTGGAATTTCGGTCAGTTTTCTCCAAATGTAACGGGAATACACGTTAGAACCCCTTAAAAAGGCGTCGGACTAAGGCACCCCCTCTGTAAGATCTTTACGTAGCTTTGTTTCAACACAACATACATTACAATTGATAAAAATATAGAATTACAAGAAAATAATCCTATTTAATATATTTTTAAATGTTTTAGTTAAATAATGCTCTCGCTTAAAAACTTATCTTTAAATGCTTTTTGTTGTTTTTAAAAATATGGGAATATGTATTTTATTTTAAGGAATAAATTTTTGTGATTGAAATCACTGATTATTACACTCGTATTTCAGTCTTTTTAATCATTCAGTAAGTGATATACGAATTTTGGATTCTCTTGCGGAAATTTGGGTCAATCCAGATTACGAGGCCTTGGACTTAATAGGACCTTGGATAGGAAGAGTTAGACTGCCTGTCTTCAAAGCTTATCACGCGATTTTGTTTTATTTTTTATTATTTGACGTAAAATTGGATTAATAATTTTCTAGAAGATCATTTTGTGCAGTGGAATAAGCGCTCTTAAAAAAAATGTATTAACTTCTTTTAGCATTTCTGCATAAATATTTTTAGTACTTCTCTCATTTTAGAAATGTTTAGTTACTCTGTATTTTTTATTGTCACTTATTTTAAATAGAATTTTAATACAATTCAGTTGCAGGTTTTATTGTAACTTTTTAATAAAAATTAAGTGGTCTTTTAATTTTGAACCAATTTTAGATGAGATATTTCAAAAATATTTAAATTAATTTAATTTATTATGTTTTCAAAAAGGTAGTTCTGTAGTAGTACTCCTGTTCTCGATGTTGGAAAAAAATAAAGCTAAAAATTAAGTTATGCTAAAATCATGATCAAAAGCCCATTTCCATATGTAAAAAGTATCGCGGCATTTCTCCAGAGAATAAAACTTTTATGTCGCTTGGTTACAGGCTGGTCGTGAGAGTTGAGTTGCCCTTCGTCTTCGTTCCCAGATTCTTATTTCAAAATCGGGCATCCAGGAAAAACACTACACGCAAAGAATGCATAATGATCTCATAATCTGAAGAATGTGCCATGAATAAATACTTCGGGGCTTTTAATTCTTTTTCCGCTTTTGGCCTGCTTAGTTAATCGTCTGCCGATCTTCATCCAACGTTGCCCAGTTCTGTGATGATTCACTTTAATTGTTGCGATTTACTGCCGTCATTTGAATGAGAGAGGTGCCCAAGGAGGATCAAGGTTCGCAGTATGAGGAAGTTGCGTTTTTTATGGATTCATCATTTCGTATTTTTATTTTGCGAAGACTTTATTTGGAGGTGATCGTTAAAAAAAATTAGCGAAACCTCGTTAACACAAACACTCCTGGTATTAAAATATTGTTTTATTATATTAAGAGTAGTCAGCATTATTAACCCATTTATGCCTAGTGTCCCTTTTTTGGGACGGCATTATCGCTATTAGTCGGAAACGTATTTATTTTTCCTGGCCTTTATTCACGACTATTGAATCTCAACTCCACAAAATATTGTAACATTACGAAGTAGAATGTAGACATTTAAATTTTTAAGAAATCGCACCCCTTGTTCAAGAAGTTGACATCAGAAATTTATCTATTATTCCAGGTATTAACAAAAATCGAAGAAAGTCGCAAAAATATGTGGGCACAGATGGGTTAATCTTAATTTTACAAGAGTTAAAATAAAATCATCTGGCGACAAAATAATTCTTATTTGTGTAAATGCAAACAACACTCAAAACATTTCATGTTGGTCTCCACTTTTTTTTGTAAAATGCATCTATTTCAAATGAGATATGACAAGTACTTATTGCGTCGCATTAGAAAAGACGATTTCTTTTTTTTTCCCCCAAAATGGCGCAACAAAACCCTAACGACCCGAACAACAAGAATCCATTCACAAAAAGCAGGGGAGATAAGCGGTCACTTGCCATACAATGGTGATATCAAAAGAGTAACAAATTAGTTCCTTGCAAATGGCAACCGTGAATTCAGGTGGAGGCCGGAAAACGATTTATGACCCCTCCTGGCGGCGACCATTCTATTCCACTATCACCTGCAAAAGGCACTAAAATTTTCGCTTGCAGGTATCATACCACCCAGAGAGCACACGGCCAAAACAGTATATCTGCACTGAGACAGAATCCGAATTTTACAGAACATAAAACAGAGATCGGAAGGGAGGGATTACAGGAATAATTTAGGACCAGTTTTCGAATTTGGCAGAGAGAAAGGAATACGCGTAGATTTAAAAATTTCTTGAGGGGGAGAATTCTGTAATTTTAAGATATTACTAAACAGAAAAAAGGAATCCAAATTCAGGTTGAGGCCTAGGCCCCCAGCTGGTTACATCACTGAGCAAAGCAATGTATTATCTGAAAGTGTTAGTTACATAATTTCGAACTCACACGTCTCTCACTACGAATTAGATCAAGGATGATAATAGCTTTTCCATTTACTTTAATTTTAGAACGTCAATAAAATCCTATTAGCCATTTCTGAATAAGGCTATTCACTGCCAGAATGTTAAAAACGTCAATATCTCGGAAAGTATACGATTAACAAGATTAAATAATTATCATATTTGCCTGTTTGGTTTGTGTGTTAAGTCAAGCCTACACGAAGGACCTTTGCCTACGGAAGCTGCCTTGGTCGGAGGACTTTTAAACGGGTTCTAACGCGTTAAGAGTAGAAAACTTTTTACAGCTTAGAAAGGGTAGGCTCCTTATACTTCCAGAAAAGTGTGTACTGTACTTACTTATTATGAACGTAGCCAGAATTTTTTCATAGAAGGGGTTGTGAAACCCTATTCCCCCTTGGCTACGCCAACTGACGTGTGCTAATTACAAAATTCTTTAATAATTTATATAATTATTATTCTTGCTTAGATTTCATTCCTAACATGCGAGGGAAACTTTTTACAGTCCAATTTTGATGCTATTTAAAAGACCTGAAGAACGAACTTTTATAATAAGCAAAGTCCTAAATAAATACAAGCCATAAATTTTCTACAAGGGTTTTTAATTTCTAATTCGAAATGAGATTCCCGTGAGAATAAAAGAACGCACGAAAACACTATGGTAAACACACACAAGGAAAGGAAGAGAACTAGAGCGTTGCCACAGGCTAGATAGTGAATTCGTGAAGAGAGAGATATACATAAAAACAAGGGAGCGGGGGAAGAGGATTAACCGTGACTGCGATGCCTCAGAACGACGTAAAGAAAACAGAAAAACAGCGAAGCGTCCTTTTCAGAAAAACCGGTACGGTCTGCTTTTTTATCCACTAATCTGAAACAGCGCGAACTTCAGTTGAATGTCTCTGGATGAAACTTTCAGGGGGCCCCCAGTCAAGAAAAGACAAGTGATAGCATAGGCGTAGAGTTATATGGGCCCGTGGGGCTCGAGCCCCCCCCAATAAATTGTGAATAGGGGCTGAGCCCACACAATAATTTACCACTCAATACAGAAAATTAATTTATACTAACATAAAAAAAAGTATTTCACGCCATTTACAAACGTTTAAAAAAACCTTTACTTGGACTTTTAAAAATTTTCTTCGTTTGATTTCAATCATGATTTAGTATTCATTGTGACGCCACGTAACACACAATGTTACTATAAGCTGCCCTCACCAGGCTCTGGTTCATTAAAATCAGATTATGCAATGTAAAGTATGAAATAATGAAAAGTTCAGATGTGTCTAAAATGCACTAGCTCATCGAAAATGTTTTTTTTTTCCTCCTTTGGATATTTTACACTGCTTCTATTTTTAACTTATAACATGGTAGGAAGATACTAACATGGATACTTAGCCTACATAGGTGCAGCACGAAAATTTTGCTATATTTTAAGCCAAAAAATCATGTAGAAAAAGTGGTTATATATATTCCATGGTAGTTGGCAGCTATTACTAAGTTATATGTACGTGAATCAGTGGCGTAGCCAGAAATTTTTCATGGGGGAGTTACGACTTCTGCAACTCACATATATGTATACGGGTGTATGATAAGGGACTGAAAAATATACATTTTGTATGGAAAAAAAATCCTCATGGGGGTTATGACCCCCCCTAACCCCCCCTTGGCTACGCCACTGACGTGAATATATGTGGTTGTGGGGCCCGGCCCCCCCAATAATTTTGAAAACTTTACGCTTATGAGTGATAGGGTTTCTTCCAAACACGCCATTAAAGGGATTTTTGTTACAAAAATTATCTCGGGAATTATGTGTTTCCAAATAAAACCACCAGCTGGTAGTGATATTTCGCTATGTTTTAAAAAAGAATTACGAGAAAGCTAACTGAACCAAAAAAACCGAGAATATTATATGTATCGTATCCTAGTACACATGCTGAATTTCTTCACGGGTTTTTAATTTGTAATGCAACATAACATTCCCTTGATAATTTGAGTATTTAAGAGACAAAATACGCAACATGGAAAGAAAGGATGTTTTGTAATGTATAGTATTACATGTATAACAATGTCAACAGGGCCGGCCCAAGGGGGGTGCGAATGTAGGCGATCGCCTAAGGCCCCGCGCTTATAGAGGCCCCGCTCCTGGGCCATTTTATTGCTATCTCATAAGACATGATAGAGAAGAGGCCCCCGCTTTTGCGCTTCGCCTGGGGCCCCGCACGCCCCTCGGGCCGTCTCTGATGTCAAGAACTTTTATCTAGTAAGAAATGGTTTATATTTCTAATTCGCGGATTATATTGAAACCGTGCATTTTGCATATAGTGCTGACTACAGGTGAAGGTATTGAGATACTTGCTCCTCTAATAATTATGGGAAAAATTGCCCCCTTTCTTTCTAAATTTTAATATATCACACAATGAGAGGGAAAATGGACAATTTTTTTTTTTTTTTTTTTTTTGGTCTTTTGTACCGTAAATTTATAAGTGACTAAAGTTAATCTTACATTAAATTGCAGTAGAAAATAATTAAGGATGCACTGTTAGACTATGGGTTTCGCACATTTCTGAGGGAGCAGTTAGCTAATTCTACATTAATGCTGCAATTAGTATCAAGCATGATATTTTGGATCATGCTTACTCATTCTCATGTTGTTAATAGGTTTTATTTCTTTGATTTAGTTAATGCTGTTCAGAAGTTTTAGGGCGAACAACCGTACCTATCAATCTAAATCAAAAAGGTAGTTGCGGATTGCGTGCGCATTAATTCATAAGCCTAATAAAAGTTAAATATTCAATATTTATTTATTGATATTCTCGTGTCATCCTTAAAGCAACTTCATTAGAAAACAATAATAATGCTAGCCGTTAAGATTCGCAAAACCTGGCACTGAACTATCCAGATTACAAATTTTCTGCGTTTATGTTCAATTCAAACCTTGTTAACACGAACATGCTTAACGTTAAATTTCAATACGAACTATTTTCAGGCGTTCCCATCATGTTGTTAATAGGGATTAGTACTAACATACCTTAACCCATTTGTGCCTGGATATTTTTACGACTTTCTTCGATTTTTACTGATAGCTGAAATAATAGATAAATTTCTGATGTCAACTTCTTGAACAAGGGATGATTTCTTTTAAAATCATTATGCATAAAAATCGAAATATCAACATCCTACTTGGTCATGTTAAAATATTTTGTAGAGTTGAGGCTTAATACTCATGAATAAAGGTTAGGAAAAATAAATAACGTTTTCGACTAATAGTTAAAATGTCGTCCCATAAAAGGGACACTAGGCATAAATGGGTTAAGAAAACATTTCACGTAAGAATGTGATAAATGCCCACCTGAGCTCACACTTGCGTATTTTTATGTTGAATTTCTGCATCATTCCAAATCGGCATTAAAGAGTGCTTTCTCTGTTGGGGATACTTTACGATCTGCACAAGCTGTTAAACTTTTAATAAAACACATTTCTTACAGCTATTTTTTCTTTCAGTTGGAATTTGATCTGCACGTAAACTTATACGGCTTTACTCACCAAATACTTTGACTTGCGAATTAATCCCAGCTCGCGTGTTAACCCATTTATGCCTAGTGTCCCTTTTTTGGGACGGCATTTTCGCTATTAGTCGAAAACGTTATTTATTTTTCCTGGCCTTTATTCATGAGTATTGAGCCTCAACTCTACAAAATATTTTAACATGACCAAGTAGGATGTTGATGTTTCGATTTTTATGCATAATTATTTTAAATGAAATTATCCCTTGTTGAAGAAGTTGACATCAGAAATATATCTATTATTTCTGTTATCAGTGAAAATCGAAGAAAGTCGCAAAAATATCCAGGCACAAATGGGTTAAAGTCATGGATAAAATATCATACATGACTTTATCACGCGTTTTAGGATTAATCCGCGTGTTTGGTAAATAAGGCCATTAAATTTTCAACTTCTAGTCCCTCTTATCTCCTTCGATCATCGTGCCTTTTTTCCTTAAGTTTATTGTAAAAGATTAAAGTAATTCCCCTTCTCAAATTCCCCTTTCGCTATTAAACTCTGAATCTTGCTTCGTATGGGGGTCGGACCAATCGCCGCGAGGCATTGTCGGCTCGTAAAAAGGATGGCGGCAATAAAACGAACATCATGATATATTTCCTGATTGAGTTGAGATTGATTCAAAGTGTTATCGTCTGCCATTGCTCCCTTTCTATTCGACATAATGCGGACGTTGCGCGTCGAATTGAGAGGATGTGGGTTTCTATTTGCGATGACTGTGCAAAGCTGTCCCGTTGTCACTCAACTTGCATCTATCGTTTGAGTTCTGAACTGTGAAAAGGAAGCTCTGCATATTTATTTTAAGTGTGAATATACGTCAGCGCTGGCCTTCATAGATTGTGAATACAAATGCTTTTCGATAAAAACTGAGTTTTTAGAAGAGCAAATCTTAACTTAAAGTGTTCATGGATGAAAATAAAATTCATAATCAATTGAAAACCGTTTCAAAAAATCCGATACCAGAGGAATCAGATTAACGCAGAAGTTCTAAAGCAAGTCGGTATCTGCAGCTGTATTTCACGATCTGGGAAAGCAATCTTTTGGCGTAAAAATAATGCTTATGAAGTTCCACTCAAGACATTTTATTTTTGTCCACTTTAAATAAACGATTATTTTCCAATTCTATTCTCAACATAAGTTTGCATTTTAAAATTACCCACTGGTGTCACTTTGATTGTTAATACAGGAACTTAGCGTTACTGAAAGTAATAAGCTTTTTTGGCAGCACACAGAAAGTAAAATGCAAAATGCCTAGGATAGTTTTAATAATTTGTGTATTTAGAAAGTGACAGTAAATAAGTATTCTAATTTTTATATTTATTTATTTTCATTTTCTGAGTGTGAGTTTAAGAATTCTACAAATGAAAAACATCAGTTTCGCTGGATTGCTGAATTAACAAATTGAGCGGCAACAGTGGGTTTTGTTACTATATGCATGGCTCACTGGGATATATACAGGCTGTCCAAAAAGCTCCGTTTTTCCGTACGAGTAAATTTTCGCCGATTTGTCGCTTTTACCCAACGTTATCACTGTTGCCAACTCTGCCGGAGAAAATATGCCTAAAATCAAAGCTAAAAGTATCCAGGAATGGATAACAATGGCCGCATTCGTAAACGCCAAACGAGTTGCACTCGTGCAACGAGTTTATCGTTTACGAATGCAGCCAAAGTTTTCAAGCCGAGAAAAAAAAAAAAAAAAGCCGCGTTTGGCGCCTTTTTTTAGCACTTGAGTGCTATTTCGCTCGAGCACGGTTTTTGTGTAGACACGATTGTTATATTTGAATGTGTCATTGTTATCCATTCCTGGATACTTTTAGCTTTGATTTTAGGCATATTTTCTCCGGCAGAGTTGGCAACAGTGATAACGTTGGGTAAAAGCAGCGAAAATTTTCTCGTACGCAAAATCCCATAGGAGAAACTGGTTTCCGGACAGCCTGTATTTATCCAAGTGAGCCATGCTATATGCAAACCGTAATGAGGAAATCGAAGTATGAAAATTAAAAAGTCCTCCTACCGAGGTATTCCTCATCTTAGGCAGATACCCCTCGCGAGGGTTTGCCTTAATCACACAAAGTATGAAAATAATTATTTTAGGTAAAAATTGTAAATGTATTGAGTGTAATTTTCATTGATACAAATAAGTGTTATTCTGCTGCCAAAAGATTGCTTTTTACATTCGCAGTTCGTAATAGATAGCCACACCGACGTTAATCAGACTCCTCTGGTGTCTGATTGATTGTGAGTAGTGATGCAACGAATATCAATTTAACCGGATACTGAATATCCGGCAACAGTGTGTTTTCTTTTTCTGTTTTATTTTCACTAGTTTTCTTAGATCATTGAGCTGCTGCTTTTTCTTTAAATTTTCTCATTAGTTCCAAATCCTTTAATTCAAAAATCAGGTATCTTTTTTGGGATTGTTTCCATGAAATAATACCAGTTTTTCTGCAATTAAAGTTGATATATGCTAAAGCTGAATATATACATAAAGTTGAAATGTCATTGATGTTCTCCTTGAAGAGTTAGATAAATGTCTTACAAAATCAGTTCTTAAAAGAATGATGTTTCCATTCAACTGTTGGAAAATCTATGTTACAAATTTCCTTACTTTATCAAAATTAAGGGGGGAGGGGGTAACCGAATCCTTACAAGAGTGAAAACGAGTGTTTTTGACACAATAATTTTATCCAGTAATAATTTACTCCAATCTTAAAAAAGATGGAAGTACTTATTTTTTCCCCGCATTTTCTATAAATGATGAAAATAAATTCTAAAAGGTATTGAAAACAAAATATTTTCACAAAGCATTGTTTTTTTCTGATTTTTTATTATTACAGTTTTTAGAGTTTATTCATTTATTATATTTATACTTCTTAGCATATAATTTTAGGCCGGATATTTGTAATATACGGCTACTGCCTATTATCCGGCGTATTGGCCAGATGTATGTTTGCCGGATATCCGCTGCATCCCTAATTGAGACCTTGAGACCCCCGTTTTTTTACTATGGTGATTCTTCTACTAAATATTGATTCATAACCTCCTGTATTGGATTAAAATCATTTTAAATTGAAATTTAGCTCAGTGAAACCTAGCCTACATAATATCTATTGCATGTAACCTGTCCGCCATAAGGGTGGACACTTTTTTTAGTGGTAACTGTATCTTCTGTTACTGTATTATGCACTTTTATTTATCAGTTTAACCTTTATGTCCCAACAAAATGGGCCGAGTGAGAAATATTGCACAACACCGTACATTTAAGATTTTTTTTTACTGCATCTTTTATTATAGGTTACCCGTTTGTACAAGTTCCTAGTGCAGGTTTGAAGATCTATTCTCAAATTTTTCTAGTCTAGTGTTATTGTATTCTTTAAAAAGCTTTTCAAAAGTTACATTCTTCCTTCATATAAGCCTTAACCCTTTGAGGCGCAACCCTTTCCCAATGCTGGAAAAAGGGCAGCCGTTGCCATCGCT
Source organism: Cheiracanthium punctorium (assembly GCA_038373885.1). Taxonomy (NCBI): domain Eukaryota; kingdom Metazoa; phylum Arthropoda; class Arachnida; order Araneae; family Cheiracanthiidae; genus Cheiracanthium; species Cheiracanthium punctorium. The sequence goes on from JAWZYV010011044.1 coordinate 1,188,833, forward strand.
CGACTTAACTACCAGCAAGATGGCGGACGATCGAAACGCTCATCGCGTGCCACAGATCTAGAGACCCTTTTTTGACGACAGCTGGCTGTTTCGATCGTCCGCCATCTTGCTGGTAGTTAAGTCGAGCGACGGCAACGGCTGCCCTTTTTTCAGCATTGGGCAATCTATCTAGCTGTTCTCGCATTCTTCCATTTTTCAGCAGATGTCAGTGCTGTTAAAAAGAATCGCGACCATTTTTTTTACGGGAAAAGACGTGCTAAAAAGTAAAAGGATTCTGGTGGAGCTGTGTCACCCGCCACTATTTTTATAGAAATCCAATCTATTCTTCGTGACTGGCAACAGTCAAAACGTCAAGGGTTTGGTGTTCCCAGAGCGGGAACACTGCGCGTTAAAGGGTTAAGAATCTTTTCAAAAGTTACATTCTTCCTTAATATAAGCCTTGAGCAAAACCGAAGCTGCATTAAAAATAAATTAGGGCACTAAATGTAATTTCGTATACTTAGCTACGCTCTGCACGAAGTGCGCCTTTACATTTATCTATGCTAGCGCAAACGCTCTTCTGTACCAAAAAGGGAAAGTGAAGTTCGCCGATTTAAATTAAAACATCTGCAAGCTGCACTCGGGGGCAAAAAATAATATTCCTCAAAAAAAAAAAAAAAAAAAAAAAAAAGTTGCTGACGCTTACTTGCCCTTCGATTGTACCTTGACAGGCCCCTGTGGAAATAGACTGCAGACACCCTCACCATGAAAGATCTGTCGCTGTGCAGCTTATTCCTCCCCATCCTCCCAAGAAGAAAAAGAAAAAAAAATGGCAAAAGATTAATATAAGAAAGAAAAAAAAAATAAAGAACTTAAAAGGTAGGGGGACGGAACTGTCCTTGCTCACGTCTCTACTTTTCGGCATTTCCATTGTGGAAAAGCTCAGGAACAACAACAGCGGGGGGGGGGGGGGGAATGGCTTGCTCTCAGATGCGTCAGATGATATACAGAACAACTGCTGGTTTAACGAAGGCGTACCGTCGGTGAATAGGAATTTGTTACGCTGTAAGCGTATGATCCGAGTACATTGCAGGAGCATCGCGAAGATGTGTCAGGGGCTTTAAAAAAAAAAAAAAAAAACGTGCCCCTGACACAACCACCCCCAAGAAAACAGTGCCTTTTGGGAGTGAAATACCGACAACAAAGAAAAATTGCAAACGAGTTCAGAACGGGAAGGTTTTGGGTGCATTTGCTAGCGTCTTCGAGAATTTTATGCAAACTTCTCAGTTTCAGTCTAGATAAGTAATTTTTACTTGCAGCAATTAAAGCTGATGCAACATGTTTCAATCGATCACAGTTTATTCTCCAGAAAAGAGGAGGTTATCAATTCATCCTTTTTTATTGCATTTCTCCGAACTGTTCAATGTTTAAAAAAAAATTCCTCTTTGTCGCTGTACTCGGTTTCACCCCGATAGAATTTAAAAAAAACAAACAAAAAACACGATATGCGGGTGAATCAACGGGTATTTCTTTTTAAGCAGTCAGAAACTTGATACCATTAATTAAAATTGCGCGAGAGCAGATGGTTAACTCAAATTTGATTTTGCTGCTGTCCTCAATATTTCAGTCATTTTAAAATTCTCTCTTTTCACTTATTTATATTTTATGGATATTTTAAATAAATGTACTTTTGAATACTAAAGTGAGCAGGTTCCGGGCTTAAAAATCTTCAAAGACGGACAGTGTATTGAACAAATTTCTGAGACCTATTGACAACTTTTTCGTTCCCTGTTCGTTTGGCCTTAATAAATCTTGAGTAAAATCAAAAAGGAGGCTGGGGGGGAGGCCGTCTCTTCTCTTAATATGAGTTCATATATGTACCAGATGTGAAGAACTGCGTTTACTCAACTCGCCTTGGTTCTTATCTCGACAAAAGAACAATGGAACATTTCTTTCATGATCTCATAACGACAAAATTCTATTCTAGATTCGTGGAGTGTTCCGTCGCTTTAACACTCCTCGCCTCTTCTACCTGAGTGCTTTTGCGAAAGGCAAGAGGAGCGGCCTATCTAAACAGTACGGAATCGAGGGTAGGTCAAGTAGAATGCACTTAAGATTTCGAACTTGGAAGAGATTAAGTTTCGCAGGGAAGCAATCGAAGTTGGAGTGTGCGTAAAGGCGTTCTTAATATCAGAAATGCAATTTCTTCACCTTACGCAATGCGTTTAGGATTTTTTTTTTCCCCCCTCTTCTGTTTCTTTGAGAATAGTTTTGAGATTTTATTCGTTCTTGGTGCGCGTTAGGGAGTGGAGATTATTCCCAGCCCGTCGTTTTGCAGTTGCACATGGAATGGGCGTCATTTTGATGTTACGTGTTTAATCACGAAGTTAAATTTAGTTTAATGCAGTTATAAGCCCGTGACATAATGGCGTCGATTCTACTTGCATTTAGAAAACGGTGTGTGCTGGAAATAAACCCCCATTGCACTATTGTATTTCACCGTTTAACCCTTTGAGGCGCAACCCTTTCCCAATGCTGAAAAAAGGGCAGCCGTTGCCATCGCTCGACTTAACTACCAGCAAGATGGCGGACGATCGAAATGTTCATCGCGTGCCACAGATCTAGAGACCCTTTTTTGACGCAGCTGTCGTCAAAAAAAGGGTCTCTAGATCTGTGGCACACAATGAACGTTTCGATCGTCCGCCATCTTGCTGGTAGTTAAGTCGAGCGATGGCAACGGCTGCCCTTTTTTCAGCATTGGGCAATCCATCCAGCTGTTCTCGCATTCTTCCATTTTTCAGCAGATGCCAGTGCTGTTAAAAATAATCGTGAAGGATTCTCGTGGAGCTATGTCACCCTCAATTATTTTTATAGAAATCAAATCTATTCTTCGTGACTGGCAACAGTCAAAACGTTAGAGTTTGGTGTTCTCAGAGTGGGAACACTGCGCGTTAAAGGGTTAAAAGAAAAATCCATGAATAACGAAACCAAGAAGACTCGCTATAAAGGATTCTGAACATTTCTGTAATCCTGGTCTTGGTAAATCTGTGTATAATGACCACACATAATGTCTGAAGAAAAACAATGTGATTAGAAGCAAAAATGTAAGAAATAATTTTCATCTCAACAACAGCGAATATTGCATATGATTCATGCAACTTGGTGGTACATTTATAGCTGTGCTTGCTTTTAGTGAGATAAATAATAATTGCAAATTTTTTCACCTACCATGCAAAGCTGACTGTCTAAGTAAGAATGTGTGCCCTTTTGCTCTTTCAAAATGTGATGAATGGGTGGAATTATTCGGTTCACTGGTACAGTGCCATTTTAATTCTAACTCGAGTTCTCGTCTAAATATTTCATTGCTAGCTACGAATGTATTTCCTTTTGCAGATTTTTTATTTGAGATGACAAAAATTGCGCTTTCTTAATTTTTATTACCTAGGTATTGCTTGATTGTTGGAACTCTGCGAACAATAATCATTCCTCGTATGAACATAAACGTTATTTAGGCACAAAAGTATTTGAAAAATAAAAATTACGTCGCAGACTCGAAAACTTAGCGTTTTACACAAATTATACTATGGACGGTCTTGCATATTTTTTAAGTTTATAAAGCTTGTAAAAGCATTCTTCTGAAGCACTGTTTTGATGCGTGGGTTGTATTTTAGTAAATTTTCTTGCGTAATTCTGTGTCTGATAATTTTTTTTCAGAAAATTACATAAAACTTTTTTGTTTGTAAGAATAAATAGAGCTTGTAAAGAAGCATTGCTTTTGTTATCTTCATTTCTGGCATAATTAAAATTTAGAAGAAAATCTTACGCGGACCTTTACAGAAATTGCTAATCTAATCAAAAATCGCTGACTACACGAATGCTGTTAATGCACATAAATAATTTACTACTCAAATTTGTCGATCGTTCTGGTTCGAGCTTAAAAGAAAAAAAAAAAAAAAAAGAAAAAGAAAAAAAAAAAAAAAAAAAAGCCAACCTTCTAAATTCTTTTTCTTATCTTCCCCTCATTTTTATTCCATTCCTCAAATCCTTACAACTAGCGGAAAACATTATTCAGTTTCCAGAAATACGATAAAACAAATTTCTCTTACCGTAATTTTACAATCCTGAATTTTTTTATTTAAACCGGCGGGAATTTCGTTCTTCATGCCGACTTTGAAGCAGGGTTTATCATAGTTTTCCATTGAATGACAGTTACCGCTTGGATAGAGAGGTAGGAAGAAAAAAACCGTTTATCAGTTCTAAAATATTCACTTCCCCTGGCGTTCCACATCGTTTACGTCAGTTTTTTTTAGGTTTTAGGTTTTACTTTCTTACGTCTAGGCTTAACAGTATTCAATATTTTTCCTTTTTTATTTTTTTTCTGTCTGTCTCTGGGTCCTTCTGACGCGTGCAGACGTTTCTTAATGCCTGTCGTTCTCATCCAAAACCACGAATTTACGTAAAAGCTTTTTAACATTTCGTGACGGCACCGCTGCGTTTTCAGAGTTTTGGGAGAGAAAACGGCGGAAGAAAAAAAGGAACTTCAGAGCGGCTCTAGTTTAGAGATAGTTAATACTATCGAGGGCAAAGAACTAAAATGGTTTGTGCATTTTTATTTTCTTCTCTCCTCCCCAGATACTTAAAGAGTTGAATGATCTCTTACACTAATGCCTGAACTGTCAAAAAGATTTCAAAGGCTTTACCCTGGCCAATCCTTAAAACTGCAGTGTACGCATTTGTTTGAAGATGAATTCCATTAGACCTCTAAATTAATATTTAAAAAAAAAAAAGGAAAAGAAATAAAATTCGTGAAAGTGAACTTCAGTCCCTATCCGTGAAAATGGCTGACATGGTAATCGCAAGTAACCGAATTCCGCGGTTAACCTGCTGAATCGTCGAAAATGTGCACAAATCAGGAATGAGATTCTTCAGCTTTTTAGCTGATTTAAGCTTTCTTTTTTTTTTTGTGTGTGATTTTGGACGAGAATTAACGAAATGTTTCAAAGGGTTTCAAATAACATTAATGATAATTGAATCCATCATTGTAATTGGAACTGTAAAACTTCCCACCCCTTCTCACTGTATAACTTGCAAAATCTTGTGCATAAAAATACCATTCAATTTAATTCCTCACACTTCTGTTAGGTGAATGTTGCATCACAATGATGTACAGATGGGCACTAAATTTTTAATATCTAATTTTGTATTTTTTTTTATGCCCTTGATGATGTGTTCAAGTTTATTAACCAAACTTTCAATGTAAATGACTTAATAATTAAGTTATTAATTAATTGTGCAATATTTTTACCATGTAGCATATTCCGACGTCTTATTTTTTGAAACATTTTGTACGTACATATTATTTACAAATATCATGTATACAATTTTTTTGCTCGCGTAATATTTGTCTTTTTTGACCAATCTCATCCTTAACAAACAGATATATATTTTTTTATCTTAAGAGTAAGTAGAGATGCATCTTAGTCTTTTATAAAAAATATATATTTTAAGTTTTAAAAATGATCACATGAATACGCTGTACCTTGTTTCAAATTCATTTAGTTAAACACATTGTGCTTTTACGAAGATTAGTATATCGAATATCGTCAGAGGTACTTAGAAAATTCATTAAATATTACCCTTTTTTTGAGACGTTGATACTTATTTTAACTTCATATAGAAGTTAAATTGGCCGCTCTTTTAAAGGATTTAGTAAAGGACATTCTTTATTCAGTGAAACTTTTCGAATTGGCTAAATGAATTTCCCGATGTCACAATTTGGAGAAATTGGAGTTAGGTATTGATCATTCTTTCGTAAAAACCTCTAAAAATTAAAATTTTCAACTCGAGAATTAAAACTGATTTCATCTTTTCTCAGATCTTTCAGAAGTCAAGAACTTTCGTATGATGCAAAGATTAATGTCCAGTGAATAGTTAGAAATATACGTGCTGACATGTGGAGTGGAAACACTTTTTTTTTGGAACAAAATATTTCATAATTTAAAAAAAAAAAGTGTCGAAAAATTAAAAACAGCAGTATTTAATGTCATCGGAAATATACTTGTGCATGCGAAGCTTCAGCTTGGTAAGGCTGTAGGAAACGGGTTAAAATTCGTATACAAATTTTGAACTGGAACGACAAACCACCCCAATAAAAAAGTTTTTTTTTTAATGTTCTGTTTGATGAATTATAAATTTTCTAAATGCCTTCGCTGATGATCGGGAGCTAGGACGGATTTTGAAGGTTGCAATAAGTGTTAGAGCTTAAAACTTCTTTCAAAACGTTATTTAATACTTTTCAGTCCATCTTTAAATTAACGAACGAATTCAACTTGGTATCTCGTGCTTTTAAGACCCCCCTCCCCTTAATTCATATGCTAATTTTTCTATTTTCTTTCTCCCTTTCAGCGGTCTCACCAACGGTGTCACCCGAGGCGTGCAGCCCCTCTACCTGCGGTGCTCCCAGGGCCGCATCACGTGGCACTACCCGCGCGGGGCGCTCAGGGCCCTGATCCGGCCCTCCTTCCCTTCGTTCCAGGCCTGCATCCGCATATCGCCCAATTCCACCGGCGCCAGGCTCTTCCTGGAAGGCGACAAGAAGCTCTTCCCCCTCTTCAAGCCTGGAGACTCCCGCCTGTACAGGTGCTTCACCTCTCGGAACGGCCAGGTAGCCCTGTACATAGAGGCCGATCCGCCCGTCGACTTGCTCAAGAGGGACAGCGTGGAGTTCAGCTACGACCTCGCAGCGCAACGCAACTTAGCGGACGACATGGAGGGTAAGTTAGCGCTTGAAGCAATGGTTATTCAATGCACTGGCAAACAGCGTAGGAGGCGATACCACTGATGCCCCATCGACATCTATAGGCCCGTTTACATGGGAAAATGGAAAGTCCCGGGTAAAAGCAGAATATAAGGGGAATACTCGCAATGCATCATGGGGAAAGCGAGGTCATCTCTGCATTAAACCTCCTTTCGACTAGGAATCTTTCTACCCCGCATTTTTTTTCCCTGTGTAGGGGAAGCGGGGTAGAAAGCAGCGAAAGTTCCGGCATTGACTCCGCATTTGTGTTCATGTAAACGGGCCCTATGTCTACGGCAAAAGGGGTAGACTCGGACTACCTCAACCCATGAAATCTTCTTTTTCTGAGAGATCAAAGGAATTTCTACGTGCCAATACTTCAGGATTGGTGCGAGACGAGACGAACATTTTTCACATTACGGTATAGAAATTTTGCGGGACGAGACCAAAGCTTTTAGGCTGTTTTGCGAGACGCCCATTTTCCTTCTCGCTTCCATCCCTACAATACTGATTGGTCTCCGAAATTTTTCGCAGTCATATCTCTCAAGTTTAGACGGCAGCCATTGTCAAATCCAGACGGTCTGGCACAGCGGCACGTGCCTCTCACTGACAAACTAAGTAGACACTATAGAAGATTGACTTATTTTGTAAATTCATGCGATTTTATAGCAAAAAATGCATTGCGCCCCTCCAGAATTTTTTTTCTGGATTCGCCACTAACGGCAGCGTGAGCAAAAATGCCTAGCCTTATCTCCTCCTACGTTGCTTGCTTGTGTGTGCCCATCTTAATGCCTCTTTTCTTTACTCGTCGCCTCAAGTCTTCATCTTTCATATTTATGGCTTATTTATTCAGTGCCTCTGTATCATGCTGCGTTCTTCCAATGTGGAATTTTCTGGGAGAAAACAACTGGAGTCACAAACCAGCTAGGGAGGAGGGGAAACTGAAATTCCTTGAGGTTAACTATGCACGCGTGTGCTCTCCATTTATTTTTTCATTAAGTTGGAAAGTGCATCATAGTCCATGCTTCGGACCAATATTTGGATCGGGAAATGCAAACGCCTCTCAAATAATTTTATGTATAATATTTTTTTAAATCGCCCTTCTCCCTTGTTTTTTTGTTTGTTTTTTTTTTTTAATCGTACTGGCGGAAGCTTAGACAGGAGATATCGGAATATATCCCCGTGCCCCGTAATTTTCTGATTCGTTTGTGTATAAGTTTTGTGCCGTTCAGAAATTTCGTTTATGTGTTCACGACTTAGTGCATATTCCCCCCCGAACGTCTCCCAGCCCAAGAGTACTCCTTAGCTGCAAAAAAAAGCTTCATCATATTGTTTGACATAGGCAGGGGTCGCTCTGTCGATCGCCAACGTCGCGAATTGCGATAATAAAATTAGTTTGGCGATAAAAAATAAGATTTGGCGAAAATATTGGCAATTGCATTTCTTAATGATGTCCGGAAAAATCTAAATTTGGCGAATGGATTGGCGAAACTTTAAAAAAAGCCAGCGCGACCCCTGTAGGCAGGGGCGTAGCCAGAAAATTTTCATGGGAGGGGGGGGGGTTACGACTACTACAACTCATGTATATGTATACGTGGGTGTGATAATGTAGTGAAGAATATACATTTTGTATGGCAAAAAATTCCTCATGGGGGAGGGGGGGGTGTTAACCCCCTAACCCCACCCCCTTGGCTACGCCACTGCCTGTAGGCATGCAAAGGGTTAATAATAAGTCATGCAAAAATAAGTCATAAGCATGCAAAGGGTTAATAGTAAAGGGTGCCGATGATTTATAACAATACGGCCATTTTCAGTGTTCTTATAATAGTAACTTCAACCCTCTCCGTGACTTTAGCCTAATCTACGATTAGCCAGAGCCTTATTATCGCATGGGCAAATCGGGACTTTGCCCAGGGCCCCCGGCTCGAAAGGGCCCCCCAATACCAACTGTTGTTCTGAAATATTCTTTTTTATATCAAAATTTAAAGAAAAATAAAACAAATTTCATAGATGTGGGGGGGACCCCCAAATCCATCAATACCCGCGGGCCCAGTTGGTCATAATCAGGCTATGCGATTAGCGATTTCTAGCACTTGCGTGTTGTTGTATCTTACTGTTTGCTTGGCGCCATTTCAATTTTACTTGTCATCTGGCGCAATACGTCGTATGCGGATCTTGCGAACATTAAAGTGCAACCAACCAACCAACCATCAGTTCTCTCCGCCAAAAAAGCTCTCTGTATGCCTTTTTAAAATTCCTAATATCTGCCGTCATTAATCTCTATCCGGGGATTTCTCAAGCCTAATAACAGTAAAACCCATTGCATAAAATGGTGCGCCCTCTGAAATAAAAGATTAAGTTTGATGAAGGAACGGCCATTCCCCACCCCCAAGAGTGCCCCGCAGCAACAAAAGACTTCGTTCCTATCTCCATAATGCATCATAAGCTTTACATCGCAATTTTCCGCACTTACAGAATTCATCTCTGCAAAAAGGTACAAAGAACTAAAGAGAAAGATGAACGCGTATGAAGAAAGCTCAAAAAAAAAATAATAATAATACTAAAAATAAAAGCAGAGAAATAAAATAAATAATGGAAGAAAGTCCTCTGCCTAAAACCTGTCGTTTTGCAGCTTTGCGCGCACCCCCCCCCCTTTTTTTTCCCTTTTCTCTCCCCCCTCCCCTTCCAAAAACCAAGCCTGTGTGTCGAAAAGTGTAGGTTCTGACCCTAGCCAGGTTCCCAGGCCTGGGGTCGATTACGTCACGAACGCACGCTCGTGACGCCCCGGTTCAGAGGTTACGCCATAAACCCGTAAAGTACGCCCACTCTTTGCTATGAAACTTGAGCGATAAAAAGTTTTTTTTTTTTCGTTGGCAGAGCAGCGCTGACTTTGGCGACCGAACACAAAATAAATAAGACGTAAGAAGCAGGGTTGGTATTGTGTTTACCTTTTAGTTAAAAGTAAGAGTTACTGGACGAAATGGACCGAAATTAAAATCCATTAAATTCTAATGAACATATTGCAGTGTTATGTTAAAATTGTGTTACTACATTTCTTCAAAAACTTCACTATTTAAAATGTTAGTCATTAAAAAACAAAAGTAAGTTAGTTAAGAAGTTAATCATTAAAAAACAATTTTAATTTAATTAGCAATTTTAATCAGAGCCTGACTGTAACATTTTTGTACCCAGACCACTTTTTTCAAATTCTATGCCCTTGTATATATATCTGGCTCTATAATTGTGCCGCTGGACATAGCTTTAAACTAATTGTACGCCTATTCGTAATGTACACAGGGCACATTCTCCAAGTGGTCTGGCGATAATCAAAGTCTGAATGCAATCTTGAAAAACTCAATTATATAGTGGTATAATTTATTTAAGGCAGACTTTGTTGTAAAATGAATTGAATTAAACTAACAAAACATAAAAATTAGTTGTTCAGTATTTATTATATTGCATGTGAATACAAAAACATTAATTTTTGTATCTAGTAAAAAACTGATTAAAAAAGTCCTCAGAATTTAGATAATCTAAATATATGTTTTAGCCTAAAATTAAATTCTGCGACATTAAAAGCTCTAACTTTAGAAAGACCCCCACGGAGGGCACTCCACCCATCGGCCTAGAGCCCACGCGTAGCTAATCGGCCGTAATCCCACAAACAAACAAAGAAAAGCTCTAACTTTTTTCACGTTTTTACTTTATTATATTTATCCCCCCTCCGAAATACTATCTATAAAGAGAAATATTACATATTCTTCTGACAACAAAGAGGCTCAAATTGGGTATATAAGTTATAAACCACCATCGTAAGACCGGTATTGATATTGATGTGTATAGGCCTTATAGTTTTTCTACAGGGCTGCGACAAAGATTTCTTTTATATCATGGCATATGGGGAGAAATTCTTGAAAGTGCGCTAGCGTTTAAACTGTGCATTTGATTGAACTTCTATTTGTAAGTGTTCGGAAAGTCGAGTGGAGTCACTCAAGAATTTTTTTTTTGAAAGCAGAAAGTGGAAAATGACTGGTAGGTTCATGAAACATCTCAGAAATAGCAATTTTAAAAGTTTGTCTGTGTTGTTTAAAACTAAGTAATGACAAGTATTTATATCGGGTTTATGCATTCAAGAGAAAACAATTTTTTATTTTATTTTATTTTTTATTTTTTTTTAAAGAAGGAGCAGCTATCTCTTAAACTATGTAACAGTAGTTTCATTATTTCTGCAATAATTAACAAGCCAGTGAAAATTGCGTTAGAGATTAGCATGCAAGTTATTAAGTTTAATATAAAGAAATGAAATTACATTCAAGAGCATAGGCGTGGTTCTATTTACGTTAATTTGCGCGTCTCGCTTACTCAAAAAGTACTACTCAGTTTCGCGGAATGACTGTGCTTTAACACAAAGAAATTAATTAATAAAATTGGATTGCTGTGAGCTTTCAATTTGCGCAATAAGAACGTGTGCGTCGAGAGTCAGAACATTTCTAAAAGACGTAGTTTACCATCCCTTCTCTGTATAAGGAAATCGTTTGAAATTCAGCTGGCTTAATTTCGGAAGATGCCACTCGCGAATCTCGTTATTCTAGATTTTTTTTTCTTTTTCTTCATTCCATGGTGATTCAACTTATTAGAGAAGAGTTTACTGAATTAATCGTATGCACGCCAGAGAGCGCTCGCTGCACGCGCAATGCATTTTTTATAAAAAGGAATGATCGATTACGGTACCGGAATGAATATCGTTCCCATTAAGATTGTTCCTTTACCCTGACCTAATTGCGGTCAATTGTTGTTTCGAAAGTATTGTTGTGTTCCCGAGTAGATTCTTCTCTTGAGAAACCGTTCTTTTTTGCCTACGGTTGTTTTGGTTCGGCGCGTTAATATTCCGCTGCATTACGGAAATTACCCGTATAAATATTCCGAAATTAGAATTGTGACTTGAGTGGGTAATAATTTCGATGCGATTGCCGCTTTTAAGATGTGAAAGCGCGTTTTTTAAAGGATAAATACTTGTCCTAAAACTTGTTTACCACCAGAAGGCAGAAGAATCTTTTTAAAAAGTATTCAGGTTACATGCTAAAAGTACAAAGTAAACGGAAAATGTATCCTGATTTGAACTCATTTGTAAGGAAAAATTAAGCGGCCAATTTTAGAACGCATAGAATTAAAATGGGGCTTGGGCACCCATACCTATGGCAACGGACGGACTGGCGCATTGAACGGTGCTCGCTGGGTTTTCATTATGTACGGGTAAATTGGCCGTTTCAGCAGTGCAGCCCGTCCCTAGGAAAAATGTATAGTACCGTAATGGTCAGGCACGTATCCAAAAAAAAACTTTTTTTTTTGGGGGGGGGGGTGTGGCCAAACAGTAAAAAAGACAGAATTTCACACAAAAATACTATAACATTACCATTTTAGTAACAGAAATCCAAATTTCGGGGGGGGGGCGGACCCCCTGGACCTCCTCCCCTAAATGCGTCCATGGTACTGGTATAAAGTAGAAGTGGTTGAAAACTAAACTATAGTATCTTGGAGGAGATTAGCCATCTGCGTCCATTGTTGCTTTAAGATCATGTTGAAATGGTGTTTTATCCGATATGCATAATTTATACATACAGGGTTTTTCAAAAGAGCTCCAATGAACTTTAAGGGGAGGTATGATACTTAATAAGGAATCAGAATCACATAGCAATGTGGAGTCGGAAACGCCCTTTTCACTTGCCTCTTTATAAATCAATCCTGCAATCAATTTTAGTCGAGTGAATTTTGTGAAAGATCTGTTGGGTTTTAACGGACCATGGTCGGAAAGTTCACTATTATTCCAAAGTGATTTTTACCAGCTACATGAACAGGACGTTTCCGACCTCACATTGCTAGGTAATTATGAATCCTTATTATACGCCCGACAACACCTTGCATAAATGTATTGTATACGCCACAGTTAAAAATTAAAAGAGTAAACATTTTTAATTAAAAAATTAGATTTATAATAAATGACTGAAACAACACGCATTGTAACCTTTAACCCTTTAACGCGCAGTGTTCCCGCTCTGGGAACACCCAACTCTGACGTATTGATTTGTTGCCAGTCACGAAGAATAGATTGGATTTCTATAAAAAATAGTTGCGGGTGATATAGCTCCACGAGAATCCTTTACATTTTAGCACGTCATTTCCCGTCTAAAAATGGTCACGATTCTTTTTAACAGCACTGTCATCTGCTGAAAAAATGGAAGAATGCCAGAACAGGTGGATAGATTGCCCAATGCTGAAAAAAGGGCAGCCGTTGCCATCGCTCGACTTAACGACCAACAAGATGGCGGACGATCGAAACGTTCATCGCGTGCCACAGATCTAGAGACCCTTTTTTGACGCAGCACAGCCAGCTGTCGTCAAAAAGGGGTCTCTAGATCTGCGGCACGCGATGAACGTTTCGACCGTCCGCCATCTTTCTGGTAGTTAAGTCGAGCGATGGCAACGGCTGCCCATTTTTCAGCATTGGGAAAGGGTTGCGCCTCAAAGGGTTAAAAGAAAAAAAGAATCGGCTCGATTCTAGAATTCTGGCTCGTTTAGCCATTTGGCTTCTGCACGCGTGTGGTACTTTCGAATATAAACAAAACGCCCATGAGTGTCTCTGCCCTTTGGTTAATGTCTTGCGTTTCAGCCCCCATAAGGGAGGGGGGGGGGGAATAGCGGAGGAGGCGAGTCGCAGTGCAAGCAAGAGCATTTAAATCTTCCCGCTTGGGCGTTGCTTTCATTTCTGGTCAAAGACAATTTGTGTGCCATTAAAAAAAGCAAGTTGAATGCGGCGCCATGTTCATGAAAAGCGGCGTTTATCGGAGGTTGCCCCACCGGGCCCTCTGCTGGAGGAAATTAGCTTTTGCCGCAGTTCGTTTTGCGTTTGGCGAGGAATAAAAAGCGCCAATGTTTTTGCTTTGGTGCAAACGTGCCTGCCGCGATAGTGTTGTACCATATTGCGTTTAGTATTTTTTATCAACGATTTGGGGATACTTGCTTTTTTTGGAAAAATAGAGAATTTGAGACTCCCACTATAACTTCGTGAGTAAATGAGTTCATGATAGTCTCTTATGAAAGGTTTGTGTAAGCACACCATGGAAGATAGAACTGTGCTTTTGAACATAACCCCCCCTCCCTGGGGCGGATCCAGAAATGACTCAAGGAGAGGGCGATTTTGTACCTGAAACAGGGGGTTAGAATGCGCAAAATCATTTTATAATTAATAGAATCAATTATACAAATTAATGCAATTAATTATTTATTGATAAAATCTATGTATGAACGATGATTAGAAAGGACAGGGAGTAGTACCCGCAATACACCCCTTAGAAAAAGCTATATAATTTTCATTATACTTTCATAATATATTTTAAGATATTTGAATTTCGCCCAGGAGGGGGCGATCGCCCCCACCGCCCTCCCCCTGGATCCGCGCCTGAACCACCCCCCCCCTCAGAGGCCTACTCAGTATTTTTATCGTGGGTGTGGGGAGGCTACAAATGCAGTTGAACTGATTATAGTTACCTCTTTTACAGTGACAACTCTTTTATAACGTAAAGATATTCTGTACGTTCAATCATTCGCCCTGAAACAGAAGTTATCTTTAAGCATTACTTACTTAGTTGCAGCATCATTAATAATAATCAAATCCCTCCAGTGACGTTTCAGCTGAGTTCAGTTCTATAATATATTATTTATGGTATTCATATGTTTACGTTTAGGGGAAGCTTCCGTCGCCTGTAACACCCCCCCCCCCCCGTAAAAAAATCCTTCTTGATTTTGACTATTTGCAAAGAAATGAATTCTGGGTTTAATTTCATTTAAAATATTGCTGATTTCGAAGAATTCCAATTAAAGTATGTCAAGTTTGAAGCCCTGCTCCCTTCCTCCTTCTAACCTCCTACTGTTAACCCTTTAACGCGCACTGTTCTCGCTCTGGGAACACCAAACTCTGACGTGTTGACTGTTGCCAGTCACGAAGAATAGATTTGATTTCTATTAAAATAGATGCGGGTGACATAGCTCCACGAGAATCCTTTATTTTTTAGCACGTCATTCCCCGTAAAAAAAGGGTCACGATTCTTTTTAACAGCACTGACATCTGCTGAAAAATGGAAGAATGCGAGAACAGCTGGATAGATGGCTCAATGCTGAAAAAAGGGCAGCCGATGCCATCGCTCGACTTAACTACCAGCAAGATGGCGAACGATCGAAACGTTCATCGCGTGCCACAGATCTAGAGACCCTTTTTTTGACGACAGCTGGCTGTGCGTGCTTCCCGATTATTTTGGGTGATTTCTAGTAAGGGAACATGAGAGCGTGAATATCAGATAAAACAATTTCATGCACCGTAACAGTTCATTTATAAAAGTATTATTTTTTTCAAATTAAAGGGAAATTTTGCAATACAAAATAACCATTTATCTTGTCTACTAGTAGCCTTTGGTAAATTACGAGAAAATAATTTTAGCTGTGTACGATCTAAAACGTAACTGTAAAAGTTCGTTTTGTCATCCTCACCTTTCCGCCGAGTTTTTAATGATTTTCAGCTCCAGGAAGCTTCTCCGATATACAACAAAATTAAATAATGCGAAAATTATTTTTCGCAAGTTTAATGTTGCATTAAACGTCAAGTTAAATTAATAATCTTAGAGGTGAAAATGACGTCACGAGCGAAACGATTTTTTAATTTTTGCATTTTCTGTTAGCTTGGAATAGCTCTTAGATATGAAAAATATCCCGGATTCCGATCTGATCTAAATACTCCATCCACCCCCAACCCCTTTCCTTTCTCAGATGTACTTGCGGTTCATATCCCTTGAAATTAGTCATCTTCTTTCTTAATCATTTCATGACAAAATGAAACCGATGACATGTTATATTATTTATGCGATGTTAACGGTACGCCGGCGCGCTGGGAATTAGCTAGATAAATTTCATCATAATAAGGCATTTTTAAGCGTTTGTAGTACTAGAAACCAGCAATTCCGTAAAATTTCCATTATTGGCGCTAAATCGAACCATTTGAAACTAAAATATTATTTAATGTATTGGTCTTCGGTCTAATATGTAAATAGTTTCGTCTGCAGTACATGAAGCTCGAGACGGTCTAAGCAAACCACAACAACATCATGTTCTGCAAAGCAGAGTGAAGTTCATTTTTAAGTTTATACTTTATGATGCAAATACAAGGATTTCGCGATAAGTTCGTTAAGAAGAATATCCTGATGTGTTCTTACGCAGTCCCGGTCCGATTCAATACGAATATAAGTTTATTCGATTAGTTGAACTAACGATAAGTCGAATGTTTTCATCGGGCCCCAGGTATTCGACTTACCGCGAAATCACCGTATTATGTTGGTTTTGAAAATATCCCACTATCGGATTAGCCCCTCATTCCGTATATAAAAATGTCTGCTTTTTATCCCTTGTGAAGATAGGGTACAGAGATACATTGTTACACCTCACTGCAGAAGTTCAGTTCAACTGTGCAAGGCAATTGTTGAGCTTTTTTTCTAAAAAAAAAAAAAAAAGCTGGCTGATGTCGAAATGGGATCTCTGACCAGATCTGTACATAATATAACATTAATAAATCTATTATCGAATACTTTTTAGTTTGAGATTCAGCTAAAGAAAGAAATCATGTTAATGCTGAATATCTAAAATTTTGCCTTAGACTGTTTGATGATTCAAGTTTTAGAAAACTCGTCAAGTGCTGTTTAAACCCGCGGGAAAGAGAATTTTTAAAAAATCGTTTGGCAAATGAGAATTCATATTTCTTTGTAGCTGTAAGCTGTTAACTGAAAGAAAAAGAACAAACGGTGGAGGTCGAGACTAGCTTTTTATTTTTTTGGGAAAAGAAATGTTCTGATGGATTCCCGCTTCCTCCAATGAGGGCGTTGAGAGTTGGCTCTCCATGCGGTCTCCGATCTCCAGAGAGATGCTTCGCTGAAAACGAGACTGGAATATTAAATAGCCTGGTATTGTTGGGAACATCTCTGGTGAATTCTCAGGACATAGCTGCTGATTCGAAAGAAATATGTATTCTGTAATGTATTTCACATTATAAATATCGTACTCGTGTATAACGTTTACTGGGTTCACTAGCAAATGGATTGCATGCATCAAAATGCAAGGTTGCGTATTATAATAGTGTCAAAATGGTCTCAAATAATCCCTACACCCGAGGGTTCTTACTCTGATAGAAGTTTTTTTATTATCTGCGCTTATAAAAAGCAATCCCCTGGCAGCAAAATAAATATTATTTATTGTTCAAAACTACACTCTGTACATTTCATCTTTGTCCATTTAAAATGAAAGGTTATATTTTCATGCTTTATGTTTCACATTATAGTTACTTTAGTAACAGGAACCATTGCTGCCACATAATTTGTTCAATTCAATTCGACGACGTTTGTTAGAAATGTGCGTTTCTTACAAATTAGCTAGCTCTTAAAATAGTACATTGTTTTAGGATAACTTTTTGTAATATTGTACATTTTGTTTGAGCCAAATAAGCTTTAAAAAATTAACCTCTCCGAAAAGAATCTTGTACCCGCCACTGATTATCTTAAATACGATGCATAAAATATTTTTTTTTAACTTTTAAATTTGTCCCAATTTCTTTCCACGTCTGTAGTTGGTTTCCAGCACGCATATTTTTGAATGCGACGTTGTGACCCAGGCGCGTAGCCAGGAAATTTTTTCGGGGGGGAGGGATATGCGCCTGGAAAATATTTCGGGAGGGGATATGAACTCATATGTGTATAAATAGACGGAATTTCACCACTAATCCAAACATTTCGGGGGGGATATATCCCGATATCCACCCACCTGGCTACGCCCCTGTTGTGACCCATGCCGGTAAGCAACGCTGAGCGCTGAAGGAAATCTCTGCCATCGTATCTTTGCGATTTAGGGGAACGAAATTAAGTGCATCTCTAAATACGATTGTTTGTGCACCGCTGGACTTCATAAGAATGCTTTCTTTTGATCTCTGCATTTCTTCGGAGAAATGATCCTGTTTACAAGGGCGGATCCAGGGCAACAGAGTACACCCCCCATCCCCTCCACACACACATATGGAGAAAAATATACTTACTCAAGATTAAACGGGCTTTCACTAACATTGAATAGGCTTTACACTAGATAAAATGAGTAGTTCCAAGATTTAACCCCCACACTCACCGAAAAAAGTTTCTGGATCGGCGATCTGCCTTTGCTGTTGTAAGTTGTACTATGCCGCCCGCAATGCCCATTCTTGGCGAGACGCTGAAAAGCATCATCTTAATTATGCACGTGACTTGTGAAAACTTATATCTATGATTTATCTTTTTTCAACGAATACTATTTAGGGATCCTGCTTTAATTAAAAAAGGCCGCCCCAAAGAATGGAATGAAATAACATGTTTACACAGGTAATGCATTATTATAAATTATGCTTGTGCATTTGTGGCGGCAAAAGATCATTCCGCGTATACACCCTGAGGATGATCTGTAATAATCATGTTTATTTAATGCCGAGTGATGTCTTGGAAGCAAGCGTTGCCTGCAGTTCCAATGCGCATTCTTATTTCAATGAATGCCCGCCATCCTCCCATTTCAAAGAAATTCGGTCTCTGCCTTGCAATTTACTCCTTTTGTCTGGTTCCGTATTTTATTTTTATGCTAAACGGGCGTATTAAGTGCTAAGCCTGCTGAGCTAAAATGTTTTTATGATATTTCTTGGCGGATTATTTTTCTTCTGTTGTGCCTGTCATTGTTCTGTCTTTCAAAAACCTTCGCCATTTTCGCATTTTTTGTTGTTTGTTTCTTTCGCGTGCCGTGGTGTTCTTTTTTTTCCTCTTCTTGCTCATCCTCCATTTGTCAGCCTTTTCTTGAAAGGCAGACGGGAATGACAACACCCTCGCAATTTTTTTTTTCTTCTAATGCCTGTGTTTTTCTCGAAAAGTTTTTTGAAACGCCCACATAATGGCAGAGGATTCAGATGTTTCATTTTCGCGCCTGGAAGTTCTCGCTTTAAATAGGAGGTGCGCCGTTTTAGACTTCTTTTCAAATAAACCAGCCAGAGCCCGGTTTTGAAAATAACAAGGGATTGTTCTCGTTTAGATTCACTAAAATAAAGTTGGTGTTCTGATGTTGCATTGTCATGCAAGGATGTAGCCTGAGGGAATGGAAATTCGAAATTTTGTCATCTTTTATGTAATTTTCCATGCATACTGCTAAAATTTATGCCAGGCTGGTGGCATCAAAACAGCCCTAATACACACATCTGCTGATTTAATAAGCATCAAGAAAAGTCTAAAGTACCAAAAAAGCAAGTTGGTAATAAAATTTAAAATTACTTTTCGACTGTTTTTGGCACATCAGTTAAATACCAAGAGAGAGAGAATTTATAATAAAGCACAAGAAAATTTTTAATAAAGCACAATTCACCAGTAATCGCCGTCAATCTTGCAGGCCCATGATTTTGAAGTATGTTTCCTAACTTGGAATTTAAAAAAAATATAAATGTGTGAGAATGAAATCTTCTGGAATCATTGTGGATGAAAGACGGAAAAAAAAAAACTGCAAAATTTGGCATAAAGCTACAAATTATTACTTGGGTCAAAACAGTGTAATCAACTATTCACAAAATTGAGCAAATTCAGCAACTTTCAGATGCTTTCTTGTTTGTACAGTTTATAAACTTCACTAGAAAAAATCTTTTTGCTTTTCAGGAAATCTTATTTTCTTACCCTGATCTTCTTGTTTTAGGCCAAGATAAGTTGGCAGCTCTTATGTTGTTCATTGTTCCAAAACTAAATCAAATTTAAGAAACCATTGCAACACCACAGAACCGAATTTTAGAAAATTTCAGCTCCGTAAAATTTTAAAATGCTGGCCCCGATACGTCTTAAAATCATCAGTGACTGTGAACAAGCCCTAAATTTTAATTAATCTCTGTTTTCTGTCCAATATGGCTTCTCCTTGTAGAGCTATTTAGCTCAGTTTTCAGTCAATTCAAAACCGATGAAACCAAACCAAAAGCTAATGAATTATTGGCAGAAAACTTTCCCTTTTTTTGGCTTTTTATAAATATTTGGAAAGTGTTGAGCAAAGTAAGCAACTAGCTGTTTGTTATCATTGAACTAAAATAGACTGGAGCAATTAAATAAAACATGTTTCAGGTATGGATCCAAAATAACAAAATTTTTGTTCTGCTTCAGATCACTGTAAAAGAGGTCAGCTACTCTTGAATGTGGCATGGAGGTTTGGGGAATTTCAAGTACAAAATTGTAGAATTAATATAAAAGTTTTCGCGTGCAATTTGGAAAAATTAATTAATTTTTATATTAGCTGAAATAACTTCTCTTTCTGATACCCTTCTTACTATTAATTTAACTAGAAATTTCTAGTTCATATATGGGACTTACGCGGCTCTTCTATGCAATTTCGATAATTGGAAGCCAAAGGAACCATTGAAAAATTCGAATTAACCAAAACTTCAATTTAAAAATATTATATCTTTTAACTTGAGTTTCGTGCCCCTTTAATGCTTCAAAAGGTTATTCTGACAATGAGTAAATATTTATTGACAAAAAAAATCATCGTAGAAATAGTTGAACACTATATGTAAATAAACTGATTTACGTAAGGTATTACGTTCAATACAGAAAATTATGATTTCACAATCTCGTATTCTCAAATTTCCAGATGTTAGGTCAAACTTTTGACCGATAATTTATAACAGTAACTTCGATTTAAGAAAATTAAACTCCGAATTTTGCGTTTATTTTTAACATTGATTTAAATACAAACAAGTGCCCCCCCCCCCCAAAAAAAAAAACAACTTCAAATTATAGAAGTTCGTTTTATAAAAGTTGCGCTGTACTGAGTCATGAATCTTGGAATGCAGTCTCATTGCACCTGCGAATAGCTTTTTCTGTATGAACGAATTGAGTTAAAAGCAATGTTTTAAAAGATTGCATAGGTAAACTTCAAATATAAGATAAAGTTCAAATTTTAGTTATTTGCTTTTGAAATATATTCATCTAAAACAGACTAAATTATAGTATTCTATTTCTTTTCTTGAAAAAATCGGCTGCGATTATGTCTGACCTTATGCACAGTGTTCTTCCGCTAAACTGTATATTCATTTTAGAAAAAACAGCTTGCCGAAAACGGTCGCGCGTACATGTTTACTTATAACAAAATGATTTGCCTTCCAGTCAAAAAATATTGCTGTTGCCATTTGTGAACTAAGAAATCATTCACTATGAAATGGGAAATCATCCAGGGGCTATTTTCCTCCTGGGACTTTTCTTTTATTCCGTAAACCTATATCAATCCAACGGTCTACTGCTCAAACGTAGAAAAACCATGCGTGTTAATAAAAAGAATCCATTAAGCATCTGGTTTTTACTGCAAACTGAGCATTTTCTTTCTCGTCGCTTTTCGGGCTAACTATACCTCCTTAATGTCTCCTGTTGCAACAAAATTGCTATGCTTTGCTTTTGCACTTGCTACCTTGGCTCTACACTGCGTGTCAAAGTGCTTCTTCTTTCAACGTCAGGGTTAAACGATCGCGAGAAGCGAAATGTTTTAACTGTCATAGGATAAGAGATGAAAAAAAATGCAGTCGGATATCGCTCCTGCAGTTCTAGTTAAAATTGATTTTGATGCGTTGGGCTATGTTTGATATTTCGGTGTAATTTGATATATTCACAATGAAATGTAGTTCTTGGACAGTAAGAAAAAACGTTAACAATACCTATTTTTTCTCCCCTAAACAAGGTTTGAATTATTGCACGGGTCGGGTGAATCTGATGTTTTTCTAGATTTTATTTACTCACGTGAGGTTCCACAAAAGTATATTTCATGCAGTTTAAGAAAAGTATATTTCATGACTTTTTTTTTTCATACCACAAAAACTCATATCGAAGGGAGGTACATCGGAATCTGGTAGCCGGGATGATTCGTCAAATGCCGTGTGGCATAGAGATGTGAATAGTATTACGAATTTTCGGCTGCCTTCCAGGTGTCAAAATTAGTCAAAAATTCGTATTCTATGCATCAAATAATTAAATTTTGCATTTTTTTTTGCATCAAAATTGGTTAACTAGAACGCGAGATTTGGGATTCTTCCGGAAATGGCTCTTTCTAGAAATTTCGCGTAACTTCTACGACACCTTTAAATAGCAGGCAGGATAGATCAGTTAGTTGTCACCAAGAATTAGTTCGTTGCATTGGCCTGTGAATCGTGCTGTTGAAAGAGATATTTTGCTTGTGCTCAGAAGCTTGTTTTTAAGTGCTGTGTGTGAATTCTTCATTGCCGAGACCTGACGGACTGTGATGAAGATCACATATCTAATTTAAAAATCATTTACTTTGGCTTTCTTTAATGTAATCTATCCAAATTCAAGAATTCTAAATCACTTCTGTTTTCATTTTCCTGTCATTTCGGCTTTTAAATCTGTATATTTACTTTTTCCTGTATGCACTATTCTTTTTGTTCTTAATTGTTTCGTCTCTTCAGACCGGTGTGCTAAAAATAGATTATATTACGTCCGTTTGCAAAATCAACGGCCTTTTTGAGTTTCCTCTTGGCATCCTGCTGGCGTATGTTATTTAGTTGTTCCCCTGCGACGACTTTAAAATTATTTGCTCGCGATTACGTCATTGTAATTTTATTGGATTAACTGTTAGGGTTGCTCTGGAATTGGCGCTATTAATCTCAGCCAAGTGTTTGTTCTCGCCAATGTGTAATTCTGTGCTGGCGTATTTTTTAAATCATTCCACCTTAATTTCACTGCCCATATAGGACGTCATTTTATTTTCGCTGAGCCACCACCGCCCGTTATAATAATGTTTCAATAGTATATGTTTAATAAAATAGTTTCAAGTATTTAACGTCTCTTTTTTATATTGCAACTAAGTGTATATCGTACCTGGTTTATTCATGTCACAACGCAACTTGATAATTTAAAACAGCCCTTCTAATTAACTTCTTTACACGGACTGTTTACGATTTCCCTCGTGAGTTTCCACTGAAATTTAGCCTGTTGTTTCATTTTGTGTGTGTGTGATACAGCATCTGTGAAAACTTCTGTACTAAGCAAGTTACAGGCTGTTAGTGCCTGTGAGCTTCGTGCAGCAGATTGTTCGGCGAAGTTCTAGAAACAATGAAATTTGTGTTCCATCCAGACAAGTGGACTGTTTACTCGAACTTTCGACTTACACTGGACTTTTAAACGACGAGCCCGACAATTAAGCAGAATTTTCTGCACATATCTTTATGCACCATGGCAGGAAAAATTCCTTTCATGTTATACTGTTTGCTTGTACGTTTGTATTTCACACACACCCAATAGTCGTCACAATTTCGCAAATTCCCGGATTCTGATTATCCGGGAATTCCCCACACCCCCTCCTTCTACGTAACTCATGATACGATTGTAAATATCGTTGCATTTCGACCCTAATGTGGGCATTTCTTAATATATGAGCAAAATGTGTTTTAGCGAAATCTGATTATGAAAAATATTCTACATTAATGGTTTCATTCTTCTGACCATCTCGTGAGTAGTATTCCCAGCCCCGGAATCCGAGAATTTTGGAGGAATTCACAGAGCCCGATCTAGGCAACTGTAAGCCCTGGGCAAAAGAAAACAGCTAACCAACATATTAAATTACAAAAATTTTGCTACTTTCAAACTTAAAAAATGCTGTTTATAAAAAGGTAGTTAATCAGACTCCACAAATGTTGGCAGTTATGCTATATAGAGCCTTTTGACGAATTGAAAAGGAGTTTAAATTAATTGATACAGATGTAAGTTTGAATTTTCATCGTTCATATTTTATTATTGAAAAACAGTACAACTTTTAACGCATTTGTCCTCTGTTATCTTATTGCGAAATTATAAAATTGTAAAATATAGGATTTTTGGGGCCCTAAAATCTGTGGGACCTGGTCAGTTCCCCCCCGTTTGTCCTGCCTGTGATATGGCACTGGCAATTCAGCTATTTACGAATGGATAAGACGATGATAATGGTTGAGGGCTGAGGTGTAAAGAACCAATTCCGTAGCCCATGAATAAAATTATAATATTTTACTAAGAACTGCCTTCGCTGCCGATCACGTGATAGCGCGTAATAGTCGCGAATGTGAGCTAATTTCCTATATCAGTTTTGTGAATAATTAATTTTTCGAAAAACACTCAGTTTGAAAGAAGTGCGTAAAATTGGCATAAGAAATATGGCTTGTACTCTTTTTCTCTAGTGTTTCTTTAACCCTTTACCCTTTACTCTCTATTTTTTCTTTAACCCTTTAGCGCACAGTGTTCCCGCTCTGCGAACACCCAACTCTGACGTTTTGACTGTTGCCAGTCAGGAAGAATAGATTGGATTTCTATAAAAATAGTCGCGGGTGACATAGCTCCACGAGAATCCTTTACATTTCAGCACGTCATTTCCCGTAAAAAAATAGTCACAATTATTTTTAACAACACTGACATCTGCTGAAAAATGGAAGAATGCGAGAACGGCTGGATAGATTGCCCAATGCTGAAAAAAGGACAGCCGTTGCCATCGCTCGACTTAACTACCAGCAAGATTGCGGACGATCGAATCGTTCATCGCGTGCCACAGATCTAGAGACCCTTGTTTGACGCGCACAGCCAGCTGCGTCAGAAAAGAGTCGCTAGATCTGTGGCACGCGATGAACGTTTCGATCGTCCGCCATCTTGCTGGTAGTTAAGTCGAGCGATGGCAAAGGCTGTCCTTTTTTCAGCATTGGGAAAGGGTTAAGCCCTTCTTTAACATTGTCCCTTATCGTTTTTCACCCTTACGTTTTTTTTTTTTTTCTTTTTTTTTATTCCAGGCCGATCTAAAAACCAGAGAAGGCTGAAATGTTATTTATGAACAGCTGCTGTGTGTAATGGCTCGTGAAATATAATCATCGTTTGTCTTTTCCCGTGAAGCTTAATTTTCTTTACAAAAAAATGTCCCTTGTCTATTGATTCATAAACAGTGCACTCTTTACAAGTATAATTTATAGTGTTTTACAAATGGGGGGGGGGCATGAAGCGTTTTCTCTTAGTGTGTTCTCTCTCTCTGGTTTTTTCTTTTCATTTCTTTTTTTCCCTAAATTGGATTAAGGCCTGGTATTCTTCTGGCTTTTGTTTGCTGTTCTGAGTTTTTAGTTTCATAATTTATTTGCGCGTGCTTAATTTTTCTCTTTCTCCCCCCCCCCCTTCAAAAGTGTCAGAAATCGGTCTTAATGGCTATACACCCACGCGTCGCTGTTCGAGAGGGTGTAGTAAGTGGTTCCGCTAAAATGTGCAATTCCTGTCGTTTTTTAAGGGATGTGCGACGGTTCTTTGTGAAAGCACCGTCTGCGGATAAGGATCATTACTATGAAGAAGAAGTCAAAGTCCGTTGTGGAGGCAATTACAACGGACGCTAGAAAAAACATTGGGGGGAAAAATACGACTACACTCAACATATTGAATCTTCGTCCAGTAAGATAAGTTGAAGTAAATAACTTCACGTTCAACTTTTATTGAATACTGAAATCGAATTTCATGCTCTTCTGGAAACGCGCGGAAACTTTTCGCATTCGAACGATTTCGTTTTGTGTACACAGTCCCGCTTATGCAGACGATTATTTTAATGAAAAGAGAATTAAACTGTGTTATCTGGAAAAAGTATTTTAAAAGAATTGGAATCCCAAATGTATGACGTCATTTTCACTTGAAACCGGTAATTTTGTCAAGTAATGATCCACTTTTTCACTCTCTGAAATAAAATGGAGCTGAAGAATAAAAATTTGCTAATTTATATTGAAGGCTGGTTTGAAAAAGCAGCTTATAAAGAATCATCGTATATTTTCGGATCCCTAAAACAACAAGTTTTTAATTAGTCAAGGGTCGATGCAGACGAAAATTGGGCCCATTTTGCCGCCACTTCACGAAAATGAAATCGATTAAAACGGCCCTTCACTGGCATTTTACCATACAGTTTAGTCTGTCTTATCAGTTATTTTAAGAAAAAGTAACTTTTATTAAAAATTGGTATGAACATTCACAAAAATAGGACCCTGGAAAAAATTCTTGGATCGACCCCTGTTAGTGCACCAACATAATGAAAGTTTTGTTTCGTAAATCCTATAGAAAAATGCATTTGGATCCATTGACCTAGTCATAAATCCTGATAAAATACGTTATTTCTGTGTGATTTATTCTTTTATTGCAGCTACAGAAAGAAGCATTTCTTAAACCTCTTCCAACTCCTACTTTACTGTATTTTTTGTTGTTGAAAACTGAAACACCCCACCCGTACGAAAATGATCTGTTGAGTTTATGCAGAAAACAATGGATGATTCCCTCTCTATCTGATTGTGAATGATCATCGTTTTCAATCCAGGCTAAACCCACATTTTGGATCTCTTTGGGACGAGACAGGCACTAGTTAATTCCTTTGCCGTGCTAGTTTGCGAGCATTACGAAACTGGGCCACTACTCCCCCGCAGCTCTGTTTCAGACTTAACCTGTGTAGAAAGAGAAATAAAATTTAAGTATGTCGCTTTTCATGAAGGCCTTTTTTCTTTTTCTTTTTTTTTTTTTTTTTTTTTTTTTTTGAGGGGGGGGGATGTCCGCTTTTGTGCAGTGCCTCCAGGATGAGTACGCATTTTAAATTGTTTTCTTCTTCGTTTGTGGTGATAAAATAAGAACTTCAAAATGTTTAATTTTCGTAATCGATTTTTTATTTCTGAACGATTTGTTTTTTTTTTCAGAACACTACTCTGTCTATTCTGCAAATTTGGAGGGATGACAAAATATTTACTGGGAGGGTGCAATGTATTTGGGGAGGGGAGACTTCCCTGGCTACGGACCTAGTGATCTTCGAATTTTGACTGACCATCTTGTGAAATGTGTAATCTCGTGTCAAGTGCGTTATAGGAGCGATATATAATTTCACGGAGCAAAAGAAGCTGCTCTAAAAAAAAATAGAAATACAGTTATTGATAAACACAAAAATCGTCTTCAAAAATGGGCCGAGCAAAGGTTAAAATAATTTTTTTACAAATCTGCTAAGAAAAAATACCCAAATGATGAAAAAGCATATAGACATAAGCAGTACAGTGGTACAATTATTCACTAGTTAATAATTTACTTAATTCTTAAAACTGTACTGAAAGTTTACGATAAAAATCCTTTTAAATACCCTTCCAATCTATAAAAACATTATAATTATAGATATATATACAGTAGAACCTCGATCTATCGTTTTTCAGGGTAGTAAAAAACGATGCATGCGGGTTAAAGTCAAAATATAAAGAAAACAGTATTTATGGATACACTCAATGTATGCAGTATACCAAAAATACTAAATTTGTTGCCAAACTGTAAATGAAACAAATTGAAGTTGTTTAGAAATTAAGTTATACTTATTTTTAAAAAATCAGTAATTTTTCACTGGGTTTTTCATTAATCTTTTAATTAAACAAAATTCTTAAGATTTACAGTATTTTTTTGTGTCTTTTTATGTGTATTCTTGTTTGTTAAGTCATACACTTTCAAATACTGTTATTGCGTAGGATAAACTGGGCACTAGTGTTGGTTCAGTCTCATCGGCATGAATATTATTCTCAGCTTCTTCCATTATTTTCATTTTTTGCATCACATTTTTTCCATTCTTAGGATACCGCACGTTGCTACTTCTAAATCAATGGAAATATAATCAGTAGCGGATCCAGGGGAGGGGCAAGGGGGCTTCAGCCCCCCCCCCAAAAAGATTGCTCAAGGGTAACATTCTGCTTTATTATACACTTTAAATAGCTAAAATGATCATATTTTATTACTTGGCCCCTCCCAAAAGCCTAATACATTGGTTTAGACTAAAATTTTGATTTATAGTACATTTTAATTGGGTGAAATAAGCTTTTTAAAAAATTTAGCCCCTCCCAAAAAAAATTTCTGGATCCGCCACTGAATATAATCACTGCATTTCTCACCATAACCATCCCTCTTGGATGTAAGAACTCTTCACCTATACCATCATCAACCCAAGATATCATACCAGGAAGTAATTAAATTTGTAAGCCATTTTGATCCGCTTGATCTTCAATTTCATTTAGGTCAGAAGAAACATTTACAACGATGAACGTGGGAAAGCGAATTTTTGACAAACGATACATGCGGGGTTTGTTAACGTTATTTGAATACAGTTTGTGCAGGGACCATAGAAATAAAACGATGAATGCGTGAACGATAGATCGGGGTTCCACTGTATATTATTTAAATATTTTTATGTTTCAATTTCTCTTCTCTCGTAATCCGTGTGTTTAGCATTTTTTTTTTTTCCCTGGGTGTTTCGCAACTCCTATTAGGTTCCTTGTTTGAAAAAGTTGACATTACAACTTGCAAAAAGACATTCCAAATTTTTCAGTCTCTAACGCGATTAAATTTTTTAAATAGCTCATCAAAAGTTGCATGATTTGCAAAAAATAGAACAGTCCCAGGCAGACGATTCAAAATCCCCTCCTGAACACATTTATTTTCAACTTCGTTGCGTTCGAAACTGTTGATGAGGGAGGTGGTAGAGGCTGTGCAGTTGACAATTGACAGTGTTTAAGAACCCAAACTTTACCTCTCTCTCAAAAGAAAAGAAAAGAAATAAAGGGGAGAAAACTCTTCAGGAATAAGATGCGAAAGGGTCAGAGAAGGTCTCGTCTAGATATCCAGTTTCTCCATGAAGCATGTGGCATACAGCTGCGTGCAAGATGTCAAAAAAGGAGTGCTGAGTTGTAGTACATTCGGAGGGGAACAAGCAGGTTGTGTCGTCTGCGTCTGAAAGTGGAAATACGAGAACTGTGGAATTCTTTTGGGGGGTTTGGAAAATGGGTGCATCTCTTGTGTGGTGTAGGGATGAGTTTTTTTTTTTTTATATTTTTTCCTCCTTCACCCTCCTACAATCTGATGAATGTGCGAAGGTGGTGTATGTGTATGTTATGGGAAGATGGTTCCAAACATCGTTTCTGTCTTTTTAAAGTATGTAACAGTGGAACGGAATATTCGTGGATTAAAATTGTACGGATGTTATCCCACGATAACTGTTATTTATTGGTAGTGTGGACTGCAGTCCTCAAAGAAAAAAAAAGTTCTGTGTTGGATTTGACATGAGGAACATGCTTTGTTGTACATTTTTTTTCAAGAATAATGAAAATGCACTCGAGTTATTCCAAGCATTAAAATTTTCATACTGTTAAAATAGACGTGTAAGCAAATTGCAATTGCTTGAACCTGGGATTTATGTAAATGCGTGCATTTACTTTTATTACAAAGAGTATTTAACAACCAGTTAATAGCGCTGCTTATAGACGTAACGTTTAATGCCATAATTTTTTACATGGGTAAATAAATTCTATTATTTTCGTTTTCTGTCCGTGTCGTAGTCAGAGTCGGAAGTATGACAAATTGGGATGGTCGCGAGACAAAAATGGGCCTGTCTCATCTCGCAGAAAAAGCTACAGATCACTGTCTCGTCTCGCATCCATCCCAAATGGCAAAAGCAAAATACTTATGACAGAACTAAAACATATAGAATGAAGTTTTGCTGGTCCATTCAAAACTGCATATCACATGTTTTTGCGTACCTTCAATGCAAAATCACAATATGCACTATTTATTTTCATTTATTTGGAAACACTCTCTAGTAAATGTCAATAAAAACATAAAATGCTCTGCCAATGCAAGCAAGCATCTTTACTAAAGTGAGGACACTTGACAGACAACGAAGGCGTCCATACTTCTCAACTATGCCAGAATCGCTTAGTTGAAAACTGTACAAAAGAGGGGGATGGGGACCTCAGTTTTTGTGCGTATTTCATTTTAGCAGACAAGTTTCCATTTTCCTGTCTCTCCACTTCGGAACGTTGTTTGCCCAGCTTCAAATCCTACCCCCTATGTAAACAACTGAAGGGAATGATACACGAAACCCCTTTTAAATTTCGAATCCCAACAGAAAATTTTGTCCATTCGTGCATATACGAACTTCTGACCGTAAACATCCCTTGCTTTCTTGTGTTCGATCCAGAAAGTTTTTATGAAATGTATATTTCTCACACTCATTAATAGATGTGTGTAGGGGGGGAGGTCACCATCGTGTCTGCGTTTGCCTTGGGGAACATCCCCAGAGAGCGAGGGGGGTAGCGAAAAATGTTATTGTTATTTGCCGCGAGCGTGCGTCAGGTGATAGATACAAAATGGGATTTAAATGCGGCGTGTGGGAGCTGTCTGTGGGATTTTTTCTTTTTCTGTTTAGCATGCGAAATGGGTCGCGCGTTCAATTGACTCCTGTGTTTGATCAGGCATTTTGCGGGGGGAAGGAAGAGATGCTGTGAACCGCCCAATTCCTTTTTCCCACAGATAGGGATTTTTCAGCCGTGGACGTGCGAAAATGTAACTACGTTTGCGCGCGAAAATTGCTGCTCGAGTGCATAATGAAGTGAATGGATGGATTTCACATCGGGTAGTAGTTTGGCAACCCATTAATTACGCTTTCATTCTGATTTTGAGAATGGATTTAATACTTAGATTATAGTAAAATGCTATCACGACAAACAAAATATTTCGATTAAAAGGGAAGCGTTATGACTAATTGAGTTATAATGAAATCGCGCATAAACAAGTTTTTCAGATTGCAGATTTGATCTTCGATCCCCTTGGATTTCTTATACCGATATTTTATTGTATTAGCTGTTAAAAATCTGAATATTTTCTCCGGTAAGCCTAAATATGAGCGATACTCCTATTCTTGAATAAGGAGAATATTCTCATAGTTTCATCTTTGCTCACTTTCAGTAATAACTACTTATAAACATAATTTAATGTATACTAATATTTTAAAGAAGTGTAAAGTTCATACATGGGTAATCCTTGACGCTGCCGAACCGGTTCTAAAATTTGTTCACTAACTGAAAGCTACATCCTTATGTAATGTCGCCTATAATTCAATTTTTGATGATTTTTTGAAAACTAGTGATCAATTTTACTTAATTATGGCCGTAATTTCTTTATTTTGTGATATCCAAACGTCTAAGTTTTACCTACCTCAGCTTTTTGAAAATTTTTTGGCACATGAGTTGAATTTAGGAGTGAGCAGCAGATTACCAAACAATGGCTTACATAGAATTTCATTAACTTTTGCTCGTAATAAATCTCGCAGACTGCCATTTTCCAAAATCGGCCTTGGTTAAACTAAAATAACTCTCTGTGCTTGCTACTGACACCAAATAGGCCACATGTTCAATGCTTATCAATTCATTTACAAATCACGTAGAATGGTGATTGGGTTACACACTTAGCTACGCATGTTATTTCTATTGTGCTGTTAAATGATTCTTTGGTGTGGTAATGAGTTTTATTCCATTACTCAGTTCAACAATAAGATGCTTATTCACATGTATTATATATCCTGTAGTGTTTGTATAGAAATAAATCATTTTTTCCGTATACTTTATTTTTTTATTTTAATTTATGTGGCTTTTAATCAGAGTTTGAAGACTTATCTGTTTTATAATTTCTTTTTAAATTTTTTGTTTATTTTCAGAATGCAGACCCTGTACAGATACAGAAATACTGCAATCTTTCTGTATGAGTGATTTTAGTAAGTATTATTTTGATTAGTAAGCATGCATTGAACATTTTGTATTTTCAAGGCCTTTTAATTTTCTTAAATGAAATAGCACAAAACTTTCATTTTCTGAAGCAACTTGTAAAATGTAAGGGCAGAAAGTAGCATTAATAATTGTAATCTTTCAATTTATGTTTATATTGATCATATATAAATTTTGTTAACTTTAATTGAGGGTTGCTACAAATTCAAAGCATTGTGATCAAGAAAGAATATAAAACATGTCAATCTGGGCCAATGTCATGAATCCTTACTAACTTACAAAGTAGACCATTTTGTTTAGGGCAGTCCAAAAAGTGTTTTTTTTTAATGATTTTTAATACTTGATTTTAATTTAGTGAGTATCATTGGTATCTCATATAAAGTAGCAAGTTGATTTTTTTTTAATCATCCTTTTTGTGAAAATTGATTATGAACAAAAGCTTATTTGCCTGTTGCCAACAGTGGTGTATGTTTGTCAAAGAATTTTTAAGATAGTCCAGAACTTTTTTAATTGTTAACTTATAGATTATGTTTATTACCACTCCCCCTTAAACAAAGTCTTGTGCACACAACTGGTTGAGAATATTTTGGGCTGCAACTAGAGAAGGACACCAAAATTATACAAGCGAGGCATATGCTTTGGTCGCTATAAACTCTAGTTGTGCACTGCCAGTATGTATTTTCAAATCCCAAAATTGTGTGCTTGCTTTAATTTTTATCAAGCAACAAAAAAGAACAAACTTTTTGGCCCTATATTAAGTATTCAATCATCTTGTATCTATCACATACTTATAACGGGACATAGCCACATCGAGCTGGGCACTTTCCTCAATTTAAATTTTTGTGATTTGGATCTCTGTCATTAAGTTTTTTGTAGGAAATTCTACCTTTTGGTTTCTTCTGAATTTTTTTTCTCTGTACATCCCTGTGTTTGTCCAATGCCTGCTTACTGCACTCAGTTACCATATCATTCAATCTATATTCTGATTAAATAAAAGAATTACTTTTATACAAATCATTTCTAAAAAGTATTCTTTCTTTTTCTTCTACTTTCAGTTATTCAAGGTACAGTGTCAAGTCTGAGCAACAATGCTGCCATGCAAGTGACAGAACTGACAGTGCGCACAACTAAAATAATCAGAGACAATCTTCAGAAGTCGTGGACAGGCAACAAATATGTGACTCTCAACCGACCCCTCAAGTGCGGCACAAAATCAGGGGTGGGTGAATTTTTATTCTTGGGGAGGTGGAGGCTTGGACTCCCAGTGATCCACTGTGCCCCGAGGTTGTCTCACTGGAAGGAAATTCGCAGAAAAGCCGTTTCGGAGAACACAAATGAGTGCCAATTAGATTAGTCAACATTTTCAATTTTTCTCGTGGGACAGTAATGAAAAGTTCCTTCTTTTAAAAATCATTTACATAGTATAAAAGGAGTAAATTGTCCACTCTGAAAGTAAACATTTGTGTTTGAATACTTAAAGAGATTGAATTAAGTATGTCTAATGTATCAAATGAGTAGGGATCATTGTCCCACAGTGGACATAATTGCAATTTTGTACCAAGCATTTAACATGGGTGCCACAACCTATTGGGGATGTGCCCTCGAGAAGGGGTTCAAACACCAGGCCCCTGTTACACTTTCTAAGGAAGGAAGTAACCACGATTCAGCATAATCTGGTCTTTTTTAGTTTCTAGAATCAGTAGAAACATTACTGAGCTTTCTTCCTCCCATTTTATTGTTTTGGTCTTGCTGATAAAGGTAGGGTAAAGAGCCTATTTCGTTCTGTCCCCAAACCCTATAAATAAGCAGGAAACAATGCTTATGTGCAGTAGCGGATTCAGGGGAGGGGCTAGGGGGCTTCAGCCCCCCCAAAAAAGATTGCTAAAGAGTAACATTCTGCTTTATTATACACTTTAAGTAGATAAAATGATCTTTTTTTATAACTTAGCCCCTCCCAAAAAGTTTTACATTACTTTATACTAAAATTTTGCTTCATCGTACCTTTTGTTTGGGTGAAATAAGCTTTTTTCAAAGTTTAGCCCCTCCCAAAAATAATTTCTGGATCCACTACTGCTTATGTGCAATAATTAATGAAACAGGACTTCGTTGAACTCAATATTTTAACATATGTTTACTTTCGGAGTATAATATACATATTCCATCCAGTATGAGTTCTGTTTCTAACATTTATTAAAAAATGAATGGAATCAGCTGGATAAACCTACTGGGAAAATAATACATAAATTAAAGTAAATAAAAAACTTCGTAAAAAACACACATAAGATGTTACAGGTAAGATGTTACAACTTACCTGTAACATCTTATGTGTGTTTTTTACAAAGTTTTTTATTTACTTTATCGTTTAACACCAGTATTTTGAGTGTTTTTTCCAATACATAAATTACTCCTTTTTTTAATGCTATGTAGCCCAGTATCAGCAACTCCATACTGAATAACAGTATTCAGCTTTTATTTTTAAAATTGAAAATTTTCTGAACATTCTTTTTAACCAATTTGATATGTTTTAAGTAAATCGCCAATCATTTAAGCAAGATGTCGATGAGCATTTCAAATGTTACCAGAATTGTGATTTCATATTATCATTGATCATTGTCGGCAGTTGTTGTATCATTTTATCATTGTATGTAGGATTTTAGTGCAAGAATATTGTGAAACATTTTACAAGTGAAGAGAAATATGTAACTGGACTATTGGTAAAAGTGTGGATTTCATGTTGTATCACTGATTGTATTTTCCAATGTTTATCTGTATATGTAGATATGTACAGAAGAATTGTGATATTTTCTTGTATAATTTCAGTGTGGATTCATTACATATAGTATGTAAGGAAGATATTATTGTATATAAAATGCTTCTGTGATAAATTTTTGTTTTTATGGCATTCACTATGCTTCATTTTCAAAACTTCACAAAATAACAATGACTTAATATTTTTATCTACTACAGAGCAGAGTTTCAGTTACCATTAAGGCTAAAGAAACAATAGCTTTTCTAAATTATTAAGGAATCCTTACTTTAAGAGCTTAAAAAATTGCTAGCGTGCTATTTGAAATAATGATAATTCTATTGCAAAAATGATAAACATTACTCATAAAACTATTAAACAGCTTAATATAATTTTTTGAACTTTTAAATAATCAGCATGAGGAAAATTTCCTCAAGAAATTTTTAAATACAATAAAGGAAAGGGACAAATTAGATCCTATTTTTCCTAAATTAAAATTAATTGAGCCTCATTATTTTTTTACTAACAAATACAAGGGTGTTTTCATCAGAAAAAATATAGATGTGCATGTAGAAGAAACAAAATTTAAAACTTAAAAAAATATTTTTTTAGTGTTAATTTTTGATCCTGTATTAGTATGGATATTTGAATTTCAATATAATTGTTTTAATTATTCTAGATAACTAAGATAAGAAATGCTGAAATTTTATTTTTTTACTTTAATCTATTACATTTAAAATGAAAACATGTTTAGGCAAGAAATGTTTGTGCAATACAACCTTAATTGACAGTCTCTCCTAAAATGTATATAATTTACATTTTATTCTGTTTACATAATTTAACTGCAGTGGCATAGCAAGGTGAAAGGTATCCCTTCAAGGTGTCTACTATTGTCTAGAGACAAAAATAGTAGCATTAGTGGCCTCGCAAATGTTTTTTAAAAAAATGCTCTTCCTTTATTTTAGTAGCCAAAATTTTTCAATTTACTTGCTGTATACAACCAAGTGCATCATCAAACACTTATTGAAGACTGTTAACATTCTATGTTTTCTGATGACATTAAGTAAAAAATAAAATAAATGAAAAAAAATTAAGTAATCAAATTAATCTTTATATTTCTAGTACACAATCCTTTTCTATACACAATCCTTTTAACCCTTTAATGTGCGGTGTCCTCGCCGTGAGGACACCAAGCTCTTGACGTTTCGACTGTTGCCAGTCACGAAGAATAGATTTGATGTCTATAAAAATAGTTGTGGGTGACATAGCTCCACGACAATCCTTTACATTTTAGCACGTCATTTCCCGTTAAAAAAAAAAATTGTCTCTATTCTTTTTAACAGCATTGACATCTGCTGAAAAATGGAAGAATGCGAGATTGCCCAATGCTGAAAAAAGGGCAGACGATTGAAACGTTCATCGCGTGCCACAGATCTAGAGACCCTTTTTTTGATGCAGCTGGCTGTGCCCGGCACAGCCAGCTGTCTAGATCTGTGGCACGCGATGAACGTTTTGATCGTCCGCCATCTTGCTGGTAGTTAAGTTGAGCGATGGCAACAGCTGCCCTTTTTTTCAGCATTGGGAAAGGGTTGTGCCTCAAAAGGTTAATGGGTGTCTTGAAAAGGCTTCTAGGAGTCACTCTGATAGCAGATAAAGGTTGATAAACAAAGAGAAATAACAAAACTTGTCTTTGCCAATCACCAAATTAGCTGCCCAAATTAAAGCAAAAACTGCCAAGTATTTGAAAAATGTATGAAAATGGCATTTTTTTAACCAAAAAAGTATCTTACTTTTATATACCTCCCTATGTATAAAAAGTTGGCTAATCTTGAATTTAATAGCTAGTCTCCTTTTTAGGGTACTGGTACCACTCTGCAGTTTGCAACATTAAAAGAAAGAGGCGGGGGGGGGGGGGACTTGAAGAATGACAAAACTCCGAAAGAATAGGATGGAAAACTAAACGATTGAAATAATGCGTGTGGGGGGGGGGGAAGCAGAAGTTTGTAACTTGTAGAAAATAGGCAGCAAACTGAAGGGCTGCATCAATAACACTTGCTATGTTGCTCTTTAACTGCAAGTAGTTTGTATAAAAAGAGAGAAATGTACATTTATTTGAGTAATTAAGCCTTTTATCACAAATACAATTTTGTACAGTTTGTTTCATGTTATGGTATAGCATTTTTATATATAGAATATTTGATGTATCATTCCCCCCCCCCTGTCTAAACAGGCTGAATATATGAATATTAATCTAGGAAATATGTAATATTTTATCATGCTGTATGATCAATGTTCTAGATTTTTTAAAAAAATTAAATTTATGAATAAATCTTGAAAGAAAAATTCGACTCTTTTGAGATGAGAAGAGAAAAAGATTTTTTAGGACAGATGGATGTTACCCTTCCCCATAGAATCTTTTAATACCCTTTCATCAGAAGCTTCAAACTATACAAGGGAGTTTTAAATTTCATCTTTTTAAATAGTTTTCATACATAATACTGTTGAGAATGCATGCTTTTGGCTAATGCTCAGCATTGAGTTAAAACTCAACAAATTTAAAGTATTCAGAAAAACAAAAATATAAATATTTGTGATGAGATATTCTATATCCATCTACTGAAAATGTAATATCACAGTTTGTACTCATTGAAATTTCCTATGTGCGTTTTCCAGGAAGACTTTTATATAAATTATAAGAACTCTAAGAATGGATCTTAGTTTTTCCTTCAAGGATTATGAACCAAGAATATGAATATTTTTTAAGAAGTAATATAATGAGAAATGTCTGCTACATTCTAAAAATGTGTAATCTAAAGTTCCACATTTCAGTTTTATTTTGTGACATGTCTAGATTTTATTTTATAAAGGACTGCCATATTAGTGTTGCAAAAGGAAAAAAAAAAAAGTTGTATTGTAATAAATTTTATAAGAATCTGTATAAAGTATATATATATTATGTAAAAGAAAAATTGTAAATAAATTCTTACTTTTTAAATTGTATGCCTTTTTATATTAACTACAGTTAATTCTTGTGCGTTATACAGGTTAGAGTGGCTCAAGCTCACTTTTCTTTTTGAATAAAGAGGAGTTACTAACGGCCATATTCACCAAACACTTGACACATGGATTAAACCAAACTCGAGTGTTAAAGTCATCGGTAAGATATCTTACCAATGACTATAACACGTAATAAAAACATTATTTAATACGGCGGATTAATTAGTTAAAATTTTTTATTTGGGAATACCTTATTCCCCCGTACACGATATATATTTCGGTTACACACATAACCATCATAAGTCCTTTCTGGATCTCACACTAATGGCGGCTTCCTTTTTTATCTCTTCGTTCTTCTTCCGGAAATTTCGATGAATGACGTCATCCCATGATTGGTCGATGCGCTTCATACAATCGACCAATCACGGGATGACGTCATTCATCGAAATTTCCGGAAGAAGAACGAAGGGATAAAAAAGGAAGCCGCCATTAGTGTGAGATCCAGAAACGACTGATGATGGTTATGTGTGTAACTGAAATATATATCGTGTACGGGGGAATAAGGTATTCCCAAATAAAAAAATTTTGACTCTAACACGTGTTTCAGGATTAATCCGCATGTCAAGTGTTTGGAGAATACGGCCGTTAGACAAGCAACAGGCCCCTTAAGATAACTTTTCTGTCCTCTCTTGGAGATATGTTTTTGAGGAATTAAAAACATAAGAACATACATCAAAAATCTCCTTTATTAAATAATTTTTTACACGTTTGACTGTGCTTGTAGTAGAAAGATCTTTTGTACATAACATTTACATGCCATTCTGGCACAACTAGTAAGACTTAACAGGGATTTTTTTTTTGCCCTAGTAGAAGTATATGATTCACATTTATTTAAAAAAAAAAAATCTTTTCATGATGTTTCACTTTTAATTAAAAAAAATAAATAGGAAATAAATTCTGGTACTATTTGTAGTTAAAATCTAATTTGCCACATTCTGCATAGAAGTCGATACTGATTTGTCCCTTCTAACTCCAGTTTCACAGTAGCCACTAGCATAAACTGGATGGAGGCTAAAATTGACTTAGTCCACCTTAGAAAAATTAAGATTTTCTAGTGTAAGAATAGGAAATG
This sequence comes from Cheiracanthium punctorium, assembly GCA_038373885.1. NCBI lineage: Eukaryota > Metazoa > Arthropoda > Arachnida > Araneae > Cheiracanthiidae > Cheiracanthium > Cheiracanthium punctorium. Next base: position 1,227,162 of record JAWZYV010011044.1, read on the forward strand.
GAACCCTCTAAAGGTCTAATAAGCTACCCTAGACATACCCCCAAAAGCTTCCCCAGCTAGGCCAATAGCAATAGTCTACTGAATTTGGATATTGGTGGTAAATATGAAGCTCCCAATAAATAAAATAACAAAATGCTACTTTGTTTATTGGGACCTTTCAATTACCTTTTCAAAAAGTTTTTGAGTGTAAAGGAAATTTCCTATTTCAGCTTTGAGACTAATTTATCAGTTTAAGAAAAAAGTAGATTTGACAGAAATATGAAAAATTACAATTATATATAAACCAATTCATACTTCACAAATTTTTTTTTATTTTTTCAACGGAACCAACGTTGGAAGTTTGACTTTTGCATGGATACTTTCTTGAGAGTCAAACAGTATTTAAATGTGTAGTCAACTGCTTAAAAAGTTAACCCATTTATGCCTAGTGTCCCTTTTTTGGGACGGCATTTTCGCTATTAGTCAAAAACGTTATTTATTTTTCCTAGCCTTTATTCATGAGTATTGAGCCTCAACTCTACAAAATATTTTAACATGACCCAGTAGGATGTTGATATTTCGATTTATATGCATAATGATTTTAAAAGAAATCATTCCTTTTTCAAGAAGTTGACATCAGAAATTTATCTATTATTTCTGTTATCAGTAAAAATCGAAGAAAGTCGCAAAAATATCCAGGCACAAATGGGTTAAAATAGAAAAATTAAGATAAAAAATGTATTAGTCAAAATTCTGATTTTAAAATAGAGATTACGGGAAAAAAGAAAAAAATTGCACTAGTCAAATTTCTGGTCTTAGTGTAATTAACACACTCATTGATTTGCGAGGACAGTTCTGCTGCATGTGTGTTAATAAGAATAAAAAGCTTATTTTTATACAAATAAATTAATATCATCAATTGGCAACAGCCATTCTTGATTCTCATTGGTTAGCCAACTTCTAGAGAAAGTATATAAGAAATTGCACCCAGAAGGGCGAGGACAGTTCTGCTGCATGTGTGTTAATAAGAATAAAAAGCTTATTTTTATACAAATAAATTAATATCATCAATTGGCAACAGCCATTCTTGATTCTCATTGGTTAGCCAACTTCTAGAGAAAGTATATAAGAAATTGCACCCAGAAGGGTGTGGTGGGTGGGGGAGGTTGGAGGTATGATTGAGATCGATTAATTGTGAATGTGATTATAAAATACTGATAATGATTGAGATGATACTGAAGATAATGATTGAGATCGATTACCTTCAGTATTATTAATTGTGAATGTGATTATAAAATACTGATTCAGACAATTGAGGTTGAGTGTCTGAATTATCTTTAGTATTATTGATTGAGAATGAGATATCTGAAACTTGAAGATTAGATTAATCTGGTTTGGTTAGTTACTTAACTAGAAGTAAATTTGTTTGGTAAGTTACTCAAATTGTATATTTGACAAACAGAATTGTATTAAGAGGAGGTTCTTGAACACTGTCACCCCTTCATATTGGTTAAGTGCTAGTTAAATTTCTATCCTTGATTTGAGGTCCTTGAACACTGATACCCCCTTCATACTGGTTAAATTTCTACCCTTAATTTTTAAATGGTGTTACTTGTCAGATTAACTTACAATGAAAGAGAAAGGATCTGAAATTTAACCAGTACATTTTATTTTTTGATACTGACTGTGTCCAAACTTATTTCATTAGAAAATCAGAAACAATACTTCAATAATATTAAGGTTTAATGATTTCTTCCAAAATGAGATCAATGTTGGGTTCAGCTTTAAACTTATTTCTGGCATCAAATTTGACTATCTTCCATTGGCATGACCCAAACAATGATTAACCATACACTTTTACTGTATTGAAAGTCTGACCCTGTAAATATGTTACCCAATCGATTTCAGTAAAAAAGGAAAGTGCTCAACCATGGGTGTTAGTAGCATAAAGCAGAGGGTGGGCACCCCCCCCCCCCCTGGATTTTTCTATGCCATATTTTGTCCTGCTTTTTCGTTCTTTCTAACATGGTAACCACGTGTTGAAGTCATCTTTGCCACACACCCCTCATGGAAAATATTCTGCTAATGCCCATGTGCACAACTAGATGTTACAATTGTTACTAATACAAAATTTCAACAGTTTACAGTTAATGGTTTTTGAATTATATAAATACATACACAAGTTTTTATGTATGTACAGATGTCAATAAAATAGTCAAATTGTATTCACTGTCAGTCAAAATAGAGTACATGTATAAGAACACTCATTAAGCTTGTGATGCAGGTCATATATCCTTTGATTCTAAAATAATTTCCTTTCATTCCATTTTCTGTAAATCAGATATTCTTTATCTTAATTACACATTCATTCCTCTTTTTTTTTTAAAAATTAAGTTGAAAAGTGAAATTTCTATTTCTTGTATGCGTTCTCGTAAGTTCCTCTCTCGTATCAGTGGAGAAACATAATTTATTTCTAAATTAACTATTGGTTTAGGTAAAATTAATAAAAACTATAAATTAACACACATCAAGGCCGAACCCAGTTCCCATCCCCCCCCCCCCCCCCCGAAATTTAACATTTTTAAATAAAACAATAATGATGAAGCCTCTTTGTGAAAAACTTGGCCATTTTCACCGTTTGGACCCCCTCCAGGGTTTTAGAAAACCTAACCATTTTGGATTTTATTAAGATTTTTTTTATAGTATAACACTTTTTGAATTTAAATTTTATAGTTTTATTTCAAAGCAGAATAATTTTAGTCTAAAAGGAAACTTTCATTACAAAATAATAATTAATTAATTAATTAAAATATAACAATAACTTCAACTTTAATGCAGTACTATCTTTTTCTGCTGGCGTTTATAAAGGGCTCCTATTTTGCTTTATGACCATATAAAAGTATTTTACTGTTCACTCAGAAAAATATGTTGTTTTTGATTGGCTGTTTTCTATTACTTTTTAAATTTATGAACTTTTTAATTTTTTTTTACCTTTATGTTTCTTAAGTCATAGTTATATTTCCTAGTTAGAATATAAGTCAGTAAACCCTTTGCAGGCCAACTTGCTGCAGAACTACTATTTATTTAATAATTTTCTTTATAGTTATTCATTTTTGCTCGAAATATATATTCCTTTTTACTTTAAAAAATCTAGAATTAATATGTCTGATATTAAATCCCACATAAGCAATGTATAATGAATCAGTTTTATATTTCTCAGTACTAAAGTAATGCAGCAATCTAATAGAATACAGGATGGTTTCCTGAACCTGAATTCATTCTTGAGATGCATGCTTGTAAGCTGTAAGAGAGAGACATGTCCCATTCTCTCTATCTGGGAAAGGATTTTTTTTTTTTTTTTGTCACTATACTGATAATTACATATTTTAATAAATAAGGTTTTAAATATGATTAAAGAGATAAATTATTAAGTTATCCTTGCCTGCATTCTACACCAGTTCATTTCAAAACAAATATTGCAGATAGAATTAGCTCAACGTATTATTTTTAAAAAAGTTATTGTTCTTTATGTTGAATTTGGAAAAATAATTATAAAAAAATTAAAACTGGCATATACATATTTATCTAACATAATGCATTAAGTTATGTAGGTAATATTATATGTATTTAATATCAAATAAATGATTTAAATGAAAGAAAGGAAAAATTTTGATAATTTTTAATAAAACCCATTTCTGTGTGGGTTTTTTTTGGGTTTGTGGGCAGGTCCGAAACCCTGTCCCCCTCTGAATTTTTTTTTCTGGGTATGGCCATAACACATATGTCCACTTTCCTTATTTGTAAAAAAAGACTTCCATCATCCACGACATGAATAGGACAGAACAGAAACAAACAATAAAGTTGGCATTCCGAAGAAAGAAAAAGTAAGAAACCAGAAACAATAAAACAGGAATGAAGGGGGGGGGGCAGGAGAATAGAAAAAACAGGATAGCTGGTTAAAAATATAAATAAAATAGTAAATGAACTAAAGATATAGAAAAATAAAATATTAAATACTGCATTAGCCTGAATATAACACAACCCCGATATTTTTCATTAAGATAATTAGAAAAATCCTACATTTAGACCTCGAATTTAGTGTGCGTCAAGTTATTAAAGGGAAATCAATCAAAAAATATTGTTACACAGTATGGAACCTCATATCCGGAATGGTTGGGACCATGTGTATTCTGGATAACTGGCTGGGGATTAACATGACATCTACTGATTTGATTGGTAGCATAAATGTTACTCTCTATTTTTGATTAGAATTAAACATTAATTGTTAATATACTAGAAAAATAATATAAAAAAACTCTAATATGATCAAGATAAATAATAATCATTTAGAGAGGAAGTAGTAAATATATGATAACTTCTTGAAAACTTAGTCACACACTAAAAAAATAAATAAAATACCTTACCAGATTGCTTACTTTATAAATTCTAGCTGTAGTACTCAAAATAAAAAAAACAAAAGCATAAGAAATATAAAAAAAACTCATTTTTTGCTTTTCTTTCGGAAAAAAATAGGAATTTAATCAATTGAAAAATGATTCTGGATAACTGGTTTCCGGATAAGAGGTTCCATACTGTATTCAGGCTAATGTGGTAAGTAAAAAATAAAAACAGTTCCTGAATTAACAAAACAATGGAACACAATTTCTCTCTCTAATAAATGTAAACTATATGGTAAAACACACGCACATTAAAAAATGAACAAATTAGTTGAATTAAACTTTTAAAAAATGAAGAGAGAGGAAGAAAGTAAACAGAGACTTATAAACAACTGTTTCCAAGCAGAATGAATTAAAAAAATGGAAGAACTGTCGCTCACAAGACGCTCCATGAGTTGGGTGATGGGAAAACATTCCAAGAAGTCGAGATGCAATAAAGATGGCATCTATTGGAGTCTTTGTTCCACGCATTATGTATTTCAGCTGGAGGTCCAGGCTGTTTGGACCCCTTCCGAAATTTTTTTGGGGCATGGCTCTGGTTCTATTTTGAATTATTGGAAGGTTTTTTTTCATTACCTAGCACTAAAAGTATCCCATGTACGAGAATGCCTTCAATTTATTCTGCTTTGTAAGAGTTGTAAATCTGTATTTTTTTCCCTCTTCTTCACTTTTAAGAAATTAATTTATATTTTTTCTGCTGTGCTGTATAAATAACACTTATAAAAAAGAAAATAATGTTGCATTCATAAAAAAAGAAATAGTGTTGTTCACATTTTTGTGTTTTTTACTTATTTTTATTTTATGTTCTATATTTTTTGCTCCTTCTGTCATTTTATTTTTTAAATTTACATTTTATTTATTTACCTACTATCCTGTTAGAACAAACACCTAAGCTGTATAAGCAATCAAGAAATCATGTCTCTAAGCATTGAAACTAATCACTATAAAACAAATGTTTGAGGAATGAAAATATTTTTATATCCTCAAATTTACTTAGCTTTATAATAATACATATGATTTCTCTGTTCCTTCATATGTACTATATGTTGAATGATATATCTTTCACTTTTTTTTTTTTTTTTTTAAAGCAGGGTGGATTGAATGATTTTCTTATGATTGAAAATCTATCAATCTTTCAATAAATTTTAAAAAGTTTAGTGCGGTGAGGAGGAAAAGTTACTATAGATCCACTTTCTTAAAAGTTGTGACATGAAATGCTACTTTATATAAAATAGTAGAACAGACATCATTAAAAGATCTTAATTTGAGTTCAATGAGGATTTTTTCCCTTTTCACAAAAGGTCACAAAGGGGGGTCTTGTAGAAAGAGTCTGATATTTCTAATTTTATTTTTTTAATACAAGTAAAATTAATTCTTTGTCCAAACTTACATTGATGTTTCAGTGATATGATATGCACTTTTCATCACACCCGATTCTACATTTTTTTTTTTTTTTTTTTTAATTCTACTTTGCTGCTAATCACGAATGACAGGATAGTACACTGAAAACACAGAAGATATCCCTCTTTTCTATCACCATTTGATAATATGGATGAGTAATGTTCCCCACTGAAGGGGAATCTTTGCCCTTATCATTCTACACACACAATGGGAAACTATAGTCTGTCCGCAGAAACGAGAGAACGAAAGTAAACAAACGGGTTACCAAAGAATTACATATTTTTTCACCAATCTCTAGTTTGGAGTTAAGAAAGGTTAAATGCGCCTAACAGCGTAAATGGAAAAAAGCAGAATTCATACTGTGTTTGGCGCTTTGGCAAAATGCCAGGTGCTTACTCTTCGCCAGTTTACATGTTCCATTATTTAGTTTCGTTCTCTCGACTCGGCGAACAGACTATAGGTAAGCGGTTTTAAGTTTTTTTTTTTTTTTTTAATGATTTTGAAAGGCGTTACTTTTTTTATTAAGCACTTTTCATTCAAGTACTGCAACTAAACTGTAGCCCTTTCCCTTGCCAAACAAGTCACACAAAAACACTTGTTCATGCAGAGGCAAGCGTATTTTTGGAGCATTTGATATAGGCTTAAGTGGCATGTATTTGTACTTAACAAACACAATGGAGGCTGTAGGAAGTGTGGACACTAATTGGTACAATAATAGCAGTCATTATGCTAATACTGGCACAATTTTAGCCTGCTGTTTAATTTGAAAGAATCATTAGAAGCATTGCATCTAGCAACCATAAAGATTGAATGCTTAAAAATTGTTTATTAATAATTGAAAAATTATTAATAAAATCCATCTCTTAAAGTCAGGAGTCATTCAAGTCACAAAGGGCTTAGCAAATACTTAAAACTTAAGAGAAGTAATATTTTTCTCGCAAGGGTATAAACTTGCAACTCTGACTTCTCATTTTATCTTACTTTTATGTTTAGTTTTTAAATAAGTTACATCTGGAACAGGTTTTATAATTCTTTGATAGATTCCTATTACTGGAGGTTAATTTCTTATAAAGTTTGTTATTTTTAACACAAACTATAGAATACAGTCCAGTATTGCGCTTTTTCTATGTTTGACCTTTGAATTATCTCTTTTCCTGGAACTTTAGCCACAATGAAATCTAAAGGCCTTATTACACGGACAAAATTTAGAGCAATTTTGGTTGCAGAAACCAGTTGCTGCAATTCATTCCCGCAAGTCAGGGAGCCCAGATGAGCACGCAGGGATGCCATAGTAAACAAACCCCGTGTTCACAAACGTCAGAGATTCGCCGAATTGGCGGTTGCTAGAGCATGTCATTATAAATAGCATATCGTTGGTTGCTTATACTTTGTGTATCTTCGGATTGGATTGATATTTATTTTTCTTTTTTTCAATCAAATCAATTTCCATGTCGCTATTCCATTTCGCGGATATTTTATTTTAGCACACGCTCATCCCTTTCATACGAATGGTATGGCTGACACCGACTCTTCCGCCATCTCGTGTTGTGACGTAGAAATAGGAAGCCCTACGATTGGCTTGATTTCCAGCAACCTGCTATTTTTTCGCCTCTGAATGAAAAAGTTGGAGTTGACTTTCCCTAGGTAACCGAGGGAAATTTCCAGGAAAGAGGTTTCTGCAACTGGTTGCAGCAACAAATCGCATGAAAATTCCTTCGTGTAATAAGGCCTTAATACACTGCTTGAAACTATTCTTTTGTTCGACTTGCATAAAACACAATAAGAATCACAAAGGTTCTGCTGTCCCCAGACCTTTCTGGCTGAGCGCAAGTGCTTGATAAGTTTACTGACCGAGACTGTTAGAGGTCATAAGTAACAACAATACCTTAATTCGATAGAACTGTACATGGCAGCTTCATAATGCCGCTCGGCTAATAAAAATTTCTGAGGGAGATCAGTCATCCCTATAACACCAACTGTATAGAACTTACTTACAAAACTATAAAAATTTTGATGACTTGAAACTCAAGTATGCTTTGCAGCAAGCGCTGGTAAAGGCTGCAAGAGCCACACAAAAATACTAGGAGGTTTTGTTTTTGTCTTTACTTAAAATCATCCAATAGATGAATAATAGGTATTAACTTGAAGTTGATTTATTATGTACTTAATATAAATAACATTCGGTAATAGTAACAGCAACTGAAACTTATAGAATAAATAAATAGAATAAATAGTCTAGTTTCTAAGTTCTTTATACAGCACCTTTAGACAGGGTTTTGGACATACCTACAAAATAACAAACTTCCAAAAACAGGTGTTCTTTTTTAAACCCGACAAAATGCATTTTTTCTTAGTTTCATTAAAAATAACCAAAACTTTCCCTTCTTAATCATTTGTTATTTCTCATTTGACTTCAAACATCTATAACATTATTTACCTAACATAGTGTATCATTAGATAAATATACTATACCAGTTTGATTTTGTATAATTTTCCTAATTTCATCATAAAGAAATATCCCCCCTCTCCCCCCCCCCACAGATAATAATAGCTTGAGGTTTCCTGATTTCATCTATAATGCTTGTTTTAAACTGAAAAGTGCAGCGGAGCACTTGGATAAGTGTGTCTTCTTTCTGTATAGTAAATCTTCAAGCAGGAATAAAAATAGCCCCATAAGAGAAAAAAAAAAAAAATCTGATGTGTCCAACACATGACTTCCTTGCATGTCTATTAAATCAAAAATGTTTTCTATGCACTTCCTCTAAACTTATTTGTTTGAAAGAGATAAAATATCAATAATAGTAAGGTTTAGCGATTTCTAGCCAAATATTTCGATATCGCCAAGCTGAGTTCAATTTGAAAGATTTCCTTCTGACACTTTATTTGGCGATATTTCACCAAAAGCCGACAAACTTGAGATAGTTTGCGAGATGTTGGGGATATCCAAAGTAGTCATTGACCACAGACTTTCAATGAATTGAATGCATCCATACACCTTAATGTATTTAAAGTCATTTGGCTCACCCTGTAAATAAATTCCCAGTCGATTGCTGTCAAAAAAGATATGGAAAACAGTTAGATATTACAATAGTTCTAAATACAAAAGTTCAAAAATCTACGGGTTAAAGTTTTAGTGTTATACAAAATACGAAATAATTTTTGGCGCCAAATTTGGCGATATTTCGGCGAAACTCGCCAATGTCGATGACATTTGGCGAGATTTTCAGCATGGACCAACAATGACATATTGCCAAATTTGGCAATATTTCGCCAAAAACGATGGCAAATGGCAATACTTTGGGCATGGACCAAATGACTGACTATCGACAAATTTGGCGACATTTCGGCAAAACTCGCCAAGGTCGAGGACAGACGGCGAGATTTTGGACATGTACCAAACAATGACTGTCTGCAATTGTATTACATTGAAGATGTCCATAGACATTAAAGTACTGAAATTCTTTTCGGTGGTCCTGTAAATAAACTCTCCAGTAGATTGGAACCAAAAATCGAGATGCACAACTAGATGTTACAACAATCTTATATATGAAATTTCATAATAGTTTTTGAGATTTGAGAGTTAAATATACACACACATACACCAAAAGTCATCAAGCTTGGCGACTTTTGGCATAGTTCTTGAGGGAGGCACGTGACCGTAGTCGGACCATTACCTAACTTATGTGGTAGGACGGTATTGTGCTTGAAATGGATGAATGCTCCTAAAATTGCCATTGACCGTAATGTATTGGAAATCTTTTGAGTGTTCCTGTAGCAGAACTGTAAATGATAAATACACTTTTTTTAATGGAGAAATTCATTTTCTAACTCTTTACAGCATATATCACTTCTGAGTCGTTTGAAATAGCCCAATACCTCTAAAAAACGCTTTGATGAATTTTGGCCCATAGAGCGTAATGCATTTCGAATCTTTTAGGCGGTTCTGTAGATAAACTATCCAGTCGAATGGAACCGAAAGGGGAGGTGCACAACTAGATGTTACAACTATCCAAAATATGAAGTTTCGACATTCTACACCTAATAGTTTTTGAGAAATGCGAGTTCAATGAATTTCGGCCCATAGAGCGTAATGTATTTCGAATCTTTTGGGCGGTCCTGTACATAAACTATGCATTCGATTGCGACCAAAAGGGGAGGTGCACAACCAGATCATAGAACAATCCTAAATATCAAATCTCAACATTCTACGACCCATAGTTTTTGAGATATGCAAGTTACATACATATGTACGTACGTACAGACGGCATGGAAAAACTGATCACAATAAACACATTGCTGGTCAAAATGAGTTGTAGACGTGTTAATATGATCGTGCATGCTAGCCTACGATGAGATGCATCGAAAAAATTCTTAAAGTTAAATTTAGAGATAGTCAAAATCGGTTTTTTTGTCGAAATTTGGCCTCCAAAATTTTTTGGGATCACATTACTTCCTTATACTACGTACAAGGAAGTAAAAAGGCATTATAAAAATCATAAATTAAGATTATTTCAATATTGATTTATGGTTAACTATGCAAAATAATGATTTAAAAATAAAAATTAAATTTCAAGGCATGACCATGCTAAATTATATAAAGTAAGAGTTAAACTAAAAACAAAATGCAAAGTAAGTTAAGTTTAATTGATTGATTAAACATTTTTTAAATTTTGATTTGAAAAGTAATGACATATTACCAGCTTTTCAATCCCTAGTCTACTTCTTATTTAGACCAGAATTTCTTAAAATGTGGGTCGCCAAAAATCTTAGCAGTTTTGATTTTAACTTAGATACTTACGTATTATCCCCGCAGCCATTTCTGCCAAATGATTTTTGCGTCAAATGTGCTGGCAATATGTTTGCCAAACGTATTTCTAACCATGAAATATTTCATTTGTCCGGCATTTATCTTGGCAAAAAATTGCTTGTCTTGGCAGACCGCTGTGATATATATAATATGCAAGTACACTTACATTTTATGACATTTTCATCTTTGACCACCATAAAATCAAAGTGTTGATCCAATCTAAAGAATATTGACGAAGTGCTTTGTCCTGTAGTGTCAACTATTTTGCCAAGATTTGATAATACAATTAAAAATGAACAAAAATACTCTTCTCATTGATACTTAATCCTCGCATATGCACTGTTAAAAGTAAATAAGTTTTTTCAGTAGTGATCTTCCAAGTGGCTGCACTTAATGGACAGACTATACAGTTGATGTTTGAATTTACCTAAGTCATTGAATTTATTTTTATAATTCTATTAAATTAAGTATGCTACTTATTTAAAGTTTGCACATTTTTCTATGCCTTAAAATTAATGACCTAAAACTGCAACAGTATATTGCAGTACAAGTAAAGAAACTGACAGTCTCTCAGTCACGTGTGTGTCGGATTTGCGCAATATTATGGGGTCTCGCAAAGCTTTCCTAAATAATATGGGAGTCCCCACATCAAAAAGTTTAAGAAACCCTGCTTTAGACCAAACCAAATTACAGCTCCAACAAAAGGTCCATAACAATATATTTCTCTGGGCACACACCTAGATAATATAGATGAACAGACAAAATCCACTTGAAGAAAATTTTCTGTTTCAGGGTTCCTATTCACTCAGATTTTTGAGTCATTTACAGGGTGGCTACCAAATTTCTGAAAGTCAATTTCCTGACTTTTGGGAGGTCCCGGGAAATAAATTCCTGACCGCATTTTACTTTGGGAAATTGCACAATGCCCCCTCCCTTGTCTTTACATTTGCATATTTTGTACAACTTCTTGAAATCAATTTTAACTGAAGTATACAGGATTAAGCTTTCATCCATTGAGAAAAAGTAGTCACACTTCTGATAGAATTAACTAACCGTTCTTAGAAATGCGGTCCCGAGTCATAAGTTACCAAGTAAGCTAATTTGTCATTGACCCTCCCGTCACGATGGATGAGCCCCCATTTTTCCCTCCTTATACAAACACATCGCTTGATGCCTTCGCGGTCCGAAAAATGCGTAGCAATTGCTTTCGGTTTCCAGTCTGACAATTACAGAGAAAGGGTTTTTTTAAAAAAAATGATTCTTTTGGTGAATTTTCCGGACCCATTATCCAATTTCCCCGTTTTTTCCAGACCCTTTTTCCAATTTCTCTCTTTTTCTGGACTTTCCAGAGCGTTAGACACCCTGATTTACCCAAATTTTGCTGACTGTGATGCAAAAAATGGGTTTTGCATATGCCAAAACCAATATTCTCGAGATAGTGAACCTTTATGACCCACTTTTATCAGATTTCAGCGCAATGCCCGATATTTGCAGACAGCTTTGATAATATGAATGATTATGTGTGCAGTATGAACCATTTCTATAATGTCCAAGTGCTACCAGTAACATATTTGGCAAATAAACTTTGCATAGATCTGACTCTGCTACATGCACTGTACATTGCTTACTTGAAAGTAAGCTACAAAAATGAAAATAAAATAAACCATGTTATGTTTGATTGGTACTTACGTAATATGCCGTCAAACTAATTTTGCTGCCAAACTGTTGCCAATTGTGTAAAAAAATTTCGGTACTTACGTATCATCACAGCGGTCCGCCAAGATAAATGCCAGACACAAGAAATTATTGATGGTTTGGAATACAATTGGCAGCAGTTTACCAGCACATTTGACGAAAAAATTGTTTGGCAGGAATGACCGCCGGGATAATACGTAAGTACCAAAATTTCCAGTGTCCGGCATTTATGTTGGTGAAAAATCGCTCATCTTGGCGGACCGCTGGGATAATATGCAAGTACTGTTTGGTTTTACTAAATAATCAGTTCGATACAAACTTAATTTTAAAAGTATTATTAATGGACAAAAATATATTGTAATTACCTTTAACTTACGTCGCTTTAATATGTTTTGCTGTTGGCAACAATCAAGGATCAATGGAGATGAAATTTGGATCTATTTTATGGCCCCTTCACAAAATTATACTGGATTAAAATGGCCCCTTCGCAAAAATACAATCAATTAAAGTATCCCGTCATTAGCATTTTACCGTATATTTTGCTTTCTAAATTATTTTAAGAAAATGACTTTTACAAAAATTGGTATGAAAGTTCGCAAATAGATGTTGAAATTCACGAAAATAAACCGTTATCTCAATAATGGGACCCTGGAAAAAATTCCTGAATCCTTTTTATTTATAGCAGCAATGAAAGATGGTACTGCATTTATTTTTAGTTTCAATTATCATTTTGCAATAAAAATTTTGTTTCAGACTAAAGTTGTTCTCCTTTACAATTTGAACCCAAATGTTATATTAGGTAAATTCTTTATAAAATACATTTAGGTAGAGTTTTTCAGATCCTGTCTTCAGAATTATTTTAGCTGAATACTGTTTATAGTTTCTTTTTTTTTTTTTTTTTTTGTCAGTACCAACCTTGGTTTTAATCATTAATTTGAAAATTTATTATTTTTTTTGTAATATATAGCACTTGCGCATACTCTCACCTTCAACATAGCAGATCCTATTTCAATATTAAAAAAAACCTAAGTAAATTTTACAAATAGTCCGCTATATAAACCTAAAATTACAAAAGTATTAAGCAGGTACAAGTTTAATCATAAAAAAGTTATTTTAATTGTAATACACTAAAAATGCTGATACAACAAAATTAAATTTTAAATAAGAAGTCATAATACATAGCACATCAAAGATAATTACTTAAATAAATATACATACATTAAAGTTAAAAAATACAGAAATTTATTGATGCATCTCAAATAATTCCTAATGAATTACCAACAATAAAATAGTTTTGTGTAACAATTTTTGAACCAATATATTTGCGCAAAGGTTTAATCGATACATGAATTTTATTAACTACTTGAATCTGATGAATTTAAATTAAAATTAGCATTGAATTCAACACTGGATTTTTTTTCATTTCATAAAAAATTAACTATACAAACATATACCATACAAGTACAGAAATTTACACCATGTTTTTGTCTGGAATCGCATACTTTAAATAACACCCATTTCAAAACAAAAACTGTCGCCTAATTTTCTATTTACACAATGCAGTAGTGGTATCAAAATCCGAGCTTACTTTGCAAAATGAACGTAACTTATAAGAACACAATAAACCAAAAAAAAAAACACGTCATTCCGCATTTTCTTTCTCAATGGCCGAGATATTCAGTGAATTGCACGAATCGTCTGCGTTCAGTATGGGTACGGTGTCCAAGCCGGTAGCAGCGAACGGTCTTCTCAGTTTTAATAAATCTTTATCAGGCATTTCAGACCGTGGATAAATAGGACTGGATTCGTACACCGTTTTATTCTGTTCTTTCAATGCGTTGGCAAATGCAAGCTGGCGAATGTTCTCCTTGGGCACTTTATCAGCGACTTCGATAGGAGTTCTGCTTATGTCGTCGGTGGGGGACCGGGGATCTTCTATTCGCCTCAAAACACTGGCCCTGGTAGGAGTTTCTTGTTCCTCTCCTTTAATTTTGCTAATCAGCGAACCCATAGCTGGGGTACTTCCTGAAAAAAATAGACAGGTGAAGTGGAAATTATTCAAGAAATCGTACTCAGTCACTGTTGTCGACAATGGATTCAAAATCGAGCGCACAAACCGGTTCAAAAGTGGCCAATCAGCGTGCTCGGCGTGAGGAGTTGTTGTGATGTCATTAGCAAGATGGAGGAGGATAGAAAAGGAGAATTCGGGGAGAAAAGATAAAAATTTAGTTTTATTCGGGTCGAAAAAAATGCTGCATTGTGATTAACAATCTTGCTCGCATTTTCTTCATCTCTACGAAGGCGATTTCATCAACATTCTTTCTTTAATTCACTTTCTGCTTTGAGAGGAGAGTCGTTCACTCCTGAATCACGCTACTTCATGAGTCGTTCTTACTTTTTGAAAGTGTTTTTTTTTTTTTAACTAACTGAACAGGGCCAGGCCAAATTACTCATTAGGATGAGTAGGCTTATGGGCCTCGACTACTGTAAAGGTTCCGAATCAGAAAACTAAAGGGGAAAGTATAATCAAGCATTAAAAATTGAGTTTTTAGCTACTTGGAGGTGGAGGATTTTGAAAAAAAATAATACTGATAATTTGTGACCGTAGCCAGCCCAGGGGGCTCCCCCCCCAAATTTTGGATTTTGTTAAATGTATGTCGATAAATCAAGCATTTTTGTGGGAAACTCTACTTTTTCCGTCTTTGGGCGCACCTCGAAATTTTTTCTCGCTACGTCCCTGGTACAGATGGACTTGGTACTATTAGATATTTTTTTAAAATTCAAATGGGCATGTGTGGGAATTATTTAAGATGGTTTATGTACGGATTTTATATGCATTTTTATGGGACCTATTTACAGGCATTTGATAGATAAGATGCATTTTTCCAGGCACGTATATCTGGAAAAACAATTTGGAGGCGGTCCAAAAATTTCGGAGTGGGAGGTAGGGGGGTCCGAACGGTAAAAAAAGGCTGAATTTTTCACAAAAAGACTACATTATCATTTTTGTTACAAAAGTGAAAATTTCGGGGGGAGGGGGGGGGGGATCGAACTTCCATGATCCACTCTCTTCGGGGAAACGATCACAGCAATTCTTTTCCATGAAGAAAACATTTTTTTAATGACCAGCACCGACAATGCCGTTTATAGACATTGGCCACTACTCAGGCTGGAAGTATATCGGTCACTTTACTACGGAGGCACGTAATGGGTGGAGTGGACTAACGTTTCCGCCTGTGAAGTGACGGACGAAATGGCACCAGGAATCGAACCCGGACCTGTGGTGCGGTCGAATGAATGTTTAGCCACTACACAACCCGGGCGGCACTACGGAAAGAAAACTGATTTACAAATTCAAGGTCTTAGGACAAAGCATTAACGGTGTATTTCGAAAAAAAATCATGCGACTTTGGTACATAAGTACAAGTAAACAAATTATGTCAGGCGCTTCAAAAGTCTGAAACTGTCTCTTTACAAGCTGTACTACATACTGAAATAAGCGATAAACCTGTATCAGTTTCAAAACTTTTAGAAAAAATTCTTAAAAATCGGAAATTTTCGCACAACGTGTCACCCTTCGAAAAATGTAGCAGCTCAGATCCATGTTTAAGAATTTTTTCTGAAAATTTCACAAAAGGCACAGCTTTTTCGCTTATTACAGTGTGTAAAGCAGCTTATGAAGAACCGTCTGGAATTTTTTGGAGACCGCGGTGCTATTAGATTATTTCAATTTGTGTGCCAAGACTAAAAACAGAGTTCTTTTTCTTCGAACTACAGCCTTAAATATTTTTCATCCATTCTTTCTTTCTTTTTCTTTTTTTTTTTTTTTTTAATTCTGAAGACATTCATTTAGTGTCATTACGGCACAAAGTTTCTCTAACGAAGTTAGAATATCATTCATTCCATTATGATGAATGTTTTTCTAATGGCACTGGAGAAATTCTGTATCGCTATAGCATTAGGTGAATTTTTACCGAATAAGGGGGAAAAGAAAGGTTGAAAAATGTTCAATGTTTATTGCCGCGGACCAGTCAACGTTTGCCCCACCTTTTGGAGACCCTGGTACAGCCTTGGAAAAAACCTTTTAGAATTTCGTAGAGATCCTAGCGTAACTGATTCCGGCTGCGAGTGGAAAAGAAATATAGGCGCACCCACGGGGGGGGGCTAAAGCCCCTCCCCTTTAAACCTGGAGAGTTAGATGCGAAAAACTTTAAAAATTGAAAATTCTGACTAATGAAATAAAAAAATTTATTTTTAAAAATTGTCTTCAAATTATTCCTAATTTTTTGTGGGAGGTTTAATTAAAACTGGGGGGGGGCGATGTTGATTTTTAAATAAATACTTACAGTTAATGTGTGAAATAAAGTTAAACTTAGATACAACATCAGTGAAAAGATTGGAAGAATATTTATGACTCTATAAAGAGCAGTGGCGTAGCCAGAAATTTTTCATGGGGGGGCGGGGGTTACGACTACTTCAACTCATATAAATGTGTAGGTGTTTGTGATAAAGGAATGAAGAATATACATTTTGTATATCAAAAAATTCCTCATGGGGGGGATTATGACCCCCTAACCCCCCACCCTTGGCTACGTCCCTGATTAAGAGGTTGATAGTGGGATTGCGTTCTACAGGCAAGTGGTGATAAATATTTTGACGTTATAACAGAGTTATAACTATAATCGGAGTCACTATAACCGAGTACAGCAGTATTTGTAACCCCAGCCCCACCTAAACCAAAATTCTGGGTGCGCCACTGTAAAAAGAAATGTAACACTAATATCGCTTTCAGTACAATCACACTCGACTTAATGAAGCGTATCACCAGTTCCTACGTTTTACATAAAACAAAACTTAAATTTCGATCGATCAGTCCCCACCCACACTTTACACAGAGAGAGAGAAAGCGAGCAAGCATTCAGGCCGCGATATCTTTTTTCCGAAATAAACACCCAATTAACTAACACAAATCTGTTTACAAATATTTCGCCACGACTTTACAATAACGTCGAATTCCTTTTAACTTGTCAGGCATTAGCCCTGCGACTCGATAAAAGTGGAGATTGGCCCGAGCTTCGCTTATCGGACGCTGAAAGTTGCAAAGCACATGCCGGTTTTGCATTCCCCCTTCCCTGATAATGGCAGCTCTTACTTTTATGGGCCCTTGTTTTAGTGCTGAGTGCAAACAAAGATTCTGACCCCGCTTTACCAGATTACTTCCGTCAGAGGAAAAGGTCGTAAAATATCGACCCCGGTGTGTGTCTGTGACAACCCCCGAAAGTCGTTCAGCCCCCCTCCAATAATAGCCTTCCCCCTATTTATTGGTACTTTCCATGTAGATACCATGGTTGGGGCCCCCGCAACCCTCTTAACAATTTAAGCCTTTATGTTTACGACCCTGGAATTTGAGGGAAATAACATCAAGGCCGGAGCTAAGTGGAGAGGAAGGGTTCATCCTCTCCCACAACATGGAAAAATAAAATTTCAGACAGAGAGAGAGAGAGGGCGAAACCCTCTTCGAAAATTTTCCCTGGTTAAAGCCCAGAAGTACATTAATTACTTGGCTGCTCAGTAGAGATAAGTTCGGGCTCATCGTTTAAAGCCCCGAGCCCAAGGACTTTTAACCCTTCGACGCGTAGTGTTCCCGCTCTGGGAACACCAAACTCTGACGTTTTGACTGCTGCCAGTCACGAAGAATAGATTTCATTTCTATAAAAAGAGTTGCGGGGGACATAGCTCCACGAGAATGCTTTACTTTTTAGAACGTCATTTTCCGTAAAAAAAAATGGTCACGATTATTTTTAACAGCACTGACATCTGCTGAAAAAGGGAAGAATGCGAGAACAGCTGGACAGATTGCATAGTGCTGAAAAAAGGGCAGCCGTATTGCCATCGCTCGACTTAACTACCAGCAAGATGGCGGACGATCGAAACGTTCATCGCGTGCCACAGATCTAGAGACCCTTTTCTGACGACAGCTGGCTGTGCCGGCACAGTCAGTGGGACACGATGAACGTTTCGGTCGTCCGCCATCTTGCTGGTAGTTAAGTCGAGCGATGGCAACGGATGCCCTTTTTTCAGCATTGGGAAAGGGTTGCGCCTCAAAGGGTTAATTCGAGTTCGCCCGAGCCTAAGCGATATTACTTAGGTCAGAGCCCGAGCCCGAAATTTCAATTAATAGATAATTAAAGGTTAATTTACTTCCTTGATAGAATATCAAAAATTTTGCTGTTTGTGCCAATTAAAGACAAGTATAATAGCAAACTCTTTTTTAATTGTTTTTCAAACTATTTGAAAAAATTTCAAATTATTTTAAAAAACATTTCTGTGCGTAGGGGGATTAGTGTAAAATGGTTACACTTGTACAGGGCACAGCATAGACTAGTTTCGGCTCTGAACAATGGTTATAGAGATAAAACTCCAGCTGTGCATATTGTTTCCTTGAGAACAAACATTCGCTCTCTTCTCTTAAATGAAATCTTTTAAGTGCTTTACTTTCCATAAACTTTTTTTTCAGTCCACATCCGCATTATAACTGCACCGATCGAACAATAGCTTCTCCAAAAGTCCTCTTCGTCTCCGAGAGTGCCACCCCCCCCCCCATATGAACAATATTCCTTACTCATAAAGATCATTTCAAAAAAACCGGGAGAAACACAAACAGAACGCGCGTCGAACAAAGGCTCTCATTTAATAAGAAAAGAATCGGGGAGAACAACGCACAATCCGATATCCTCCAGTTTAAGTGTGTAAATTTATATCATCCAAAGATTTTTATTTCTTTTTTCTCGAATGGCAGCGCGGCTAAAGAGGAACGATAAAGAAGAGCTGGAACTTTTTTTTTGTGTGAGTGTTCTTTTTTTCCCCCACAATAGATGCCATTCATTCAGTTGAAGCAGTTTTCGTTTAAGTAGAGGAGAGAGAAAAAACATAAAATAAGATTTTAAAAAAGGAAAAGAAATAAAGGGATACGTTTGTTGTAGAAGCTAGCGCTTAGAAAAAGATTTTTATAAGGGCAATGATTTGATTGATTAGTGAAAGCTTCAAAAGTACGTTCATCCTGTTTTTTAACCGAAAAAAAAAAAAAACAGATAAATTTCAGATACATTTGAGCTAAGAAGCAGCGCTCATAGTTTATTGGGGGAATGAACCCTTACTGGTGTTTTTGTTCTTGAGAAAGTAATTTTGAATTGAAATTTTCGATTTTACTTAACATTTTGTATAATTTTGTAATTGTTTTTGAACTAGTGCTTTTTGCACGAATATGCACGCGGAAAAATATCTTTTTGAACTGAACAAAATTTTGTTGATTAACAGAAATCGTTCGTGCTTTTTTAAACAAATTTATTTTGCTGGTTTTCAAAATTTTTTTTAAATTAACAAAATATTTCGTTGATTTAACAAAAAAAAATTTGTTGATACAACAAAAATATTTCTTCGAAATAGAGCCAGCCAAAATTTTGTTGACTTAACAAAACATTTTTTTTTTCAGTGCAGTGTTGATACAACAAAAGACGTAACCACGGGGGCCTAGCACCTCCCCTCCCCCCGAAATTTGGATTTTTCTCAATTGGATGTCAACAATCAAGTTTTTTTTTTGTGACAAATTCACTTTTATCCACCTTTTGCGCCCTCCTCGATTTTTTTTTTCTAGCTACGTGCCTGCCATACAGTGCAATGACAAAATTTCAAATAATAAAAATATTTCTGACTTTTGTAGCAATTTATTAATCTTTTAAAATAAATTTAAGTTTTGGATTCAATGTACAATAATGATTCGTATGGAACAACAATAAATAAGCAAATAGATACTAGATACATACAAATTGGCTTTTAAATAAGTGTAAGTATTTGAAAATACTTTTATTGTTTTAGTTACTTATGAATGCTTCTTTGAAAAAAATCAACATTACTTCGAGCATAGGCGCACCCACGGAGGGGGCTATGGGGGCTGAAGCCCCCCCTAAAGGTAGAAAGTTAGAAGTGAAAAGCTTTAAAAAATGAAAATTATCGCTAATGCATTATTTTTTTCTTTCTTTTTTTAATTGTCTTCAAGTTATTTCTAACCAAAAAAGACATTTATTTAAAAAGTTTTTAAATAAATGCTTACAGTTAGTTTACGAAACACTGTTAATCTCGGTTACAACGTCACTGAAAAGAGCACATAATTATTTATGACTCCATACCAAGTTACATTGCTTGTGGGCTTGTGTTCTATGGGACAGTCAAGTGGTACCGAATATGTAGACGTTATAAGAGAGTTGTAACTAATCGAGGTCACTATAACCGAGTTCAGCAGTATTTGCATGTCACCCAGCCCCCCCCCTAAACTAAAATCCTGGGTGCGCCACTGACTTCGACTAATGTAAAATCTGTTCAATGGGAAATGGCTTGAATGTATAAAATATGTAGCTCAAATCTAGATTACATTGAGCCTAAAGATGAATATCTTTAGTATATCAGTTCAGGTTAGAAAGTATTAAAAATTTTGTTCTAATGTGAGGGGCAATTATTCGAATGTCTTGTAGTGCAATGAATAAATAAATTGATTAAAGACATTAAAACTCTTCAAATTTCTTATGAAGTACGCTACAAATATTTTCACTCTTCTCATACCATGAAAAATTAACTAGCAACAAAATAAATTTAAATTGCTGTCATCCTTTATCATGGGTATGGCTTGCAGATTCTTCTAGGTGGATGGTTAAAAAATAAGCCTATTTTTCATTTTTGAGGCGTGGTGCATACGTACAGCTTGTGAAGAGACATTCTAATTTCTTTCGATTCTCCATAAAAAAGTGGATTCTTTAAAAAGCTGTTGGAAAGTTGCAAGATTTCTTAGAATAACCTTAAACATGTTCAACCTCCCACTTGTCAGATTTGAAGCGAAATTTCTACATAACACAATCCATATGAAAACTACCAAAAAATTCCTACACCGAAAAGAAGACACAAAAAACCGTTTAAATTTTCATTCATTGATTTTATTTTTATTTTTTCTTCTTTACTTTCTTAAAACCGCTAAAGTGTTTCTAGGAAGGAAATCTAACTCTTTAAAAGTGTCCTAAAAATAACTTTTTTCTCACATCGCTCTTAAAGCCCCCTTAGGGAAAAAAAAAAAAAAAAAAAAAACAGTTCCGTCCTAAAATTCTCCAACTAAAGAGACCCAAAAATTCAACACCCTGAAATCGTGATAGAATTGGGTCCCAGCTTAGGTCTTAGGTTATAACACTATGACCTTAGTCTTAGTGTGCTATGTCCCAGCGAAACTTTCAGAGCTCCGAACTGAGTAACTACGTCGAACGAAGAAAGGGGATCTCCACATTTGCGTTTTTGCAACCAAGGGGCATGGGCTCCCACATGATTGTTTCTAGGGGTGGATAAGGGGGAGTCAAGGGCTCTGCCCCAAAAATACGCTACATTTTAGAGTTGAACTACTTGTATATTATACCAGTATGCAAATCATAATGGTAATATGGGAGCTAGGGGGCCATGGCTCCACCTTACCCATGACCAAGGTAGTGAACATGTTAAACTTGGGTTCAAAGGGGGTATTACCTCCTTCAGTGGCGTAGCCAGAAATTTTTCATGGGGGGGGGGGTTACGACGTCTGCAACTCAGATATATGTATACGCGTGACGTGTGTAATAATGGAGTGAAGAATATACATTTTGTATGACGAAAAATTTCTCATGGGGGTTGTGAACCCCTAACACCCCCTGGCTACACCGCTGACCTCTTTTGCCATGGGCGCCGGCAGAATATTTCCCAGGGGGGGCAAAGACTACTCCAGAGGAGGGGGGCAAAGACTACTCCAGAGGGGGGGGCAAAGACTACTCAGGGTGGGCAAAGACTACTTTAACCTATGGTTACCATGTTGGAAAGAGTAAAAAAGCAAGGGAAAACGCTGCATACAAAAATCCAGGGGGGCATTGCCTCCCTCTGCCTTATGCTGCCGGCGCCCATGTCATTTGCCCCCTTCAGACATGCAATCGCCTGCACTGCATACCCAGACAAAACAATTTGTCTGGAGACGCTCATAAAGTTTTAAAACAAACTAATCAATCCGACTCACTGCGTTTGGAAATTGCGGCGAAATTGATACTCCAAAGGTCTGAAAAACAATACAAATGTTGCATTCGTTTGTAGAAATTTTACTAACTGACACATTCTTTTTTTCCCTCTCTCTTTCTCTCAACAGTTAAAAAAAACACAAACAACTCTTTTTTAGCAACTCAACCGGATCGAAACGTATATCAAAATCTAAACTGAAATTATCGTCATGACCGAAACGCGGAAGTTGAATTGCTCTGTTATTATTACAAAAAAGAAAATAAAGAAAGAAGGTTTTGGTAAAAACAGTCGTAATGTTTACTGAACCGGTTACCAGTCACAAGGTCTGCCGTTAGTGTTGTTGGTTATGATCGCTTTTGCACACTGCTTTGCCCTTAGCGAACTGCCAGAACTAATTACGCTTGTAGAGCTATTTGTTTTCTCACATGGTTGAAATTGGAACTCTATGGTTAAAATGGCAGTGAAAACTGTACACCCGATTGCCTATCACGGTGGGATCGTGCTTTTAGAAATCAATTGTTATTGGAGAGAAATACTTTCCTTTAAAAACAGTCACCTCTTTTCACTCATGAAAGGAAAAGCACTATTCGTACAGTTTTACATACAGGGTTGTCCCAAAAAGGTGGTAATGTTCTTTAATTCTTTATCTATTTGAGATAAGTGGGCGATGTCGTCCAAAAAATATTCAAAATAAAGTAGGGGGGGAAAAAAGACTACATTAAAAAAATCTCGTTAATTAAAAAAAAAATTACATTTTTAAAATTTCTATACAACCCCCGTACAAAATAAATTTCCAATTAGTGAAATGTTCCCCATATACTAATGAGGGATTTACAAATTATTAAATTCTATTGCATTCGTTTTAACAATCAATAATAAAGTTAGTCTAACGAAAATAGACCAGAAAATATGTTTGAGTATCCACATAGAATTGAACAGAACGGGCACTAATTCTCCCTCTTGGAATAAGAGACCTAAAAGAGGCAAAGTTACTGCTTTATTGGCCAGAACCTTATTATCACATGGGCAAATCGGGACTTTGCCCAGGGCCCCCGGCTCAAAAGGGCCCCCAATTTCAAATATTGTTCTGAAATATATTTTTTATATCAAAATTTTATGGAAAAATAAAACAAATTTCATAGATGGTAGGTCACCCAAATTCACTCAATGCCCGGGGCCCCCGTTGGTCATAATCAGTCTCTGTTATTGGCTTTTGCTGCAAAGACTCGACGTCAGCGATTGTCTCTCCTTCGCTGATCGTCGTTGCTTCCCGCCTCGGGTCCTTGAATCCCTTTTAGTCTTCTATAGCGCTTCACAGTGGACGACAGCAGGAACATTCAAAAAGAGCAGCGACGCCTGGAAGCAACGGTGACTACCGAAGGGAGGATGCATTTTCGCCAATCCCAACCGCCTGGAAGAATACCGCGTCTGCGCATGCTCAGCGAGATCGAGAGACCGGAAGTTTACTCTAAGATTGTTATGTAGATTGTTTTAAATGCTCTACCTTTGTGTTCATTTTTAAAAGCTTTTAAAGTGCCCTTAAAATTACCTGATAATTACACTTATAAGCAGGTTTGATTATTATAAAATAAACTAATTTTCATTAACAAAAATTATGTTACATTAAAATGAGCGTTGAAAAATATTCATTGAAGATAATAGATAATCTAATTTATTCATTAATTCATTATCATTATATCCATTATCACTATAATAAACTAACTATATTTTCACCGAACAGATGGCGCCAGCACCGTCCTTAAAGCTCTGTGCGGTTTCCGGTCTCTTGATCTCGCTGAGCATGCGCAGACGCGGTATTCGCGCGGGCGGTTGGGATCGGCGAAAATGCAGGGAGCATCACTGCCGTCAACGCAACGACGGAAGGGAACGGGTTAGTATGCGTTAAACAGCAGAGTTATCAAAAATGAATGCCGTGGAAATTTTTCTATAATCTTCTCTTTTGGCATGATTTATCTTTCTCGCAGGAGGGTACGGACCGCACCGGGTGACATAAATATTATTTACTGCAATACTTTCGACTAATTTGCAGAAAGAAAAAAAAAGATTTAAAATTGATACTGAAGAAAACTTAAAGATCAGAAATAAGAGTAAATGTAGACCACGTTTTGAGCAGTTGTAGAAAATAGAAGTTCGTCTCAACTGCCTTTTTCAGTTTAAAATTTCAATTTTTTCCTTCCCCTCAAAATATGCTCAACTTATTTATAGTAACTTCATCTATAATTTGTTCTACTTTTAACCAGGGGTATAGCTAAAAAAAACTCTTTTTCTGTCCGGGGGGGAGGGGGGCAGTGGATCCAGTGGCGTATGCTTACTTACTTAAAAGTGTGTGTGTGAGGGGTGGTTATGGACATAATCTTTATACTAAAAGTTAAAATATATACGGAGTTTAGGTTAAATTTTTTTCCACAAGAGGAGGGAAGGGGTTTGACCTCAAACCCCCTTGTGCAAGCAGGGGAATTTTACCATAACTGGGGATGGGGGGGTCCGATACCATGCTTAGCGACGCCACTGCTTTCTCGTCCTCAGTGATCACGAGGCTTCGTGGGGCCTTAACAAAATTAAGCCACAGGCCGAATATGGGGCTTCGCTGATGTACCCAACAGCGTATAATTTTCCAAGACGCTAAAATGCGTTTCCGTTTAAGATGTTTAATATCATAACTAGCCGTTGGCATTAGCAACGGAATGAACAGCGCCTCGAGAGAGTGCAAACTATAGTGACGGGCATGAATGAATGAAACTATTTTATTCGATTATTAAAATGCATTCGAGATAATCGATTTTGAAAATTCCATCCGAACCCTCTTGCATTCGAATAGCGTGGCATTCAAAATTTCGAATACTATTGGAATATCGGATCGCTATTAATATTCGAATATTTGAATAGTGAAATTGCAATTACTATTCGAATAGTGAAACCGCGAATATTATTAGTATAGAAATGGCGACTATTATTCGGAATTGTGAAAATGGCGACTAGTCTCTATTCGGCTAATCGGTCATTGATTCTATTCGAACAGTAGTAATCGAATTTAAAAATCATTCGAACAGCATGGTATGGCATTCAAAATTCCGAATACTATTTGAATAGCAAATCGCTATTAATATTCGAATATTTGAATAGTGAAATTGCAATTACTATTCGAATAGTGAAACGGAAACCGCGAATATTATTAGTATAGAAATGGCGACTATTATTCGGAATTGTGAAAATGTCGATTATTCTCTATTCGGCTAATCGATTATTGATTCTATTCGAACAGTAGTAATCGAATTTAGAAATCATTCCAATAGCATGCCGCTAGCACTAACGCAAGGACAATCCAAATGATTTCTGTATCGTCCATAGTTGGCTCTGTTCTAGACATAACAAAGATGGGTTTGCTTCTCAGATATAGCAAACTGCGATTTTATTGTCTTGCGAAAATCTTGTCGAATTTGCTTGGGATCAGCAAGTCCAAATATTGCGCGAGTTAGACACATTCTCAAAAAGAAAGAAAGAAAGAAAGAAAAGAACCTTGGAAATTTATTTCTGATGACGAACTTGGAAAGTAATACGGAAATGCTTGCTCACTCACAAGAAAACATGGGCGTTTTGTGAACCTGTACTACCGTAACTTTCCACGCAGTAGAAAAAATGGAGCAGCAAGTTGTAACTGAAAAGTGAATAAACAAAAACAAGAAAAAAAAAAAATTCAGGGGCGTTCCAGAATTATTGTAAAAAAAATTCTACAATTTTCATTTTAAAGAAACGTTAAGAAAATTTGTTTTTCTGGAGCTTTTCATTTCTATTAACTAGAAAAATATTTTGCCTAGGAAAATTCGACAAAACTTGTACAATTTTTCTACACTATGAACAACTACAATTAATTCTTTAGCTCAAAAATAAATAAATAAATAAAAGTAAAAAAAATAAAAAGAGAGAGAAAGATGTTCATTCCGTTTTGTCAAAAACTAACGGATCTTTCACAGAAAGTATTTGACTAAATTATTAACAGGATTGATTAATTATTAAACTGATTGTTATAATAAAAGATAAAAGTAAACGAAGTTTACGACCCTACATAGCTGTGTGATTCTGAATCGTTTTGGTACCACCCCTTACCTATATGTTTTACAAGAGTTACGATTCACCGTCAGGGCCCGATTATATAACTAACAGGGGCCCCGGGCATTGATGAATTTGGGGGTCCCATCCATAAAATTTGATATATTTTCCATAAAATTTTGAGCCCTTTCGAGCCGGGGGCATGGGCAAAGTCTTGGGATATTGCCCATGACCCATCGATTTGCCCATGGGATAATAAGGCCCGGTTCACCGTGTACAATTTGCTATTGATTCCTATGCAACATTTAAATGCACACATCTGTTCAATGAAGCAAGGGCCTAATAGTCCGACTGCCCCATGCCTAAATGTAGTCAGAGCTTGACTAAGGCAAGGGCAGACGGGCAGCTGCCCCGGGTCCCCTTGAATGGGGGACCCAAATTATATATAGATTAACAAACAAACGACACTATTGTGTATAGTAGGAGTGCCTGAATTGCTTGTGCTTGATACACATGCATATACCGTATGTCTCGGAACTTTGTGTACAAATTGGGACGGGGAGGTACACAGTATCGTTAGGAACCATAATTGCATAGGAAAACATGGGCGGAAATCGATAGGTGGCGCTGTACGTGAGCTCTCAAGGGTGGCACGGGCACGTGTGGCCTTCTCATTGTCATGGGTGCCAACTTTTATGCTTTTTTTTTTTTTCGGAAGATTATCCACCACAACTTACAAACAGTTTTACATTAAAAAATCTGGATTTATTTAACCACCAAATCAATAAAGAAAAAAAAATTAGTCATACATTGTACTTCTTTGTTGTGTAATAAAGCTTTTTACAGTACGTCCTGTGTCGTGACCTTACTTTTTTGTCTTTGTGTCTGTCTATCACTCTAGAGTGACATTTCCACCCAAGCCTTTGCTATAGGGCTAATCTAGGGTACGTGGCGCCCTCCTGAAAAAGTAAAAAAGGCGCCTCCTTTTATGCTCCAGATCAAGTTTTTCTCTGTTTTTGAGTTCGAAATGGCGCCACCCCCTTCGAAGATGGCGCCCCGATGCGAGGCTACCTTGCTTACCGTGTCGGGCCGCCCCTGATTCTATGTAATTATGATTCCTAACGATGTTCTCTAAATTTCCCCCCCAAGTTTGCACCCGGGACACCCAGCATACCAGCGGTTCCCAACTCTTTAACACTGTGCAATTACGCAAAGCTGGGAACTCAATATGTTTTTCAGTATCTCTTGGACGGATTGCGGAGAAAAGGGTCCCCATTGTGTGTTTGGCGTGCTTTTTGTGGTTTCACGGGTTATCCTTTGTCGGCGAACCCGGACTGGTCATTAAAAGCCTATAAATTTTTTGACCCTGCACTGTTTCCCCCCCCCTTTTCACAAAGCCTATACGTGCAAATTGACCATTAAAAAACTCCCCTCGTACCCTGCAGCGTACGGGAAACGGACTCGAGTCTGCGCTGGTCTTAAGAGGTGCGCCCCACAGATTGGGAACCGCTGCATACACAAAAAATATTTATGTTTTATGTACGTGTGAATGCATAATGCTTATTTCATCATGAAAGCCCCCCCCCCCCCTCAAGAGAGCGATATCTGCGCCAGGCCTCCTGTTGGCTTAGCCAGACCCTGGATGCGATCATAAGGTTCTTCGACTCCGTCCAATTAAAATTCTGGATGTTGAGAGACGTGTCGGTGGATCACTGTGTGTGTGTGTGTGCATGCGTTATCCAAAGCATAGGGCACTCCCCCACCGAAATATCTCTCTTCTGTAACCCGGGCGCTCCGGTTCATTAACCCCCATTAAAAGGAGCGAACTGGCCCCAACTACACCCACTACTCAAAGAGAAGAGAGAGGTAGGTCTTAGCGTCGTCGCCCGGCGAGGTGCGTTTTTTTTCTAAAATTCTTTTTTTGTTTTTTTGTTTTTTATTCTCTGATGGAAAGATCGCCCTTGCTGAATGCCTAATGAGAATCGGTCTCAAAACAAGGTGGAACGAAGTTTTTTTTTTTTTAACTTTCTATATCCCTGGTCCCAGATGGTGCAATAGGCCAAGAGTGGCCACAAATAGTGAAGCATGAGCGAAACTTCCCGCATCGGATGGTTTCAGTTCACACCGTAATCAAGGTAAGTATCACATGGGGCGTCTGTCTACGAAGGGGCACATTTCGAACTCAAAAACTCAGAAAAACTTGATCTACAGCATAAAAGAGGGCTCCTTTTTTGCGTTTGCAGGGGGCCACCTTTGGGCGTAAGTGTGGTTTCCAGTGCCGTTGGACAGCTGAAGATTTTGAGTCCACCCCCCTTCCCTCCTATTTTCCAAAATACAATAAAGGAGGAGATACAACGAATACTATGAAGGTTTTATATACTACTTGCCGCCTCCGCGTATTATAATCCATGGGTCTTCTCTATTTTCTTTCCTTAGTCCATGAAGTTGGAAAGTATATCATTATTCATGGGAGTGATTAAACAAAATTAAAATTGATATTTCTAACATCCTTTTTCTGGATGTAATACATTAGAAATAGATGGGAAAAAGCTGCGCAGAAAAATTCACAATTCGAATTGAATGAAAGTTTCAAACACTTATTCAGATGTATTCATAATCCAAGTAGCAGACGATAAACTGCGACAAGCGCTAGAATCACATCTCTCAAAATCGCATATCAACCATTTTATTTTTCGCCAAATTAAAAAGTTGCACATTTTAGTCTCAGAAAATTTTCAAAGCCTATTTTCCTTTTGAGTATAAAACATTTCATTCCTGCTCACATGCACACGATATTTCAATTAAAAAATAACCTTACAAATAATCTTTAAAAAAATCGTTCTTTTATTTTTACTTCAAGAGTCTGAATCATCTAATAAACTTGCCAAATATAGCAACCTAAATATGCTTAATTCTCACTTTTTCCACTGCGGGGTTACAATTGGGAAATTTCCATAAAAAATTCGCGTGACATAAATTACGGAAATATTTTATTTCTTATAGTAACTTATGATGTCACACTAAAAGGTAGTATTTGTACATTCCAAAATATGCATCATCATCATCATCAAAAATAGATAACCAATCTTTATCCAAAAGATTTAATTCTCTGCAATTCTCTTCCTCAACAATTTCAAAACGACAGTTTCAATCTAATGTTCATATTTATTGCTTTTCCTCTCTAAACTAAAGCTCTTACCCATATTCATATTATCCAACTCTATAAACGTGAACGTAAGGAAGTTAAAAAAAAAGGTGCTTGTCTCATCTGAACAGACAGTGCCAAAAAAAAAAAAAAAAAAAAAAAAAAAAAAAAGATAACGCATGGCGTGCACAAGTTCTGCCATATCTGGTACACGCCTCAAAAAAGCACTGGAGATTCGAGCGTAAATTAAATTTCTTATGTCAATTTCATATTTAAAATATTGTTCTCCGTAAAAGTGAATCGTACAATATGTGATATGAATATAACTTCTCATATTTATTTCTAGATCAGTGCTTTTCCAGAGAAATAATTAGTTATTGCAGGAACGGAAACCGCATGACATGCACAAGTTTGGCCGCCTCTGGTGTACGCCCTCTCATTAAAGAATTCGAGCGTAAATGAAATTTCTCATGTCGATTTCATATTTAAAATGCTGTTCTCTGTAAAGGTGAATCATACATAATAACTTCTCATATTTATTTCTAACTCTATGTTTTTCCAAAAAAGAATTAGTCATATTGAAAAAACTAAAATCGAAAATTTTGCTATTTTTATCCGATTTCTTTTTTTTTTCTTTTTTTTTTTTTTTTTGGAAGGGGGTGGGGTGGGGGGAGTGGAGTATAAATTCATGTCACAGCGAAGTCGCTTTTTGATTCTGTAAAAAAATGGCTTTGGTGTTCTTTCGTGTGCTCGGAAAATGCCTTATTTCTACACATTTCATATGAATTAAATTATGCATATTATATAATAAAATTACAATCAGTACATTCTGAGTATTAAAATTAAAATCAAATATCTTGTTCTTTTAGCCATTTTCAGATACATCGCGCTTTTTATTCCTCATAATCATTTTAAGATGCATTCTTTTAATAATTTAATTCTAATTCCGTGAAATTCCATGAGAAAAATTGTGCCGTTATCAAGGCGATAAATCAAAGCATTGAGTAAGTTAATAATCAAATTCTGTTTGTAGGGAAATTTCTTCTAGAATTATCGCGAAAGATTTTCTCCATGACAAAAAAAAATAAAAACAAACCCATCCAGGCTTCGCGTCACATATAACCTGTCATATCAGAGTTTTTCAAAATACGTCATTTCGAATACGGTCCAATGGTAGAGATCGGAATATTCGAGGAACAGAGTTCTGCACAAGAAAAGTCTAGGGACTGAGTGAGTCGAGACTTTTTTACGTATATTTTCACTTGATAATCGACTATATACAGTGCTCGGCGTCCTCCAAAGATTTCTTTCGATATTTCTCTCGAACTTCCCATCTGTTTTGGAACTGCACTGTTGCTGTGATGCAGGAGACTGTCGACCATGGAATCAAAGCTTTTGATCACTACGACTATAATAGTCTCTACTCATATTTCCGACGTTATAATTTATATGTCACTGCCGTGAAAGACCGAAAACGGAAAATGTCGACTTTCACCGATATCCCTGGCTGCCTTTCAAATCTACAACGGCATTTAAATTCTCCATGGTTAGTCCAGCAGTGAAAAACTCCTCTGCAGAGTGACGACGTCTGTCCTCACCGCGACTGGTCACTCTTCTCAATACCGGCCCCCTTCGGGAACTGCTGGCGACAGCCGAGAGGACTTGGAACCACGGATTCAATGTGCACGTACACCGCATGTACACGGTGGTCTTCAGTGGTACGTCACCCGCAACCTTCCGGTTAGGAGTCCAACAACAAGATTCACACATATACATCCATTTTGTTTTATTATCTTTTATATTTCTTATTTAATTTCTTTTTTCTCGGTGGGAGGGGCGGTCGCCCCCAGATACCCCTTTATTCTGTACTTGCTTTGAGGAGCCTTTTCATTAAGGCTGTTCTTCGAAAAAAAAGAACTCTGTTTTTAGTCTTGGTACACAAATTGAAATAAACTAATAGCACCATGGTCTCCGAAAAATTCCAGATGGTTCTTCATAAGCTGTTTTACACACTACGATAAGCGAAAACGCTGTGGCTTTTGTGAAATTTTCAGAAAAAATTCTTAAACATGGATTTGAGCTGCAAGATTTTTCGAAGAAGGACACGCTTTGCGAAAATTTCCAATTCTTAAGAATTTTTTCTAAAAGTATTGAAACTGATACAGATTGGCCTGTCTTCGCAGTATGTAATACAGCTTGTAAAGAGACAGTTTCAAAATTTTGAAGTGCCTGGCATAAATAGTTTATTTGTAATTATGTACCAAAGTCACATGATTTTTTCGAATAACACCGAAGCAGCAGCCCGGATCGCCTTTGCCTTAGTCACGCTCTTCTAAGAGACGCCCACACAATTTTCTATTTTGTTTCCAAGTTAACTATTGACTTCCACAGAAAAAATTCTGCTTGTTTGTTTGTGTTTGTTACGGCAAAGCTACACATGGTTGATCTGCCTGGGATGAGGGGTGCCTCAGTCGGAGGACTTCCTAAGCGGTTCTAACGCATATTCACGTTAGATCTGGAGAAGCCCGACCAAAATTGCAGACCGTTAGATCGACAGACGCTACGATGGGGCCCGAATCCGGGACCTTCACACTTCAGCCGTCTGCCAGTTTGAGTGCCTTATCCACTCGGCCATGGTGGGGCGTAAAAATTCCGTGTGTGCACCCACAAGCCAATTTGCATGAGGTGTGGAGTCTGGCAAGCATTTTAAATCTCCAGCATACTTATTATTATTTTAACGGCTTTTCATTCCGATGTGGAATAAAACCCGAAGACCGCGCTTGGCAATAGAACAATTCCAGACTTTACAGAGAAATGGATGACCTTGCCTCTTCTTAACCCTTTAACGCGCAGTGTTCCCGCTCTGGGAACACCCAACTCTGACGTTTTGACTGTTGCCAGCCAGTCACGAAGAATGGATTGGATTTCTATAAAAATAGTTGCGGGTGACATAGCTCGCACGAGAATCCTTTACTTTTTAGCACGTCATTTCCCGTAAAAAAATGGTCACGATTATTTTTAACAGCACTGACATCTGCTGAAAAATGGAAGAATGCGAGAACAGCTGGATAGATTGCCCAATGCTGAAAAAAGGGCAGCCGTTGCCATCGCTCGACTTAACTACCAGCAAGATGGCGGACGATCGAAACGTTCATCGCGTGCCACAGATCTAGAGACCCTTTTTTGACGCAGCTGGCTGTGCGCGCACAGCCAGCTGTCGTCAAAAAAAGGGTCTCTAGATCTGTGGCACGCGATGAACGTTTCGATCGTCCGCCATCTTGCTGGTAGTTAAGTCGAGCGATGGCAACGGCTGCCCTTTTTTCAGCATTGGGTAAGGGTTGCGCCTCAAAGGGTTAAATGGCCAGCATACTTATTATTATTACTATTATCTCGGCTTTTTCATTCCGATGTGGAATAAGACCCGAAGAGCGCGCTTGGCAATAGAACAATTCCAGACTTTTACAGAGAAATGAATGACCTTGCCTCTTCTTAAATCTTGATGTGACTTTGACCTCGACAGAAGAGCGAGAAATTGGAGAAAGCAGATGAACCAAAGAAGAAAAAAAAAAGAAGAGTGAAATAAAACAAAATAAAATAATTTTTGTGAAGAAAAAAACTAAAAACTAAAAAAAAGGACACGCGCATTACCAAACGACCATTGGCCAGCACTTAGCCACACCCAGAACCTCTGGAGCAACATCTCGGGTTGCGCCCACAACACAAAAGGAGCTTGCTATTCTGAGCTGCTATTTCTCTGACGAGGCTGTTATAGCGATGGAGGTTAAAAGAAAGGGGAAAAAGCTGTTTCAAATTTTATTGGCTATTTACACTCGAAATTGCATCATTTTTACGCACTTTCCAGCAAGGGATGGTCGCGAGACCACGGGACGAGACGAGACCTCCGGAGGGCGAGATGAGATTGCGAGACCGGTCTCGCATATTGTCTGGACGTCCAAATGTCTTTATTACTTTCCAAACATGTACCATGCAAGGAAAGTATTGTAAATCATGAAAAATTTGGACTTGGATGTATTGAAACGTTTTGAAGTTTTCTGAATTCCACAATGCTATTTTTTACAATCACGTATATGTATGCGAGAGAACACGATAGCTTCAAAAGGCGCATTCGATAGAGCTTAAATTTAGTATATACATATTATAAGAAACCCTCACACGACTGGTATAGATTTGGATATGAATAGGTCTTTTACAGGGCTACCAAAAAAGAAAGAAAGAAAGAAAATTAAATAAATAAATAAATAAAAATCTAATATTCTTCCAGATTTTATCTACGCACTCGGCTGGAAGAATTTCAGATTTATAAAAAAAAAAATCTATTCCATCAATTCTGCCATGAGGAAAATGATAACTGTTAATGCTCCTATAGACTCCTGTTCGCATCATTTTGTTGCTGAAAATTGCATCCATTGTTGTTTGGCCCCTAGTGGTGAAACGTATTGGAAAATCTAAAGTATCCATTTCAGTTATGAAATCGGATCCTTGATCGGAATTGAATTCTACGTTAAAATCTCCTACTAAAACAGTCTTACAATCATCCTCCTTCAGCAACGTTTCGAATAGAGCGTCTCATTTATCTTCATAAGAAATTCGAGGACTAGCGTATGTAACTGCAAATCTCACTTTATCTTGAATATACGCAATGACCATTTGAACACCATTGATCTGGCTCGTGTAGGCACGGGTAAAGTGTTTCATTAAGTTTTCCTCTATAAAAATCATAACTCCAGATGGCTTTCTGTTTTGGAAACCACTGTCACCGTTCGACCAAGTGAATCCTGTATTGAAAATCATCTGAAGGGATAGTCCTGTTTCCGTTAGCAATATCAAATCACTCTGCAGAAAACATGAATCAAACGGAAAAGTGACCACGGCTAGACAAAAATCCCGTGCTTGAAAGAAATAGCACCCGAGTGCTAATAAATAAATTCTTATACATTACGGCCTGCCTATAGATCCAAATTCTTGAAAGTGTTCTAGCGTCTATAGGGTGCATTCAATTGAGTGCAAATTAGGTACGTTTACTACAGGTCACTCTCTTCCATGCTGTATGGATTTTGGTGTGTGTAGGGCTTATATTTTTTTACAGGGCTACTAAAAGTATTCTTATAGATTGCAGCCTATACACTCAAATCATTTGAGGGGCACAAGCGTCTGAAACACTACATCAACTGCGTATTCGAATCAGGCTTAGCGAAAAGCGCAACAAAATTCCGTTGATGTCGATTACTACAAAAAAAGCAGGTTAACGGTGGGCAGTTTAACATAATGCAGATGAACTGACATAACTAAGACCGTGTTTATGCTGTCGTCCATTTATTTCCACGTTCGAAAGGTGCAACGACACTTCTATAGCCTAATTATGTAATCCAGTTCGATAACATTTTCGGAGAGAGGGGGGGGCTGGCGTCTCCCAAGATGACAAGTCTCGCGTGCGTGACCCAAATGGGCACCGCTTATTAGCATAAAGTCCTACACAGAGCTTCCCCTAGCTGTCCGCACCCAAAGACATATTTCTTCGACAAATTATACCTTGATGACTCCGGAAAGACTCCTAAGTTGCTCTTGAAATGCTCGCGGTTTCGGACAATCGGAGACGAGGGGGACCGTGGGGCTGCAATTAGGATGCTCCCTCTTTGATGGCTGCGGCAGACGGGATGTCAAATGTACTTAATGTCGTGGCAACACCTAGGATTGGTATGTGCTTCCGTCCCTTGTAGAGTTTGGCCTGCTCAGGGAGTTTGTCGCTAAATAGCGTTTTCAATGCATTTTAAGTGGAGATTTTCTTAATATTTCATTGCGTTTTGGAATTTGTCGCCACACTGAGCGAGTTTTCAGTGCATTTTGAGTTTCGTAGCTAAATTTAGGCATCTACGTCTGCGCGAGATGTGGCATGGGCCTCTATCCGAGGCAGACTTTTTTTTTATCATATCCACTCCTAAAACAGGCGCGTAGCCAAGGAATAAATTTTGGGACGGGTGGTGGGGGGGGTGGGGAGGAACTGCATATGTGTATAAATAGACGGAATTTCATCACTAATCGAAAAATTTGCGGGGGGGGGGATAGATCCCGATATCCCCCCCTGGCTACGCCTGATCTAAAAAGACACGGATGCGAGACGTGACAGACGTTTTTATCATTACAATATAGGCAAAGATGGATGCGAGACGAGACGAGTCAGGGATTTAGAGTTTTCGATGCATTTTGAGTGAAATTTTCTTAATATTTCATTGCGTTTTGGAATTTGTCGCCACATTGAGCGAGTTTTCAGTGCATTTTGAGTTTCGTAGCTAAATTTAGGTATTTACTTTACGGTTGTTTGGCCGGACGAGGCAGACGTTTGTATCATAACAGTCAAAAAGTACATGGATGCGAGACGAGACAAAGTCAGGGATTTAGAGTTTCGAATGCATTTTGGGGAAAATTTTCTAATATTTCATTGCGTTTTGGAATTTGTCGCCACATTGAGCGAGTTTTCAGTGCATTTTGAGTTTCGTCGCTAAATTTAGGTATTTACTTTACGGTTGTTAGGCGGGACGAGGCAGACGTTTGTATCATAACAGTCTAAAAAGACATGGATGCGAGACGAGAAGAGTCAGGGATTTACAGCTTTCATGAGAGACGTGGCAGACTTTTTATCATTACAATATAGGTAAAGATGGATGCGAGACGAGACGAGTCAGGGATTTACAGATCTTATGCGAGACGACACAGACGTTTTTATCATTACAATATAGGTAAAGATGGATGCGAGACGAGACGAGTCATTAATTTACAGCTTTTATGCGAGACGAGACAGACGTTTTTATCATTACAATATAGGCAAATATGGATGCGAGACGAGACGAGACGATACAGACGCTGCTATCATCACAATATAGAAATTTTCTCGAAACGCGACAAATATTTGCAGCTCTTTTCAAAGACGAGAAGGCTTTTTTTTTTTGTCTCGCGTTCACCCCTACTTACGTTCTGGGCGATTAAATTTTAAAATAAATATCCATTTATTTCCCATAAAACAAAAGAAAGACTTTTTTTTTAAAAATTCAGTTAGTACTTATGAATAATGCTGCTTATAGAAGTTGCGAAATCCGACAAATGAATCCCATCACTTGATGAATTGACGATGCCAGAGTGATTACCTCAAGAACGGCTGCCTGTTGTAATTACGTACCACTGATGAAGGGTAAATCACCTGTGATTAGAAAAAAATGTACTTTTGAATGGATTGTTTGAGTGCATAACCGTACACGTATTTGCAAGCTGCTTGTTAAGTATGGAATAGAGACAGATCATCTCGGCTAATCAGGAAGCTCATAAAATTGCCGCGTAATTAGATGAGCTATATCTTAATGACATCCACAATTATCATCTAACAAGCTAAGCAGCTGACTAAAATGAGTGTGTATCATTTTTTGTGAAGAAATTATTTATTGTACGTAACCAGCTGAGTGCCGGTTCTTTGCACGGGAAAAATAGCTTTCTTAAAAAAAAAAAAAAAAAAACCATAAAGACACCTATTGTTTAAAAGGTAAATAACAATCTAATGCAACGGAAAAAGTATAATTTCATTTACTGCAGCCGTTTTGACGGGATGGCCAATTGAAAATTTATACAATTTTCGCAAAATCTCATTCAAAATCTCGTAAAGATTCAACACCTGTTGTTTAAGTCGAACGAGTCGCATATCATTGTTACCAGATTTCATTCCATTCATAGCTTGAGAATCTTTTTTAGCGATGCCCAAACAAAAATTCACATAATTTTCCTAAAATTAAAAAATATATATATTTTGTCTAAAAATGTTTGCATATGAAAATGAATTTAAAAAGAGAAAATATAGAAGAAATTCATTCACCGACTTTCCAATGCTTGCAGTTGGAAAAAAACACATTCGAAAATATTTTTTGGCTTGGCTAGGTCCGTAGCTGAACCTCAAATTTCTGAAGAGGGTTGTGATTGTGTGTCATTATGGCAACGCTACACTAGGCCGATCTGCCAGGGGTGGGGTGTGCCTTGGTAGGAGGACTTTCCAAGGGGTTTTAACGCTTCTGAAGAGGAACTTTGAAATATACCATTGGGATATCGAGGGAAACTTTCACATTTATCCACGAATACGTAATTTTCTTTATGCCTTATGTTTACTCATTTGGGGGCTGCATCCCCATCAACCACCCCCTGGTTACGCCCCTGAACACATATTTAACCCTTAAACGCGCAGTGTTCCCGTTCTGGGAACACCCAACTCTGACGTTTTGACTGTTTCCAGTTACGAAGAATAGATTGGATTTCTATAAAAATAGTTGCGGGTGACATAGCTCCTCGAGAATCCTTTACTTTTTAGCACGTCATTTCCCGTAAAAAAATGGTCACGATTATTTTGAACAGCACTGACATCTGCTGAAAACTGGAAGAATGCGAGAACAGCTGGATAGATTGCCCCATGCTGAAAAAAGGGCAGCCGTTGCCATCGCTCGACTTCACTACCAGCAAGCTGGCGGACCATCGAAACGTTCATCGCGTGCCACAGATCTAGAGACCCTTTTTTGACGCAGCTGGCTGTGCGGCACAGACGGTTAAAACCCGGACAATCCCTATTAAATTGGGACGTATGGCAGCCTTTGTCTATGTATACAGGGAATAGCGTCTAATTATCATGGGTTGGCTCGATATTTAATAAAATATAAGGCTTACAATACTTTAATTATTAACTAGATACTGAAACGCGTTAACCCTTTCATTCGTGGCAGTTGCGCTGTGAAACCACCTTATTTCAGCGCTTTCACTGCTAATCGAAAAAAAAAAAAAAAAAAAAAAAAATTAAATGGTCCCAACGCCGAAAAAGCGCACTCATTGCCATCGGTCCATTTAACTACCAGCAATGCAATATGGCGGTCGATCGAATATCTAATCTGGCGCCACAGAGCTCAAGAAGTTTTTCCTGCACATAGATAGCGGACATTTAACCGAAAGAAACGACTTTTTAATTTATTCATTTCTTCTCCCTCCCCCTTTTATTGTACAGTTTCCTTTTCAACTTTTCGATTTTCGAACGCTCGAATGTCATTGGAAACTAAATATTACGGAGGCTAAGGAAAAATAAACAAATAAATGAAAGAGAACAATGGATAAAAATTTC
This sequence comes from Cheiracanthium punctorium, assembly GCA_038373885.1. Taxonomy (NCBI): domain Eukaryota; kingdom Metazoa; phylum Arthropoda; class Arachnida; order Araneae; family Cheiracanthiidae; genus Cheiracanthium; species Cheiracanthium punctorium. The sequence continues at coordinate 1,265,945 of JAWZYV010011044.1, forward strand.
TAAAAAGAAGAAATGAAAAAATGGTTCGGTAAGCTTTATAAATTGCATAAGAGAATAAAAGACCTGAAACGGGTTTTTGACAGCTTTGTTTTTCAGCTTCCTTTTCTTGTCAAAGTTATTTTTTTCATGACATCGAACAGGTAGGTTGGTCACATATCTGCCTTCGTGCCTTTGTGACGAAAAGATGAACCAGGGACGTGGCCGAGTGGATGGACCACGGGGGCCGGATCCCCTTCAGAAATTTGGATTTTTGTTAATGGAATGTCGATAATTGGGCATAGCCAGTCTGCGTCAAAAAAGGGTCTCTAGATCTGTGGCACGCGATGAACGTTTTGATCGTCCGCCATCTTGCTGGTCGTTAAGTCGAGCGATGGAAACGACTGACTTTTTTCGCTATTGGGCAATCTATCCAGCTGTTCTAACATTCTTCCATTTTTCAGCAGATGTCAGTGCTGTTAAAAATAATCTTTTTACGGGAAATGACGTGCTAAAAAGTAAAGGATTCTCGTGGAGCTAGGTCACCCGCAACTATTTTTATAGAAATCCAATCTATTCTTCGTGACTGGCAACAGTCAAAACGTCAGAGTCTGGTGTTCCCAGATCGGGGAACACTACGCGTTAAAGGGTTAAACTTTTTTGTGGTCGAGCAGATGAGACACTCAACACTGTTAGACAGTTGAAGGTCCAGGGCTCTGGCCTGCCGCGCGACTGAGGATCTAACAGTCTGGAGTTTCAGATGATTTTCTCCAGATAAAGCGTGAATCCGCGTTACAGTTCCCTTAAAAAGTTCTCCACCCAAGGTATCCCCACCCCCTTTGGCAGACAACCCTCGTGTAGCTTTCTCTAAATCACAAACCTAACCAATTCTTTTTGCTGGGCAAATCTACCATTACCACCTTATGGGTTCTGAATTTTTTTTTTTTTCTGGCAACGTGCCTGTCATGAACACAGGAATATGAATCTCTACCGCGCCGCGGCTGTCCGTGTTATAAGTGGAAGCTAGCAGCATTAAGACTCATGACGTAATTCTTGGACATTTTTTTAATCCAATGACCCTGTAGAGACGCGAAGAAAAAAAATGGCGATTGTCTCTTCAGAAGTTGCTCTAATTTACTTTTAGAAATTGTGAATCTATATAAATACGCTTGCCAGACGTTCCGGTTTGCAGACAAAATCCCGGTGTCCCGGCCGGTTTACTTCACGTCCCGGTAAAAATTAAATTGGATTATAGATGACCAAAATAAGTCTGAAAATAATTAACTGTGAAGGATTTTTAAGGATAATTACTTTGTCAATTGTTTCACTGTACTATGTATAAAATGTGAGAACTATCGAAGTGTGGTGTGTGCTAATAAGTATTGTTCAAATTTTTATTCCTCATTCAAAGTGTTTCTTTTTACTTAAGCAACTCATAAATATTAACATGTAAGAAATAAAATGTTTAAATTTATGTGCTTCCCTGGTTCAGGTTTTTAATCAGTAACAGGCGCGCACACAGGATTTTTGGCTGGGGGGTCAAACTTTTACAGTTTGGGGGGTCCAACTTTTAGGAATGCTGTTCCAGATTGACAAAAATCAGTGATGAAAAAAATCGTTTTCATTAGATGGAATTCATCCAAACTCGTCCCATCCAGTTCCCTAAGAATACACTATACACAATACAAAAGGAAGCAAAATAATAGTTGTACAGTTTTGAGAACAAGATGGTGTTTTATGTTCGCTTTCAGTTCGTTTTTGAAAAGTTGAGGAAAACGAGAAAAAAATTTCTTTTTTTATTTATTGGAACTGAAATTATTGCTACCTTTTTTTGGAATCATTTTATTTACTATAGATATAGGGTAATAATCAATCGAAAAAAAAATATCGAAGCCGATTGGGGGGGTCCAGACCCCCTGGACCCCCCCTTGTGTACGCCACTGATCAGTAACCATTTATTCATAGCATTGAGAATAAACTATCCTCTAAAACACTCCAAAAGCCCGCCAAAAGTGTGTACACTTGAGGGGGAAATGTAAATGTAGTGTTACAGCCAGGAATCTGGACGGAGGGGAGGAGATTTCCCTCGTGGTGGACTTTCTAAGGGATCCTAACTCGTATTTATGCGAAGTTTCGAAGAAAACCACGGGAAACTCCGAACGGTTAGATCGGCGGACTCGACCTGGTTTTGTACCAGACAGCTTCCGCCTCCCAGTTGAGAGCGCAAACGCGTTCAGCCACAGGTGGGGCAAATGTACCCTTGAATACCCGTGACACTGGGGGGCATTCCGATGTCCCGGTTGAATATTTAGAAATCTGGCAAGCCTATATATAAAGGGTGTCCCCAAAACACCTATCTAAGCTTTCATTCTTGAAATATCGATCATTCGTATACAAATATAATAAATTATGAAGTTATCAAAAAGGGGTACAGAATTTTATAGCCCCGATTAAAATTCTCAGAGACTGAATCCAAAGTGCAGAATTTAAATTTTTATACGGCCCTTCCCAGTTAGTAAAACGTGCTCCAAACGCATATGAAGAAAAACATGACAGGTCACCAATGACAGGTTCTCCAATCACAACGGTGGTTGCAAAAAATTGAAATTCTGTTAAATTCTCTTGACTAATTATTTTATTTTCACTATTACTAGGTATGTATAGAAAGCTTTTTTTACAGTTATATTCGAAATAACAAAGAATACTATCAATTTAATGACTCTTAAAAACCTCTGGAATGAACCGCTCTCTATTGTTGTTAAGCACTCTCAGACACTCACCTCCTTCTGCACAATTAAGTTGGCGGCGCACTCTTGCAGCATTCTCTCATCTTTTTCACACAGCACATTAACTAGGTAATGTTCAAAATTTCAGCATTTCATCAGTTAAAAGCAGGCATGGGCAACCTTTGCAAAGTTGTGGGCCAAACTTTAAGATGCTATCAAAGCCGCGGGCCGTATAATTGGGATTTATATGGGATTTTGAATGGTGTTTATATGGGATTTTGAATGGTGTTTATATGGATTTTATATGGGATTTTGAATGGTGTTTATATGGGATTTATATGGGATTTTGAATGGTGTTTATATGGATTTTATATGGGATTTTGAATGGTGTTTATATGGGTTTTATATGGGATTTTGAATGGTGTTTATATGGATTTTATATGGGATTTTGAATGGTGTTTATATGGGTTTTATATGGGGCTTTCGTATGTACCGCGGGCCGGATCAAGAGCCGGACCGGGCCGCGGGCTGGAGATTGCCCATATATGAGTTAAAGGCTCATAGATATGTAAATAAATATATGCTGATTTTTCAATGGATTACGAACAGGAAATAAATCCTCATCGGAAAAAGTTACTCATAGTGCAGTTAATGAAGGGGCATCATTCATTTTTTCGAGTGTTTTAAGGGTGTTGTACTACCTGCACAGCGATAGTCGTCACAGGACTTTCGAAAAGCTTTCAAAACATACCCATGATGTTAAAAACACTCGAAAAAAATTAATAATGCATCTTCGCCCTATGATATTAACAGTCAAGATGTACGTCTTGCGCAATTTTCAGAAAAAAAATTTATAAGCACAAAAATTGCCTTCGAAATTTGGCCGAGAACTTGACCGTTTCTGGAAATATCGCGAAATTCCGTATGTTGAGCATATTTTTCTCTGACACACTTTCTTAATCTGCAATGGGCAGAGACCGATCTACACATTTGGGGGCCCAGGGCACAGATACTTTTGGGGGCCCCCTGCACAAAAATATTTCGCAGAATATTACTTAATTAAATTAAAACAAATTATCATTCCTAAGCTAACCGTATGTAAGCACTTACAAATCAGTAAAATGTCACGACAAATACCACTTTTATGAATTTTTCAGTTTTAAAATGTTTTTATGGGTATTAAATAAAGTTAAGTATTTAAGTCTTGGATATAACAGAAATAAAATATGAGGTTAAATGTTTGAAATATCTCAGTAATACCAGCCCAGAGATGTTCGTAGTAATGATTCCAGGTATGGCCCTCGCTAGACTTCAAAATCTGCGAGTCATTTTGACTCGCAGTCAATAAAAGTGAGAGTCAATTTTTGAAAACTGCGAGGTTTTTTTTTTTTTTTTAAATCTAAGAAAGCGAAAATAAAGACGTTCCTTTTTTCTCATGTAATTATTAATTTTCACGTACATATTGATTTCTCACAATGCACGATTAATATAAACTAGATTATTGACATGAGTAGCATAACTGTCCGTCTGAAATTTTGCGAGTCAAATTTGACTCCCAGTTTCAAAAAGTGAGAGTCAATTTTTGAAAACTGCGAGTCAAAGTCAAAAAACTAGTTTTTTTTAAATCTAAGAAAGCGAAAATAAAGACGTTCCTTTTTTCTCGTGTAATTATTAATTTTCACCTACATATTGATTTCTCACAATGCACGATTAATATAAACTAGATTACTGACATGAGTAGCATAACTGTCCGGCTGAAATTTTGCGAGTCAAATTTGACTCGCAGTTTCAAAAAGTGAGAGTCAATTTTTTTCAAAAAATATCGATTTACGCGTAAAATGCGAGTACGCGCGAGCCCTGATTCTAGGTCATACCATTCCAAAACAGAACTTTTGCTTTCATTATTTAAAAAAAAAAAAAAAAAGTTTTCTTTTTTTTTTTTTGTTCACTATTCTTGTAGAGCAGAGTTTAGTAGCAGCAACGGACACGCTAATATCCATTGCATGTTGCATAGAGCATGCTAACGAGACTAGCAACATCTGCATCTGCGATGGTAAGTCAAAAGACTCCACACACAGTTGCCGGTCACCCATAAACTGGTGGACAAAAGGAACGAGAGACTCAATGGTCAATCAAACACCTTAGAAACGATAAGAGAAGGAGCATGCTGAGGTGTCCTATCGAATTTTCGTAAAAAAATGGATCATTTTTAACATTACAAGTTACATTAAATTAAAAAATTTTGAATATTTGTGATCAAATGAAGTAAGTAATCAGAAATTTTACTCTTGAGAGATAATTTTAGTAGTTATGATTACATGAAAGAAAGTTTTGGGGGCCCCCTAAAAATCGGGGGCCCAGGGCACATGCCCCGAATGCCCTGTCCTAAATCAGTCCCTGCCTATGGGTTCATAGTACAGTGCAAGTTGTACAGAGGAGACATTCTAAAATTTTCCGGGTCTCTAACGCAATTCATTTTATTTTAACCCTTTAACGCGCAGTGATCTCGCTCAGGGAACACCCAATTCTGACGTTTTGACTGTTGCCAATCACGAAGAATAGTTTTGATTTCTATAAAAAATAGTTGCCGGTGACATAGCTCCACGAGAATCCTTTACTTTTTAGCACGTCCTTTCCCGTAAAAAAAAAAAAATTGTCACGATTCTTTTTAACAGCACTGACATCTGCTGAAAAATGGAAGAACGCGAGAACAGCTGGATCGATGGCCCAATGCTGAAAAAAAAAAGGGCAGCCGTTGCCATCGCTCGACTTAACTACCAGCAAGAGGGCGGACGATCGAAACGGTCGTTAAGTCGAGCGATGGCAACGGCTGCCCTTTTTCAGCATTGGAAAAGGGTTGCGCCTCAAAGGGTTAACGGTGTTATTCGAAAAAATCATGTGATTTTGGTACATAATTACAAATAAACTAATTATGCCAGGCACTTCAAAATTTTGAAACTGTCTCTTTACAAGCTGTATTACATACTACGAAGACAGGCCAATCTGTATCCGTTTCAAAACTTTTAGAAAAAATTCTTAAAAATCGGAAATTTTCGCAAAGCGTGTCACTCTTCGAAAAATCTTGCAGCTCAGATCCATGTTTAAGAATTTTTTCTGAAAATTTCACAAAAGCCACAGCGTTTTCGCTTATCGCAGTGTGTAAAACAGCTTATGAAGAACCATCTGGAATTTTTTGGAGACCATGGTGCAATTAGTTTATTTCAATTTGTGTACCAAGACTAAAAACAGAGTTCTTTTTTTTTCGAAGAACAGCCTTAAAGCTGCTCAAAAGTTACATGATTTGCAAGAGGAACAGCCTTCAACAATGCGCTCGCGATAATGTATCGTTCTTGTTCGAAACTATCCTCCAGAGAATTTTTATTTTCCCCTTCTTCCCCCTCCACCGAGAGCGTTCATCCAATCTATCTCCAACACTGAAGCCAACGACCAGTATACGTACGCGGGGGCCAGTTCGTTGAAAAAGCCCGGGCCGGAGCATTCGTTCTTTGGCCTGCGGGAGGATTAAAAAAAAATTCGTACGCTGCACCTGTGTCCACCTGTTTTTTGCTCCAGCTCGTCGTGATCTACGGAAAAAGATGCTGCACGTGCCTCGATGTGCGCTGCATGTGTGTGTATAACCATACCACCACCACCGGGGGCGAGATCGAAATGCAAATGCACGAGCAAACACCTGCACACGGGACGGGAGAGAGAGAGAGAGAGAGAGAGATCTGTTTACCGCGGACGAGATGTGTAGCCATCATTAAGGGTGTTGTTGCACCTGAAGAGTGATCGTTCGTTGTCGCGGGACTTTCGACCAGGTTTAAAAAACAAACCAATCGTTTTTAACCCTTCTCCCAATGCTGAAAAAAAGGGCAGCCGTTGCCATCGCTCGATTTAACTACCAGCAAGAGGGCGGACGATCGAAACGTTCATCGCGTGCCACAGATCGAGAGACCCCCTTTTTTGACGACAGCTGGCTGTGCCCGCGCACAGCCAGCTGTCGTCAAAAAAGGATCTCTCGATCTGTGGCACGCGATGAACGCGTCCGCAATGGCGCACACAAGGGGGGCTTTGATATTTTTTTTTCGATTGATTATTATCCTATATCAATAGTAAATAAAATAATTCCAAAAAAAGGTAGCAATAGTTTCAGTTCTAATAAATGAAAAAAGAATTTTTTTTTCTCGTTTTCCAAAACTTTCAGAAACGAACTGAAAGCGAACATAAAACACCATCTTGTTTTCAAAACTGAACAACTATTACTTTCCTTCCCATTGTACTGTGTAGTGTATTCTTAGGGAACTGGATGGGACGAGTTTGGATGAATTTCATCTAATGAAAACGAGCTCTTTCATCACTGACTTTTGACAATCTGGAACATCCCTAAAAAGTTGGACCCCCCCCACCCCCCCCCAGCCAACAATCCTGTGTGCGCGCCTCATCGTCCGCCATGTTGCTGGTGGTCAAGTCGAGCGGTGGCAACGGCTGCCCTTTTTTCAGCATTGGGAAAGCGTTGCGCCTCAAAGGGTTAAACACTCGAAAAAATTAATGATGATTCTTCACTAACTGCATATGCAACTTTCAGAAAAAAAAAAAAAAAAAATCATAAGCACAAAAATCCCGAGACGAGACTTGGGTCTTTTTTGCCCCGCAAAATTCTCGCGTTTATCCCTATGGAGCTATACAAGGACTATTTCATCCTCCCCCCCCCCCTTTGCCAAAAAAAGAATAATTGTCCTTTCAAACCGCCGGGTCCCTGCCCTGGGACCCACTTATTAAACACTCGGCATACTCGAAAAACAACTTTTATGCCCATGTGCCCCACCAGCGGCCGAGCGCATTTGCTCTCTGAAGAGGGAGACAGAGGGTGCCTGGTTCAAACCCAGGTCGCGTCTGTCGACCTTACGCAGTAGCGTAGGCAGGATTTTTTTTTTTTCGGGGGTGTGTCAGAACTCAAAAACTGGAATGCAATATAACTGGTAAAAATCGACTTATTAATATTATTTTATTTTATTTGGGGGGGTGGGGGCTTTTTAAAATATATTTTACATTATTTTGCCTAAAATTGTTCGTACATAAAATGAATTAATAAAGGCAGAATATAAAAAAGAAATTCATAAAGTGTTTGCAGTTGGAAAAATATATATGCATTGCGAAATAATAATAATAATAATAATTGGGCCTATCGCGCGGCTGCCGATCTAACGGTCTGCAGATTTGGGCGTTTTTCTCCAGAAGTTACGCGAGTACTATTTAGAACCCCTCAGAAAGTCCTCTGCCCAAGGCCCCCCTTGTAAAGAAGCTATTTGGTTGGGCTGATTTAAATTTAAAGACTGCGTTGTGATACATGATAATCCAGGTTCGATGCACTTATGTTGCAATAAAATAAAAAGACGTTAAATACTGAAAAACTATTTTATTAAACATATACTATTGAAACATTATTATAACGGGCGGTGGTGGCTCAGCGAAAATAAAAATACGTCCTATATGGACAGTGAAATTAAGGTGGAATGCTTTAAAAATTACGCCAGCACAGAATTACACATTGGCGGAGAACAATAACTTGGCTGAGATTAATAGCGCCCATTCCAGAGCAACCCTAACAGTTTAATCCAATAAATATTACAATGACGTAATCGCGAGCAAATAATTTTTAAAGTCTGTCGCAGGGGAAAAAACCAAATAACTTACGCCAGCAGGATGCCAAGAAGAAACTCAAAAAGGCCGTTGATTTTGCAAACGGACGTAATATAATCTATTTGTTAGCACACC